>CM066312.1:67162588-68478982 GCA_033807775.1 Saussurea involucrata | reverse complement strand
AACTATACTTAGAAATCAGAATTAAAGAATCTTGCGGAATAGAAATTTAATTTAAACACACTCAATGAACAACTAATCAGAAAACACAATCTGTTTGAATTCAATGCTTCAACTCACAAGTTTACAACCAAACCTCAATCTTATTGAACAGGCTCAACAAGACGACTTCTACTTCTCTAGAAATAGGGTTCTAAACCTTGAGGTTAATTCTCTCTAAAACAAAAACGAATTCAGAAATCTCTCGTATCGAATAGCTATCTATCAACATCTATTTATACAAAATAATTACAAGATAACTATCAAAACAAAATTGATCTTCAGAATATTCTTTCATGCTTATCTTCAATCATTCCATCTTTATCTCCAACATTCTCGCATTCCATAATCATGATCACAAGCAGTATTAACATCGTTATGCACAAGCAGCACTAACAATGTTCCAGCAGCATTAACTATTTACTAGCAGTACTAACCTTGCTCTGGCAGTAGTATTGTTGTTCTGGCAGTACTAACGTTGTTCTGGCAGTACTAATGTTGTTCTGGCAGTACTAACGTTGTTCTGGCAGTACTAACGTTGTTCTGGCAGTACTAACCATACTTAGCAAATCTTCAGTTCCCAACAATCTCCCCCTAACTTGACTTTTTAGGTTGAGAAGTCAAGTTCTTCAGATGATGCTTCCAAAACCTAATCATGAACGCATAAATCGGGATTCAAACCCAGACTTTGATTGATAATCCTTCTCACCAAGTATCTTCCCATTTCAGAATCCTTGTTGCAAGCCAACTTAGCATGTAGCATTCCATTCAACCTTTTCATGCTGTGCTTGTATGCAACATCCACCAAATAATACTCATGATATGTATGGTCAAGTGTGATGACATACACTCCACATTTTTCAATGAGCATCCAGTTGGTAATGGCTTGAAAATTTCTTTCTATCATATACTGAACTGCTTCTGGTTTGAACATTAAGCACAGGTATTCAAGAACCATTTTGGTGATAGACATCCCTTTCTCATTCAGCATATTTCCATACAGCTTCATTCCAACCTTGTACATCTCCTCTATGTCAGATCTAGAGCACATTCTGATAAATCTTCCCCATGTAGAACAGACCTGAAACTTCCCATCTGCTCTTTTGACTCTAATGTACTCCTTTCTCTGATCTACCAAGGTATCCCAGAAGATGATCTCAGGAGGCATGGAAGATAGTGGGTCAGCTTTGATTGGATCAGTATCAACCAAAGTGATATACATATCACATTGATCATTTCTTGGTTGACCTGATGGAGTTGCTACTTCTTCTTCAGCAACCTTTGTATCATCTTTCTTTTCTGGAACATCCTTTTCTTTTTCTTCTTCTACCACTGGTTCTACCCTAGGTTTCTTGACAACTTTCCTCTTGGTAGCTATAGACTTGGTTCTTGCTCTTTTCAGTGACACCAGCTTTTCACCCAGAGTTTCTTCTTGCTTTGTAGGAGTGTCATGTTTGGCTTTAATCAAAGCCTCTGCCACTTCAACTTCTTCCAAAGTAGGCTTTTTAGTTTCTGTTGCTTCCTTTGTTTCTGCTGCTTCTTCCTTTGTAGATACTGCTTCTTGGATGGTTTCTGCTGCTTCTTTTGTTTCTGCTGTTTCTGGAATGGTTTCTGCTGCTTCTTTTGTTTCTGCTGTTTCTGGAATTTCAGCAGCATTAACCGTTTCTGCTGCTGATTCAGTTTCTGCTTCCTTTTGAATTTCAGCAGCATTAACCTTTTCTGCTGCTGATTCAGTTTCTGCTTCTTTTGTAATTTTAGCAGCATTAACCTTTTCTGCTGATTCAGTTTCTGCTTCTTTTGTAATTTCTTCAACACACTCATTCTCCCCATTTTCCTGTGCACTCTCCATGTTGAATTCAGCTTCTGACTCCCCCTTTTTGGGAGCATCATTGTTGGGGCTTCTTCTTTTAAGAACAAACTGAGCTTTCTTCTTCCTGTGCATCAACTTTGTAATCAGCTTCTTATGTTTCTCAAGTTGTGTTTGTTGATATAGGACCACTTTCTTGAGTCCATCTATCTCCTTTTGCTGACTTACAACATCTGTGTTGATATTGGCAATGGTTTCCATCAATTCCTCATAAGTATATCTATCCTCACCTTGTTTAGGAGTTTTTACTTCCTTTAAAGGATCACTGGAAATTTTAGTAGGAGTCTTTTGCCTAGCAAAAGCACTGCCTACCCCCTTGGTTTCTTGGCACCTAGGACCTCTGAATGATCTCTCATTCTGAGTTGCCGTGAGGAAGGTCTTAGGTATGTTACCACTGTCCTTCTCTGTGCTAGCAGAAGTAGTGCCAGCCTTGCTACTCACATGCTCAACCTTCTCCTTAGTGAGCACCTTCTTGGGGTTGGGAGACACCCCTGTGGTTTCCCTTTCGATATTCTCTTTTGGAGAATGCTCCAATAGAGGGCTTAAAGGCTTTGGGCTTGTAGGAGGTACATCAAGGGAAGGAGCCTTGTGTACCTTTCTTCTTGTAAACTTTTTGGTTACTTTTGGAGTGGGTCTTTGAAGAATGGACTGAGGGATTTCTTTGGTGATTGAAGGTGGGGTTTGGCTATTAGTGGGTTGGTCTAATGAGGGCCTTGACCCTGATGCCATACCTTCTTGTGTGTGGGACACACCCATCATTGTAGAGAACAATGGAGTGTCAACTCCTTCCGAGTCCCTGGAAGTTCTTCTCATATTTGAGAAGACCTTTCCTTTAGGGGGTTTAGGTACATATACCTCATTAAATTGAGGCAAATCCGTCAATTCCTGAGTAATTACTGCTTGGACAAACCTTGGGTACATATAAAAACTCTTTTTGGATTCCAGGTTTGACACAAGATCATTGAAAATCATTTGTGAAAAATTAAACTTCCTGGCAGTGGCCAAGCAGACTAGGGCATAAGCAATGGTACTGCTAAACTCACTCCATCCAGTAGTTTTCTTTGACATGCAATGCATTAAGGTATGAGCAAAGAATCGCCATTGTGTAGAAAATTTAGATTTGAAAAACTTAAAGATTCCAATGGGACCTTCATACCCCATTCTCGTTAAATTTGAGTATAGGTCGTCATTAGGAATAGACGTCATACCTGAGGCATCATCTAATCGAAGAGTGATGCGAATAATCTCCTCTGTAACATTCAAGGGTTTGTCACACACCCTTGTTTTTATGATTTTCTGCCCATCTTCAGACACCACGGTGGCATTTTCCCAGAACTGCTTCTGATGCTCGATGTAGATTGTCGGGGTCACCGTTAGGGCATATGATATATGCGTGGATTTGAGGAAATCCACAATGTCGTGAAAACCTGAGGACTGTTTTGGCTTCTGGAGCATGGCAATCTCGTTGTGTTCGTCGATAAACTCCATTGTACCTGAGGATTCTTGACAGAAAAACAGAGATTCTTGGGAGAGAATAGTTAGAAAGAGAGAGAGATGAATAAAATTCAAAGAGACGTTATGAACTTTGGCGGGCTGAAAGAGGTATTTATAGCAGTAGTAGCCCTAATTTTTCTTTTAAATCAGTATTAACGACACATGCAGTATTAAGTACGAAGCAGTATTAACTGGCACTGGCAGTAGTAACTATGCACTAGCAGTAGTAACTATCCACTGGCAGTAGTAACTATGCACTGGCAGTAGTAACTATGCACTGGCAGTAGTAACTATGCACTGGCAGTAGTAACTATGCACTGGCAGTAGTAACTATGCACTGGCAGTAGTAACTATCCACTGGCAGTAGTAACTATGCACTGGCAGTAGTAACTATGCACTGGCAGTAGTAACTATCCACTGGCAGTAGTAACTATGCACTGGCAGTAGTAACTATCCACTGGCAGTAGTAACTATGCTTGCACCTTTCAGCACTTGTCAATCTTAGTCATACAGAAGATCCTGAGAAAAAGAGTTAGTAGTACCAAATATAGAAGGAAATACAGGTATAAAAACTGAAAATCATGACTTTATTCAAGGTTGATCATGCCCACACTTGTTACCAAGAAAGTGAATCTACCCACATCAAAAGCTTTTGTGAACAGATCAGCAAACTGGTCATTGGTATGAACTTTAGCAACTTGAATTAGTTTCTTTTCATTACAATCTCGAATAAAGTGATACTTGATCTCTATGTGCTTTGTTTTTGAGTGTTTGACTGGATTGTTAACAATGCTAATAGCACTGTTGTTGTCAATGAAGATTGGAGTGTGCAGAAATGTTACCCCATAGTCCAGCATCTGATTCTGTATCCATAGAACCTGAGAGCAGCAGCTTGCAGCAGCTATATACTCAGCTTCTGTGGTAGATAAGGACACTGTGGTTTGTTTCTTACACTGCCAAGATACTAGTCTTGCACCCAAAAACTGACATCCACCTGAAGTAGACTTCCTATCCATGTTAGCTCCACCCAAGTCACTATCTGAGTATGCAAGTAAATCAAAGGATGATTCATAAGGATACCAGAGACCTAATCTAGGTTGCCCTCTTAGGTATCTAAATATCCTTTTGACTGCATGAAGGTGTGATTGCTTTGGTGTAACTTGAAATCTGGCACATACACATACTGGAAACATAATATCTGGTCTAGAGGCTGTGAGATACATGAGTGATCCAATCATTGATCTGTAATGATGGACATCCACATCCTCCCCCTCAAGATCAGCATTGATCTGTTTGTGTGTCTCCATTGGTGTGCTTGCTGGCTTTGAGTCTGATAATCCAAACTTATCCAGGATGTCTTTCACATATTTGGATTGGCATATGAAAATCCCATCCTTCTTCTGTTTCACCTGAAGCCCAAGGAAGAAAGTAAGTTCACCCATGGAACTCATCTTGAATCTCTTGTGCATTAACTCCTCAAAGTCTTTACACATGTGATCATTTGTGGATCCAAAGATGATGTGATCCACATAGATCTGAACAAGTAGGGTGTCCTTCTTTTTCCTTTTAATGAATAAGGTCTTATCAATGATTCCTCTTTCAAATTCATTTTCCAAGAGATAGGTAGACAGGGTGTCATACCATGCTCTTGGGGCTTGATGTAGACCATAAAGTGCCTTCTTTAACTTGTACACTCTGTCAGGATATAATGGATTCTCAAATCCAGGGGGTTGACAGACATACACTTCTTCATCTATAGTCCCATATAGAAAAGCACTTTTTACATCCATCTGGTAGACCTTGAACTTCATATATGAGGCATATGCTAGAAACAACCTAATTGCCTCAATCCTTGCAACTGGAGCAAAGACTTCCTCATAGTCTATACCTTCTTCCTGAGTATACCCTTGTGCAACCAGTCTGGCTTTGTTCTTGATCACAATTCCTCTCTCATCCTTCTTATTCCTGAAAATCCACTTGGTGCCAATTGCCCTATGACCTTTTGGAAGGTCCACCAAGTTCCAAACATTCTGTAACTTGAACTGTAGCAGCTCCTCTTGCATTGCTTCTATCCAACTTGGATCTTTCATAGCATCATAAGCCTTTTTGGGCTCAATTTGGGATAGAAAGCAGGTGAGTACAGTATTAACTGTATTTTGCCGATCTTGTAGCTCTTGAAGTCTGCTTTGATTCCTAGTCATCATGGGAGAAGCAATGTCTCCAATTACCAACTCAGGAGGATGATTTTTCTGAGTTCTTGATGGATGACCAGATTCCTCTTGTAGGATTACATCCAGATTTGACTCATTTAAGTCTGGATTTTCTTCAGCTTCTTCAGTCACTTCAGACTCTCTGGAATTTGGACTTGAAGGCTGATTTTCCTCTATTCTTTTCTCTTCTTCATTCTGAATGGGTTCAGCTTCCTTTTCTTGTTCACAGAAGTCAACAGGATCAATGGTAGGGAATGGAAATATCACAGACTGAATTCTGTGAACTGATGGTGGTGCATCCCTTTGTCCTGCATTTACATCACTACTGATACCCAAAGAATTAGTGAGTGAATCAATGTCAAATAGCCAATCAGGACCTGAACCAATAGGATTTGGTGTGTTCTCATTGCATTTGACATTGTCACTTTCTTCAATTATTCTAGAAGAGGTATTAAACACTCTGTAAGCCTTACTCTGAGATGAGTAACCAACAAGAAAACCATCATCTGCTTTGCTATCAAACTTTCCTAAGTGAGATTTGGTATTGAGAATTGTACAAGGACACCCAAATGGTTTGAAAAATCCAATAAATGGTTTCTTTTTCTGAAAAAGCTCATAAGGTGTCTTGTTTTTAGGCTTTATTACTAAAACTCTGTTTTGAACATAACAAGCAGTATTAACTGCTTCTGCCCAAAAAGTAGTGGGTAATTTTGAATCAGCTAACAGAGATCTAGCAGCCTCAATCAGTGTCCTATTCCTTCTCTCAGCAACACCATTTTGTTGTGGAGTTCTAGGAGCACTGTATTGTCTCTCAATTCCTTTTTCTTCACAGAAGGTGTTTAGATCAAATTTTTTAAATTCAGTCCCATTATCTGATCTAATGACTTTCACTTTTTGATTTGATTGGTTTTCAATTCTAAGAATAAAAGATTTGATCAGTCCACTTGTCTCATCTTTAGTTCTCAGAAAATATACCCAAGTAAATCTAGAGTAATCATCAACAATAACTAAACAGTATGACTTCTTGCCAATGCTCATGACATTTGTAGGGCCAAACAGATCCATATGCAACAACTGAAGAGGATTTGAGATAGTGTTTATCTCTTTGGACTTATGAGAAGTTTTGTGTTGTTTGCCTTTGAGACAAGCAACACAATGATCATCACATGAATAAACTTTTGATGGTAAACCCCTAACAAGATTATGTTTAACAAGTTTATTCATTGTTTTAAAATTCATGTGACACATCCTTCTGTGCCAAAGTGATGATTCATCCATTGAAGCTTTTGAAACCAAACAGTTTAGGGATGAATCAGATGAAACACTTTCTAAATCTAAACAATACACATTATCCTTTCTAGGAGTTCTCAATAGTATCATGTTTTTATCAACTACTTTGAATCCAGGAGCAAGAATAATGCATTCAGAATCAGTAAATAATATACTATGTTTCTTGTCACAGACCTGTGATACACTTAACAGGTTGTATCTCAATTGCTCAACATAGTAAACATCCTCAAATGTCATCTTACCTTTTGATACATCACCTTTACCACTTATCTTACCTCCTGCAGGATTATTCCCAAAAGCAACATGTCCTCCATCAATTCTTTTGAAATTCTTAAGGCAGGCCATGTTACCTGTCATGTGCCTGGAGCAACCACTATCAACATGCCAGATGCTCTTCCCCTTGAGCTGTTGGTTGCCCTGCACATAAGATAAATCAATTAGTTTTTATTGGGAACCCAAGCCAAAGTGGTCTTGGGTCTCCCTTGCTCATCAAAGTACTTACATTCAGTTTGGATAAGTTTTTCTACCTGAGGAACTTCAGTACTGGAGTACTTTGTCAAAATGATTGGTCTAGCAGTACAAACACTAGAAGCAGTATTATCTTTAGAAGAAGTACTAACAGTGTTAGCAGTACTAACACTGCTAGCAGCAGTATTGTTTCTAGAAGAAGTACTATCAGTGTTAATACTGCTAGCAGAAGTACTAACAGTGTTAATACTGCTAGCAGAAATACTAACAGTGTTAATACTGCTAGCAGAAGTACTAACAGTGTTAATACTGCTAGCAGAAGTACTAACAGTGTTAATACTGCTAGCAGCAGTACTATCTGAGGCAGCAGTACTATTAGAGGCAGCAGTACTAACAGAGGCAGCAGTACTAACACTAGTGCGTTTAGGAACCCACATTGTGACACATTCTTTTTCAGTCTTTTTCCTCATGTGGCTTTTGGATTTAGCTTGTTTCTTAGCCACATGGTTCCTTACAGGCTTCCTATAACCATTTGATTTTTGAAAAGTTCTTTGAAAATTTATCCTTTGGTTAATAGGATTGAAATAACAGTGTTTGGCAAGGTGATTCAGTTTGCCACAGATAAAACAAGGTTTTGGTCTGTTAATCCTTTCCAAATCAACTCCTTGTTTTTGAGCCCACTGGTTATTCCAGTTTCTTTGATTTCCCCTCCTTTTATCATGTTTTTGGGGTTCATTCTTTTGAGAAATCTTGCAAGAACAATGTTCACAAGTATTGGAATTCACAACAGTGGTCTGTGTATAATGAACTCCCTTTCCTTTTTCAGATCTTTTCATCTCATTGTTCTTATCCCAGGGACTTCCACCTTCCTCATTAGTCTTGATGTAATTTTCTAAGGGGATCTCACCACTGACATTCTTGTTCCTTTTCTTAGACTCTTCTTTTTCAGTTTTGTCCTCAACAACAACTTCATCTAATGGATCTACTTTAGTAGCTCCTTCAGGTAAGTCCTTCCTATCCATGGTTTCTAACAGGTCTGACCTAGGAGGGATGTAAGTGTTGTTGTAGGGTGGGGGTGTGACATTGTACCCTATGCCTGGTTTCATTTTACTGTGGATTTGAGCATTTATTATGGTGTCCATGACTTTAGAAGCACATGAAAACTTTTCAACATCAAGTTTTACTTTCTCAAGTTCTCCTTTTAATTTCTCACATTCCTCCCTGGACTCTTTCAGTTGGAACTCCAGACCATTCTTTTCCCACTTCCAGTAGTTTGTATCATATGAGTGTTGAAGTTCATTGGCTTGAAAAGCCTTAATTTATTCTTCAAACCTCTCAACAATCACAACATAATCTCTTCTATCCTTTTCTAATCTCTTAAGGTCATCACACATTCCCTGGTTGTGATCTCTATACCTTTTCACAGTGTCTATACAAGCTTGAGAACAGAGATTAGATTTTACCTCAGTAGGAAGATCTGAGACTTCTGCCATGAGTGCATGATTCTGAATTGCCTCTTCTGCTTGATCACTCCAATCAAATCCCATTCCTTGTTGAGAAACAAGGGCTTGAACAGAGTTTCTGTTCTGGTTGAAGCTTCCAGTCTGAGCTTGTTGATGGTTGTTTTGAGATACTCCACATCTGCATTCTCTGGCAAAGTGTCCCATCTTATGACACTTGTAGCATTCCACCTTAGATTTGTCAAACCCAGCACCATCTTCTCTTCTTTGGGAAAAGTTGTTTCTCCCATTCCTCTTTATAAACTTCTTCACCCTCATAGAAAGCATAGCCATCTGCCACTTGATATCCATCTCCTCAAGATCATCAGCATTAATCTGTTCTAGATCATCATTAATTAATTAGGAGTTAACATGACTAGAAACGAAAGCTTCTAGTACAGAATCATTGGCCTTCTCCTGATTGACTCCACCAGCAGTACTAACTGATTCAGAGTTAGCAGTAGAATCAGTTGATGCTGATAGGAGTGCAGCATTATACACATATCCTGAGGGCTTCTTCTTGGCTTCAACCTCTGCTTCAAATACCCTAAGATCATTGTAAAGATCATCAAGCTCTTTATCTTCTAACTGGTCATTCTGTCTGAAAGACACAGTATACATTGTCCATTCCTCACCTAATGATCTTAGAAACTTCCTGTTGACATCATCAGCCTCCATATGAACTCCAACTGTAGCCAATTCTCCAATAAACTTATTAAATCTATCAAAAGTTTGAGTCATAGACTCATTCTTTGTAGAAGTAAAATTTTCATATTGTTGCTTAAGAATTGCCTTCTGGTTTCTCTTGGTGCTCTTGGTACCAGTGAATCTCTTTTCCAATGCATTCCATAAAATCTGAGCATCAGTGCAGTGATGAAATTGGTGCTGATACTCATTGGGAATAGCCAAAAGCAGAGTGCTTAAGGCTTTCATCTCTGTTTGTCTAACCTTTCTTTCTGCATCAGTCTTTGGAGGGGGTCGTTTGCCATCTGGTCCAACTTTTCCTTCAGCACATGGACCATTCTCTATAATATCCCAGATGGAATAATCAGTAAGCAAAATATACTGCTTGATTCTAATTTTCCACATGTCAAACTCATTAGGCCTGAGCATGGGAACCTTTGAAACAAGAGTACTGTTTGATTCAACTGAGTTGTCCATAATGATTGTAGATTTCTAAGAAACCAAGCTCTGATACCACTTGTCAGGATCGATTCCAAACAAGAATAACTATACTTAGAAATCATAATTAAAGAATCTTGCGGAATAGAACTTTAATTTAAACACACTCAATGAACAACTAATCAGAAAACACAATCTGTTTGAATTCAATGCTTCAACTCACAAGTTTACAACCAAACCTCAATCTTATTGAACAGGCTCAACAAGACGACTTCTACTTCTCTATAAATAGGGTTCTAAACCTTGAGGTTAATTCTCTCTAAAACAAAAACGAATTCAGAAATCTCTCGTATCGAATAGCTATCTATCAACATCTATTTATACAAAATAATTACAAGATAACTATCAAAACAAAATTGATCTTCAGAATATTCTTTCATGCTTATCTTCAATCATTCCATCTTTATCTCCAACATTCTCGCATTCCATAATCATGATCACAAGCAGTATTAACATCGTTATGCACAAGCAGCACTAACAATGTTCCAGCAGCATTAACTATTTACTAGCAGTACTAACCTTGCTCTGGCAGTAGTATTGTTGTTCTGGCAGTACTAACGTTGTTCTGGCAGTACTAACGTTGTTCTGGCAGTACTAACCATACTTAGCAAATCTTCAGTTCCCAACAAAGCATTAAGTAACCAGAACGGGGTAATCAACTAACACAGAAACACGTTAGTAACTGTTATCACAACAATTTAAAAAATTGTGTGGCCTATGTTCAGATTTGGCAAAGGGGAATCTATGATAGGACTTCCAGTTATCACTGAAGAAAAATTTTAAAAATTTAACTTCTCAAATTGTTCCGGCAATATCACGAAGATATGCAATTGGAATCACAAAGACTCGTGCATGTGAAAAAAAATGAATTATATCTGTTAGGCTCAAAGTATTGATTTAACTCGTGACGCAAGTTAAAATCAATTGACACAGTGAATAGAATATGAAGTTCGGAGACCGGAGCTGATGTCTTCCTTTTTCAATATCTAAGACCTCCGAGTGAGGAATAGATAGATTATGTGCTAAGCCTCCGTGAATATGTGAAACAAGCATCTGTTGTGAGATACTTGAGTGGCTGGGTGGGGTGACACGAGTTATCGACACTGGGTCCATGTCTGTTTCAATATTCATTTCAAAGGAGCGAGAATGAATAGATTGTGTGGTTATCCGGATAACTGACTCGGTTTGGTAAGGACTGATAATTCTTTTAAGTCCTGTCACAGCCTCACCATATCCTTTTCACTCCGAACTCATCTATCAATCTAGACCCCTCACTGTTGTCTAAAAATGGGTGAGTTTCTTGGGTAGGTCCTTCCGGTTCTGGATAGACCATAGAAACAGTGTAATTCCTAACACTCACTTTTATGCAACAAGTAAAACAGTTTAGTAAACAGTGAAATACGAGTTCTAAACTGAAATGTTTAGAAGTCAACACTTTTAAGAACGAGTCCTGATCTGAGGTGATCAGAAGTCATAAAAATCATTTAGGAACGAGTTCTGAACTGAATTATTCAGAAGTCATTGTTTGAAATACTAGAGCTTCAAGAAACAACATCAAGCGCAAAACAGATTGACTCAGTAAGCACAGTATTTGCAAAAGATGAGACAATGATCAGAATGTTTAATTGTGAGGAACAAGTCACAATTATTATATCAGATAAGAATTGAATCATTTACACGAAATAGCGAACTTGAAAAACAACTAGAAATTCAAACGAGTGTATTTCCACCGAAAAATCAACGAATATGTGAGACATGGAAATAACTAAATCAAGAAAAAGTTGACACGTGGCAATCATGGAATTTAAAATTGGAGAATAACAAACACAAGTAAGTTATTCAGAATGCAGTGCCACGGTCTTTGAATTCAGTTGAAGTTCACTTACCTTTCATAGTACTCCCCCTCAAATATGGCATAACCTTTGAATGCTCGTCATGTGATGTGAATAATAGACATTAAAACGACACATGACATTCCTGCAAAATAGATTAGACAGATTTTGGTATCCATCTTTTGATGGATCCTTGTTGGTTAGATGCCCTATGATAGTGAGGACCGGGGATACTATAGATACCATACCAATACTTAGCATGGTCTTTCTTCACAAAGTCACGTGTTCCACAATAAGAGCAACACAACTTCTGTGTAGACAAGGTGATCAGTTTGTTAACAGAGTAAACTCGATCAGTTTTCACAAAAGGTTTAGCGTGGAAGGCTGCGTTGTTCTTGTTACTCTTAACTGAGACGAATGACTTTGGAGTAAGAGTGGTTCCTTTAACTCTCCACACCATGTTTACTTTCTTGAAAGATTGATTATCTTTATTATCAACACGAGAATTATAGAAAAGATTGGAAAGTCGAATATGATCTTTTGAAAATTCATTTGATTTGACAAAATTCTTTAAAGAACCATTTGTATAAATTGAACTTGAAGCATAAGAAGGTTTAACACCTTTGTACTTGCTTTCTTCAAGTTTCTTGACTTTAACGGATAAATCATTTCGTTCTTTGAGAATTAAATCAAATTTCTTTTGTAAATCAGATTTAACCATTTGTTCCTTCAAATTTTCGGTTGCTAATCCAGTTAATCTCTTTGTAAGTTTAGTAATCTCAGTCTGAAAAATCTTTCTTTCGACAGCAAAATTATCTTTCAAACTTATTGCCCTAAAACCTTCAACTTTCTTCTTTTCATACTCTTTGATTAGAATGTCTAATTCTTTCTCCAAATCAGTTATTTTTAAAGAAAGTTCTTCATTCTTTTTAGAAAAGGATTTGCGTTCCGTTTCAAACTTTTCTCTTTCTAAAATCAAAACCTTTTCAAAGTCGGAGATTTGTGATGAAAGTTTTAGACACATAAGCTCAAGTCTCTTCTTCTCTTCAAGAGATTTGGTTGAAAGCCCAGATTGCTTTTGTGTAAGCAATTGTTTCTCTTTTTCAAAACTTTCTTTCTCCTTTCAAGAACCTTTTCAAAAGTAGATAGTTTACTTTTAAGCTCAAGGTTTTCACAGTTCAGGAGTTTACCTTTCTCTTCTTCTTCAGCCAGCTTCTCAGAACTATTTCAGATTTGAGATTTCAGTTCCTTTAGTTCTTTGACGTTCTTGCTGATCAAATCATCTTTCTGCTTGATATTATTTTCTTGAAGATTTGCTTGCTCTTTCTCGGTCTTTTTGAAATCATCTCGTGATGATAAATCAGACAGCTTCTTTTTCAGCTCAGAATTTTCAGTTTCTAATAAACTCTCCTTCAGGTCAAACTCTTCTTTGTCTTTTGTCACTTGGTTTTGAAGCTCAGTGAATTTTTGTGACAATTCAGCATGGTTATTTCATAACCTAACGTTGGTAGCTTCAAAATCTTTCGACTTTCTATCAGCCTCTTGAAACTCCTTGTGTAAATTGTTAATTTTGTCTTGTGTATAACAAGATAGATATACAAAAAATCAAGCCTTTCTTCTAAATTAAAATAATCTATTGTTACCTGAAAAATTGATCGTTGATCGGTGTTACTTTGAAGAATAAAACTTGCGGAAGAAAAATCAAAAATCAAAATTTGAAAGACAAATCTAAAAATAAATTCGTTTCCAAAAATTAAAATCTGATTATTATCGAATTCGAACGAACGAAATCACTCTTCGAGAGTGAAATCTGCAAGATAAACAACCCAAGTTAGATCAAGAACGACGACAATAAATCACAAAAATAATAATAGTCGCTAAAAAGATCAAATCGTCGCAAAAAGTCTCAAGCGTCACACAAAAATTGCAAATTGATCGTTAAGAAAATTGCAACTTTCGTTAAAATTCTCAATCACGAGACGTGCGGTAACTCGGATACCGACGAAAACTTACCAACCAAACGTACCGGGTGATTGAGACTTTACCGGGTGAGATGTACTTTCCGGACAAACTTGGTTCCTGGATAAAGTTAAAATCAAGTGGACTTACCGGATCAGAAAAAAACACAACTTACCGGGTAAAATGTTGTGACTTACCGGGTGAAAAAGTTGTGACTTACCGGAAAAAAAATTGCTCTTCCCGGATGAAAAAGATTTGCGACTTACCGGGTGATGATGTTCTGGCACAAAATGGCACTTACTGGATGAGGTTGGTTTACCGGATAAAGAGATTAACAATTAAAAAACATGCAATATATATATATATATATATGAATATAGGCTGGGTATCTTTTGCAAACCATTGTATTTGTACAAACTCGTACAAACCATACCTAGCTTTATGATTTTGTAAATTTGGCTTCATGAATATATATATATATATATATATATATATATATATATATATTTTTGCTTCATGAATATATAATTTGGCTTTATGAATATATCATTTGGCATTTTTACCTAATTTTTTTCGTTGGAGCCCTAAAATACCCTTATTTTTGTAAAAAAAATTAGTTAAAAATGCCAAATGATATATTCATGAAGCCAAATTATATATTCATGAAGCCAAAATATATATATACATATTCATGAAACCAAATTTACAAAATCATAAAGCTATGTATGGTTTGTACGAGTTTGTACAAATACACTGGTTTGCAAAAAATAGCACCCCTATGAATATATATATATATATATATATATATATATATATATATATATATATATGTGAATGTCTTTTATATATGTATATGAAATGCAAATGTGCAGCTAAGAGAAAAAAAAGAGAAATTAATTAAAATGTCATAAGTCCAAGTCAAACTTACCAAAATGCCACAAATCTCTTCCAGTTTGCAAAAATGCCACAAATGGGCGAGAGGAGCCTGCGATCGCGGCCATTGGCATTTTCGTAATTAATTATCCCGCAATCACGGGGGAAGCCGCCCGCGGTGGACCAATTTGGTTGTATTTGATGATTTTTAAATGAAATTTTACACTTTCACCCCCTATACTTATTTATAAACTTTACTTTATACATTTTACTTTCATTATTTTAATTTTACATTTAACACATATAATCGTTTATTAACTAAAACACGTTAAATAAATACGTTTTAATTTTAACAAGTTACACCATTATAATCGTCTCTTCGATACGTTCGAAATGAGCTCAATCTTGAATTTTTTTGATTTATATATTTTAATATATATCATATATACTACATAAAAATATTTTTAATATTTACAATTCATACATTTATAGTTAATTATTTAATTTATGGTACTCTTATAGTTAATGCGATAGGAGTGTAAAACAAAATTGAGAATACGTTAAAAAAATGAATTTCCGCAGATAAAAAATATTTTTTAGGTAGTGTATATGATATATATTAAAATATATAAATAAATAAAATTCAAGATTGGGCTCATTTCGAACGTATCGAATAGACGATTATAATGATGTAACTTGTTAAAATTAAAACGTATTTTTTTAACGTATTTTAGTTAATAAACGATTATATGTGTTAAATGTAAATTTTAAATTATGAAAGTAAAAGGTATAAAGTAAAGTAAGTAAATAAGTATAAGGGGTGAAAGTGTAAATATCAAATCAAAATCACAATTTTGTCGAAAAAATTGAAATGTTACACTTTCAACCCCTATACTTATTTACTTACTTTACTTTATACCTTTTACTTTCATAATTTAAATTTTACATTTAACACATAATCGTTTATTAACTAAAATACGTTAAAAATACGTTTTAATTTTAACAAGTTACACCATTATAATCGTCTCTTCGATACGTTCGAAATGAGCCTAATCTTGAATTTTTTTGATTTATATATTTTAATATATATCATATACACTACCTAAAAAATATTTTTTATCTGCGGAAATTCATTTTTTTAACGTATTCTCAATTTTGTTTTACACTCCTATCGCATTAACTATAAGAGTACCATAAATTAAATAATTAACTATAAAGGTATGAATTGTAAATATTAAAAATATTTTTATGTAGTATATATGATATATATTAAAATATATAAATCAAAAAAATTCAAGATTGAGCTCATTTCGAACGTATCGAAGAGACGATTATAATGGTGTAACTTGTTAAAATTAAAACGTATTTTTTTAACGTGTTTTAGTTAATAAACGATTATATGTGTTAAATGTAAAATTAAAATAATGAAAGTAAAAGGTATATAGTAAAGTTTATAAATAAGTATAGGGGGTGAAAGTGTAAAATTTCATTTAAAAATCATCAAATACAGTGATCGCGGGATAATTAATTACGAAAAATGCCACTGGCCGTGATCGCGGGCTCCTATCACGGGTATTTGTGTCATTTTTGCAAAGTGAGAGATTTGTAGCATTTTGATAAGTTTGACTTAGACTTATAGCAATTTAATTAATTTCCCAAAAAAAAATTCCCTACGAAAGTACGAATGAATGCAAAACGTGAATGCAAAGTGAAACAAAGAAAACAAAAAGTCAAATGTTACGGCTGGAATTGTAAAGATAGTCTCATCCGGAAAGTCAAACACTCTTTTTATCCGGAAAGGTAGAAATCAATTTCATCCGGAAAGATAAATGTTAAAAAAATAACATCCGGACACTTGGTGTCTTCCGGTAAGTGACCAAAAAAATATCCGAACACTTTATTTTATCCGAGAAAAATTGTGCTATGAGAAATAGGAAACTTACCCGGACAATGCGGCTGTGGTTGCAATTCGGATCTAGGATCGATAGGGTTGCTTGATTTCAATCCTGTTGGGTTAGATTTTGACCAAAAACACAAAAACAAACACACCCAAATCGATTTCTGAGCAAAATATATCATATTTTCACAAACCACCACAAAGACTTGAAGAACACCAAAAAACTCAAGATTTGATTTTTAACTTGAAAAATTAATACCTTTGAGTCCTTGTAAATGCAGATAAATACTAGATTAAAGCAATTAACCAATCGAGATATAGCAGAAAAATATTTAATCGATGAAAGAACTTTGCAAACCCGATTGAAGAACGATTTTCCTCAAGAAAAACTGCACTATTACGAAAATAATTTGGATGCCTTCTGGACGTCAAACAATTAATCCAACCGTTCAGAATGTTAAACGGAATGTCGTGGAGCTACTGTCCAAAAATCGTGACGATCCGACGGTTCAATCTCCGGGAATAGGCAAAACGGCTCGCTGCGTTTTCCAGAAAATTGATTACGAAATTTTTTTCTTTTTCTTGCTTTCGTTCGATTTCTTTCGTATCTTCAAATCACCGATTCTGCTCTGGTACCAATTGTGAATCCCAGTTTGACAGGTAACAATATAATCAATGGATATGAACACGAACAATTGATGATTTCAACTCGTCATCCCTCTCGTATTCATTCAATCAAAGTAAAGGAACGATTCTTACAATAAGCTCTCTAATCTCTCTAATGAATCGTTAACCTAATTCTAAGGCTAACACTAACTTTATATACTAAGGCTTTATGCACAAAGGCTTAAGCCCATTAAGACTAAACTAAGCCCAATTAATGCAAATAAGGCTTTTACAATAATAATTAAAAACTAATTAAGCTCTATATAATTATTTATATATCTTTCTAATATGTAGGACATTTATGGTCCTAACAACACAGATTCAGATTATGAAGGATGTAAGCTTGACCGAAAGAGCACATCTGGAAGTTGTCAATTCCTGGGTGGTAAACTAGTCAGATGGACTTCAAAGAAGCAGAACTGCGTGTCGACTTCTACGGCAGAAGCTGAATATGTTGTTGCTGCTAGCTGTTGCTCTCAAGTTCTGTGGATGCGAACTCAGCTAAAAGACTACGGGCACAACATATACAAGATACCCATCCTCTGTGATTCAAAGAGTGCCATAGCGATCTCTGCAAATCCTGTACAACACTCCAAAACAAAGCATATCGATATCCGTTACCACTTTCTGAAGCATCATGTTGAACTGAGCACAATCGAGATGTACTTTGTGTCCACTGAATACCAGCTTGCAGACTTATTTACCAAGGCACTAGATGAGAAAAGATTCTTTTTCTTGGTAAGTAAGTTGGGTATGATTAACATGAGTTGACCTCTGTAAGTGAGACTTTATCCTCTTGTGAATATGTATATATATTTAAACTCTTCTGCATGTATATTCTTCATCACCAAAAGTTCTGTACCCAACAGAGCTTCTGTGGGATTGCTCAGAGCCTCTGTCGATCCCCACAGAGTCTCTGGTAAGTTTGACCTATGTTATATGTATTACTTAGCTTATTTGATCCAAGCATAGGTCAAGGGGGAGCAGAAGGAGACCTTGAATTGATCCACAGAAGTTGTTAATTCAAGGGGGAGCCATAGAGGAGTCGTGGTCAACAATATCCACAGAAGTTAGGTAGTTTGCGGAGCAAAGGAGAACCAAAGGAAGAATGTCTCGCACAAAACCTTTTCCAAAACAGTTTTCCAGGACACAAACTTTCAAATATGTCCTAAAAATAGTGTTTAAAACAATGAAAACTCTGGATGATCAAAAAGTTTCATGAATCTTTAGTTATTAGAAATTTGCACTCATAGAGCCTCTGATGGCTTCAACAGAACCTCAAAACCTCTGTAAGTACAAATTCTGCACTAAAAGATTTATCGATCCTCTCCAATGAATTTTCAAACATTTCTGGTAAAGGTACAGGCATCAGAAGAAGGTGAAGAGTAGGTTTCAGATCACAGAGCTCATTCCACTACAGAGCCTCTGTTGATTCTGACACTTGGCTCTTTATGGAAATTCTGTAACATACGGGTTAATTCTGCGAGTGACAGACATCTGCAAGTGGAAAAGCCCACGCGCCAAGCATTAATGGGTCGCGCACGACGTCTAATCGTGCTCTGACACTTCTGACGTGGCAAACTTTCATTGGACGTGCATGCCACACGATCCTCTGAAACATCTTACCAGCTGTAAAACTCAAGTGCGGACCCCAAATGTTTATTGAATTCACTTTTTACCACAGAAATCCATCCGTTTTCTACCCTACTATATAACCCCGTTTACATCTTTCCCAATTCCTGTTACGAATTTACTAATACCTTCTTCTCCGGCGAACATTGCAAACCTGCAACTTCCTCATTTCTACTCCGTTCTTCAAGATTAACACAATGGCTTCTACTTCCAGCACTCCGGTGAACTCTCCAGTCCACTCAGAGCACTCACAGAACCCAAACTTGGCCAGAAACCTAGAACAAGACAACTCTGGTGATTCAGTGGACTTCACTCCGACAACCCACCTCCAAAACTTTTTAGAATATGAACACTTTGAACGTGTTCTTCCCCTTAAACCCAACAACCATTTTCGTGTTCCTTCAAGAACAGCCTTCGGTGAGGAACATGCCATTCTACTTAATATCCTGGAAAATCATTACCTATTTCCTCTGCTAACCAAGAACGTTAACAGAATCCCTGCCAGATATCTTTACCAATTCTGGCAGAGCTGCCATTTTGACTCAGAGACTAGGCAAATCAAGGGATACATATCCAAACCTGATCAATCAGAATACATAGAAATTAAGTTCAACGGAACTATGTTCTCCCTTGAATTTGGCCTACCAACAAGAGGACTTCTAGGAATCAAGAAGTATGCAGAGGATCCTTCTGATACAGAGCTCTGCAGATTCGCAGAGATGTTGTGGTACAACACAACTTTGAAGAAGAGGAACGATTTCCGAAGAAATAGGTTCCCTCCTCTGTGGAATACTCTCTTCTCTATACTGAACAGGTGCCTAACTGGGAAAGTGGGTAGTCCAGATCAATCATCACACCAAATCATGGCAATCATGTACGGGGTGTACTATGATCTGCCTCTAGACTATGGCACTCTTATGATGCAGGAGATTGTCAACACAATAGACCACAGAATCTCCTCACAGAGGGCAAAAGGACCCACAAGCACAGATCTTCCCCCACTACAATATCAGAGGATCCTTGGGGTACTTCTGGAACCCCTTCTTCTCATAGAAAAATGGCCTATGGAGGGACCAATAGTCAAAACCTACTCCATGACAAAGAACTCCCCAACAAAGCACGTGGATGGTTATAACTTCTACAGACCTATCCCAACCAAACTTCTGGCATATGCAAGTGATGAGGGACTTAGACTAGCGTACATACGCGATCACAGGACTCCGGAACCGAGTCCTGTGACACCCCTGCGTCTAGGAGCCTCTATAAGTGACCAGGTAATAGAGAGAATGAGCGATGAAGAGTGGGCAGCGGTCTATGCAAAACACGAACAGATACAGGAAAATTTCCATCTTCAGAGAAGCCAGTTAGAAACCTCTGCTACGAAGAGAAAACCCTCTGCAACCACACCCAAGAAGAAAAAGGCCCATAAATCTAAGAAAACCACAGAGGGTACCTCTACAAGTGTCGCACCTCCAGAACAAACTCAACAATCACCACCACACGAAACCGTGGTTGGATCTTCTGCACCTCCCCCTCCTCCTAAAGACAAGAAGAAGAGAAAACATAAGTCTTCTGAGGAGGATGCCCCCAAACCCAAGAGAAAGAAAAGAAAGAAGAAAAGCAAGAAACCTCATTCTCCTCTGCAAACAATCGCAGAGGAAGAAGAAGAACTAGCAGAAGAAACCCGTAAACAGCCTCTGCAATCCCTAATTCCTATCCATTATGCAGATCAGGGTGACTTCTCTGCCTTCCTCCAGCGCTCTGATATAGCTGATTCCTTAGACACTTCTTGCTAGAACGCAGAAGCCCTCTCCAATCAATCCATGGAAGAACCAGACTTCAGAATATCTTCTGACTTGGATGAGGATGACCAAACTCCTAAGGATATTCAGAGTGCAACACCAGAAGTACTACAGAACCCCTTCCTTCATCCCGGATATGATGTTCTAAGAAAGAGTCCAGAGGAAGAGGTAGCCACAGAGGATATGGTAGACTCTGTGATAAAGGTCGTTGACAGAACCTCAGAAGACCTCCAGGAACAAACACCAGGACCTCTGCATCCACTTGTCCAAATCCTAGTTGGTTCCCATCCATGCTATGATTCCCTAGCATCTAGGATAGAAACCCCGGTGGCAGCCACAGAGGAAACTGAAATGGTGGATTTTGATGAGATAGAAACTAGTAGAGAAACCGTAAGGTTAGGGTGTATGACAGAGGCTGAGGCCTTAAAAGATGCCGAAGTTGGAAGAGGCACACAACCCCAACCAACTCCCAGTGCAACCCACATGTCTATTACCGCCAGTCTAGTGGCAGAAGGTAATATTGAACAAGAGCAGCACGGCTCGACCCCACCCCAAACTGACCGGGCAGAGGAAAATCTTTCTACCTCTGTGCCATTAGAAACCGGGGAAACCATTCCAAGGGAGTCCTCTCCAAAGGACTTGCCTTTAGTTCGTAATCCCTCGCCCCGGATCACATCTGACATCCCTGCAGAGGAATCTGTTTCCTCTGCCACACGCACATACGTAAGTCCAACCGGCTCTTCAGAGGAGCCTAGAGTGCACAAAGATGAAGGGACTCTAGACAAGTCCCCAAGTCAACCTAAGGATATTCCTGTACCCATCTCTGGAGTAGATCAGGACAATGTTCTTACCAGAACTTCTGTAGAGCATGAGGCCTCAAAAACCTCTGCTCAAGGATCAGAAGGAAATCCTTCCGCCCTCAACGTACAAACAGGGGCGAAAGAAAGTGTCCAAGGAACAGGGACAAACTCTGGGGACGAATGTGTTCCCCCAGAGGTTACACTAGGTACACACGTCTCAAGGGATGAGTTCCAAACCCTTGTCACCTCTATGACCAACTCGTTGAGAGAGTTGAAAAGCTCTCTCGACTCTTTTGCAGATTCAACGAAGAGGGCCATTACTGATCTGACCACTAAAGTGGACAACCTATCCACAGAGGTGAAAACCGCCTGTGCCCAGATGAATACAACTGCAACAACCTCTGCTACCTCTGCTGCTGCTGAATTCGAGAAGGCCACAACCTCTGCCTACCAAAGCTCTGTAAAGGACCTAATTGAAAAGATGAAGAAAGAACAATCCACAACCTCTCCGGGCCTTACACCAGAAGATCTGAAGAAGGCCCTCGAGAGTGTCCAGGAACAAACAACAAGGGAAACTCTGGCCATGAAGCCCTCCGACTACATGACCAGAGCACAGATCACAGAACTTGGACAAGGGGTGCTCGACCAGGTCACAGAGTTCATAAAAGCCTTCACTGCTGCCAACGCCAACTATGTTAAAGACTTACGGGTAAGCGTAGGCAAAATGCGCTTCAACACAGAGGCAGAGGTCCAGAACCTTCTAGGCATCTGCGATGACTTGTGTGCAAAGATGATAGTCGCAGGTGCCACACCGCCCAAAAAGCCCGAAGCGACTTGCAGGACAGAGGGTACCAAAGACAAGGGTCAGGATGACTCTGATGATGATTCTGATGGATCATCAGGTCATCCTGAGGGGGAGAACAGAAGGGAGAAATCTGCAAACAGAGGTCTACCAGCTCCACCAATTTCAGCAGAACCTATATCACAGGCACCCCCAACTCAAACCCAAGGAGAAACCCAACGTCAGTCCACAGAGGCAACAACCACCTCTGTGGAAACAACCCCTGCAGAAATCCAAATTCAAACCCAAGCAACAGAAACAACCCATATAACCATAGAAGATCTACCATCTCCAACCCGTAAACCAACTGAACAAGTACAAATTCTCACATCTTCCGAAGAAGACCAACCAACACCAACAATACCTAAACCAACAGAAGACAAACTACCTAAACCAAGAACCCAAGCTACCATCCATACACCAGAAGCTGCAAAGACAAAATCCCCATCTCCATAACCCAAACCAACAGAACCCAAAACCAAAGAAAGAACCAAGACTTTAGATCACAAAAGAAAATATTTGAGCAAGTCTACAGAAGCCTCACCAATCAAACCTCCAACCAAGCCCTCAGAAGCACAAGTGCCAAAACCAACAGAGGCAACCCCCACAAAACCAACAAAAGCACCTCCATCCAAGCCCTCGCAAACTTTGAAGACAAAACCTACAGAGGCAACCCAATCTCAACAAGCACAAAAGCCTATGGCCAAGGACAAGGGAAAGTCCATCATGACAGAGGAACCGAAGAAGAAAAAGCCAAAGCATCAACCAGTAGAGAAACTGATGAAGAGCGCTTTTGACGCTTTTGTTACTCCTAAGCCTGAAGAAGAAGACTGGGCTTATGGACTCACTCCTCTGTCAACCAACCCCACAATGGATCCAAAGGCAAACCTTACAGATGATAGAGTGGCCAAACTAAAAAGCGACTTGGATGCTCTGCGGAAACCGATGCCACCACCTCCTGCTCAGCAAAGAAAAATGGAAGAGGTTGTGCATAAGTACCTATATAGCAGAGCAGTCAACGATCCTCTGCCAAAATCCAAACTGCACCCTCACCTTCAGAAAGAGATACAAAATCAGTTCTTTAGCAAGAAAACTAGACCAGTCAAAGAAGTCTTCTCGAACTCCAAAATTGACAAGGTCATCTACTGTAAACTATCCCATGCCCACGGAGGAGAGGTTCACTACAACCTCTACAGAGTCAAGAGGGTAGACAGATCAGAAAACACATTCTCAGATGCAGATATGAAAAATCTAAACCTCTATGATCTACCTGATCTTCTGAGTTGGGCAAGACATAACTACGGCCACATACTTGAAGTACAAAGTGCTTACAGAGAAATCAGAGTGGCCATGCGAGCAAGACTTCTGATGTACAGCATGACTGACTTCCAACTTGGACTCGACCTTGGAGTAAGAGGGTTGAGCATCCCAGCACCAGAAGATGACTGCCCACCTTCTGCAAGACCAAACTCTATCATCACTTCTCCAAGGATCAGGTATCTCTTTCAAGATCCGGCAGGAAAGTCAAAGCTATTCGTAGAGCTTGACAGTCAGAAATATGCTACAGAGACTCTGATCGGATTCAGAAGCAACCTCATGGAACACAGAGGAACGGAGTTCATGGATGCAGCACTCGCCGACAGATTGATAGAGGTCATCGATTCTGTCATCAACTTTAGAAACCTCTGCATCAGAATCTACCTTGAGCTAAAAGATGGAGGAATCGGATGACACAAAGTCGATGACTTCCCAAATGCCAGAATTGGACGTCCATAACTCACCTCTGCTTACTTTTCATATCGTGCACTGTAATCATATGTAAATGCCTCTGGCATAATCTTATATGAAAGTAAACATTCATCAGAGGTCAAATACCTCTTGTCGTGTACTTAGCCTAGAAAACCATGCACGTTTCAATTTTTTTATTTTTCAATACTTAGGGGGAGATTGTTAGCTCCAACTTCCACTGTTTATAGAAGTAATGAAAAATAGGCTAAGTGTTGACACCGACAGAGCTTCTGCCAAGACACCGATAGAAGACCAAGTGAAGACTTAATTGAAGACTCTCACAGAGGACAAGGCCACAGAGCCTCTGTCAAACTTGATAGAGCCTCTGTGGTATGAAGACTGAAGACTTAGAAGAATACTTGAAGATCAAGACAAAGACGATCGTGCTTCTCACGTTTTCTGCTGTACGAAGATCCTTAAGATCATTCGTACAAGGCGTGCCCTGCACACTCCACGTGTCATCCTCTGATGGGTTACAGCTTTAGCAGAAGACGGCGCACTATATTAACTTTGTACCTGATTGCAGATTCACGATGGTGTCTTGTACCCTTAGTCCCTATTGTCTAGAACTTGTCCCCTGGTGAATAGTATAAATAGAAGGCTCATGTTGAGCTCTTCCATCAAGCTTTGCACAACACACACACCTTTAGAGCAGAATTCCATTTAATCTTCGGTGTTCTTGGTGTTCTTATTGTGATCAATACAAAGTGAATCTTTGAGTTAATCCAGTGTTTATTCATACTTTGTTTAATTGATTACGTGTGTTCTTCTACCTTAATATATCTTTTAGTTCGTAAAACGCTTCCGCACCATATTTTGTTTGAACTAATAGATAGAAATATCATTGTTAAGTAAAATAAGAACCAACAAAAATCACTTAATCAACCACAACCCTATTTAAAAGGGTTATCGATCACCTAGAACTCAACAAAAAACAAACCAAAATCCTCAAAGCTTTAAAGAGATTAAGGTTGATAAGTATTACCTTGAAGAAGAGAACACACCCCACACTGTTGATGATGTTGAATGCTTCAATTCCTTGATGATCCTAGCAAGAGGTTTCCAATTGATTTTCTCCAGCCGCCTCCACAATACGCACAATAATGAAAAATGAGGGTTTTAGGGATTTTAACCCTCTTTTCCCTCATTTACACAAGGATCCTTCAAGTCTCACCTTTCACACCTTAGCCACCATCTTTACTTTATTTATTCACACTAACCACACCACTTCATTATTTTTTCCAAAATAAATCTGGTTATTACAACCCTATTGCACATGCCGACAAATAAAAAGGTTAGGCTAACGCCTAGTGAGTTTAAGAGTTTTCATCATGATTCTAATAGTTCGTTAAACGAAAGGAGTACAACTCAAAATCATGATTTTCCAAAAAAAAATTATATTTAAATATACAAACAACCCATTTTCCAACGCACACAAATCCCGTTCCAAAAGCCCCAATATGAAGCATTTCTCAATAATGGACTCAAATCCAAAAACTCACTTAAACATGAATAAATATTAAATTTCCAAATAAAGTAGACTTGAATAAAGTTCTATTATTCGAAACGCCCAAAAAGGAGCAGGAATAATACACCGCCCATAAAAAAATGGAAAAAATCCATATAAATATAATATGTTCCCGAAAACACGTGACCGACTCAACAACCCATGCAAAGTGTAAATAAAAATAAATTCCAAATACCCAAGCATGGGAGTAATCATTCAAGCAAATCTTAATACTCGTGGAGGGGTTCCAATATTAAAGTCAATACTTGCAATTACTCGCATAAGGCTCAAACGGTAATTAAACATGCATATCACAATATTCAATATAATATTTGACGACAACGGGGGAGACCCGTATCCATTGAGGGTGGAGGGAACACGTAAGTATACCACCCGTACATAACACTTCTTGACTATATGTCCAAGTGTTTCTACGATTCCTCGACAAGTTTTACCTCAAGAAACAGTTGACCTTAGTGTCCATCCCCAAGACTTCCACCCAGGGCCGGTGTAGAAAATATATGAAATTGATTGATGTATATTTGGTATAAATCTTGTAATTAGAGTAATTATAGGTTGTCCTAAAATCCCTGTAATTAAGCCTAGAATAGCTGTCCTCTGTAATTAGCCTAAAATATTTACCAAATCGTTTCCTTTTTGTACTTGTACAAGGCTTATATAAAGGCATCTTCTCTCTGAATAATAATTCATTCAAAGCCTATTCTCTCTACATGGTATCAGAGTTATACCTCTAATTGAAAAAAAAACTCTAACTTTTTTCAGCCTTCGTATTGGCCAAGTCCAATTCTGGCAGCGATGACACCTCTGTCAATTCCACCAAGAATCAAAACCTCTCTTCTGCCTCTCCTACTTCATTTGACCCCCAAAACCCTCTCCAAATCACAATCCAAAAACTGAATGGCCAAAAGTTTTTGCAATGGCCCCAGTCTGTGAAGATGTATCTCCATGGTCGAGGACGTTTTGGTTATCTAACAGGCACTACTGCTGCTCCTGTTGTTGCTGATCCCTCGTATTCCAAACGGGAGTTAGAAAACTCTCTCATCATGGTTTGGCTTATCAACTCAATGGAGATCGATATTGGTAAGACTTACTTATTCCTTTCTACTGCTTAAGAGGTTTGGGAAAATGTCCAGGAAGCCTTCGCTGATTTGGAGAACTCGGCTCAAATCTTTGAACTCAAATCCAAACTTCATGATCAACGACAAAATTCTCTTATGATAACTCAATATTATGGTGTTCTTTATAATCTTTGTCAAGAGATTGACCTTTTCTCTGTTCCTGAATGGAATTGCCCTGCTGATACTTCTACTTATCAAAAAATGCTTGATCGACAGAGACTTTTTGATTTCCTTCATGGCCTTAATCGAGATCTTGATGAGGTCCATGGTCGCCTCTTGGGAAAAAAATCCTCTTCCCACTATCCGTGAAGCTTTTGCAGAAGTCCATAGGGAAAAAAGTCGAAAGAGGGTAATGTTGGGATCGTCAGTTGGTACTGAACAATCTGCCCTTGTTGCCCGACGCCCTAATAATGGTATGGACAACCACGGAAATCGTAGTGAGCGTCCCTGGTTTTCCCACTTCAACAAAGTCGGTCATAACAAGGAACATTGCTGGAAAATCCATGGTAAACCCGTCGATTGGAAACCTCGTTTATCTGCTCGAAACAACTCAAATAGTCAAGCATTGACTGCAGCACCACCAGAGCCTTTTCCATTCACTGCAGCCCAGATTTCTCATCTCCATCAACTTCTAAACACAGACACTAATGCTCCTGCACTAGGTGCTGCTGCCTCCTCCAATCCAGGTACTTTCGTTGCCCTCAATGTTCAAAATTCTACCTGGATTGTGGATTCAGGGGCCTCAGACAACATGACTGGTCAGTCAAATCAGTTTGCTACATACACTCCTTGTCCAGGTAACCAAAAAAATAAAGTTGATGATGGATCTCTTTCTTCTGTGGCTGGTAAAGGGACTATATATCTATTACCTTCCATTATTCTTAATGATGTTCTCCATGTTCCTAATCTATCCAGTAATCTTCTTTCTATCAGCAAAATAACGAAAGAACAACCATGTTGTGTTTCCTTCACACCCACTCATGGTATTTTTCAGGATACGTCCTCGGGGAAGGCGATTGGGAGTGTGAGGGCATGCAGTGGGCTGTATTACTTTGATCCAGTTTCTCCTGCTCAAGTGAATAAAGTTTCTGTTTTTGGTTGCATTCCTTCGGATAGTAATGATATTTTGCGATGGCATTATAGTCTTGGCCACCCTAGTTTCTCATATTTGAAATATCTATTTCCTAATTTATTTCAGAATAAAAACTTGAGTTTGTTTAAATGTGAAGCTAGCCAATTTTCTAAACATACTCGTGCTGTTTTTCGTTCTATTCCTTACAAATCAACTCGGCCTTTTGCTGTCATTCATAGTGATATATGGGGGCCATCTCGAATACCAAACACTACCAATACAAAATGGTTTATCACTTTTATTGATGATCATACACGTGTTAGTTGGGTATTTCTTCTCAAAAATATATCTGATGCTGCCATGACATTCAAAAAAGTTCATTCTATGATACAAAATCAATTCCATGCAAATGTTCTAATATTACACACATATAATGGAACCGAATATTTTAACTCAATCTTGGGTGAATATCTTCTCTCTCATGGCATCATTCATAAAAGCTCTTGTGCAAACACACCCCAATAAAATGGGATTGCGAAACGCAAAAATCGACACCTATTGGAAGTTGTTAGAGCCTTGATGTTCACAACTTTAGTCCCAAACCATTTTTGGGGAGAGGCTATCCTTACCGCTGCCTTTCTTATCAATAGAATGCCTTCTCGAGTGTTAAAATATGACACTCCTCTATATACACTCCTTCAAGCATATCCACATACACAACTTGTTTCCAATATTCCATTAAAAACGTTTGGGTGTACCTCCTATGTTCATATCTTTGGCTCAAATAAATTTGATCCTCGAGCTCTTAAGTGTGTGTCTTTTTAGGCTACTCTTCTATAAAAAAAGGGGTACAAATGTTATCATCCTTCTACTCGTCGCATGTTTGTCTCCTTTGACGTCACATTCAGTGAAGAACAACCCTTTTATGCCAACCTTTCTCATCAATAAGGGAATTCAAGTGACGTTCCAAGTTGGGACACTTGCCTTCCTAAAATAATTCCTGAATCTTCTATACCTAGTATGAGTCCCTCTAAGCAACAACAACAATCCTTGCCACCAAAAACTAAGAATTTCTTAGTTTACTGCCAGCGACAAAAAGATCAAGTAATACAACCGTCTACTGTTCCAACATCTCATGAGTCTACCCCACAAACTATTCCTGATGTAAGTAATCCCTCTCTTAACCCCATTTTATCTGATGATATTTCAAATGTTGAGCCTTCCAGTATGATTGAACCTGAGCAAGAGTTACCTATTGCCAAACGAAAGGGAGTTTGAAGTTGTACTCAACATCCGATGTCCAAATATGTTTGTTATAGCAGACTGAATCCACACTATAAAGCTTTCCTAGCAGAAGTCGAGAAAGTAGTTGTTCCGAAGAACATAGCTGAAGCTCTTTCACAGAAAGAATGGAAGAAAGCAGTGTTCAAGGAAATCGGGGCACTCGAAACCAATAACACATGGATAATCATCAATCGACCGGGTGATAAACATGTAGTAGGGTGTAAATGGGTGTTTATAGTCAAACACAAAGCTGATGGAACAATAGATCGGTATAAAGCAAGACTTGTTGCAAAAGGGTTCACTCAGACATTCGGCGTGGACTACAATGAGACATTCGCTCATGTAGCCAAGTTAAACACTGTAAGAGTTCTTTTATCAATTGCAGCTAATCTTGATTGGCCTGTATAACGGATAGACATCAAAAATGCGTTTCTTAACGGGCATTTGGAAGAAGAAGTTTACATGAACATTCCTCCAGGGTTCGAAGGAAGATATGGAAGAGATAATGTCTGTCACTTGAAAAAATCCCTCTATGGGTTGAAACAATCTCCAAGAGCATGGTTCGAAAGACTCAATCAAGTAATAAAAAGGCATGGATACAAGCAAGCTCAGTCAGATCTCACCTTATTCTTCAAACACTCACAAGAGGGTAAGATTAGTATCCTCATCGTTTATGTTGATGACATGTTGCTAATCGGTAATGATTATCAAGAGCAAGAAAAGCTTAAAAGTGTGCTAGCCCAAGAGTTCAAAGTAAAAGATATTGGCCCAATGAAGTACTTTCTAGGAATGGAGGTTGTGAGATCAACACAAGGTATCACAATATCACAAAGAAAATATGTTCTTGATCTTCTTAAAGAAACCGGAATGAGTGGGTGTACACCTGTGGCAACACCCGTTGAACCAAAAGGTAAGTACAAACAATCAACAAAAGAAGAGACCGTTGACAAAAGAATGTATCAACGAATAGTGGGTAAACTAATCTACCTATCTCATACAAGACCCGACATTGCATTCGCTGTGAGATTGGTGAGTCAATGCATGCACACAGCCCTCTAAAAGAACACTTGGAAGTTGTGTATAGGATTCTGCGCTATCTAAAGAAAACACCAGGAAGTGGGTTGTTGTTTAAAAAGAATGAAGAACGAAATGTTGAAGCTTTTACAGATGTATACTGGGCAGGGTCAAGCGAAGATGGAAGATCAGCCACTGGATATTGCACTAAAGTTTGGGGAAATCTGGTCACTTGGAGAAGTAAGAAGCAACCGGTGGTATCTCGAAGTAGTGCTGAAGCTGAACTTAGATCTCTTGCTCAAGGAGTCTGTGAGTTAATCTGGGTTAAACGTGTTCTTAAAGAATTAAAACTTCAGAGAACCGAGTCCTTAAGACTGTACTGTGACAACAAGTCAGCAATCAACATAGCACATAATCCAGTTCATCATGACAGGACCAGGCATGTTGATGTAGATAGACACTTCATTATAGAAAAGATCGATGGAAAGGAATTATGTGTTGTATACATTCCCAGTAAGCAAGAACAGGCTGATATACTAACCAAAGGTCTACCAAGAGGAAGTTTCGATAATTTAGTTTGCAAGCTGGGCATGTGGACAGCTTGAGGGGGTGTAGAAAATATATGAAATTGATTGATGTATATTTGGTATAAATCTTGTAATTTGAGTAATTATAGGTTGTCCTAAAATCCCTGAAATTAATCCTAGAATAGCTGTCCTCTGTAATTAGCCTAGAATATTTACCAAATCCTTTCCTTTTTGTACTTGTACAAGGCCTATATAAAGGCATCTTCTCCTTGAATAATAATTCACTCAAAGCCTATTCTCTCTACAACCGATCCAATGGTTTTGGATGCCCTAGGCGGATAGCCAAAAATATGCCCCTAATTCAATAAACCAAGGACACACAATTTTTAAGGCGTCTAGAACCTAGTCAAGCTAGGTGGTTTATCCCCATGCCGATTATCATTGAAAAATAAGTTACAATGGGGGGACATAAACCAAAACCCCAAACAATAAGACATAGATAAGATCACTTAAAATCAAGCTTCTAAATAGCGAGAGGTGTGGCGTGGAGGTGAGGCCAATCCTCAATCCTTAGAGCCACGACACGCCATGACGTGAGACACAAGCCTTGAGCCACGACACACCATGGTGGCTGTTGCGACGAGCCTTTTAGAACAGTGCTTAAAATGGTGTCTTCATGTATTTCTTGAACTTTAGAGACTTGCATATAATGATAGTTGTGCTCAAACTAATTATATACAACCATATATGATGTTTAGTTTGTTTCAAAACGTAGGAAAACTTAATATTATATTTGTATCATATTTTTAAATATCTAATCATCTTGAGTAGTGAGTGTTATGTAGTCTAAACAACCCACTATAACCTTAGGCGACAAACCATACTAGGGTTACAACAAAATTGGATTGATGAGATTCAACATCGAAAAAAAATATAAAACAAAATAAATAATAATATTTGAGAATCATATTTATGACCATGGAATTAAAAAAATAGTTGAAACTTTGTAATAATCCAATTCCAAATTATTTCATACATAATTTGATTTTAGAAAATATAACAAAATATGTATGTGGTTCGAAGTTGAAATTAGCTAGTACTCTAAATTGTTTCATGTACAACTTGATCCTACCAATTCCGTGCAAAAAAATGTTTGGTGAAAAAAATTATAAATTTTCAAATATATCACATGGTTTTCCAAAACAAAAACACATTAGAAGTATTAATTGTTGAATATGAATAATTTTATTTTGTTTCGAATAAATAAGTGTTGCCATGAAAACAAGACAAAAGTTGAAAATAATAGAAATATTAGAAAGTAAAAATGAATCAGCAAGAAAAATAATAAAATTAAAATAGGAGAAAAAAATATATAAAAGGGTGTCAATAGCCTAGAGGTAAGGAGGTTTTCAATTATTTAAGAGGTTTAGAGTTCGAGACTAGTGATCTCTACTTTGAATTTTTTTTATTAGTAATAACATCATTGGGCCTAGTTGATGCCCCTTGGGCTTTGATGCCCTGGACAGTCGCTGGCTTGCCCACCCATAGGACCTGCACTGCTTCCACCACAAGGCTCGGCATACTGCAGGACTACCTCCAAGGCATTACCTCATCGGCGAAGGTCCTCGTACTCACCTCCAAGGTAGCACTTCCAGACTCAACCCTCCTAGTGTCCATTTTGATTTTTTTTATTAGTAATAACATCATTGGGCCTAAGTTGATGCCCCTTGGGCTTTCATGCCCTGGACAGTCGCCGGCTTCCAGACTCAACCCTCCTAGTGTCCACTTTGAATTTTTTTTTATTTAAGAGGTTTAGAGTTCGAGTCTAGTGGTCTCTACTTTGAATTTTTTTTATTAGTAATAACATCATTGGGCCTAAGTTGATGCCCCTTGGGCTTTGATGCCCTGGACAGTCGCCGGCTTGCCCACCCATAGGACCGGCCCTGCTTCCACCACAAGGCTCGGGACACTGCACGACTACCTCCAAGGCATTACCTCAGCGGCGAAGGTCCTCGTACTCACCTCCAAGGTAGCACTTCCAGACTCAACCCTCCTAGTATCGACTTGGAAAGTTTAAGGTCATAAACATGAATCCCGGAGTCCAACCCCGCAATACCCATGCGACCCCATAGACTAGACCGACTCATATGCCCATGCATCCAATGCATTATAGTCTAACAATTGCATGACTCCCAAAAGAATGTCCAACATCTTTAATACATGTAATTAAATAATAAATATGACTCAAATGCATATAATCTCAAAACTCAACATAGAGTAATTCACATTGGACCAAAGTCCCTAAGACTCACTTAAGTCAAATACGAGCCAACGGCTCAACAATACAGTACTAATACAATAAAATGCATTTAAGTGTCATATATGCAAACACATACCTCCAAGATATGATAAATCCAAAATCCCATCATTTATATGATCAAATTATTTTCCACACAATTCACAACCATATATATTTTCCAATGACCCATAATAATAATCATGCATTTTTCTAGCAACACTAAAGTGCATCTTTACCAAAAGACCCTCATACAATAAACATTCAAAACACTTTTCTTTGAGATATAAATATCAAATTACCCAAAAATCCCAATATGGGTGTTGTATAAGATTTTCAAGGTTAAACACTTCAAATAGTCAAAACTCACCAAATGACTCAACCATAGATAATTTTCATGAAAAACACATAAACACTTGAGAATTGACATTTTTGGCATGTACAACGTTTTCACAAATCAACTTGAACTCACATTGCTAGATTTAGGCTAAATCTAGGTTTTACCCCAAATCTTGAGCTTCCTTTGGTGAAGACCTTAGATCCATCAACACCCACCTCTTCAAACTTTATCTGGGTCACAACCAAAGCCTATAGATGCACCAAAAGAAACCCCAAACTCGGATTCATAACCTACCATAGGCAAATCCTCCAATCATCCAAAATACCTCAAATTGGTCAAAACTTCAAAACATGGATTATACCTCAAAATAAATGTTCTAAGAAGTTGAAAATGAAAGATTTTAGCAATAAAGAAGGTTTAGATAGGTTAGGATGAACTTACAACTTGTTTTTAGAGAAAACCCCAAAATTAGGTCAACAATGGTGAAGAGAGATGAAAAAGATGAAGATCTAGAGTTTCAACCCACAAGACTTGAATCTCTAGTTGCCAAGCTCTTTGATGCTCTTGAAGGAATAGATTTGGTGAAATGGGAGGGTTTGGGCCGATTTGAAAGAGAGGGGAGAAGGGTTGGTGAAGAAACAAATGAAGGAAAAGAAGAAAAATCGGATTTAAAAGGGGATGCACATGTCTCGCGGGCGCGAGCAAATGGCTGTGCGGGCGCGAGCATTTCATTTTCCGACCAAAAATTGATTCTTTTCCAAAAGCGATATCCAACCCAACCAACACTCCTAATACTTCCAAAAGACCACTTTAAGATGAAATTGTGTATAAAACTTGAAGTTATACTTACTCAAAAAACCGGGTGTTACATTGTGCAAGTAATGTTACTTTCCTAGGTCATGCTCTTCACCTAAAGACTTTCCTAATGGGGGGAAATGTGACAAATGGTGGATATAATTAAATTATATTGTAAAACTTAAATACTAATCTTGGGGTATTGGTGAGCCATTTTCTGAGGATCAAATGTAGAGGTTGTATACTATGGATAATATGATTTATCTTGTTGAACTTACATAAAGTGTTCCTAGAGGTAATATGCTTATGATGATTATGTGTAATTATTATGAGTATTATATGGAATAAGGAATTCTTGTACTTGTGTGTACTAACCCTTGTAGATGGGCAGATGGTGGAGTGCAGTTTCTACAGAGGAGAACTCTAGTAGTAGCCACTAAGGTGGTTGAGCCTCGAGGTCGTACTTGGAGGGGTAAAAACTAAGGCCAATTCAAACTTGAGGTGAAACTCTAACGGAGGTCTTGAGGTATTACCTGACCACATTGATATTGCGACCTACTTTTGTGTCTGCCATAATCAATGAAGACGGGTCTCCCTCGTACGCATGAGATTGAGCAGGTGCTTGGAGGTAATTATTGGTGCAAACCCTATTGGTGTGACACAACCCCTTGGAGAACCATTCTTGAACTATTGTCGGATGCCTATGGCGAAAGGCCAAAAAAATGCATATTATATACATATCTTATACAAGTAACAAGTGATGCGATATAGATAATAGAAAGATAACACCTGATTTAGTCTTGATTCGTGAAATTACCAAATGGATTGTGTTGGTTCCCAGATTCACCTTGTCTCATGAACTGTTGGTTCTTGTTTTGCTTAACAATGATGATTTTATCTAATAGTTCAAACAAGATATAATGCGGAAACGTTTTTAACGAACTAAAAGATATAATAAGGTAGAAGAACACACTATATCAAATACGTGAGATGTAAATAACACAGATAAATAGCTCAATAACCCACTGTATATTGAGATAAATAGAACACCAAGAACACCGATGATATAACAAGAATTATGTTCTAATGGTGTGTGTGTTGTGCAAAGCTTAATAGAAGAACTCAACATGAGTCTTCTATTTATACTACTTCTAAAGGGGACAAGCTCTAGACAATAAGTACTGAAGGTACAAAGACACTATTCAGGTACTGTTGCAGGTACAACGTTAATTAAATGTGCCGGCTTCTACTAAGGCTAAGACCCATCAGAGTTTGACACGTAGAGTTATCAGGTCACGCCTTGTACGAATGATCTTCAGGATCTTCGTACAGCAGAAATCATGAGAAGCACGATTGTCCTTGTATAGAGCTCTAGTCTTTTATACCACAGAGACTCTGTCAAGTATGACAGAGGCTCTGTGGCCTTGTCCGCATTGAAGAGTCTTCTGGTGATTCTTTACTTCGGTCTTCTCGGTTACTCGGCAGAGCCTCTGTCGAAGACTTCTATGCTTCGATCTTCTCGGTGACTCGGCAGAGCCTCTGTCGAAGACTTCTATACTTAGCCTATTTTTCAATACTTCTATAAACAGAAAGACTGGAGCTAACAATCTCCCCCTAAGTATTGAAAAATAAAAAATTGAAAAGTGCAAGGTTTTCTAGGCTAAGTACATGATAAGAGGTGTAACAATGTACCTCAAAAGTTTTTACTTCTTTCATACAAAATTATGCCAGAGGCACTTACACTTGATTACATTATGAAAGGAAATATTTGCAGAGGTTGTTAGAAGATGTTTCTCCAGAGGCTCTGACGGCTCCAGCAGAGGGATTAATATCATCATGGAACATCTCTTCAAATAGAAGCTTTAAGTCTTCTGCAGAGGGATTACACTTTAGACCGAGTTCTGAACTGATTTGTTCAGAAGTCTTTTGAAAGGAATCGTCAAAAGACACATTGATGTTTTCTACAATGGTTCGTGACCGCAGAAGATAAACTCTGTAGGCCTTAGAGGTGGCAGAGTATCCAATGAACTTGCCTTCATCTGCTTTCACCTCAAACTTTCCTCTTGCTTTTCTATCATTTAAGACAAAGCACTTGCATCCAAATACATGAAAGAACTTGATGTTTGGTCGCCTTTTGTTGATCAAATGATACAGTGTTTTCATGTGCCTCTTTACAATGGTTGATCGATTTTGGGTGTAGCAAGCGGTTGATATTGCTTCTGCCCAAAAAGACATTGGTAATCCAGATGCTGTCAGCATAGTTCTTGCAGCCTCCACAAGCGTGCGGTTCTTTCGTTCAACCACGCCATTCTGTTGTGGGGTGCGTGCAGCAGAGAAGTTCTGTGATATGCCTTCTTCTATAAGATAGGCTTCAATGACAGAGTTTTTGAATTCTGTGCCATTGTCGCTTCTTAGTTTCTGAATCCTTCACTCATACAGAACTTTGATTCTTTTCATTAAATTTATCAGAATGTTTGGAACATCTGATTTCTTTCTGACAAATTCAACCCATGTAAATCTTGAATATTCATCGATCAAAACAAGTATATATTTCTAGCCACCTAGGCTCTGTGTAGCGATTGGACCGCAGAGGTCAACATGAAGCATGTACAGAGGCCTAGGGCAAGATACACCAGTCTTGCCTTTATGGGAAGCTCTTTTGAGTGTTCCTATTTCGCAAGCAGAGCACAAATGATCTTTATTAAATTTAACATTTGGCAGACCTTTGACTAGATCAAGTTTAACAAGCTTATCTAGAGTATGAAAGTTTAGGTGGCAGAACCTGTTATGCCATAACCAGGCTTCTTGGCTTTTACTGGCAACAAGGCAGAGCTTGTCTTCCTTGTTCTTAGCACAGAAGTTCATGAGGTAAAGATCGCCTCTTCGTTCGGCTCGCAGAAGTTTGACTCCTGTGTCCTCACCTTGTAGAGAGCAGAAGGTTCTTTTGAACATTACGTCGAAACCCGTATCGTAGAGTTGGCTAACACTGAGAAGATTGTGCTTAAGGCCATCCACATATGCAACTTTGCATACGGTAATGTTTTCCTTCTTGATGACTCCGTAGCCTTTTATATACCCCTTCTTGTTGTCACCAAAGGTCACAGATCCTCCATCGAGTTTATCTTTGTAGGAGGATAGTATACCTCTGTCGCCAGTCATGTGCCGCGAGCATCCGGAGTCAAGATACCATATTGGCACATACTGCTTCTGCAAGACAATCAGAGAGTTTTAGGTACCCATATCCAAATGGGTCCAGCTTTATTAGGGATCTTCAAGTTTGCCTTAGCATTCTTGGGTTTGGTTTTAGCTTCTTTTGAAGAACCATTTTGTTTCTTCTTACCCTTGAATTTAGTATTCTTTTTTAGTGCAGAGAGGAAACAGTGTGAACTTGAGAAGTGTTGGCTTAATTGATGCATGAGATCAAAGCAATGACAATAATGAATGTGCGAAGAGATTTGCTTGAACTTTTCATTGAAAACATTAAATGGGGGCACAGAGGCATTACATTCTATCCTAACATTTGACTTCCTATTACAAGAAGACCTATGTAGGCTATATTGTTGTTTGCAAAATCCTTTATTGAGAGTAGCCTTCTGTGGACCCCTTCTGTGGTGAACTTCTGCAGGTTTCACTGTCACAGAAGAAAAAGATTTGTTATTTTTAGCCCATTTACCCTTCTGTTGCCATGTTAGTTTTTCTTCAATAGGCCTTAAGGGTTTTGAAGTCTTTGAACTTGTTGAATTTTGAGAGGACGTTTTCTTTTGTTGTTTGATTTTCTCAAGCTCAAGAGAGGTTTTGGCTTGTATACACATGTCCAAAAAATCTGGACAGATAGGAACTCTTGTGATTTTCTCCTTGGGAGGAATAGTTCTGTTAAGAACTCCAGAGGGTAGTTTAAAATCCTCTGAGTCACAAGGTACTATCTCTGACTTAGAGTCAGTCCCAGATTCGTCAGAGGATGAATCGTCCTCATATACAGAGGTTGAGTCACTTAGTTCTCTTTCGACAGAGGCTGGATTTTCAGAGCATGTGCCATACTCGCTTTCATCCTTTTCTTTGAGATTATTTTCCAAGTCAACAGAAGTATCTATTAAGGTTTCATCAGAGAGATTTTGATCGATAGAGGGTGTACAGAAGTTTTCGTAAAAGTTATTTTTCCCGATTTCCATCAACTCTTTTTCAGAGATATCTTTAAGTTTTTCTTCTGAAACGTTAGGCTTGAACTCAGGTGCCTCTGCCGATAATTTCTTTTCAGAGTTTATCATGCAGACAAAGGAAACCTGTGTTTGAGTCTCGGAGTCACCAAACTTGAAGATACCTATCTGATCTTGAGTTTTCAGATATTTCTTAGGTTTGGATTCTCTTTTGACAGAGATTGAAGGTGACAAATCTGTGTTTTCAAACCACACATTTATTATCTTCAGAGGTTTCCTCTGGTGAGGTTCCCCAGAGACTTTTCGCCTTTTGCTCACAGAGAGTAAGTTTGGAAATCCAGGTTTTCTTGTACTTCCAATATGAAATAGAGAGGACAGAGACTTGTTTCTTTTGTTTCCAGTGTATGGATCTATATCACATAAGCCAATTCCCCGTCTCCCTATTTGTGTATTAATTTTCTCGTACACCTTCTGTGCATCTTGATATTTTTTAATTAATAGATCTCTTTTGAGTAAATCTTGACAGAGGACTTCTCTTTCCTTTTGAAAATAATGTTTAAGAGCTAGGATATTCATTTTGTCACTCTCAACGTCCATAAGTTCTTTAGATTTTGCTTTTAAGGCTGAGTTAAGTTCAGAAATCTTTTCTTTCAAAGGATTTAGGTGTTTGTTCCAGTTTGTTTCAATTTCTTCCTTTTCTTGAAAGATTTTAGCCTTTTCTTGAGTAAGAAGTCTAGCTTCTCTCTCAAAGAAGGTAAGCTTCTTCTGAACACTTTCGCAGGTTTTTTTAAGTTCTGTGTATTCAATGTTTAGTTTAAGCAAATCAGCTTCTGCTTGATTAGTGTAAGAGTGAGAAGTGGATACCTTACTATCGGAGTCGGAGTTGACCTCTGTCATGCCACAGAACAGGACGTTCTTCTTTTCTCCTTCGTCAGAGGATGTATCTGACTGCCAGTTTTCTTGATTCACCATAAGTGACTTATGAGCATAATATTCTGCTTTCTTTTTGTAGAAAGCAGAATCCCTCTGAAGGCGGTTTGATTTGCTTCTGCATTCATTTGCGTAGTGGCCTGGCTTACCACAATTGTAACATCCTTGGTTCTGTGGAGCGTTGCCATCTTTGTCGTCTGACCTCTGTCGGTCACCACCTCTGTCATTCATTCGACCTCTGTTGGTCGACACCTCTGTCGTTCTTGTCATTTGACCCTTCTCTTCCGTAGCGTTCATTACCAGACTTCTTCTGATATCCTCTGCTTAATTCCTTTGTCAAAAGAGCTAACGATTTAGCTATAGAGGCCATAGTTGCCTCCTCTTCTTCCACCACCTCCTCCTCTTCACTATCAACGATCAAGATCTTCTTCTTCTTCTCCTTCTTTTCTTCCACAACTTTCTCCTTTTTCGGCTTCTCTTTAGCTTCTGTAGCCTTACCAACCAGCGCATGAGGTGCACTGATTTGAGCTTTTACTTGTGCAATCTGAGGCTCTTGGGCTGCCAACGTTCCATAGAGATCTGACAGAGTCCAGGAGTCTAAGTCCTGATTTGTTTGCAGAGACATAGACAACTGGAGCCATTCTTCATTGAGACTCTTTAGGAACATGACATTGTTCTCCTCAGAAGTTCTGTGGATTCCGAACTTCTTACACTTGTTGATTAGAGAGTTGAACCGATCATATGTTGATTGTAGAGATTCTGTCGGCAGAGCTTTGAATGTGTAGTACTCGTTGATGCATTGGGTTCTGCGGTTCTTCTGAGTTTTGGCCCCACCCTCCAGTTGTTTTTCCAGTTCCTTCCACAGATCGTATGTAGATTCACACGCATCTAGGGATTGGAAGAGGTCATTTGGGATGGCCATAATCAGAAGTCTTTTAGTCTTCTAAGCAATTTCATACTTTGCCCAATCAGGGTCTGACCAGTTGTTCTTGGTCTTTGGTTTCTCGTGCTTAGGGATTTCTGGAGTGTCGTCTGTGGCAGGTACACGGGGTACTGTGATCATTGGTACGAAAGGAGGGTTGTTGATATAGTAGACGAGTTCTTTGTCAGTACCCTCGAAGAAGTGAATCATTCATATCTTCCACTGAGGGTACTCATCTCTGAGTAGTGTGGGTGGCTTGGTTAAAGAACCGGCGGTGAAGAAGTTGTTTGTGTTTGTCATTTTGAAAGAGGATGAGAAATCCATAAAATAGGGTATGAACAGTAAACTTTCAGAGGATGAAGTGGATGTTTCGAATGGTGTTTATAAGCTTAAAACCTTTGAACAATGCACTAAAATGGAGATTTAACCGAAGTAACAAACTGTAAGTTTACCAAAGTCGAACAGGTCGAGAATGGCAGAAAAACATAGGCTGTTTTGAAATAAGTGAAGAACAGGTTAAAATTACTCCAGGTTTCTACCAAAAATCATTGTAAGTGAGGATCTCTTGATATAGAAAATCAAGAACCGCTCTGATACCAATTGTTGGTTCCTGTTTTGCTTAACAATGATGATTCTATCTAATAGTTCAAACAAGATATAATGCGGAAGCGTTTTTAACGAACTAAAAGATATAATAAGGTAGAAGAACACACTATATCAAATACGTGAGATGTAAATAACACAGATAAATAGCTCAATAACCCACTGTATATTGAAATAAATAGAACACCAAGAACACCGATGATATAACAAGAATTATGTTCTAATGGTGTGTGTGTTGTGCAAAGCTTAATAGAAGAACTCAACATGAGTCTTCTATTTATACTACTTCTAAAGGGGACAAGCTCTAGACAATAAGTACTGAAGGTACAAAGACACTATTCAGGTACTGTTGCAGGTACAACGTTAATTAAATGTGTCGGCTTCTATAAGGCTAAGACCCATCAGAGTTTGACACTGGAGTTGTCAGGTCACGCCTTGTACGAATGATCTTCAGGATCTTCGTACAGCAGAAATCGTGAGAAGCACGATTGTCCTTGTATAGAGCTCTAGTCTTTTATACCACAGAGGCTCTGTCAAGTATGACAGAGGCTCTGTGGCCTTGTCCGCATTGAAGAGTCTTCTGGTGATTCTTTACTTCGGTCTTCTCGGTTACTCGGCAGAGCCTCTGTCGAAGACTTCTATGCTTCGATCTTCTCGGTGACTCGGCAGAGCCTCTGTCGAAGACTTCTATACTTAGCCTATTTTTCAATACTTCTATAAATAGAAAGATTGGAGCTAACACGAACAAACAAACTCATCAGATATATCGGAAGAATTTTAGAGTTGTTTGAGAATGAGCGATTGTTTTATATAAGAACAACTAGAGAGAATAATATACTAAAACAGTAAACAGAATATTAATCACAGACAATCTGCTTGTATATTATAAATGAAGAACACCAAGAACACCGAAGTGTGTGTGTAATCTTCTGAATTCTCTCAGGCTACAATTCGTACAAGATAGTGGAATGGAATTACTGTGAAGCGTGTTCTTACAATTTCTTACAATTGTGTGTTCCACTACTCTCTATTTATATCTTGATAAAGTGATGAACAATGTACTATCTAACCCTGGAATGACACGTGTAAAGTGTGTGGTTGTCCTTTAGGGCTGACGTGGAAAGTGCAGACACTGCTCTAACACTTGTGAGAATTCTACGAGTCTTCAGCTTTTACATAGGTCTTGGTCATCAGTGGTCCTTTGTCAGAGCTCTGATGATCTTTTAAAGTCTTGGTCTCTGGCAGTTGGTCTCTGTCGGACTTCTGATGATCCTTTGCTAAGTCTTCTGTGGTATCTCTGATTTCTTCAAACTTGGAGTATTTTCAATACTTTTACAATTGAAATACTTGGGGCTAACAATCTCCCCCTAAGTATTGAAAATACAAATTGAACTAATCTACAGAGAAAAACTAATGAAGACAAAGAGGAGAAAGGCATCCTTTGTAAAAGCATTTACTTCTTTTAAGAATAAAGTGCAATACATTTCAAAAAGAAATTAAATCTATTCATATCAGTTTCCTCAAAGAATCCTATCAAATCTCATGATTAAACCTCTGAATTCTAAGGTAAGATCTATGTTCTGGAGGAGACTTCTAACTATGTTTTCAGGGCACTTAGCCAACACGATCCTGAATATTGTTCCTTATCATCTTCAAAGATTGGGTCGAGTACTTGGGCACCTCACTTCCTCTGAAGGTTTTCTTGATCCCCTTTTGTCGGATGATAAAGGCCTCTGGTTTTGCTATCATGGATCCGGTGTGATGGTGTCCAAGTCCCTCTATGCTTTCATTTGTAGGGCCAATGCTCAGTTTTTCCAGCTCAAAAGTGATACCATGCTGAAAGTCTATCCAGGTTCTGAGATTGACATGCTCCTCCATTGCTAATTAAACGTCAAATCTGGCAGTCTGAGCAGGCTTGTATTTGTCAGAGAAGTTCACGCAGTAGAAGTGAGATGAATTAGATCATAGGGATTCAGAAGAACCAGATCATTGTCGTTGAATACATGCATCTCCTTGTTTGTTCTTTCCACAACGTACTCATGGTAGACGACTTTATTGTAGGCGAACTTTCTGAGATAAATCCTCTCGACTTTGGTGATACCAAGCTCTGAGTAGACTCTTCCACCAATGTTTGTCTTCTCGTAGATGAACCTTCTTCTTTCATTGCTCAGCATGTTGGCTCTTTGGGGGTTCAGATAGGGGTTGATGGGAATAGCATCCTGTGAGATCAGATCTATGTCAGCATATAAGAAGTGGAATACCTCTTCCATTGAAGGTGGATGCTCTGGACGTGAGGATCTCTCTGGTGCTTGTTGTTATTGTTGTTGTTGTTGTTGTGATTGTTGTTGTTCAGAAGCTCTTTCTGCAATGTTTTCTGTTGGGGTGTTCTTTGGTGGTGGCTTTGTGGTAATTTCAGCTTGTATTTCAGAGAGGACTTCTAGAATAATCTGATCAGGGTCAGTGTCTTGTCCTTCTGGTATCTGTTGTTTACCTTTGGCCTTTTCTTTTTCAGCTCTTTCTTTCTCAGCTCTTTCTTCTGTCAAGATATCCATGGCCTCTGATGTTTCATTCTGATGAGGGTCATGGATAATCATGGTAGTGTCAAGGTTGGGTTGGCTTGGTTGTTCATCATTGGAGGCTTGGTTTTGTGGCCTTTCTGGTTCAGTCCTTGGTGAGTTGGTTGGTGAGTCGATCAGGATGGTTTCTGGTATTATGAGTTCTGTGGAGGTTGAGGTTTCTGCTTTAGTTCTGATAGGTTTGTCTTGGAAGGTGTACCCAATGTCTCTGAAAAATACTCTCTCTCCCCCCTTTTGTTGTTCAGACAAGTCCTCACCAACATCTGACCCGTTGCCGTCTGTAACAACAAACCTTTGTCTCTTTGGTTCTCTGTCAGGCAAATCTTCAGAGGCTTTTCTTTTTCTAGAAGCTTTGGCAGAGACTATTTCATTAAAATTTGCCGCAGCAAACTTCAGAGTGTCTTCCAGCTCTGTTGTAGCCATTCTGACTTCATCTACCTGACTGCTGAAGTTGACCTTATGAGCATCCAGAGAAGTTTGAATGTGCTTCTCTATTGATGTTGCCTTGGCCACGAACTTCGAAGAGATTGTCATCATACGGCTGAGATTGTAAGTTTATACTCAATCAAGGAGTTTATGATCTCATCACAAAAGCTTGTGAACTCTGCTATTGTAATGATGTTAGAGGGGGTAATCTTGTGATCAACACATGATTCCAAGTTTCTCTCGAGTCAGAGAGGCCTTTGTTCATAGTTGTGTTGGTGTTGTCTCTGAGAGGACTTCCACCATGTCCTTGATGAACCCTCTGAGGGGAAACATCTATGGGTGTTCTGATCACGTTTTCCTCCTCCTTCTCAGAATCAGAAGAGGAAAAACGGAAGTGATTAAATTTCCTATTGTCCAGACAGGTCATCCCGTGTTCAACTAGGGTCTCCCATTGCCCCTGAGTTGGGCAAAGACTACGTGGGATATGAAAAATCCCGGTTCTATTTTGTGAGTGCTCTAAATGATCCACAGAGTCTTCATTGTGTGAGTTGTTTCTGATACCCTGGTACGAATGGGTAAAATTATCAAAGTTGGCTTCACCGATATTGTGCATATCAGAGATATGAAGAGTTGCCTCTGATGGTCCAGGCTTGTTTGGGTTCGAGGCGTCCACCTTTGTTTAAATGTTCAATGGCACTGGACTGTCCTGAACAGATTGTGTGGTAGCATAGAGGGTTGGCTCTGGAGTCCTAAAAAAGTATGCGTGTTCCTTGGAACATCTTCTTCTAATCTCTCAGAGCTCTCGGCTTCTAAAGGGTTAGAACGCACAGGACGCTCATCGCTCTGTTCACCTTCCTCAGAGGAGGACGAACTTTCTACCCCTCCTTTTGAAGGTTCCCCAACTCCCTCTGAGGCAGACCCCTCTGAGGGTGCTCTGACCTCTGGTACTTCTTCTTCTTCCTCTGATAGAACATAGTTTTGGGGCTCAGAGCCTAAGTATGCTGGGGATCTCACCTCAGGTTCTTGAGATTGAGCAGCATTTATATAAGAAGAGAGGGATGGGTGATTCTCTTGAATCAACACAAGCATCATTCTAGGAACTCTGCAAGTGTTAGGATATGTACCGTACTTCGTTGGCTTGAAGGAAGACATGGTCCAGTGGGGTGTGGGAGCTCCTTCTTGAACCAATTGGAGCTTTTCAAAGGCTGCTCTGATGGCTAAGGCAACGAATCTTGGGAACATTACAGACTTCAGAGCCTTGTCCTCTCCAACCAATTTCCCTCTGGCAAGGGCCTTCGTTTTGTTGTTCACCACTGTTTGGAGTTCTTCATACAGTATTGACCCGTAGTCGAAGTTTCTCTTGAAAAACAAGCCATAGATGATTGTTAGTATGGCAGGGCTTGTTTGGTCTAGACTTCCAGATTTGGAAGTCAGTGTTCTGTTAAGGACACTGAACATGAAGTTCCAAATGGGTGGAAGATGTTTCCTTCTGAATTGGCTCACTCTGGTAATGGTGGTATCATTGTAACCTATAAATTTTAGGAACTCAACCAGGGTGTGTTGGTTTGGTGGGATTTCATACGAGTCGATTTGCAGGTGTTCTGGTGTGAAAGTCCTTTGAAGAGTGTGTGGTCGAATCCTGACCATTCCTGACCATTCCTGTTCCTCCTTGATCTTCTGCAAACTGGAAAGTTGTCCACCATTGTTGGACGTACACCATTGGTAGAGTAGAGTCTACCATGGTTAGGGCGTGAAAGATTTCTGGCCTTCTGGAAAATTCAAGGATGACATGGTACAGTGGTTCATATCTTGTTGTGCTTAGATCGACAGAAAAGTTGTTGCTATTGAACTGGTAAGGTTTGATTTCAATGTTGTTGGTCCCGAAGGGTTATACAAGTTTGTAGAAGGGGGGGTTCAATACAAACACGCGATTTTTACTTTTCTAAATTGTTTATTGATAAATCAAGACAATTTACAACTTGATGCGGAACAAGATTAAGGACTAATCCTAATCTAAACAAGTTAAGAACACTAAGTTTCTTGCACTAGAATAAGATAGAAAGGAGATAAGAAAATTACGAGTAATAACCTAACACACAGTAGTAAGGAAGAATAAGAAGATGGCTGAGCACACTTCATTTCTGAAGTAGGGTTCTTCTTATATACTGCATGCATTTAATGCATGGCAGTATTGCTTTACACGTGGCAGCAGCTGAGTGGTTGCATGTCATTGACCTTTGTAGACAACCTTAGTAGCCGCATGGTGCACAGTGTAGAATCAGAGTTTGTTGTACGATTCTAGACAGAAGGGATGTCCGTTCTGACATTTCGTACGGAGACGTGCAAGGGGGGAAAGACAAAAGTAACTTGTAGAGGAAGACTTCATGATCAGCTTTCGTTGAATCAGTACTTTATCAGCGAATGATAAAGCTCAGCGATTGCTGAAGTCTTCTACTTGTAACTTCACGTTGAGTGGACAAATCTTGGCTTCGCTGATATCCGCATCAGTTCATTAGTAGACTTGTCGTTGTTCTTGAGCTTGATCTTCGACTTCAGCGTAGAACATATGTTGACGTGAAACTTGTCTTCAGGGATCATAAGTAAACAACTAACTTATCAGCGATTGTCACAGAGACTGAACAGGCTCAGAGCTACTGGATGAATAGTGTTCGCTGAACTTTAAACTTAAAGAGCGAGAGTTCCTATCAGCGGTACTGTAAAGTCTTAGTACTTGTCAGCGATAGAGAAACTCTAATACATATTGTTTACTTACAATTTTCACTAAGTGTTTTAAGAGAGGGTCATTATCAAATCACTGAGGGTTTGGATCAACAATCTCCCCCTATTTGATTATGACATAGCAACAAAGAAAATTGCTAAGTACGAAAACATAAGGATAAAAAGAACTCATAAAATATTTGTCCCTTTTACTGTTTTTTGGGATCTTTTCAGTACTGATGGAGTAAAGTACATTCGCTGAAATTTTTCTTTAAACTTCGTAAAGATTACAAAGGGAAGTAGAAAAATTACAAGTACAGCAAATAAAATTACAAGTACAGAAGATATAGACAGATAAGGATAGAAGAATTATAAGAGAGATCCTATCCGTCAATGGGTTCTTCCTTAATGAGAAGTTCATCAAGGGTCTTTGATGTGGGAATCATCCAGTCAGGGACCGTTACTCCTTGATCCTTTTTGTTCTTTGCTTCTTCAAAAATCAAGGGCTTAAGGTATCGAGCATGAAGGTCGCATCTGAATTCACACCAGTAGATGAGGTCTCTGAGTTGTTCGATGGGAGTGATGGGAAGCTCAGAGATGCGTTGAAAGTGTTGTCTTCCATCATAGTCTAAAAAGAAGATACCATAGGGTTCACTTAAGACTTTTCCAGGGATGAAAGTTTCACCAGGAGGCAGAGAGGTGTCAAGCGCTGGGAGGTCAGGGTCAGGACCAAGTACTTCAGCACGAGAGAAACCAATACCTGTTTCGTTCCGTATAGGAGGACCTGAGCCTGAAGGTTTCAGATTTTTCTTTGCAGAGGCCCTTCTTTGTTGAGTTGGAAGAAGAGAGGGAGGAGGAATATCCACAGTAGAAGAAACCAAGTCGATCTGAGAATTTACAATCTTCTCGACATGGCTCTTGAATTTTGAGCGAGATCGCTGAATGGCTATTCGTATCTCCAACCATTCAGAGAAACCAAACTTCTCTAATGAAGTAGCGTAAAAGGTTTACTTGGTCTTGTCTTCTCTGAATACGTCAACTTCAACAACAGGAACGTCTACAAACGTTTTTCCTCTGATATTTACCTTGTTGATTCTGGATGGTCGAGATCGATAGTTCAGTCTTTCGTTGCACCATTCCAAAGTAGAATCAGATACCTTGGTCTTTTCTTCAACGATCCTCTGGACGTCTTCCCATAACTGACGTTGGACTTCTATGGGAGTTCTTTTCAGCGCTGGGTCTTTCACCGATTGTTGGGCAAGTTGGATGGGAAGAGCCTTATGTTTTTATTCAGCTTCCTTCTTTTCGGCGAGTAATCTTACAGCTCTGAGGTGATCAGTGAATTCTTTCTTCCAAAGTCTGAACTTTGTAGAAGTAGGAATTTTGTCACGAGGAAGAATGATTCGCTGATCTTCAAGTTGTTTGATCATTGCATCTCTCTTTTCTTGATCCTCTTCACTTAGCTTTTGAGGAGCCAAGGAAGGTTTGTTTTTGCTAGAGAGAAGTTTTTCTTCAGGTTCATCGGTCTCAGTGATTAAATCCAAGACCGGGATTATTTCTTCAGCTCTTGTGGCTGGGATTATTGTTGGTGTAGTTGTAGGAGCTTCAGCGGGATCCTCAAATAGGGGAGAGGACTAGCTGAAACACAGCGATTGTTTAAGTAAGAACATGGGAAGAAAGAGATAGAAAAGAATGGGGTTTAAGTGTATAGAGGTTTTATGGATAGACGGATTGAGATTGAGAAGGGATAGAGGAGGGATGCAGTATAAGGGAAGAGAAGATATTGTACCTGACAAGCTGGCTTAATCTGAAGGATAGCCAGATTGCCTTCTGCAGCGAGGCCTTTGTTTTTGCCTTTGTCAGCTTCAGACGCTGCAGGCTTTGTCTTGGTCGTCTCCCCTGAAGGTTCATTTATCGAAATCCCTTTCTCAGGGGTCTTCTTGGGCTCAACGAAGAAGAAGTGATCATCATCATCGTCATCATCACCATCTTTAGGGGATGATGATGGTTCTTCATCATCGATATCGATGGGTTCTTCGTCTTCAGCTTCTTCTTCTTCAGACTCGACCTCATCAGCGTAAGGTTCAGTCACATCAGCAACAACTTCCTTGTGTTGCTCTTCGAGTTGCTCCCCCTCAGATGCAGAGGGAGGTTTCTCGGATCCCTCAGGGTTTTCAACTCCTTGAGGTTTATCAGAAGAAGCAGCAGCAGCAGTGTTATTTGTCTCCCCTTCATCAGCATGGGGATGACCTTCTTCAACATTCTCCCCCTCATCCTCATGATGAGGTGGGGAGTTAACAGCAACAGCATCAACATCAGTAGTATGAGAATCACGGTCTTCTTGGCCAGTGAGTCCCATACAAAGTTCAACCACTGCTAATCTGTCGTCGAGGCCAGATATAGCAGGGGCGAGTTTTCGAAGATCGTCTCTATCGGCCTGAGTAAAGTGAGACTTTGGGACGTCCAGGCGATTGAGTATCTGCTGAAGGAGATCTTTGACCATGGTGACCTCACCCTTAAGAGTACCAACCTCTGTCTTCAATGATGTGACTTCATTGGACAAAGTGGTGAAGTTTGTTGTGAGGGTGGTGTTGGTGAGGTTGAGATTGTTGACGTTGGTGGAGGTTTCAGCAAGGGTGGTAGCAAAAGTTCCTATGCTGCCATCCACCTTCTCCATATCAGCTTTAGAGGCTTTTGTTTCAACAACCTCGGTCAGCTTTTTGAGGTTCTCTCCAGCGTCTGTAACCGCTGAAGAGTTTGTGGAGAGAGTGGTGTTGTAAGAATCCACCTTTGTTTCCAGGGCCTTCAGGGAGATGTTGATATCCCCCTAATTAGGACCTGAAACAGTTATTAACTTATGAACAGAGGAAAGCTCAGAAGTTTGGGGTTGAGAGAGATAAGTGTTTGGGATAATGTGTATACCTGCAGGCGGGTTGGCGAAGTTGTCGAAGCCTCGTAACCCTGAGAAAGTTTCATAGTCGTCTTCAATAGTTCCCTGACGACTGGAACTACCTGCAGGTCATGTGTTTTGTCCTATCATCCTCTGAAGATGTTCAGCAGTAGTGTCGCTGAGGATGATGTTTGTTGAGGAGAATAGGGGAAGAGTTTGAGTGACCAAAGGATAGGTGGGAGGAATGAAGGTTGAGAAAGTGGGTTGGGTGCGGGGTTCAGCGTTGGATCCGCTGTCAATCACTTCAGTCACTAGAGGGACTGAAGGAGGTGGGTTTTGTTCCAAGTTTATAACTTCAGCGTTTAGAGACGCTGAAGCTGGGATGGAAGGGGTGGCTTGATCAGCTGTGGCAGAGCGTACCACTGAACTATCCATCAGCTATTCAAGATGAGCTGTGGAGTCTTCAGCATGTGAATGCTGGGGGGTTGCTCCTTGGTTTTCTTGATCCTTTTGGAACCAAGTTGGGAAGTAGATTGTTTCCTTTTTCGAGAAGGAGTGAAGGGTGCAGCTTGGGTATCAACGGTGGGGATTTCCACTGAATGAGCCGCAGAAGTAGAAGAAAAAGGATTAAGATGAGATAAAAGAGTAGTAAGACGTACCTCATTTGCCAGCGTCTTGAAGTCGAACACCTTAGGGCCAACCTGAGAGAGTCTCAGATCACCCTCTTTTGGGTACTTGTCCCCAAGTCCCTGTTGAAAGATGGCGCTGATGAATCTGGGATATGGAACCCATGAAGGTCTATCAGCCATATCTACTTTGAATGCAAGATCGTCATAGATGATCGAGGCCCAGTCAACATGTAGACCTTTCAGCAATGCATAGCCCATTGCTTGCTGAGGTTGAGAAGCTTGATCAGAGGAGCCACTCTTCGCTGTCATGCAGCTTATTAGGTGTGTGAAGATGAAGTTCATCTCGCTTGGCATTTTGGACTTCTTGATCAGGGTCAGTTTCTTCTCAATCTCCTTGTCCCTCCCTGTGTCTCATGCGTAACCCATTGCATCAAAGAATGCAGTGATGGCTTCCCTATCAGCATGGTTTTTGTGGTTTGGGAGAGAGACAAAGGGTTTTTCTTTGGTGGCAGTGGGTAGGCTGAGTGCTCGCCTGATAATGGCAGGGTTGATTTTGGTTGTGCCAAATTTGGTGTCATAGAGAATGACATCAAGGAGTTTCTTAGGGTCTTTGGATGAAGGAACCTGAGTGTGTCTGGCAGTATACCAGAACTGAGATAGAAGGAATTTATGGGCAAGGGTTACGAAGGTTAAGGCTTTGAATAAGCAGCAGGTTTGGAGAAAATTCACAACATCATTCAGATGCGTGACTTGCTTTCGAGGAGGAAAATCGAAAAACGCATAGAGGTTGTTTGATTTCGAAAAGTCTACTTTCTTAAGCGTAAACTTTGCCTGAGGAGCCTTTGGTAGAGTCAGTTTCTCCGTTGCAGGAGATTTCTCAGCGGTAGGAGCAGCAGCTGAAGATGCCATTTCTGTTTAACATATATAAACATGAAGAAGAGATGAAGAACAATGTCTTAATGTGGAAAGAATTTCCAATAAGATGTTGTCGAATTTTGTCCATTTCATTCAGACAAAAGATGTCTTAATGAAGATTAGGGTTTTCTTTGTTTTGAATAAGAAATACAAAACAGTAAATGCCTTGTTTCCTAGTTTCCTTTAGAGAGAAGGATTCTGGAAAAACATATGAAGAACAAGTTTAAGATTTTGAGTTTAAAACATGAAGAAAATCTCGAAGATTGTGTCTATAAAACCATGAAAGAAATGATTTCATTTTAAGAAGTTCATTTGTTTGATCCGTTAAAAGAAATAATAAGATCATAAACAAGGTAAAGTAGGTAAATAATAAGAATATTAACCTTACAAACGTTGAAGAAGATGAACAGTTTTCTGGAAAACTTGAGTTCAAAATGCAACATTAGTTTTTCTTGCTTGGAGAAGAAGTTCGCATAAAGGAAAAATATAAACTCGAAATAGTTTATATAGAGAGAATAGAAAGAGAAAATCTTGAGCGGGAAAAGATTTTCATGATGACACGGACACGTGTTTGCATTTGATTGGATGGTAAACGAAACGTGCAAACGTGTGTCAGAAAAAGAACGTGCCAGGGTTTATCCGTTTTGATGATGTCACAAACGTCCTTTCATATTTTAGGATGTCTCTGAGGTTTTGAAAGCTCAGGGACATTTTGAAAACATGAAGCACTGAATAGAAATATCAGTGTTAGTTTTAGAAATTTCAAAGTATCGTTGTTAAGGAAGAGATATTCAGCGATGTGATTTGTTTTGAAATCTTGCATTTACATGTGAATGTCAGCGAGTAAAGAGAGAACATACCTTGATATCAGCGAATCAACTTTGTTCAGAGAGAAGATGATAGAATGGGTTATATAAGTTGGTTTTATCCGGTCGCTGATCAAATGTGAACCACTGAAGATTTTACTCTTCAAAGTTCAGCATTCCAAGCTCGCTGATGAGAAAGTTGAATCTTGTGTCATCAAGAGGTTTGGTAAATAGATCAGCTAACTGAAGTTGGGATAAAATGAAGTTTATATCACCATTTATCACATGATCTCTGATAAAATGATACCTGATTTCGATATGTTTGGTCTTTGAGTGTAGCACTGGGTTGTTGGCTATAGCGATGGCACTTGTGCTGTCGCAATAGATTGGAATTTTCGAGAGCTGAAGGTCGTAGTCTAGTAGTTGATTTCTCATCCATAAGACCTGAGAACAACAGCTTCCTAAGTTGGGAGTACCCTTAAGGTAACGAAAGATTCGCTTTACAACGATCATATGAGATTCCTTAGGTTCAGCTTGATATCGTGCACATAAACAGGTTGCGTACATAATATCAGGTCGGCTAGCTGTAAGATACAAAAGAGAGCCGATCATCCCACGGTATGTCGTGACATTAACAAGTATTCCAGAAGAATCCTTGTTTAGTGTCAGCGGCGGTGCCATAGGGGTTTCCATAGCTGAACTCTGAGTTAAATCAAATTTTTTCAGCATATCTTTAACATACTTTCCCTGATTAATGAAAGTTCCATTTTCATTTTGTTTTATCTGAAGACCAAGGAAATATGTTAGCTCACCCATCATACTCATTTTATACTCTGCTTTCATTCTATCAGCGAAACGAGTACAAAGGTCAGGGTTAGTAGAACCAAATATAATGTCATCAACATATATCTGAACAAGAATAATATGACCTTTTACTTTCATGAAGAATAGAGTCTTATCGATTTTACCACGCTCAAATTGTTCAATATGGAGATAAGTAGAGAGAGTGTCATACCATGCACGAGGAGCTTGCTTTAAGCCGTAAAGTGCCTTATCTAGTTTATAAACATAACCTGGATGCTTAGGATCTGAGAATCCTGGAGGTTGTTCCATGTAGACTTCTTCATTCAGCTTTCCATTGAGAAATGCTGACTTAACATCCATTTGATACACTTTGAATCTTTGTGTACAGCGTAGGCTAAGAATAGACGAATAGATTCTAGTCTTGCTACTGGAGCAAATGTTTCATCGTAGTCTATACCTTCCTCTTGTGTGTATCCCTGAGCAACAAGACGAGCCTTGTTGCGAGTTACAGTTCCATGTTCGTCCAACTTGTTTCGATAGACCCATTTAGTGCCTATCACTGTCTTGTCAGTTGGTCTTCGAACAAGATTCCAAACTTTGTTTCTTTCAAATTCTGTCAGCTCTTCTTGCATAGCGCTGACCCAGTTTGGATCTCTGAGGGCATCATCTATTTTCTTTGGTTCAATCAGAGAAATAAAGTTTACAAATAAACAAATATTACCTGCACTTCGTCGAGTCTGAACACCAGCGTTTGGATCACCAAGAATTTGATCAATATAGTGATTGATAGTCCATCGCTGAGCCAGAGCATGAATCGCTGACTCAACCTGAACTGGAGGGGCTGAAGATGAGGCTTCAGCAACTTCTGGAATATCAGCCAAGAGAGGAGTAGGTGCAGATGTCATTACATTTACTGATTGTTGAGAAGTAGATGGAATGTCTGAGACATTTTGTTTAGAAGCAGGCATAGTGTTTAGAGGAACAGCTGAGACCCATGAAGTTTCAGCTTCACTAGTCTGCATGTTTGGGATGATAGTAGGACCATCATCTTCAACGGTATGAGTATGAGGAGGGGGAATATCTTCTGAATCACCAGGATGTGAAAACATCCATTGATTTAGTTCTTCAGTATCAGCAGAGGGTCGAGAATTTGCTGAACGGGATTCGTCAAAAGTGACGTGAATAGTTTCTTCAACAGTCTGTCTTCTTCGATTGAAGACTCTGAAGGCTTTGGAGACTGAGGAGTATCCAAAAAAGATTCCATCATCAGCCTTAGGATCAAACTTTCCAAGGGCATCTCTGTTGTTCAGTATAAAACACTGACATCCAAAGATGTGAAGAAAGCTAATTGAAGGCTTTCTCCCATGGAAAAGTTCATACGCTGTCTTGTTGAATCTTTTGACTATCAGCGACCTGTTTTGCGTAATACAAGCAGTGTTGACAGCTTCTGCCCAAAACTGAGTAGGCAGGTGAGAATCGTTGAGCATTGAACGTGCAGCTTCAATGATAGTTCTATTTCGTCTTTCAGCGACTCCGTTTTGTTGCGGTGTTCTCATTGAAGAAAAGTTGTGAGAAATACCCTTACTCTCAAAGAAGGAATCAAGAGAACTGTTTTTAAATTCAGTCACATGATCACTCCTTATTGAGCGAACGGTCAAGTTGTTTAGGACTTCCATTTTCCTGACAAAGGTGATGAGTTCTTCAGGTGTGTCACTCTTAGAACGGAGAAACATTACCCATATATAGCGAGAGAATTCATCAACTATGACCAGCATATATTTCTTTCCAGCGATGGATTATTTGTTAACAGGGCCAAATAAATCCATATGGAGAAGTTGTAGAGGAGATGACACTGAGGAAACTTGCTTAGACTTAAAGCTTGCTTTGGTCTGCTTCCCTTTCTCACACGCTGAACATAAGGATTCTTTAGGGTATGAGTGTTGAGGTAGACCAGTGACTAACTCTTTAGAAGAAAGAATGTTCAGTGTCTTGAAGTTTAGATGAGAGAGCCTCTTATGCCATAGCCAGTTGACATCAGATGAGGCTTTTGAGAAGAAACAGGAGTTCTCAGTGGTTGTTGAGTCCATGTTTATTACATAAACATTTTCCAAACGATAACCGTTGAGAGCTATCTTCTCCTTTTTGTCAGCGACAAAGCAGGATTCCTTAGTAAAAATTACTTTGTTATCCATGTCGCAAAGCTGACTGATTCTTAGAAGATTATGCTTCAGCCCTTCAACATATGCGACTCTTATGAAGGTTGTTGTACCATTAGAGAGTACACCAAACCCTCGGGTATGTCCTTTTTCTTTTCCACCGAAAGTTACAGAGGGACCCTTCTCTTCCTTGTATTCAGTGAGCAGGTTTTTCTTACCAGTCATGTGTCTAGAGCATCCGCTATCGAGATACCAGATACCCTTCTTAACTTGCAAACAAAGGAAGATTAGTTTGACTTGGGCACCCATTTCATCATGTGTACACACTTGTCAGTGGAGGTAGATGGAATGGAAGGTTCAGCATTATTCGCAGCATTTGAAGATTCAGCTTTGTCAGTCTTCACTTTGGTTAATTTCTTAACTTCAGTGGTCTTCTTTGCCTTGGGGGCAATGATCTTCACCTTAGCTATCTTTTCAGCTTGGGTGGCTGTGGGGCACTTACTAGCAATATGATTGGTAAGTCCATAGTGATAACATTTCCTATAACTAAAAGTAGTTCTAGGACCATTTGCATGCTGAGCTTTTGATTTTGAATTAGAAGGACCAGCACCAAGTAAACTTTTGGTATTTGAAATAGGAGGAACATTCAGTTCTTCGGATTTCTTACCAATGGTATCCACTTTGATTCTAGGAGTAGATCGCTGAATATATCCACGCTGAATAAATCCAGGAATCTTATTCTTTGAACCAGAGGGATAAGTCACTGAAGCTTTAGAAACATTCAGCTTAGGTACAAAGGTACCCTTCTGAGGATTTTGGTTAAAAGCAATTCCTTTACCTTTATTTTTAAAGACTGAGGTAGGTTTTGGATAAACAATTTTCTCTTTACCTTTAGAAGTTAAGGTAGAGATTTCCTCTGGGATAGGAGGTTTTGAAGAGGAACACTGAGATGAGAAAGTGTCAGGGATAGAGGATACGAACATTCCAAACTTAAGCATGGAACGGTCAGTAGTTGGTTCTAGAGTATCAGCTTTGTAACCAAGACCACGTTTATCACTCAGGGGAATCTGAGACTTTATTATCTCAGTGATCTTTGTTGAGGAGTTATACCATCCATCAACAGTAGCTTTTTCAGCTTTTAATGCAGTGATAGCTTCTTCGCGTTCGATTTTGACTAGCTGATTTAAATGAACTTGATCTTTAAAATCTTCTTCAATCTTAGAAAGCTTTTCTATTTGAAGGTGACAGTTTTTAAGCTGTTCAGCGAGGTCAAGGTTTTGATTTTCAATAACAGTTTTGCCATTCATGGCTTCATATAAACTTCTAGTCAAGAGATCGACCTTTCGAAGACTATCAGCTTCATCAATATTTAAAATATTGGTAAAGAAGGAAGGTGATACCTTAGTAGCAGAGGTTGAAGTAGAGGGAATGTTAGAATTTTCTTCCTCATCTTCAAGTTTGGCCATGAGACATAGATTGGCTTCATCATCATCTTTAGAGTCAGATGATTCTTCTTCGTCAGAGACAGCCCAATCATAGTCAGCCATCAGGCCTTTGCCTTTCTTCTTAAAGGTTTTCAGCTTTGAATACCTTTCTTTCAGCTTTTTGTAATTTTCATCTCTAGTTTTGGGAGTAAAGTTTTTCTTGGGAAAAGCTGAGGATCCAGAGACTTTCTTTGACCTGCACTCGCTAGCAAAATGTCCTATCTTTTCACAGTTATAGCAAGTAGCAGTAGCCTTATCAATAGGGGTTGATGATCTTGGCTTGTCAGTAATAGCAAGAGGTTTTTTCTTTCTGAATTTACTCTTTCTAGCAAATCTCCTGAACTTATTAGCCAGGAATGCCAGAGTTTCATCATCATCTGAAGCGTCAGAATCTGATGAACGTTCAGAGTTAGTTTCCAACTCAGTGACAGTGATAGTAGATCGTTGAGTGGAAGGTAACTCTGAGAGTAAAGCAACAGGGGTGCTTTTGGAATCTTTTACAAGATTCTTCTTAAGATGACTTGATTGCTCATGATTAAGCATCGTGCCATATAAGGTAGAAAGAGTCATAGATCATAGATCTTTTGACAGCTTGAGACACATTGAATAAATGTCCCAGCTTTCAGGTAAACATTCTAAGAACTTTGTCAGTACTTCAAAGTTAGAATATTCCTTACCAACAGTTTTTAGATCTATTATTAAGCAGTTAAAACGTTGGTGTACTTCAGAGAGAGTTTAATTCTTACCACAAATGAAGCTTTCGTACTGTCTTACCAGGTTGATCTTGTGTGAGTCCTGGACTTCAGAAGTACCTTCATACTGAACACATATTGTGTCCCACATGGCTTTTGAGGTTTTCAGGTTCATGACGGAATGGTAGACTTCGTCAGGAAGAGCCATGGAAAGTATGGATCTGGCTTTGGTGTCGATAGCCACTTTCTTCTTATCTTCATCAGTCCACATATGAATTTCCTTGGGAACCAACCTTTTTGGAATAGCAGCTCTATTCTCAGCGGCTGGAACTTCAGGATCAATTTTTACAGGAATATATGGGTCGTTTTCAAGATAGTAAGGCATAGTAGGATCTACACCTTCTAAGAAGAGAATCATCCTATTTTTCCAAAGATTAAAGTTATCTCTGAAAAATCTAGGGGGTTTTGCAAGGGAACAATTGTCAATATAGTTAGTGTTTGTGTTGGTAGCCATTTTAAGAAATAGCAAGGAAGAGAAAAGATTAGTATAGATAAGATCTTGTTTATGAGATTAAACAAATCTGCTCTGATACCACTTGTTGGTCCCGAAGGGTTATACAAGTTTGTAGAAGGGGGTTGAATACAAACACACGATTTTTACTTTTCTAAATTGTTTATTGATAAATCAAGACAATTTACAACTTGTTGCGGAACAAGATTAAGGACTAATCCTAATCTAAACAAGTTAAGAACACTAAGTTTCTTGCACTAGAATAAGATAGAAAGGAGATAAGGAAATTACAAGTAATAACCTAACACACAGTAGTAAGGAAGAATAAGAAGATGGCTGAGCACACTTCATTTCTGAAGTAGGGTTCTTCTTATATATTGCATGCATTTAATGCATGGCAGTATTGCTTTACACGTGGCAGCAGCTGAGTGGTTGCATGTCATTGACCTTTGTAGACAACCTTAGTAGCCGCATGGTGCACAGTGTAGAATTAGATTTTGTTGTACGATTCTAGACAGAAGGGATGTCCGTTCTGACATTTCGTACGGAGACGTGCAAGGGGGGAAAGACAAAAGTAACTTGTAGAGGAAGACTTCATGATCAGCTTTCGTTGAATCAGTACTTTATCAGTGAATGATAAAGCTCAGCGATTGCTGAAGTCTTCTACTTGTAACTTCACGTTGAGTGGACAAATCTTGGCTTCGCTGATATCCGCATCAGTTCATTAGTAGACTTGTCGCTGTTCTTGAGCTTGATCTTCGACTTCAGCATAGAACATATGTTGACGTTAAACTTGTCTTCAGGGATCATAAGTAAACAACTAACTTATCAGCGATTATCACAGAGACTGAACAGGCTCAGAGCTACTGGATGAATAGTGTTAGCTGAACTTTAAACTTAAAGAGAGAGAGTTCCTATCAGTGGTACTGTAAAGTCTTAGTACTTATCAGCGATAGATAAACTCTAATACATATTGTTTACTTACAATTTTCACTAAGTGTTTTAAGAGAGGGTCATTATCAAATCACTGAGGGTTTGGATCAACAAATGTGATCGACAGGTGCTACTCTGCTAGATTCAGCAGAATGTTGAGGTGCAGCCATTGTTGCGGGTTAAAGGTTTGAAGAACACAAGAGAATTTGAAAGCAATAAGAGGAGAGGGAAAATAATGCTCAGGAAGATTTGAAAGAGTAAAGAGTGAAATGAGGGTTTAGGTGGGTTTTTATACTCGAATCAATCTCAGGGATAACGATTAGGAAGGTACTCAAGCGTCAGGTTAGTGGAACGACGTCTAGGAGAGACGTGGTTACAGCTACTTGTCTGTTGGCCAATCGGATGATGCCACGTGTGTCTTGGAACTGACAATTTTCTGATATGGAACAATCACAGTTGGGGTTTAGCAGGTGACAGGTGGTTCAGGCTCAAAAATAACCCGCATCCAGAGTCCAAGTTATTTCAAAAAGTGCACAAGGCATTTAGAAACAACGGAGTTCTGTTGAGCACTTCTTCTGATGGTAAGGGCCTGATGAGTATTCCTTCTGACATGGTTGCAAGTACCCTTTCTCAACATGTTTCACCTTCAATACCCAAAAATCATTTACAAATCCTAATTCTGATATGGAAGTAATCAATGAACTCTTTAACCAATAAACTGAGTTCATAAAGTATCACAGAGGCTCTGATGTTAGGATCTGAGGTTCTGATGAAGTTTTAGAGACCTAATTCTAAAGAAAAAGTTCAGATATATATTCAAAGTTGTTTTTAACATAATAGGTTTTCCCTTCTTAAATGTATCTTCTTTATGATTGAGTTAAGCTAGGTCACAATATTCAGAGAGTCAAAGATATTGGACGTGATCCTTTAATGATGAGCTCTTCAAAGCTTTTAAGCTTCCCCTTAAAGTGTGCAAGGTTTGAAAAATATTCACAGAGAAGATAACAAATTAATTAAGCAAAAGAGGCTCTGATGGACAGATCAGAGGCTCCGAGAACAAGAAAATGCTGAAAGTATGCTAAAGTAACTCTGAAGATAACAACAGAGGTTCTAACAAAATGTACTACCTAATTACTCTATCAGAAGCTCTGAGACGGATGTCAGAGGCTCTGATCTTTTGTCCAGATATTAGGAAGACATACTGAGCATACCCAACTTGTTGATTAAGAAATTAAATCTCCTCTCATCAAGGGCTTTTATGACCAGATCAGCAAGTTGAAAGTCAGTTGAGACAAAATACATCTCAATTGTGCCTTTTTCAACATGGTCTTTGATAAAGTGGTACCTTATATCAATGTGCTTTGTCTTTGAGTGCTGAACTGGATTTGCTGTGATTGCAATGGAACTCTTGGAGTCACAGAGGATTGGAACTCTGTTATACTCAAGACCATAGTCTCTGAGCTGAGTCTTCATCCAGATTACTTGTGTACAACAACTAGCAACAGCCACATATTCTGCTTCTGCTGTAGAGGTTGACACACAACTTTGCTTCTTGGATGTCCAACTCACTAAATGGTCTCCAAGTAATTGACAGCTACCAGAAGTACTCTTTCTATCATTCCTGCATCCTCCATAGTCTGAATTTGTGTATGCTACAAGCTCAAAGCCAGACTCCTTAGGATTTGCTTGGAATCTGGCACAAAGACAGGTTGCAAACATAATATCAGGTCTACTTGCTGTTAAGTATAAAAGTGAACCTATCATGCCTCTGTAGGTCTTGACATCTACAGATTGACCATCTGGATCATGGTCAAGTTTAACTCCAGTGGCAATAGGTGTTTTCATAGGATTTGAGTTGTTGAGCTTATATTTTCTTAAAATATCATAGACATATTTGGATTGGCTTATAAAGGTGCCTCTGATAGATTGTTTGACTTGTAAACCTAGGAAGAATGAAAGTTCTCCAATCATGCTCATTTTAAATTCACTTTTCATCAACTCTGAAAACCTATCACAATACTTTTGATTTGTAGACCCAAAGATAATGTCATCAACATATATCTGTACCAGAAGAAGATCATTTTTGTATCTTCTAATAAATACGGTAGTATCCACATTACCTTTCTCAAAGTGGTTATTTAACGGAAAAGTTGACTGAGTTTCATACCAGGCTTTGGGGGCTTGTTTAAGGCCATATAGAGCTTTGTCAAGTAGATACACATGGTCTGGAAACTCTGATCTTTCAAATCCAGATGGTTGCTGGACATATACTTCTTCATGAAATTTGCCATTTAGAAATGCAGTTTTCACATCCATTTGATAAATTTTGAATCCTTTGTGGGCTACATAGGCTAGAAATATTCTGATTGCTTCTAGCCTAGCAACTGAAGCAAAGGTTTCATCATAATCAATGCCTTCTTCTTGGCAATATCCTTTTGCAACCAATCTGTCCTTGTTTCTGATGATGATTCCATCTTCATATTTCTTATTTCTGAACACCCACTTGGTTCCAATGACAGATTTGTCTTTGGGCAAAGGAACCAAGGACCAAACTTTATTTCTTTCAAATTCTGGAAGCTCTTCTTGCATTGCTTCTAACCAGTTTGGATCATCAAGGGCTTCAGAGACCTTCTTTGGCTCTATCACACTTAAAAATTTCACAAAGAAAGCCTCACTGATTGTGACTGATCTTGTCTTCACACCATCTTCAAGAGCATCAATGATTTGATGATGGGGGTGATCCTTTGTCCATCTTGTCATTAGAGTACGGACATAAGGTGGTGTCTGTGCTTCTGAAGGAAACTGGTGTATGACAGTTTCAGAGCTTTGAGGAATGGTACCAGGGCTCTGAGGCACACTGCTCTGAAGAGTGGCTTCATTGCTCTGAAGGGTACCAACAGGGCTCTGTGATGGTGAACTGGTGTATATGGAATGTCTTCCAATGTTGGTCATTAAAGGTGATGATGGTTCTGGTTCAGGTTCTTCTTCCTCTACATGTGGTCTTGAACTTTCTCCTTGTATTGGACTTGTAGTCAAGTAAGTAGATGGTGAAGTAGTTGAAGGACCAGACAGAGATGTACCTGATTGTTTTTTTTTCTTCAGAACCTTGAACCTGATTGCCTCTGTTGATGAGTTCAGAGGAATCTTCATCATCAAAGAAGTCACTAAATATTAGATTGATATCTTCTTCTCTTGATTTTGAGGAACTAGGCTCCTCTGTGAAGTGTATCCTCTGTGATGGTGAAATTTCATAGATGTTTGATGCTTTCCAGAATGACCTTGGTTCTGAGATTGTAGACTCTGTAGGCTTTTGAAGTTAGAGAATATCCAATGAATTTTCCTTCATCATCCTTTTTATCAAACATTCCAAGTTGATCTCTGTCATTCAGGATAAAGCATCTGCAGCCAAAAACATGAAAGTACTTCACATTTGGCTTTCTGTGGTTGATGAGTTCATAAGTAGTCTTTTTGAATCTATTGACAATTACAGCTCTGTTTTGGGTAAAACAGATTGTTGAAACTGCTTCTGCCCGGAAGTTGGTTGGCAGATCAGATCCTGCTAACATTGTTCTAGCAGCTTCTACCAGAGTTCTGTTCCTCCTCTCAACAACACCATTCTGTTGAGGAGTTCTTGCAATAGAGAAGTTCTGAGAGATACCTTCCTCTGTAAGGTATTATTCAAGTTTTGCATTCTTGAATTATGTTCCATTATCACTTCTCAGCTTTTATACCTTTAAACTAAGCATTAACTGAATTCTTTTCAACAAATTGATTAGTAGCTCTGGGACATCAGACTTGGCTCTGATGAACTCAACCCAAGTATATCTAGATTATTCATCAATTAAAACCAAGATATACTTCTTGCCATAAAGACTTTGCACAGAAATGGGACCACAGAGATCCACATGTAACATGTGCAATGGTCTAGGAAAATTGTGATCACTCTTTGTTCTGTGTGAAGCTCTTTTGAGCTTACCCATTTCACATACAGAACAGAGATGGTCTCTGTCAAAGTTAAGAGATGGTAATCCTTTTACCAGATTTAGTTTCACAAGCTTGTCAAGATTTGAAAATTTTAAGTGTGCAAATCTTTTATGCCAGAGCCAGGCATCTTCCTTATTCAAAGAAACTAAACACAGTTTTTCTATATTAGATTTTTTATTTGGATTGAAATTCATTCTGTAAAGATTGCCTTTTTTGTCAGCTCTGAGCAATTCTTGACCAAAATCTGAAACTAACAGAGAACAATATTTCATCTTAAAAGTGACATCAAAACCATGATCACAAAGTTGACTTATGCTAAGCAAATTATGATTTAAACCTTCTACATACGCAACTTTTGAAACTGATAGACCTCCATTTGTTAATACCCCATAGCCTCTAATTTGTCCTTGCCCATCTCCAGCAAAAGTTACTGCACCTCCCATTTTATCTTTGAATGAGGTTAGCAACTCTTTATTTCCAGTCATGTGCCTTGAACATACAGAGTCCAAGTACCATATTTGCACATGTTGTTTCTTTGCACTGGGTTCAGTGATCTCCAGTGATCCATCAGCAGAGCTTGTCTCTGTCATCTCCTCTGCTATTGCCATGCCACATAAGTTGGCATGCTCTGGCTCTTCATCATAGGATGAGTCAGATATCTAGTTCTCCATCTCTGCCACCATACTTCTTTCTTTGAAGTTGTACTTGTATTTGTTTTTGTAGTATTCTTGGTCTTTTACCAGTCTACCCTTACAGTTGGCAAAGAAACGGTCTGGTTTTCCACATCTGAAACATCTTCCATCATTATGATTGATGGGTTGTGCAATATCTGTTGGTTTCTGTGGAGCTGGCTGAATGTACCTCTGTGGATATTGGGGTGGTCTCTGATCCTAAAATTGTACAACTCTGTGATTCTAGAACTGTGCAGACCTCTGTTCATTCTGGTAGACTCTTCTCTCTTCATTCTCTTCTCTCTCAAATCTTTCTCTTCTGTCAAAAACCTTCTTGCCAAATCTCTTGTTAAGCTGTTGAGTTATTAGTGCAAGAGATTGGGCAAAGGCATTGATATCCTCATCTTCATCAGCATCAGACATGCTCTCATCATTATCACTCTCAGCTATCAGGCTCTTCTTTCCCTTCTTCTTCAACATCTTTTCTTTTGCTTTCTTGTCTCTGCAGACACTATCTCCGACAGATTTGCTTCAGAAATAGTTTTTGAGTCAGAGATCAGTGCCAGAGGTCCTCCCACAGTGGCTTTGCCCTTTTGTTTGACACCATCTTTTTCTTGGGCAGCCAGAGTGCCATACACATTTGTGAGTGACACTGTATCAAGATCTTGATTTGCTTGCAAAGACATAGATAAGTACAGTCATTCATCATTTAAACTTTTCAGAAACAGAACATTGTTATCTTCCTTTGATCTTACAACCCCACACTTCTGCATTTGTTTATCTTGAACCTATTATAGGTTTGTTGTAGGGTTTCATCTGGAAGAGCAGAGAAATCATTGTATTCATTAATACATTGGGTCCTACTATTCTTTTGGGTTTTAATTCCCCCTTCAAGTTGACTTAGAAGTTGATCCCAAATTTCTTTGGCAGTAACACATGAGTCTAGTTCTTGGAAAATATCGTTTGGAATGGCCATTATCAGAAGTCTAACTGCTTTTGAGTCATTTTCCATTTTAAGCTTCTCTTATTCAGTAAAACCAGAGGTTTTAGGTTCAAGATGAGCAGGAATCTCAGCAGTAGTTTCTGTAGCAGGAACACGAGGAACCATAACCATTGGTTGGAATGGTCCACTTGTGACAGGCCTCATGAGATCTTTATTCATGCCTTTAAAGAAGTTAACCATCCTAATCTTCTTTTGAGAATATTCATCTCTTAGAAGAGTAGGAGGCTTGGTTAAAGAACCAGCAGTATAGATGCCATTAATGTTGTTGTTTGCCATTTTAGCAGAAAACAGAGTATGGAGATGTTCTTGAGTTGAGAAAGAGTTTTGAGTTTGAATAGAGTAAATAAAGATGAAAAGAGTAACACAACTGCGCTGAAAACAAGTTCTAAACTATTATTTGTGATTTGAAGAGTAGTTTAAAGCTAGAAATCAAGAGTGGTAGATTTTTGCAGAAAAACAGAGTAATGGAACAGTAAGCTTTCAAATGAAGAAACACTAACAATCAACAAGAGTGAATAACCTGGATAGATTGGATCGATTTGATTTAAGAAAATCAATCTGCTCTGATACCAATTGTTGGTTCCCAGATTCACCTTGTCTCATTAACAAACATAGTCATCAGATATAGCGGAAGAATTTTAGAGTTGTTTGAGAATGAGTGATTGTTTTAGATAAGAATAACTAGAGAGAATAGTATACTAAGACAGTAAACAGAATATTAACCACTAACAAATTGCCCGTATATTATAAATGAAGAACACCAAGAACATGGAAGTGTGTGTGTAATCTTCTGAATTCTCTCAGGCTACAATTCGTACAAGATAGTGGAATGGAATTACAGTGCAACATGTTCTTACAATTTCTTACAATTGTGTGCTCCACTACTCTCTATTTATAGCCTGATAAAGTGATGAACAGTGTACTATCTAACCCTGGAATGACACGTGTAAAGTGTGTGGATGTCTTTTAGAGCTGACGTGGAATGTGCAAACACTGCTCCAACACTTGTGAGAATTCTACGAGGGTTTAGCTTCTACAGAGGTCTTGGTCATCAGAGGTCCTTTGTCAGAGCTTTGATGATCTTCTGATGATCCTCTGCTATGTCTTTTGTGGTATCTCTGATGTCTTCAGACTTGGAGTATTTTCAATACTTTTACATTTGAAATACTTGGGACTAACAGATTGACACTTTAAAATTGAAAAACTTTTGTTTTTGCAATCATAACAGAGTACACAACAATAAATCAGTAAACAACTAAAACAACAATAAAATTATAAACATTAGTTTAGTTTAAACAGTAAACAAACAAATAAAAAACTTAATTTGAAATCTATATCACAATTAACATAATATAAACGCTAAAAATATAAACCTCAATCAATTCATCTAAAAATACATAAACTGATAAACATTAATTAAAATGTAAAACGGTAAAAGTAAAACTTACCATACTCAAGAAGGCTGAAAAAGTGAGAGTCTTAGAATTGCTAGAGAGGAGAGGAGAGAAGGGAAGAGCTGCAGAGGGCAACTAGGCAAGGCGATGTACGAAGAGTTTGAGTTCGAGTAATCGAGTCTTCAATTGAGAGAGTGAGTGAGTGAGTTTAAGGTTTTGAGTCTGCAATTGATAGTCAGAGAGAGATAGACAGATAGAGAGTGAACGAGGGTCCGAATCTTCAATTATTGTTCGACGTTTGGTTCGTAATGTGAAGGTGAAGGCGAGGCTGAGAGCGAGAAACGCTGATTGGAATGTGGGCGTATCAGTCACGTCTGCGGTATAGGATAGTGAATCATTGATGAAACTAACTTTAATCTTTTTTAGGCCCAAACTCAACCTACCCATAATCTTATGGGCTTGAGCAGATGATTGGGCTCATTGTTGTCCTGGGCCATCGCCCCCTGACCTATAGCCAAGGTCGGGCCTAGACGTTGATGCAACATTTAATTATGCATCAATTTTATTATTTATTTTAATGTTTGACTCACTAGGCTTGTTACCCTGACACTTATTCTTAATGTCATGTCTCTTGGTGCCAGCTAGGCTGCTAGGGGCACATTTGGTATATACTATATAGCATTTTTAGGACGCCTTACATGGAGATACAACCTCTTGTAAAATTTAGTGACACCTGGTAATAATTTACTTCTTGTATGAATTAGATCAGGAGGTTGTTAACCTTAAACTTGTTGTTTCCCTTTTATTAATGAGTGTAAACTATTCTTTTGTTGGATAAAACTTGAAGTTGTCATTTTATATATCGAGCTTTTGTAAACTGCTATTTCTGTATATGTGGTATATTAACGTTTATTTTAATTTACTTTTTGTTGTTACCAAGTAAAACTGTGCATGATGATCAAATGAGAAACAAGACGGGATCGAGAAAATGCATACAACAACAATTTCGGTGTCTTACAATTTTAATATTGTTTTTAAACTATTATACAATTATTATATCTAGAGTAGTATTAAAATGTTTAGTAGAACATATTAGACATAGAATAATTACTATATCTATAAATTTATGTATTAGACGAATGATCGTGTAAAAAGTTGAGGGTACCGTGAGAAGCGTGAGAAGTGATTATCAATCGTTGGATAGGAAATGGATACACAATAAGATGAGATGCACTGAGATGCATCGAATCAATTTTCTTCTAAGCCGCAACATGGGAGGAAATTTGATTAAAGTGATTCAGATCAACTTCTCATGTTAACCTCAACTTCTCGTTGGAACTAGGGGTGAGCAGCGGAACTGGGTACCCGCCTTTGGAACCGGAACCGCTCCGGAACTGCCGGTTCCGGAACCGGAACCGATGTGACTGGTTCTGGTTCCGGTTCCTAAAATACGGAACCGATTAGGACTGGGTCCGGTTCCGGTTCTCATTTTTTTAGAACCGCTACCCGATGGGTACCCGCCGGGACCGGGTACCCGTACCCTCTGGGTACCCAGAACCGGAACCGACGGGTACCCGGTATATTTTAATAGAATATGTGTATATATTTAAATATCTAATATATATTACATATAAATATTTAATCTAAACTCTAAAGTAAAAAAAATTAATAAACTAAAAATTAGATTTAGGGTTTGGTTTGCTTCATCACTTCATTACGGCATTACCATATCCAGTTATTCAGACTTCATCACTTCACTCTCATCCGCCGTCGCACACACCGCTTGAGTCCTGACCGCCGTCCGGCGCACACAGCGACCGAGCGACGTTCACACCACCGCCACCGACGTTCACACCGCACACAACGACGTTCACTCCATTACATTCGATTTGTACACAGCGACGTTCACTCTAAGGTATTCGTTTTCTTTTTCTCCAAATCGATTTGTATTCGATTTCTCCGTATTCGATTGTATTCGATTTCTCCAAATCGATTTTCTCCATATTCGATTTGTATTCAATTTATTTTTAGTTGCGTGACCTTAATTTCTTTTAACCAGAGAATGGACTGTGAATCTGTGATTCGTAACTGAAATCAACTTTTTAAATAAGCTGGACTGTGAATCCGTGATTCGTAAAATGAATAAATGCATACACCTTGTCCTTGGCTATGTGCAAAAGGTTGTTTAGTAATTGATTTTTATTCGTAAAATTGAATCTGTGATTCGTAAAATGAATAAATGCATACACCTTGGCTTAGTTGCTGTTGGATTGCTTAATGGATTGCTTAATGGATTGCTTAATAATTGATTTTTAATTTGCTGTTAGTTGCTGTTGTTTGAATTCTGTTGGATTGCTTAATGGATTGCTTAAAAATTGATTTTTAATTTGCTGTTAATTGTTGTTGTTTGAATTCAGCGGGTACCCGGAACCGAACCGGTTCCCAGCGGTTCCGGGACCGGTTCCAAAAAAAAGAGAACTGACGGGAACGGTTCCGATTCCTGTTTTTTTTTAGGAACCGCCGGTTCCGGTTCCGGTTCCATGAAAATAAGGCGGGTACCCGGTATTGCTCACCCCTAGTTGGAACTCAACCCTTATATCTTATTTATATACTAGTGTGTGGCACGCGCATTGCGCGGTAGTGAAAAATATTTTACTTACTTGTCCGAGCTAAGATAAAATGTAATTCTTCGGTTAATAATTAATAAGATCCAAATTTAAATGAAGAATGTATTTTCGTAAGTGGTAAATTTCATATACTGATAATTGTTTCTTGTTACGAAGAGTTTGAGATATATCAGTTACAATTTTGTTGTTATGTTTTTTAGAACTCAAACGACATGTCAATACAACAATATCACCAATGTTGTTACAAAAGGTTCAACTAAAATTAGCCAACCTTATGAGGTGCAACAATTTGGGATCTTCTCATCTTGTCAATATAAAACATTAAAAAGTCATCTTCTCACCAATATGGGATTACCAAACTCATCAAATTTCATATTTATATTAAAAACATTCATTCCTCGTTTTTTATAGTCATCTAAGAATCTACAGTCTAACATTCTCTCATCAAAGTGGAATGACTAAAACAACATCGTAATGCAACTCAAATACCCTTGGTTATTTTTTTTGTACATATAAAGAAAGAAAGATAAGAAAGCATTTTATTCATCAAAGTCATCCCTCCTCCTTTCTTATAACTATCTTCATTTTCAAATCTAACATTTCTTAATCAATGTGGGGTAATTAAAGCAATACCACAATGCAATATTTGAGAATATTCAATTCTCATGATGCCACCTCAAATACCCTTAGTTGTTTCTTTTATATGTATAAATATAAAATGAGAGATTTTGATATAATGAATTTTTATATCAAGAGATTAAATAATATAACGATGAAGGCTTTATGAAAATGTTCTATACTTTTATACTTGTTCATTCTTATACCCATTTTCTTTTGATGATTTATTTTTTCAATTGATTTAAAATAATAAGATTTATCTGTTACTGGAAAAAAATAGTTGTACAAAATACGACAACCCCATAAGGCAAACTCTATGGATTGACACAAAGACATCTCATCCTTATTTCTTATACACACTTACTTATTCCAATCTTCAACTTCTCACCAATACGAGACAACTTAAACTTAACCACAACCATCATTTAAAAATAGTCAGTTTTCACAATGTCACATCAAATAATATTTCGCCCTACATTTACGATTATTCTTTTAATAATTTTGAGAGATTTTAATATAATTAATGAAAATTTAATTAAAATACTCAAAGTTTGACTTTGACTTACCAAAATACTCATTTTCTAAACCATTTTGTAAAAATACCCATTTTTCCGCGATTGGGTCCGCGATCGCGGACCAGGGTCCATTTTTAAATTTTTATCAAAATTAAGAAGTTCAATTGATATTTACACTTTCAACCCCTATGCTTATTTACTTATTTTACTTTATACATTTTACTTTCATAATTTTAATTTTACATTTAACACATATAATCGTTTATTAACTAAAATACGTTAAAAAATACGTTTTAATTTTAACAAGTTACACCATTGTACTCGTCTCTTCGATACCTTCGAAATGAGCCTAATATTGAATATTTTTGGATTTATTTATTTTATTATATATCATATATACTACATAAAAATATTTTTAATATTTACAATTCATACTCTTATAGTTAATTATTTAATTTATGGTACATCTCTTTTTTTCAATTTTGTTTTACACTTCCATCGCATTAACATAATAATCCAATATTAACTAATTCATTAAATCGTTTTAAATTATTATTATTTGTATGTGTTTATAGATATCGTGAATGGCAATAGGACAAGCTTTCACGAGAAGAATATGAAATGGGGTTTTGACAAGTTGGTATCACTGGACTCATTTAAAATTTGTGAAAATGGGTATTTGGCGAATGATGATTCATGTGTGTTTGGAGCTGAAGTATTTGCAGTTACAGAGTATGCACAAAAGGATCGATGTCTGTCTATCACAAAGCCTCCGCCAATTTTTAATACTTACATTTGGATCATCGATAATAAAATAAATAAAACGTATTTTAACTATAAGAGTACCATAAATTAAATAATTAACTATAAGAATATGAATTTTAAATATAAAAAATATTTTTATGTAGTATATATGATATATATTAAAATATATAAATCAAAAAATATTCAATATTTGACTCATTTCGAACGTATCGAAGAGACGATTATTATGGTGTAACTTGTTAAAATTAAAACGTATATTTTTAACGTATTTTAGTTAATAAACGATTATATGTGTTAAATGTAAAATTAAAATTATGAAAGTAAAAGGTATAAAGTAAAGTAAGTAAATAAGTATAGGGTTTGAAAGTGTAAATATCAATTGATTTTCACAATTTTGTGTGTGGGGCGGGACTATTCGCGGGACAGTGGTTCGATCGCGGGATAAAAATTTTCAAAATGGACCCTGGTCCGCGATCGCGGACCCAATCGCGGAAAAAATGGGTATTTTTGCAAAATGTTTTAGAAAATGGGTATTTTGGTAAGTCAAAGTCAAACTTTGGGTATTTTAATTAAATTCTCATAATTAATCACTGACTTTTGATTATTTATTTTTCTAATTGATTATATAATAAGATTTATTTATTTATTTTTGGCAAACAAAAATGGTCATACAAAATAAGATAGCCTCGTGAGGCAAACCACATGAATTGTCACAAAGATATCTTATCCTCATTTTTTATACATTCTTATTTATTCCGATCTTTTAACTTCTCGTTAATGTGGGACAACTTAAACTTACCTATAATTCATCACTTAAAACACCCGGTTCTCACAATACTATCTCAAATATTCTTGGTTTTTCCTCTTATATATATATAAAGATTCTTATACACACTTATTTGTTCCGATCATTAACTTGTCACCAAATGGGACAACTTAAACTCAACCATTATCTACCATTTAAGAATACTCAATTTTCACAATGTCAGCTCAAATTAATACCTTTGATTGTTCATTTTATATGTATAAAGATTGGTGTACTTTGATTTTGGTATAAACAAACTTTGTTCTAACATTCATCGATCTCTTTTTTTAATTTTCAGTGTCACCCTTATCCATACACTCAAATCTTCTAAATAACTCTCTCACCAATGTGGGATTTCAAAACTCAACAACAATGATATATTTGAGGATACTTAAATCTTATGGTGTCATCTAAATTTCTCGCACCAATATATGTGTGAGTGTGACAAGTTTGGCTAATCAATCTTTTTTATTTTTCAAATCTATCTCCTTTTCAGGTATCCATCTTCTTTTCGAATATTACATTCTTATTATGTCGTATAAATACCTCAACATCTTAATTTTTTATATATAAATAAAGTAAATAATCAAATAGATACTATTATTTTAGGAGTTCTTATTTCGACTTTATAATTTGTTAATCTTAATAAATTTTATTGGATGTTTCTATTGGTGATAAGGCCACCCGCAGCGCCTTCGGGCTTGGCTGCGGGCTTGGCTTCGGGCTTCAAGGGCTCATTCGGGTAGTGGTGCGGGGAGCTGCGGGCTTGGCTTCGGGCTTGGCTTCCGGGCTTGAAAACCCGCTGAACCCGAGGGTGTATGTGAGAGGAGGGTGAGGGTGGGATGGGTTGCGGGTTCCATAATAGCATCGGGTACCCGGTAAACCATTTTAGGGTAAGGAGAGGGTTAGGAGAAAAGCTGATGTGGCGCTGATGTGGCGTTGAGGGCTTTTAGTTATGCGTTGCGGATGGCCTAACCAAAGCTCAATTACAATTTAAAACTTAATAATCTTATTTCAACAATACATCACATTATTAGTGGTGGTATTTTAATAAATAAATATCTACTAAGATCATCTCCTCAAATATTATATACACACAAATAGATATAGTTAGCACATAGGCATCATTCGAAGACTTTTTTTTGCAAAAAAAAAACGTTTATTCGTTTGAGCTAATAATATGATCACTTGTTACAAAGTATGACCCTCTCCTTTCATATACACACTTTCTTCTTTCAATCATCATCTTCTCACCAATGTGGGATACACATACATAACCAAATTTCTTTTCCAGGTATGATCTCGTTTCATATGCACACTTTCTTCTTTCAATCATCATCTTCTCACCAACGTGAGATAAACATACATAACCAAATTTCAAGAATGACCCTCTCCTTTCATTTACATATTTTCTTCCTCCAATCTTTTTTCTTCTCATCAATGTGGGATAAATAAACCTAACCACATTTTGAGATTTAAGAAAAAAACTCAAACCTCAATTCTTAAGATGCTACTACAATTTTTGGGTTTTCCTTTTAGATATATATATAAATATAAATATAGATTTTAAACTTTTAGGTTAGCCAACATGAGCCAACAACATGAGTTTAAAGGATCGACCAAAATAAACCAACCCTATGAGTTGCCATAAAGACATCTCAGTCTCCATTTATATATCCATAATTTATTGTCAATTTTTTATCTCTTTATTAACGTGGGATACACAAACTCAACCATAATTCAAGAAAATGAGAAATTATCAATTCTTAGAATGCTATTTCATCTTTTGTGGGTTTTCTTTTTAAAGATATATAGATATAGATTTAAAATTGAGTAAATTACGTTTTGCATCCCTGTGGTTTGTTAAAAATTGTGGATTTCATACCTATGGTTTCAAAATTTCGTGTTTCGTCCCTATGGTTTGCAATTCATTTCTATTTTCATCCCTAAGTCCAAAACACTACTTTTAAGTATGAAGGACTAAAATATAAAAGTATTGTAAACCATAGGGATGAAAATAGCAATAGAATTTAAACTATAAGGACAAAAAAGGTGATGAATTATAAACCATAGAGATGAAAATCGTAATTTCAAAAATATAAGGACAAAAATAGAAATTTTCAACAAACCACAGGGACTAAAAATGTAATTTACTCTTTAAAATTTAACAATATCATTTATATTTTAAAATAAAATTTCGTGTTACCATTTATTTATTTTATTTGAAATAGATAAGGTACCAAAACAACTTTTACCCTACGTGATAATTTTCACAATTTCAAGATAGATGTAAATACCACATAAGACACACGTCATAATTAATTTCAAAAAAGAAAAATTAAAAAAACAGTGGAAAATGGAGATGCGGGGGATCGAACCCCGTGCCTCTCGCATGCAAAGCGAGCGCTCTACCATTTGAGCTACATCCCCATTGTTGATTCGTTTTCAACTGGATTATTCAAAGATCCAAAAATGTCAGATCATCATGGAGAATTGCAAGCAAGGCGTTGGGTGTGAATCACAACCTGCAGCAGTGTCAAAGGAAGTGGGATTCTTTGATCGAAGAAGGCGAGTTTCAATTCCGATTTGTTTAAGGCGATTGAATAATGTCATTAAGTTCAACTGCAACTTTGAAAGTCAATGAATTGCTAGTTTGGTTTAGAATTGATGATGGTGAGAATTGCCGAATACTGCTACTGCTAATATCTGCCGTAAATCTTAAAAACTTCAAATCAGAAAAAGTACCAGGTTTGACATGAAATTTCTTGTGTTGCTAGTGGGTATGGATTGGATGGAGAGTTTCAATTAATAAACTCTGAGTAGTTAGATTACCAGAAGTATGCTGTCATTAATTAGTCTAAGCTCTTGTGCTTTTCAGATTATACATTCTTGATACTGTTTTCAGAGTGCCCACAATTAACGGTGGTTGCTTGTGCCTATCGTCCAAATTAACAACGGTTCTTTTTGTGCTCCTTAGTCTTTCGTTTTTCTTTTGAGGTTCAGATCCATTTCTCACGCTTCTCACGTTAACCTCAACTTCTCAAACGATTATTCACCTATATATATATATATATGTGTGTGTGTGTGTGTGTGTGTGTGTGTGTGTGGAGGTTAAAGGAGAATAGTAAACAAATAAGAAAACATGAAAACAGCCAAATAAATTGGATCTTATGCGGTTTAGTTATCAGGTAGTTTAAAAAATGTTGAGAACCGAATAAATAAAAAACCTAATAACACACCTACGCGAGCATTAGTTTGAATCTTAAAGCTTTGCTAGTCTACGTCAAGAAATTCAACTAGTTTACAAAGTTTATCTAAATTCTTTCTTGTGCATGTCTAAACGGAAGTCAAGCCCCCCCCCCCCCCCCCTCTTTACGGGTTCAAAGGGGCAGAGCCCCTTGGGGCGGGGTCGAGGGGCAATGCACCTAGACTTTTCCTTCTTCTTCCAGATTCGAGTTTTGAATACTTAGAAATCTAACTCAGTCCTAATTCTAAGCTAATGCATTCAGATATCTCATGCTTTTGTCCAAACTTGTGGTTTCTAAACTTATGAAAATTGGCTAAGGCATAAGTCTAAGGGGCCGTTTACAAAACGCTTACTCAGGTAAGTGCTAACGAAGTCACATTAGCTTACCGGATGAATATGGCAAGAACTAAGAATCTTACCCGGTAAGAGCGGAAGCAAGGACCGAGAGTCTTACCTGGTAAGTGAGTGCGACGACTCTTACCATGGTTAGCGCTTACCGACTAAATTGTTGCATACGATGCCATTTTGGTGGACTAAAATCTTACCCAAGAAATAAGTGATAGTGTTGAATTTTACTGGTAAGCACTTACCCGAGTAAGTGATTAGGTAAACGACCCCTAAATCTGTACACTCCATTTTGCTAGTCGTCCTGATAGCTCAGGTTTTCTCAGGATCGACTTAAGAGGAAAGCTTGTCACGACGGTAATGGGATGGGATTCAAAGTAGTGTCTTAACTTCTTTGCTGTTGTCACTAGCGACAAGAGTAATTTCTCCATGGACGTATATCGGGTTTCTGCATCCAATAGGGACTTACTTACGTAGTAAATCGGCATCTGCTGCTTGCCGTCTTCTCTAGTTAAGACGACACTTACGGAGTGAGGACTTACGGGGAGGTACAGTTGTAGGACCTCGTGTTCTTCTGGTTTCGAAAGTAATGGCGGGACGGCCATACATTCTTTCAATCGTTGTAACGCTTGCTCGTGATCGTCCGTCCAGTCGAAGCCCTTGTTTTTTCTCAAGACGTTATAGAACAGAAGACATTTGTCCGACGATCGTGAGATGAAGCGATTTAAAGCGGCTACACGACCCGTGAGTCGTTGGACCTCTTTGAAATTTCTGGGCGACTTGATATTTATCAAGGCCTTGACCTGATCCGGGTTTGCTTCTATGCCTCGCCGTGTGACCATATAGCCCAGGAATTTTCCGGCGTTGACTCCGAAAGAACATTTCGTAGGATTTAATTTCATCTGATATTTTCGTAGGATGTCGAAGGATTTCTTTAGATGATCAATATGATCGGTCGCCTGCTTAGATTTGACTGGCATGTCGTCAATATAGACCTCCATGGTGTCACCAAGATGTTTTTTGAACATCTTGTTAACCAATCGCTGATAAGTCGAACCTGCATTCTTCAGACCAAAAGGCATGACTTTGTAACAATAGATGCCTTTGTCTGTCATGAAAGTAGTCTTCTCTTGGTCTTCGTTGTGCATTAAAATTTGGTTATACCCAGCATACGCATCCATGAACGTCAGGAGTTCATGTCCTGCGGTCGCGTCGACCATAGCGTCGATGTGGGGTAGTGCGAACGGATCTTTTGGACAGGCCTTATTAAGGTCTGTAAAGTCTATGCAGACACACCACTTCCCATTCTTCTTTTGCACGACAACGACATTGGCTAACCAATCGGGGTATTTTACTTCTCTGATCTTCCCAGTCTTAAGCAAGTTGTCGATCTCATCGTGGATCACTTTGTTCCGCTCAGGAGCAAACTTTTGACGCTTTTGCTTCATTGGTTTAAAAGATGGGTCGACGTTCAGTTTGTGGGATATGACATTAGGGTCTATACCCACCATCTCCTCGTGAGTCCAAGCGAAACAGTCAACATGCTCCTGCAAAAAGGAGACTAGTTGACCTTTATGGCGGGATCTAATGATGCCCCCACGAAGACAATCTGATCAGGCTTATTCTGGTCCAGGATGACTTTTTCCAGACGATAATCATTGGAAGATTCTGGGGTGTCCTGGATCTGAAACTGCCGCGCCGCAGGATCTGATTGGGCTGCCATTTATCCTGGAAACAACAAAAACTTTTCGAGATCGTTAGAGCAATATATGTGATGGTCTGAGATTTTCTCTAGATGGGGTCCCACGGATGGCGCCAAACTGTTAATGCCAAAAATCGCCCAAAAGAACAACTTAAGGTTGATGTGGACTTTTAACAACAAAAGAAACGTATCTCAAGAACAAGCAACACAATCGCAAGGAAAAGATAAACAAGAGAAGAGATTTGGTGACGCGGAAAACCTCAAAACGAGGGAAAAACCGCGGTCGACTTGTGAGGGTCGACGGTGCACTATAGTCGCCAAACAGGGGCGAAAGTCCTTTTGTAACAGGAGTTTTTTGTACAACAGATTACAAATGTATGTAAAAATAGACTTAGTCGTGTGTAAATGCTGTGTGTCATGCGTAAATCGTGCGAAATAAAGTGTTGTTATGCGGTTCGAGCTGCTGTCGTGCAGAGCTGCTTTAGCGATATTTGTTCGAATGCTCTGCATATTGTTGTGTTTTCGATGTGTTATTGCTTAGAGAATAGATGGAGCAGATGTAGATTCGGTGTGTTCAGATCAGATCAGATTAGCTTCGATCCCTTTTTCGGTTGAAGAACAGGCCTTTATATAGCTTCCGCTGGTCATTAAAGGTGTCTTTATGGCTTGCTTTGTAACCGTTGTCGGGCTTTAAATGCCATTGATGACTTGTCCGTTATTGGCCGTTTGCACCATGAATGCTCATAAACCAGCATTAATGAACAAAAGAAACGGTTGTTGACTGTTAACGGTTAGTATAGTCGTACGACCGTCTTAAGTCTCATACGTTGGTCGTACGGATCGTACGACCAGCACAAAAACATACGACCGAGTACTCGTCCGTAAATAACTTGTAAGACCTTATCTTAATACAAGAGTGGTCTTATGGAAATGTTATCTGAGTTTCCCAGCGTCGGTCGTGAGGTGTGTCTTTTTACCCAAACAATTTGCCCCCAAATTTTGAATTTTAGGCGTGAAATTCGAATTTTAAATCTGACAAAGTGTTTCGACACGTGTCGCGCGGGGAGAGAATCTGGTCGAGTTCCAACCGTCCTGGTTCGATTTGGATTGAAAGAAACGAAAAGATCGTGACGTCACATCGGCGTGTCAGAGGCGTAGAGCTGCTTAGGGGACAGGTGTCGCCCATCGGCATGATGTATACGAAAAGTCGTTGGACAGGTGTCGACCATCTAGCGGGTCGTCCTGACATGATCTTCGCCATAAATAACGCGTTTCTGGGATCGTTTTTTTTTACGCTTGCAACACATTTCCAAGAGAGTTCTTCGAGAGAAAGAGTTAGAGGATTTTCACTGCTTTGTTCGATCGTTCGAGGTTTTTAGATATATAAGGTACTATCTTTTACCCCTCTTTTCATCATGCGACTAAAGTCGATATCCAAGAAGGCCTCTGCGTATAAGGACCTTATGGACCTATACGTAGCACATATTTATGTGCCTGACTTTTCTGTCTCCTCTGAGCCGGCGAGCTCTTTTCATGAGAAGAAGGAGGTGGAAGCCTTTAGGTTATCGGCGGGTATTCCCGTCGAAATCCGTATATACACTCCCGACCAACTTAGACCGGCAGAGTGTTTAGGAGGATTTTTTTTGTCATGTACGAGTATCCTTTTAGGATAGGATTCAAATGTCCATTTACTCCCCTAGTTAGGGAGTTTTTAGGTATTTTAGACTTGTCTCCTGGTCAGATCCTGCCCGAGCTTTGGCAAATCTTTCAGGAGATTGATCGGATCACCGGTGATTGGGATATTCCTTTCACGGTGCGTGATCTGTTGACGGCGTTTGACGTGAAGTCGGACGACTATCACCGTTATAGCCTATCCTCTAGGCTAAGAGGAGGACATACATTGGTTCCTGACACCCTGGTCCGCGATCGTGGGTGGAAGGCCAAATATGTTCTTGGTCGTGTACGGACGCTTGGTCGTATAGACGAGGATACTTCCTGGGTCGCGTCTGGGTGGAACACCAGTGGTATATAAGCTTTATTTTGTCGTACGTCTTTTTTAACTTTGTCTTTTGCTAACCATCTGTCATTTTTGTTTTCATATATCGATTTTGCTAGGTTCGGTCCTGCTGCTGATTCTCAGGAAAAGGTAGCAAGACTTTTCTCTTGTGGGGTCGGAAAGTTATTTGACTCTCCTAGTCGTACGACCGTCATTACTTCAGAAGCTGGAGAAAGAAGTCAACAAGGGACTTCGACAAGTAAGTGTTTATTAATCGTACGTTTTTCGCTTTTCTTCAAGTCGTACGACGGTATCTGACACTTTTATTTTTTACAGGTGGTTTCGATATGCAGTCTGCCTCGGGTAAGGCGAAGAGAGAAGCCCAACTGGCCTTGGCTAAGAAGGCCAAGGAGCTGAAGAGGAAGGATCCTCCGACATCGGGGTCGGAGGTTTTGAAGAAGACGAAGTCGGTTCCCCTGAGGGAACCGTCATCGACGGGTGGAGAGCCATTAAAGGTCTCCACTCCCGAGAAGACGTCTTCGTGCCGAGGATGACACCGACGCCGCCTGGGTCGTCCACTGAGGAGGAGAAGGGGAAAGGTCCTCAAACGGAGGGGTCCCCTGAAGTTACGACGGTAAACTTTCCGTTACCGTCGGACTTCTTGTTGGACGGTGTCCTGGATAGGGCGAAGATTTTCCCTAACTTAGGAAAATTCCTCCTACCAGCCTTCAAGGATCGTTACCATGGTGCTACCGTGGACGAGACAGGGTCTCACGTCGCAGGCATGGCCTTCCTGGTAAGTATTTTTGTCATATGTCTCTTCCTCTCTTAGTAAGTCAGACTTACCTTATGTCTTTTCGTGCGACTGCAGGCATTTTAGGCGTCGTTGTGCCTTTTCGACCAACTGGAGGAGCTCCAGAAGGTCGAACCTTGCATCGCTGAGAAACTTCAGCGAGCACATGAGGATGAGCGTAAAGCTCGAGAGGATGAGCGGGCGGCTAAGGCCAAGGCGGAGGCTCTCTCCGTTAAAGTGGACGATCTCAAGAGCCTTCTGGAGACGTCGTCGCTGGAGAAGGAGGAGCTCCAGAATCGTCTCAAGGAGACGTTGGAAAGGGCCTCTGCTTATGAAGCAGAGGTGACGACGACTAAAGCATCCCTCACCGTGCGGGAAAATAGGTGGGGGAGCTCAAGATGTCGGTTAAGGCCGCTGAGGCCAAGACGGGGGCCTTAGAGGAGAAGTTCCTCTGGTTCGAGGCGCTGGCCCATCTGAAGGTCAGGGCGGCGATTATGCGCCGTCACCTGCAGGGGAAAAACCCTTTGGCTGGCGCAGAGGCCAAGGTCGCGTCCTACCTTGAACACGTCGGGACCGAAGAGGATCTCGATCAGAAGGATATGATCGACGACACTGACTCCGCAGAGACCAAGACGGGTGTTGCGGAAGACGAGGGTGGAGTCGAACAGGGCCCTCGATGAGCTATTGTAATTTGTATTTCTTTCTAGGGCGACTGTTGGTGGTTGTGCCCTTTCTTGTACTACTTTTGGACGTAATACAAGTATATCTTTCGTTATACCGTCGTGTACTTTACTTTGTTGTAAATAAACAAAATAAACTAGTATAGAAAGCTAACGTAGAATGTACAACACAGGTACATATAATTGTGGGAGTAGTCGGGCGACTGGGCCGAAAAAATATTCTAAGTATGGAATTCAAGTCAAAAGACTTTGATTTCGATACTTAGTTTAAAGAACACCTGTGATGGTCATAAGACATGTGTACTGAATCATAAGATTCCTTTTGTGATATGCAAGTCTTGGAGGTCGGCTTCTCGCTGAAAAACCTGTCGTGATCATAAGATCTATGTAGTGAATCGTAAGATTCGATTTTCGTCGTACGAGTCGTGGGTTACGGGTCATGATTTTATCGATCGTGACATATTTATCATAACCTTGTAGTCTAAAAGACTTTGTCTTCTCACGATATAGGTCGTAAGACCGATGTTCGTGCGATCCTGCGAGTCTACAATGTAAGATTCAGGGGTGGTCGTTGGTTTGACCAACGACCCTCCGATGCTTAGGTCAGTAATCGTTTGTCGAAGTAAATCGGAAAAATAGAAATTCAAAAGAAGTACTTTTTTAGATGTACTGCGTTCCAGCTTAGTGGGATGTCTTGGTCGTCGAGGGTTTGGAGCCTGTAAGCACCCTTTCCGACGACCTCAGATATTCGATAAGGTCCTTCCCACTTAGTGGACAACTTACCTGCATTTGGTTCCTTAGTGTTCCGGAACACCCGTCGCAAGACATAGTCACCTTCCTGAAAGATTTTGGCTTTAACATTTTTATTGAAATGTCACTCAACAACTTGCCGTTGAGATGCCATCCTGACTAAAGCAGACTCTCTTAACTCTTCAAGAGCGTCGAGGTCATAGCTTAAGTCTACCAAATTATGATCGACGGACGTATGTCTCGATGTCGGGAGCTGTATTTCAATAGGTAAGATGGCTTCACAACCGTAGACCAATGAAAACGGTGTTTGTCCTGTCGATATTCGGGGTGTCGTACGATTGGCCCATAGGACCGATGGGAGTTCTTCGACCCACTTCCCTTTTGCGGCCTTAAGTCTTTTCTTGATTGAATTGATGATGACTCTATTGCTTGATTCTGCAAGACCGTTAGATTGGGGGTAACGTGGGGTTGAGGTCATAAGTTTGATACTACGGTCCTCACAAAATCGTTGTGTACGATCACTTATGAACTGTGACCCATTGTCACACACGATCTCGGAAGGGATTCCGAACCTGCATAGGATGTTAGTCTGGATAAAAGTAATGACTTCTTTGTCCCGAATCTGGGAGTAAGCAGCTGCTTCTATCCTTTTAGAAAAATAATCTGTAAGGACTAACAGAAATACCTTATGTCCTGGGGCAGGAGGCAATTTGCCAACGATGTCCATTCCCCACCTCATGAAAGGCCATGGAATTAAGGACGTATGTAAAGGTTCGGAGGGTTGGTGGGTCATACCTGAATGTCATTGACAGGCGTCACAGCCTTGGACGTACCTGGTGGCATCTTGCCTTAATGTCGTCCAGTAATAGCCCTGTCGTGAGATACGACTTGCAAGACTGCGACCACTAGAGTGGTTACCACATTCGCCATCGTGCATCTCCTTTAAGATATTTTGTATCTGATCGGAATTATCGATGCATCTTAGATTTAGACCCGTCGACGAGCGTCGATAGAGTCTATCGCCAATGATTATGTATTTCGATGCTTTGAATCGAATCTTGCGAGCTTCTATTCGATCTTCAGGTAATTGGTCGTGCATCAGGTAATTTTTGATGTCGGAGGACTAACTTCCTTCCGTGCTAAGAGCACAGATTTCTTTAGTCTTCGATAGACGAGGTCGCTAGATGGATCATAGGAATAGTGTCGAACGACGGCTTATTAAGTGTTGATCCAAGGTTAGCTAGCGCGTCGGCCTGAGTATTTTGATCTCTGGGGATTTGCTCTATTGAGAATGGATCAAACATCTTAGATTTATCTTTGGCTATCTTGAGATAGGCCATCATTTTGGAATCTTTGGCTAAAAATTCTTCGCTCATTTGGTTTACGACCAGTAGAGAATCGCTTCTGACGTGGAGCCCGACTGCCCCTAAGTTGTGAGCCATATTCATGCCCACGATCAGAGCTTCGTACTCCGCCTCGTTGTTAGTAGCTTTGAAACTGCATCGTATGGAGTACACCATCTTGCCTCCTTGTGGGGATTTTAAGTCGACGCCAAGACCTGGTCCTCTTGAGTTTAAGGAACCGTCGATGTGGAGTATCCAGGTCGTGTCGCTTATAGTCACCACAGTACAAATCTCGGTCTGTGCTTCATTTTCCAGTTCGGGACTGAAGTCAGCGACGAAATCGGCCAAGGTCTGCGATTTTATCGCCGTGCGAGGCTTAAAGTCGATATCGTAGCTACTGATGTATATACTCCATTTTCCTAGTCGTCCTGATAGCTCAGGTTTTCTCAGGATCGACTTAAGAGGAAAGCTTGTCACGACGGTAATGGGATGGGATTCAAAGTAGTGTCTTAACTTTTTTGCTGCTGTCACTAGCGACAAGAGTAATTTCTCCATGGACGTATATTGGGTTTCTGCATCCAATAGGGACTTACTTACGTAGTAAATCGGCATCTGCTGCTTGCCGTCTTCTCTAGTTAAGACGGCACTTGCGGAGTGAGGACTTACAGCGAGGTACAGTTGTAGCACCTCGTGTTCTTCTGGTTTTGAAAGTAATGGCGGGACGGCCATACATTTTTTCAATTGTTGTAACACTTGCTCGTGATCATCCGTCCAGTCGAAGCCCTTATTTTTTCTCAAGACGTTATAGAACAGACGACATTTGTCCGACGATCGTGAGATGAAGCGATTTAAAGCGGCTACACGACCTGTGAGTCGTTGGACCTCTTTGAAATTTCTGGGCGACTTGATATTTATCAAGGCCTTGACCTGATCCGGGTTTGCTTCTATGCCTCGCCGTGTGACCATATAGCCCAGGAATTTTCCGGCGTTGACTCCGAAAGAACATTTCGTAGGATTTAATTTCATATGATATTTTCATAGGATGTCAAAGGATTTCTTCAGATGATCAATATGATCGGTCGCCTGCTTAGATTTGACAAGCATGTCGTCAATGTAGACCTCCATGGTGTCACCAAGATGTTTTTTGAACATCTTGTTAACCAATCGCTGATAAGTCGAACCTGCATTCTTCAGACCAAAAGGCATGACTTTGTAACAATAGATGCCTTTGTGCATTAAAATTTGGTTATACCCAGAATACGCATCCATGAACGTTATGAGTTCATGTCCTGCGGTCGCGTCGACCATAGCGTCGATGTGGGGTAGTGCGAACGGATCTTTTGGACAGGCCTTATTAAGGTCTGTGAAGTCTATGCAGACACGCCACTTCCCATTCTTCTTTTGCACGACTACCACATTGGCTAACCAATCGGGGTATTTTACTTCTCTGATCTTCCCAGTCTTAAGCAAGTTGTTGACCTCATCGTTGGTCACTTTGTTCCGCTCAGGAGCAAACTTTTGACGATTTTGCTTCATTGGTTTAAAAGATGGGTCGACGTTCAGTTTATGGGATACGACATTGGGGTCTATACCCACCATGTCCTCGTGGGTCCAAGCGAAACAGTCAACATGCTCCTGCAAAAAGGAGACTAGTTGACCCTTTATGGCGGGATCTAATGATGCCCCCACGAAGACAATCTGATCAGGCTTATTCTGGTCCAGGATGACTTTTTCCAGACGATAATCATTGGAAGATTCCGGGGTGTCCTTGATCTGAAACTGTCGCGCCGCAGGATCTGATTGGGCTGCCATTTATCCTGAAAACAAAAAAAACTTTTCGAGATCGTTAGAGCGATATATGTGATGGTCTGAGATTTTCTCTAGATAGGGTCCCACGGATGGCGCCAAACTGTTAATGCCAAAAATCGCCCAAAAGAACAACTTAAGGTTGATGTGGACTTTTAACAACTAAATAAACGTATCTCACGACCAAGCAATACAATCGCAAGGAAATGATAAACAAGACAAGAGATTTGGTGACGCGGAAAACCTCAAAACGAGGGAAAAACCGGGGTCGACTTGTGAGGGTCGACGGTGCACTATAGTCGCCAAACATGGGCGAAAGTCCTTTTGTAACAGGAGTTTTGTGTACAACATATTACAAATGTATGTAAAAATAGACTTAGTCGTGTGTAAATGTCGTGTGTCGTGCGTAAATCGTGCAAAATAAACTGTTGTCGTGCGGTTCGAACTGCTGTCGTGCGGAGCTGCTTTAGCGATATTTGTTCGAATGCTCTGCAGATTGCTGTGTTTTCGATGTGTAATTGCTTAGAGAATAGATGGAGCAAATGTAGATTCGGTGTGTTCAGATCAGATCAGATTAGCTTCGATCCCTTTTTCGGTTGCAGAACAGGCCTTTATATAGCTTTCAGTGGTCATTAAAGGTGTCTTTATGGCTTGCTTTGTAACCGCTGTCGGGCTTTAAATGTCATTGGTGACTTGTCCGTTACTGGCCGTTTGCACCATGAATGCTCATAAACCTTCATTAATGAACAAAAGAAACGGTTGTTGACTGTTAACGGTTAGTATAGTCGTACGACCGTCTTAAGTCTCATACGTTGGTCGTACGGATCGTACGACCAACACAAAAACATACGACCGAGTACTCGTCCGTAAATAACCTGTAAGACCTTATCTTAATACAAGAGTGGTCTTTATGGAAATGTTATCTGAGTTTCCCAGCATCGGTCGTGAGCTGTGATTTTTTACCCAAACAGCAGCTATGAGTCCTCTTTATCCTTATATTTTAATACTTAGCAATTTTCTTATGTTGCTTTGTCATCATCAAATAGGGGGAGATTTTTGATCCAAACTCTCTCAGTGATTTGATGACGACCCTTAGAATACTTAGTGAAATTTGCATTTGATATCTATATGTATTAATGTTTCGCCATCAGCGATAACATATGTATTGATGTTTCACCATCAGCGATTGTATATCAAGTATGTTCAGTATCGCTGATGATTTCTAATGTAATACTGTTATTTGTAATCCTCGAAGACAAGTTTCGCGACTCAAGAGTTCATCGCTGACATCGAAAACAAAGCTAATGAATAAGGACAAGTCTACTAATGATCTGATGCGAAGACCAGTCTACACACGCCCGACAATTCAAGAACAAAGCTTCAGCGATAGCTGACTTACATCAGGCCTCACTGATGGAAGACTTCATCAGCGATCGCTGATCATGAAGCTTGTGCTTCAAGAATTGTTTGTCTTATCTCCTTGCACAATAGTACGAAGATACAAAAGAAGTTTGCTTTTGTCCATAATCGTACAACCACTCTACCACCTACATTGTTCACCACGCAGCCCAAAGCATGTCTTGATAAAATTCAGAAGCATGCGTCCAATGAGAAGCTGACACGTGTAAAGTGCTCATGTCATGCATTTAATGCATAGGGTATAACTAGGAGCAATACCCCTTCATTTTGAAGGAGTTCCCTGATCTACTTAGTGCATGTAGAAAACCTTTGATTTTCTACTTATCCTTTCTCTCTAGTTTCTTAAGTGCAAGAACTCTTCGTGATTCTCAAGTTTGTTTAGATTAGGTTTACTTAATCTTGTTCCACAACAAACTATAAATTGTGTTTTGATTTATCAATAAACAATTTAGAAAACTAAAATTTGTGTTTGTATTCAACCCCCTTCTACAAACTTTCCTTCTTGTATAACCTCTACGGGACCAACAATAAGTGTTATGAACATAACAATTAATGGTAACGTCCATTTTTTTACTCTAACATAAGTAAGTGAACTAAATGTTAATAAATACAAAATAAATAAAATTAAATACAACAATTGTTGAAAACAACACATAGTAGACTCCACAACAATGGTTGAAAATATGATTTACCTCTTGATAGCTCCTTCCAATGGTTGCCCTTATAGTAGACTCCACGACAATGTCCAAAATCTAAAATGTCTATGTCGTTTATACCAGTTACCTTCAAGAACATATTCACCCCACAAAAAAGAAAAATATTAGAGAGAGGTGGGAAACAAACCAAATCGAAAGAAAAAAAGATAGAAAGCAAATAAAAATAGATTTGTGGATGACACTAGACTACAATATTTCCAAAAATAAAACGAAAGATACGGAACAAATTATAATTTCATATCATTGAAATTCTTAGCGATTACGTTAACATTTGAACAACCGATTTCATACTTAAAATTGTTACTTCGAAAAACATTAAACAATTTCCTGAAAGCATCCTAAGCACATGTAAATTTAGTTACAGCCTTTGTACCTTTAGATACGACATGTTTTGCCAATACATCGAGAAGAACAAGTCTCACGGCGGTCTAAATCTTCCTAAAAGTAATGATTCCCATGGCCTTGCTTGAGATTTTGGTCTGAAGAGATGCAATCGATTTCGGTAGCTATCAATAGAAAATGAACAAAAGTAGAAAATTTGATAAGAACCCTAACCTTGAATCGATGCAGAAGTCTGAAGAGAAAAACGATGAGTAACCTTAACTTGTATTTGGATCGATTTTGGTCGAGAAACTTGAATCAATGCAGAAGTTTGAAGAGCAAAAGGTTCCATGTTGACATAAGTAGTGGAGCCCTTGCAATACTCTCCATCGGCTTCCACCGCCTGAACCTCAGCTTTCAACCAGTGTGGTTTTCTCAAGAGCATTTCACTTCTCCTGCAGAATATCAAATTAAAAATTATGAAAGTCTCAGTTTCCTCTTAAACACCTAAAATCTCACCCTAAGATTGAGATTGTAGAGATGAACACAATAGGGGTGAGATGGAGAAGCGATAGACATCGGAGAGGGCGAGAGAGCGCCAAATAAGGGTGAGATGGTGGAGGATTCGAGGGGGTGACATAGGTTCCACGTTTTGAATTTTGAATTTCAAACCTGCAGAATACAAAGAGTCATGCATTTCTTATTTGTACATCATGCATAATGATATGTAATTAAGAGATTTTAAGATGTTGTGCATGAATTGATGGTATCTAATGCATTGGATCTTGTTTTTTAGACTTTTAAGACTCTTATCAAATATGCTTTATAATGTAGTATAGATATTGATGGTTATTACTGTTAAACCGCCATAAACTGTCCATCTCTCATTTAAATATATAAAATGAGAATTTGAGTATAAGAATCTCGATTTTTCACAACCTTTGAAAAGAGAGAAATACTCAAGAATTATCTCATACTCAAATCGTGAACCGAAGGCTAATAGGGTCGAATTATTTTATTTTGAACGTGTTTTTCACACACGATTCCTGAGATTATCCAGTTCCTTCATTATATCCACAACCCTGTTCATAGGGGTGTTATTTGGTCGGTTAAATCGGTTTTCGGTTTAGTCGCTTCGGGTTAATCGGTTTTTAAGTTTTTATAAAACTAACCGATAACCAAACCAAATAAGGTTCGGTTTAATTAGTTTCGGTTTATTCGGTTTCGGGTTATTCGGTTCGGTAACCGGTTAAACCGAATAAGGATTTATATTTTTTCGTTGGACACTTTCTCAAATAATTTTCTCAAGTTAATTGTCCGTTGCTTTTAATATATTATTGTATCATACTATAATACTCAATAATTGACTTATATTAAGTAAAAATGCTATCTATCAACCAATATCTACCGAATGATATATATTTTTTTCAATGCGACGATGTAAATCAAAGAAAAAAACGTAATCTAATAAAAACCTTATCTATTATCAATAAAAAATATTATGTAGCAATAAAATATGTAAAATAATAATAGTTTTAACATGTATTTGGAATATTTTTTATAAACATGTTATATGTAATATATTAGTAGAATGTGTTATTCGGTTTAACCGAATTAAAAAAAATTAACCGAAAACCGAACTGAATAAGAATTCTTATTCGGTTAACCGAACCGTTTAACCCGAAAACCGAATAACTCGAAACCGTTTAACCAAAATTTCATTCAGTTCGGGTGGGTTATTCGGTTTCGGTTATTTTAACACCCCGACCGGTTCATGTTCATACAATGGTGAACATGAAAAGTCAAATGAAAATAAACAAATCAAGTTTTTGTTCCTTTCTTTCACAAGGCAATCTTCACATCTATACCCATTGGGGTTAGTGATGGAAACGGGGCGGGTATTAGGCAGGGAATGCATCCCCCGTCCCCGACCTCGACCCCGTTTTATATCCCTCGTCTCCGACCCTGCCCCGTCTAATCCCCGACCGGTTTCGAGGGGAAAATCCCCGACGGGTACGGGGAACCGTTGGGTACCCGTTTAGAGAAAAAAATTAATTAAATTATTTTTAATGAAAAGAAAAGGCGAGGTTTTTTAATTTTAAAACAAATAAATAAGCCTCAAGTTTCAAAAACATATAATGATATAATCAACCACGTGTAATCGTACTTCATGACAAATTTTAAAGCATAAAGTTATTAAGCAACAAAAAAAAGTAACTAATTAAATAATATATAAAGAATATATATCGGGTATTATTAGGGGCGGGTAATACCATACCCGACCCCGAACCTGCTTCGGGTATGAAAAACAATACCCATCCCTGTCCCGTTACCCGATTAGTCGGGAAATCCCAGCCCCGTTAGGGGCGGGTACCCGCACGTACCCGACATGACGGGTAAAATTTCCATCACTAATTGGGGTAGAAGAAAGAAGAAGTCTGCATACATTCTAGATTCTACTCTCCTTAGATCCTATCTCTACTACTAGGTTTATTTGATTTTTATACATTAGATGATACTGAATGAAGAATTAATCACAAGTATTTGACATTTGGTTTGATATTATTACATGGAATTCATTGCTATCACTGCACAAGGAACATTAATCCAAATGCGTAGCTAATTTTACTGTAAACTAAGAATAATAAATTAATGTCACTCCTAACTTAATTAAAACCAACATTTATGTTTAAGCAAAACATAATTTGGGTTGGTTCCGGTGGGAAGTTGAGGTTAACGTGAGAAGTGTAAGAAGTGGTTATCAGCCGTTAGATAAAAATGGACGCACATTAAGATGAGATAAACTGACATAAGATGCACCAGATCAATTCCATTCCAAGGCACAATTAATGGAAGGACATTTGATTAAAAGTGATCAACAGTTCAGATCCACTTCTCATGCTTCTCACGTTAACCTCAACTTTTCACAAGATTCTTCGCCAACATAATTTGACTAAAAATGTTAAATGTTTTGATTTTATGGAGCAATCTTGAGGTGGGATCATTTGTACTCTCAAAAATTAAGTTTTACTTAATTGTTATAACTTAGGGTCTATTTGGTTTACGTTGAGGGATGAAAATGAGAATGGATTTTCATTCTTCCAATGAGAAAGAATTTTCTTTCTTATCAGTTTAACTTGAAATGAAAATTTGGTTTTCTAGGGAAATGAATCCATTATATTATATAAGAACAAACAATTTGTTTTATTATAATTCTCATTAATTACTGCTTAATACCATTAACCAAACACCCCGTTAATATATTTTCAAGAACATGATTCACAATAGTTGATTTTTTGTTAGTATACATAAGCTTTCGCACCAATGAATTCAAAAGTAGAAGAAATAGACAAATTTGTAATCAAATTTGTAATAGAGCGTTTACCTTGTTATCAGACTTCTGATCAAAGTTGTGAAGAGCTATCAAATTTGTAATCAAACAAGAAAGGTGTACACACATTTGGTCGTTGGTTTCACTATAGAAATTCAAGGGCGAGCATTCGACTCCCAAGTGTGGTACAACCTTTAATTCAACCAAGATTGAGAGTTCTCAATGATTGATTGATGCTCCAGATCAGGAAATCAAAACAGAATGAATTCCGAGATTGGGGAGCGATAAAATACGAGAAGATTCAAGCAAGAAAATTAACAATTTTATTCATAGCTTCCTAATTGCAATTCCTTCTATATATAACGATCAAATAAAAGATAACGATAAAAGAAAAGGTTTCCTAATTGTAAACTAAATATAAAAAGGTTTTAATTGTAAACTAAACATAAAAAGGTTTCCTAATTGTACTCGTATCATTGCCCTCCCCTCAAGATGATCCTTGTCCCCATGGATCAAATGTTGGATATGCCTTGTCCATAGCCATTGCCTCTTCCCAAATTGCATCTTCCAGCGGAAGATCCTTCCATTTCAAAAACCATTCAATGACCGGACGATGTTGCCTTTTAACATTCCTTTTGTCAAGAACCTGTTCATGTACTCTTTCAATAAAACTTCCAAGTGCTGTCAAATGAGTAACTAAGGTAGGTAGTGGACCATGGTGCCTTTTAAGTAGAGAAGCATGAAAAGTAGGATGAATACTAGATTCCGGTGGTAGTTTAAGAGTATATGCTACCTTCCCCATTTTAGCAAGAATCTGATAAGGGCCAAAGTACTTGGCTGCTAGCTTCATGTTCAGCCTGTTTGCAGCTGATACTTGTCTGTATGGTTGTAGCTTGAGGTAGACCCAATCTCCTATTTCAAATATTCTCTCTGATCGATGTTCATCGGCAGCCTGCTTCATTCGGTTTTGAGCCTTGTGCAAATTAAGCTTTAGTATTTTAATGGCTTCTTCCCTTGCTGTCAAAATCCTATCCACTGACTCCACTTTACTCTCCCCTGGTAAGTATGGTAAACGCAAGGGGGGTGGCTGCCCATAAACTACTTCAAATGGGGTGCATTTGATAACCGAATGGAAATTGGTATTGTACCAATATTCGGCTAGAGGCAACCACTGGGCCTATTCCTTTGGTGATTCATGGCACATACAACGCAGATAACCTTCCAAACACTTGTTTAGTACTTCAGATTGACCATCTGTTTGTGGGTGATAACTGCTAGACATGTTCTGATCTATTCCCTGTAACACTAACAGCTCCTACCAGAAATTAGTAACAAAAACTTTGTCTTTATCCGATACTATGGATTTAGCAAATCCATGTAATTTATAGACGTTGTCTAAGAACACCGGGGCTACATCAATCGCAGAAAAAGGTGATTGAGAGCCATGAAATGGCCGTATTTACTTAATCGGTCAACGACTACGAAAATCACATCCTTACCATAGGATTTGGGGAGGCCTTCAATGAAATCCATAGTTATGTCTTCCTAAACACCATTCAGAATTGGTAGAGGTTGCAAGAGTCCCGTTTGGCCTGCTGTCTCTGTTTTACACTTTTGACAGATTGCACAGTCCCTAATATGAGATACCACATCTCGCCTCATCTTGGGCCAAAAAAACAAGGTCTTTGCTCTTTGAAGGGTTGTTGTTATTCCAGAGTGGCCTCATTGAGAGGAATCATGCATCCATCATAGAATCTTGGTCTTGATATCCCCATAATTTCCAACTACTAACTTGTCCTTGCTTCTTAACTCCTGATTTTTCCAAGTAAATAGAGGGTGTTTGCCACTACCTTGCTGAATTTCAGTGATAATAGCCTGCAGTGTGTTTTGAAGGCTGTTTTGTGAATTTCTGGGTCGGCCATTCGAATCTGGTGATACCCGACCCGTAAATCCACTTTAGAGAAACACTGAGTGACATGCAATTCATCTAGAAGCTCCTCAATTAACGGAATTGGAGACCTGTCAGGTATAGTCATCTTGTTTACTGCTCGGTAGTCCACCCACATTCTCTAAGTTCCGTCTTTTTTCTTAACTAGGACCACGGGAGATGCAAAGGGACTATTACTCGACCTGTCACACCCTGGTCCAATAATTCTTGCGTCAATCGCTCAATGACGTCTGTAATAAGGGGTAACGGTAAGGCCGTAAATTCACGGGATTGGAACCCTCTTTAAGAGGCATGGCATGATCAAACCCCGGTCTGGACGATGGAGTCCGGTAGGCTCCGGAAATAAATCAGCGTAATCGTATAACAATTGTTGTAATTCAGGATGTATGGCCTCATTGGAACAACTCGTCTCCACTTGAAACTTTGGCAAAGGGTTATCGGGATGAATGGCTATTAACTGCATCATGGAAAGCTCTCCTTGTTGTAGTATCTTACTCATTTTCATAGAGCTCACAATTTTTAGCCCTTTTCTGGTAGCCCCTCGTAATCGTACTTTGATCCGTTAACTATGAACTCGATGGTGTGACTTAGAAAATCAAAATTAACCTTACCCAGTGAAGTGAACCACTGGATACCCAATACCACATCACAACCCCCGAGAGGTAGCAAGTGAAAATCAGCAGTGAACGTCATCGATTGCATCTTCCATTGGAACCCTTCAATCATCGTATCACAATTCACTCGTCCCCCGTCCGCCACTCAAACCTACATCGGTGGTTTTGAAACAAGTTTGCACCCCAATTTTCTTGCCAAGGTTGCGTCGATAAAATTATGGGTGATGCTCGTATCTAATAACATCTGTATCGCCTTCTTCCCGTAATGTCCTGTAACTCTCATCGTCTGGTAGTCCGTGATACCTGCCATTTCATTGATAGAAATCTGTGAAAATTCATTGTCTGTATCCTGTAGACATTTTTCATCATCTTCATCACCTGTATCATCCCACTCTAAATGGTACAGTTGCGGTCGTTTTTCCATGCATTTATGTCCAGGTTCATACCTTTCGTCACAACAGAAGCAGAGACCCTTGGCTCTTCTCTCATTGAGTTCAGATGGTAATAAAGTCCTTCGATTGGTGTTTAGATTGAAGGAAGCTACATGTTGCTTCTGTGCGTTATTCATAGGTTTATAAGAAGTTTGGGAATTTTAGTGGGAAGCGGAAGTATGCCAGACTTAATGGGTGGGTTAGCCGTAGAAAAACTATGGGTGGTTTAAACATGGTTTTGCTCTTACTCTTGTTCAAGTTAGCTTTTTGAATTTTGGCTAAAGCATAAGCCTGTGAAATAGTTGAAGTAATGAACATCCTTACTAGGCTCCTCAACTCTTCACTTAGGCCCGTTATAAAACAACTCAAGGTATTTTCTGGAGATAGTTGTAACCTGCTGATTATGCTATCAAATTCGTCATAGTAATCTTTGACCGATGTTGTTTGCTTTAGCTCCATAAGTTAGGCCATTGGGTCTTCGAATGGCTCTCCAATCGACCAGTAATATCCGCTACATATTGACCCCACGATGGATTAATTTGGTTTCTTCCCTTCATGTATCCCTGATGCCGCTGCAAAGCTCGACCCTCGAGATGAATCGAAGCCAGAGGAACTTTAGTGTTGTCCTTCACTTGATTCTAGTTGAAAGAATTGATTTACTTTGTATAACCAAGCCTTCAGATCATCCCCTCCAAAACGAGGGAATTCGATTTGGGTTAAACGAGAAGAATACTGGTGGGGGTTACCAATCAACTCTCCTAATTTCGGATTAGGATCTGAGAACGAGTGGACATCCAAACTCCCTTTCTTCGCCTTATCTGCCATTGGTTGATTCATCTGTAGTGATAACCCAGATAAGAGATCGCTGATTTCAGAGAAGGATCGTGTATTCTCAGTTATCCTCATCACTTGTTGTTGATGGTTGCACTCAATACGAGCACCATAATCGTCTAAGATCGTTTTGACCATTGCTTCTAAATCGGTGGCACTTCCCTGTTTTGTGATTGTTGTGGATGGCGGACGGAATCGATCGGTTCATGTCCCGAATTCTGCCCTCCCTGGTTCGTTGTCTTAGCCATGCTTCATGTAATCGCTATGATCAAAATTCCTCAGAGCCGAGCAGCTCTGATACCAATGATACAACCTTTAATTCAACCAAGGTTGAGAGTTCTCAACGATTGATTGATGCTCCAGATCAGGAAATAAGAACAGAATGAATTCCGAGATTGGGGAGCGATAAAATACGAAAAGATTCAAGCAAGAAAATTATCAATTTTATTCATAGCTTCCTAATTACAATTCCTCCTATATATAACGGTCAAATAAAACATAACGATAAAATAAAAGCTTTCCTAATTGAAAACTAAAGATAAAAAGGTTTCCTAATTGTAAACTAAACATAAAAAAATTTCCTAACTGTACTCGTATCATTACCCTCCCCTCAAGATGATTCTTGTCCCCAAGGATCAAATGTTGGATATGCCTTGTCCATATATGAAGAAAAAAAAATCTCATGTTTAGTACAACGTAGTGAACATAGAATAAGAACTAGTTTTTATGCTGAAACCCTAGCCGCTCCCTCTGTAGACAAAGCTCCATCATCTCCTCCATCGGTCTCTCTCTCTCTCTTTTCTCTTAACTCAACCTAGCCGTCACCACCATCTCACCACCACCACCTCGCCACCTCCACCACCACCAGGTCTAGTGGGTGACTGAGAAAGAGAGAGAGAGTGCCGCTGCTGCTCCGACGGCCTCCGCCCGCAGATACGACACCGCCGCTGCCTCGCCGCCGCTGCCTCACCGCCGCTGCCTCGCCGCCGCTGCCTCGCCGCCGCTGGTGCTTCGCTCCCTTTGTGGCTCGATTTCCCTTTGTGGCTCTAAATCCCGGTGTGGCTCTAAACCCCTTGGGGCTTTTTTAGTCTTTGTTTCCAGGCATAAGCAGCATTTAGGAAAACACAACCAAGTAGAGTGGATCATATCCACTTTCGTCAAGGAGAAAAACTTCAAAGTGGCACCTTCCCACTTTTTCTCTTACCTTCAGGCTTTGCTTATGCAAGTATGTCAAGGAATCAGTTTTTGATTGCCTTCAGTTGGAACGGTTGGGGACTTATCCTTGCGGTGGAAAGACGATCTTACGAAGCGGCTTATCTGAGTCACTTCCGTTTTTATCTTGTCTTTAACTTTATGTTGTATTTAAGTCCTTTCATTTCTGGTGTATTACTTTGTTATGTAACGTTCCTTACCTTAATGTTAGGATTGTTCCGTTTGGGTGACGGTTAGGCCGCTACTCGTTTCGTGACGCAATCATTTTCCTTAAAAAAAAAACTAGTTTTTATGAAGTTTTACCAAAAAAAGGTACAACCACATTGAACTAATTCAAAATATTACCATATTACCCTCGTTTTACAACATCTGAAACCCAAACCTAAACTGAAATCGTCGCCTCCATCGTATGATTTCTTCCGGACGATCTCGATCTCGATCTCTCCAGACTGACTTTCAGTCAAAGGTACGATTTCTTCAACCATGGTTTTCCAAATCGATTTCTTTGATAGCTTTTTCGATTTCGATTTCGATTTCTTGTTGTTTTAATCTACTGATTACGTCAACATGGTTTCTGCTTCTACTGGACCAAAAAGCATCATCTTCCCACACTTATCTAACCCTTATCCAGTACACGACTTTGACAAAACAATATACGGTTTCAAGGTTTGGTTATAATAATCACTAGGTTAGGTTTCGATTTAATCCCTCAATGTGTACAATGTTCCCTTAACTCCATTTGAAATCATCTATTTGCATCGATTGAAACCACCATTTGCATCTGTTTGCACCGATTGAAATCGCCGATTGTGTTGCTTGTGTTTGCATCTGTTGAAACCATCTGTTTGCATCTCAACAGGAATCTGCCACGTGCTAAAACTTTTGAAGTTTTATGGCTATGACACTTCTTAAAAGCATCGTTTTTAGAAGATCGTTTATGGCTGATGCACAGTAGTTATCGAAACTAAGTACAAACCAGCCTCATGATCAATATCTTAAACACAATTAAGGAATTTTGCTTCTATGTTAACATTCTGTGCAGTGACCTTGAACTATAAACCTATGTCATGTTGGCTAAAGATTATAATGGGCATCACAAGCAGACTCTTTGTTCATTAATAGTGCAATGACCGGAAGTAATGTAGGAGAAGCAGAAACACACCGCATAGTCGGAACCGAGAAAATTTCCAATAATTGAGTTAGAATCACTGAAGCTCCATTAATATTCAAATGGTTAATGATCACGAGAAATTCCAATAATTTAGCTACCATTTGGTTTCTGGCTTGTAAGAGTGTTCTGTTATTTGCTACTTTAGCCCGTGCCTGGAAAAGATTTCATTTTATTCTTTGGATAATTTTTTTTGATAGACTCTGTATGTCTTGTTCATTTTGGATCTTCGTTACCAAGTGACTACTATGTTGGTTTTTCCAATATGGAATGTTGTTTTGAGCGAGTAATATTGAGTATGTAGTTTATATTTGCAAAGTAATTGTTTTATTCAGATATCTACCAAACAACTATATTTCATTCCGAACTAAATCATAAAGAGGGTTAAAACGGGAATTTGTTGTCATTCAGACTGTCCATTCAGAACAGTTACCAAACAACTATATTTCATTCTGCACTATATCATACATAGCCTCTTCATCATTCTGACCACTTAATCATTTTGCATCATAGAAACTATAATCTCGAGCCAACTCCAATCCGATGGTCTTCCAACGAATCATTTCCCGTTTACCCGGCAGGACCAGGATTTTCGGCCAACCTCAGAAGTCACATCCCTTAAATGGTCATCCTTTTGTCAAGTTCTCCGATCGGTCATCGAAGCCATTGTCCCAAATCACACAAAAATGTGATCTGTTATCAGGCAAGTTGTTTTATTTATATTTGTTTTAGCTGATTTTCAAATAATTTTGCGTAAAAAATCAATTTTGTAGAATTGTAGTATATGATTGTGTGTGTATAGCGGAATTTCAAATTTGGGGTATTTTTTTGTAGGGTTTATGTTATAGTCTGCTTGATTTGTGCCTCTATTCCCTTTTTAAATATAATTTTCTCTTGGCTCCTTAGATCAATTATGTCACCTACTAGGCTACTACGTAATTTAAATTTGATGTTATAAAACACCAATGTTTTCCTATAGTTAATCCTAGGATTCTTATTGAGTTGTGATTAATCATGTAAGTGATTCCTGCCTTTGATTCTAACTCTCATATTCTACTGTAAAATGATCTGTAATTCTTCTGGATACGAGAAAATATAGAGTTATGATTCAGTAGGCACCTTATAGTTTTTAATACATCTTTTGGAACATGTTCTTCTGTACTTTTCCAAAAAAAACATGTTCTTCTGTTCATCCGCTTTGATGTCTGTTTGTAGTGGGTTACTTAGAGGCTGTTTACTTACAACTTAATGAGCTTAATGGTCTAGACGGCTTAATCACTCAATCATGCAGGAGTGTTTCTTTATGGCTTAGGGGTTGTTTGTTAATGGCTTAATAGGCTTAATTAGAGGTATGGCGTATTCGCTAAGCTATCTGTGAGTGTTTGTTAGGAGCTTATTAATATAGTCCATAACTTATTCGCTCAGCATTCATGAATCCCTTGTATCCACTCAGCCACATGCTTCCCTAAAATACCCTTCCCCTCACTTCACACTTCACATGCAAGAAAAAGGAAAACCCATCGATATCTCTGATGAACTACTCTGTCCTTGCTCCTCCTCCAATCCTCCCTCGATCAGATCTCTTGCCGACACAACTACACCCGCTGTCACCGGCGACGCTGCCCCATCTGTCGTCGGCAATGTTGCTCCTTTCCTTCCCAATCCTTCTTTTTACAGTCCTTATTTGCCGCTGAAATCTAGGGTTATTGAACCCAAATCAGTACACAAATCGAGGAACTTTTATTATGGTGGAACATGGATGGTTCTTGAGCCATTTGTAAAAGAAAGATGAAACTTTTGCACAAAGGGACGGTGAAGAATTTAGCAGTGGGACGGTGGAATTTTTTTGCAAAGGAAAGGTGAATTTTTTGCAAAGGAAAGATGGTTCTTTAGGGTTTTTGAGCCCATATGGCTTTATTTTTTTCTTTTCAAAATTCCTTTTACAAAGTGCAGGCGTTGAACATGAATGCTTGCATATTGATGGTGGAATCCAACAACAGTGGTGGAATTTTTTTGGCCAGATTGGTTTTGACTAGGTTGGTTTTGATATATAAGAGGGTTGATATTCAATAAAACAAAGAACAAATAGAAGTGTAAATTGGTCATTTTAATGATTCAGATTGTTTATTCAGTCCAACAAACAAACAACATTTTTATTTAATTTATACAGACAACTTTATCCATACATATCCACAAGGTTTGTGGCGTACTGGTTAAGGCTTTGGGGGGATGTGGCTCAGAAACCCATCTACCCCGGGTTCGAATCCAGGCGTTGGCAACTTGTGGCCACTGAGGAATTATCTCAGGGCTGCATGCTTAGCAGTCATTCAGTGCCAGGGATTAGTCTAGGCAAAGCCTAGGATACCCTTTCAAAAAAACTTTATCCATACATCTAACTTTATCCATACAGGACTTCATGAAAAACAAACCAAACAGCCCCTTAATTGTTAAGCCATTAAGCCAAAATGGCTATATGGAATAAGTCAGGACCCCTCACTTGTCCCCATTAAGCCATCTTAGACAAATTAATGCCAGAAATGATCTAACCCTCTCTTCTTGTCTCCCTCAAACCCCTTGGTCTCTCGTCCCTTAATCAGACATACTTATCCAAAAAGACAACTTAACTTATACATGGCTTAATGAAAAAACAGGTAAACTGCCCCTTAGCACCAAAAGATGTCTTTTGTTCAGTATGGCCTTACATGTAGCATCATGCCATCATCCCCCAATCGGCCAATCCTACTAGGTTTGACTAGCACATTGCTCTTAGATTTGTAGTTTTCCATCTAGTCTAGCTCATAGGTGATTATCAATCCGTGTTCTTTAATATAGATCATGTCTTCGGAGTTTAATGTCGGTGATTCGGTTAATATGGCATAGAAAGCATATTGACTCTGACTGCTATCTGCGATGCGGGGGGTTTACATGTTTATTGAAAGGCAAGGTAGATACTGAATGCCCACGCATACATAGGACTACCAAAGACTTGAAATTACAACCTAAGGGGGCGTTTGGTTCGCATAATGGAATTTGGTGGAATTGGAAATTTGGAATACATCAAAGCAATTTGACTTTGAAGGAATTTGAATGGAATCTCTAAAAATAATTGGAATCTCCATTTTGTTTGGGGGAGGGTGGTGGCGGGAGCAGAAGGGGTGGGGTGTGGCAAGGATGGGGGCGGGGTGGGGGAGGGTGAGTGGGTGGAGGGGGAAGAGTGCGGTAGGATGGTTGGGCTAGGCAGGCGTGGGGTGGGTGGTCAAGGTGGGGAAGGCAGAGGCACGTTGGGGTAGGGGTGGGGTAAGGGGCACGGCTGGGTGGGTGGGCAGGGGTGGAAGGTGGGTTGTAGGACAGGGTGGGGGTGGCAGCAAGGTGGAGGTGGGTGGGGATGGGGGCATGACGATGAAAATAGTTGCATGGTCAGGGGGTGGTCGGTTCGGTTAAATTGAAGGCAAAAGGATGGACTTCAATTCCTTCCATCAGGCCAAGGAATGATGAATTCATTGATTAGTGGAATCCAAAGGATCCCATCCATTTCAAGAATTGAACCAAACAATGGAATTGGAATTTGGTCAAAGGAATTTGTCATTCAAATTCCATCAAATTCCTTCGAATTCCGCGAACCAAACGGCCCTAAGGGTCCGGGACATTGAATTGGCACCTTTGTTACCATCGGCACTAAAAGATACTATTACCACATCACACCCCCAAATTAACAGATAATGCTGACAATTCTCACTGTATCACCTTTACAACTGTCCTGATATCAATAGACGTTGGTGCTTCTATCATGGTTAGTATGTTTTATCCCTTAATAATGCAATCCATACCTTTGTTGACGGAAGCCATAAAATTTTAGTGAACACTACCTTTAAGCAAGAGGCAGGCTGTAAAATTATTCCTTTCTCTTTCAAAATTGAGGGAATAGAAGTCAACCAATGAAGCTCCAGAGCACAACTATATCATATTTGATTACCATTGCCATCTCACGTTGTGGGGGTTTGACAGACAAATTCCTGTTTATTGAAAAGCATAGAAAATATTGCAATAACCTGAAGATGCTATAGAGTTGGCGTATTACAATTGTTCAATAGGATAGTCAAATCACCTGCTCTAGCACTCTTTGTGTTCCATGAAAATTGCAACCCTTTCATTTTTGGATATCTTATCATAATTGTGTTGTGGCATATTTCTCTTGAAAAGTTTTCATGTTAAAGATACGTATTTGGTCATTATCTTTATTACAAATATAGTAATGGTCTTCTTTGGGTTCTCAAGGTGCCTTTATTCTGTCTCAATTGAAATTTATTTGAGATCTTTGACAAATAGTCTTTAACGATTTTTCTTAAACTATATGGTTAGCCAAGCATCACAATTTCATGGGCTAGAAGTAGTTGTTTAGAAAAAAAGGTTACTTGATTAAATATTTTTTTCACAATGTTTAATACATTTTTCTTTTATCCAAAATTTCAATCTGGTTCATGGTAAAAGGTATAATTTTATGACCTTAGCTTATAACAGAAAACAAATTATATGTTTATTATGTGCCACACTACAACTCGAATATTAGTAGTTTCCCCCAATCTTTTATACGGTTACTAAGCAGAATTAAGTTTTTTAAACATTGATTGATTTATTGTTCTATTCATGCTTCGATTTTTGCAGGATCTTCAGTGAACTACAGAGAAAGATTCTTGGGCATGAACTTTTCTCTTCCTAGTTCGTTGAAATTTGCAAGTTCTATACATTCAGTTGGGCCAAAAGAGTTTGAGAAAGGCATCGACAATGGACCGGTTGAGACCCAGAAAAATTCCGGATTCTTCGAGGGTTCAAGTAGAAGACCAGGTGGAATATTTGAGGGTTTGAGTCAGAGATTAACCAACACCGAAACAGGTAGTAGGGACACTAGATCCATGAATATCGTCAAGGGAATCATGAACAATAATAATCGAAGTGACAATCGATTTGGGGTAGAAAACAATGCAGATATCGTTCATATCAAAATATTGCGCAACAACACGTTTGTGACGGTGACTGATTCCAAAGGGAACAAGAAAATGGGAGCATCTGCAGGAAGTTTGGCGGAAATGAAAGGTGGACCGAAGGTTTCTAAATACGCAGCTGAAGCGACTGCTGAACATGTGGGACGAGTTGCGAAAAGTATGGGATTGAAGTCGGTGGTCATGAAGGTTAACGGGTTTACTCATTTTAAGAGAAAAAAGTTGGCCATTTTGAGCTTTAGAGATGGATACACAAACTCGAGATCTGACCAAAATCCTGTTGTTTATATTGAAGACACAACTCGGAAACCGCATAACGGATGCCGACTTAGGAAGCAGCGCCGTGTCTAACTTGAAAGGATTGTAATACGATTGCTTCTTTTTGGCAAGTGTTTTTCTTTAGTCTTCTCTGATATTACAAACCATATGAAACATTTGCGTATGTTCTGTTTGATTGGCCTGTTTTCAGCGGTTAGAGTTGCAAAATGGTGGTCAATTGTTGACATTAGGGGTGTAAACAAGTCAAGTCGGGTTGTTTTATCAAATAATTCAAGGTTTGAACTCCGATTCAGTGTTTGTTCCCTTAATTTTTATGAGAATGTGATATCTCTGCTTGAAGTTAACTACTCAAACTAAAAGAATTCTAACGAGCTTTGTGTTTGGTAATATTTGGTTAATTTTTTGTATAATTCTAGCGAGATGATATCTACTTACAAAAAATAAGATATAGATCACAAAATACTTGCATTTCCGTACATTTTTTTATCAATCATAGATTTGTCACTTACGTTGGGAGAGGAATCCTGTTATGAGCAAGCTTCAATATTGTATTTTTATAATGTACTGAAATTCATTTCAATAAAACTTGTTACATTTTGCTCTTATTTAAAAGGACCATCCTAATGGATTAGTCTAACACCATTGACTCAAGCACAAGTTTGACTCGTTTGCAACCCAAATTCTAAGTCATTGATAAATGTACAAGTTTAACTCCATTGTGGATAAGTTATGTTTCACTTGAAAGTAGAAAAAAAAATATATAAACACTTATCATATAAGTATATATGTAATGATAAATTTTAATTCTTTTAATTAACATGTTATATTATCTAATTTTTCTTTACTACATTGGTTATATTAATTAACATATTATATTGCTATAAATTTGTTTTAATTATATAATTAAATATTGTAATTGATAATTTTTTGAAGATGTCATTTTTGGTCATTTTACATGTTTATAAGCTAGTTTTGCCAAAACGTGACTTTTTCATCAGCTAGCTTATCAGCTACCAGCTAGGTTATGAGTCAACAGTAAGCTAGTTTACCAAACATAGCCTAAGTATGAAGATCTGGGAGATTAACACTCATAGAAACTTGATCCATCTTTTCTTCTCGATAACCTTCGAAAACGGATGAAAAACGAGCCCGATAACTATAACAAAAAGCCAACAATGGTTACGGTCAGGACTCTAATCGAAGATAGACCCATGAAAACAATAATCAACATGGTTTGTGGAACACGTATAACCACGGCTCCACAGGTTCCAACCGGTATCTTGTATGGTCAAGCCATGATTCGATACTTGATTCTTAACCTTACAAAAGCTATAAACTTCGAAATTGTAACACCCCTAAAATTGGAAAGAACGGCTGATTTAAAATTTTCAATAATACATCAAATAAAGGATAAATTCCTTTCTACAACTCAATACTTAAATTACCTCAAATAGAATTCTAGATTTAAATCATCAAATAATATATCAAGTCTTATATAAAGAGTAGATTAAGGTCGGGTGTTACTAAAATCCAATAACAGTCGCTATCTCCAAATGCGGAAGACATTATCGAATAACTAGATCCTTCACGTGCATCTAACTAACACGCAACTCTTCACGGTGTCGCTAGTACCATTCCCCCAACAAGGACCTGATGCATATGCCGACAAATAAAAAAGTTAGACTTAACTCCAAGTGAGTTCAAGAGTTTTCATCAATAATCATATATATCGATAAACTAAAAGAATGTTTATTAAATCACGATTTCTAAAATGAAATGCATTAAATAAGAAAGCAACCCCTTTTCCAAAACCCACTTCTGGGATGGAAACCTGTTGATCCAAACTCTCTTAGTGATTTGACGACGACTCCTAGAATACTGAGTGAAAATTGCATTTAACATCTATATGTATTAGTGATTCACCATCAATGATCATAAAGCTGAGTTTGTTTAGTGATCAGTGATTGCTGAAGGTTTCCATATGTATACTGTTATTTTAATATCTGAAGACAAGCCTCGCGTCGAAAGGAGTTCATCGCTGACATCGAAGACCAAGCTGATGAACAAGACAAGTCTACTCATGATCTGAAGCGGCATTCAGTGAAACCAAGACAAGTCTACAATACGCGACATCTCAAGAACAAGGCTTCAGCGATAGATGAACTTACATCAGGCCTCACTGATGAAAGATCTCATCAACAATCGCTGATCATGAAGCTTGAAGTTCAAGATTTGTTTGTCCTGTCCTAATTGCACATATAGTACGAAGGTACAAAAGGAAACATACTTTTGTCCATAATCGTACAACCACTCAGCCAACTACACTGTTCACCATGTGGCCAAGAGCATGTCTTTGTGGATCCCAGATTAGTGTAATAACAAACAAATCAACAAACAATAGCAAGAACAATCTTTGATTTCAAGTTGTCATCCATCTATTTCATTCAAAAGGTTTAACACCGTTCAGAGAGTTTTACAATTAGGAATAATGAACGATTTATGAACGGCTAACCTAAACTAGGTTTAAAGCTAACTATTTATACCTAGGCCTATGATTAAGGCCCACGCCCATTAACGCACTAAAGCCCATTTAACAAATAAAGGCTTTTACAAATATAAATCAAACTACTCTTTTCTTTATATCACTTTCTATTTTATAGGATATTTAGTCCTAACAATCTCCCCCTAAAGTTATATAAAGAAAAAAAATACGATCTTGGAATCTCCAGGTCTTGATCTTCTCTTCCTCTTGAATCTTTGAACCACTTTGGTGTTGCTTGTCTTCAAGTCTTTCCAAGCTCCCCCTTGAATAAAGCTCTTGGTCTTCAATTTCAACTTTATCACCAGATTCAATGAACAATTACCTTGACTGAGTGCACGAAAAACAGCTTTCAACCGTAGGAACTCGACACATCAGATGAGCACTAAGCACACAAGAATGATAATGTGCGAGTTACGTGATATTCCACAGTGCGACTTCAATTTAAAATAAAGAATCTGTCCTTGAACCGCGAGTTGAATTATCTTTCAGCTTTAAGAACTTATAGAACCAATATGCTCGAAGGAGGAAAAAATAATTTGTAGTGAACACCACTTGATAAGGGATGAGAAGAATTGATAGAATTGATCACTTGTAAACAGTTTGAACTCTTTTCGGAACTGATCAATTTCAGAACCGATTAAACAACAGTCACTCCCCCTCAGCTTTTGCTAACTCCCCCTCAACATGATAATCAGTGTCTTTGAACTTTTATATCGTTTCTCCCCCTCATGATGATGAGGAGTATCTTGAGCATCATGCAACTTCAAAGACAATACTGGTAAGTAGCAAAATACCAGATATAACATTAAGTAACCAGAATGGGGTAATCAACTAACACAGAAACACAATAGTAACTGTTATCACATCAATTAAACCAATTGTGTGGTCTATGTTCAGAGTTGGCATCGGGGTATCTCTGATAGGACTTCCAGTTATCACTGAAGTAAAATTTTAAAAATTACTTCTCAAACTGTTCTGACAATATCACAAAGATATGCAAATGGAATCACAAAGACTCGTGCATGTGTGAAAGAAATAATTCATGTCGAGTTGGCTCAAAAATTTATTTAACCTGGGACTCAAGTTAAAAATCAATAGACACAGTGATTAGAATATGAAGTTAATAGACTAGAGCTGATGTCTTCCTTTTTCAATAACTAAGACCTCCGAGCGAGTAATAGATAGATTATGTGCTAAACCTCCGTGAATATATGAAACAAGCATCTTTTGTGAGATACTTGAGTGGCTAGGTGGGGTGACACAAGTTATCGACACTGGGTCCATGTTTGTTTCAATATTCATCTCCAAAGAACGAGAATGAATAGATTGTGTGGTTACCCGGATAACTGACTCGGTTTAGTAAGGACCAATAATTCTTTTAAGTCCTGTCACATCCTCACCATATTTTTTTCTCTCCAAACTCATCTATCAAGCTAGACCCCTCACTGATGTCTATAAATGGATGTGTTTCTTGGGTAGGTCCTTCCGGTTCTGGATAGACCATAGAAACAATATATTTCCTAACACTCATGTCATGCAACAAATAGAACTATTTAGTAAACAATGAAGTACACATTTAAATACGAGTCCTGAACTGATTTGTTCAGAAGTCAAAATACTTAAGAACGAGTCATGATCTGAGATGATCAGAAGTCATAAAAATTATTTGAAATAGAGTGTGAGTTCCAGATTCGTGCAACGTATAGAAGAAATCAATAGATATGATTAACAAGTGTTATGATTTCAACTAGTCATCCAATTCACTTTCAATAATGAGAGAGTTTACAATACGATTCAGAAAGTGGAAATAGACAACTAGCTTATTTTTCTAAGCTAAACAACATTATATATGTTGGGCCCGTGGTAACAAGCCCACGACCCGTTCACAATTAAGGCTCAAATATGATTAATTAACATTTAGCCCTTGAACTTCTATTCAACCAAATATTGCCCTAACAATCTCCCCCTTTGAATTGAAGTTCGAGTTCTGGTCTGAGGTAAATAGAAGTCAATGGTTTGAAATAACAGAATTTCAAGAAACAAGATCAAGCGCAAAACAGAATGACTCAGTAAGCACAGTGTTTGCAATAAATGAGACAATGATCAGAAAGTTTAATTGCGAAGAACAAGTCACAATTTTCATATTAGATAAGAATGGAATCATTAATATGAAATGATGAACTATGAGCACAATGTGGAATTCAAAACCGAGTGTATTTCCATCGAAAAATCAACAAACATTTGAGACATGGAAATAACTAAATCAATGAACTGACACGTGGCAATCATGGAATTTAAAATTGGAGAATAACAAACACAAGGAAGTTATCCAGAATGAATTACCACGGTTTTTGAATTCAGTTAGAAGTTCACTTACCTTTCATGAGATAGCACTCCCCCTCAAAATTGGCATAACCTTTGAATGTTCGTCATGTGAAAAGAATCTTCTAATTTAAATGCACATGATATTCCTGCAAAACAGATTAGTAGGATTTTGGTATCCATATTTTGATGGATCCTTGTTGGTTAGATGCCCTATGAGGACCTAGGAAACTATAAGTACCATACCAATAGTTAGCACGATCTTTATTCACAAACTCACTTGTTCCATAATAAGAGCAACACAACTTCTGTGTAGATAAGCTGATCAGTTTATTAACAGAGTAAACTCGATCAGTTTGCACAAAAGGTTTAGCGTGGAAAGCTGTGTTGTTCTTGTCACTCTTAACAGAGACGAGTGACTTTGGAGCAGGAGCGGATCCTTTAACTCTCCACACCATGTTTACTTTCTTGAAAGATTGATTATCTTTATTATCAACACGAGAATTATAGAAAAGATTGGAAGGTCGAATCTGATCTTTTGAAAAATCATTTGATTTGACAAAATTCTTTGAAGAACGAATTGTAGAAAATGAACTTGAAGCATAAGAAGGTTGAACACCTTTGAACTTGCTTTCTTCAAGTTTCTTGACCTTAACGGATAGAGCATTTCGTTCTTCGAGAATTAAATCAAATTTCTTTTGTAAATTAGATTTAACAATTTGTTCCTTCAAAATCTCGGTTGCTAATCTAGATAATCTCTGTGTAAGTTTAGAAATCTTAGTTTGAAAAATCTTTCTTTCGAATGCAAAATCATCTTTCAAACTTTTTGCTCTAAAATCTTCAACCTTCTTTTTCTCAATCTCTTTGCTTAGAATGTCTAATTCTTTCTCTAAATCGGATATTTTCAAAGAAAGTTCTCCATTCTTTTTAGTAAAAGATTTGCGTTCTGTTTCAAACTTCTCTCTTTCTAAAATCAAAACTTTTTCAAAGTCGGAGATCTGTTTTGAAAGTTTTAAACACATAAGCTCAAGACTCTTCTTCTCTTCAAGAGATTTGGTTGAAAAACCAGATTGCTTTTGTATAAGCAATTGTCTTTTTTTTCAAAACTTTCTTTCTCCTTTTCAAAAACCTTTTCAACAGTAGTTAGTTTATTTTTAAGCTCAAGGTTTTCACAGTTTAGGAGTTTACCTTTCTCTTCTTCTTTAGCCAGCTTCTCAGAACTATTCCAGATTTGAGATTTCAGTTCCTTCAGTTCTTTGATGTACTTGTTGCACAAATCATCTGATCGCTTGATATTCTTGTCATGTATTTTTGCTTGCTCTTTCTCAGTCTCCTTGATATCACCTCGTGATGATAAATCAGATAGCTTCTTTTTCAGCACAGTGTTTTCGGACTCTAATGCTGTTGCCTTTTCCTCAGATTTAGCAAGCTTCTCAGAACTTTCAATTGTTTGCAATTTCAGTTCCTTCAGTTCTTTGTTTAACTTGCTGCAGAAATCATCTGCTTGCTTGATATTCTTTTCATATCGTTTTTCACTTTCTCTACAATACGAATCGTAGCAGTACGACATTGTTACCTGAAAAATTGATCGTTAATCGGTGTTATTTTAAAGAATCAAAAATGCGGAAGAAAATCAAAAATTAAATTTGAAAAACAAATCTAAAAATAAATTCGTTTCCAAAAATTAAGATCTGATTATTATCGAATTCAAACGAACGAAATCACTCTTCGAGAGTGAAATCTGCAAGATAAACAAACCAAGTTATATCAAGACGACAAAATGAATCACAAAAACTGATAAGCGTAGCGAATAAGATCAAATCGTCGCAAAAATCTCAAACTGTCACTAAAAAATTCTCAAGTTAACGGTAAAAGTTTCACAAAATGTCTCAAAGAATCGCAAACTGATCGTTAAAAACTTTGCAACTTACCGTTAAAATTCTCAATCACGGGACGTGCGGTAACTCGGGTACCGATCAGAACTTACCAACCAAAACTTATTAAACACAACTTACCGGATGAATGAGGAACTTACCGGACGTGAATAGATCCGGATGAATTGAGATTCCGGATGGAAATTGCACTTACCGGTTGAAGTTGGTTTACCGGATGCGATGAGAACTTACCGGATGTGAAGAGATCCGGATGAATTGAGATTCCGGATGAAAAAGTACTTACCGGATGAGTTTACCGAATGCGAGGGCTTACCGGTATCTAGGACTTACCGGGAGTTATGTCCGGTAAGTACTGAGATAGTCGGTAAGTTATGAGATTATCCGGTAACTATTGGTTTAGGGAATACCCGGTAACAAGAGGGAATAAGGACTTACCCGGTAACAACTGTATGAACCCGGTAACCACAGCTGTGGTATCCGGTAACTGCGGCTGTGGTTTCTAATTCGATTGTAAATCGATTAGGGTTGCTCAAAATCGTTCCTGAAAGATTAGGAACTCGACCAAACTCAAAAATAACAATACCCAAATCGATTTTGAAGCAAAAACAACAAGTTTTGATGGTAAAAATTCGATTTTTAGCAAGAACGGAGATAAAACTTGAAAATTTTGATTTTGCTAATAACACAATTAAACAGTCGAATTAAGGTGTGTAAACTTGCAGATTTGCATATAATGATGATACTAACCTAGTATGATATACGAAATCAATCAATTTTGTCAGAATCAAAATATGAGATTTTCAAGAAAACAATAACACAGTCGACTTTTGAATAGAAATTCTTACCAGAAATCAAGAATCACTTTGAATCGTTTCGTCCGTCTGCTCTGATACCAAATGTGAGTTCCAGATTCGTGCAACGTATAGAAGAAATCAATAGATATGATTAACAGGTGTTATGATTTCAACTAGTCATCCAATTCACTTTCAATAATGAGAGAGTTTACAATACGATTCAGAAAGTGGAAATAGACAACTAGCTTATTTTTCTAAGCTAAACAACATTATATATGTTGGGCCCGTGGTAACAAGCCCACGGAGATTAACTAAGATCATCGGTCTAATGAAATAATAAATCTTCATTTTAGTTTGTTTATTTCAACTCATTAACTAATTCATTATGGGATTGATTGTTTTCCATTTCAATCAAAAGGATTTATTAGTAAACGTTAGAATATTATAGATCTAAAATGATATTTTTTTATTTTATCGGGAAATGATAAAACATGACTGAGATATTTTTTTTATCAAACCACGTATCCTTTAACAGATTTATTAATAGTCTCATTCGAATTTAACAATTGAATTTAGGTGTATTCTTTCCTCGAGTTTGACTAAAAGAAGCCTCAAGTTTTTTATTAGGCAAAAGTTTACAATCCTTTGAGGTATTTTATTACATGTAAATAAAGTATAGAATGATGAAAATCAAGGTCTTTTAGGTTCTTTATTTATTTATTTTATTAAGTTTTATTTATATGACATAGCGTATTCTAAAGATATAAATTTGAGAGATAAAGAACGAGAACTAAGAGTTCCAATCCAAAGATTTTTGGTTTTACTAATATTGTATTGTCTGGAATCAAAATTTTATTATTTCGAGTAATTTTTGATACAATTTGCAGAGATCTTTCACATATCTATATTTATTTTTTATGAAGAGAATATTATTTAGAGAAAAAATAGATAATGAATAAGAAATAATAATTCGTTTTGAACAATAGATGTCTTTCACATCCAACTATAACAATGAGTAACTTCTTCATTTTTAAATGGCAGTTCCAAAAAAACGTACTTCTATATCAAAAAAGCGTATTCGTAAAAATATTTGGAAAAGGAAAGGATATTGGGCGGCGTTAAAAGCTTTGTCATTAGGGAAATCTCTTTCTACCGGGAATTCAAAAAGTTTTTTTGTACGACAAACAAATAAGTCCTAAAATATTGGAATAATCGGAATGGATTTTACTCGAAAAATTGGATCAGTAATTTGTTAATATAAATTCACAATTGGCAGTCCCTATTCTAATCAATATGAAATAGACCAGGTTTCAATCTTAATCTTCTAAGATGTGTAAAAGAATAATTCTTCTGTTTTCTCAATTCTAAAAAAAAGAATACAGAAAAAAATACAAGATTTTTTATTTATTTTTCGTATATTTTCACTCACATTGTGGTGGTGGGGAGTCTTGTATTCTTGATACTGCCTGACGATCATCTAAGTGCTTCTCGAGATGCTCTTGCAATGGGCAACCACAACAATCCTCCATCCCTCAGAGAATCTTGTCAGGTATGTCTACCAACTCATAACGCTTTAGTCGATCAGATTCAACTGCTTGTTTAAAAAGTAGATTCCAGTAAGAAAACCACAAATGAACACTTTCTTGAAATAACCACACTTAAAGAAAAGCTAGATGTTCAAATAAAGGTCACAGAAAAGCCTAAGTCTGATAACGCTAATCTGAAAGAAAAATGTGTGAACCTTTCAATAGCACCTAAAGACTTTCGAGCCAAAATATCTACGACTGGGGCACGGGGTGGACTTCACATTTTGGAATGGTTTGCCAAACAGTGAGGTAGGGGAAGAAGGGAGTGAGGCTGTGAGGGATGAATTATTGATCTAATTCTCCTGTTGCTTTTTTGGCTTTCCACGACACACACAACACAAATAATTATATTAACTTTTTAAAAAGGTACGGGGCCCATCCTGTGTACACCTTTCAAAAAGAGTGAAAAGTGAGTTTTCTTAAACTTTGGAAGATGTGCACCTTTCACCCCTGAAAAACTCTATATATGCCGGAGCACCCCCCGTAGTTGAGCGGGTGCACCATACGTATCAATTTTTTTTCGCCCATACGAAACGAGGTTGAGCGGGTGGATGGGACTCCCTCCCCCCGGTGAATGTATGTCCACCCCTGATTAACTCAAAAACTCATCATTGGTTGAGACAAACCATTTTTCAAATGAACTCATACCCTTATATTTTCAAAATGCCTCATAATACTGTAACGACATTTTCCAAACGGTTTATAAAACAAAATACACAAAAGACATTAACATCAAATAAACTCCATTTGTACAATAAATCACCAAAAGAACACATTCTTGAGATTTATTCATCAAAATGTCCAAAAACCCAAAAATAGGCATTTCACAAGATTTATCAACCCAAATTTACCGAATATAAAAACTTCGTCATATACTCATCACATTTGATAAGTATCAAGTAAAACACATTATTACTTCAAAATACACATTTTGGCATGTACATAGTTTTCATAAAGCAATTTGAACTCACCTTTCTAGATTTAGGCTAAATCTAGGTTTTGCCCTAAATCTTGGGCTTCCCTTGGTGAAGGTTTTGAATATACTAACAAGCTTTTCCAAATCCAGACCCAAGGTTTCCACAAAGTTGGTCTACTACAAATACTACCAATCTTTACTCAAAAGCACCCAAAATAAGGGAAAGGATTAGGAGATGAAAGCAAACCAAAACCCTAACCTTTAAGGGAGAGTGATAGGAAGTTACCTTTAATAATCAACCTTGAAATAGCGAAGAACTACTTCTTTAATCTTCAAAATAGGATCTAGATCTTCCAAATATGAAGTAAGTTAAGAGAAAATGGAGGAAGAGAAGGTTTGGGGTGAGAAAATGAGGAAAACCGAAAAATTTAGACTTTTGAGAGCTAAGAGACGCTAAACCGGGTTTCAAGTGGGTAAAGTCACACGAAAGTCGCCTGGATTTCTGAAAAGTTGCATTCATGCTAAAAGTCGCATGGAAATCACACGAAATTCACACCAAACACAGCTCGCTCGTTTTCTTCATTTTTCATGTCCGATTTGATCCTCGATGGTTCTAATATGATATATCCATAAAATCCGTATTAAAATTTCTTCTTAATGGTCAAAAGACCATCATAAACATAAATGAAAGTCTCCAAAATTGCGGGTCTTACAAAAATCATGTTGAAACAATAAAGGATATTTTGCAACCATTATCTCTCGAAAACTCAGTTGCGAAAGCAAGATTACTCCAAAAGCCGAGAACAATCACACTTCGTTCAAATTGTTCTCTTGCACATCAATATAATGACTTTCTCCTTTTCACATAACCCCCAAACTATAAAAGGACAAATGGGATTGTTCAGGGACGCCACTCACCCAAGGCACATGTATAACTAACTGACAATTCGTTATCCACCATACCAAAAGGGACAACGATACGAGAATGTAACTTTAATTACTCCCGATTTCATCGGTCCACTAAATCCTCTCCTAAAGGAGTGTATCTAGCATAACCGTGTTCGAATTGGGACTCATTTGCCTTCTTTTCAAACTACCATGACAAATCCACAATGATCAACACCAAATCCCATTTGTTTACTTCGACATGTTACACTCCTACCAAAGGTGAGTATTGAACCCCGTTGGAACAATTTCCAACAACATGACCCCAGTTTTCTCTCATCATTAAGTAACTCAGAATTTCAAGCGTAACTTACAACCCCAACTTCTCGCTTCCACAATTGCTGCTCAAACTTGAATTAACTCTTAAATTCATCTAATAACCTCTATTGAATATTCATTGAGAGGGAGTGAGGCTGTGGCTTGTGGGGTTAGTCAATATCGTCTTCTACAGTTCTCTTAAGTCTTCACTTCGTTCGTTCGTCGTCTAGAACTAGAAGAGATCAAGGCTTCAACTCTAAACTCTTCAAGAGAATCCCGTCTGAAAGTCTACAACTGCTACTCCTTAGTCCATACAGTAGTCGAAGACAGATTCTATTCAGTCTTCACGACCTCACCCCTTCAAGTTATGTGACCACATCTTCACGGGGAGCTTTGTCGTAGTCTCGTTCGGTTCCACTGTGAACAGTCGACCATTTATCTTCAGTCTCAACCTCTCAGATATGTCATTCTTTTGTGTTTTGGTTGCATGTTCATTGTTAAAACAAGACTACTAAAAACATATATATATATATATATATATATATATATATATGTGTGTGTGTGTGGTGTGCTCGCGCATATATATATATATATATACATATATATATATATATATATGGGTGATATCGGGTACAAACCATGTGGTTTGTATTAACTATAAAAACTGATCTAGAGTCTAGACTATTGAAAAAATTAATCTACGGGTGAAATGAATACGGTGGCAATTTGGTGATTAGTGAACATTTTTTGACTTTTTCCATTAACCATAAACGCGGGAGGGGGCAAAAACGTCAAGACACTTCACAAAAGATTCATCCAAAAAATGGAAAGCTTGAATTCAGGGATCCTCTTCCCGATTTTGACAAGATTACATGAAACGCTTCCACGATTCAATACATTCTAACTGAATCAAAAACCCCCAAAAAATATTCGCATCATCGACTCCACAAAGTTCTTCGGTTTTCCCAAATCATGAATGCAAATAGAGGTATGTTTTTAAGGGTTTCTTTTACCCGTATGTCTATATGAACACATTTATCGAAATTCTTAACTTGTTCTTACGTTTTCCTGCATTCATTAGTTCGCAGACTGAGCGATAGGATAAGAATGTTGCATTCATTCTCCAATTTTACCAATACCGCCGATAACCCAGTATGAGTCATACTGGATGAAGAAAATAGTGAGAAAGACGAAGACAATACCCCAGATGACGAAATAGCAGAGGATTCATACGTGCAGTCCGACGAAATCACAGATGTTGGAGATTTGGATATAAGTAAGTCATTAAACCCTAAACAATTTCTCTTCATTATATGAGTTTTCAGTTATTTATCGATATGTATGTTGTTTAAAAAAATGGATTTTGGATCATGAAATTCACAATAACCTGGTGGATTTCACTGTTTGTTTCTTACTTTTGACTACAGGTTCAAAAGGACATAACGAGTTTGAAAAAAATGCGGGACCCTCAGAAAAAGGTAAGTGGTATTTGAAAGAAATCATGCATAAAAGAATTTTTATACAGAGTTACCAATAAGGTTACCATGTAATTCTAGATATTATGGTTTTACATAATAATATTCTGCAAATGTAATCACTGAAATCCGAACATAAAACAATATGTTTGAATTTTACAAAACTGAGACTGGTTGCTAGGTGCATTTTTATTGAAAAATTTTGTGGTTATTGCTAAAAAGGTAATGATGTTTGAGTCACGATTTCAGAGATCTCAAAAATTAATATGATAGTTAGTGTTTCATATGTATGGAACTCGTTAGTACATGAATATTTAGAGTTAAATCATATTCATATTGGTTTATATAGGATTCATGAATATACAGATTAAACTAATCGGTTGACTGAAATCTGTATATACATGGTTTTGTAATGGTTTCTTTTAACCTTAGATTACAATAAGATATGGTGAAATTATATAGTTTTTAACTGTATGTGGCAGAGCAATGTCAGTTGCATTGTATTTTAAAAAAATGTCATATATAACGACATAGTTAACATGTGCCATGAATCCTGGATAAGGATTGTGTATATTCATGATTATCCATAGTTTAGCCAATATTCATCCTGGAGTTAATTAATATTCATGAATATTTTTGATACATCTATGAATTGTTGAAGCAGGATTCATTAAAAGTTGTCATTTTTTCATGAAAGTGATTTTGGTTATAAAAAAACCATTAATTATTTGAGTTGTCGGTATATTGATTCATATATAGTGCTAGTTTATTAAAAAGAAATTTCAAGCGTGTTTTGATGATAGGGTACTTTTGTGTTGTGTTAAGTAAGTTTTTAGTAAACATGATGACCATCAAAGAGTAGCATAAAAAAAGGGGAAAAACACTTACTACACGGATTACTTTGTTGCATATATTAACATAAAATGCAGTTGATAAGGAGAAGGCATCTGAGTCGTATTACGAAATGGACGCTTATCGACGAAAAAAACGGAAAGGTACTGCTGTCCGAGTATGGTTTTTATTTATATGAATGAAATAATGTGACATACTTGGTATCTTACTGAGTTGTTTGCAATGTCATTGAAGAAAAACAAGCAGGTCCAAGTTTCTTGAAAGATGGGCAGGAAGTTAATGGTATGAGGAAGATTGTTTTTAGGCATGTTTTGAAATTTAATATTGAATAACATGTGATTATTTATTAAATTACAAGCAGGCAGTTATAGGTGTGGGCTCAATGCTAGAGGACCTAACAACGGAAGATGGAATTCCAGGAAACGTTCAAAACCCAAGTAAGTCAGTCAAGTTTGCTTATTCAAACGTTTGATGATTTATATTTTAAAACATTAAAAGAAATAATCTTTTTGATTATGTGAGTCTAACTTATTGTATATTTTCCTCCGTCTATTGACACGTGTGAATGGTACATGCAAAATAGACCACAGCGGGTTGTAATCTGTCCACAGTGGGCAGCGCAAGTGTACACTGTCCACTATGATCGTCACGGCAAGTAATAATCGGTAAAATACCGGAATCGTATCCACAGAGACTGGGCTATCAAGACAATACGGCTTTTATGAGTTCATTTCACGAGTTTCAATTAGAGAGGAAACAATATTTTGAGTTGGTTTGCGAAAAGCTAATTTGGAATTACAATGATTTAAAAAAAAGAGGGATGCAAGTCGGATTTTCCCTAGATTTTATGCTAAATACTTGATCCTAAGATGATCCTTGTAATTGAGACCGGTCTTTGGAAAAACCCGGTTACAAAATACTCACAATCTTAGACTAAAAACCTATTTTATTGGTAATTATCATTTTGTCAATGAGTCTCTCAAATGGACTCTTTCGAGCCTCGATGGAATGTGTAGAGACAAATACTCTAAGTGTTTTTAATACACCAACTAGCTTGCCAACTACTCTAGTGGGGAGAGAATAGCTCACTGTGCTGACCTCACTTTCGTAAGTGTCATAAGAATTCTTTCGAACTCCCTAGCATCATCCAAGCTCGTGTCACTGCGTTCTACTTATTTCTAAGTTAAGAACTAGACGTTAAATCCTTGCAAGTGATCAGCTTGTTCGCATCCTTGGGTAAAATCGAGAATGAATGACCAAAACGATAACTACTTCAAAAATAAAGATTACTCAAGCATTTTTTCTAAAATCCAGGTACTTCTCGTTCCTACATCCCAACGGGTGTTTAGCCTACCATTGCTGAAAATATAAGAACGAAAGATGAAAAAGTTTGCATAAGATAACTAGGAGTAAATTGAAATTATCCTCACAGTGGGGAACGTAAGTTGCTCACTGTTCGAAACTACAACTGAAAACAATACGTGAATTTAAATCTAAATTACTGCAGAAAAAGAAAAGTTAACTATCACAAAGCTAGACTACGAAATTTAAAGTGTTACACTAAGAAAACGATAATGACAAGCTCTAAGATGATAGATCCAAGAGATGAAGATTTTTTTTCAATGAATGCCCATGGTCTTCTTTTATAGCTGAAATTTGGCATCTTGGGTATTGACTTCTTCTTTGCAAATCTGGAGGTTAAGGGAACACAAAATCCTATGCTTAGCTCCTTAACCCTTGACCTCCATCTTTACCCAATAGTTCTTCCAAAAAGTTGGTCTCTAGGCATGTAGGTTTGATTTGTTTATTCTTTTTGTCATGCTTTTTCTTTGCATGCCTAGATTAAAATATTCCCATTCTTTTAACCTGCCCCTGAAGCTTCCATGCTTTTGCAACCATGCTTTTCATCAAAACCTTCTTTTTGTCTTTATCCAGTATCGGCAGTGGGCAGTTGGAGTGGGCACTGTTCATCTCACTGCGAATAAAATGTGAAAACTACCCAAAATCCACCAAATAATTTGTTTGACACTAAAACTCACCTCGTTTGCCCTTTTTATAAAAATATGCCAAGAATGGGGGTTTTTAAGAGTTAGAATGGCTAAATTTGACAAAATAAAATATAAAATTTTAAGAAATAATAACTCTATAAATAGAGTTATCACAACCTCAAACTTAAAACATTACTTGTCCCCAAGTAATAAAAAGAAATAAAATGAAAAACAATGCATTTGAACCTTGAGGGACTTACATACTTCTTGCTTTGAATGGGCGTTGATCTCCTTCCTTCGATACTTCCTTCGGTCCCAACTTAAAAACTTCACTCTTGTATTTGACGAAATCTTTCTCTTGTTTACCATTTGATCAATAGGGCTTTCTTGGGTTTGAAGGGTTTATGGCTTTGAATCTTTTCCCAAGGGTTTTGGCAAGAATTTCCAAACATGGATCGAAGATCTCGCTTTGAGATTTTTATTTCAAGAAGTGGGTGTTTAGTATCTTGCAATGATAAGTACGTACACTTTCAGGCTTTATTTGGGTATGGCTATTTTTTCTTCTGATGGTCCAGAATGGGCACACCATCTTTTTCTAGAAGTGGGCACTTTGATGGTCCAGAAAAGGCACACCATCAATTTTGACAGTGACACTCCGATTTTCTTCTGTTTTTGTATTTTTGTGTTGTTTTTTTTTTGGGAGGGGGTATGGCTTACCCACCTCAAACTTGGACTTCACAGTGTCCCCACTATGGGCAGACTGGTAGTCACTTTGGAAATCCCCACCTCAAACTTAAGATCTCACAGTGTTCCCACTGTGACATTGAATTAACGAACAAAGGTGGTGGTTTGGGGTACAAAAAGGATCGTGTTTTGGATGCGAAAAACGGCCTATATCATTTCATGGTATCAAGTTGAGATTCGTACTTACAAAAGGGACCTTTTTAAGTCGGAATCCAAAAGTTGTACCTTGAAATGGAAACGAGATCAAACAAGCATTCAAACAACAATTACGTTAGTACCCAAAAGTACCTACCCAGTGGTAGGATTTCATGCATTACGAACCAAAATAAGAATTCAGCAAAGTGTCAAAAGCCTAGCCAAAGGCATCACCATACACAAAAAAAAATGTTTTTGCGGCAAACCAAAGAGTGAGATTAATGTTTCACAAACCATTCAATGAGTTGGGGTTGCAGGGGATGAACCACCCTCATCATCATCTTCCACCTCGTCTTCACTGTCCAATGTTGGACAAACACCTTCGGGGAAATTTGGGATCTGCGCTGCGAGCAATGGGTCAGCCGCCAAGTACATCTGATTGATCACTTCATCTCGATCGCGTGTGTACATCCATACTTTCTCCTGATCACGTGTGGCATGCTGTTGCTGAGCAGTTAACAGATCCACTTTGTATGTAAGTGTTTTGACGGCCTTCAGTATTTCCGAAAGTTGGTTGGTTGGGGTTGAACTTGGTCCTGCAGTGGGCTGGCGGGATGGTGTCTCCTTCTTCCCCGCAGTGGGTATGATATTGCCCACTACGTGTTCTTCAGCAATAAACACATTGGGTTGCTGCTCCTCAGGTTCTTCAGATGGGACTCGGATGGCCCTCCCCATCTTCTTAATCGTTTGCACGCTGATGTTGCGTGTGGAGGTCAACCATTGGTCATCTGCAGCAGTGGGCACTCCCGCATCTATTAGTAATGTGGTAATAGTACAAGGGAGTGGAAGAATTACCTTCTTTCGAGTCCGGGCCGTATGGATGGCAGCATGCATAACTATCCCCAAGTTGATTCTGATACCCGTGAGCACACAGTAGAGCAGAGCACACTTGTGCATTGATAGAGTGGTGTCATGGGTAGTTGGGGACACTGATGCCCGTATGAACTGGAACCAAACCGCAGCTTCTGTTGTGAGGGAGCCAGCCGGCAAACATCTTCTAATACCATCTTTTCCCCATGGTTTACCTACTGCAGCAATCTCCTTTAAAATTACCTCTTCATCTCCCTCCGTCATCTTTTCTAAAAATTTAGCAAACGCACAAACCCCCGTGGTTGGTCGTCCCAAAACCCTGTTTATTTCACTCGGGGTATACCTCACAATCTTACCCCTTACTTGCACAACGGGATCCTTAGTCTGGGATGCTTCAGCGTAAAATTCCTTAACAAGGGAGGCATTGGCACGCCGATTGGCCGCGGCTATTGTCGACCAATCTTGCGTATCAATCCTTGATCGCACAAAAGGGTTAGCTTCAACAAATTCTGGATCAAACCCCCTCTCTAGGTTCAGTTTGTGACCAACAATAAAAGTGAAATGCTCGGCAGCACCAGGAGTGGTGAACTGCCGAGGCACCCCACTGGGGGCATGATCTGTCCCCATAGTGGACTGATGGGGGTGCTCAGCTGCAGGTTGCTCACTTTCCAATTCAAAAGATGAATCACTAGAGGAGGGTACAATAGCTTTACCTTTTCCTGAGAGTTTCTTGGCAGGCTTCTTGGTGGGTGTTTTTCGCGTTATTCCAGGCCGAGTAGTTGCACCTTGACTCCGGAGAGTCCTTAGTCTGGGCCCTTCCCCACTGTGGGCAGAAGTCTGCGTGGGATTGATACTAACCTGGGTTGATTTTCCTTCAGTCTGAACCTGCTCCTCTGCCTTGTCCTCCTCTTGCTTCTTTCCCATTTCTTCCTCCACAGCCTTGACCTCTTCTTCGGCTTTCCTCTTTTCCTCGATTTCTTTCCTCTCCCTTTCTTGTTTTTCGATTTCCTCCTTTTCTTTCCTTAACCTTTCCTGTTCCTCTTGCTCTTTTCGGATTCTCTCCTCCTCTTCTTGTTTCAATCGTTCCTCTTCCTCCCGTCGTACCCTTTCTTCTTCCTCTTTTCGGCGACGTTCGGCTTCCTCTTTTTTTTTCTTTATGGCCGAAAGTTTCATCTGATATTCTTCAGCCAAACGACGCTCCTCCTCGTCGGCTTGCATTGCTTCCTCCTCAAAAAGGTTCGCACTGGAGTCGACACCTTTCGAGGAAGAGGCGGCCTTCGGGCTGGGTTGCTTTGACGAGGCAGAATCAGTAGTGTTAGTGGCAAGCAGTGGTTCGCCGGAAAGTGGTGGGGGCTCGTTAAGATCTCCGGTGACAACCTCCGGTGGTGAATCTTCGGCAGTCCGACGTCGGATTTGTGGGCGTTGGGGTCCCTCCGGAAAGGTTATCGGTCGTTTGCTTCGTGCCATTAGGGTTTGGGAAGTTGTTCTTGGGTGAAAGACAACCGAGAGAGAGTGTGTTATGAGAGTAAAGACTTGGCTGAAAGATTTTGGAAGGAAAATCGGTGGTTTTGTGCAATTGGATAAAGAGGAAATCCAAGGGTTTAATTTGGTGTAATTTGAATTAAGGAGAGAGAGGGAACGGTTATTGAGGGAAAAAGGAAGAAATGATGGTAAAGCCTTGAAAATTGGGGGTGAATGACATGTGGCAGAAAAGTAGGCGGCTATATGTAAGAGAAAGTGATGGCTTGGCAGTCATTGGGCCCCACCCGAGTCACTTCATTCGTCAGGCAAAGGAGTGGGGAACGGAGTGACGAGTGGCTTCCCCACTGCGCCTTTTTCTTGGTTTTCCTGCTAAAAGGGCTGCCACGCGTCCTACACATATCAAAACTAACAACCATGCAGAATTAAAAAGCACTAAAATAACTAAAAATCATCAAAAAGTTAAAATAAAATTATTTACAAAAGATCCCGGACTTTCTTAACCAGAGTGAGATGAGGAGTGGACAGGGATGTGGGCACTCTCATGCAGAAAGTGTTTCACCCTTTGCCCATTGACCTTAAAAGTTTGTCCCGATTGCGGGGATCGCAATTCCACTGTTCCGAATGGGCTCACACTCACTATGGTGTATGGTCCAGTCCATCTTGACTTGAGCTTTCCCGGAAAAAGTTTTAGACGAGAGTTGAACAATAATACCTGCTGTCCTTCAAAAAATTCCCGATGATTGATCCTTCGGTCATGCCACATCTTGGTCTTTTCCTTGTATAACTTTGCATTTTCATATGCGTGATAGCGCATTTCCTCAAGTTCATGCAATTGCAAGGTTCTTTTAATTCCCGCGGCATCTTCACTCATGTTGAGTTCTTTTAAAGCCCAAAAGGCTTTATGTTCCAATTCGATTGGTAAATGGCAAGCTTTGCCAAATACCAACTTAAATGGAGACATTCCCAATGGGGCCTTATACGCCGTGCGATACGCCCAAAGAGCGTCATCAAGCTTGATGGACCAATCTTTTCGATGGGGTTTCACCACCTTTTCCAAAATTCCCTTGATCTCTTGGTTTGAGAGTTCCGCCAAACCATTAGTTTGGGGGTGGTAGGCGGTTGCTACCCTATGATGAATATCATATTTAGCAAGAACCGAGCTCATGACTTTGTTAACAAAATGGGACCCTTCATCACTAATTATGGCTCGTGGTGTTCCAAAACGAGAGAAAATATATTTTTGCAAAAACTTCACCACAGTGTTAGCGTCATTAGTGTGACAAGCAGCAGCTTCTACCCATTTTGAAACATAATCTACCGCCACCAAGATGTAAAAATTGTTGTTGGAATTTGGAAAGGGTCCCATAAAATCTATTCCCCATACATCAAAAATTTCCACCTTAAGGATATTGTTGAGGGGCATTTCATTTCGTTGCGATATATTCCCAGTGCGCTGACACTGCTCACAGTGACGAACAAACTCGTGAGAGTCTTTGAACACAGTGGGCCAAAAGAACCCACTCTGCAAAATTTTCGCAGCAGTGCGTGTTCCTCCGAAATGACCTCCATAGTGGGATGCGTGACAACCCTAGAGTAAATGTTGTTGCTCACTCCCATGAACACATCGCCTCAACACTTGGTCTGTTCCTATCTTGTATAAGAAAGGATCGTCCCAAATGTATTGACGAATATCATGCAAGAATTTTTTAAAGGGCTGTCCACTCATCCCATGGGGTCGTAATCCACTTGCTAAAAAGTTAGCAATGTCAGCATACCAAGGAATCTCATGATGTTGGGCGACCAACAATTGTTCATCAGGAAAATTTTCTTTTACCGGAGTGGGATCTACAGTGCCCACTGTGGGCTCAAGTCTGGAAAGATGATCAGCGATCTGATTACTTGTTCCTTTTCTATCGACGATCTCAAGGTCGAATTCCTGTAGCAACAGCACCCATCTGATCAACCTTGGTTTAGAGTCAGCTTTGTTGATCAAATACTTGATGGCTGCATGATCGGTGTGTATTATGACTTTTGCTCCAATTAAGTAAGACCTGAAACGATCAAAAGCAAAAACTACTGCAAGTAATTCTTTTTCGGTTACAGTGTAGTTGATTTGAGCTTCGATCAAAGTCTTGCTTGCATAGTATATCGGATGAAAATTCTTATCTTTTCGTTGGCCTAGTACTGCACCTACAGCCCAATCGCTGGCGTCACACATGACTTCAAATGGGAGTGACCAGTCAGGAGTGGTCACTATGGGTGCAGTAACTAAGGCATTTTTGATTATTTCAAATGCGTCTCTACATTCTTTTGTAAAAACAAACTCTCTTTCATGATGCAGCAGGTTACATAGGGGTTTAGTTATTTTGGAAAAATCTTTTATGAACCTCCTATAAAAACCTGCGTGTCCTAAATAACTGCGAATGCCTTTTACCGTTGTGGGCTCGGGAAGTTGGGAGATTACTTCTAATTTTGCCTTGTCAACTTCCAAACCCTTTTTCGACACAAGATGACCCAAAACAATACCCTCTTCGACCATGAAATGACATTTCTCCCAATTAAGTATAAGGTCGTGGGTTTCACATCTCACCAGACTTTTTTCTAGATTCCTCAAACAGTTATCAAATGATGTGCCTATCACAGAAAAATCGTCCATAAAAACTTCTATGGTGTCTTCTATCATATCGGTGAAAATGGCCATCATACAACGTTGAAAAGTAGCGGGAGCATTACATAAACCAAAAGGCATTCTCCGGAATGCAAAAGTACCATATGGACAAGTAAAGGTGGTCTTTTCTTGGTCTTCGGGTGCGATGTGGATTTGGTTATATCCGGAGTATCCATCTAGAAAACAATAAAATTCCTTTCCCGCTAATCTATCAAGCATTTGATCAATAAAAGGTAACGGGAAATGGTCTTTCTTTGTTGCGAGATTCAGTTGCCTATAATCCATGCATATTCTCCATCCCGTAACAGTCCTAGTTGGAATGAGTTCGTTCTTTTCATTTATGACCACTGTTGTTCCTCCCTTTTTAGGGACGCATTGAACGGGGCTCACCCAATTACTACTGGCAATGGGATAGATAATACCAGCATCTAACCACTTCAAAATCTCTTTCTTAACTACTTCCTTCATGATGGGGTTCAACCTTCTTTGAGGTTGGACTTTCCCCGGGTGGTCACTCTCTAAGTTAATCTTATGTTGACATAAAGAGGGGCTAATTCCTCTAATGTCTGCTATGGTCCAACCAATTGCCTTCTTATGCTTCATCAACAATTCGATCAAAAGTTGTTCTTGATTTTCGCTAAGTTTGGATGAGATGATAACAGGAAGCTTGTTATTCTCAGCGAGATAAGCATATTTCAAATGAGGAGGCAATGGTTTAAGCTCTAACTCAGGAGGTTGTTCGATGGATGGTGGTTGGATCGTCCTATCCTTAAAGTCCAAAGGCTCAAAAGCTGCCACCATTTCGTTACACTCATCCTCAAAAGTGTCAATATTTTCTGAGTCAGAGTGCTCACTCTCACTGCCCACTGTGGACAGTCAGTCGAAACAGTGGGATCCATAAATCGTACTTACAGCAAGGCAGTCCTCGGTGTCTATGTACTTAAGGGATTTGAAAACATTAAACTTTACCTCTTGGTCGTTGACTCTCATGGTGAGTTCTCCTTTGTGCACATCAATCAAAGTTCGTCCTGTCGCAAGGAAGGGACGTCCTAGAATGATGGGGATGTCTTTGTCGGCCTCATAGTCTAAAATCAGAAAGTCGGCAGGGAAGATGAATTTGTCTACTTGGACCAAAACATCTTCAATCTTCCCTCTTGGGTAGGCAATGGATCGATCGGCTAATTGTAAGGTCACGGTGGTGGGTCTAGCCTCTCCAATACCTAATCTCTTAAAAATTGACAAAGGCATCAAATTTATACTAGCGCCTAAATCACAAAGTGCTTGACCTACTTCTTGTCCTCCTATCGTGCATGGAATTGTGAAACTACCCGGGTCTTTCAACTTAGGGGGAATCTTGCTTGTGAGAAGGGCACTACATTCTTCGGTCAACGCCACAGTTTCAAACTCACCCAACTTTCGTTTTTTGTTCAAAATATCTTTTAAAAACTTAACATAGCTTGGCATTTGCTCAAGAGCTTCTACCAAGGGTATGTTAATGTGAAGCTGTTTAAAAATGTCTAAAAACTTTTTAAATTGAACATCAACATTCTTAGGCTTCATTCTTTCAGGAAAAGGTACACTTTTTGGGTCGATGTGAGTCTGAAACGGAGTTAACTTTGGAATGGCAGGTTTAGGCAATGGACCAAAAGTGGGGAGTTCAGGGACTTCCGTCCCCACTGTGGGATGAGGTTCAGTGGTGATTTGAGGCGAGTCTTCAGAATCGAAAACGATATCTTTCAGATCCTTTCCACTCCTAAGTGTTATGGCTTTGATTTGTTCTGGTCCCTTTCCTATTACCCTAGCATTTTCGGTATCACTAGGTAATGTCCCCGGTGGTCTATTCTTGACTTCGACGGCTAGTTGTCCTACTTGAGTTTCTATGTTCCTAATGGCCGCTTGAGTTTGGTTCATGAATCCTTTGAGCATTGATTCGAGTGATGGTTGAGCCTCAGCATTATGAGATGGTCGTGGTTGGAATTGTTGGGAGGATTGACCTTGGTGAAAGTTTTGTGGGGAGTGCCCACTGTGATGATGCTGAAATCCAGGGGGGTTATGTGGTCTTTGAGCATGACTCGCCCCGTGGGGTTGGAGTCCTTGGTTTCCAGACCACGAGAAATTTGGATGATTCCTCCAACCTGGATTATAGGTCTGTGAGTATGGGTTGTTTCGTGGGTTAGTTCCTATGACGTTAACAACCTCTGGATTTGCTGGACAAAAATCAAAAACATGCCCGTCCCCACAGTAAGAGCAGCTCTCAGTGAGATGTGCAGTGCCCACTGTGGGATTAAGTTGTCCTCGATTTTGGTTCAACACTATTTTTGTTAAGGCTACTAACTGCGCATTCATGGTTTTAAGTGCCTCATTATCAATGTTGGTGGTCTTTGGTGCAGGCGTTCTCGGGTTGGACCAGTCGGTGTTGTTATTGGACACTTTTTCTAAAATCTGATATCCTTCATTATAGGTTTTGCTTGTGAAAGTTCCTCCTGCTGTTGCATCTAAGATGATTTTGGCTGCGTTGGAAAGACCATTGTAAAAGGTCTCCAACTGAATGCAATGTGGGATGCCATGGTGTGGGCACTTTCGGAGTAAATCTTTAAACCGCTCCCATGCATCCGAAACAGCCTCATCTTCTTCTTGTCTAAACAAAACAATATCATTTCTCAGCCTCATGTTTTTGGTTGGAGGAAAATACTTTTGTAAAAATTTATCCGCAAGCTCTTGCCACATGGTTATTGAATGAGGTGCATGCGCATTTAGCCATGACTTAGCCTTGTCCCTTAAAGTAAAAGGAAAAAGTCTTAGCCTTAAAGCTTCCTCACTCACACCTTGTAGCTGAAAAGAGTCGGTCATTTCCAAAAATGATTTTAAGTGCGAATGTGGATCCTCAGATGGTGATCCTCCAAACTGACCCATGGCTTGGATCATTTGAAACATCATCGGTTTGAGTTCAAAGTGTGGTGTTTGAAGGTTGGGTCTTAGAATCCCGGAGCTTAAATCACTAACTCCAGTAGTTGCATAGTCCCTTATCCCTCGATCTTTGTTTTCAGCAATCGTCACTGTGGTTTCCACTAATGGAGGTGGTGGTGGTTGACCGCCCACTCCTGCCATAATTGTGGTGGTGTTCACAGGGAGTTGTTGATTTTTCTTCTTGTTTTTACGTCTTTTTCGAAAAGTCCTTTCTATTTCAAGATCGATTGGTTCCAAAGGTCCGTGTTGTTGCCTTGGCATACAACACGAACGGTGCTAGAAAAACGAGTTACTCGGGCTCGAACAAAAACTAATGTCTTGAGATTAAAAATCACGCCAGTCCCCGGCAACGGCGCCAAAAACTTGACACGTGTGAATGGTACATGCAAAATAGACCACAGCGGGTTGTAATCTGTTCACAGTGGGCAGCGCAAAGTGTACACTGTCCACTATGATCGTCACGGCAAGTAATAATCGGTAAAATACCGGAATCGTATCCACAGAGACTGGGCTATCAAGACAATACGGCTTTTATGAGTTCATTTCACGAGTTTCAATTAGAGAGGAAACAATATTTTGAGTTGGTTTGCGAAAAGCTAATTTGGAATTACAATGATTTAAAAAAAAGAGGGATGCAAGTCGGATTTTCCCTAGATTTTATGCTAAATACTTGATCCTAAGATGATCCTTGTAATTGAGACCGGTCTTTGGAAAAACCCGGTTACAAAATACTCACAATCTTAGACTAAAAACCCATTTTATTGGTAATTATCATTTTGTCAATGAGTCTCTCAAATGGACTCTTTCGAGCCTCGATGGAATGTGTAGAGACAAATACTCTAAGTGTTTTTAATACACCAACTAGCTTGCCAACTACTCTAGTGGGGAGAGAAGAGCTCACTGTGCTGACCTCACTTTCGTAAGTGTCATAAGAATTCTTTCGAACTCCCTAGCATCATCCAAGCTCGTGTCACTGCGTTCTACTTATTTCTAAGTTAAGAACTAGACGTTAAATCCTTGCAAGTGATCAGCTTGTTCGCATCCTTGGGTAAAATCGAGAATGAATGACCAAAACGATAACTACTTCAAAAATAAAGATTACTCAAGCATTTTTTCTAAAATCCAGGTACTTCTCGTTCCTACATCCCAACGGGTGTTTAGCCTACCATTGCTGAAAATATAAGAACGAAAGATGAAAAAGTTTGCATAAGATAACTAGGAGTAAATTGAAATTATCCTCACAGTGGGGAACGTAAGTTGCTCACTGTTCGAAACTACAACTGAAAACAATACGTGAATTTAAATCTAAATTACTGCAGAAAAAGAAAAGTTAACTATCACAAAGCTAGACTACGAAATTTAAAGTGTTACACTAAGAAAACGATAATGACAAGCTCTAAGATGATGGATCCAAGAGATGAAGATTTTTTTTCAATGAATGCCCATGGTCTTCTTTTATAGCTGAAATTTGGCATCTTGGGTATTGACTTCTTCTTTGCAAATCTGGAGGTTAAGGGAACACAAAATCCTATGCTTAGCTCCTTAACCCTTGCCTCCATCTTTACCCAATAGTTCTTCCAAAAAGTTGGTCTCTAGGCATGTAGGTTTGATTTGTTTATTCTTTTTGTCATGCTTTTCCTTTGCATGCCTAGATTAAAATATTCCCATTCTTTTAACCTGCCCCTGAAGCTTCCATGCTTTTGCAACCATGTTTTTCATCAAAACCTTCTTTTTGTCTTTATCCAGTATCGGCAGTGGGCAGTTGGAGTGGGCACTGTTCATCTCACTGCGAATAAAATGTGAAAACTACCCAAAATCCACCAAATAATTTGTTTGACACTAAAACTCACCTCGTTTGCCCTTTTTATAAAAATATGCCAAGAATGGGGGTTTTTAAGAGTTAGAATGGCTAAATTTGACAAAATAAAATATAAAATTTTAAGAAATAATAACTCTATAAATAGAGTTATCATCTATGCAGGCGATGGTCTGACAAAAGGAATGAATACCTCAAAAGGTGTTGGAAAACAAAGTAAGTAGAAAGTATATAGATCCTTTTCGTATTGTCAAAACAAACTCTTACCGAAATCATACGTCTAAAAGAACTATCCGAATTAAAAAAAATCAGATTCAAGGGTTGAAGTTGGAAGTTCAACAAGGGTGACTAGGAGAAAAGGCAACAATGTGAATGATGTTGACACCCCAACAACATTGGGAAAGAAACCTAAAAGAGAAAAAGGTTTTACATTGATTATTGTATCACAAACTGTTTGTTCATTTAATCATATACTAATAAAAACACATGCAGATGAATCATCAAGAAATAGTACACGGAAAAGGGCAAGCCCAAAACCAGCACACTTGGAGGAGAAAGAGCATAAAATATCATCTCGAACAATTCATTCACGAACTTCCCAGGGTTTCCCAATGAATGTGATAAGAACACGAACATCACCAAGAACATTGCACGACGCAATATTCGGATTGAATGTGGGACAGAAAAGGTCAGTAACAGATATGGGGTTAGGGTCACTGTTGGATATGGACATATACGGGGTTCCATCTAAATTGGGCTATTATGTTGTTGATAAGTTGGATACTGAGTTGATGACTATTAGACTTAGAAATGGGGTTATTCCAGTCACAGTTGAGTCCATTCATGAAGTCCTAGGACTGCCCATGGGGGGTATAGACTTATTAGCCGAGCCGGATGTGGACGCTAAACATAATGTGAAGAGATTATGGAGGCAACAATTCAAAAAGACATCAGTTAGACCAAAGGACGTAATGAATGCGATATTAGATACACACGATGATGGATTCCAATTTAAGCTGAATTTCTTGGTTTTATTTGTAAACCGATGGGAGAATGCAAAAGTATGGGGACTTGTGTAGTAATTTTTTTTTCCAAGATTAAGAGCGAGGATATGATTAAAAGAATAGATTGGTGCAAGTTTGTATATGACAAGGTCAAATCAAGCAAGAAATTGTGGAAACGAGACAGTTTGTTATGTTTCTATTCTGGGCCATTGACGTACCTCACTGTAAGTTGTTGAAATTGAATAAATACAAGAGTGAAATAATTATACTGTCTATAAAAGTAACACTTTATTTGTTATTGTAGCTTCTTTACGTTCATTCAACAATTAGCTTGCAAGTAGAGGTTGACGAAGAGAAGGCTCCATTCAAAGTCTGGACCAATGATAAGCTGAAAAAGAGAGAGTCAACGGAATTGCATGACGATGGTTTCGGTCTCTTACCATTGAAAGCAGATAGAGGAACTAATGTGAATACAGGGGAACAGGATGGTGCAAAGGTACAAAGTGACACCGCAAAGCTTGAAAAAACAACAAAAGAGGTAAACTGGGATTCTTACCTTAACAATACAAATAGTAAGTAGATTAATATGTGTGTTTGCATTATGAATACTTAGTGTGTTGACGATGAACAATTGTGAATCATGTACATGTTTATTGCTTTAAGTAAGCAAATAAGAGTTTTGGTCAATCATATATGTCGAATTTTTACCAATTCATTAGTAGCTCATATATAGAAAGTAATAATGGATAGATCATGTGCTTGAGTGGAAGTGGGCTGATTCATGAATAGTTCATGTCTGATTCATGAAGTAAAAAAACATCGATTCATGAATAATTGTATACATTCATGAATAGTTCATGTGTATTCATGAATGGAATTTGTGTAGATTGTTTTCTTATGATGTGGTGTGCGTTTGCGTGTGTAAATGTTTAAACATAACAGCTTCCATATTAAGGGTTTTTCTGAATTGTGATTTTAAGATATCTGTATATGATGTTCAAAATGTACAATTGAATATTATGATTACAGTAACATTTTTACGAATTTTTTTTGTGTGGATATGGTTCATCTAGGCTTTGCTTAGACTACATCCTTGGCAATTTGGAAACAAACAAACAAAGCGGCCGTCTAAGACTAAGCCTGACCACAGAATGCTGACGCCTGGACTCGAACCCGGGGTGGATGGGATAAACATTTTTACGATTGAAATAAACTATAAATCATTTTTCTCATGTTTACTGTATTGAACCAACTATATATGTCGACTTTCGAGGGTAGATTTTATAATAGTTAAACTTTGTAGTTTGAATTGGGTGGTACAAGTCCGTGATGCATCTTCAGACAATTTTCATGCCGTGCTTTTTGTTACATGGCATCAACAAACAACTTGATTGGATCTATTGTTTAAAGAGCATGATTGAAGATTAATCAAAAGTAACAATGGATAGATCATGTGCTTGAATGGAACGGGGCTGATGAACGAATAGTTTATGTGTAATTCATGAAGTAGAAAACATCGATTCATGAATAGTTTTATGTAATCATGATTAAACATTTTGATTAATCATGATTATAATTTTTTGATTTTATGTTGCTTTAGTTGTAGTACCAACTAGTTTGATAGGGTGATTGATATTTTGTTTATATTGTAGGACTTCATCCAATAAGTGAAGGAGAAAATGTCCAAAATCATTGAAATGAAGAAAGTAGCAGAAACAGATTTGGCAGAAGCACATAGAAGGTTTGGAAATAAAGGGGATCTGCTGTTGATGAAATCAGAATTTTATAGTATGTTCGCACAAGCAACGACACCAAAGAATGGTACTCCAGCTGGCAACACTAAGACGATTCCTAGTCGTTGTACTGATGTTGTGCTAAGTCAGCATAAAGCTGACCCATTTGCAGAACTATGGGACAGTCCAACATTTGTGGGAGAGGTTGACGAATCGATGAGGGTGTCGGTAGAGAGATCAAGAGCAAAGAAATCATTAAAGAAAATGCAACCTCCAGATTTCAACGTTGGGTCTACTCCACCAACAAATAAGGACGGCTGTAAAGGACGGGGATTATTTATGAACAAGATAATAAAAAGAAGGGAAATGGTGATATGTTTGAGGACGCACCTGGATTCGACCTTGGAATCGATGGGATGGCAGAAAATTCAAAAGGGAAGAGTATTTTGGTCGATAAAAAACATGAGATGGCAGCGGGAATGAATGCAATGGCTAACAACGACATTATGCGTCAAAGGACCACAAAGCGAACCGTTAGGTTGGGGGATCATTTAAAATCACCTTATTTCAATCGAATCATTGACTTCAACGTGTCAAATGAAGAAAAGAGGGTTCATGATTGGTCTTTGGCCATGTTTGGTGACAGATAGTAAGTTGATCATATAAATGGATAATATAATATTAAATACAAACATTATAACCCTAAATATGCTTACTCATGACAAAGTGATTGTATGTACAGTGATGATGTGTTCAGATCCCCAGACTATACACGGATTAAGCGCGAGGGACTGGAATCGTTAGCAGCAACAAACATGATTGTGTCTTCAAACGTTATTGATGCCTGGTCAACAACGCTGAACTATGAAGAACGTTATCGGAATAGGAATTCAGTGCGCCGTTACTTCTTTAAAGTCGAAGCGATGGTAAAGTAGACAACTTAAATGCCATCGTATAAAACTTAGTATTTTATCGAACACTATATAACATTGCATAATTTGTATGATTACACAGTCGGAGCCAGAATTGCGAAAGCGGGGTATCAACGTACACGATCAATATGAAGTGTTTCTTCAAACACTATCAAGATCTGAAAGAAACAACAGGACGGTGCTAAGTATGAAAGAATTTGACTTGGTAAGTAGATCATTACGTTATAATCAACTATTAAGAAAAATATGATTTGTTTTGATTATAGTTTAATTATTATTATTCGCAGCTTTTTTTCCCGATTTATGATGGGGAATGTTCTTATCTTGTGGTTATAAACATAAAAAATCCAGCCATATGGATCATAGACAACCAAAAATGGGAGATAGTTTCGTATGATGGAATGATGAGGATATATATATATAGAGGGAGGTTCAAGGGAAAACCTCAAATAATTAGAAAACTAAGGAACACCCTTATAGGCATAGGATTAGATAAATCAAGAGTTAATATACTCAATGGCAAATTTGTAAATAAAAACAAAGTGAAGGGCATATGAGTATATTACATAAGGTGCAATGTGAGTAAAATTGGCAAAAAAAAATTAAAGGGTTTAGATACAAATAACAAACCCTAGGTCATTTTCACACAAACCCTAACTTCTCTTCTATCTTCTCTCTGCCGCCGCCACTACCGCCGGCCACCGCCACCCACCGCCACCGTCGGCCGCCGCCACCACCGGTGAAAACACCTAAGCTGTTTTCATCTCCTCCGTTGGATCACATATGAGAGTCCATAAATAACCCTTCTAATCATCTTCTTTATTTCCTGCATCTGTTTCTTCTCCTCCAAAATCCGCCACCACCGCCGACCACCGCCACCACCGCCGGCCACCGCCACCCACCGCCACCGTCGGACGCCGCCACCACCGGTGAAAACACCTAAGCTGTTTTCATCTCCTCCGTTGGATCACATCTGAGAGTCCATAAATAACCCTTCTAATCATCTTCTTTATTTCCTGCATCTATTTCTTCTCCTCCAAAATGGAGGTTTTCGCTCCCTTTTTTCTTAGATCTACCTCGTTTCGTTTAATGTATTACAGTTATCGTTGTATAATCCGATGGATCGGTCGCAGATCTACGATTTGGTTATGATTTCACCATGTGATATTGAATCCGTCACCGGCGAACTTTTTGCTCATCGGAGGCGAAGATTCAGACCAATCCGGATGAGGTTTATTCTATACATCATATTTATACGAGTTATTTTGTTTTTGAAATTGTGAATCTATGGATATCTGTTCGTTTATTGCCTGTTTGTGTTTTGATCGGAGGTTTATGTTTATGATATGTAGGCCATGCTCCCGGTGTTCCTTGTAGTCTATCTATGCCGATTGCTGTATATTCGAGACAAGTGTCTGCTACGAGATGACTTTTTACAAGATCATGAACGGTAAGGTCATGAACGCCGGCGGCCGTGGAGGCATCAGCGGTAATATGCACAAGTGCATAATATGCACAAATCTGGATTTTACTGAGTTATGAATATTGTTATTCATTGAAGATGGCCTTATAGCGATTTTATCAATTTTCCATTTACTGAGTTGGAGTATTCTTGAAGCAAAATGTGTTTAGGAAATATTTATTTTGTTCCAAAGGAAGTGTTCATATTTTTATTTTAAATTGTGTTAAATTAACTTGTCCTCTGTTTATTTAAAAAGTGTACTAATTACAAAAAAAAATCTCGAAATCAATTTTTACTATTCTTCGATATCATTTTTATCTGGTATTGAATCTTCAGATATTAGTAAATAAAAATATGCACATTTTACTATTCATCGATATCATGTTACCTGGTGTTGAATCTCCAGATCTGTGCATATATATGCACAAGTGCATAATATGCACAAGTGCATAATATGCACAAGTGCATAATATGCATTTGTGCATATCTTCAAGTTTTTGCCGGAATCTTCAAGTTTTTCTTTTATATACTTTGTTTTTAAATTTGGATTAGATTGCAAGTTTTAGAATTGAAAACCACTAAGTAATTTGTAATTTTTTGAAGTTTGGCGGTCGACAGCAAGCATCGCCGGAAAACCGTGAGTTCGCCGGAATCTGCAAGTGTTCGTCGGAAAACCATGAGCTCGCCGGAATCTGTAAGTGTTCGCCGGAAAACCATGAGCTCGCCGGAATCTGCAAGTGTTCGCCGGAAAACTCATGGAGGTGGATTTGTGACTGATAGCAGTGATTAGTTGGGGTGGGTTTGTTTTGTTTTAGTGGTAGGGTATAGTGGCCAAATGACTTTACTACCCTTTTCATTAATTTTAATTAATTTACTGCCTGATTATTAATATCCTTTGGATTGGGTTTAATCAATGTGTATAAGGGTGTTGTTTAGTTTTTCAGTTATTTAAGGTTTTCCCCTGAACCTGAACATCTATTTGGCAAAATATGAAAGCATCTACATGTTTAAAAATTGTAGTATGTACGGTAATTGAATTTTTTTGTAAATAGGTTACAATGGTTTAAATCAAAAAAATCAAATGATGAAAAATAATATAGAAACTGAATATGGTTGTGATTTTCTTAAAATTGACGTGTAAACCTCCGAAAAAAGGTTATTAAACAACTATCACTAACATGAGCTTGAGAATGGTTATGGTATAAAATTGGTACCAACATTCAAAATAATAATAACACAAACTGATTATTAACATTATTTTTGAAGAGACATAACTAATGAGTGGTAACTTTAAAAAACAATATGAATGAACAAACTATAAACATATGAGTGAATTGTATGAAAAAAGACATTTCCTAATCTAGGTGACTTATAAATAAGGAAACTACAACTTTTAAAAAAACACTGTTTTAAAGATTTATTCATTACATGCATAGATATAACATGTTAAATGACTACAAAACTTACAACTCATTCATGTCCTAAAGACTAAGATTACTGATTTAACAAATAAATAGATTGTTGATGCAAAGCAACTTAAAAATTAAAGATTAACCAAACAAAATGCCACCATACATATATTCTTTCATTGATTAATATCAACATTGTTATGTGACTACAATACCATCAGTGAACCCCCAAATCAAAAAAGCCATGACTTCATATATTCTTTCCTAAAAGCCAGAAACTCCTATTTCTTTTTTCTCCGTGATCCTCGCCTTACCCTTCTTTTCACGCCCTTACTCTTCTTTTCATTGATTGTTCATTCATTTTCACTTTTAACAGCGCCCCCTTCATCTTCCCCGAGGACAACTCCTCTCCATCTTCAATCGCTTCCTCTTATTTTCATCGGTTACTCAAAATACTTTCACCAATAAACTCTTTTTTTCCTTCTGCTTCCTTTCAGTTTTCTACTTCCTTCTCCACACCTATGGTGCAGAATAACCAAGGAGGCCATGAGGCCCATGAATCGACGATCAACAAGTAAGATAGTCAATGTGATTGATGTTGATTACAAATATTCTTTAGCTTTTTACACCTGATAGTGTTAACCATGTTTTTTCAGGATTGATTTTGGCCCAAAATGCGCTACAAAAACATGTTTTTTTTTTCAGGATTGATTTTGGCTACAGTCATAACCCTCACAGATAAGTATTCAATTTTCTTAACAATCATCCAGTTTGTTTATGTATAAATATAAGATTTTTCTATTTTTAATGCCATCATATTAGCTTCTGGGTGCATATTGCTGTAATTTTAGTCATTTAGAGTTCTAATAGAGTACTAAATGTGTTTTCAAGCTTTACCCTGTTTTATGGTAATTTCAGATCCAACGTTGACATGATTGTGGCACCATTAATGTATATAACTTATTACATATTGCAATTATAACATATGCATATTAGGTGTATGATGAAATGTCTCAATGAAAACAATTTAATTAGCACTTTTACAGATGGCATTCAGGTGGATTTTATTTGTATATGTAATTTTGTATGGTCATGTTGGAAGAAAGCAACTACTATTTATGTTCCTCCACTTGATAATTTTTTTTTACACCAAGGTTAGTTGTTGATCATATATGCTTTTATTCAACGTTGCATATGTAACACTGGAGTTGTATATCAGAATTAGGTATAGTTATATACTGAAGAGCTATGAACTAGAGTTGTTATGCATTTGGACCAAAGGCAAAGAGGAAATGTCCAAAACTAATTGTGTGTGATTACGAAGACAAACAGGGCTGATGATTCCTTAGATAAATTCCTTTATAATGCTGTGAGGATGTACTTTTTAGTTGTTTTGTTGTCTCTTTTTTAACTACACATATATTAACAAAAATTTCATATATTGGTGTCAACATTACAAGTTACGACAGTTGCATGTGAGGAGTTTGTTTATCAAGTATGTGCCATTTTGCGAGATTCAAGATAGAAGCCACAGTTTTTGCTTCGCATGAACAATTCACGAAAATGAGCACCTAACATGGCCGTTTGTGGACAACACATAATTGTATTGCTTTCTTTTGTAGCGCATTTTAGGCCGAATATGCTTTTGTAGATGTATGGTTGAGTTTCTACATAACAAGATTCTGCACTGCATCAAGAACTATTCAAATTCCTGTTGTATAATAGTGCATACTTATATCAACGAATTTATACCATTGCGGGTCAGTTTGATTTGCTGGAAAACATACTTGCCAGAAACAAGTTTCAAAATGGAGGAGTTTGAATTCAAATAGAAAATGAATTATGAGAAGCTTCTATAGAATGAAAGGCATAAAAATAGGTGATGTGCTCAAAGTTTGCTTGGAGTTCCCAAGCTGAAGTGGGCAAATTACACATCTATAACTACATCTATTTAAATAAATTATTGCTTCTTATGGAGAAATCGAATATAGATGCATTAGGTGTAGGTTGTATCAATGAAAGTGACGGATTGCCAAGGTTGTGACAGTGAGACACTTAAGTTGATGCCTCTAATATTGGTGCTCCATGTATGGCAGACTGTAGCATGTTATAATGCTAAGCAAATCGTAAAGTGTTTGTCAATAAGCTTACTTAGGGCCGTTTACCAAATGCTTACCCGCGTAAGCGTTTATCAAGTCACATGGCCTTGCCGGATGAATGTGGAAAAGACAAACAATCTTGCTCGGTAAGAGCGAAGGCAAAAAGGGTCTTACCCGGTAAGTGATGACGACAACTCTTACCACGGTTAGCGCTTACCGGGTAAATTGTTGCAGAAATTGCTGTTTTAGTGGACTAAAATCTTATCTGGTAAGCAAGTGTTGTTGTTGAATTTTGCCGGTGGGCACTTACCTGGATAGATATTTGATAAACGACCCATTAGCATGCAACATTTACATAATCCTCATAAGAAAGATACCAGTAATGACCGTATGGAATCCATTACCAAGAATTGTGACAATCTATTCATGATCGTGCTCACCAATGAACCAATAACCTGATGGATTTTCCATCGGAAATGGCTTTGCGATCTAAATATAAGGCGAGAAGTTAAGTTAACGATGAGAAGAAGTGGATCTGAACCCTTGGTTTCTTTTAATGTCATGCCCTCCCATGAATTGCGGCTTAGAAGGGAATTGATCCGCTGCATCTCGGTGCTTCTTATCTCGGTGCATCTGCGTCCATTTCTCGATCATCCAACGGTTGATAACCACTTATCATGTTTTCTCACCTTAACCTCCACTTCTCACCTGAATCCAACCCTTAAATATAATTATCATCGATGATAGAAGATATAAGATGAAGAGCCTGGAAACTGTTATCGTCAACCTCTTGGATGATAAAATCAAATCGTAATCTCTCTCTTCTTGAACCGATCAGTCATAGCAAATAGCTTTGTCGTCAAGAATTTGTTTATCACCTAACGAAGAAGATACAACAAGAACCTAAAATCTTTGACTACGAACTCCTCATATGATAATACTCAATCATAATTTCTCGCCACCATGAACCAGCAACCCAAGCTATGCAGTAGTATTATAGTTTTTGAATCGACATTCCCAATCATAAAAGACGATATATAGAATAAGGACATGTAAACCGTATGTCCAAATATGAGAAGAAGAACCTGAAACCTTTATGATCAGGCATCTATCCGAAAGATCAGGTTAACAAATTCAGATTTTTCAAAAAAAATTATTATTTTGAATATGTTTTCATTTTTTAAATTGATCAAAAAGAACTTTTTTCTAACCAAGCCAAACGAAGACCGGGCTTTTTAAAACCAATCCTATACGGTCTTTACCATGTCAGGTCCGAAACGGTCCAACCATTTTTCTAGAAAAACAAATCATGAACGAGATAGACATATTTTGGATGACAATGTCCCTGACGGATTGAAGTGCGACGCTACTGATACCTTTCGTCCATTTTATTATCTATGAACTCTTACATAGATAAGAAGAGTAACCGTATAGAATGATGTTTTATCATTATATATGTGTACTCTAAAATCTTGAATTGTGGTGATGGTAGTTGTTATCCTACATTGATGAACGGGTTGAAAGATTGACTAATGGTGTTAATTTGAAAGGAGCAAGAGATGTATAGAAAACTAAAAATAGTTGGTTGATAAAGTTTTGTAGTTCAGTGTTATCTAAAAAAAATATACTACCGCGCGTAGCGCGGTACCCAACACTAGTATGAACATAAAAGATGTTACCAAAAACATCAAAACCCACATGTTTGTGATTAACACATTTAGCATAACAGAATCATCAAAAAAAGGGGGAACAAATCAGTTAATAAGTGAAGCAAATGATTGCTTCTAGAAGAACCCCAACACAATTAATTATTCAAATTGGATGAATAGTACACTTTGATTAAATAAAAATACCATATCTAACATCCTAGTTTAATTGTAAAAAAAATTAACCCTTAGTGCAAACAATGAAATAAAATTGAACAAATCAGTGACTTTGAAACACTATCATCCGAAATAAATAAAAACAATGCAACAACTAATGAAAACGTCTAGTGATTGATAATTAACGATCCGGACAGTTGTGTGAATCATGCCTCGCTGCTTTCCCACAACTACGACAAACCCTCTTTGGAGTCTTCGCCTTCTTGGCAGCCTTCTCGCGTACGCCTATTAACCTCTTCCCTGTTCCACATCCCTTATTACGAACACGTGAAGGAGGTAAAATTTCAGCTGTAGCAACCTCTGTGGCTCCCATGAACTCCTGTAAATTTGAAGTCTTACGCTGTCGACTAGTTTGAACCGGAGTTTCTACAACAATATCATCGTTCATTTTCTGCAAATGTGTCACAAAATCAGACAACCTTTTTTTTGTCAAGCCTCAAATGCTCAAGAATAAGTTCAACGAGCGAATGCGCATCAACCATCAACTTCTCCATTTCAGCGTCAACTTCACCATATTGAACTTTCGCAGGCAACCATTCAACAGGAATCAAATCTCTTCGCCAACGACGTAAAACATAACGCTCAGGCACAATCTGAGCTTTCTCGTTAATCAATACTTTAAGCGCGTGACGACATAAATAACCATCCCGTGTAAATAAGTTACATGAACAATCAGTAGTACCATTAGGCAAATCACGGACGACCTAACAAAAAATAAAGCTACATTAACTAAAGAAATTAATATTCATGAATAAATAAGTAATCATTCAAAATTTACACGATAACACTTATGATTATAATGAATATGTTACCTGAATTTTGTAGATTCTTCAGAGCCTTCATTATCCTCTAAAATGGAAAAAACCTTGGTCCCATCAACGTCATGAAACCCACCCCAAACACAAGAGTGCATGGCATGGGCTAACTCTTCCTGAAAGTAAAAAAAATGTTACGCAAATACACCAACGCGGCGTTCTCCTCAAGATTGCTAAACGTCACCATGCGTGGAACAGTAGACTTCATTTTGACTGCTTCTGCTGCATGTTCTTGTCTTTGAGAGTCAATGGCATTATCAGAAGATACAAGAAACAATTGAAGGTCGTGATGAAATTCATGAAACACATTGAAAAATGAATTGATACTCTCGGACCGTGAAGTTGTTTTCATCAATCCGGACATCGAGAAATCCTTGAAGTAGGTCAGAATCCACGATTCCCTAATGTTATACATTTCAGAAAACCATGAATCATCAACGAGCGAATATCGCACTATTAGTTCATTCCACCTATCCTCGAACACGCTAGGATCCATGTTGCATCCCACACGAGCTTATTAAGCTCAGATCGAAAGTTCGTTTTAACCTTAAGATAAACACTAATCTACAAAAAAGCACAAATAAATGAAAAGAAATAACATATGTTAATCATTTTTACTGAAAGCACAAGTTCATAAATATAGGGAATCATATTAAAATAACAAACACATACCTTTTCATCCACCTTCTTCGTTATATGCCACATACAAAGGCGATGCCTACTTTCGGGAAATACGGCAAGAATAGCTTTCTTCATAGCTAAACACTGATCAGTAAGTACAAAAACCGGAGGACGTCCATGAGCCTTCAAAAATGCAGTCAAGACCCATTCATAATTTTCAGCGGTCTCACCGGATATCAGCGCCGCCCCAACAACAACTGATTTTTTGTTGTTATCAACAGCAACAAATGGCACAAAGCTCATCGCATGCCTAATGAATATGAATATCAATTAACCTATTTTTAAAATTAAAAAGTAATAAGCAAATAGACTATAAACCGAAGGAGTTTATCATTACTTGTTTGTCCGGAAAGTAGCGTCAAAAGAAATGACATCTCCAAACTCATGGTAATTCAACTTCGCAGTCTCGTCTGCCCAGAAGATAGCCCACAACTCCTTGTTGTCAACCTTGTATTCAAAAAAATAGTCGGGACAAATTTTTTGACGACCGGTCATTGTGTCGATGAGCATTTGCGCATCTTTATTACCAACAAAGGTATTCATATCACGCCGATAATTATGATAATCACGAACAGTTCCACCCTTCTTCCGAACACCACCATGCAAAGCATTCCTAATCCTATGACCTTTTACTACACCCACCTTATGACTACATGAATGAAAAATGTTTTTCTGCTCGACATAACAAAGGGTTCTACTTGAACAAGAAAACCTCATCTCTTCCTCACTTAACAACTCATGATTATGCCACTGAACTAATTTATAAACTTCGTACCTCTGCCTTTCCTTAACATAATGGATCATAAAGCATGCATTGCAACCAGTACGTTTAATGTTTGTGTTACGTCTTTTCCTAGAACCATGAACAAACGTTAATGAATCAAACACCTTGGGTCTAGGAGAACCCTCTTTGCTACAGACAAAATATCTAGTTGTGATTCGACCTAACCGATTAGTTTTTTTATTAGATAACCTAACATCAAAACCAGACTTCTCAGCGTAAGTTCTATAAAACCTTTCAGCCGGACCAATATTACTAAAAAAATTTCCAATCTCCGGAATGTATTCATCGGGAACTGAAGGAACCCAATACTTTGATCCATCGGGAGCTACTTCCATCTCTTGTTTTTCAAATTCTATAAATAGCAAAATAGCATCAATCGATTACCATAAATTTAAAACAAAAAAATGGAACAAAATGGAATAAACGAAATGATAATTTAAAAATGAATGAAATCAGTGGCGGACCTAGAGTGTGGGATACGGTGGTACGTGCCACCGTATCGTTCGTCCGGCGAAGGGTAAAAAAATTTAGTCGTGTGAAGAGTGCAACCATATCGTTTTAAATGGTGCAACCGTATCGTTTTAAATGGTGCAACCGTATAAAAAACTCTAAAATCAACCAAAAATCCCAAAAAAACTCTTAAAATCAAACAAAAAAAAAACCCGAAAAGTTCTCTCGAAATCAAGAAAAAAATTAAAAAAAAAGTTCTCAAAGCAGTGGAATTAGGCTAAAACAACATCGGGCGATGTGGAAAATTTTTAGGTTCGTCAAAGATGTCACCGTAAGAAAAAATTCGTGGATCCGCCTGTGAATGAAATAACCAAGTAAATGTATTCACCAACATTATCCAAGAACGAATGCGTTATTACTAATAAAAACAAAAATTAAGAACACATTAACATCAAACAATGCCCACACAAACATTTCCAAACAATTGAATCAAAATATTTATAAACATTATTTTAATTGTTTATAAATGATATCCTTGGAACAACCAAAACAAAAATTCATAAACATTTACTATGAACTATTGTGTACATAAACAATGACATAAACAGAAAACAATGAGCATTACATTTGATTAAACAATTCATAAATTTCTTACATCATTAAATGCTATAATGGTCTCCACTAATGTTACATTTGATTATCAAATATTTAATAAACATTTGATTCATAAAAAAACCCCACAGAATTTAGTTACTGCATAATCAAAAAAATATGATTCATGAAAAATTTAAATCAATACAACAACATTTCATACATTTATATGGTAGAAATATTTTAGATGAATCAAACTGGGGTAAATAGAAAATAGACCACATTGCATGGGAGTTATTAACCCTGTAATTAAAAACCAAGTAAATAATTAGAATAATCATTAAATGCTTTAATGGAGTGAATTAAATTAACAACCCAACCCTAATAATACTACAAACGCTGATGATAGATAGGAAACTCGGTAGAATGCAAAACTAAAGAATGCATCTCGTGCTAAATCAGAAGACAAACAAAAACTTACCATCTTGTTCATAGACACAATCATCATGTTCGTCTGAGGATTGCACCCGATCATAAGACTTTGACGGTCCTTCATCACGACTACATCCTACGCAATCTTTAGGAAACTCATCACCTTTTTCTTTGTCAACGGCATCAGATGCAAACACGTCAGAAACGTACTCTTCGTTAAACGGGTGATTTTCTGCCATAATAGGATGCGTTTATGACTGAAGAACGGTTGTTATAGAAGCAGAAAAAAATGTTGAGTGGTATTGGTTTTTAAATTTATATTATGCAACTCAATCGATATCGTAATAGAGGAACGATTCAATACGATAACACATTAATTTGAACGGATTCGCATAAAAAGATTACGTAATAAATGAATGATTCGGTGGAATAAAGAAGGAAATCGTAGGAAAAAATAAGAAGATCACATTTGCTGTTTTGAAGAAAATCACAGAAAAAAAAAAGATGGCGGTGGCTATTTTGAGAAGAAGACGGAAGAAGAAGAAAGAAGATCATGTGGAAGAGGATGATTATCATAAAACTCTTACTTCCTAAAATTAAGGGGATGTTATCATATCTAAATATTAATTATTTTATTGACTAAATTAATTTAAATTGTTGAATTACATGATTACCCTCATTATTAAATTAAATAGTTAATAAGGATTTAATTTAATGAGTGGCTATGATTGGTTTGTAAGGTTTGTACAATTCATTCGGTTTGTATTTGATACCCATCCTATATATATATATATATATATATATATATAACTATATATATATATATAATTGAGAGAGAGAGAGAGTGTGTGTAATTGTATGTCAGGATGTGTAAAACACTAAAACTGTATACCTATACACACACACATATATATATATATATATATATATATATATATAATTGAGAGAGAGAGAGAGAAGGTGTATGTCACTATGTCAGTATGTATTAGGCCATGAGTACCGCAAACCCTCAAGCCCTCAATGCAACATCAGCGCCACATCAGCTTTTCTCCTAACCCTCTCCTCAAGCCCTAAAGACCCGTAGCGCTACCCTCAAGCCCTCTTGCCACCTCATTTTTTTAATTCTTTTATTTATACATTTAATTATTTAACAACATAAAAATATTTATATATTTTTTAATAAATAAAAATAAGATAAATAATAAAAATAAAAATTCATATCATTCATTAAAAAATTAAAAATTAAAAAATACAAAACACTACCAATTATGATATTTTTTAATTTGCTCTTTTCTCGCTACCGTAGCCATCAAAGCGGGGCCCGAAAGGTGATCATGCGGGGTTATGAAAAACTCGAAGTCTTTATCAAATCGTTTTGCTCGTTCGATTTCTCGTTCGTGTTCCAACTTTTCTCGTTCGAGTTCGAGTTTTTTCATTTTGTACTCCATTGTATCATCAATCTTCTCGTTGAACGTCGTCAACAACTGAGTAACACTTTCGTTCGTATTCGACTCGCTCGTATTACTCGTTGATGTTTTTTTGCCTTGTTTCTCCCGATGGGTCGTTGAAGTTGTCGTCATCGTCATCATTGGAAGGGTTGGTACGTTTTGAACCCCGCGATGAAGTTGTCGTCATCGTTGGAACGGCTCCCCATTTTGGACATTTTTTGAGGACTTCCCAAGCTTGTTCGTGAGTGAAAGCAAACCCAAGTTGTGCTCGGTACCGTTCGTGTGCCGTTCGTGAAATGTCGGCCTCACTCATTCCGCTCCCTCTATTAGTGAGCAAGTTGTTGTAGATGCCGCCAAAAGAATTTATTCTTTTATTGAGGTCGTTGAACTTGGTGTTGAGTTGATGAGTTGTTCTATAATTTCCGCGACCCATTAAACTAAAGAACACTTGTCCGACACGGGTCCAAAAACTTTCTACATTTATGTAAATTCAAGTATAAGAATATTAACAAGAATAATAATAATATTAATAATATTAATAATATTAATAATAATAATAATAACAATAATAATAATAATAATAACAATAAAAATATTACCACCGGTTTGTGCGTTACCGATAACGGGGTCCTCCGAAACGTCAACCCACGCCGACACTAACGCGAGTTCCTCCTCTTTACTCCACATCTGTTTGGGGGCTCTATTTTCATATTGTTTGTTTTTTCCTTTTCTCGTTGGTCTCGGGTTTGATGGTTCCGGGTTTGATGGTTGTGTGTAGATGGATTGTGGTGTATGCGAGATTGATTGCGGGTGAAGGAATATTGTAGTTGGCCAGAGTAAAACCTTGTTCAATCATACCGGGACGTGTAAGTTGGTAAGGAATTTGTTGCGGATATTGTTGGCGAAATTGTTGCGAAAATTGTGGCGGATTTTGTGGCGAAAATTGTTGCGAAAATTGTGGCGGAATTGGTTGCGAAAAGTGCGGATGATAACCTTGTTGTGCAAACTCTTGAAAACCAAGCTCCGGGTCTTCTTGCGGTTGCGGTGTATCCGGTCGGTTACGACGGGATGTAGGTGTTTTGTTTGGATTCATGATGAAATTTGAGAGAGTTTGAGAGAATTTGAGAGGGTTTAAGAGAGTTTGAGAGAGTTTGAGAGATTTTTGTGTGAAAAATAATATGGGTTTGAATTAATATATATAGTGTGATTAAATTGAATTTTTTTTTAAAAAAATAGCCGTTGGCAACGGATTTATTTTCAAATTATTAAAAAAAAAATCACTCGGGTTCAACGGGTTTTGGAACCCGGGGCTAGAACCCGAGCCCGAACCCGAGCCCCCCGTACCACAGCCCGCATGAGCCCGAGCCCGAGCCGAGCCCGCGTGCCATACGGGTGGCCTTAGGTATTGTGTAAGGGAAATTCTAAGCCTACCCCCTGCCACATTCGTATACCCCCTCCCTCACATACTTATTTTTTTATTTTAAATTTACATTTTACCCCCTTATACTTATATAATTAATTTACTTTATACCTTTTAGTTTTCTATTTATCATTTTACACTTTTTATTATATTAACACATATAATTGTATATTAACTAAAATACGTTAAAAAATACTTTTTAATTTTAATAAGTTACACCATTATAATCGTCTCGTCGATACCTTCGAAATGAGCCTAATATTAATTTTTTTTATTTAATTATATTATTATGCGTCATACGTTTACGTTATTTTTTTATATTGTTATTCGTCGATACCTTATTATTTTTTTATTTAATTATATTATTTCGAAATGAGCTCAATATTAACTAAAATACGTTAAAAATATATTTTTTATTCCAACAAATTCCAACTTTGATTACTCATTTAAATCAATATATTCACGAGTACGAGTACGTTCTATATATTCTTTATACATATCTAATCTACGTCTGTATGGGTCGATCCATGTACTAGCAACTGGAAATCGACAATGTTTTCAATGGGTTGTGAGTGTGGGCATTGGGTATTCTCCGTTTAATACCACTTTTATGTAATGATTACCATTAACATGCACTATTGCAATTGACACGTGTTGGGATGATGACGGCGGTGGCGTCCTGAATGGTAAGTATGTCACATTACCTGCCATATTGAGAACATGTAGTATGACATTGAACCTTGAAGCAGCTAGAATTCCCATTTCAGGCATAACGATCCAATGCCTTTCTGGTGCAAAGACGCCCTTCTGGAAAAAATTCAACGCTTCGTTAATTCTTTGACACTTGTCGCTGCCAATCACAAAAGAGTAATACGGTTGATACTCAGTTAGTTCAGCAATTAACTCTCTGCGGATATCGTCCCATTGGTCTTCATCACCACCCAGACAAGTAGATATGGCTCGAAATCCACAATTTCCATCGCCCAATACATCTTGTATTTGTGTGATGTATGTATGAAATAAACTTGGGATTTGATTAAGATATGGATTGGGGGGGGGGGGGTGGGTTGTCGTGGGAAGTAGGAGCTATGCCTCACTGATTCTTGATGAGCAAAACCTTGAGAGTTGATAAATGTCGGCGCGTTAGAACAACTGCGTCTACGAGGGTCTTCAGGAATCTTATTTTTTTATTCTTTTGATTTAATTTAGTTGGTACCGACCTAATTGGTTGGTATATCGTACCAACTATTTAAACTTGGTTGGTACGTGGTATTAGAAGTCGTGTACCACGGTAATACCGTACCGTACCGACTTAGAAATATATATATATATATATATATATATATATATATATATATATATATATATATATTAAAATATATAAATCAAAAAAATTCAATATTAGGCTCATTTCGACCGTATCGAAAAGACGATTATAATGGTGTAACTTGTTAAAATTAAAACGTATTTTAGTTAATAAACAATTATATGTGTTAAATGTAAATTTTAAATTATGAAAGTAAAAGGTATAAAGTAAAGTAAGTAAATAATTATAGGGGTTGAAAGTATAAATATCAAATCAAAATCACAATTTTTGTCGAAAAGGCCTAGGGGCCTATAAAGGGGGTAAATTATTATGGGAAAAAGCCTAGCTATGTCTGACCTTATTATAAAAAATAAATACAATGATATAATTTATAAAAAGAATATAAATATTTATATATATATATATATAAAACAAAAAAGAATAACTATATATATATATATATATATATATATATATATATTTCTATATTTCTAAGTCGGTACGGTACGGTATTACCGTGGTATACGACTTCTAATACCACGTACCAACCAAGTTTAAATAGTTGGTACGATATACCAACCAATTAGGTCGGTACCAACTAAATTGGTACGGTTGGTATGAGAATTGGTTGGTTTGTCTCGGTATAAAATTGACACCCATATATATATAAACAAAAAGAATAATAATATATATATATTTCTATATTTCTAATATATATATATATATATATAAAACAAATAAATAATATATATATATATATGTCAAATAATATATATATATATATATTATATAAATATATATATTTAAATCAAAAAATGATTGTTTATGAAAACAATGCAATCATTTTTGGTGCCATTAGCACCTTTTTGGTGCAAATAGCACCCCCTTGTCATATACTTTATGTCTATAACTCTATATGTAATATGTATGACTGTAAATTTTTTATGGTTAAAAGTTTTAAGTAAATATATATCTCTATATATTTATATATTTGAGAGAGAGAGTGCATGCTAACTTGTTATAATTTATTCTTGTTATCTTGTATAGGATTAAATAAACAGGTTTTTGTTCGGAGGTAATAGTCAACAACCTCATTCTGAATCTAATCCTACAACTGAAGCAGCTGTTCCGGAAAGTTCAAAGAAACGAAAACAGTCAGAAACCAGATCTCGAGTATGGGAACATTTTGAGAAGATTTGCAATGATGCCATGGTAGTCATTAAAGGTAATTGCATTTATTGTTCGAAAGTGTAGATGAGGCTAAAAAGCGTGACACTTCATATTTAAATACCCACATGCATGCTTGTCTTAAAAATCCACATGCTAAGGAAACAAAGCAATCCATACTTGCATTTCAATATGGAAAATATGATAACAGTGATGGTGCTTTGACGTCTTGGGTTTTTAATCAAGAGGTTGTTCGAAAGTCGTTAGTTTAATGATTTTAATAGATGAACTTCCATTTAGGTTTGTTGAAGGGAGGGTTTTAAGCAGTTTATGGAGGGTTCATACCCTAGATTTAAGATCCCGTCTAGATGGACGGTTTATAGGGATATATTTGCTATCTATTTTAAAGAGAAGACGACCCTTAGGAAGTTGTTTAAGTCAAGCACGCAACGCATCGGTTTGACTACCGACACTTGGACATCTATTCAAAGAATTAGTTATATGTATATGACTGCACATTTTATTGATGATGAATGGAAACTAACTAAAAAGGTCATCTCATTTGTGCCAATATATTCACATAAGAGGGAATGTATAGCTAAAGCCACAGAGAGTTGTTTGCTTGAATGGAGAGTAAAAAATATTTTCACTATCACAGTTGACAATGCATCAAGCAATGATGTTGCCATTGGGTTCTTGAAAAACAAGTTGGTGAGTTGGGGTGGTTCTTCTACTAGGGCAGAATACATACATATGAGATGCATTGCTCATATTCTGAATTTGGTTGTACAAGATGGTTTGAAATTAGCCGATGCGTCGATTAAAAAGGTTAGGGATTGCATTCGGTGGGCGAGGGGTTCTCCAGCTAGGTTGCATAAGTTTAAAGAACTTGTAGAGTTTCTTGGAGTGGAAGAGAAAAGTTTTTTATGTCTTGATGTTCCAACTAGCTGGAACTCCCCCTATATGATGCTTCGAACCGCAGTAGCTTACAAACAAGTGTTTGAAACATATGGGAGTAGTGACAACATGTTGAGTTTGGAATTGGATAATTCGGTGCCTTCACGTCTTGATTGGTTATATGTTGAGAGCTTGGTGATTTTTTTGAAGACATTTTTTGAGATGACAATTAGAATATCTGGCTCGCTTTATGTCACTTCAAATTCTTTGTTATCCGAGATATCCGATTTGAGTTGCATTATTGCCGATATGTTACGATCCAAGTCAAATATTGAAAAGGTATGTGTACTTTCCTTTAATTTTAAATTTTACATCAACTAGAGTTTTAATATTTTCTTATATTTGGTTGTTGACAAACTTTTGTTTATTTATTTATTTATGATTTATGAACAGGTTACGGTTCTAAAATAAAGAGAAGTTTAATAAATATTGGGGTGATCCACAGAAGATGAATTTTATAATATTCGTTGCCAACATATTGGATCCAAGAGACAAGGTTGATTACATGTAATACCAGCTAAATCAAATGTATGGCGACGATCAAGGTAAGGCATGTTTCGAGAAGGTAAAGTCTAAACTAGAGTTGTTATTTCAATAGCATGTCTCAACATATTATGAATCATCTACTACTAATGATGCCTCCCCCCTGTTCCATGTGAAAATGTTCAAGTTCGAAGGGTACAATCTAGATTATAAAGCCAGCTAAAGAAACAAAAGATGGAAAGTGGGGCGTCACTCAATAAACGGACTGAACTTGAAATTTATCTAAGTGAGTCTATCATAGATGATACAAACGATTTTGACATTTTAAGATGGTGGAAGGTTAACAGTGAAAGGTTTCCTATTCTTTCGAAAGTGGCTAGAGATATACTTGTGGTCCAATTTCAACGGTGGCTTCTGAATCGACTTTTAGTACTAGTGGCAGGGTCTTAGATGCTTTTAGAAGTTCACTATCTCCTAAAATGGTGGAAGCTCTTATTTGTAAACAAGATTGGCTAAGATGCCCTAATCAGCCAATTGCGGTTGAAGAAAACATAGATGATATTGAAAAGTTTGAGAAATGTTCGACATTAAATTATTAATATGTATTTGACTCTTTGATTGGTTATATGTAGGGGTGAGCAAACGGACGGGTCGGACGGGTCGGGGCCCAAAACACCGAACCCGATCGGATATCGGGGTGGAGTATGGCCATCCGACAACCGTCCGATAAGATGATCGGATGTCGGATTTCGGGGCACTCGGGTTCGGTTTCGGGTCGGTCGGGGGAGTCGGGTTGGGCAGCTTAGCCTTAGGGTTTAGCAATCGCATCCAAACACCAAACCCATCCAAACCTGTCACCTGTGAACAAAAATAAGAAACCCAAAATTATACATTTATTATTCATAGACTATAGTCGGGTTGAACTTCAAAGCACAAACTCAAACAAAACCCAAAATCGTTCAAAAAGTCGAAAGCACAAACCTCAAACTCAAAGGCTCAAATCCTCAAACCTCGAACTCTCGAAGTGGAACTGGGGACTGGGGAGTGGGGAAGTCTCGGAGGACAGAACAGAGATGGGCGATGGGTGATGGGTGGCCGACAGCCGAGTGAGGAGGGCGAGAGGGTGATGGGCGGTGAAGAACCGTCGTGAGGAGTGAGGACTGAGAGTGAGGAGGGCGAGAGGCGTGAGTTCGTGAATCGTGAGTGAAAACTGAAAAGTTAGGTTATGAAATATCAAATATGATTATATTTGTAAAATATAAAATTTATAAAATAAAAACTATTTTTTTAAATTATCGGATATTCGGGTCGGACGGGTGGGGTAAACCCAACCCCAACCCGATCCTACTTACCCGTTTAACAAGTCGGGGATCGGTTATTCGGGGCTCGGGTTTTCGGGTTGCGGTTTTTTGGTCGATATTCGGGGCGGGTCGGGGCGGGTAGATCGGATAAGTCGGGTTTTGCTCACCCCTAGTTATATGTATTTATATCATGCTTATAATTTGTTTCTATTTATGCATAATTGACAAATATGAGAATTGGAAGTTCAAATTCTGTTCTTGATCGTAAGGATCCTACTCCAACAACTAATCTAGATGATTCTTAGAGGAAGAACTCGATGATTTTTGATAATTACCACTTTAAACTTTAAAGTTTGAACTTTATTATTTTATTACTTTATGGATGAAGTTTGGTTTGTTAATTTATTGAATTGATTTGTTAATTTGTTAATTGATTTATGAATGAATAATGATTGTTTATTTGTTTATAATGTATTAAATACCTTTTCATAATCGATATTGTTATTTGTTGTGCATGGTATCATGCTATGCAATTATTTATTTATTTATTTTTTATAATATATTACTTTAGAGCGTACACACCGTCTTGCAAGATGACATGACATGTCATGTGTCTTGCAAGACCTTGCAAGACTTACACAAAATTGCTAATATTGCAAAGTCTTTCAAATATTATTATATATTAAACAAACATTTATTAATTTAATTAGTTATTATTAATATTAGTTATTATTAATATGTTTGTTTAAATATTAGTTATTATTAATATGTTTATTAAATTTAATTCATTTATTAGTTTATTTGAACATTATGTTTTTTAATATTTTTATAAATATTTCTTACCCATGCTTTATTTATTAGTTTATTTGAACATTATTTTTTATAATATTTTTATTAAAATTTCTTACCCACGCTTTATTTTAAAAAAATGATACTTTTATGCAATGTTTTTTTTATTTAAACTGCTAAATTAAAAGTACGTTAATATAAAAATTACGAAAATACAAATACTAATAGATAAACGTACACAATTTATTTATCTATATTTTATAATTAATTTATTAGTTATATTATAATTATCTATATTATTTATATTATAATTATCTATATTATTTATATTATAATTTATTAGTTTAGAAATGAGTTTGGTCTTGCATGTGTGTGGAAGGTGTTATTGCAAAGCTGATGTGACACTTGTGAAAGGAGTAATGTCTTGCATGTGTGTGGATGGTCTTAGTAGTATGTAGTTTAGTGTCTAAAAGCATCAACAATGCATGATCTTTTCAATAACTTGTTGTATTTGTAACTTTCCACTAACTTATTTTAACAAAAACTTATTCTTAAAAACTATCTCCAATGCAATAACCTTTTGAAAAGTTTTTTATCATTTAAAATTTAACATTCATCCTCTTCTATTTAAATTGTCTTATAAAACCCCTCCTAAAAACCATCATAAATACATTGTATTTAGTTGTTACACAACATTTTATTATACGTTAGTTGTTCGTTTGTCATGCCCATGACTATTCTTTACCAGCTAAATGTTGATTTTGAGCATGGTCCTAAAATTTTGGGGCCAATTTTACATTGTTTAGGGTTTTCCATAAACAAACGATGATAAAAATGTACAAAAAATATAATGACAAAGATACAAAAAATCAATTCGCTAAAAAATGAAAGATGATGAATATATTATATGATTTTTATTTTTTAGGTATTCGATATTTGTGTCATTTTGATCGTCTTCATGGAAGTTTTTTAATAATGTAACGACCCAAAAATCCACAAGGCAAACATAGCATTGAACCATAACCTTTACAAATCTGGGTCCCAAAATTTCTCACTACATCCATCTACACTTAAGTTGGCGGAAACAACCTATACACAACTGAGAATAATCTATCATCTACAGTAGGCACTTGCACTGTCTCTAGCTGCATCTGCACTCTATCTTGCTCTTGCTCGTTACCCGAGCCTCTTACTAATTGCATACCTGAAAAGATTTTAGTTTTGAAAAACGAGGGTTAGACCCTGAGGTCTAGTGAGTTCCCTCCATGAACGGTGTACGTCAACATCATAAAAATCATTTATAAAACATTTCACATTCTTCACATAAACATCATTCATGGTACTGCACTGTGTATTGGATCACATAAACATTCCGCGATCGGGGCCCCAACAGACTCCCCTCTCGCCTTATCCCGGAGCCTACGCAGATTCCCCTTCCGGAACCTACGCAGACTCCCCTTCCGGAACCTACGCAGACTTCCCTTCCGGAGCCTACGCAGACTCCCCTCTACTCGAAATAGGAGGAAACGAATTCCAACCTACCAGTCTATCATACATATCCAAGGGATCATCAGAACCCGAGGATCTATCTCTGATCCCACAGTGCAGACCGACTCCACATAGCATTCACATAAACCATCATAGTCATAAAACATGAGATTTATAATACACTTTACAATTCGTTTCATTGCTGAATAATCTTTTCAGTAGAGCATACTTTTCATGGGAAATCATTCGTAAAAACTAGTAAATAATTCGTGTTCGTAAACATACCCTGATCAGTGAAATACTAAACATTCATTTACGTACAAATCATGTAAAACAACGGGGTATTTCCACATAACCGCTTTCCTTGGAAAAACACGTACAATCATGTATTTTAGTTAGAAAAACTCACCTGGCTTGCTCGCTCCAAAGCTTCTCACTTACACTTCCGATCTCTAGGTGGAACACCTAAATTTAGAAAATGTACATCAATATCTAATTATATATAATCGCCTTACTTCCGATCATATTCTCCAGTTATTTTATTGATAAAATACCCCTCACACCCAACTAAAATTATTGGGCTTCCTTAAATAGGACACACCGGATCCCATTCATTACATAATACCGGGTCCTATTTAAATACAACTTCGCTCCCTTTCTAGACCAATGATGGACCACGACCCAAGAACAACTCATGGGCTCTTATTAAAAATAGATTGCAATTAAATGCATCTAATCACGTGACCTCACCAAAATATGAAGACCTACTAAAAAAAATGAAATGGATCCTTCCCAAAGTTCCACGTGGCCTAACAGTTCTAATTTGCATTAAGTATGAATTCTAGTTCCAAGCTACCAGATTTGTTTTGTGGTTGGCGGTCCACCCAAAACACACGTGGCCCACCAGCCTTTGGATTGCAATTAAACTTGCCACGTGACCCAACTCACACACTAATACCCTTGGTCCACTAACGCTGGAATTAATGTAGTTACGGTACCCTTTTTTTTATCTTCCGTCTGACTTCCGATGGGACTCCCGGTAGCAGCAATCTCCCGGGGATGGAGACTCCCGGTGATGGAGACTCCCGGTGACAGTGACTCCCGGTACTAACAAGTCCCGATACTAACAAGTTCCGGTATTCGACGATTTCGACAGAAACTCCAATCCTTCGATTTTAGCTTAACCCACAGGTTAACCATTATACTTTCTTCCAACATTAACGTATGTTTTTCACTAATCTTTTACGTCCGTATGAAATAGCTAATTTAACCAGATTTAAAGTTAAACTCCCTAAATGATGTTCTTACCAGTTTCTTAGCTCAAACTTTAAAGAAAACTCAGAACTAACATCAATCTCACAACTAAATAAGAAAAAGATAACTGAGATTTAATTGCTTACCAAAAAGAGCTGCTCCTACTGATTCGATGCCAACGTTTTCTCCTCCTCTCTAAGTCGTTCTTTCCTCAGCCGCCAACAGAAATTTCAAGAGAATACTGATTTGGTGACAAACCCTAGGGAATTGGTCCCTATATATATTTTTCACAATTTACAATAAGTCCCTTACCAATAACTTTTATTTCTTTTACAACCACCACCCAACTTCTCAAGGCTTGACTTTGGCCACCAAACCTTCAAATCTTAACTTAAAATTTCAGGTTATTACAAATAATGTATTTTGTTATAAAATATAATTTGTTTTATTATAGATATTTCATGAATTAGATTAACTAATCAAATAAAAAGAAAATATGATTAATGAAGGGTACAAAATAAAATTTTAATTAGAAAAAGTCTTTACTCCAATAATTTGGAGTTCACCAACTTTTGAATATAAAGTCTTTCACTCCAATGCATTAAAACCTTTTCAAAAGCTTTTCTAAATAGTAAAAACCAATTAATTGGTTATGCTCTAATGTCTTAGACAGGGCCGAGCCCAAGTACTCGACAATGGTCGAGGGCATCACAACCCATACCCCTTTTATAGATTAGTAGGTTCCATTTTTCATTTACAAAAAATAAATTTACTGATTTACAAATTACACCGAAACTTTCTCTTGGGCGGCAATGACTCCAAATCGTGAAATTGACCGCCTTCTCGTTTCTCACACACACTGACACTGACACAGATCACGATTTCTGCCTTCTCCAAATCGATTTCACCCTTCTCCAAATCGTCAACCGATCACGGTTTCGGATTTCGGATTTCTCCAAATCGATCACGGCGACATCACGCTCACGATTTCTGGTTCAATCGACTAAATCGAGGGTTTTTCTGTGGAAATTGGAATAGCCGATTGAGGGCTCACGACAGTGATTTCTTGTTAAATACTTCAATCCAAGTGTTTTCCTTCTAGTTCTTATATTTTTCTATTTAATTAATAATCTAATATTCTGTGTTTGGCGCCAATTTGCTGATTAGGTTATTTGCTTATTTGGTTAAGGGTTTTAGCTATTTACTGATTTGTTAGGGTTTAAGTTATTTATTTGTTAGGGTTTAGATTATTTGTATTAGGTTATTTGTTACTATGAAATTGGTATCATCAAAGTCAGATCAATGGTTTGCAATATTTACAAGTGACTAAATTTGAATAATTTTAAAGATCGATTCAGGAAAAGCCTTATATATGCTTTTAAAATGTTGCTTATCAGAACTAGGAAGCCCTTAAATCTAGGAATCTACATGAGCCTAAAAAGTGTAACGCATGGAATTATGTGTTCTTCAATGGGAAATTCTTGCAGGTAGTTTAAGAGTTCCATTTGTATTATGTTGTTGTGTGCTTATTTTTTAATGGCACAACTCCATATCCTACCACCCAAATAAAGTTACCTTAAATCTCATGAGAATATTCTGACAATCTTTAGGCTAAATAAGCTAGTTGTTGATAAATAAACTAGTTGATAGACTAGTCATTATAGGTAAAAATGGTTGATAAAGTTTGTGTGTTCTCTGTTTCTTAGCATACGGGCATTTTTTCAACTCTCCGCCCAGGGCATCCAAAACCATAGGACCGACCCTGGTCTTAGAATCTTGGTGAGTCGGTATATTAAATTAATAATTGTGCATGTTGACATGGAAATGCATATTTCCTTACTAGCCACTACACTAGCCTATACACTAATACATTATACACTTGCACTAGTTTGACAGAGAGTGTCTATTATTGTCTATTGAGTATTGACTTCCTCTTCTCTTCATTATACCATCATGTTCCTGATGGATCCTACGGCGTCGTTTCTACTTTTCTTGAAAGCTGAAAAGTGAAAACCCTGATGCAAATGAATACCAATACCAGTATTACTAATTTACTATACCATGCATCACGCATCCGACACCCTATGTCCTTAGTCGAGTTAGTCTTGAAGCAGAACTGCACGTCTGTAGCAGATGAGCTCATGAGCATAAAGGCTAAATTTAGGATACAAAACTTATCCAAACCCGACCACCCGAACCGAACATATCCAACGCTGAATGGTCCGACACCCGCTAACCTGCCCACCTCGTTTGAGAAATTACGGGAATGGGTTTAGTTACCCCAATCCCGATCGGGTTTACCATTTTTTACCCCAACCCGACCCATGCTCACCCCTAGCCTCCGAAGCCACAATAATGATAGGAACAACCAAGATATTTACAACCATTCTAGACAAAATTCAAAACTTTTTTGATTGTTACTTCCACTAAGCTAAGATGATAAATTTGTAGTCTTGACTAAAAAAACACCCCTATTCTAGATACATATCATGTTCAGATTTCATACGAGTTACCGATGTCTCCCCACTAAAAACATCTAACAGAAGTTCAGAATAGACCACTAGATCCATCATTTCCTTCACGAGTATTTAATCCAAATTCACATTCCCCACTTTCATCTACAATAGAAGAAGAATACCTTCTCACATATTCATCAAAAAAAAAAACTCATACATAACCTCTTTGTCTTTGCTAATATTTTCTCGAGCTAAATTTGGAGGAAACATTTTAGGTCATGCAATCTCTATAGCCCTCATTTTCAATATACGGTGTACCACGATCCCTATTGACATCAACATGTTACATCCCCTATGATATTTATCTATTCTCTCTTTCATGTACTTTATCATAATTTTAACAAAATCATCTTTTGACCGAGATTGTTTATCCATAACCTTAATCCTTTGTACTTCAACAAGAAACAAGTTGGAAGTTGGATATTGATAAGTGAATATTGAGTTAGTAGCATCTTTAAACACTTTCAGTGTATCAAACATTTTTGAAATTTTACCCCACTCCTCTTCATGAAGACAAGAAGCATAATTATGGTCATGCAAAGCATATCAAGAAAATAGTCATCTAAACTTGATGACACAATCTAGCATGTTGTATGTTGAAGTCCAACGTGTCTTGTATTCAAGAACTAACTTTCGATGCTTCATGTTGTATTAGCTTACAAGTTCACCAAAATGTTTGAGACGTGCATCACTTGAGTTCAAGTAATCAACAATAATCAACAGTATCATGGACTTTCTCAATAATGTACTTTACTTGTTGAAGACCATGTTGAACCATAATGTTAAGAATATGGGTGCAACATCGGATATGAAACAATCTTCCACCACAAATAAACATCCAATTTGATTCAAAATTATCCTTCAAAATGGTAATACAAGAATCATTTGCAGATGCATTTGTGAAAACCTAACACGAATACACAAAGATTAAGCTTTATTAGTACACAAATCATAAATAAAACAGAACACATATATACACTATATTAAGCAAATTATAACTTATTTGTTTTTCTCAATTTCCCACTCCCTTAGGCATGTTAAGCTGCAATTAACTATATTTGTGCTTTTACGTGGATGAGGGAAATGAAAAAAGTTAATCACTCGCTTTTGAAGCTTCCAATCAAGATCCACAAAATGAGCAGTAATTACCATGTATTCAATTTGTTGTGGCTTTGACTTCCATAAATCTGTTGTCAAACTTTATTCGTTCTATTTTCTTGAGCAAAATATTTTATTCTCAGACTTTGAAAGAGTCGCTTTAATAGTAACTCGGGATACACGGTTCCGGTGTTGGAAGTGGTGGATCTAGCAATTTTAGAGATGGGGTTGGAATTTAAGTAATGTTGGGTCACTTAAGATTTGAAGATGACCTCCAGTCTTTCATTTTTACACATTTCATACTTAGAATATTTTTTAGGTTCTTTACAAGCAGCTTAATTATATAACACAAAAATGTTCAGTGAAGTCGAAGATCAACCGAAGAAACAAAGAAGAAGTGTATCTTCAAAGCGGATTGAAGATGGGCTTCTCAACTAAAGGTTAAGCTGCTACTTGAAGACATCTTAGTCTTCGGTCAGGACCACTTGAAGACATCTTCAGCAAGAATCACTTGAAGACATCTTTGGCAGGTACTGTACTTTCTCTGCAAAGTATATTTGTGATATCTTGCATTGATGGGGACATCCTACGAATATCAGGAAAAATGTTGTTTGGCTTTCTTATCACTTTCAAGAAAGGTCTACAACAACACACTACAGGTCAACGCTTCAAGACAAAAGGTACATCTCAGTACTTTGCAGAAGAACCTGCCTTCCTACCCATGCTTGACAAGTGTCCATGCATTTAATGCATGAGGCACTATATAAAGAGGACGTCTCCTTCCTTGCAAAGATTACCGGTTTACAATTTCTCAATGCTCACAAGTGTTGGCAATTCCTTTCTCTCTCAAAGAAGTTCATTGTTTGTCTAAGTGTATTTTCAATAGTTCTTTATTCTCTTTGTGTCTTTGTGTAAGATTGTTTGAACATATTTTATCTGTTCTGTTCCGTAACAATATGTAGTTTTCTATGTGCAATTCTTGATTTTATATCAATAAAGAATTAAATTAAGTGAATTTTTTTGTATATTGTATTCAACCCCCCTTCTACAATACTTCTTGTCTTTGCTACTCCATAGCTGGGACCAACAAGTAGTATCAGAGAAGGTCAGTTTAATCTAATAAACTTGATCTGTAATGGCTTCATCTTCTTCTTTAAACAATGTTTCTTCTCAAAACTCTAATGCTGGATCATACGACAATGGCTCCATAGCCAAACCACCAAAGTTTAACCCTAATAACTTCTCTCTGTGGAAAAGTCGTATGATGCTCTTCTTGAAAGAAGTTGACAACAGATATCCCACCATGCTCCATGAAGGACCTTTTTTCTCTAGAGTTTGGGATCGCTATAATGCCCAAAAGGCAGACAAAGATGAGGACGCTGATTAGTCTTCTGAGGAAGAACGTACAGCTGCTACTGGGAGATACATTGTAAAGGATCCCAATAAGTACAATGATGAAGATAAACGTCTTGTAGCTCTTGATACTAAAGTCATAGCCATCATTGCCCTCTCTTTGCCTGATGAGGTGTACCATTCTCTTGTAAACTTTCCTACTACTAAAGAAATGTGGTCTACCCTGTGTGTCCTTTATGAAGGAACTTCTGAAGTTAAAAAGAGTAGAAAAATTGCTCTTGTTAGAAAATATGAACTGTTTTCATATGAAAAAGGAGAATCTCTTTCAGATTACTACAACCATTTTAACGGTCTTCTTAATGACCTTAAGTTGTTGGGTCGCATTTATGACAATAAGGAAGTCTTATGCAAATTTATGGATTGTCTTCCTGATTTATGGGAAAACATTTGCACATACATTAAGACAACCAAGGACCTTGATCATATGCCTCTCACTGCTCTTTATGGTACTCTCTTTAACTATGAGCAAACCAAGCTCCAAAGGAAGCCTGTCATTAAAGACATCAAAAGCTCTTTTGTTAGGACCATAAATGTCCTATTAATATAGAAAGTGATATAAAGAAAAGAATATTAATGGGCTTAATAGATTAATGGGCCATGGGCTTAATAGATTAATGGGCCACGGGCCTCAGGCTTTAGGCCTTAGTATAAATTGTTTTGTTAACCTTAGTTTGTAGGTTAATCGTCCCATAACCATTGTAACCGATTCTCTGAATGGTTTATGAAATATAGGGATGACATATTGAAATCAATCGTGTTCATTGCATATTCTTTACTGATTTCATATCGTTTGCACTAATCTGGGATCTACACGTGGTATCAGAGCAGAATCGGTGATTTGAAGAAATAGAAGAAACCGATCGAAAGTAAGAGAAAACAAAGAAAAAAAATTCGTACACAATTTTCTGGAAAATGCAGCCATGCCGTTTTGCCTATTCCCGGAGTTTGAAGCGTCGGATCGTCGCGAGTTTTGGACAGTAGCTTCAAGACATTTTGTTATACATTCTGAATGCTGGAGATTGGTGTTTGAGGTCCAGAAAGCATCCGTTTTCTGTTCGATATAGTGCAGTTTTTTGTGGGTGATAAATATCAATCGGGTAAACGACGCTGTTTGGTAAGATTCTTAGTTTTTCGATTTTTATTCAAATTAGTGGTTTCTAATTGTTTTAATCTATCTATTTGAGTCATTAATCGTGTTTGGTAAAGTTTCAGATTCAAAATTGAAGTTTTGAGCCTCAATTTTAAATATTAGGTTCTAAATACGAAAACAGGTTTAAACGAGGACAACAAGAAGGTTGAAAATGTGATAAATACGAAAAACGGATGGAAACAATAAGAACCTAAACTCAAAAAATCGATCAAAAAGACTCTTGTAACAAAATGGTAGAGTAATCCAAACAACAATTGCATTTTTCAAGATGCCTCAACTAACCAATGAAATAAAATTACGTATAACAGTTTTACCATGGATGAACTGCCAAGAAATGACAGATCCAGAAGTACCCCACTGACCGGAAACTAGATCGCAACTGCGAACCATATGAGGGGCGATGACAACCATTTCGTGTGGTTTGTGGTTGAAGAATTGTTGAAGGAAGTTGCCACCGCATTTGATATACTTCACGAACTATCTTTCCTGTTATACCCATATTTTTCTCTCCTTTGCTCTCAGTACTTGCACATTTGAGGCCTCTTTATATACTCATTTGAGGTGGTCCGTGCGGTTTGTCAGAAAATCGAATTTGTACAGCCATTTCAGAAAATATGGGTAGGTTTAAACAAATATTGTTCAAGACTTCAAGTTGATGGACGGTTTTGGACTATGAAAAAAGATATTTGTATAGATGTGTCTAATCCGTTATATATATTATTATAAGTGTATTTGTACAGTACTATAAGATATATCTTGATTTTAATAATTTTTTTTTGTTTTTGTCGATTTTATAACACGGTTTTGTGTAGTTTCGAGAGAGCAATAATATTTTTTTAGTTGCGGTTTGGGGGGTAATGAGACTCGCCTTAAACTGTGGACAGAAGTGGTACGGACGTTTACTTACCTAATTTGGTCTCACCGGAATCGCATAGTTTTCAAGAAAGACACAAGGAAATTGGAAGACCTTTTTTTCGACTTCCAACGTAGGAGCTTCGAATGGATTGCAAGAAGAATCCGCAGGAAGAAGATCGAGTGGAACTCGTGGTTATCAGCTTTTGTGTTGCTCTTTGACCGAAGCATCACCGTCTTATTCATTCTCACTTTCTGTCGGGTTTTTTTAACACTATTACATACATAGCTTACATACTTAACTCTCGCTGCTTCTCACACTTTAAGCTTGATGCATGCATTCATCCATGGAGATCCATGTTGCCATCAATCTTTGACCTAAGATTTATTTGTTGACTTATTAATGTCTTGCTGCATGCTTTTCATACACCATCACATGCTTCCTTCACTATATATTTTCATCACGTACATGCATAGCAAGAGGTTAATTTAAGCTACTATTATTTTTTGTTCTTCTTAGCATTCATCCATACATAATCACATTGCATCATTTTTGTTGATTACTCTTCCATCACATGCATAAATCTCATATATATATATACTAGTTGAATACCCGTGCGATGCGGCGGGAGCCGGTAAAATCATATTGTAAAACAAAAGTCATAGTTCGTTGAGTCTTGCACTTAATTATAGGGGCATACTCATTCCATATTTTGCGGTATTTCTTTTATCATAGATATCTAGATAAACCATTGAAAAAAATAACTATTTAACAATTGTGTTCAATAGATATTTCGAATGATAGAAATTATAACACCATGATATAATTTAAATGATATTATCACAAGATCGTTTAGATACATACAAAATAGGGAAAAGTCCATACAATCTGAATGAACTTTTGTGATTTTGGGTGATTAAACTAGGTAACACCACCGCGCCTTGCGCGGTGAATACAAATATTATTACCAAGATTAATATACTTTACTAAAAAATTATTGACTTATAACCAGTTGTTATTTTACTAAAAAAATTATTGTTATATTACTAAAAGAAAGTATATAAACATTGGTATTTTACTAAGAAAATAAAACAATTTAAATTTTTTGATTTATAATCATTGTTAGCTTACTAAGAAAAATAAGAAATTAAATAAATAAAAAAAATAATTTATTAAATAAGTTTTGATTTATAAGTATTGTTAGCTTATACAAAAAAATGTAAATAAATAAAAATATACTATATTAAGAAAATTGATTTATAAACATTTTAAGCATATAAAAAGAAAAAAAGAAAATAAAAAATAGACTCTATTAAAATAAGTATTTGATTTATAATGATTGTTATCTATCGTATTAAAATAAGTTCTTATAATATTTAATTCAAGTAGCTTACGAAGTAAAAATAAATCAATAAACTCAATAATTATAATAAAATAACCATTGTTATAAATCAATAATTATATTTATTAAAAAAATTATCAATTTATAAGCAGTTGTTATCTTACTAATATATATTGTAACATCCCAAAAATGCAACAGGACATACATAGCATTAAATCATAACATTTACAAAAATTGGGTCCCAAAATTTTCTTTACATCAGTATCAACTAAGGTTGGCGGAAACAACCTATACACAACTGAGAATAATCTAGCTTCTACAAGTGGCACTTGCACTGTCTCTAGCTGCATCTGTACTCTATCTTGCTCTTTTGCTCACTTACCTGAGCCTCCTACTATTTGCTTACCTGAAAAGGTTTTAGTTTTGAAAAGCGAGGGTTAGACCATTAGGTCTAATGAGTCCCCTCCATAAACAGCGTACATCAACATTATAAAAAATCATTTTATAAATCTCTTAACATTTTCCAGTGTTTAAGGATCACATAGCTAACCACGATCGGGGCCCAAGAAGACTCCCCTCTCGCCTCATATTGGGGCCCAAGCAGACTCCCCTCATTCCGAGTAGGAAGGAAACGAATTCCCTCCTACAAGCTTCTCACATATCCGAGTAGGAAGGAAATGAATTCCCTCCTACAAGCTCATCACAATGCCCAAGGGATCATCGGATCCCGAGGTTCTCGGATCCCACTGTGCAGACCGACTTCACATAACATACACATAGCATAACGTAAATTACAAGCGTGAAATCATCGCACATCATTTCATATTGCTAGAAGCCGTTCTTTAAAATAAAGCGTACATTTCATGGAGAACACGCGTCACGGTTGTAAAGCAGTTCATGCTCGTAAACGAATCATAATCAGTAAAACATTCAACTTTCATTTAAGTAAAAATCATGTAAAATAACATGGCATTTCTACATAATCACTTTCTTTGGAAAACACGTAAAATCACGTATTTTAGTTAGAAAAACTCACCTGGTGCGTTTAATATTTTGCCTTACATTGCTTCTGACTTACAACCGGGTTACCTGAGAAATGGATGAATTATAAACTGCCCAGACCTTAACACCAACTTTCCGGACACTATCCGGACTCAACTTACCGGATACATAACTTACCGATCAATCAATACTTTCCGGACAACTTACCGGATTACTCCATTACCGGATAACTCTTACCGGATAACTCTTACCGGACATACTACATTCCGGATACACACACTTTCCGGACATCACATCCGAAAACCTGAACTGTCACTTACCCGGAAACCCTCGACACCCGGATACCTATGAGCACCATCCGGAAACCCCCACTGTCCGGACATTACTATCCGGACGGGGCGACGTCCAGGAACTTGCGAACTAGGAAAAAACCCAACTTCCCAAAATGATTAGAATCGAGGTTTCTGCTATAGGCTTGATTAGACAAACACTTGGGTTCGTTCACCAACCATAAACACCCATAAAAACCCACTTATGACCTCTAAATCGGTTCACAATAATCAAAACCCCAAAATACAACTTTAAAGACATTTAGGTGAAGAACACATGGATTCATAATGTTTTCTCACCCCAAATCCCCAGACTAAACAGAAGGGATACATTAAATAGCAAGGAGAAAGTTTGGATGAGATTACCTTTACTGATTCTCTTCTACAAATCTAATTTCTCCAATTTGTTCTTCTTCTCTTCCTTTCTCTCCTTCTAGCCGCCAAACATCCCAAACAAGAGAAAAAATGGCTAAACCTAGGGATTTGAACTAATATATACTTCTCACAAATTGCACAAAGGTCCCTTAACTTAACTTGCTTTCTTTTAACATTAGCCACAAAACTTTCAACACATACTAGGATTTCGGGTTGTTACATATATATATATATATATATATATATATATATAGGGGAGGTATCCGTTGCAAACCAGTCAGTTTGTGAAAACTATACAAACCACTATATTAGGAAACAATAGATGTATTTATGGATAATCATTATGATTCATTAATTAAGACTGAGATATATATGGAAGATGATAAGATTCATTCATTATGATCATGACTTTAGATTAGGAAACATAATAAAATCAGATATTTATTAGACTTGATCAACGGCTAAGATTGGTTTGTATAGTTTGCACAAACTGACTGGTTTGCAACGGATACCTCCCCTATATATATATATATATATATATAATATAGTTTGTTAAAATAAGTATTGACTTAAGTATTGTTAGCTTACTAAGAGACAAAATATAAACATTGATATAGATCTTACTAAGAAAATAAAACATTTTAAAAGTTTTGATTTATAATCATTGGTAACTTATTAAGTAAAACAAAAATTAAATAAATAAAAAATATACTCTATTAAATAAGTTTTGATTTATAAGTATTGTTAGATTATCCAAAAAAAAAGTAAATAAATGAAAACATACCATATTAAAAACATTTTTGATTTATAAGCATTGTTAGCCTATTAAAAGAAAAAAATAAGTTCATATGTTATAAGCATTTAATTTATAAGCATTGTTAGCCTACGAAAAGAAAAAAAAGTAAGTTCATATAACCTATTAAAAATAAGTAATTGATTTATAAACATTGTTATCCATCTTAATAAAATAAATTCATATAATATTTAAATCATGTAAGCTTACTAAATAAATTATATCAATAAACACAATTATTATAGTAGAATAACCATTATTATAAAATAATAATTATAATTTTTAATTTTTTTTGAATGTGGGTTTTATTAAATCTTGGTTTAGTTAAATAAACAAATAAAATTGAGTTAAAATCAATAAAAATAAATAAATATAGAAAATAAAAGGTTAGACACATTTAATGCTACATTTTTATTAAAAAAAATTCAAAACTCTCAAAAAATTCTATGACCTCAATGGAGGCTTCTCCTTAACTTTCTCTACCACATTCTCCTTTATATATATATATATATATACTAGGTAACAGCACCGCGCCTTGCGCGATGAATACAAATATTATTATAAAGATTAATATATTTACTAAAAAAATTGATTTATAAGCAGTTGTTATGTAACTAAAAAACAAAAAAAAACACAATTTATTAAAATAAGTATTGTTAGCTTACTAAAGGGAAAAATACAAACATTGGTATCTTACTAAGAAAATAAAATAATTTAAAAGTTTTGATTTATAATCATTGTTAGTTTATTAAGAAAAACAAAAATTAAATAAATAAAAAACATGTTTTATTAAATAAGTTTTGATTTATAAGTATTGTTAACTTATCCCAAAAAAAAATGTAAATATACATATTAAAAAAATTGATTTATAAACATTTTTATCTTACTAAAAGAAAAAATAAAGATAAAAAATATACTCTATTAAAACAAGTATTAGATTTATAATAAATGTTATCTATCTTAATAAAAAAAAGTTCATATAATATTTAGATCTACTAAGCTTACGAAGGAAAAATAAATCAATAAACTCAATAATCATAATATAATAACAATTGTTATAAAATAATAATTATAATATATTAGAAAAATTTATTGATTTATAAGAAGTTGTTATCTTACAAAAATAAATAAAAGAATATATATATATATATATATATTTTAATATAATTTATTAAAATAAGTATTTGATTTATAAATATTGTTAGCTTACTAAAAGAAAAAATATAAACATTGGCATCGATCTTACTAAAAAAAATTTAAATTTTTTGATTTATAATCATTGTTAACTTATAAGGCAGCAAAAATTAAATAAATAAAAATATATTTTATTAAATAAGTTTTGATTTATAAGTATTGTTATGTTATCCATAAAACTGTAAAGAAATAAAAACATAAAATATTAAAAATATTTTTGATTTATAAGCATTGTTAGTCTACTAAAAGATAAAAAAATATAACATATTAGAATAAATATTTGATTTATAAACATTGTTATCTATCTTATAAAATTATAAAATAAAAAATGAAAAGTTTTGTTAGCTTATTAAGAAAATAAAACAATTTAAAACAAAAAATTAAATAAATAAAAAATATATTATATTAAATAAGATTTGATTTTTATGTATTGTTAGCTCATCCATAAAAATGTAAATAAAAAAAATGTACAATATTAAAAATATTTTTGATTTATAAGCATTTTTAGCCTACTAAAAGAAGTATTTGATTTATAATGTTATCTATTTTATAGAATTATAAAATGAAAAATGAAAAGTTTTATTAATTAATGAGAACATTTAATGTATGGTTTTTTTTAAATAAATCAAAATTCTATAAAAATAAATAAATGGGCATAAAAACCTATCCTTAACCCTCTAGCGTACATTCTCCTTTATATATATATATTGACTGATTGGACAAACTTTTTGAACAAATAAATCATTAGATTTTGTAAAACTTATCAAATAGGTCCTTCTAACCTCCGGTTATAGTATAAAATCATGAAAACATTTGGAGAAACCCAACAAACTTCAATATTTTGAACGATTAAATCCCTCAATATTATTTGAAAGCATAAATTCTGGATCTATATATTCGCAATTTTACATATCAAGAAATGAACAGACAACCAAATTTTGATATGATTAAAGAGGCAAATATGCCCAAAATGCTTCATTTACAACAATTGAATTTACATATAAAGCAACATCATAAACGATTAGGGCATCCACAATGGTAAACCCATCTCAATGACTTGATCAAAAAAAATATATTAAAAAAATAGTGGGTCCCACCAAAGACTTGAAAGACTTGAACTTACCTCTCACAAACAATTGTTCAGACGCTTGAGAAATGCCAAGTCTTTCATTAGTAAACCCTTTCTCAAGTCCTTACTCCAATCATCAACCTATCCTCAAGTCATGTTCAAGCCTTTCCTCAAGCCATGTTCAAATGCCATTGGAGATGCTCTTACAACCATATGAACTCGGGATCTCTTGGATAACGACAAAGAACTATAAGTTCAATAATGATCGTAAGCATGCGATAACAAGGGAACGCCAATAAAAAAACAAAGAAGCAAGATCTGGCTATGTATAACAGAATCGATAAATGTAAGGCGTCCAAACTCAACATTTCTTGAAGAGCGGTGAGTTGTAGCAGACCGAACCGGAGAACGAAGGCAAGCATTGTACTGCCACCGCGTTAACTTCCATCCATTGATCGAACCAACACCGAGTCGGAGGACCAACATCCCAACTGCACGTAGAAGCCGTAGCTGGAACCATGTAACATATTTCTATAAATTTGTAACCAGCCAGCCCGATCCTAGTTTCATGTTTTCACTCAAGGTTTCAACCATTGATCAAACTCATAATGTTCTTGGCCTTCACAATAAAGAAAGAAAGAACCCGCTGCATAGCTTATCCTTTATCTGCTAAGCAACAACTAATTGGTATACATAACTTGATCTGTACAGATCAATAACAATATTTGACGCTCCAAATATCAACCCAATAAATTTATAGGTGTGTGCATAAAGTCCCTCTATTAATTTAAATATTCAAGAAGAAAAAAAATAACTCTTACTGCTCCCAAAAGACATGATGATAGGAGAACGGTTTCATCACAATTAAAATACTTGGTAGTAGCAATACCATATGATATGTTCAAGTCTATGCCGTTACAGCGATCAAAATATGAAATCGCGGTCAAGACCGTGATTTGAAATAGCGGTTATTACGATGGTAAAGAATAATCATCTAGTGAAACTCCATCCTAATCATCTACAAGCAAATAGCTTTTGTACTATCAAAATTAGCAGCCACAAAAAAAAAGAATAATCAAGGAACAAAAAGAACCATTTCAGGTTGTAAGTTTAGGCTTATGTCCATAGCAAAAGGAACCATTTCAACCTCTAATTTTAAGCGTGTAAATCTAACCAGGCAGTGAGGAACCAAAAATAACATCTTACCTTAGTTTGGGGATGTTTACTAAACACTTACTCGGGTAAGCGCTTACCAAGTCACATTATCTTACCGGAAGAATATGGCAAGAACCAAGAATTGAAAATGAAGATGCATATGAACATTAAGAAGTTGTGTTTCTTGATGCTTTTGGCTGCTACTATAATTTGCCTTCGTCCAATGGAAAATCAAAGCCATGAAGATGCACATGAACATTGAGAAGGTGTGTTTCTTGATGCTTTTGACCAAAAGCCATGTGTTTCTTGAAGCTTTTGACCAAAAGCCATGTGTTTCTTGATGCTTTTGACCAAAAGCCAAATTTCCCTTTTCAATATATGATATGCATCCCGAATTTCCCACCAAATATATCTTTATATATGTTCCGTTATTATATTACACCAGCTTTAAACCAAATTCAAACTAAACAACACTAAACCAAAAAACTAATTTCAATCAAGAAAAAATGTTACCTGGAGATGAGATGGATCTGTCTTCTAATTTCCCACCGCGTATTACTCAACTTCAAACAATCAAGACACCGCACAGTAAAAGAAAATTGATCCTTATACTTGAGTCCCGATCCTGCAACAAATCACGGTAAAAGCAAATTGATGCAAAATCATAGTCAAAATTATTGCAAAATCAAACTCACAGTAACAAAATCAAGCTGAAAATTGATGCATTTGATGCAAAATCAAACTCACAGTTTCATGAGATACACCAGGCGACATCGAAGTGAAGAAGACGAAACTGAGAGGAGCGATAAGAAGAAATGGAGATCATGGATATGAACCTTGTGAATCATATAAAGAAGAAACAACAGAAAGTACCTGAGACGCTGAATCGTCGTCTTGAGAGGCGGAATTGTCATCTTGGAGGTTGTAATGATGAACAGTCGTCTTGGAGGCTGACCTGATAGGGGAGTGAAGTTGTACACGCTTCATGATATAGACATGATCAGAGTTTCACCCAAATCAAAGAGCATCCAATCGATTATCAAAGAGCATTCTTGTCTATGGTGTCTAGCATTGATCAAAAAGCAATGTCAAAAATCCAAATCTTCCGAATCAATGAGCGTTCAAAGTCAAACTAACCATATTAAACTCCAAAAAGAAGATGCATGAATATTAAATCGTACAAGATTATGAGACTCAAATGGGTTAAGTTATCGTAGAAACGCCTTCATAATTGGCTCAAAAGACTCAAGTTATGCAAGTGTAAGGCATGTGGATAAAACTAACAACAAAAGTGAAAAGAACATCAGATGGCAGCATACAAACTTGAACTTATCTGCCCCATTTTTAATGGTTTATTTGAAGGCAAAACAAATAATCAAACCTGAATAATCGAACCTGAAAAGAAGGAAAATAAATCATTATTATTATAAAACATAACCTAATCTGAGAAAACTTGGGCATAACTCACCTGATGTGAAGAACCGTAACATGAGAATGGAATCGAGAAGATAATCTACAAATGTTATATGAACCGGGAGAAGGAAAATACCTTGAACAAAACCCTAACCGATCTTGAATCGATTAAGAAAATTTGAATTTTTAATAGCAAAATAGAGTTCAAAAGAAAAATCGATTTCAAAACCTAGTAGGAAAATCGATTTCAAAACCTAAAAACGATTTTAATAGCTAAATCGATTTCAAAGGAAAATCTCAGATTTCAAAACCTAGTAGAAAATCGATGTCAAAACCAAAATGGATTCCAAAATCGAGCAGGTAAGAGAGGAATCATACCAGAAAGTTATAACAGCGAGGAAGCAGCGGCGACAACAAGGAAGCAAATGGCCGTGAAGCAAGACATCAATCGTTTTACCCATCAGTTTGAAACAGATAGAAATCGATTGTTCAAGAACCTAACCCAGAACCATCGGGAATCGAGGACAAAAGCTTCGATAGTACAGAAGGTTGGAGGCTGAAGCCGTTGATAAAAAGTATGATCGATTTGGGAGGGAAATCGAAAGAAGAGAGCAATCGGCGCCTCGTTGGAAAAGTGAAGGGGGAGATGAAGCGTTGAGCGTGTTTGAATTTTGAAAGGCAATCCAACGTTGAGCGTGTTTTAGGGGGTGTTTGGGAGTGCTTATATTTTTAACTTATGCTTATTTGCTTATGTGACGAGGAAAAGCAGTTTTTAAAAAGTGTTTGTTAAAAATTGAGGGTAAAAAGGTAAATTGGATAGATAAAGAAATAAGGAGAAGTAAATAAGTAGGTATGGAATGACTTATCAAAAACAACTTATTTGTGGTGAGGAGAAGCAAATAAGCACTTTTGATTTTTTTCTATCCAAACACTCCAAATAGCTTATTTGCGGTGGGGAGAAACTATAAGCAAATAAGTCAAAAATATAAGCACTCCCAAACACCCCCTTAATTTTAAGACTTTCAAATTTTAAGACTTTAAGGCTCATAGCTTTAAAATGCAGTACATTGTGCATTAGAATTAGTTTTTAAGACTTTTTGACAAAATGCTTTATAAGATAGTATAGATACATTAATCGTGTGGTAGAATTTGGTTCTGTGTGTTTTGCTTTGTTTCTTTTACTTAGATTGTCCGTCTCGTTTTTTTTTTTCGCACGGATCTGATTGGTACCCGAGTTACCGCACATCTCGTGATTGAGAGTTTTTTTTAACGAAATTTGCGAACTTTTCAACAATCGGTTTGCAAGCTTTTGTGACGGTTTGCGACTATTTGCGATAGCTTGAGCTTATTCACAACTGTTATCATTTTATGTGATTCGTTTTGATGCCCTTGAACTAATCGAGTTTGTTTATCTTGCAAGTTTTATTTGTTCAGACTCAATAATCAGATCTTAAATTTTTTGGAAACGAATTTATTCTTTAGATTTGTTTTCAAACTTAATTTTTGATTCTCTTCCGCATTTATTTTCTCTAATTCTTCAAAACAACACCGATTAATGATCTTTAATTTTTCAGGTAACAATGTCGATATATTGTATACATCGAGAGTGTAAAAAAAAGATAAAATTATCTTAAGAGAATCTCAAGCTATCACAGGAAGGCTGCAGAAAGTACTTCAAAGAACTGAAGGAACAGAAATTGCAAACAATTGAAAGTTCTGAGAAGCTTGCTAAATCTGAAGAAAAAGCAACGATCTTAGAAACTGAAAACACTGAGCTGAAAAAGAAGATTTCTGAATTGCAATCACAAGACGACATAAAGGCACTTGAAGAACAGGGAAAGACCTTAGAGTGTGAAAATCTTGAGTTAAAGAAAAAGATATTTGTTCTTGAAAAACAGATTCATGTTTTTGAAAAGGAAAAGAGTGACTTTTTGAATGAAAAGAAGAATTTTGAGTTAAAAATTCTTGATCTTTCCAAAAGGATTTTCGAGGAAAGAAAAGTATTTGAGCTTAATAATGCTAAACTGTCTAAACATATTTCGGATTTTGAACAAGTTTTAGTGTTTGAGCGAAAAAAATTTGAGAATCAAAGAAAATCCTTTGAGAGTGAAAAGAAAGAGCTTGAAAAAAAACGTTGCATTTTTCAAAGAAATATCTGACAAACGCAACACTATTGAAAATGATTTTGAGTGTAAAAGAACCATTTTTGAAACAGAAATTCATAAGCTTACACAGAAATTATCTGGGTTAGCGACCGAGATTTTGAAGGAACAAATGATTAAATCTGATCTACAAAAAAATTGATTTAATTCTCGAAGAACGAAATGATTTATCCGTTAAAGTCAAGAAACTTGAAGAAAGCAAGTTCAAAGGTGTTCAACCTTCTTATGCGTCAAGTTCAATTTCTACAAATCGTTCTTCAAAGAGTTTTGTCAAATCAAATGAGTTTTCAAAAGATCAGATTCGACCTTCCAATCTTTTCTATAATTCTCGTGTTGATAATAAAGATAATCAACTGTTTCGAAAAGTCAAAATGGTTTGGAAAAAGAAATCAACTACATAAGACAGTGATGGAAACACGTATTATAAATCTCCTGTAGTTACAAAGTCGTTTATTCCCAAGACTGATTTACCTACTCATGTTTATTCTATAACGAAGATAATCAGTCTGAGCCGAGCAAAGATCTGTTGTACTAATTGTGAGAAGAGTGACTTTGTTCTTCCAAGGTATGCAAATAGTTGGTATGGTACTTATAGTATCCCCGATCCTCATTTTAAAGTTAAGGCATCTAACCATCAAGGATCCATCAAAGGATGGATACCAAAATCTTTCTAATCTATTTTGCAGGAATGTCATGTGCGTTTTAATTCATATCATTCGCATCATATGACGTACATTCAAAGGTTATGCTATTTTTGAGGGGGAGTACCAGGTTTTGCACAATAAATGAACTTTTAAGTGAATTCAAAGACTGTGGTAATTCATTCTGAATAACTTACTTGCGTTTGTTATTCTCCAATTTTAAATTCCAAGATTGCCACGTCCAATATTTTTCTTGATTTAGTTATTTCCATGTCTCGTATATATTTTGTTGATTTTTTCGATGGAAATACACTCGCCTGTGTTCCAATTTGTTTTCGTCGTTCGTCATTTCATATTAATGATTCAATTCTTATCTGACACATTAATTGTGACTTGTTCTTCACAATTAAACTTTCTGATCATTGTTTCCTTGTTTGAACATATAGTGCTTACTGAGTCATTCTGTTTAGCGCTTGATCTTGTTTATTGAAATTCTATATTTCAAATGATTTTAATTATGACTTCTGATTACCTCAAATCAGAACTCGGACTTCATCTTTATGACTTATGAATGATTCAGTTCAGAACTCGTTTATAAATGTTTTGACTTCTAAACATTTCAGTTTAGAACTCGTATTTAAATGTGTACTTCAATGTTTATTTGGTTCATTAAAGGAGTGTTAGGGCTTATATCGTTTCTATGGTCTATCCAGAACCGGAAGGACCTACCCAAGAAACACATCCACTTATAGACATCAGTGAGGGGTCTAGATTGATAGATGATTTTGGAGAGAAAAGAATATGGTGAGGATGTGACAGGACTTAAAAGAATATATTGGTCCTTACCAAACCGAGTCAGTTATCCGGGTAACCACACAATCTATTCATTCATGTTCTTTGGAGATGAATATTGAAACAGACATGGACCCAATGTCGATAACTCGTGTCACACCACCTAGCCACTCAAGTATTTCACAAAAGATGCTTGTTTCATATATTCACGGAGAATTAGCATGTACATAATCTATCTATTCCTCACTCGGAGGTCTTAGATATTGAAAAAGGAAGACATCAACTCCGGTCTCCGAACTTCATTTTCTAATCACTATGTCTATTGAATTTTAACTTGTGCCCCAGGTTAAATCAATATTTGAGCCAAACATATATACTTTAATTCTTTCACACATGCACGAGTCTTTGTGATTCCAATCGCATATCTTCGTGATATTGCCGTAACAGTTTGAGAAGTATTTTAAAAAAAATCTTACTTCAGTGATAACTGGAAGTCCTATCAGGGACACCCCAATGCCAACTATGAACTTAGGCCACACAATTATTTTAATTGTTATGATAACAATTACTATTGTGTTTCTATGTTAAGTCATTACCCCATCTTGGTTACTTGACGTTTTATCTGGAATTTTGCTACGCATGAGTATTTTCTTTGAAAGTACATGATGCTTCAGATGCTCCTACTCATCATGAGGGGGAGAAACGACATAGAAGTTCAAAGACACAAATTGTTAACACCAGATCTATTAGGTAAACAAGTAATCATCCATTGATATTCAAGAATCTAGAGTTTACATAAGAATGTCGCTTTCTCTCTCTAGATTCTCTCTCTAAAACACTCTCTTGATATTACAATTATGCTCATTAACCTTGCTTAACAACTAAGCAAGTCCTATTTATACCTAAGAATTACAACACATTAAATGCTAATTACATTGACTCTCTATTTAACTACTTTGACTTTGATAGCTTTGCATTTACAATGTTTGACTATTACAAGACTTTACAATAAATCTTGGATACAATAATGCTCTAACATTCTCCCCCTTTAGATTCAAGATTTAAAAAAAATATGGCAGCAGTCTTCAGCTCTTAATCTTCAAAACTTTAACTCTGGCCGCTTTAAACTTTGAAGCTCAGACAATCTTCAAACAACTTTATCTTCAAAAACTCACTTTGAACTTTGATGCTTTTACAGTATTTAAACTTTCAGTTTTGAAAAGCCTTCAGTAAAACTTGAAAAGTCTTTGTCATTCTCTTTGAAAAGTCAATTTTCTTCAATACAATCTTCAATGAATTGTCTTCAAGTCTTGAACACAAATTTCAGATCTTTGCAGCTTTGATCTTTGAAGCTTTAGTCTTGAAGCTTTGAACTCAAACTTTGAATGATTTCTTGAACTTTGTATCTTCATCTCTTTGACCTTGAATTGTCTTTGAATAACGAACTCTCTTGAAATATCTTGGAACATTTTGTTGACTCTGACAAATCATTTCTCCCCCTTAATCTTTCAATGACAAATCTCCCTTTTCTTCAGGGTATTATTTCTCCTCCTGTTCTTCAGTATATTATTTCTCCCCCTTTTTGATGATTGTGAGCATCATGATCATCAAAACCTTTATCAATTCTAGCACGCACTTTGTTCACTACAAGTAACATTCTCCTCCTTTTTGATCTGATAAACCGTCAATTCCAAAAGAATTTATCTGAATCTTTTCAAATTCAGATAGAAAGAATGTGGTAACCCTGAAACAACGGATGAATCAGTTAAAATGCCTGTAAGTAGCACGGAGCCACTTAGTACAACGGATGTACTTTGGAAAGGAGCTTTTTGATGTTCACTCCTCCAGGGCTTCCATTCAATCATCGAAAAACACTAAGGAAATTCTATGAATGTTATGACAAGAAAACATATTCCTTGTGTGTACGTGCATGTGTAGAAATGATAAAGCAACATATGCTTGAATAATAGGCTCAAAGCGTGTAAACTGTTGAGACATCAAACTTTTTTCCACGGACTCAATGTGCATGAATGAAGAGCGAAGGTGGGGCAAACTTCCTTATTTTTCAATATCTAGAGATTCCGAGTGAAGATCAAATAGATTATATGCTGTGTCCCCAAGAAAAATGAAACATTTCTTTTTTAAGAAAGAAATGAGTAGCTGGTGTGGTTAAATGCAAGAGTTGGCATGGGCTAACTGCCTGTTTCAATGATGGTCACCAAAGAATGTAAACCAATCAGTAATGTGGCTTCCCGACTCATAAAGTGGTTGGTGCAGGGTTCTCTTATTCTTTTAACTCTGTTCTCACACCCTCTTTCTGTTTTTAATCCGCTCACTTCTACCCAAACTCTCATTTACATTTTATCTCTGCACAATGAGATACTCAACCGGATGAGTTATCTCCCCCACTCTTTGATTTCGACCCCTCACCCCTCAATCACTCAAGGATAACTTCTTGGGTAGGAAACACTGGTTAACGTGGATCCATAGAAGTTTAATAAAATCTCACACTGATTCCCATGAAATTTTGTCCTAAAAATTTGCGTTGTTCAACAGTTTAGCTTGAACACATATGAATATCAGCATTTTGACATTGTCATCATAATGTATGTTCCTCAATAATATGATGAAATATTTGAGCATTTGAACGTTGAAGATTTCTCAAAACAAGGATAAAAAATGAATGAAATGAATTCGAAGGACTTGTTTGAGAATCCGACAATGTATCAATCAGATCAAATATCATAAAGATGATCATAAAAGGATAGGGTATCAAAGAATTGAAATTTGTTTATATGAAGAAATATAAACAATCTTTGAATGAAACATTTAAGTTTTCACGCTGATTGAATGTATGATGCTCAACAAAATTTGAAATACAAACAGGAGTATTACCATCGAAAAATTGTTTCGTTTTGAGACATGGTAATAACAAAGTCAAATTGAAGCTTAACCGGTGTGTATGAATACTTGAAAGTATATAGAAAAGATAATACACAAGTATTAATCTTTGGAAACACACGGTTAGAAATTATGTTACAGTAATCCGAGATCTCCATGAAAAACATTTAAAATCACACTTCTAAATTCATAAAATCTGTTTGAGAGAGAAGTGGTTTGAACATTTAAGAAAAAATGTTTTTCATGTTTGAAAGTCGTTCTTTTTTCAAACAGTCTAAGATTAAGACTAGAAGATACTTACATTCAGAAATGTTTGAGCTCCCCCTCAAATCATGATACAATGATTTAAAAGATTTATAAGCTCCCCCTTAACATGTGCAAAAGATATTTATATGGACAAAATCTGTACAAATAACAAAACTTAGATTAAAATATCCTTAATCATGAAAACGAGTTCTGAATTACCAGGATTGAAGTAAATTCAGAAGTCAAAGTCGTTGAAGAACGAGTCCTGATCTGTTATGATCAGAAGTCAAAATCATTGAAGTGCGGGTTCTAAACTGAGATGTTTAGAAGCCATGATCATTGAAACAGGCAGTTAGCCCATGCCAACTCTTGCATTTAACCACACCAGCTACTCATTTCTTTCTTAACAAAGAAATGTTTCATTTTTCTTGGGGACACAACATATAATCTATTTGATCTTCACTCGAAAGGTCTAGATATTGAAAAAGAAGGAAGTTTGCCCCACCTTCGCTCTTCATTCATGCACATTGAGTCCGTGGAAAAAAGTTTAACGTCTCAACAGTTTACACGCTTTGAGCCTATTATTCAAGCATATGTTGCTTTATCATTTCTACACATGCACGTACATACAAGGAATATGTTTTCTTGTCATAACATTCATAGAATTTCCTTAGTGTTTTTCGATGATTGAATGGAAGCCCAGGAGGAGTGAACATCAAAAAGCTCCTTTCCAAAGTACATCCGTTGTACTAAGTGGCTCCGTGCTACTTACAGGCATTTTAACTGATTCATCCGTTGTTTCAGGGTTACCACATTCTTTCTATCTGAATTTGAAAAGATTCAGATAAATTCTTTTGGAATTGACGGTTTATCAGATCAAAAAGGAGGAGAATGTTACTTGTGGTGAACAAAGTACGTGCTGGAATTGATAAAGGTTTTGATGATCATGATGCTCACAATCATCAAAAAGGGGGAGAAATAATATACTGAAGAACATGAGGAGAAATAATACCCTGAAGAAAAGGGAGATTTGTCATTGAAAGATAAGGGGGAGAAATGATTTGTTAGAGTCAACAAAATGTTCCAAGATATTTCAAGAGAGTTCGTTATTCAAAGACAATTCAAGGTCAAAGAGATGAAGATACAATGTTCAAGAAATCATTCAAAGTTTGAGTTCAAAGCTTCAAGACTAAAGCTTCAAAGATCAAAGCTGCAAAGATCTGAAATTTGTGTTCAAGACTTGAAGACAATTCATTGAAGATTGTATTGAAGAAAATTGACTTTTCAAAGAGAATGACAAAGACTTTTCAAGTTTGACTGAAGGCTTTTCAAAACTGAAAGTTTAAATACTGTAAAAGCATCAAAGTTCAAAGTGAGTTTTTGAAGATAAAGTTGTTTGAAGATTGTCTGAGCTTCAAAGTTTAAAGCGGCCAAAGTTAAAGTTTTGAAGATTAAGAGTTGCAGACTGCTGCCATATTTTTTTTAAATCTTGAATCTAAAGGGGGAGAATGTTAGAGCATTATTGTATTCAAGATTTATTGTAAAGTCTTGTAATAGTCAAACATTGTAAATGCAAAGCTATCAAAGTCAAAGTAGTTAAATAGAGAGTCAATGTAATTAGCATTTAATGTGTTGTAATTCTTAGGTATAAATAGGACTTGCTTAGTTGTTAAGCAAGGTTAATGAGCATAATTGTAATATCAAGAGAGTGTTTTAGAGAGAGAATCTAGAGAGAGAAAGCGTCATTATGTAAACTCTAGATTCTTGAATATCAATGGATGATTACTTGTTTACCTAATAGATCTGGTGTTAACAATTTGTGTCTTTGAACTTCTATATCGTTTCTCCCCCTCATGATGAGTAGGAGCATCTGAAGCATCATGTACTTTCAAAGAAAATACTCATGCGTAGCAAAATTCCAGATAAAACGTCAAGTAACCAAGATGGGGTAATGACTTAACATAGAAACACAATAGTAATTGTTATCACAACAATTAAAATAATTGTGTGGCCTAAGTTCATAGTTGGCATTGGGGTGTCTCTGATAGGACTTCCAGTTATCACTGAAGTAAGATTTTTTTTAAAAATACTTCTCAAACTGTTACGGCAATATCACGAAGATATGCGATTGGAATCACAAAGACTCGTGCATGTGTGAAAGAATTAAAGTATATATGTTTGGCTCAAATATTGATTTAACCTGGGACACAAGTTAAAATTTAATAGACATAGTGATTAGAAAATGAAGTTCGGAGACCGGAGCCGATGTCTTCCTTTTTCAATATCTAAGACCTCCGAGTGAGGAATAGATAGATTATGTGCTAATTCTCCGTGAATATATGAAACAAGCATCTTTTGTGAAATACTTGAGTGGCTAGGTGGTGTGACACGAGTTATCGACATTGGGTCCATGTTTGTTTCAATATTCATCTCCAAAGAACGAGAATGAATAGATTGTGTGGTCACCCGGATAACTGACTCGGTTTCGTAAGGACCAATATATTCTTTTAAGTTCTGTCACATCCTCACCATATTCTTTTCTCTCCAAACTCATCTATCAATCTAGACCCCTCACTGATGTCTATAAGTGGATGTGTTTCTTGGGTAGGTCCTTCCGGTTCTGGATAGACCATAGAAACGATATAAGCCCTAACACTCCTTTAATGAACCAAATAAACATTGAAGTACACATTTAAATACGAGTTCTAAACTGAAATGTTTAAAAGTCAAAACATTTATAAACGAGTTCTGAACTGAATCATTCAGAAGTCATAAAGATGAAGTCCGAGTTCTGATTTGAGGTAATCAGAAGTCATAATTAAAATCATTTGAAATATAGAATTTCAATAAACAAGATCAAGCGCTAAACAAAATGACTCAGTAAGCACTATATGTTCAAACAAGGAAACAATGATCAGAAAGTTTAATTGTGAAGAACAAGTCACAATTAATGTGTCAGATAAGAATTGAATCATTAATATGAAATGACGAACGACGAAAACAAATTGGAACACAGGCGAGTGTATTTCCATCGAAAAAATCAACAAAATATATACGAGATATGGAAATAACTAAATCAAGAAAAATATTGGACGTGGCAATCTTGGAATTTAAAATTGGAGAATAACAAACGCAAGTAAGTTATTCAGAATGAATTACCACAGTCTTTGAATTCACTTAAAAGTTCATTTATTGTGCAAAACCTGGTACTCCCCCTAAAAAATAGCATAACCTTTGAATATACATCATGTGATGCGAATGATATGAATTAAAACGCACATGACATTCCTGCAAAATAGATTAGAAAGATTTTGGTATCCATCCTTTGATGGATCCTTGATGGTTAGATGCCTTAACTTTAAAATGAGGATCGGGGATACTATAAGTACCATACCAACTATTTGCATACCTTGGAAGAACAAAGTCACTCTTCCCACAATTAGTACAACAGATCTTTGCTCGGCTCAGACTGATTATCTTCGTTATAGAATAAACATGAGTCGGTAAATCAGTCTTGGGAATAAACGACTTTGTAACTACAGGAGATTTATAAGACGTGTTTCCATCACTGTCTTATGTAGTTGATTTGTTTTTCCAAACCATTTTGACTTTTCGAAACAGTTGATTATCTTTATTATCAACACGAGAATTATAGAAAAGATTGGAAGGTCGAATCTGATCTTTTGAAAACTCATTTGATTTGACAAAACTCTTTGAAGAACGATTTGTAGAAATTGAACTTGACGCATAAGAAGGTTGAACACCTTTGAACTTGCTTTCTTCAAGTTTCTTGACTTTAACGGATAAATCATTTCGTTCTTCGAGAATTAAATCAATTTTTTTGTAGATCAGATTTAATCATTTGTTCCTTCAAAATCTCGGTCGCTAACCCAGATAATTTCTGTGTAAGCTTATGAATTTATGTTTCAAAAATGGTTCTTTCACACTCAAAATCATTTTCAATAGTGTTGCGTTTGTCAGATATTTCTTTGAAAAATGCAACGTTTTTTTCAAGCTCTTTCTTTTCACTTTCAAAGGATTTTCTTTGATTCTCAAATTTTTTTCGCTCAAACACTAAAACTTGTTCAAAATCCGAAATATGTTTAGACAGTTTAGCATTATTAAGCTCAAATACTTTTCTTTCCTCGAAAATCCTTTTGGAAAGATCAAGAATTTTTAACTCAAAATTATTCTTTTCATTCAAAAAGTAACTCTTTTCCTTTTCAAAAACATGAATATGTTTTTCAAGAACAAATATCTTTTTCTTTAACTCAAGATTTTCACACTCTAAGGTCTTTCCCTGTTCTTCAAGTGCCTTTATGTCGTCTTGTGATTGCAATTCGGAAATCTTCTTTTTCAGGTCAGTGTTTTAAGTTTCTAAGATCGTTACTTTTTCTTCAGATTCAGCAAGCTTCTCAGAACTTTCAATTGTTTGCAATTTCTGTAACTTCAGTTCTTTGAAGTACTTTCTGCAGCCTTCCTGTGATAGCTTGAGATTCTCTTAAGATAATTTTATCTTTTTTTACACTCTCGATGTATACAATATATCGACATTGTTACCCAAAAAATTAAAGATCATTAATCGGTGTTGTTTTGAAGAATTAGAGAAAATAAATGTAACGTCCCAAAAACATAACATGCATTAACTTGGAATAAGCATTCGAATTACATCAATAACTTGTCAATAAGCTATACTAAACAAAATTTGACAGCGGAAGTCTCTAAATCCACAGCCGAGAGCTACAACTATAGCCATTAGAATCCAAAACTCTGGAGTCGCTCTAGTCTCCAAATTCTCCTTGAGTCACTCCTAGTTCTTACTAGAAGAACCCATAGCGCGCTTACCTGAAAATGGTTTAGTTTTTGAAAAGCGAGGGTTAGACCAAAAGGTCTAGTGAATTCCCTCCGAAAACAACATGTAAAATAGTTGGAAAACATTTATCACTAGACTATAATGCATCATCATACAAGGTACTGCACTGTGTGTGGATCACATAAACATTTCGCGATCGGGGTTCCATCAGGTTCCCTTCCCGCCCTTCTTGGAGCCCACTCGGACTCCCCTCTACCGGATAGGAGGGAAACAGATTCCAACCTACCGACCTATCATAAATATCCAAGGGATCCTCAGATCCCGAGAACCTCTCTCTGACCCCACAGTGCAGACCGACACCACATAGCATATAAGTACGTTCATGAAAACATGTAAGTTAAAGTGTCCGTACGTCATTTCTTTCATTTCTTCATGCTAAACATTTCATCTGATAGAACAGATACGTTCGAGAAAATCATGCAATCGGTTCATAACATTTCATGCTCAGTAAAACCATAATCAGTTAAAACATATATCATTTTGCGTCGAAAAAGGGTTTAGGGAACTCACCTGAAAAAACGAATCTTCTCCTTAGCCTCTTGTCTCGCTACGCTAATACACCTAATAATTAATTCATAGAATAATTAGATGCACTACCTTTCATTCTAATTTCCTTTCTTTAACCGATTCTATCCATTACTACTATGCCCGCAGTACGGCTTAGTTCTTAAGTTAATCTGTCCCAAAGTCTCTAAGTCCCAATAGTGAACTAGTTCATGTGGCGGCCCAACTACCTACTCAGCCCAACCGCATGAGGGCCTCGGTAGTCCTCAACTCCCGGTATCACCCGACTCCCGGTACGGCGACTCCCGGTACGGGCGACTCCCGGTACGGGCGACTCCCGGTACGGGGCAACTCCCGGTACGGGCGAATCCCGGTACGGGCGACTCCCGGTACGGGGCAACTCCCGGTACGGGTGAACCAGTGGAAAAGTATTCGCTCGCCATAGCTCGATTTCTTCCATACCATAGGATTTGTGAGGGTTAAAAGCCATAACATTAACACCCCAAACTGTTACAAACTGAAATCTTAGCCTAATTCATTCCTTCGATTAGCAATCCCAATACTCATTTTAAAAGGAAACCTTCAGGGTGTTCTTAGAACTCATACAGTTACCAAAACCATAAAATACAAAATGAATCTATCTTATCTATTACTATGAGTACATAAGGTAACAACGATGGATGGATTTCCTTACCAGATTAATGGCTCTTTACAGCAACCAACACTGCAACTCCTTCCTCGTCGTTCTCTTTTCTTTCCAGCCGCCAACAACACAGGGGAGAATGATCAGTGTTTCAACCCTAGGGAATTGGTCCCTATATATACTTTCCACAAATTGCAACTAACCCCTTTCTCTAATCTTTCATTTCTTCTAGTTTGACCACTTAACTTACACATAACCGAAATAGGGTTGTTACAACACTCCCCCCTTAAAAGAATTCCGTCCCCGGAATTCCTCATGGGAACAGCTGCGGGTACCTCGCCCTCATCTCCGATTCTAACTCCCAAGTAGCCTCCGGGCCTTTATGATGCCTCCACTGTACTTTAACCAGCTTAGTCTCCTTGTTCCGTGACTTCCTCACTTTAACATCCGTGATCACTTCGGGCTCTTCTACGAAGTTCAACTTATCGTCCACCTTAATGTCGTTTAACGGCACCGCTTTAGTCATGTCGGCTAAACATTTCCTCAGATTTGACACATGAAACGCGTCGTGAATGCCTTGCAACTCTTCCGGTAGATCCAGTCTATACGCCACCTCCCCAATTCGTTCGGTAATTTCAAATGGTCCGATGTAACGTGGGCTTAATTTCCTACGTTTTCCAAACCGCACAACTCCCTTCCACGGGGAGACCTTTAGCAACACGAAATCTCTGACCTGAAATTCTATATCCTTTCTTCTCTTATCCGCATAACTCTTTTGTCGGTCGCGAGCGACCTTCAGTCTATCTCGCACTTGAACTATCTTGTCCGAAGTCAGTTGTACCAATTCTGGTCCGGCTAACTGCCTTTCACCCACCTCGTTCCAACACAAAGGTGTCCGACATTTCCTACCATAGAGTGCCTCAAACGGCGCGGCCTTGATGCTCGAATGGTAGCTGTTATTATAAGCGAATTCGATCAATGGTAGGTGCTTTTCCTACGAGCCTTGGAACTCTAAAGCACATGCTCTCAACATGTCTTCCAATGTTTGGATCGTACGCTCACTCTGACCGTCGGTCTGAGGATGATAAGCGGTACTCAACTTGATTTGCGAACCCATTTCTCTTTGGAAGCTCCTCCAGAACGCTGAGGTAAATCTGCTATCGCGGTCTGATACAATTGACGAGGGTACCCCGTGGCGGGTTACGATCTCGTCGATGTACAACTTTGCTAACTGCTCCAAAGTGTAAGACTCTCGTATAGGTAAAAAGTGTGCCGACTTCGTTAGTCGATCTACGATCACCCAAATGGCGTCATAACCCTTTGGAGTTCTAGGTAAATGGGTCACGAAGTCCATCGTGATTTGGTCCCACTTCCACATCGGTATTTCTAACGACTGGAGCTTCCCGTACGGTCTTTGATGTTCGATCTTTACACGCGAACACGTCATATAGGTCTCTACAAGATGGGCCACGTCTTTCTTCAATCCGGGCCACCAGTAGTCTCGTCGTAGGTCTCCGTACATCTTGCTAGTTCCGGGGTGGATCGAGTACTTCGATTTGTGAGCTTCTTCAAGAATCAGCTTCCGGAGTTCTCCGAGTTTCGGAACCCAGATTCTCCCATTCAAAAATTTCACCCCTCGACTATCTTCCACTAACATGGACGCTTGCCCTACCATTCTCTCCTTCTTAAGATTTTCGGTTTCGAGCGCTACAACTTGACATTTCTTTATTTTAGCTAACAGATTGGATGTGACCTCAGCCCTCATGGCCACAATCCTGGGGGTTTCACCTCGTTCCTTACGGCTCAAGGCGTCCGCCACCACGTTTGCCTTCCCCGGATGGTATTCGATCTTACAGTCGTAGTCGGTCAACAATTCAATCCATCTCCTTTGGCGCATATTTAACTCTTTTTGATCAAAGAGATGACATAAGCTCTTGTTGTCCGTGAAGATCTGGCACTTTGTCCCATACAGGTAATGTCGCCAAATCGTCAGGGCAAAAACCACTACCGCCAATTCTAAATCATGCGTAGGATAGCGAGTTTCGTGATCCTTTAACTGCCGGGAGGCATAGGCGATCACCTTACCTCGTTGCATGAGTACGCAACCCAAGCCGAGCTTCGATGCGTCACTGAAAACCACAAAATCGCCCGAACCGTCCGGTAACGACAAAACCGGAGCGCTACTCAACATATCCTTCAATTTCTGAAATGCTTCTTCTTGTTTCTCCAACCAGACGAACTTGACATTCTTCTTTGTTAAAGAGGTCAGTGGCGTGGCAATACGCGAAATGTCTTTGATGAACTTCCGGTAATACCCCGCCAGCCCAAGGAAGCTTCGAACTTCTGACGGATTCCTAGGTTGCTCCCAGTCTCGAATGGCTTCAATCTTAGCCGAATCAACCATGATCCCCGCCTCAGACACCACGTGCCCGAGGAACTGCACTTCCCTTAGCCAAAACTCGCACTTGGAAAACTTCGCATACAACTTATCTTGCTTCAATAGCTCGAGAATCGTACGAAGGTGGCTTTCGTGCTCCCCCTCCGATCTTGAAAATATCAGGATGTCATCTATGAAAACTATCACGAACTGATCCAGATAAGGTTGGCATACCCTATTCATTAAGTCCATGAATGCTGCCGGGGCATTGGTTAGCCCGAACGGCATCACCAGGAATTCTTAGTGTCCATACCTGGTCCGAAACGCAGTCTTCGACACATCCTCTTCCCTCACCTTGAGTTGATGGTATCCTGACCTCAGATCAATCTTGGAGAAGTAACTGGCTCCTTGTAACTGATCAAACAGGTCGTTGATTCTCGGAATCAGATACTTATTCTTGATCGTGACCTTGTTGAGTTCTCGGTAGTCTATGCACATTCGCATAGTACCGTCCTTCTTCTTCACGAAGAGCACAGGTGCTCCCCACGGAGAGGTACTCGGTCTAACGAACCCCTTATCTAATAATTCTTGCAGTTGAGTCATCATTTCCTTCATCTCGGACGGCGCCAATCTATATGGTGCGCGGGCAATCGGTGCAGATCCCGGCATCAGATCAATTCTGAACTCGATCTGGCGATCTGGGGGTAGACTTGTTAAGTCATCCGGAAATACTTCCGGGTACTCATTTACTACACGCACATCACGCACCCCACGTTTCTCCTTCTTGGCATCCAACACGTATGCCAAGAATCCTTGGAACCCTTTCCTCAAGCATTTAGTAGCCCTAACCATAGAGATCAGGCTATTCTTTCTATTACGACGGTCCCCATAAATTACTATGGGATCCCCATCAGGTGGCTGAATCCTGATTAACTTTTTGTGGCAAACGATATTCGCATCATTCGCGGCTAGCCAGTCCATACCCAACACCACATCAAACTCTCCCATTGCCATGGGATATAACTTCATAGGCATTAACCTCCCTTCTATCTCTATGACACACCCTTCTACCACCTACTTAATGTACACCAAACTATCATTAGCGGTTTCCACCTCTAGTGCCCTCTTCAAACGTCTAGGCCTCACCCCCAAACATTTCATAAACGTACACGATATAAAGGAGCGATTTGCTCCCGAATCAAATAACACCTTGGCATACAGAGAGTTTACTGGGAACGTACCTGCCACTACATCTGGAACTTCCTCCGCTTCTTCCGCAGTCATGCGGAATGCACGTCCCTTCGGACGCGTCAGTTCTGTGTCCTTCTCGTCGTCCTTCCTTCCCTGACGTTCCCCGTACTGAGTCGTTCCACCCTTTTTCAACTGCGGGCAATCATACCACATGTGACCCTTAGCGCCACATTGGCGACATGATCCTCCTTTGGGGCAGTCCCTTGCCATATGACCGGGTAAGCCACACCGGTAGCATGAGTTTGAACCTGCCATGCATTCTCCCCGGTGCACCTTGTTACACTACGAACACGTTCGCCCATCGGCATCCTTGTTAACACGGTTGCCTGGTCGGAACATTTTCCCTCTTCTTGAGTCGTTACTCGGACCATCCCATTTGCGCTTCTCTCCCTCCTTCTCAGTCGTCTGACGGTTCTTTTCTTTCTCAATCAGCTCGGCCGTATTGATGGCCGCCTGAAAGGTAGTGGGGTTTCTAGCCAGAACCAATTCCCGAATACTGCTCTTCAACCCATGGATGAATCGCTCCACTCGGCGTTCCTCCGTTGGCACGTACAAATCTGCAAAGAGAGACTTCTCAATAAACTTTGTGGTATACTCCCGCACTGTCATACCTCCCTGATCCAATCCCAAGAACTCTTCTTCCAATCTTTTTACTGCCGCGAGCGGGCAGAACTGAACTTTGAATCTGTCTACAAACGCTTCCCACAACATTCCCTTAGCCGCTGCTGAACCCTTTCCCCCAGTCTCGGCCTCCCACCAGTAAACTGCATCAGATTTCAACATGGACAGAGCAAACATTACCCTATCCCCATCAGCACACTTGCAAGTATCGAAGACCAGTTCCATTTCCTTCACCCATTTCATTGCCAAGATAGGGTCATACTCGCCCTTAAAAGTAGGGGGCTTGCATGAGGCAAAGGCCTTGAAATTGCATCCCTTAGCTGCTAACTCATTCATCACTTGAGGGTTTGAATTCAAGTGACTCCCAGTACCGGTCACTAGTGGACTAGACAGCTCCACACTTTCTCGGTTCTCACTTGCTTCTTTGCTTCCCGAAGCTGACTCGTTCTGCTTAGTGAGGAGAGCCTGCAAGGTCTCTTGAATCTTACCCAATTCAGCAGCTAGGTTCTCTCGAGTGACAAACGTAGATCCGCGGCCTCGACCCCGACCCCGACCCCTTGGCTGAGTTACCCTCCTTGCAGAAGCTGAACTCTCCTGAAGAGAGTCTTCTTGATGAACAGGGGCTTTCACACTCCTCGTTCTTCTAGATGCACGAGTCGTTCTCAGGTTCGGGCTTCCTCCATCCCCGGCCACTTGGGTGGCGGCCCGACGGGGTGTTCTTCCCCGACCCCTTCCACGACCCCTACCCCTTCCCCTTCCACGGGTAAGAGTTGCCCTTGTCGGTACCACGGGTCCATTCTCTAGTACTTCTTCATCCTGATTCCTTGGCACTGTCGGTGCCGACTTACTCCTCAAGGTTCTCCTAGCCATTTCACTAACGCTGAAAGAAAACAACAATTAACCTTTGCTAGAAGAGACACAACAAATTTGCTACATAAGGTAAGTTTAAGCACGCACGCGTACCTGTAAGTTCGTAATCACACTGGCCAGGTGTGATCCCAAACTTACCTTACACGTTTGTCCTTGGCACCTTATTTCCTAGCGCATATATAGTGATCGTTCCTAGAGGCAATCCTATGTCTCGGCTGTGTTTCTCATCTTACAGTTTAAGTTTAGGCCCTATTGGTCACCTAAATCCCTTAAACTAAGGCTCTGATACCATTTGTAACGTCCTAAAAACATAACATGCATTAACTTGAAATAAGCATTCGAATTACATCAATAACTTGTCAATAAGCTATACTAAACAAAATTTGACAGCGGAAGTCTCTAAATCCACAGCCGAGAGCTACAACTATAGCAATTAGAATCCAAAACTCTGGAGTCGCTCTAGTCTCCAAATTCTCCTTGAGTCACTCCTAGTTCTTACTAGAAGAACCCATAGCGCGCTTACCTGAAAATGGTTTAGTTTTTGAAAAGCGAGGGTTAGACCAAAAGGTCTAGTGAATTCCCTCCGAAAACAACATGTAAAATAGTTGGAAAACATTTATCACTAGACTATAATGCATCATCATACAAGGTACTGCACTGTGTGTGAATCACATAAACATTTCGCGATCGGGGTTCCATCAGGTTCCCTTCCCGCCCTTCTTGGAGCCCACTCGGACTCCACTCTACCGGATAGGAGGGAAACAGATTCCAACCTACCGACCTATCATAAATATCCAAGGGATCCTCAGATCCCGAGAACCTCTCTCTGACCCCACAGTGCAGACCGACACCACATAGCATATAAGTACGTTCATGAAAACATGTAAGTTAAAGTGTCCGTACGTCATGTCTTTCATTTCTTCATGCTAAACATTTCATCTGATAGAACAGATACGTTCGAGAAAATCATGCAATCGGTTCATAACATTTCATGCTCAGTAAAACCATAATCAGTTAAAACATATATCATTTTGCGTCGAAAAAGGGTTTAGGGAACTCACCTGAAAAAGCGAATCTTCTCCTTAGCCTCTTGTCTCGCTACGATAATACACCTAATAATTAATTCATAGAATAATTAGATGCACTACCTTTCATTCTAATTTCCTTTCTTTAACCGATTCTATCCATTACTACTATGCCCGCAGTACGGCTTAGTTCTTAAGTTAATCTGGCCCAAAGTCTCTAAGTCCTAATAGTGAACTAGTTCATGTGGCGGCCCAACTACCTACTCAGCCCAACCGCATGAGGGCATCGGTAGTCCTCAACTCCCGGTATCACCCGACTCCCGGTACGGCGACTCCCGGTATCACCCGACTCCCGGTACGGCGATTCCCGGTACGGGGCAACTCCCGGTACGGGCGACTCCCGGTACGGGGCAACTCCCGGTACGTGCGAACCAGTGGCAAAGTCTTCGCTCGCCATAGCTCGATTTCTTCCATACCATAGGATTTGTGAGGGTTAAAAGCCATAACATTAACACCCCAAACTGTTACAAACTGAAATCTTAGCCTAATTCATTCCTTCGATTAGCAATCCCAATACTCATTTTAAAAGGAAACCTTCAGGGTGTTCTTAGAACTCATACAATTACCAAAACCATAAAATACAAAATGAATCTATCTTATCTATTACTATGAGTACATAAGGTAACAACGATGGATGGATTTCCTTACCAGATTAATGGCTCTTTACAGCAACCAACACTGCAACTCCTTCCTCGTCGTTCTCTTTTCTTTCCAGCCGCCAACAACACAGAGGAGAATGATCAGTGTTTCAACCCTAGGGAATTGGTCCCTATATATACTTTCCACAAATTGCAACTAACCCCTTTCTCTAATCTTTCATTTCTTCTAGTTTGACCACTTAACTTACACATAACCGAAATAGGGTTGTTACAATAAATGCGGAAGAAAATCAAAAATTAAGTTTGAAAACAAATCTAAAGAATAAATTCGTTTCCAAAAAATTTAAGATCTGATTATTGAGTCTGAACGAATAAAAACCTGCAAGATAAACAAACTCGATTAGTTCAAGGGCATCAAAACGAATCACATAAAATGATAACAGTTGTGAATAATCTCATGCTATCGCAAATAGTCGCAAACCGTCACAAAAGCTTGCAAACCGATTGTTGAAAAGTTAGCCCGAACGGCATCACCAGGAATTCGTAGTGTCCATACCTGGTCCGAAACGCAGTCTTCGGCACATCCTCTTCCCTCACCTTGAGTTGATGGTATCCTGACCTCAGATCAATCTTGGAGAAGTAACTGGCTCCTTGTAACTGATCAAACAGGTCGTCGATTCTCGGAATCGGATACTTATTCTTGATCGTGACCTTGTTGAGTTCTCGGTAGTCTATGCACATTCGCATAGTACCGTCCTTCTTCTTCACGAAGAGCACAGGTGCTCCCCACGGAGAGGTACTCGGTCTAACGAACCCCTTATCTAATAATTCTTGCAGTTGAGTCATCATTTCCTTCATCTCGGACGGCGCCAATCTATATGGTGCGCGGGCAATCGGTGCAGATCCCGGCATCAGATCAATTCTGAACTCGATCTGGCGATCCGGGGGTAGACTTGTTAAGTCATCCGGAAATACTTCCGGGTACTCATTTACTACACGCACATCACCCACCCCACGTTTCTCCTTCTTGGCATCCAACACGTATGCCAAGAATCCTTGGCACCCTTTCCTCAAGCATTTAGTAGCCCTAACCATAGAGATCAGGCTATTCTTTCTATTACGACGGTCCCCATAAATTACTATGGGATCCCCATCAGGTGGCTGAATCCTGATTAACTTTTTGTGGCAAACGATATTCGCATCATTCGCGGCTAGCCAGTCCATACCCAACACCACATCAAACTCTCCCATTGCCATGGGATATAACTTCATAGGCATTAACCTCCCTTCTATCTCTATGACACACCCTTCTACCAACTCCTTAATGTACACCAAACTATCATTAGCGGTTTCCACCTCTAGTGCCCTCTTCAAACGTCTAGGCCTCACCCCCAAACATTTCATAAACGTACACGATATAAAGGAGCGATTTGCTCCCGAATCAAATAACACCTTGGCACACAGAGAGTTTACTGGGAACGTACCTGCCACTACATCTGGAACTTCCTCCGCTTCTTCCGCAGTCATGCGGAATGCACGTCCCTTCGGACGCGTCGGTTCTGTGTCCTTCTCGTCGTCCTTCCTTCCCTGACGTTCCCCGTACTGAGTCGTTCCACCCTTTTTCAACTGCGGGCAATCATACCACATGTGACCCTTAGCGCCACATTGGCGACATGATCCTCCTTTGGGGCAGTCCCTTGCCATATGACCGGGTAAGCCACACCGGTAGCATGAGTTTGAACCTGCCATGCATTCTCCCCGGTGCACCTTGTTACACTTCGAACACGTTCGCCCATCGGCATCCTTGTTAACACGGTTGCCTGGTCGGAACATTTTCCCTCTTCTTGAGTCGTTACTCGGACCATCCCATTTGCGCTTCTCTCCCCCCTTCTCAGTCGTCTGACGGTTCTTTTCTTTCTCAATCAGCTCGGCCGTATTGATGGCCGCCTGAAAGGTAGTGGGGTTTCTAGCCAGAACCAATTTCCGAATACTGCTCTTCAACCCATGGATGAATCGATCCACTCGGCGTTCCTCCGTTGGCACGTACAAATCTGCAAAGAGAGACTTCTCAATAAACTTTGTGGTATACTCCCGCACTGTCATACCTCCCTGATCCAACCCCGAGAACTCTTCTTCCAATCTTTTTACTGCCGCGAGCGGGCAGAACTGAGCTTTGAATCTGTCTACAAACGCTTCCCACAACATTCCCTTAGCCGCTACCGAACCCTTTCCCCCAGTCTCGGCCTCCCACCAGTAAACTGCATCAGATTTCAACATGGACAGAGCAAACATTACCCTATCCCCATCAGCACACTTGCAAGTATCGAAGACCAGTTCCATTTCCTTCACCCATTTCATTGCCAAGATAGGGTCATACTCGCCCTTAAAAGTAGGGGGCTTGCATGAGGCAAAGGCCTTGAAATTGCATCCCTTAGCTGCTAACTCATTCATCACTTGAGGGTTTGAATTCAAGTGACTCCCAGTATCGGTCACTAGTGGACTAGACAGCTCCACACTTTCTCGGTTCTCACTTGCTTCTTTGCTTCCCGAAGCTGACTCGTTCTGCTTAGTGAGGAGAGCCTGCAAGGTCTCTTGAATCTTACCCAATTCAGCAGCTAGGTTCTCTCGAGTGACAAACGTAGATCCGCGGCCTCGACCCCGACCCCTTGGCTGAGTTACCCTCCTTGCAGAAGCTGAACTTTCCTGAAGAGAGTCTTCTTGATGAACAGGGGCTTTCACACACCTCGTTCTTCTAGATGCACGAGTCGTTCTCAGGTTCGGGCTTCCTCCATCCCCGGCCACTTGGGTGGCGGCCCGACGGGGTGTTCTTCCCCGACCCCTTCCACGACCCCTACCCCTTCCCCTTCCACGGGTAAGAGTTGCCCTTGTCGGTTCCACGGGTCCATTCTCTAGTACTTCTTCATCCTGATTCCTTGGCACTGTCGGTGCCGACTTACTCCTCAAGGTTCTCCTAGCCATTTCACTAACGCTGAAAGAAAACAACAATTAACCTTTGCTAGAAGAGACACAACAAATTTGCTACATAAGGTAAGTTTAAGCACACACGCGTACCTGTAAGTTCGTAATCACACTGGCCAGGTGTGATCCCAAACTTACCTTACACGTTTGTCCTTGGCACCTTATTTCCTAGCGCATATATAGTGATCGTTCCTAGAGGCAATCCTATGTCTCGGCTGTGTTTCTCATCTTATAGTTTAAGTTTAGGCCCTATTGGTCACCTAAATCCCTTAAACTAAGGCTCTGATACCATTTGTAACGTCCCAAAAACATAACATGCATTAACTTGGAATAAGCATTCGAATTACATCAATAACTTGTCAATAAGCTATACTAAACAAAATTTGACAGCGGAAGTCTCTAAATCCACAGCCGAGAGCTACAACTATAGCCATTAGAATCCAAAACTCTGGAGTCGCTCTAGTCTCCAAATTCTCCTTGAGTCACTCCTAGTTCTTACTAGAAGAACCCATAGCGCGCTTACCTGAAAATGGTTTAGTTTTTGAAAAGCGAGGGTTAGACCAAAAGGTCTAGTGAATTCCCTCCGAAAACAACATGTAAAATAGTTGGAAAACATTTATCACTAGACTATAATGCATCATCATACAAGGTACTGCACTGTGTGTGGATCACATAAACATTTCGCGATCGGGGTTCCATCAGGTTCCCTTCCCACCCTTCTTGGAGCCCACTCGGACTCCCCTCTACCGGATAGGAGGGAAACAGATTCCAACCTACCAGCCTGTCATAAATATCCAAGGGATCCTCAGATCCCGAGAACCTCTCTCTGACCCCACAGTGCAGACCGACACCACATAGCATATAAGTACGTTCGTGAAAACATGTAAGTTAAAGTGTCCGTACGTCATGTCTTTCATTTCTTCATGCTAAACATTTCATCTGATAGAACATGTACGTTCGAGAAAATCATGCAATCGGTTCATAACATTTCATGCTCAGTAAAACCATAATTAGTTAAAACATATATCATTTTGCGTCGAAAAAGGGTTTAGGGAACTCACCTGAAAAAACGAACCTTCTCCTTAGCCTCTTGTCTCGCTACGCTAATACACCTAATAATTAATTCATAGAATAATTAGATGCACTACCTTTCATTCTAATTTCCTTTCTTTAACCGATTCTATCCATTACTACTATGCCCGCAGTACGGCTTAGTTCTTAAGTTAATCTGTCCCAAAGTCTCTAAGTCCCAATAGTGAACTAGTTCATGTGGCGGCCCAACTACCTACTCAGCCCAACCGCATGAGGGCCTCGGTAGTCCTCAACTCCCGGTATCACCCGACTCCCGGTACGGCGACTCCCGGTACGGGGCAACTCCCGGTACGGGCGACTCCCGGTACGGGCGACTCCCGGTACGGGCGACTCCCGGTACGGGGCAACTCCCGGTACGGGCGAATCCCGGTACGGGCGACTCCCGGTACGGGGCAACTCCCGGTACGGGTGAACCAGTGGAAAAGTATTCGCTCGCCATAGCTCGATTTCTTCCATACCATAGGATTTGTGAGGGTTAAAAGCCATAACATTAACACCCCAAACTGTTACAAACTGAAATCTTAGCCTAATTCATTCCTTCGATTAGCAATCCCAATACTCATTTTAAAAGGAAACCTTCAGGGTGTTCTTAGAACTCATACAGTTACCAAAACCATAAAATACAAAATGAATCTATCTTATCTATTACTATGAGTACATAAGGTAACAACGATGGATGGATTTCCTTACCAGATTAATGGCTCTTTACAGCAACCAACACTGCAACTCCTTCCTCGTCGTTCTCTTTTCTTTCCAGCCGCCAACAACACAGAGGAGAATGATCAGTGTTTCAACCCTAGGGAATTGGTCCCTATATATACTTTCCACAAATTGCAACTAACCCCTTTCTCTAATCTTTCATTTCTTCTAGTTTGACCATTTAACTTACACATAACCGAAATAGGGTTGTTACAACACTCCCCCCTTAAAAGAATTCTGTCCCCGGAATTCCTCATGGGAACAGATGCGGGTACCTCGCCCTCATCTCCGATTCTAACTCCCAAGTAGCCTCCGGGCCTTTATGATGCCTCCACTGTACTTTAACCAGCTTAGTCTCCTTGTTCCGTGACTTCCTCACTTTAACATCCGTGATCACTTCGGGCTCTTCTACGAAGTTCAACTTATCGTCCACCTTAATGTCGTTTAACGGCACCGCTTTAGTCATGTCGGCTAAACATTTCCTCAGATTTGACACATGAAACGCGTCGTGAATGCCTTGCAACTCTTCCGGTAGATCCAGTCTATACGCCACCTCCCCAATTCGTTCGGTAATTTCAAATGGTCCGATGTAACGTGGGCTTAATTTCCTACGTTTTCCAAACCGCACAACTCCCTTCCACGGGGAGACCTTTAGCAACACGAAATCTCTGACCTGAAATTCTATATCCTTTCTTCTCTTATCCGCATAACTCTTTTGTCGGTCGCGAGCGACCTTCAGTCTATCTCTCACTTGAACTATCTTGTCCGAAGTCAGTTGTACCAATTCTGGTCCGGCTAACTGCCTTTCACCCACCTCGTTCCAACACAAAGGTGTCCGACATTTCCTACCATAGAGTGCCTCAAACGGCGCGGCCTTGATGCTCGAATGGTAGCTGTTATTATAAGCGAATTCGATCAATGGTAGGTGCTTTTCCCACGAGCCTTGGAACTCTAAAGCACATGCTCTCAACATGTCTTCCAATGTTTGGATCGTACGCTCACTCTGACCGTCGGTCTGAGGATGATAAGCGGTACTCAACTTGATTTGCGAACCCATTTCTCTTTGGAAGCTCCTCCAGAACGCTGAGGTAAATCTGCTATCGCGGTCTGATACAATTGACGAGGGTACCCCGTGGCGGGTTACGATCTCGTCGATGTACAACTTTGCTAACTGCTCCAAAGTGTAAGACTCTCGTATAGGTAAAAAGTGTGCCGACTTCGTTAGTCGATCTACGATCACCCAAATGGCGTCATAACCCTTTGGAGTTCTAGGTAAATGGGTCACGAAGTCCATCGTGATTTGGTCCCACTTCCACATCGGTATTTCTAACGACTGGAGCTTCCCGTACGGTCTTTGATGTTCGATCTTTACACGCGAACACGTCATACAGGTCTCTACAAGATGGGCCACGTCTTTCTTCAATCCGGGCCACCAGTAGTCTCGTCGTAGGTCTCCGTACATCTTGCTAGTTCCGGGGTGGATCGAGTACTTCGATTTGTGAGCTTCTTCAAGAATCAGCTTCCGGAGTTCTCCGAGTTTCGGAACCCAGATTCTCCCATTCAAAAATTTCACCCCTCGACTATCTTCCACTAACATGGACACTTGCCCTACCATTCTCTCCTTCTTAAGATTTTCGGTTTCGAGCGCTACAACTTGACATTTCTTTATTTTAGCTAACAGATTGGATGTGACCTCAGCCCTCATGGCCACAATCCTGGGGGTTTCACCTCGTTCCTTACGGCTCAAGGCGTCCGCCACCACGTTTGCCTTCCCCGGATGGTATTCGATCTTACAGTCGTAGTCGGTCAACAATTCAATCCATCTCCTTTGGCGCATATTTAACTCTTTTTGATCAAAGAGATGACATAAGCTCTTGTTGTCCGTGAAGATCTGGCACTTTGTCCCATACAGGTAATGTCGCCAAATCTTCAGGGCAAAAACCACTACCGCCAATTCTAAATCATGCGTAGGATAGCGAGTTTCGTGATCCGTTAACTGCCGGGAGGCATAGGCGATCACCTTACCTCGTTGCATGAGTACGCAACCCAAGCCGAGCTTCGATGCGTCACTGAAAACCACAAAATCGCCCGAACCGTCCGGTAACGACAAAACCGGAGCGCTACTCAACATATCCTTCAATTTCTGAAATGCTTCTTCTTGTTTCTCCAACCAGACGAACTTGACATTCTTCTTTGTTAAAGAGGTCAGTGGCGTGGCAATACGCGAAATGTCTTTGATGAACTTCCGGTAATACCCCGCCAGCCCAAGGAAGCTTCGAACTTCTGACGGATTCCTAGGTTGCTCCCAGTCTCGAATGGCTTCAATCTTAGCCGGATCAACCATGATCCCCGCCTCAGACACCACGTGCCTGAGGAACTGCACTTCCCTCAGCCAAAACTCGCACTTGGAAAACTTCGCATACAACCTCTCTTGCTTCAATAGCTCGAGAATCGTACGAAGGTGGCTTTCGTGCTCCCCCTCCGATCTTGAAAATATCAGGATGTCATCTATGAAAACTATCACGAACTGATCCAGATAAGGTTGGCATACCCTATTCATTAAGTCCATGAATGCTGCCGGGGCATTGGTTAGCCCGAACGGCATCACCAAGAATTCGTAGTGTCCATACCTGGTCCGAAACGCAGTCTTCGGCACATCCTCTTCCCTCACCTTGAGTTGATGGTATCCTGACCTCAGATCAATCTTGGAGAAGTAACTGGCTCCTTGTAACTGATCAAACAGGTCGTCGATTCTCGGAATCGGATACTTATTCTTGATCGTGACCTTGTTGAGTTCTCGGTAGTCTATGCACATTCGCATAGTACCGTCCTTCTTCTTCACGAAGAGCACAGGTGCTCCCCACGGAGAGGTACTCGGTCTAACGAACCCCTTATCTAATAATTCTTGCAGTTGAGTCATCATTTCCTTCATCTCGGACGGCGCCAATCTATATGGTGCGCGGGCAATCGGTGCAGATCCCGACATCAGATCAATTCTGAACTCGATCTGGCGATCCGGGGGTAGACTTGTTAAGTCATCCGGAAATACTTCCGGGTACTCATTTACTACACGCACATCACCCACCCCACGTTTCTCCTTCTTGGCATCCAACACGTATGCCAAGAATCCTTGGCACACTTTCCTCAAGCATTTAGTAGCCCTAACCATAGAGATCAGGCTATTCTTTCTATTACGACGGTCCCCATAAATTACTATGGGATCCCCATCAGGTGGCTGAATCCTGATTAACTTTTTGTGGCAAACGATATTCGCATCATTCACGGCTAGCCAGTCCATACCCAACACCACATCAAACTCTCCCATTGCCATGGGATATAACTTCATAGGCATTAACCTCCCTTCTATCTCTATGACACACCCTTCTACCACCTCCTTAATGTACACCAAACTATCATTAGCGGTTTCCACCTCTAGTGCCCTCTTCAAACGTCTAGGCCTCACCCCCAAACATTTCATAAACGTACACGATATAAAGGAGCGATTTGCTCCCGAATCAAATAACACCTTGGCACACAGAGAGTTTACTGGGAACGTACCTGCCACTACATCTGGAACTTCCTCCGCTTCTTCCGCAGTCATGCGGAATGCACGTCCCTTCGGACGCGTCAGTTCTGTGTCCTTCTCGTCGTCCTTCCTTCCCTGACGTTCCCCGTACTGAGTCGTTCCACCCTTTTTCAACTGCGGGCAATCATACCACATGTGACCCTTAGCGCCACATTGGCGACATGATCCTCCTTTGGGGCAGTCCCTTGCCATATGACCGGGTAAGCCACACCGGTAGCATGAGTTTGAACCTGCCATGCATTCTCCCCGGTGCACCTTGTTACACTTCGAACACGTTCGCCCATCGGCATCCTTGTTAACACGGTTGCCTGGTCGGAACATTTTCCCTCTTCTTGAGTCGTTACTCGGACCATCCCATTTGCGCTTCTCTCCCCCCTTCTCAGTCGTCTGGCGGTTCTTTTCTTTCTCAATCAGCTCGGCCGTATTGATGGACGCCTGAAAGGTAGTGGGGTTTCTAGCCAGAACCAATTCCCGAATACCGCTCTTCAACCCATGGATGAATCGCTCCACTCGGCGTTCCTCCGTTGGCACGTACAAATCTGCAAAGAGAGACTTCTCAATAAACTTTGTGGTATACTCCCGCACTGTCATACCTCCCTGATCCAACCCCAAGAACTCTTCTTCCAATCTTTTTACTGCCGCGAACGGGCAGAACTGAGCTTTGAATCTGTCTACAAACGCTTCCCACAACATTCCCTTAGCCGCTGCCGAACCCTTTCCCCCAGTCTCGGCCTCCCACCAGTAAACTGCATCAGATTTCAACATGGACAGAGCAAACATTACCCTATCCCCATCAGCACACTTGCAAGTATCGAAGACCAGTTCCATTTCCTTCACCCATTTCATTGCCAAGATAGGGTCATACTCGCCCTTAAAAGTAGGGGGCTTGCATGAGGCAAAGGCCTTGAAATTGCATCCCTTAGCTGCTAACTCATTCATCACTTGAGGGTTTGAATTCAAGTGACTCCCAGTATCGGTCACTAGTGGACTAGACAGCTCCACACTTTCTCGGTTCTCACTTGCTTCTTTGCTTCTCGAAGCTGACTCGTTCTGCTTAGTGAGGAGAGCCTGCAAGGTCTCTTGAATCTTACCCAATTCAGCAGCTAGGTTCTCTCGAGTGACAAACGTAGATCCGCGGCCTCGACCCCGACCCCTTGGCTGAGTTACCCTCCTTGCAGAAGCTGAACTCTCCTGAAGAGAGTCTTCTTGATGAACAGGGGCTTTCACACTCCTCGTTCTTCTAGATGCACGAGTCGTTCTCAGGTTCGGGCTTCCTCCATCCCCGGCCACTTGGGTGGCGGCCCGACGGGGTGTTCTTCCCCGACCCCTTCCACGACCCCTACCCCTTCCCCTTCCACGGGTAAGAGTTGCCCTTGTCGGTTCCACGGGTCCATTCTCTAGTACTTCTTCATCCTGATTCCTTGGCACTGTCGGTGCCGACTTACTCCTCAAGGTTCTCCTAGCCATTTCACTAACGCTGAAAGAAAACAACAATTAACCTTTTCTAGAAGAGACACAACAAATTTGCTACATAAGGTAAGTTTAAGCACGCACGCGTACCTGTAAGTTCGTAATCACACTGGCCAGGTGTGATCCCAAACTTACCTTACACGTTTGTCCTTGGTACCTTATTTCCTAGCGCATATATAGTGATCGTTCCTAGAGGCAATCCTATGTCTCGGCTGTGTTTCTCATCTTATAGTTTAAGTTTAGGCCCTATTGGTCACCTAAATCCCTTAAACTAAGGCTCTGATACCATTTGTAACGTCCCAAAAACATAACATGCATTAACTTGGAATAAGCATTCGAATTACATCAATAACTTGTCAATAAGCTATACTAAACAAAATTTGACAGCGGAAGTCTCTAAATCCACAGCCGAGAGCTACAACTATAGCCATTAGAATCAAAAACTCTGGAGTCGCTCTAGTCTCCAAATTCTCCTTGAGTCACTCCTAGTTCTTACTAGAAGAACCCATAGCGCACTTACCTGAAAATGGTTTAGTTTTTGAAAAGCGAGGGTTAGACCAAAAGGTCTAGTGAATTCCCTCCGAAAACAACATGTAAAATAGTTGGAAAACATTTATCACTAGACTATAATGCATCATCATACAAGGTACTGCACTGTGTGTGGATCACATAAACATTTCGCGATCGGGGTTCCATCAGGTTCCCTTCCCACCCTTCTTGGAGCCCACTCGGACTCCCCTCTACCGGATAGGAGGGAAACAGATTCCAACCTACCGGCCTGTCATAAATATCCAAGGGATCCTCAGATCCCGAGAACCTCTCTCTGACCCCACAGTGCAGACCGACACCACATAGCATATAAGTACGTTCGTGAAAACATGTAAGTTAAAGTGTCCGTACGTCATGTCTTTCATTTCTTCATGCTAAACATTTCATCTGAGAGAACATATACGTTCGAGAAAATCATGCAATCGGTTCATAACATTTCATGCTCAGTAAAACCATAATTAGTTAAAACATATATCATTTTGCGTCGAAAAAGGGTTTAGGGAACTCACCTGAAAAAGCGAATCTTCTCCTTAGCCTCTTGTCTCGCTACGCTAATACACCTAATAATTAATTCATAGAATAATTAGATGCACTACCTTTCATTCTAATTTCCTTTCTTTAACCGATTCTATCCATTACTACTATGCCCGCAGTACGGCTTAGTTCTTAAGTTAATCTGTCCCAAAGTCTCTAAGTCCCAATAGTGAACTAGTTCATGTGGCGGCCCAACTACCTACTCAGCCCAACCGCATGAGGTCCTCGGTAGTCCTCAACTCCCGGTATCACCCGACTCCCGGTACGGCGACTCCCGGTATCACCCGACTCCCGGTACGGCGACTCCCGGTACGGGGCAACTCCCGGTACGGGCGACTCCCGGTACGGGGCAACTCCCGGTACGGGCGAACCAGTGGCAAAGTCTTCGCTCGCCATAGCTCGATTTCTTCCATACCATAGGATTTGTGAGGGTTAAAAGCCATAACATTAACACCCCAAACTGTTACAAACTGAAATCTTATCCTAATTCATTCCTTCGATTAGCAATCCCAATACTCATTTTAAAAGGAAACCTTCAGGGTGTTCATAGAACTCATACAGTTACCAAAACCATAAAATACAAAATGAATCTATCTTATCTATTACTATGAGTACATAAGGTAACAACGATGGATGGATTTCCTTACCAGATTAATGGCTCTTTACAGCAACCAACACTGCAACTCCTTCCTCGTCGTTCTCTTTTCTTTCCCGCCAACAACAACACAGAGGAGAATGATCAGTGTTTCAACCCTAGGGAATTGGTCCCTATATATACTTTCCACAAATTGCAACTAACCCCTTTCTCTAATCTTTCATTTCTTCTAGTTTGACCACTTAACTTACACATAACCGAAATAGGGTTGTTACAATAAATGCGGAAGAAAATCAAAAATTAAGTTTGAAAACAAATCTAAAGAATAAATTCGTTTCCAAAAAATTTAAGATCTGATTATTGAGTCTGAACGAATAAAACCTGCAAGATAAACAAACTCGATTAGTTCAAGGGCATCAAAACGAATCACATAAAATGATAACAGTTGTGAATAATCTCAAGCTATCGAAAATAGTCGCAAACCGTCACAAAAGCTTGCAAACCGATTGTTGAAAAGTTCGCAAATTTCGTTAAAAAAAACTCTCAATCACGAGATGTGCGGTAACTCGGGTACCAATCAGATCTGTGCGAAAAAAAACGAGACGGACAATCTAAGTAAAAGAAACAAAGCAAAACACACAGAACCAAATTCTACGGGTTCTTAATTTTTTTAACCTTTTTACCAAAACAATTTACAAAAATAGCCTTGTTTTAAAAAAATTCAAAGTTAGCCACCCACTTCTCCTCAAGCATTGCTTGGGGAGAAGTGGCCCACGACAAGACAGTTTTTTTAATGAATTAAATAAGAAATAAATTAAAATTATACTGATGTGACACAAGTTTCCTTGATTTGATACAAGATTCCTTGATTTGACACAAGATTCCATGAGGTGATTGATTTGACAACACATTTATCATAAAAAACAAAAAAATGCCTCGAGAACCACCTGGGTTCGTGCCGGCCGACGCTAGCCTCCTCCGGCGGCGCGAACCGGCGTTGACCAATTTTTTTTTTTGCTTTTAATTTTAAAACTCATTTAAAAATACATTAATTTTTAAAAAAAATTAAAAATACATTTTAAAAATATGATTTAAATTAATACGTTTTATTATTAAAATTTTAAAAATATGTTTTTTAATTAAAATTAAAAAATTAAAAAATTAAAAAATACTATTGCTTTTTGCTTGTTACTATTGCCTTTTGCTTTTTGCTTTTTTTCCTTGGAACTCAAAGAAATAAAGGTACTTTAATAAGTTTTTAATTATTTTTTTATTAAAAAAATAATAAATACGATTTTAAATTAAAATATTCCAGTAATACAAATATTTAAGATAGTTTTAATTTTAATACTTTTTTTAATTAAGATAAAATTTTTAAGTAATTTTAATTAAATACGTTTTTTAAAATTATTTTCAATAATTACAAAAATAATTTTTTATTATTTTTATTACCATATAACTTTATTACTACCTACTTTTTATCATCTAATTTATTACACACAACTTTATTAACTTCTAACTTATTACCACATATTTTCCTTATTATCTAATTTATTTAGGGTGTTCCTATCTCCACCCCCTGCCCATTTTGCACCCCCACTGCAGAAAGGTCATCCTCTCACAAACCATCAAACAAACCAAAAAGCAACAAAAAAGTAAAATTATATTTACATTTTATACCCCTAAACTTATATAATTTATTTACTTTATACCTTTTACTTTTTTAATTTTCATTTTACACATTTATTATATTAACACATATAATCGTATATTAGTTAAAATACATTAAAAAATATGTTTTATTTTTAACAAGTTACACAATTATAATCGTCTATTCAATACGTTCGAAATGAGCCTAATATTGAATTTTTTTGATTTTTTTGATTTAATTATATATCATTTATGGTACATCTCTTACTTTTTTAATTTTCGTTTTACATTTTTATCACATTAACATAATAATCATATATTAGGAGAGTTTTTTTTGTCTCATTTATTTTTGTAACGTCAATGATTATTAAAACAACGTATGCTTATTTTTAAAAGTGTTTATCAACTTATGTCGTTCATATACGATTATTTATGTTAATACGATTACATTAAAATACGTTAATGAATTTGATATATATACAAAAAATCAGTTTTTAAAAACTCGTACTACCATTTTTATATGAATGAACAGGGCTGTAAACTTGTACTACCATTTTTAAAAACTCGTACTATCATTATTAAATCAATTTACTTGATGATTTTACACAAAAAATGTGTTCATGTTCGTTCATTTATTAAATAAACGAACCTCACGCCGAACGATTTATATATGTGTCTATATTATATTATAAATTTCTCAACTTTAATGTTCTAAATTATCTTAATTGGTTCTGAGAAAACGATCAATTTTTTTTTATAAATGTGTTTAAAAAAATGACGTTTTTTGAGGAGTTCATGATTTGAGGATTTGAAAGTGGTGAAAGTGATTAGAGATAAGAATAAACTAATAAGAGTCCACGATTTAAAATTTTGAAAGTTGTTAAAAAGTATTTTCTTAACGTATTTTAGTTAATATTGGGCTCATTTCGATATACTTAAATTAAAAAAATGGGTTCATTTCGAAGGTATCGACGAGTTGGTGAAAAATAGTATCGATTATACATCGGGTTGGTGAAAAATAGTATCGATTATACATCGGGTTGGTGAAAAATAGTATCGATTTCACGAGAAGGGGGGTAAACGTATGACATATAAATCCAAAAAAATTCAAGATTGGGCTCATTTTGAACGTATCGAAGAGATGATTATAATGGTGTAATTTGTTAAAATTAAAACGTATTTTTTTAACGTATTATAGTTTATAAACGATTATATGTGTTAAATGTAAAATTAAATTATGAAAGTAAAAGGTATAAAGTAAAGTTAGTAAATAAGTATAGGGGTTGAAAGTGTAAATATAAAATCAAAATCGGAATTGAAATTTACACTTTCAACCCCTATGCATATTTACTTACTTTACTTTATACCTTTTACTTTCATAATTTAAATTTTACATTTAACACATATAATCGTTTATTAACTATAATACGTTAAAAAATACGTTTTAACTTTAACAAGTTATACCATTATAATCGTCTCTTCGATACGTTCGAAATGAGTCCAATCTTGAATTTTTTTGGATTTATATATTTTAATATATATCATATACACTACATAAAAAATACTTTATATATTTAAAATTCATACCCTTATTTGGTATCACTGGACTCATTTAAGAATTGTGAAAATAGGTATTTGGCGAATGATGATTCATGTGTATTTGGAGCTGAAGTATTTGCAGTTACAGAGTATGCACAAAAGGATCGATGTATTTCCAATGTAACTTAGATTAAAATTATTTCTTTCAGTTCAGTCTCGTCCCGTCCCGTCCCATCCAGTTCAGTCCCGTCTAGTTCCATCCCGTCCCATCTAGTATGTGTACCAAACGCTACCTAAGAGTACCATAAATTAAATAATCAACTATAAGGGTATGAATTTTAAATATAAAATATTTTTTATGTAGTGTATATGATATATATTAAAATAGTAAAATCCAAAAAAATTCAAGATTGGACTCATTTCGAACGTATCGAAGAGACGATTATAATGGTGTAATTTGTTAAAATTAAAACGTATTTTTAACGTATTTTAGCTAATATACGATTTTATGTGTTAATATAATAAAGGTATAAAAATTATCTCTTTCAATTCAGTCCCGTCCCGTCCCATCCAGTTCAGTCTCGTCCAGTTCCATCCCGTCCCATCTAGTATGCGTACCAAACGCTACCTAAGAGTACCATAAATTAAATAATTAATTATAAGGGTATGAATTTTAAATATAAAATATTTTTTATGTAGTGTATATGATATATATTAAAATAGTAAAATCCAAAAAAATTCAAGATTGGGCTCATTTCGAACGTATCGAAGAGACGATTATAATGGTGTAATTTGTTAAAATTAAAACGTATTTTTTAACGTATTTTAGCCAATATACGATTTTATGTGTTAATATAATAAAGGTATAAAATGAAAATAAAAAATGTAAAAGATATAAAGTAAATTTATTTAATTAGTATAGGGGGCTAAAATGTAAATATTAAAATTGTTTTGGTTTGTGAGGCTGACACATTTGGCAGGGGGTGGCAGGGGGGTGCAAATTGTTGCAGGGGGTGTAGAAAGAAAAACCCTTTATTTATTACACAAACTTTATTTCCTTCTAATTTATTACACTCCACTTTATTACCACCCACTTTTTTTATCATCCAATTTTTATTACCATCTACTTTTTTTACCATCTAAACCACTATATAAATATAACTCCTCCACCCTAACACTTTCACCACTCCAACATTTTATACAAAACTCTTCATCTCCAAATATCAATTTCTATAAAAAAAACAAGAAATATCAACGACGACAGGCATTGAGAAAGTTCGGGTACGTGTTTTTGGGGACGGGTCGTGGCAATTTGTTAATGGGATGATGGATTATATCCCAGAAATTAAAAAGGCAACCGTCGTGTTACCGGTACAATTTTCATTTCCAGGTTTGATTAATTATCTAACCTGGAAATTAAATTTACCTGATTTACAAAATCGTTTTAGATTAACGTATAAATCTCTATCTTCTGGTTCGATTGTCGAGTTATTAAACACGGAGGATGTGAGAAATTTTCTTGCTATTGGTGTGGAAATTTCACCACACGTCCTAAAATTGTATGTTTGTGATCGTGGTGATGGAAGCCATCAACCGGACCCCCAACATATACTTCCACTCGTTCCTTATGAACCTAACCCTCGCCAAGATGAGCCATACCAAAGTCAGTATCAACCGTCGTTTCAGCCATACGAAACTCAGTATCATCCTTCGTTTCAGCCATACCAAACCCAGTATCAGTCGTCGTTACAACCATACCAAACTCAGTATCAGTCGTCGTTTCAGCCATACCAAAGTCAGTTTCAGTCGTCGTTTCATCCATACCAAAGTCAGTATCAACCGTCGTTTCAAAATCCATATGAAGCGTACCAACCTCAATATCAGTCCTTTAAAACCAGGAGATGCACGAAAATCGCAACCCGTACCAATACGAAGATCTACCATCTGATTATGGCATTCGTATTTCTGAAGTCCCTGCCGAAGAATTTGACGCCTATTTAGATGTCAATGAAAATGCATCTCATAAATATAAGGTCGATATAGATCCTTATTATGGGGCCGTTTGTGGGGATTGCTTGTATCATCCCAATATAGATGAATATTTGGGGATACAATCAGATGGTAGTGCTAGCGACCCGGAGGAGGAAGATAAAGAAATATCTGAACAGGAAGATGACGAAGAGTCAGATGAGGAACTTCCAAAAGATGGTGGTAATATTCCTCGTCCGACGGGTAGTAATTTGTTTTGGGGCATGCCTCCCCCATTACCAACGCCTGCCCCTATTGTGAAGCCTAAAGAACCAGCTGTCAATTATCAACGTTCTAAACGTGTGAAAATTGAACAAATATTCAAGTGTAAAAACGACTTGAAACTAGCCTTGGGATTGAAATGTCTTGAAGAGTGTTACCAGATGAGAATCAGTCGATCCACACGAAAAAGGTTTGAAGCGGTATGTTTATGTAAGAGGTGTGAATGGCGAATAAGAGCAACGGTAAGTAAAGATACAAAATTGTTCCAAGTTAGGATATTTAAGGATATACACACATGTTCACGAACACAAGTGTATCCTAATCATCGCCAAGCGAACAAGAAGGTGTTAGGTCATATACTGAAAGATGTAATGAATGACACTAGTAGGGTATACAAGAGCCATGACATCATTGTCGATATGAAGACCAATTACAAAATCTCAGTTATCTATATGCAAGCTTGGCGTGCAAAGTGTTATGCCCTTCACCTTCTAAGGGGTAACCTAGAGGAATCGTTTTCTTCACTCCCAGTGTACTGCTACAATTTGGAGAAAGCCAATCCAGGGACCGTGTGGAAGATCCAGACAGATGAAATGGCACGTTTTGAACGTTTTTTTGTTGCCATTGGTTGTGCGGTAAGGAAAAATATATTGCTTTTGTCGATGTAATATATATATATATACATATATATATATATATATATATATATATATATTTATCCATATATATATATCCATATATATCCATATATATATATATATATTTTTATCCATATATATATATATATTTATGTGTGTGTGTTTTTGAAAACTCTTTTCTTTGTAGATTCGATCGTTTATAAATCATTTACGACCTTTGGTTGTAATCGATGGCGCTCATCTCAAGGGTCCGTACTTGGGTACCATGTTTTTAGCGGTTGGTATGGATGCAAACAACTAAATTTTGCCTATTGCTTACGGGGTGGGAAAAACCGAAAGTGGGGAGACTTGGATATGGTTTTTATCAAGGTTAAAAGAATGCATCGGTGAGCCAGAAAATTTGTGCATCATATCTGATCGGGCTGGTTCCATTAACATGGCCATTAGAGAGGTTTTCCCTACCGCTCAACATGGTCTTTGTTGTCGACATATAGAGATGAATTTACGATTTAAAGGAAAAAATAAAAAGATTTTGGGGGATTTATTTTGGGATACTTGCAAAGCGTATAGGGTGGAAGAGTTTGAAAAACTCTTGTCCGAGCTTCGTCAATCTATATCAGATGGTGCAAGGGATTCACTTGACAGGGCAGATAAACGGAAATGGTCAAGAGCGCATTTACCTGGAATGCGTTATAATGTCATGACTTCCAACAGTGCGGAGTCCGTAAATTCGATGTCTAGGTATGCACGACAACTTCCGATCACAATGCTGATTTATTTTTTTCGGACGTCACTGCAACAGTGGTATTATGATCGTCGCGAGATTGGAGGTAAATATAAGAACATCTATAATATTTGTTTTACTTTATTTTTCAAAACTAATGATGTATACATTTGTGTAGCTTTGCTTGAAGATGAGCTTACCCCTTGGGTTGAAGCGAAAGTAGTTAAAAGAATCAACCAAAGTGCAACATGGACAGTAAACCCTGTTACAAACACCGTGTTTGAAGTTGTTGACGGGTATAGAAACGGTGTTGTTGACTTAAATGGGTGGACTTGTAGTTGTAGAAAATGGCAACTATCCGGTATACCATGTGCCCATGTGATAGCAGTTTGTAGGCAAATAAGTATTACAGAAACAAACATATGGGTGACGAAATACTACAAGACTGAAGTTTATAAAGCTACATACGCGGAGGTAGTAAATCCTGTTAGTCCTCCAATGGCATGGGAATATCCGGCTGAATATATGACTGTGAAACCTCCACTGATGGATGTACAAAAAGGAAATCGACAACGTCCTGTTGAAGGCATCCCGTCACAAGGAGAGGTTGTATATGAGAAAAGATGTAGTAGATGCGACCAGACGAGTCATAATCGCCGAGATTGTCCAAGTACATTACCAGTCGAGGTACAAACGTCGAGAGAAAATAGGAAGGCGAGGGCGACCGGTAGCCGTAAAACAAAGGCGAGGGGTATTTGAGCTTTGTATTTTCGTTTAATGTTGATTAATGGGTTGATTTTCGTTTTGTTTAATGTTGATTAATGGGTTGATTTTCGTTTGTTTAATGTTGATTAATAGGTTGATTTTCGTTAGATTAATGTTGTTAGATTAATGGTTTGATTAACAATTTGTATATAAATACCACCATGGATTAATGTTGTTAGATTAATGACGGAGGACCAAAAACGTATTAATGGTTAATGACAGAGGACCAAAAATGTAAATATTTTGTATATAAATACCACCATGGACACCAACAACCTAATCATTCTTACTTTTCTCTTCTTACTCTTACTATTTCTCACACGTCAAGAACATGTCAAACCCGTCGTCTTCACAAGTAATGCCGCTGAGGATGAAAGAATCGGTAGAAGAAAATGAAGCGGAGATCGAACAAGTCAGATAAAAGTGGAAAGAAATCATGGCCAAGAAATGTGAACACCTGAAAAGGATTAAAGCGGAAGAAGCGGAGATAAAAAAGTTGAAGATGGAAATAAAAGATAAGGAATATCGTATTCGTCGTGAAAACTTACAGATCAACAAGATTTTGCAATACTTCAAGAGAAGATAAACAAGAATCAAACTTCGATTGATCAATGTAAAGCACTCTATCCTTAGGTGGTCGTATTCTATGTTGCTGTTTCATACCTGCAGTATGTATGTTCTATTTTACTCATGAATAAATGTCTTTGGGTTTTTATGAGTTTTTATTATTTATACTAGTGCACATCATGATTCCAGATAAATCATCATTCCACATAAACATAAATCATTCCACATAAACATAAACATAAATCATTCCACATCAAATCATCATTCCACATAAACATAAAAACAGTTATTAGAAAGGCACTTGAACATAAAGATAAAGCTATAGATTACATTTTATATTAGCCAATTGTTAAACGCCTCAAAGCTTCATCTGGGATTATGTGTGCACCATCCCTTTCCCAGTAGACTTCAAGTATGGTGGTTTCGTCCCAGTAGAGTCCTATATTGTAAACATCTAAGTCATTCGTGAGTTCTTTCAATCCAGTGTCTAAGTCTTCCTCTGGTGGTTTAAAATACATTTTCATTGCATCTCGTTCTTGTTCGTCATAACCAAGTTGAGTCATTAGTTGATGCATGTTTTGCATACAAAGACACTGACCATCTACTAGGTCAACTAATATTTCCATGCCGTTGACATACGACCTACCGGGTGGTGGTGTGAAATAACCGTTATGATGGACCTTCATCGTAAAAAACATACACGTACAGTCGGCTGTTGGATGGAAAAAAAAAGTTAGAAAATAAGGCGAAACAATTTATTTATGAACGAGAAAAAAATTACTAACAAATGATGTGTTCGATCCATTGCGGAAGCGGTTCAAATGGAGCTCTAAGTGTCCAAAAACGTTGTCCTTCAGGCGTCATTCGTGAACAAATTGCAAGCTTGATGAAATAGTTGAGAGAAAAATGAGGAAATGTAGAACGTATTGCAAGGTTAATGAGACGCCCTATTTATAGGAAAAACTTTACATTATGAGTTTTTATTTTTTATTTTTTTAAACTAGTTTTTATTTAATTTTTTAAATTTTAAACGAATTTTTAATTTATTTTTAAAATTTTAAACCAAATTTTAATTAATTTTTAATATTTTAAACGAATATTTTAATTATTTTTTAATTATTTTTTATAGGAAAAAGTTTAGATTATGTTGTGTTTTTATAAGTTTTTATTTTTAATTTTTTAAACCAACGTAGGAAACGATAAAAAGTAATAAAACATGAAATCATCATTCCAAACACACATTAAATTAAGAACATGGAACAGATAAATCTAGTACGGATAGTTATTCTGGCATTTGATGATCCACTTAGCCTTTTTATTTATCATATCCTCCAGTTGAGTGTAGCTTTCTTTTATATCTCTGACTGTAAACTCTTCTTCAGTAATCTCTTGTTGTAGGACTGCAAGCTCGCGTTTCTTTTCCTCTATCATCGCCTCTTTTTCCTGTTGATCTTCCCTATTCTTCAGCCATATCGCTTTCAGTCTTTTGATTTCTGCGTTCGTCTCCATACAGGATAGCTTCAAATTTTGTGGCATAATAGGGTTTGGGTTTGGTTTAACAAACCTGTCTGAATAGGTTGGTGGTTCATTCCAATTATGTGTGTACATGTAGTTCTCCCATGCACACTCCCAATCTTCTATCTACTCATGTGTTATTGGCCAATCGGCCTCAGTTCTCCCAAACATTGACTACTCCTCTTCCGTTTGTGGTACTTTCCAGCTACGCCTAAAACTTCCATCACTCAACAATGGCAATGGTTGCTTCTTGGCAGAGCGGGAAGTTCCAGCCATAGAGTATGTTTTTGAATGGTCAAGATGGTGTAGAGGGTGGAAAGTATTTAAGTTTTTGAAGTTATGAGGGGTCCTATTTATAGGACTATTTTTCCCGCTGTTAATGTTTTTAACCACTTCTGGAAACAATCCTACAAAAATAGCATTTTTAATAAAATATTCATGATTTGACAATAGATTCCTGATTTGACAATAGATTCTTGATGTGACAAAAATTTATTTAAATTTATATTTAAAAAACGTTTTTAATTAATTAAAATAAATTTAAAAAAAATAAATTTAAAAAAACGTTTTTAAGTTTGTGTATTTTTTTTCTATCTATTGTCAAGTAATTGGTTTTATGTTAAAGTTTGTGTAATTTATCATTTATAAACAAATATGATAACTAAAGAATACGAGAATTGTAGAACTCATGTCACAAGTAAATACACAACTTTATCATTTATTAAAGAATACGATAATTGTAGAACTCATTAGCAAGATACATACGACTTTTCCAATTAAGTTCTTGAGGGTCGTATTTTTTGTACTGCGACTGATAAGTTATATCACCATTTGTCATGATTTCTTCCATAAAATGACAAACAAAAGCGCCGCAATCTCCGCTCCCAGACGCTTGCTGAGGGACGTCATTGATATAAATGTGGCTAAGCGCCCATTCTTTAGGCATAACTTGACCTTTATTCTTCCAAAAAATCCATCGCCATTAAGTACTTGGGAAGATGAGTGGCCAAAATTTTTACTTTGGTCATAATATCCTTGTAAGAGTTGTCACAGTTCATGCTATCGTATATGCGAAGCATCCAGGTATTTAAGTTCAGAACCGTGGTCACCCAATGATACATATTTACGTTTATTGGGATGATTACCTACAAAAATAAAATAAAATAAACGTGTCATTATAAATACAATTATTTTTAGAACTTCATCATTTTATTTATGCATTTCTTACCTCATCAACCAAATACCATGCCGGGTAGTATTCCTGTGTGCCGTTCATAAAATTAAAATATCGTAGTTCTTTTTGATGCATAAATTTCAAGACTTGAGACGCTAATATTGTATGTCGGGAACTGTGCGGTCTTTCTAGCATTTTTATATGCACCCACGTATCAATATGCTGTAAAAAACAATTGTTTTAGCAAATTTAACCGGTAATAAGTTATATAGTAAATTGAAAAATCAATACAACTTACCATCGTATCCAACTAACGATTCTCAAGCAACATTCCCCACAATGAATGCGACCACGGTTCACATGTAAATGGAGGTATTTTTAACCCGTCTAACTTATTCTTTTTATATAACTCCAAAATGTTAGACTTGATTTTTTTTTGGCTTTACGTGGTGGTGTCGAGTCCGGTACCTGTGTATACGGAGACTTTTTTGCTGGGCCCGGGAACTTGATGCATTTCTCGGGCATAGGTGGTGGTGTCACCTCTTGTATTGATAGAGTTGGTGATCCAAATAAATTTTGAACGTTCAAATTTTGGGGTTCAAAATTTTGGGGGTCAAAAAAAGACGTGCCAAAATTATAATTTTGAGTTTCTAAATTTGATGTTGGATAATAATAACTTTTTGTCTCAAGATTTGATGGCGGAAAGTTAGAATTTTGCCCCTAAAAAATAGATGACTCAACCTTATAATCTTGGTCCACATAATTAGATGACTCAAAATTATAATATTGGTTTTGGGGTTCATAAAATTGGTTTTCGGGTTGAAAAACGGGGTTTTGTGACTCAAAAAATGTTTGTCCAACGTTATCATGTTGGTTTTGCGGGTAAAAATATGATTGTTGGACGTTAGAAGTTTCGCCCTCAAAATTTCGTTTTGTCGGGTCCCATCTTCCGGCCTGATCGTCGTCTCCTGAGTTATGGGATGAAACACTCGCTTTTGTGTGAACCGTAGCATTATATTGGTGGGGAGATTCGACGTTTACATGTTGATCGTTTTGGTTCAAATCAACCTAAAATTCAACGTTTACATGTTGATCGTTAGTATAAAATTAACATAATAAATAAATTTTTTTGACCATAAATACATTTCAAATATATACCTGAAAGCCATCAGTTGCGTTTTTTATCTGCCCCAAAATGTTTTTTATATATGTTTCAGCAGCTTCCGGGCTCATCGTACCGTTGGCAACAAGGTCTTGTGCGCGCTCAATATAACGATACATTTCTTCGATATGTTTCTTCAAATTTGACGACGATGTCGGTGGTTTGGAAGTCGATGCACCATCCCGTTTTTGTGAGACGTACTCAAAATAACGACAACTTTCTCTCCACCAAGGACTCTCGGACTCCGCGTTCGTAGGTATCAACATACTAATTGGCAAGTCCTAAATTTTTTTTATTTCATTATTAGATTATAATTAATGACCAAATATTAATTAAAATAAGTTTGTCAAACGCACATCTTCGTCCTCGTTGAACTGTATGTAGCTTAAACATTGCTCCCACGTTAGTCCCTTTGATCGTATCCATGCACATGCGCGGGGGATCACGTTGTTTTCCTTTGTTCCGTAAGCACGTGAAGCATGTGGAAATGCTTCCAGTATCCAGATCTAAACGATTAAGTGAAATGTTTTAATTTAAATAATAGTTATGAAACAATGGACTTTTAAACAATTAATGGGATTTTTATAATTTACCTTAAACGCATACACAAATCCATGTAATGTGTACCTAACTTGTTCGCCAGACGCTTTCCTATACTCGTGAAATGTTTCACGTTTCGGTAAAGCGTCTTTCAATTGCTTGTACAGGCGACGCCATACGTAAATACCCCATGGATATCTATCTCATCAAAAAAATACCCACTTTAGTTATGGAATTTAAGTTATATAATTATTATGTAATGAATAGAAACAAATACCTATTCCATGCATCCAAGTCTTCGACTAACCGTAACAATTCTTGATCAATTAATTTGCTTCCTTGAAGACCAATAAATCCGGTAGCAACCAGAAGCAAAAGACATACACGTACCGCATCGGTGTCTTCTAATTTCTTGAAACCTTCCACATTTTTGAATACGCGGTCTAGATCACTCCTACGTACATTACAATCGTCACTAGCGCTCAAAACCCCTACTTTGAAGGATTCGTCGCTCGTCTCCGATAATGCAGGTTTTTTTGGAAAACCGCATGCCGGTAACGAGGCAAAATTCTGGTTGCCCGAAACGTACAATGTGACCTCCGACGTTAAAAAACATCGCTTCTTCAGAACTTGGCGGGTCTACCTGCATTTGTAACATTGCATTAACGAGCAACGGATCTACACTTGTTGTCATGATTGTGAGCCAGTGACTAAAACAAGTACTATTAAAAATACGCAGCCTGTTTCTCGACCGACGTAGGATCGTTTGAATTTGTTTAATAATTTCGAGACTTGCTTTTGATGTCACGATTGCTGGGTAATAATCTCCCTAAAATATAAACATGGTATATTAAAAGGAGATTTAATATAAAGATGTTAAAATAACATATAATGTAATATACAAAAGTTTAAATAATAAGAATTCAAATTATTTGTATCAGTTTTTACCATGATGAACGAAGATGGTTAACAACGGTGAACGACGGTCGACGGGGGCGGTCAACGGCGGTGCAAATGTTGGAGTGGTGAAAGTTGGAGTGGTGAAAGAGTTATATTTATATAGGTGAAAGTTGGAGTGGTGAAAGAGTTATATTGAAAATAATTAAAAATAATTTTAAAAAACGTATTTAATTAAAATTACTTAAATATTACTTAAAAAAAACTTATTTTAAGGAAAAATATGTGGTAATAAGTTAGAAGTTAATAAAGTTGGATGTAATAAATTAGATGATAAAAAGTAGGTAGTAATATAGTTATATGGTAATAAAAATAATTAAAATTTATTTTTGTAATTATTGAAAATAATTAAAAATAATTTTAAAAAACGTATTTAATTAAAATTACTTAAATATACTTAAAATTTTTATCTTAATTAAAAAACGTATTAAAATTAAAATTATCTTACATATTTGTATTACTGAAATATTTTAATTTAAAATCGTATTTATTATTTTTTTAATAAAAAAATAATTAAAAACTTATTAAAGTACCTTTATTTCTTTGAGTTCCAAGAAAAAAGAAAAACGCAAAAAACAATAGTAACAAGCAAAAAGCAATAGTATTTTTAAATTTTAATTAAAAATGTATTTTTAAAATTTTAATTATAAAACGTATTAATTTAAATCATATTTAAAATTACTTAAAAACTTTAAAATGTATTTTTAAAATAAAAAAAAAATTTGGTCGCCGGTCAACGCCGGTCAAACACTGGTTCGCGCCGCCGGAGGAGGCTAGCGCCGGCCGGCGCGAACCCGGGTGGTTCTCGAGGCATTTTTTTGTTTTTTATGATAAATGTGTTGTCAAATCAGTCACCTTATGGAATCTTGTGTCAAATCAAGGAATCTTGTATCAAATCAAGGAATCTTGTGTCACATCAGTATAATTTTAATTTATTTCTTATTTAATTAATTAAAAAACTGTCTTGTCGTAGGCCACTTCTCCCCAAGCAATGCTTGAGGAGAAGTGGGTGGCTAATTTTGATTTTTTTTAAAACAAGGCTATTTTTGTAATTTGTTTTGGTAAAAAAGCTAAAAAAATTAAGAACCCGTAGAATTTGGTTCTATGAGTTTTGCTTTGTTTCTTTTACTTAGATTGTCCGTCTCGTTTTTTTTTTCGCACGGATCTGATTGGTACCCGAGTTACCGCACATCACGTGATTGAGATTTTTTTTAACGAAATTTGCGAACTTTTCAACAATCGGTTTGCAAGCTTTTGTGACGGTTTGCGACTATTTGCGATAGCTTGAGCTTATTCACAACTGTTATCATTTTATGTGATTCGTTTTGATGTCCTTGAACTAATCGAGTTTGTTTATCTTGCAGGTTTTATTCGTTCAGACTCAATAATCAGATCTTAAATTTTTTGGAAACAAATTTATTTCTTTAGATTTGTTTTCAAACTTAATTTTTGTTTTCTTCCGCATTTATTTTCTCTAATTCTTCAAAACAACACCGATTAATGATCTTTAATTTTTCAGGTAACAATGTCGATATATTGTATACATCGAGAGTGTAAAAAAAAGATAAAATTATCTTAAGAGAATCTCAAGCTATCACAGGAAGGCTGCAGAAAGTACTTCAAAGAACTGAAGGAACAGAAATTGCAAACAATTGAAAGTTCTGAGAAGCTTGCTAAATCTGAAGAAAAAGCAACGATCTTAGAAACTGAAAACACTGAGCTGAAAAAGAAGATTTCTGAATTGCAATCACAAGACGATATAAAGGCACTTGAAGAACAGGGAAAGACCTTAGAGTGTGAAAGTCTTGAGTTAAAGAAAAAGATATTTGTTCTTGAAAAACAGATTCATGTTTTTGAAAAGGAAAAGAGTGACTTTTTGAATGAAAAGAAGAATTTTGAGTTAAAAATTCTTGATCTTTCCAAAAGGATTTTCGAGGAAAGAAAAGTATTTGAGCTTAATAATGCTAAACTGTCTAAACATATTTCGGATTTTGAACAAGTTTTAGTGTTTGAGTGAAAAAATATTGAGAATCAAAGAAAATCCTTTGAAAGTGAAAAGAAAGAGCTTGAAAAAAAACGTTGCATTTTTCAAAGAAATATCTGACAAACGCAACTGTTGGTCCCGAAGGCCTATACAAGTTTGTAGAAGGGGGGGGGGGGGGGTCTAATACAAACACACAGATTTTACTTTTCTAAATTGTTTATTGATAAATCATTAACAATTTACCGCTTGTTGCGGAAACAAGATTAAGGATAAACCTAAATCTAAACAAGTTGGAACACTAAGGTTTCTTGCACTAAGAGAGATAAGGAAATTACTAATAATAACCTATCTTGAGATAAGAGATTGAACTTGTCCAGAGTTAGCAAGTTACTTCAAAAGAAGTGGGTTCATCTCTTTATATACTGCATGGATTTAATGCAAGTCAGTATACACTTTACACGTGTCATCAGCTGGTTGGTTGCATGTCATTGACCTTTGTTGACAACCTTAGTAGCCGCATGGATGAACAATGTAGTATCAGAGAGGTTGTACGATTTCAGACAGTCGGAGGTTCTTTTCTGACATTTTGTACGGAGTCGTGCAAGGGGGGTTAAGACAAAAGTACTTTGTACGGAGGACTTCATGATCAGCTTTCGTTGATTTCAGAGCATTATCATTTTCTATTCATCGAATGATAATAGTTCAGCGATAGCTGAAGTCTTGTACTTGATACTTCACGTTGAGTGGACAAATCTGAGTCTTCGCTGATCCGCATCAGTTCATTAGGAGACTTGTCGCTGATTCTTGAGCTTGATCTTCGACTTCAGCGTAGAACCTTTGTTGACGTGAAACTTGTCTTCAGGGATCATAAGTAAACAACTAAGTTATCAGCGATCATCATAATGACTGAATAGACTCAGAGCATTAATGGTGAACAGTGTTCGCTGAATGTTTAATTTAAAGAGCGAGAGTTCCTATCAGCGGTACTGTAAGATCTTAGTACTTATCAGCGATAGTGAAACTCTGATACATATTGTTTACTTACAATTTTCACTAAGTATGTAAGAGAGGGTCATTATCAAATCACTGAGGGTTTGGATCAACAATCTCCCCCTATTTGATTATGACATAGCAACAAAGAAAATTGCTATTTAATGAAAACATAAGGATAAAAAGAACTCATAAAATATTTGTCCCTTTTACTGTTTTCTGGGATCTTATCAGTATTGATGGAGTAAAGTACGTTCGCTGAAATCTTTCTTTAAAACTTTGAATCAGGTTACAAAGAGAATTGGAAAGATTACAAGTACAAGCGAAATAAATTACAAGTACAAAAGAATAACTGATACAATAGAGAAAAGGCGATCATATCAGCTTGTAAAGGGTTCTTCCTTGATGAGAAGTTCATCAAGGGTCTTTGATGTGGGGATCATCCAGTCAGGGACATCTACTCCTTGGTTCTTTTTCTTCAGAGCTGCTTCAAAAATCAAGGGCTTTAGGTGTCTAGCTTTGATGTCGCGTCTGACTTCACACCAGTATACGAGATCTCTGAGTTGTTCGATGGGAGCGATGTCGAGCTCAGAGATACGTTGAAAGTGATGATTTCCATAGTAGTCTAAAAAGAATATACCATAGGGATCACTTACAACTGTGCCAGGAATGAATGTTTCTCCAGGTGGTAGGGAGGTGTCAAGTATTGAGAGATCGGCATCAGGACCAACAATTTCAGCACGAGAGAAACCAATGCCCGTTTCATTCCGAATATGAGGACCTGAACCAGAGACTTTCTTTTTCTTATCAGAGACTTTTCTTGGTTGAGGAAGAGTAGGAGGAATATCCACAACAGATGAAAGCAGGTCGATCTGTTTGTTTAAGATCTTCTCGACATGGCTTTTGAACTTTGAGCGCGATCCCTAAATGGCTAATTTTGTTTCTAACCATTCAGAGAGACCAAACTTTTCTAAGGTAGCAGCATAGAAGGTTTGCTTGGTTTCGTCATCTCTGTAGACATCCACTTCAACAACAGGAACTTCAGCGTACAGTCTTCCTCTGATGTTTGCCTTGAGATTTTGGATGGTCTAGATCGATAGGTCAGCATTTGTTTAGCCCATTCCAAAGTCGTAACAGAGACCTTAGTCTTTTCTCTAACGATCTCTTGAGCATCATCCCATAGCTGACGTTGAACATCAATGGGAGCTCTTTTCAGCTTGGGGTCTTTTAATGATCGTTTAGAAAGCTGGATGGCGTATTCTCTGTCTTTTTCTTCAGCTTCCTTTCTTTCAGCGAGTAGGCGTTCAACCCTGAGGTGTTCCTTGTATTCCTTTTTGGAAATTCTGAACTTTGGAGGAACTGAAGGAAGTTGATCACGCCTCCGAATGATTCGCTGATCCTCGAATCGCTTTATTATCTCCTCTCTTCTTTTCTGATCCTCTTCACTTAGCTTTTGAGGAGCTAAGGAAGGTCTGCTCTGTGCGAGAGTAGCTGTTCTTCTGGTTCATCAGTCTCAGAGATTAAATCTAAGACTGAGATTATTTCTTCAGCAGCAGCTGGTATTATTGGTGAAGTCGCAGTTGTGGAGCCTTCAGCGATATCCTCAAACAGGGGAGAGGACTAGCTGAAACACAGCGATCTTACAAGTAAGAACTTGGGTAGAATCAGATAGAGAGAATTGGTTCAAGTGTATAGGCTTGGGTAGTAGAACTGATAGTGTATGATAGAGGAGGGATAGAGTGAGAGATGTTTAGTATACCTGACAAACCGGCTTTTCAAGCAAGATCATCAGATTGTCATCTTCAGCGACGCTTTTGCCTTTGCCTTTCTCAGCTCCAGAGGCTGAGGGCTTTGTCTTTGTCCGCTCCCCTGAAGGTTCATTTATCGAGATTCCCTTAAGAGCTTTGATCTTCGGAGCAGGTTTGACGATAAAGAAGTCATCGTCATCTTCGTCATCATCATCATCATTCTTTGGAGAAGAGGATGGTTCAGTATCAGGGATGTCGACGGCTTCATCATCTTCTGCTTCGGATTCGGTTTTATCAGCTTCTTCTTCGAGTTTCTCCCCCTCAGATACAGAGGCGAGCTTCTCGGTTTCCTCAGGGTTTTCATCTCCCTGAGGTCCAACGGTGGTTTCTTCAGCATCCTTCTCTCCCCTGATAGATTCATCATGGGAAAGGTCTTCAGCGCTTTTGGATAGATCTTCAGCGCTCTTCTCCCCCTCTTTTTCATGATTACTGGGGGAGGAATGGGTCGACTCAGCAGCGTTGGTAGGTTCTCTGTCTTCTTGGCCAGAGAAACCTATCAGATCTTCAATCTTTGCTATTCTGTCTTGAAGGCCAGAGATAGAGGATTGATCTTTTCCAGCTCAGTGCGATCCGCCGCTGTGAAATTGTCAGATGCAGGGACAGGGGCAGGAGCAGGAGTATTCGCTTTCTGTAGTAGTTGCTCGATCATCGATTTCATCGAACTAACATCGGTCTTTACAGAGCCTAAGTCAGCCTTTACATTAGACATATCTCCCTCTAGATGTCCAACCGATGTCTTCAGCGTTGTGACCTCGTTGGACATGGATGAAACTGAATTTTTGAGAGAGGTGTAGTCTGTGTAGATGTCAGCGAGCACCTTGGCGAAGTCGCTGAGAGTGTTATCAACTTGCTTCAAGTCATCTGTGGAAGCCTTCTTCTCCACCACCGTTGTCAGCTTGTTCAGATTCTCTCCAGCGTTTGTTACAGCTGTAGAGTTATTAGAAAGAGTGGTGGTGAGATCTGTCAGCGTTGTCTCCACAACTTTCATAGAGGCGTTGATGTCTCCCAAATTAGGACCTGTAACATATAAAAACTTGTGAACATAGGAAAGCTCAGAAGTTTGGGGTTTAGTGACAGTGTTTATGGGTTGGTGTGTACCTGCAGGAGGATTGATGAACTCGTCAAAATTACGGGTTCCTGAAAAGTGTTCCATGTCATCTTCAAAAGTGCCCATGGATTGTCCTGCAGGTCCTGTCTTCATCATTCCTGGAGAATCAGCTTTAGGTTCCGTAGAAATGATGGCAGCTCCAGCGAGATCTGGAGTAGAGACCAAATGAGTAGAGGGAGGAGCGAATGATAAGAATGGGGGTTGGGTTCTGAGTTCAGCGTTGGATTCGCTGACAATCACTTCATCAGTCTTTTGAGAGACTGAAGGAGGTTGGGTAGGTTCCAAATTTGTAACCTCGGCGTTTAGAGACGCTGAAGTTGGGATGGAATGGATGGGTTGTTCAGGTGTGGCAGAGCGTACCACTGAACGTTCCTTCAGCTCTGCAGAAAGAGCTGAGGAGTCTTCAGCATGAAATTGCTGGGGTTGCTCCTTTGTTTTCTTGATCCTTTTAGAACCAAGTGGGATAGATGATTGTTTCCTTTTAAGAGGAATAGAGGTAGCAGCTGGGGTATCAGCGGTGGGTTTGTCCGCTGAAGGAGCTGCAGAAGTAGAAGAAGGAGTAGGTTTAAGAAGAGTCAAGAGTGTAGAAAGACGTACCTCATTCACCATTGGTTTGAAGTCGAGTATCTTTGGGCCGACCTGAGAGAGTTTCAGGTCACCATCAGTTGGGTAGCTCTCCTTCAGGCCATATTGGAAGATGGCGCTGATGAATCAGGGGTAAGGAACCCATGGAGGTCTGTCAGCGACGGTGTCCACTCTTAGAACTAGGTCATCATAGATAATCGATGCCCAGTCTATGTTGAGACCTTTCAGCAGTGCATACCCCATTGCTTGTTGAGGTTTAGCGGCTTGGTCAGAGGAGCCGCTCTTTGCAGTCATGCAGCTGATTAGATGAGCGAAGATGAAATTCATCTCGCTGGGCATTTTCGATTTCTTGATAATCGTCAGCTTCTTCTCGGCCTTCATGTCTCTGCCGATTTCCCATACATAGCCTATTGCATCGAAAAATGCAATGATGGCTTCACTGTCTGAGTTTTTCTTGGGGTCAGGGAGGGGAACAAATGGTTTTTCCTTGGTAGCGATGGGAAGACTGAGAGCTTTGCGAATAATGGCAGGGGTGATCTTCATGGTGCCATATTCGATGTCGCAGAGGATGCAATCGATTGTTTTGGAGGGGTCTTTGGCTGAAGGTAGTTGAGAGTGTCTGGCTGAGTACCAGAATTGTGAGAGCAAAAGCTGATGAGCAGGAGGTGTTATGGTCAGGGATGTGGAGATGCAGCAATTCTTTAGGAATTTCACATCATCATCTAGATGTGTGACTTGCTTTCGAGGAGGAAACTCGAGAAGCGCATAGAGGTTGTTCACCTTAGTCCAATCCAGTTTGTCAAGGGCAAACTTGACTTGAGGAGCCTTGAGGATGTCCACTTCCTCAGAATCAGCGGAGATGTTCTCAGCGGTAGCAGGAATGTCAGACGATGCCATTTCTCTGTATTATCAGTTCAACCAAAGATGTTAACAAATAAGAATTATCTTAATGTGGAAAGATTTTCCATTAAGATGGTTCAAATTTTATCCATTTCATTCAGACACAAAAGTCTTAATGAAGATTAGGGTTTTTCTTGATTTTAAGAAACGAAATGTAAAACCCATTTATTCTTGTTATCCAGTTTTCTATGAAGAATTAGATTCTGGAAGCGAATGAAGAACAAGTTTAAGATTTTCGCATTTAAACTTGAAGATCAACCATGAAATGGTTGTGTTCATAAAACCATGAAAGAAAAATGATTTCATTTTAAGAAGTTCTTTTGTTTGATCTTGTTAAAACAAAGAAAAGATCAGAAACAAGTTATACGCATTTGGTAATAAATAAGAACATATTAACCTGGATGTTCGATGAAGAAGATGATGAACAGTTCTTGAAGTTTTTGAAAGCACAAATGCAACAGTGAATTCTTTCTTGCGGAGGAAGATTGATCGCGTAAAAGAAAAATATAAACAAAGAATTTGTTTATATATTGATTTTTAGAAAGAGAAAATCTTGAGCGGGAAAAGATTTTCATCATGACACGGACACGTGTTTGCATTTGATTGGAAGTTTGAACGAGACGTGCAAACGTGTGTCAGGAAGAGAAAACGTGCCGGGGTTTATCCGTTGCAATGACGTCACAACTGTCCTTTCATATTCTTGGTTGTCTCTGAGGTTTTGAAAAACTCAGGGATACTTTTGAAAACATGAAGCACTGAATGAAAATATCAGTGAAGGTTTTAAGAATTTTAAAAATATCGCTGTTAAGGAAGAGATATTCAGCGATGCATTCTGTTTTGAAATCTTGCATTTTCATGCGATTGTCAGGGAGAGAAAACATACCTTGATATCAGTTTAACCAAGTTTTATTCAGAGAGAAGTTGATTGAATAGATTATACGAGTTGATTTTATCCTATCGCTGATTAATGTGAACCGCTGAAGATTTTATCCTTCAAAGTTCAGCATTCCAAGCTCGCTGATGAGAAAGTTGAATCTTGTCTCATCAAGAGGTTTGGTAAATAAATCAGCTAACTGATAATCAGTTGGGATAAAATGAAGTTCTATATCACCATTCATCACATGATCTCTGATAAAATGATATCTGATTTCTATATGTTTGGTCTTTGAATGTAGTACTGGATTGTTTGCTATAGCGATGGCACTTGTGCTGTCGCAATAGATTGGAATTTTGGAGAGCTGAAGATCATAGTCTAGTAGCTGATTTCTCATCCACAAGACTTGAGAACAACAGATTCCAACAGCTACATATTCAGCTTCAGCTGTGGAAGTGGACACTGAATTTTGCTTTTTACTTGTCCAACTTACCAGCTTTCCACCCAGGAGCTGACATCCTCCTGTGGTGCTTTTCCTATCCAATTTGCAACATGCAAAATCACTATCTGAATAGGCGGTTAGATCGAATCCTGAATCTTTGGGATACCAAAGACCTAGGTTCGCTATACCCTTAAGATATCGAAAGATTCGCTTTACAGCTTTCATATGAGATAGCATAGGTTCAGCTTGATATCATGCACACAAACATGTTGCATACATAATATCGGGTCGGCTAGCTGTAAGATACAGGAGAGAGCCGATCATCCCACGGTACAGCGTGACATTAACAGGTATTCCCTTTGAATCCTTGTCAAGTGTCAGCGGTGGTGCCATAGGGGTTTTCATAGCTGAACTATGAGTTAAATCAAATTTTTTTAGCATATCTTTAACATACTTTCCCTGATTGATAAAAGTTCCTTTTTCAGTTTGCTTAATCTGAAGACCAAGGAAATATGTTAGTTCACCCATCATGCTCATTTTGTACTCATCTTTCATTCTATCAGCGAAACGAGTACAAAGCTCAGGGTTAGTAGAACCAAATATAATGTCATCAACATATATTTGAACTAGAATGACATGACCTTTCACTTTTCTAAAAAAAGAGTTTTATCAATCTTACCTCGTTCAAATTTTTCAATATGGAGATAAGTAGAAAGAGTGTCATACCATGCACGAGGAGCTTGCTTCAAGCCATAAAGTGCCTTATCCAGTTTATAAACATAACCTGGACGCTTAGAATCTGAGAATCCTGGAGGTTGTTCCACATATACTTCTTCATTCAGATTTCCATTCAGAAACGCTGACTTAACATCCATCTGATGTACTTTGAAGTTTTTGTGTACATCATATGCTAAGAATAGACGAATAGATTCAAGTCTTGCTACTGGAGCAAATGTTTCGTCATAATCTATACCTTCCTCTTGTCTGTATCCCTGAGCAACAAGACGAGCTTTGTTGCGGGTTACAGTACCATGTTCGTCCAACTTGTTTCGATAGACCCATTTAGTGCCTATTACTGTTTTATCAGTTGGTCTCCGAACAAGTTTCCAAACTTTGTTTCTTTCGAATTCAGTCAGCTCTTCTTGCATGGCGCTGACCCAGTTTGGATCTTTGAGGGCATCATCTATTTTCTTTGGTTCAGTTAGAGAAATAAAGTTAACAAATAAACAAATATTACCTGCACTTCGTCGAGTCTGAACACCAGCGTTTGGATCACCAATAATTTGATCAATTGGGTGATTTACGGTCCATCGCTGAGCCGGAGCATAAGTCGCTGACTCATCTTGAACTGGAGGAGCTGAAGATGAGGCTTCAGCTACTTCTGGAGTTTCAGTTAAGAGAGGAATACTTGCATTTGTCATTTCATTTACTGATTGCCGAGAGATAGATGGAATGTCTGAGGCATTTGGTTCAGCGGTAGGTATAGTGTTTATAGGAACAGCTGAGACCCATGATGTTTCAGCTTCACTATTCTGCATGTTTGGAATGATAGGACTATCATCTTCTACTGGATGAGCATGAGGAGTGGGAATATCTTCTGAATCACCAAGATGAGAAAACATCCATTGATTCAGTTCTTCAGTATCAGCGGAAGGTTTAGAGTTCGCTGAACGGGATTCGTCAAACGTGACGTGAATAGTTTCTTCTACAGTTTGTCTTCTACGATTGAAGACTCTGAAGGCTTTGGAAACTGAGGAGTATCCAAGAAAGATTCCATCATCAGCCTTAGGATCAAACTTTCCAAGAGCATCTCTGTTGTTCAGTATGAAACACTGACATCCAACTGTTCATACCATCCATTCTTTCCTGTAGCAACAGTCTCTTGTCTAGAATAGATCTTTTGTAGTAGTATAAAAGGAAGACTCATGTTGAGTTCTTCCTAAGAATGTAACGTCCCAAAAATTACAAGGAAATTAAATTTTTAGAATAACATTTCATTAATAAAAACTCATTAAATAATTCAAACGTTTCGCTTGTAACCCAATCATTAATATTCTCTAGAACAGTAAACAGCGGAATAAATGTTTTAAATTAAAAGTCGTAAAAGTAATCAGCTCTTCACGCGCGCCAGTGTGTACTCGTCACGCCTTGGAGCCACTCGTACCTGAAACCACAAATTATTGGGAAAGGGTAAGCACGAAGCTTAGTGAATTCAACCACCATAAATAACACAGTTATTCCACACTACCCCTAAAACAGATAGTTACACATAAATATGCATACAAGTCTACGAACAAATCATAAACATGCATACCTACACCATCCCACCTAAAAGGCATACGTCGGTCCCACCGACCACACGATAACCGTGCAAGCATTACCCGGTCCCACCGAGTTCCTACGCCACCTGCGTATAAAATCTTCGGCCCCGCCGGATCCCCGGTCCCACCGAGTTCCTACGCCACCCGCGTATAAAATCTTCGGCCCCGCCGGATCCCCGGTCCCACCGAGTTAACATGACAATAAAGGTCCAACTAGACACCCCACTATCTAGCCCCACATCACAAATAAATACAGCTACCACACACGTGCTACCGTAATGTAAAAATAACCGATATTAAATATAGTGAGGGAACTCACCTCGTAAGCGCGCCTAGCTCACAAATAATAATTCAAGCTCCACAAATCCAAGATCACTTCCCGACACCTAGACGAACGTTAAAACGTATTAACACGAGGCCCGGACCCTAAAACGTAACACACGATTAAACTGTCGCTAAAACGACTTTTCGGTCTAACCAAACAGGTCTGTTCGGGATCTGTTCCGACCTCTCTAGGCCTGCTAAAACCAGATTATTTTTCCATAAATACAGAGTTCTATCTCTTACGGTTTCAGGGACATATTATACGCGTTCTAACGATTTTTCTACAATTTTATACGAATTTTCAAAGATCGGAACACAAAGCTGTCGGAAGTCCGACCTGCTGTGAAAACAACAGTTTTTCGCCTAGCTAGAGGCCGAACCGGACTTTCGCTAAAACACGAAAGGTATGCCCGACACAACAGGTGAAGCGTGGGCACCAGATTCGCCTCAATCCGAGTTACGACGAGAAAGTTATGCCCGACGCAAAACATGGAAGCAAAACTGATTTCACATAAAATGACGATTATAAAACGGTTTAACGATTCGGGTTACGGTTTAACTATCACATATTAACGAACACTTGCCAGACACCAAACACCACCCACTGCCGCCTCCGGCAGTGGTGGTAGGCGGCGGCGGCAGCCACCGCCGGCGATGGAGGTTAAGAAATTATCCGACGAGACAAAATAAAACGACCCGCAACTAACCCGATCTCTCTACAACCTCGCACAAACTTTCAGTCCTGACCATGCACCGACCACCACCCGAACTGGTGGTGTACGCCGGTGGCCACACCGCCGGAAGCCAAGGCTGACGGCGGCGGAAACAGGGGTCACGGCAGTTCACGGCGAGAAAAGAAAAACTAAGCAAGAACCTTACCTCTTGACGACGACGACGATTCCTCCCCCTCTCGCGCTCTCTCTCTCTCTCTCTCCCGCTGCACTTCGCCGCCTTCTCTCTCTTCTCCGGCGGGCAGCGCTCCGGCGCTGTCCTTCTCTCTCTCTTCCGACGGCGACACAAAGCAGATGGTGATGGTGATGGTGTTCTATAGCAATCGACGAGGGGTGGGGGGGTATGGTTGATCACGGCGCACACTAGGAACCAAGGAGGATGAAAGTATCGCGTAGGGTTTCCTAATGAAGGTGATGGTGTACGGCTAACGTAGAGATGACCAATTCGATCGTGAAAGCCGTATAAAACCAAAACAAGAAAACGCTGGGCATGGGTTATGGCAGTGGGCCAGCCCATGCACTTTCAAAATTGACACAAAAGATCCCTAGGTTACCGAGTTGCGTACGAAATTTCCCCTAACCGATATTATTTAACATATGTCCTAAATTCCTAACCTCGTTAGCGAAACCGTTAAGGGAACAACATTTAAGGAATAAAGAAACTAAAAATAAAAATAAATACTTAAATACACAAAATAGCTGTACCGGGACACGGGCTTTACAACTCTCCCCCGCTTGAATTAGACTTCGTCCTCGAAGTCTACGCCTGCGAAAAGCTCCGGATAATTCTCCCGCCTCAAATTCTCTGAAACTTCTCACCAATGCGTCTCGTGCTCTTCCTTCGACTTCGAATACACAAAAATATCGTCGACGAATACAATCACCGACCAATCCAGCATCACCTACACACCTTGTTCATAGGATCCATGAATGCTATTGATGCATTGGTGAGCCCGAAAGGCATCACCACAATTTCATAGTGACCATAACGCGTTCGAAAAACCGTCTTCTCCGTATCCTCACTCCTTACCCGCATCTGATGATATCTCAATCTCAATCAAACTTAGAGTACTACGAGACTCCCTGAAGTTGGTCGAAAAGATCGTCAATCCTTGGCAGAGGATAACGATTCTTCACCGTAAGTTTATTCAACTCACTGTAGTCTTTACACATCCGCTGAGACCCATCCCGCTTCTTCACAACTCAATTCGAATCAAGTCGATGGGAAATCCCACACCCGAAATTTCCAATGTGCATCCCCGATTCACATCCGAGACCGTCGAGGCCTTAACATCAGCCACCTCAACTACAAGTGGACACCCTAACCGTCCTACACTACGGTCCAAACGTTAATTAAAAGTGTGAGGCACCAAAGAATAAATTATCCCCGTTATCAGATATCACTAAAGCAGGCACCGAGTTAACTAAGAACATACTTAATCATACAGTTTAATCCAAATATGCAACAACATACAACGACCAATAAAAGGAACAAGTGACGAATTATACCTGCCACCACTTTAGGCGTAGTCTGTTCTTCCTCCACCGTCAGCTGATGAACTCTACCTCGGGCTGCTTCGGTTCCAGCCTGACCTATTCGACCATCAGTAATACGCAAAGGGGCAGTCATAGTAGTCCTCTGTGCCACATTCTCATCAGCTACCCTCGGGTTCGGGCAATTGGCCTTCACATGGCCCGTCTGCTGGCAGTTAAAGCAGACCATAAATGGCATCTTACAATCCCTGCTGAAATGACAGGACTGCCCACACTTGAAACATCCATCGGTCCTCTTCCCACTAGTCTCCCTGGGCATAAACTCACCGCTCCTTGAACTATCGCGTGAATCCGTGAACCTTGACTTCTTCGGTACCGCAGAGATTGGCGTCACCGCCTATGCCGCCTTTCTCTTCTTCGCCTGTGTTGCCAACTCAAGTTCCCGTCTACGGGCAGCCTCCATCATTACAGTAAGAGAAGCATACTGCGCCGTGCTCACAAACTCTCTAATCTCGGTACGTAACATATCCTTGTACCGAGACATCTTCATGTCCTCAGAAGCCGCATACTGAGGGCAAAACAGCACCAACTCGGTGAACTTCCGGTTCATCTCCTTCACCGTCTCCGTCGTATGTGTGAGCTCTAGAAACTCCTTAGCAATCCGCTCTATCTCTACTGGAGGTACGTATTCTGCACGGAATCGAATGACGAACTCCTCCCAAGTCAAAGTAGTACGCTCAGCCAGCGTCAACGTCGTAGCACACCAATCCTTCGCCCCGTCACGAAGTAAGTTCACCGCAAAGCGAACCTTCAGGTTGTCGGGGCAGCCACAAGTCAGAAATGCGCACTCCATATCCGATATCCACCGCATGCTGATAATCGAATTCGGGTCTCCCTTGAACTCAGGCGGAGAACAAGCAGAGAGGTCTCTATACTGGAACTCCCTCGCACGCGGCTGTCCGCCCGTCGGTGGTGGAATCGCCGCTATGCGCTCCTCCATCAGTACTACCACCTCGTCGCGGATGGCAGTGATAATCTCGGGGATCGCCTCCCCGATCGCGTGTGTCACCTCCACAGCAATCATCTCCCTAATCTGCTCAACAGTGATCCCAGCGCCAGTCTCTGGCTCAGCAGTGTTGTTTCTCCTTGTGTTGACCATTCTGAGGTAGAACTTACAACGAGTTATTAGCACATAATAACTTACACTACAACATTCACACTCCACTCCTTGGATTTCTTGTGACTTTCCCCGACTCGAGCATTGATCCTGTGCTTCCGGTAGTAGGAGCTCTACTACTACCATCCACACCTATCATCACCCGTTCCGAGTCCCATCCCAAGGGGTCCAAGTAGTTTCTCGCCGAAAAACTATACACATATGCCCGCACCGGCATATGTACACACTCTTCCTAGCTCCCTAGGAATTCCATCCCCAAAGCACTACCCTTGCTACCACTGAACCTCTACTAGCCATAATGAGTTATCTCGCGAATACCCAGGCGCATGCAGCGCGAAACAAATAGACATTCGAATACAAGATTCTATCCTAAAACGGTTGGACTCAAACAAGAGCTGCGCATTAGAACTAAATCGAATATTCTAAGGCTATAAATTTCTTACCGCATACAACTTATAGGGCATTCACTTAATAACCTATTATAACCAGCATTAATTCCTACTAACAAGCAATCCTTCTACAGTACAGTATAAACAACACACTCTTCCTAGCTCTCTAGGAATCCCATCCCAAAACGCTACCCTTGCTACCACTGAATCCCTACTAGTCATAATGTATTGCCTCGCGAATACCCGATCATATGCAGTGCGAAACAAATAGACATTTGAATACTAGATTCTATCCTAGAACGGTTGGACTCAAACAAGAGCTGCGCAATAGAACTAAATCGAATATTCTAAGGCTATAAATTTCTTACTGCATACAACCTGGAGGGCATTCACTTAGTAACCTATTATAACTAGTATAAATTCCATATAGCAAGCAGTACAACATACAGCATAGTGTCAACAACAGGCAATCTAGCATGCATAACTTATGATCTAGAAAGCAATAAAACACTAAGCACTGTACCTTTTTCTTTGGCTCCGGCTGACTGTACACACTGCGCCCTCGATCACCGTTTCTCCAACGGGTTTTTCCCCTTTCTTTCGTTTTCATAAATTTTAAAAGAAGTTATTTATAGCCGCAACTTGAGATCAAACACACCGAGATGCGTTTGATTCACTCAAGCTGTGCTCTGATACCAAGTTGTAACGTCCCAAAAATTACAAGGAAATTAATTTTTTAGAATAACATTTCATTAATAAAAACTCATTAAATAATTCAAAGGTTTCGCTTGTAACCCAATCATTAATATTCTCTAGAACAGTAAACAACGGAATAAATGTTTTAAATTAAAAGTCGTAAAAGTAATCAGCTCTTCACGCGCGCCAGTGTGTACTCGTCACGCCTTGGAGCCACTCGTACCTGAAACCACAAATTATTGGGAAAGGGTAAGCACGGAGCTTAGTGAATTCAACCACCATAAATAACACAGTTATTCCACACTACTCCTAAAACAGATAGTTACACATAAATATGCATACACGTCTACGAACAAATCATAAACATGCATACCTACACCATCCCACCTAAAAGGCATACGTCGGTCCCACCGACCACACGATAACCGTGCAAGCATTACCCGGTCCCACCGAGTTCCTACGCCACCCGCGTATAAAATCTTCGGCCCCGCCGGATCCCCGGTCCCACCGAGTTAACATGACAATAAAGGTCCAACTAGACACCCCACTATCTAGCCCCACATCACAAATAAATACAGCCACCACACACGTGCTACCGTAATGTAAAAATAACCGATATTAAATATAGTGAGGGAACTCACCTCGTAAGCGCGCCTAGCTCACAAATAATAATTCAAGCTCCACAAATCCAAGATCACTTCCCGACACCTAGACGAACGTTAAAACGTATTAACACGAGGCCCGGACCCTAAAACGTAACGCACGATTAAACTGTCGCTAAAACGACTTTTCGGTCTAACCAAACAGGTCTGTTCGGGATCTGTTCCGACCTCTCTAGGCCTGCTAAAACCAGATTATTTTTCCATAAATACAGAGTTCTATCTCTTACGGTTTCAGGGACATATTATACGCGTTCTAACGATTTTTCTACAATTTTATACGAATTTTCAAAGATCGGAACACAAAGCTGTCGGAAGTCCGACCTGCTGTGAAAACAGCAGTTTTTCGCCTAGCTAGAGGCCGAACCGGACTTTCGCTAAAACACGAAAGGTATGCCCGACACAACATGTGAAGCGTGGGCACCGGATTCGCCTCAATCCGAGTTACGACGAGAAAGTTATGCCCGACGCAAAACAGGGCAGCAAAACTGATTTCACATAAAATGACGATTATAAAACGGTTTAACGATTTGGGTTACGGTTTAACTATCACATATTAACGAACACTAGCCAGACACCAAACACCACCCACTGCCGCCTCTGGCAGTGGTGGTAGGCGGCGGCGGCAGCCACCGCCGGCGATGGCGGTTAAGAAATTATCCGACGAAACAAAATAAAACGACCCGCAACTAACCCGATCTCTCTACAACCTCGCACAAACTTTCAGTCCTGACCATGCACCGACCACCACCCGAACTGGTGGTGTACGCCGGTGGCCACACCGCCGGCAGCCAAGGCTGACGGCGGCAGCAACAGGGGTCACGGCGGTTCACGGCGAGAAAAGAAAAACTAAGCAAGAACCTTACCTCTTGACGACGACGACGATTCCTCCCCCTCTCGCTCTCTCTCTCTCTCTCTCTCTCTCCCGCTGCACTTCGCCACCTTCTCTCTCTTCTCCGGCGGGCAGCGCTCCGGCGCTGTCCTTCTCTCTCTCTTCCGACGGCGACACAAAGCAGATGGTGATGGTGATGGTGTTCTATAGCAATCGACGAGGGGTGGGGGGGGGGGGTATGGTTGATCACGGCGCACACTAGGAACCAAGGAGGATGAAAGTATCGCGTAGGGTTTCCTAATGAAGGTGATGGTGTACGGCTAACGTAGAGATGACCAATTCGATCGTGAAAGCCGTATAAAACCAAAACAAGAAAACGCTGGGCATGGGTTATGGCAGTGGGCCAGCCCATGCACTTTCAAAATTGACACAAAAGATCCCTAGGTTACCGAGTTGCGTACGAAATTTCCCTTAACCGATATTATTTAACATATGTCCTAAATTCCTAACCTCGTTAGCGAAACCGTTAAGGGAACAACATTTAAGGAATAAAGAAACTAAAAATAAAAATAAATACTTAAATACACAAAATAGCTGTACCGGGACACAGGCTTTACAAAGAATCACCGTTTTTACACTTTACAAGTTTACACAATCACTTAACACACAACACAAAACATTTACACTCAATTAGCGTCAAATCTGTACTAAGTGTTCTAGGTATATTAGATACAGTGGGTCTTTGTGCTATAAATCTATTCTCTTCACTGTTTATTTGATAGTGTGTGTTCTAAATCTATCAAACATATCTGTTAGTTCTTCAAATACGCTTCCGCATCAAACATAAATTCGAACTAATAGATCTGACAATCTTGTATAAGCAAAACGGGAACCAACAATTGGTATCAGAGCAAAGCTTGATTTTCTATATCAAGTGATCCTCGTTTTTACAAGATTTGTGATAGAAACTGTCTGTTTTTAACCTGTTCTTCATTCCTTCAAACAGATTCTGTTTTACTGCCATTTTCGATTTATTTGATCTGGTAACATCATAGAAACTGTTTCTTTCGTTAAAAACTTCATTTAAAATGTCTAGAATGAAATTTTGTGGTGATGCTGATTCAATTTTTATTCAAAACTCAGCACAAATTTTCGCCAAATAATTCCTTCTCTTGAAAAAGAACTAGATGAAAAGAACAAAAGCATTTTTATTATTTCTGATAAAATTGCTAAACTTGAAAAATATGTTAAAAACTTAAACTGTGAAAATCTTGAACTAAAAAGGAACTTATCTTTGTCAGATGAAGAAAAGAAAAGACTTGAACTAAAATGTTTAAACTTCTCTAAACTAATTTTCAATTTTGAAAAGATTGTGGTCAATGAAAGAGGAAATTATGAAGAGAAGAAAACTGTTCTTGAAACAAAGTCGATGAAGCTTACTTATAAAATCTCAGAATTGCAGAATATCCTTGAAAAAGAAAGGAAAGAATCTGATTCTGAAAGAAAAGAATCTGAACAGTTGAAGGTTCAAAGATTTCAAGATTTAAGTCAAAAAAGATGACATTGAAAAAGAGAGAAGGATTTTTAAAACAGAAATATCCCAACTAATAAAAGGACTCTCTAATTTATCAACTGAAATCATGTTGGAGAAAAGATGCAAATCTAATCTCCAAAAGATGCTTGAGGAAATTTAAGGAAAAAGAATATTTTTGCTAAACGGATCAGGAAATTCAATTGTAAAGGATCTTTTAAGCCTAATATGTTTTCAAAACTTCAGACCTCAACATCGAAATTTTTGTATGATCATAGGTTGGAAAAATTAGTTAATCAAACTTTTAAAAGGGTGAAAAAGGTTTGGATAGTGAAAGGCTCTATACCTGTTCAAAATGCTCAAAAAGACAAAAAGCCTTTCATTTCTGGTATGTATGACAAATGCATAAAGACGTTTCATACAATAGGACCCATACGGTTATGGGTACCCAAAACCTCTGTAAGTATAACATAGATACTGTATATTTTGTAAATATTTTTGTTTATTTATTATTTTCTGTATGTAAATTCTTAAATCTACAATAGTTCTTGATATCACAGAACTTCTGTAAGGTCTGCTCAGAACCTCTGACAACCTTCACAGAACCTCTGATGATCTTGACCTATGTCCTGTGCACAACTTATCTTATTCTGAACCAAGCATAGGTCAAGGGGGAGCAGAAGAAGACACTTGATCTACAGAGGTTGTTAGATCAAGGGGGAGCGAAAAAGGAGACCTTGCTGAATCTACAGAGATTTATAAGTCAAGGGGGAGCTAGGAATGCGACAGAAGAAATCACACTCGCCAAACTAAAAGAACAAAAGGTTGGTATCTCGTACTTTTAGGTTTTTGAAAACAGTTTTCTAGGACAAAAATTGTCAAATATGTCCTAAATATACTGTGAATAACATTTCAAAAATCAAAAGATCAAAAAGTTTAATAAAATTTGGGTTATGAGAAATTTGAGGTCATAGAGCCTCTGCTGAGCTTAACAGAGGCTCTGCCAGAAATATGCTCTATGATCGTAAATTTAACCTCTATCGATCTTTTGGAATGTCATCTCGGAAACCAATTGCACGCACATTGCTACAGAAGTCTTAAGCTACAGATTACTTTCATCCAAAGAACCTCTGTAGATAACTCAAATCTTTCAAAAGACTTCTGCTGCACAAAATCTTTGAGATTTACAATTTTCTAGGACACCAACTTTCAAATAGGTCCTAAATACATTGTTAAATCTGATCAAAAACTTGGATGATAAAAAATGTTTATAAATTATTAGTTATTAGAAATTTTTTGTAACAGAGCCTCTGCTGGCTCTGGCAGAGGTCCAAAAACCTCTGTAGGACTATTTCTCTACTAAAGATTTATCGATCCTCTCCTTGCGTTTTTCAAACAAATTTTCATAAGATACAATCTACAGAGATAAAAGTTTTTCAAAATCACAGAGCTTCTGTACCCACAGAGGTTCTGTAAAGATATTCACTTAGGAACTTCTGTAACGGTAACTTTTTAACGGTAACTTTTCTGTGGTGAAAATTTAAACCCACACGCTTTTCATTTAATATGACCGCCCAAGACGTCTCGTCATCACTGACACTATTGACATGTCGAGTTTTCATTGACGTACATATAACGTCGTCCTGGAAACTTGCTCCACGCCAAATGAACTCGAGTGCGGACCTCAAATTTTATTAACTTTCTCACATTTTCACCGTTCCAAATTCTACCCGTTACCACAGTATAAAACCTAAGTTAAAATAACTTTCAAAACTTTACTATTCTCTCATCTTCTCCGGCGAACTTGCTTATTTCTTTCTGAAAACCTAGAACTTTCAAACTTACAAATGGCTTCCAGTTCCAAAGCTACTCACGTTTCACCGATGAACTCTCCACCACTCTCTCCAGTACATTCTGAGCACTCCCACAACTCACATACTGCCGCCGATACCAACAGACATGACTCCGGCGACGAGGCATCCTTTGTACCCACTACCCACCTGCAACAATTTTTCTCTAATGACCATTTCGAGCAAACCCTTCCCATTAAATCGAACAATTGTTATCTTGTTCCTTCTCCTACGGCTTTTGGTAAAGAACATGCCATCCTGCTAAACATCCTAGAGAACCACTTTCTTTACCCTCTTCTTAGCAAAACCGTTGAACAATTACCTGTACGTTACCTATATTAGTTTTGGCAATCTTGCCGTTATGACGCTGACACCGATTTGATAAGAGGCTATATCTCTAAGCCTGACCAAAGTAAGAGTCTTGAACTGATGTTCAACCGCACCATGTTCTCATTAGAATTTGGCCTTCCAACAAGAGGACTCATGGGAATAAAAAAGTATGCCCCCAACCAACAAATGAAGAACTTGTCGACTTTCTGCACATGTTAGGGTACAACCAACAGTTGAAAAAGAGGAATGATTTCCGCAGAGCAAGACTACCCCCTCTGTGGAATACCTTATTCTCCATCCTAAATCGTTGCCTCACTGGAAAAATCGGGAGCATCGATCAAAGCTCACCTCAAATTCTCTCAATCATGTATGGTGTGTACTATGATCTACCATTAGATTATGCCACCATAATGATGCAAGAGATCATCAACACCATCGATCGCAAAATCGCCTCCCAGAAAGCCAAAATATCTGATCACAACTGGTTGCCCCCTCTGCAGTTCCAGCGAATCCTCAGTGTACTTTTCGAACCCCTACTCCTTATCCAAAAATGGCCAATGGACGGTCCCAAACCTAAGCAATTTCCTATGTCCAAAAACACCCCTACAGAACATGAGGACGGCTACCCGCACAGCAGGCCACTGTCAAAGGTAATGTTAGGTTATGCTAGTAATGAAGAACTAGTTAGTGAGTACACACGCGTTTACAGAACTCCTGAACCCAGTTCTGTAACACCCCCGCGTATAGGAATACCCATAGGAGGTAGTGTTGTAGAAAGACTAACAGAGGAAGAATGGAAGATAAAGTTGGCTAAACACAAGGCCAACCAGAAGAACTTCAGAAATATAAGGAAAGACCTTTATCCTTCAAAGAGGAAGTCTTCTGAGGGATCTAAAGAGAAGAAGAAGAAAAAGGGAAAGAAAACCAAGACCCCTACAGAGGAACTACTTGCCTCTGCTTCTGCTATCCAAAAACCCCCTGCAGAACCATCTTCTCCACCCACTGAACATAACACAGAACCCTCATCTCCACCACAAACCCAAGGTCACTCTGCCCCTCCCTCTTCCAAAAGAAAAAGAAAGTCAAAATCTACAGAGGAGAGGGCACCTAAGCCAAAGAAAAGGAAATCAAAGAAGAAGAAACTTTCTTCTCCTCTGCAATCAATTACAGAAGGAATCGAAAAAGAACAACCTCAACCTTCACCTCTGCAAACCCATACAATCACAGAGGGTCTTGATTCACTTCTGCCAAGACAAGAAACTGCAGAAGAAGAGGTCCAAATAGGTAAAATTACTGAAAATAGGTTAGAGGATAGGGTAGAAACTTCTGGAGGAAAAGAAAGTGAAAAAGAAAAAGATGCCGAAGATGAAGAAGGCACACATCTCTCACCCCCTCCCAGTGCAACCCACACATCTAACTCCATAGGTCTAGCTGCAAAAGGAGTTATTGAAATAGAGCAGCACGGCTCGATCCAAACCCAACCTAACCAGCCAGAAGTCACTTTTTCGACTTCTGCGCCCACAAAAACCGGGGAATCCATTCCTAGGGAGTCTCCTCAAAGAGACTCACCTTTAGTTCGTGATCAATCGCCCCAGATCACACTAGAACACCCAACAGAGGAATTTGTTTCCTCTGCCACGCACTATATAGGGCCAAAACTTCTTTCAGAGAGAAGTAGTAAGCACAAAGACGAAGAGACTCTAGACAAGTCTCCAAGTCAAAAGAAGGACATTCCGATACCCACCTCTGGAGTGGATTTGGACACTGTTCTTCACAGAACTTCTGTAGAGTTTGAAGCACTAGATGCTTCTGCTCGAAGATCAGATGGAAATCCTTCCACCCCAACGTACAAACAAGGGTGAACGAAGGTGTCCCAGGAGCAGGGACTCACTCTGGAGAAGGGGTTGTTCCTCCAGAGGTTACCCAAGAGGAACATGTTACGAAGAATGAGTTCCAAGTCTTTGTAACCTCTGTAACTCAAACATTGAATAAGTTGCAAAGCTCATTCACGACTTTTACTGATTCAACTTCAGGCGCGCTTACAGGATTAAATACCAAAGTGGATACCTTATCCACAGAAGTTAAAGAAGCCCTTGCAGAAATAAAGTCACATACAGAAGCTTCTGCTGCTGCTGCAACCACCTCTGCCACTGACATTGCCAAAACAACTGCTGCAGAATTCGAGAAAAGAGCAACCACAGCCTTCAAGACTTCGATCGCAATCTTCCTTGAAACAATGAAGAAACAAGCAGCAAGGCAAGAAGCTCAAGACACCTGCAGAACAGAAGTTGCTGCTAAGAGAAGGAAGGATGATCCTGATGACGGTGCAACTGGTCATCCTGAGGGGGAGAGAACAAAGGAAACAACAGAGGCTGCTTCTGCAAAAACTACAGAGAAAACTGCAGAACCCTCTACAACAGAAACCCCGAAGGAAACACAAGGAACTCAACAGAGGCAAAACACCTCTATCTCAGCAGAGGATACACCAACCACAGAACCTAAGGTAATCACTCTTGCATCCTCATCCACAGAACAAACTCCACCCTCACCCAAAGAACCAACACCAACCCCACAACCAATCCCGCGCAAAACTAGAGTCAAAACCATAGCTCGAAAACCCCAAAGACCAAAACGCTCTGCAGAGTTCATTCTTTGCAGAATGGAATTTGTATCTGCTTTTCAATCAACAAAGCGTTTTGACATTCCACCTCCAAGACCCGAAGACTCCTCACCAACAGAGACCTCACAACCCGAAGTATCAAAACCTTCAGAGGCAACAACCAAAACATCAGAGCATCCAACCCCAAAACCCACAGAACCTCTAACTATCAAATCTACAGAGGTGCCACCCACACAAATCCAAAACCCAACCTCTGAAACCTCAAAACCAAAAGATAAAGGCAAGGGAAAAATGACAGAAGAAGAACCAAAGAAGAAGATGCCAGTTGAAACAGAGAAGTTGATGAAAGGTGCCTTTAATGCCTTCATCACTCCTAAACCCGAAGAGGAAGACTGGGCATTCAACTTGAAACCTCTATCAGAAAACCCAACCCTGGATCCCACAGTTAAGGTAACAAAAGGTAAAGTAGTAGACATCACTCGACAAATGGATAAGCTAAGGAGACCAATTCCAAGAACTACTCCAACCATTGAACAAATGGAAGAGCATGTTTACAATTATCTCTACAGACAGCACTTCCAGAGCGATCTGCCAGCTCATGTCCGAGATCAGAAGCTAAGAGAAGAATTCGATGCCATCTTCACCTCTACAAAGTCAAAACCGGTCAATCAAGTTTACTCCATTCACAAGATAAAGAAGGTAATCTATTGTAGATACTCTAAAATGAGAACCTATCCTCATACGATGTATACAATCTGGAAAGTCAAAAGGTCTGACAGATCAGAGAATCAATTCTCTGATGCTGATATCCGAAACCTCAATCCCTATGACTTACCTGACCTTCTGCAATGGACGAAAGACAACTTCAATGACGACTGCCACCAAAGATCTTATCGAGTTCTCAGAAAGGCAATGCGTGAAAAGCTCCTAATCTACAGCATGCTCGACTTTCAACTAGCCATCGATCTAGGCGTGACTACTCTAAGCATCAGACCACCAGAGGATTTCTGCCCACCCAATGCCATACACAATTCGATCATCAAAACTCCAAGGTACAGGTTAGTATTCAAGAATCCTGCTGATCAACTTAAACTGTTTGTGACAATGGACTGTCAGAAGTACACAAACCGTACTCTGAACATGTTCAGAAAAATACTAGAGGAGAACAAAGCAACAGAGCTTATGGATGAAGAATCTGCTCTGATGATGATCAAAGAGATTGATGCTACACTAGGCTTAAGAAATCACTGCCTCAAATTCTATGAAGAACTCAAGGAAGTAGGAAAAGACAACAGAAAGTACGACGACTTCCCAAATGCAAAAATCTGAGTCTCTTCAAAGAACCTCTGTCAACGTTTTATTTCTGTTCATTTAATGTACTCAAATGTAAATGCCTCTGGCATAAATTCCAAATGAAAGAAATAATCTTCTGAGGTATTGTTTAACCTCTGTCTATCTTAACTTAGCCTAAAAAGTCAAAATTTATTTTTCAATACTTAGGGGGAGATTGTTAGCTCAAATATTCTGAAATATTAGAAGTATTGAAAAATGGCCAAGTACAGAAGAACTTCCACAGAAGCTCTGCTGAGTGCAACAGAAGCTCTGCCGGGCATCTAAGAAGAAGCAAAGGAAGTTTTGATCAAGAGTGATCAAAGACCGAAGAAACTACAGAAGAACGCTACAGAAGATCAAGACCTCAGAACCTCTGTCACCAATAACAGAGCCTCTGCAGACAACTTCAGAAGACAAGGAACCCAGTGAAGACTACTCTACAAAGGACCAGACCGCAGAACTTCTGCAACACATTACAGAGCCTCTGTTGTCCTCACTGAAGACTCAAGATACTTATAATATCTTACCACTGTTAAAGAAATATCTTGCTACTGTTCCGGGATCTGTTCATCAACTTGTATGGTAGCATGCCCTGTCCAACTTCAACACGTGTCAAACTCTGAGTGGACTCAATAGGGCTTAGTACAACATAGACGTCTGCGACATTTAATGCTTGCAGTTTTCCAACTGTTCATACCATATCTTCTTTCCTGTAGCAACAGTCTCTTGTCTAGAATAGATCTTTTGTAGTAGTATAAAAGGAAGACTCATGTTGAGTTCTTCCTAAGAATCACCGTTTTTACACTTTACAAGTTTACACAATCACTTAACACATAACACAAAACACTTACACTCAATTAGCGTCAAATCAGTACTAAGTGTTCTTGGTATATTAAATACAGTGGGTCTTTGTGCTATAAATCTATTCTCTTCACTGTTTATTTGATAGTGTGTGTTCTAAATCTATCAAACATATCTGTTAGTTCTTCAAATACGCTTCCGCATCAAACATAAATTCGAACTAATAGATCTGACAATCTTGTATAAGCAAAACGGGAACCAACAGTTTTGGGCAGAAGCTGTCAACAATGCTTGTTTTACTCAAAACAGGTCGCTGATCGTCAAAAGATTCAAGAAAACAGCCTATGAAATTTTTCATGGGAGAAAGCCTTCTATCAGCTTTCTTCACATCTTTGGATGTCAGTGTTTCATACTGAACAACAGAGATGCCCTTGGAAAGTTTGATCCAAAGGCTGATGATGGAATCTTTCTTGGATATTCTTCAATCTCCAAAGCATTCAGAGCATTCAATCGAAGAAGACAGACTGTCGAAGAAACTATCCACGTCACCTTTGACGAATCCCGCTCAGTGAACTCTAAACCTTCTGCTGATACTGAAGAACTGAATCAATGGATGTTCTCTCATCTTGGTGATTCAGAAAATACTCATCCATCTCATACTCATCCCGCTGAAGATGATGATCCTACCATCATCCCAAGCATGCAGAATAGTGAAGCTAAAACTTCATGGGTCTCAGCTGTTCCTTTAAACACTATGCCTGCTTCTGAACCTTCTGTCTCAAACGTACCATCTACTTCTCAACAATCAGTGAATGAAATGACATCTGCACCCATTCCTCTCTTGGCTGATATACCAGAAGTTGCTGAAGCCTCATCCTCAGCTCCTCCAGAAGTTCAAATTGAGCCATCGACTTACGCCCCGACTCAGCGATGGACTATAAATCACCCTATTGAACAAATTCTTGGTGATCCAAACGCTAATGTTCAGACTCGACGAAGTGCAGGTAATATTTGTTTATTTGTTAACTTTATTTCTCTGATTGAACCAAAGAAAACAGATGATGCCCTCCAAGATCCAAACTGGGTCAGCGCTATGCAAGAAGAGCTGACTGAATTTGAAAGAAACAAAGTTTGGAAGCTTGTTCCTCGTCCATCTGACAAGTCAGTAATATGCACTAAATGGGTCTATCGAAACAAGTTGGATGAACATGGAACTGTAACCCGCAACAAAGCTCGACTTGTTGCTCAGGGATACAGACAAGAGGAAGGTATAGATTACGACGAAACCATTGCTCCAGTGGCAAGACTAGAAGCCATTCGTCTTTTCTTAGCTTACGCTGTACACAAAGACTTCAAAGTTTATCAAATGGATGTTAAGTCAGCGTTCCTAAATGGAAAGCTGAATGAAGAAGTCTACGGGGAACAACCTCTAGGATTCTCAGATCCTAAGCATCCAGGTTATGTTTATAAACTGGATAAGGCACTCTATGGCTTAAAACAAGCTCCTCGTGCATGGTATGACATTCTCTCATCTTATCTCCTTATCGAAAAATTTGAGCGTGGTAAAATCGACAAAACTCTATTTTTCAGGAAAGTAAAAGGTCATATCATTCTTGTTCAAATATATGTCGATGATATTATATTTGGTTCTACTAACCCTGACCTTTGTACTCGTTTCTCTGAAAGGATGAAAGCAGAGTATAAAATGAGTATGATGGGTGAGCTAACATATTTCCTTGGTCTTCAGATAAAACAGAATGAAAAAGGAACTTTCATTAATCAGGGAAAGTATGTTAAAGATATGCTGAAGAAGTTTGATTTAACTCAGAGTTCAGCTAGGAAAACCCCTATGGCACCACCGCTGACACTTAACAAGGATCCTTTTGGAAAACCTGTTAATGTCACGATGTACCGTGGGATGATCGGCTCTCTTCTGTATCTTACAGCTATCCGACCTGATATTATGTATGCAACCTGTTTGTGTGCACGATATCAAGCTAAACCTAAGGAATCTCACTTGATCGCTGTAAAGCGAATCTTTCGTTACCTTAAGGGTACTCATAACCTCGGTCTTTGGTATCCCAAAGACTCAGGGTTTGATCTAATCACCTATTCAGATAGTGATTTTACAAGTTGCAAATTGGATAGGAAAAGCACCACAGGAGGCTGTCAGCTCCTAGGTGGAAAGCTGGTGAGTTGGACAAGTAAAAAGCAAAACTAAGTGTCCACCTCAACTGTTGAAGCTGAGTACGTAGCTACTGGAAGATGTTGTTCTCAGGTCTTGTGGACGAGAAATCAACTACTAGACTATGACTTACAACTCTCGAAGATTCCAATCTATTGCGATAGCACTAGTGCCATCGCTATAGCCAATAATCCAGTGCTACACTCAAAGACCAAACACATCGAAATCAGGTATCATTTTATCAGAGATCATGTGATGAATGGTGATATAGAACTTCATTTTATCCCAACTGACTTTCAGTTAGCTGATCTTTTCACCAAACCTCTTGATGAGACAAGATTCAACTTTCTCATCAGCGAGCTTGGAATGCTGAACTTAGAAGAATAAAATCTTCAGCGGTTCGCATTTGATCAGTGATATAAATGAACTTGTATAACCCATTCTATCACCTTCTCTCTGAACAAAAATTTATTCACTGATATCAAGGTATGTTCTCTCTTGCTCACTGACGTTCGCCTAGAACTGAAAGATTTCAAAACAAATCACATCGCTGAATATCTCTTCCTTTCAGTGATACTTTTGAAATTTCTAAAAATTCTGACACTGATATTTCTGATTCAGTGCTTCATATTTTCAAAATATCCCTGAGTTTTTCAAAATCCTCAGAGACATCCTAAATTATGAAAGGACGTTTATGACGTCATCACAACGGATAAGTCATGGCACCTTTTCTCTGACACGTTCGCCCGTTTCGACTTCCTTGTCCAATCAAATTCATGGGACGTGTCCGTGTCATCATGAAAAACTTTTCCCGCTCAAGTTTTTCTCTCTCTAACTCTCACTATATAAACCATTTGAGTTTATATTTTTACCTTTACGCGAACAACTTCTCTTCCAAGAAAGAACATTGTTGCATTTTTGAACTCCTGTTTCCAGAAACTGTTCATCTTCTTCTTCGACAACCAAGGTTAATATTCTTATTATTTACCTATCATTAACTTGTTTCTGATCTTATTATTGGTTTTAAAAGATCAAACAAAGGTACCTTTTTTTTAAATGAAATCATTTTCTTTTCATGATTTTATGAATACAATCTTCATGGTTGTTTTTCAAGTTTTAAAACAAAAACCTTAAACTTGTTCTTCACATGTTTTTCCAGATTTTTTTAAGGAAACAAGAAAATAAGACATTCACTAGTTTTTAAATCTTTGTCAAAACTAGAAAACCCCAATTTCTACAAAACCCTGATTTTGAATATTTTATTCATTTTAAGCTCTTCTGTTCATATTCTTCTATAAACAGAAATGGCATCTTCCACTAATGCTCCTACTACCACGATCCCTACTGCTGCTGAGAAAGTGGTTCTCACAAAAGCTCATTAGTTTAAGTTCAAACTTGAGCAAGTTACATTTCAGCACAACAACCATTATGCTCTCTTCGATTTCCCTCAAAGGAAGCAGGTCACACATCTTGATGAAGCTGTGAATTTTCTCAAAACCTGTCCCATATCGACGGCCCTGACTATTGCACCACCTGCTCACCGATCCCTTCTAGCTCAGTTCTGGTATACTGCCAGACGAGCTCAGGTACCCTCACCCAAAGACCCAAAGAAACTACTTGATGTCATCCTCTGTGACACCAAATATGGCACCTCCAAAATCAACCCTGCTACTATCAGTCTTGCACTAAACCTTCCCGCATCCACCAAAGAAAAACGTTTTGTTCCTCTGCCAAACCACAAAAACCTAGCTGATAGGGAATCAATCACTGCATTCTTTGATGCAATGAAGTATGTGTGGGAAACAGGGAGAGATGAACGCCCTGAGAAGAAGCTGACCCTGATCAAGAAGTCCAAGATGCCAAACGAGATGAACTTCATCTTCGCTCACCTGATAAGCTGTATGACAGCTAAAACTGGTTCTTCTGACCAAGCTTCTCAACCTCAGCATGCCATGGGATATGCACTGCTGAAAGGTCTCCACATTGACTGGGCATCAATCATCTACGACGATCTGGTGCTAAGACTGGATATGGCTGACAGACCAACATGTGTTCCATATCCTCGGTTTGTCAGTGCTATATTTCTAAACGGACTTGGGGATAAATACCAAAAAGTGGGTGACCTGAGACTTTCTCAGGTTGTCCCTAAGGTGCTCGACTTCAGCCCCATGCCAAACGAGGTACGTCTTTCTACTATCTTATCTATTCTCAATCCTCCTTCTTCTACTCCTGCGGCTACCTCAGCGGTAATCCCAACTACTGATACCCAGGCTGCACCCTCTACTCCTCCTCGAAAAAGGAAACACTCTACTTCCCAACTTGATTCCGAAATGATCAAGAAAGCCAAGGAGCAACCCCCCAAGCCCTCACAGGCTGAAGACTCTGAAATAGTTCCGTGGTACACTCAGCCACAGCTGAAAAAGCCACCCCTTCCATCCCAACTTCAGCGTCTCTAAACGCTGAGGTTATAAACTTGGAACTGAACCCCCCTCCTTCAGGCTCTCAACAGACAGAAGAAGTATTTCTCAGCGGATCCAACGCTGAACCCATTACCAAACCCCTCTTCTCAACCATCACTCCTCCCACCATTTCTTTGGACACTCCACCAGTATTCCCTCCATTCTCTACAACAACCATCATTCCCCATGATACATCAGCTGCAACTTTACAGGGGATGATGCATCAAAATATAGGACCTGCAGGCGCCTCTCAGCGAATTGGATCTCTGGCTGACGATATGGAAACCTTTACAGGCCATCGAGACCTCGAAGATTTCGTCAACCACCCTGCAGGTATACACAAAATCCAAAACACTCCTCTCTCAAAATCCCCAACTTCTGAGCTTTCCTTTGTTCATAAGTTATTATCTGTTGCAGGTCCTAATTTGGGAGATATCAACAAGTCCCTTAAAGACTTGGTGACAAAGGTGAAATCTTACAACACCACTCTCTCCACTAACTCTTCAGTGGTTACAGACGCTAGAGAGAACCTCAAGACGCTGACAACTGAGGTAGGAAAGAAAGCCTCCAATGCTGATCTGGAGAAGGTGGATGGAAACATTGCAAGTTTTGCCTCTACTCTTGCTGACAACTCTACTGCCATCAACACTCTCAACTTCTCCCATACCATTCTGTCCAGCGAAGTCACATCGCTGAAGACATCGGTTGGTACCCTTTAGGGAGAAGTCTCTTCCTTGAAGACGGATGTCAGCACCTCCACCAACTTACTGGAGCAAATCCTCGATCGCCTGAATGCTGCTACCTGTGCCCCTTCGCACTTTACTCAGGCTGATCGAGAGGATCTTCAAAGCCTCAATCCTGCTATTTCTGGCCTGGAAGACAGAATAATAGTGATTGAAACCTTCATGGGTATCACTGGCCTAGAAGACAGTGATCCTATGACTGCCGATATCGCCGATATTACGGTTACCTCCCCCACTCATCATGTGGAAGAGGGGGAGAAGAACGATGAAGGTCTTCCCCATAATGCTGAGGGGGAGACAAATGAAACTGATGCTGCTGCGTCAAACGAACAACCTCAGAGAGTTGAAAACCCTGAGGGAACCGAGAAACCTCCCTCTGTATCTGAGGGGGAGAAACTCGAAGAGCAACATGATGAAGCTGTTGCTGATGTGACCGAACCTTATGCGACTGAGGTCGAATTTGAAGAAGAAGCTGAAGACGATGAACCAATCGACATCGCTGACGATGAACCATCATCATCCCCTAAAGACGATGATGATGATGACGATGATGACGATTTCTTCTTCGTCCAGCCTATCAAGAACGCCCCAGCTCAAAAAGGGGTTTCGATAAATGAACCATCAGGGGAGGGGACAAAGACAAAGCCTGCAGCGTCTGAAGTTGACAAAGGCAAAAACAAAGGCCTTGCTGCAGAAGGCAATATGACGATCTTTCTTTGAAAGCCAGTTTGTCAGGTAACTTACACTCTATTCTCTTATACTGCATCCCTCCTCTATCCTTTCTCAACCTCAGTTCTCCTCTCTATAAAACCTCTAAACACTTAACCCTCATTCCTTTCTCTATCTCTTTCTTCCAAATGATCTTACTCAAATGATCGTTATGTTTCAGCTAGTCCTCTCCCCTGCTTGAGGATCCTGCTGAAGTCTCTCCTGCTACAACTCCAATAATCCCAGCCACAAGAGCTGATGAAATAATCCCAGTCTTGGATTTCACCACTAAGACTGAAGAACAAGAAGAAGAGCTGCTCTCTCACAAAAACAGACCTTCCTTAGCTCCTGAAAAGCTAAGTGAAGAGGATCAGAAAAAGAGAGATGCAATGATCAAGAATCTTGAAGATCAGCGAATCATCCTCCCTCGCTCTAAAGTCACTCCTGTTCCTACAAAGTTTAGGTTATCAAAGAAAGAATTCGCTGATCACCTCAGAGTTGAAAGATTACTCGCCGAAAGAAGGGAACCTGAAGAAAAAGATAAAGCATACGCCATCCAGCTTGTCCAACAATCGGTGAAAGACCCTGAGTTAAAGAGAACTCCCATCGAGGTTCAACGCCAGTTATGGGAAGACGCCCAGAAGATCATTGAAGAAAAGACCAAGGTATTTGACTCTACCTTGGAATGGTGCAAAGAAAGACTGCACTATCGATCTCGGCCATCCAGAATTAATAAAGTGAACATCAGGGGAAGAACGACCATAGGCGTTCCTGTCGTTGAAGTTGACATATTCAGAGAAAATGGTATCAAGGAAACCATCTATGCTGCTACGATCAAAAAGTACAGTCTCTCTGAATGGTTGGAGATGCGAATAGCCATTCAGCGATCTCGCTCACAACATAAAAGCCATGTCGAGAAAATTATAAATTCTCAGATCGACTTGGTTTCTTCTGCTGTGGATATTCCTCCTCCTCCTAATCCAAATCAACGAAGAAGGGCCTCTGCAAAGAAAAAGATAATATCTTCAGACTCAGGTCTTCCTATCCGGAACGAAACAAGTATGGGTTTCTCACGTGCTGAAGTACTTGGTCCTGAACCTGATCTCTCAGCGCTTGATACCTCCCTGCCCCCTGGTGAACGCCTCATCCCTGGAAAAGTCATAAGCAAACCTTATGGTATCTTCTTTCACGACTATGATGGACGAGAACGCGTTCAACGCATCTCTGAGCTTCCCATCACTCCCATCGAACAGCTCAGGGATCTCATCTATTGGTGTGAATTCAGACGCGATCTTCAGGCACGATATCTCAAGCCACTAATCTTTGCTGAAGCAAATAACAAACGGGATCTTGGTGAAACTGTCCCTGACTGGATGATACCTAAAACAAAGACCCTTGATGAACTTCTCATTACGGAAGAACCTTTTGGCTGATAGGATTGTCTTGTAATTCTTCTTTCTTTATCAACTTACATCTTTTGTACATGTAAATTTATTTGCTGTACATGTAATTTTTCTACTTCCCTATATAACCTTTACGAAGTTTAAAGAAAAATTTCAGCGAATGTACTTTACTCCATCAGTACTGAAAAGATCCCAGAAAACAGTAAAAGTGACAAATATTTTATGAGTTCTTTTTATCCTTATGTTTTCATACTTAGCAATTTTCCTTTATTGCTATGTCATAATCAAATAGGGGGAGATTGTTGATCCAAACCGTCAGTAATTTGATAATGACTCTTTTAGAAACACTTAGTGAAAATTGTAAGTAAACAATATGTATTAGAGTTTCACTATCGCTGATAAGTACTATGACTCTACAGTACCGCTGATAGGAAACTCATGTTCTTTAGGTTAGACTTTCAGCGAAACTGTTCATCCATAAGCTCTGAGCCTGTTCAGTCTTAATGATGATCGCTGATAAGTTTTAGTTGTTTACTTATGATCCCTGAAGACAAGTTTCACGTCAAACAAAGGTTCTACGCTGAAGTCGAAGATCAAGCCCAAGAACCAGCGACAATGTCTACTAATGAACTGATGCGGATATCAGCGAAGCCAAGACTTGTTCACTCAACGTGAAGTTTCAAGTAGAAGACTTCAGCGATCGCTGAGCTTTGTCACTCGCTGATAAAGTACTGTTCAACGAACGCTGATCATGAAGTTTCCTCTACAAGTTACTTTTGTCTTATCCCCTTGCACGTCTCCGTACGAACTGTCAGAACGGACATCCTTTGTGTCCATATTCGTACAACCAACTCTGATTCTACACTGTTCATCATGCGGCTACCAGGTTGTCTACTGGAGTCAACTCATGCAACCAATCAGCTGCTGTCACGTGTAAAGTAGTACTGCTATGCATTAAATGCATGCAGTATATAAGGAGAAACCCTACTTCAAAATGAAGTGCTCGAACATCTTCTTCTCTCTATCTTTGTGTTAGGATATTATTCGTAATTTCCTTATCTCCTTTCTAGATTAATTCTAGTGCAAGAAACTTAGTGTTCTTAACTAGTTTAGATTAGGTTAATCCTTAATCTTGTTCCGCAACCGGTTGTAAATTGTTTGAGATTTATCAATAAACAATTTAGAAAGTAAAAATCGTGTGTTTGTATTCAACCCCCCTTCTACAAACTTGTATAATCCTTCGAGACCAACAAGTCTGAACAATCGTGTCAGGACTAACTTGTTTTGAAACCTCAACCTTAAAGACAATCTCTTCAAGTTCTTTAACTTTGTTGAGTAAAACATTATTTTCTTTAAAACTCAGATCATATTTCTTTTGAAGATCAGATTTTACCTTTTGCTCCTTCATAATATCTGTTGATAAACCAGATAAATTCTTTGTAAGCTTCCTTATTTCAGTTTGAAAAATCTTTCGTTCATCTGAAAAATCATCTTTCACACTTTTTGCTTGAAAGTTCTCAACTTTCATCTTTTCAAGCTCTTTTCTATCAATTTCAAGTTATGTTTCCAAATCAGATATTTTGTGTGAAAGTTTAGTTGATTTTTCTTCAAAAGAATTTCGTTCAGCTTCAAACTCAGATCTCTCTTTCTCAAGCTTTTCTTTTTTTCTAAAAATAAAACTTTTTCAAAATATGAAATTTGTTTTGAAAGTTTTATATTTAAAGTTTCACAAGAGAGAATTTTTCTTTTAAAAGAATTTCTTTCAGATTTCAAGATCTTTTCTAAACGGTTCTTCTCATCTTGAAAACTTGTGTTGTCAAAGTCCAATTTCTTGACAACTTTTGCTTTAATGTCTTTTTCTGCTTGAATACCTTTCAAATCTTGTATTTCAGCTTCAAGACCAAAAACTCTTTCCTTCAACTTAACGTTCTCACATTGTAAGGCTTTTGTGTTGTCTTGAAGCTTCTTCGTTTGATCCCGAAGATTTGAATTCTCAACTCTCAGTTTGTTTGTTTCTTCTTCGAGAATAGGTATTTCAGGCATGTACAAAATTGCCGTATCTCTTCTTGAGTAAAATGTATTCCCCTTTTCATCTGTTGTCGGCATTTTGATATGAACCTGAATAATGAAACACAAACAAAATTAGATGAAAATACCAAAAATATTAACAAAAATATACCTAATAGAGTGATCGTCAAGAGAAACTTCGCTTAGAAGTTGAATTATGTGCACACTCATAAAAATCAGAAAAAACACAATTAAAGTCAAAAAAAATTTCAAAAATAACATCTGAAAAACAAATTATAAATTTGTCTTCCAAAATTTAATTCTGAAAAATTTACGCTAAAATGTTGGACTTTAATTGATAAACCTGCACTACAAAAGAAAAATATATCAGTTACGAATTAATTGCAGGTAAAAATTGATATAATTGACAAAGAAATGACTAAAACAAAATTAAACGAAAAACAAGGACTAAAAAGACATAAAAATGACTAAAAATGTCAAAAATACAAAATATAGGGACTAAAAACTGACAAAAATGAAACTAATACGAAAAATAAGGACTAAAAGTGAAAAATACTAAGAATCGACAAAGACAAGGACTAAAAATGACAAAAAGTGAAAAATAATACTCAAAGGACTAAAATTCTAAAATTCTAAAAGATTTAACAACTCTAGGGACTAAAAATGTAAAAACCAAGAAAATATAACTGTTGGTCCCGAAGGGCTATACAAGTTTGTAGAAGGGGGGGGGGGGGGGTTGAATACAAACACAAATTTTACTTTTCTAAATTGTTTATTGATAAATCATTAACAATTTACAGCTTGTTGCTGAACAAGATTAAGGATAAACCTAAATCTAAACAAGTTGGAACACTAAGTTTCTTGCACTAAGAAAGAGAAGGAAATTACTAATAATAACCTATCTCAAGATAAGAAAGATGACTTGTCCAGAGTTAGCAAGTGCTTCAAAAATGAAGCTGGAGTCCTTCTTATATACTGCATGCATTTAATGCATGGCAGTTTACACTTTACACGTGGCAGCAGCTGATTGGTTGCATGTCATTGACCTTTGTAGACAACCTTAGTAGCCGCATGTTCGAACATTGTAGTATCAGAGTGGTTGTACGATTTCAGACAATAAGGAGGTTCTTTTTCTGACATATCGTACAGAGTCGTGCAAGGGTGGTTAAGACAAAAGTACTTTGTACGGAGGACTTCATGATCAGCTTTTCGTTTATTCAGCGGTTTATCATTCTATATCAGCGAATGATAAAGTTCAGCGATAGCTAAAGTCTTGTACTTGATACTTCACGTTGAGTGGACAAATCTGAGTCTTCGCTGATCCGCATTAGTTCATTAGGAGACTTGTCGCTGGTTCTTGAGCTTGATCTTCGACTTCAGCGTAGAACCTATGTTGACATGAAACTTGTCTTCAGAGATCATAAGTAAACAACTAACTTATCAGGGATCACCATAAGGACTGAATAGACTCATAGTATTATGGTGAACAGTGTTCGTTGAATGTTTAATCTAAAGAGCGAGAGTTCCTATCAGCGGTACTGTAAGAGCTTAGTACTTATCAGCGATAGTGAAACTCTGATACATATTGTTTACTTACAATTTTCACTAAGTATATAAGAGAGGGTCATTATCAAATCACTGAGGGTTTGGATCAACAATCTCCCCCTATTTGATTATGACATAGCAACAGAGAAAATTGCTATATAATGAAAACATAAGGATATAAAGAACTCATAAAATATTTGTTCCTTTTACTGTTTTCTGGGATCTTTTCTGTACTGATGGAGTAAAGTACTTTCGCTTAAATCTTTCTTTAAACTTCGAATCAGATTACAAAAGGAAGTGGAAAGATTACAAGTACAAGCGAAATAAATTACAAGTACAAAAGAATAACTGATACAATAGAAGAATGAGGCGATCCTATCAGTTTATAAAGGTTCTTCCTTAATGAGAAGTTCATCAAGGGTCTTTGATGTGGGAATCATCCAGTCAAGGACATTTACTCCTTGATTCCTTTTGTTCAGCGCTTCTTCAAAAATCAAGGGTTTAAGATGCCGTGCCTGAATGTTGTTTTTGAAATCACACCAGTAGATGAGATCTTTCAGATGTTCGATGGGAGTGATGGGAAGCTCAGAGATACGTTGAAAACGTTTTCGTCCATCATAGTCAATAAAGAATATCCCATAGGGTTTGCTTATGACTTTCCCCGGGATGAAAGTCTCATCAGGAGGAAGAGATGTGTCAAGTGTAGAAAGATCAGGTTATGGACCAAGGACTTCCTCAAGAGAAAAACCAATACCTGTTTCGTTTCGTATACGAGGACCTGATTATGAAGATTTATACCTTTTCTTTTCAGAGGCCCTTCTTTTCTGATTTGCGAGAGGAGGGGGAGGAGGAATATCCACACAAGAAGATACTAAGTCGATCTGTTTATTTATCAGGTTTTCGAAATGATCCTTGTACTTAGATTGAGACTTCTGGATGGCTAATCTGATCTCCAACCATTCAGAGAGACCGTACTTCGTGATGGCTTCAGCATAGAATTTTTCATACTGTCCATTCTCTCTGAATATCTCGATTTCAGCGATTGAAACTTTGAGGGTTGATCTTCCAGTGATAAGTACCTTGATGATTCTGGAAGTTCGATATCTGAATTGTACCTTTTCTTTGCACCAGATTAAAGTAGATTTAGACACAGTTCTCTTTTCTTCAACGATCTTCTTGGCGTCTTCCCATAGCTGACGTTGAACTTCGATTGGAATTCTTTTCAGCTTGGGTCTTTCACCGATTGTTGAGAAAGCTGGATGGCGAGTTCTCTGTCTTTTTCTTCAGCTTCCCTTCTGAAAGAACAGGATCTAATCTCACAATCAATATAGAAAGCAGTAATTGAGAAGTTGTATGATCAAACCCAATTGTATTCAATGATGAACAGAAATACAGATCTATGAGAGAGAGAATCTCAAAGATTACAGAGAATGAATACAAAGTTATACGGGAAAAATCAATCAGTTAGCAACATAGAGCTAACTACTATTTATACTGCAACAAACATCTTAAAGCTACTGTACAAATAAGAAAGACTAATAAGAACATAACATGTGTCCTAATTAGTTTATAAAATACTAAGTAAAGTATCTTGTCATAAGTTCTGAACAGGTAGTTCAGAACTTCTGAACATTCTTCTGATAAAGCTTCTCAGATCTTCTGACTCCTCTACTCAGATTATCTGAGTCTTCTACTCAGACCATCTGACTCTTCTTATCAGACATCTGACTTCTCTTTCCACCGATCAATACTTCTGTCTTCACAGTCAGACCTCTGACTTCTCTACTCAGAACATCTGAGTCCTCTTATTAGATCTTCAACACTTGGTTTATTGACAAAACTTCAGATCTAACAATCTCCCCCTTTTTGTCAAATAAACTTAAACTTTGCATCATCCAGTTCTTTCAGAGCAGGAACAATCTTCTGAAGTAGCACATTTCTCAGATTAAGCCTTTTATCAATTTTGTCAATGATTTCTTGAATAATCTCAACTTGCTGATTAATTACTTCTTGAATCATGTTTGCTTCCTTCACTTTCAGCATCTTTTTCTCCAAATTGTGCTTTATGATTCTTAAAGTTCCAGAACAGTATTTTGCGGTTTCCTTTGCTCTGAAGAAGATCTTTCCACTTTTGTTTTTCAAAAATACTCCCAACTCTGGATATCTGTGAACACTTCCAGTCTTTAAATTCTTTTTCTGCTCATGATCTGTGTTGGGATTTGCCAGATAAACACATGACTTTTGTAGGTACAAAGCTATTTGAAAATCTGTATAGCAGTGCCACCTCAAGATGTAGAACATGGCCTCAATTACCACACTTCTGGCCTTTCTTTCATTTCTGTCTTTGCTCGACTCTTTGAAGCATAGAAAACTGTGTAATCTGTAGAAGTCAACTACTGATAGTTTCTCAAAATCTGCATCAGTAAAGTAATAAACCTTGCCATCTTCTCTCAGAACTTCAAAAGATAAGTACTCCATCTTTCTGAATTTCTTAACCCTCAACTCTCTGATTCCAGTGATTAAAAAATCTGAGTAAACAGCTTGCTTTGTTTTGCCAAGACATCTTAATTTTTCAGCCAACCAGATCTGAGTCTCCTTAGGTCTATCATAATACACATCCAAGAATTGTACCTCTTTTGGTTTGAAGAACTCAGGTAAATCAAATTCAAGAAAGTATCCATTTAGATCAATGGATATTTCATCTTCTTTTGGTTCAGACTGTTCAGTTTGATCAAAACTAGTTATCTGCACATTCTGAGATATTGTGTTCTGCATTTCTTCAGCTTCATCTGACAAAATTCCATTCACTTCATACTCAGCCGGGAACACAAAATCATTATGTAGAATCTTTTTGGGATTCACCTCAGATAGCAACCATTCACTACTGTTTCTGATTTTTCTTCTAAAATCCAACCTCCTCTTCACACAGTTTATGCATCTCTTCTTTAAACTCTCTTTTTCAGCATCCATACTTACTTCCATTCTAATCAACAACCAATTCAGAGTTGCATCACTGTACTTCACCAACTCTTTTAATCTGAACAATTCAAGTCTTTCGTGAACCATATATGTGAACCCTTCTGTCTCCATTCCTTCATTCACAAAACCCTTCACATGCAGATCAACTTCTGTTTTCTTTGTGGGAGAACTCAGATTGCACTTTTCTTTTCTTTCTTCAATAGCCAACTGGAAGTCATACAAGTATATATTTCTGACATAAATACCCAGAAGTCTTCTGCATTCAATTTCTATCAAGGCTTCTTCAGTGCTAGCAAAGAACTTGACTAGAAAGATCTGATCATCAAGAGTCAATCTGTGAAAATCAAATGTAGACATGGAAACCTTTGTATTTCTTTCTTTCAGTATTTCCATTCTAACGAACATTAAACCATTGAATTCATCTTGTTGAAACATCAGAACTTTCTCGATTCTTTTCTGAATATGCAGTTTTGAGTCAGGAACTCTGAACATGTTAGAAGCTTCTGAGTAGACCATCTGAGCTCTGTCATCCATAAAACCATCAATGTTACTTTCCAAAAGCTCATACTCTCCTTCTGTGTAGTAGAGATTATCATATATTTCCTCAGGAAAAATATCATCATGAAATTGTCTGGCTAATGGCACATCACTTAACTCTAGAATGAAGTCACACACACGTTCTTCTAGTCTTTGCAATTTAATCTTTGGAATCTCAATTGGTTTTCTGAATATATATTCAGAAGGCATAAAGAAGTCTTTCACTTTCACATACTCTTCTTCTGTATTTAACTCATCACAAAAGTTAAACCTAAAATCATCTTTAAAATCCTGAGTGTAATCCACAGTTCTGTCTTCTTCTCCCATTAGATCAATGGGTCTTATCACTTTTATTCCTTTATGAATTTTCTGAACACTCAAAGCTCTGACTACTTCATTATGCATTCTTCTGATCAATTCTTCATTCAACCTCCTTTCTTCTGATTCAGACTCCATTGCCCTTTCACTGTTATAAACCACAATATCTGTACACCTGTTTACCACTGTACTTTCCACTATTTCTTCTATTCTCAAATCAGATTCCTCAATAGCTACAGTTTCATCTGAGTTTCCTTCCATCTCAGTATCCAAGTTCAATTCCTCTGTTTTATCTGATTCATTACTATCAATACTTCCCAACTCCATTTCTTCTGTATCTGAACTGTCAAGCTGTACTATCTGAATCATCTCCTTTAAATTTTCCTGTGTCTGATCTTCTGAACTTTTTGTATTGGCTAAGTGCATGTCTGCTATCTCAAAATCTTCTATGCCAATATCATCATCAGAACTTAACCTTTGTCTTTTCTCCCTCTTTTGATGATCATGAGGATCATTATCATCAAACTTCCTTTTCAAGTTCTGATTAAAAGCAACTTCAGGTTCAGCTTCTGCAATAGGAACAGGATCAAGAGGCTTTGAAGTAGAAGCCAAAGATACACTCAGTGCTTTCAATATAGATTCCTGCATACCTTGCATCTGTTTTAACATATCTTTTTGAAAACCAGACATTATATCCACGATCTCCTTTTTGTGAGAATCCAAGGATTTCTTTACATCATCTACCTTGGTTTCAACAGAAATCAACTTTTTCTCCAACACATCTTTCAAATCTGATACTTCATCATTCAAATCCTCCATCCTCTTCTCCAAATTTTCTACTTTTTCCCCCATCTCCTTGTTTTGTTTCTGAATCTTTTCAAATTCAGAAGTTTCTAACAGTGAACCTGAACCAACAGATGGTCCAGTTTTCATGTGCCCAGAGAGCTCATGGCCTGTAGATAACACACAGTCATCTTGTACAACAGATGCACGTTTGAATGAGGCTTTTGTAATGTTCACCTCACCAGGACTTCCATCCAATCCTCGACACCCAACATTAGGTATGTCTATGAATGTTGTTTCAGGAATACGAAATTCCTGATTTGTGCAAGTGTCAAAAGGAATTTCAGGCTCAATATGAATAGGACTGTGGTATTCAGACTCAATGTGTTGAAAAATAAATTGGGATTTATCACCTCCCTCCAAATGAGTTTGGGATGGTTCCCCGGATTCGTGTGAAACAGTAGCATGTTGAAATGCTTCTGAGTGGGTATGGATGGGTTTTTCAAGATCCACCACTAGGTCCATGGTGTTTGTTTCAATATTGGACACCAAGAGATGTGAACCAATAGCATTTGTGGTTACCTGGTCAAGATTAGCTGGTTCAGAGGCATCTCTTTCTGTTTGAACCTCTGTTGACAATCTCTCATCCTCATCACTCTCATTCTGTTTTTCCTCACCAAATCTAACCAAGCTCTCAGAATTTTCCCTCTCAGGTCTCTCAGAATGTTCACCCATCTGAACATCCTCCCCCTCTCTAATTCGACTAGACTCCTCACCTCTCTTCTCAGGTTGGTCCTCTTGGGTAGGGATTTGAGGTAATTCAATTCCCATAGAGGTGCAATAAGCTTTTAAAATCTCACTCTCCCTTGGAATATAGTTCCTAAGTGATTTTGGCAATAGTTTATGATTGGGATAGTTTTCAAGTCTTGTTACTGAGGTCATCTTACCCAAATAAAATGTAGGACCATGCTCTTCATTTGTTCTTCTTGAGATTGTTCTGTTTTCCTGCATGGCATACCAAATAACAATTTGCCAGTACCTTATGTAGGGAATGTATGTCAGTGGAGCATCCTTTGTCTTCTTCTGAATTGCTTTCTGATTCTTCTCAAATGTATTCTTCATATCTTCCCAAAGTATTAAAGTATAGTCATAATGCCTATTCTTCACTAAACCTTGAAATATCTGAAGAATTTGTTTAGAACCTTGATCAACAGAACTATTTTTCCCTGACAAACATTTATTTACCACATGAAAGAAGCAAGCCCAAATAGGTGGTAATTTGTTTCTTCTGAACAAACTGAGAGTCCTCAATCCTTCATTGTATCCCAACTTCATAAACTCTGCTATTAATTCCTCTGTTAGGGGTAAATCCTCAAAATCTGTTCTTCTTTGTACATCATCTTTCTCTGGTAGATTCAACATTTCTCTTAGTGCAGAGATAGATAAGACAAATGTTACTCCTCCAATTTCAGACACAAACTTATTATCTTCTAACCTAAGATATTTCCACCATTGTTGTATGTACTGAACAGGCACATTTTTACTTCTTGTAAACCATTTTCTGTACGGATGATGTTTGAATAACTCCATGATAATTCTGTGTTCAGGCTTAAAACGACTTTCCTCAAACAATATAACACAGTTATTTTCAGATAATTTCAACCATTCACTCTCAGGAACAACTCTTTCCACTAGAATAGATCTATCTGACATAATAGAACCTGCAGCACTCTGTTCATGTTCAATATTAACGTTTACCTCATCCGCATTTCCTTCAGATTCATCCATTTGTTCATCTTCTTCATCATTTCTTATTGCCCCTTCCTCTGCAACTCTATTTTGTACTTCATCATTTTCCGAATCGGATGAATCCATTATCGATTTTGTAGAATGTAGAGAAATTGGACCACTTCTTCGTATTTCAGACATGATTTAAGAAGAAAACAGATTCAAAGAACTCTGGATTTGATTCGTATCTCACGTTTCGCTCTGGAATTTGAAAGAAATTTGAAATAGGGATTTTAAGACCTATTTAAAATCCGCGAAGCTGAAAGGTTTAACGGAAAAGCGAAATCAATGTTATAACGGAGTCAACACATGTGAAATACCACAAAGGATTTAAATGAAATACGTGGCATTGTCAAACAAATATGAAGCTGACACGTGTTAGTGGATAGAATTTTGACTCAAGTCAAAGATCTGAATAACACGCACAGATGTTCTGATTCCATGACTCAGAAGAATTTTGCCTTGTAACCAAAATGTCTTTTAAAATCAACTTCTGACCAATATAAAACATTTTGATTATTCAGAAGAGGTTTGAACAGATAAGAAATGAAAACAAATCTTTTAAGCATCACAAAATGATTTCCAAAAGAATTTTGATGCTCCCCCTTGACTTGAGCATGCATTTGAGTATTAATGATACATAAAGATGAGATAAAAAGATAATCGAAGAAGCATAATCCATACAGTTGAAGTTATTTGTATTTCTCAAAAATAAATTTTTGAAAGTTAGATTGCTGAAGTATTGACTCAGAATTTCTGACCTTAAGATTCAGAGGTTCTGATCTCAAGACTTAGAAGTTCTGAACTCAAGACTCAGAAGTTCTGAACTCAAGATTCAGAAGTTCTGAACTCAAGACTCAGAAGTTCTGAATACACTACTCAGACAAGTTTACTTAGAAAAATTTAGCATTTTTAAGAAAAAAAATATTTTCAACTAGGCAGATTAAGCATTCCTATTTTACATATGAGAAAAGAAAACCTTTTGTGATCAAGAGGCTTTGTGAACAAGTCAGCCAATTGATACTTTGTATGCACAAAGTGCATCTCTATAGTTCCTTTTTCCACATAGTCCTTTATAAAATGATACCTCACATCTATATGCTTAGTCTTCGAATGTTGAACAGGGTTCTGAGTAATAGCAATTGCACTTTCTGAGTCACAATAGATGGGAATCTTATTAAGCTGATATCCATAGTCCATGAGTTGTGTTCTCATCCACAATGTTTGAGAGCATGAAGCAGCAGCAGCAACATACTCTGCTTCAGCAGTTGAAGTGGATACACAGTTCTGTTTCTTTGATGCCCAACTCACTATTTTATCTCCCAAAAAGTGACAAGCACCAGATGTACTCTTTCTGTCCAACCTACTTCCTGCATGATCAGCATCAGTGAAAGCAGTCAATTTGAAGTCAGTTTCTTTTGGATACCATAAACCTAGATCAGGTGTTCCTTTGAGATATCTTAAAATCCTTTTGACAGCCAACATATGTGATTCTTTCGGGTTAGATTGAAATCTAGCACAGAAACAGGTAGAAAACATGATATCTGGTCTACTTGCAGTCAAATAAAGTAATGATCCAATCATGCCTCTATAAAGTTTGATATCTGCTGAAACACCTTTGAGATCAGCATCTAACTTTATGTTAGTTGCCATAGGTGTTCTCATAGAAGCACAATCAGACATTTTGAACTTTTTCAGAATATCTCTGACATATTTTCCTTGATTTATGAAAATACCTTTTGGTAGTTGTTTGACTTGAAGACCAAGGAAAAAATTCAGTTCACCCATCATGCTCATTTCAAATTCAGATGACATGATTTTTGAAAAATTATCACATAATTCTGGACTGGTAGAACCAAATATTATGTCATCAACATAAATCTGAATCAGAATCAAATCATTACCCTGTTTCTTTAAAAACAAAGTTGTGTCAATCTTACCTTTCTTGAATCCTGAACCTAACAGGTGTTTAGTAAGAGTGTCATACCAGGCTCGTGGTGCTTGTTTTAGACCATATAAAGCTTTGTCTAAAATATAAACATGATCAGGGAATTCTGGATCAACAAAACCTTCAGGTTGATGGACATACACCTCTTCATTAAGTTTGCCATTTAGAAAGGCTGATTTGACATCCATTTGATACACCTTGAAGTTTTTATGTGCAGCATAGGCTAAAAATATTCTGATTGCCTCTATTCTTGCCACTGGTGCAAATGTCTCATCATAATCAATTCCCTCTTGTTGACAGTATCCCTTAGCAACCAATCTTGCCTTGTTTCTGATGACAACACCTGATTCATCCTTTTTGTTTCTGAACACCCATTTAGTTCCAATAATAGATTTACCTTCAGGCTTTGGAATGAGTCTCCAGACTTTATTTCTTTCAAATTGAAGCAATTCCTCTTGCATTGCTGAAATCCAGTCTGGATCCTCTAAGGCTTCATTAGCTTTCTTTGGTTCAATCACACTCAAGAAACCAGCAAACATTGCTTCATTTGCTGTAGCTGATCTGGTTTTTACTCCTGCTGAAGGATCACCTATTACTTGATGAATAGGATGATTTTTAGTCCATTTATTTGCACTAGGAAGTACATCAATCTCTGAATAATTGTTGTTTGCATCATTCTCATCAATGATTGATTGTAATTCTGAACTGTCCCCTTGTTCTGATGTATGAATAGGAGTCATATCCAAGTTTGGGTTCTGATTAATTAAGTCAGAATTCAGAGTGACTTGTTCAGAGTTCTGAGTACAAGAATCAGAATTCTGATTACAAGGTTCAGAATTTTCACCACTTGTATGTATTAGATTTGGACATTCCTCTGATGGACCTTTGTCAGAAATTACAGTTGATTGAACTATTTCTGGAGTCTTATTTTTCATCTCTTTGACCATCTTTGGGTTTTCATATTCTGCATAAGAATCAGAAATTAGTTCACTAAAAGCATCCTTAAATAGTAAATTGAGTTCTGAACAAATAGGATTAGAATTTGTATCAGAAGTCATTTTTGTCTTGTTCAGCATGAGTTCTGAACTGTCTTGTTCAGAAGTCCGCATTCTGGCTTCATCAAAAGTTACATTTATGCTCTCCATCATCCTCTTGGTTCTTCTATTGTAGATTCTGAATGCTTTGGAAGTTAAAGAATAACCCACAAAGTATCCTTCATCTGCCTTTTTATCGAATTTGGCAAGATTTTCTCTGTCTCTGAGAACATAGCACCTGCAACCAAAAACATGAAAGAATTTGATTAATGGTTTTCTTTTATTTATCAGTTCATAAGCAGTCTTATTTAATCTCTTATTGATTAAAGTTCTATTTTGTGTAAAACAAGCAGTTGCAATTGCTTCAGCCCATAGGAAAGTAGGAAGATTTGCATAAGCCAGCATTGTTCTCGCAGCTTCAACTAGAGTTCTATTCTTCCTTTCAACAACACCATTTTGTTGAGGAGTTCTGACAGCAGAAAAATTGTGAGAAATCCCAGAACTTTCTAAAAAATTCTGAAGAGTCTCATTTCTGAACTCTGTTCCATTATCACTTCTGATTTTCTGAACTTGAAGTTGTAAGAGAACTTGAATCCTTTTGATAAAATTTATCAATGTAGTAGCAGCTTCTGACTTAGCTCTTAGGAACTCAACCCACGTGTATCTGGATAATTCATCAACAATCACAAGCATATATTTCTTTCCTCCCATCGATTGAACTGAAATTGGACCACAAAGATCAGTATGAATCATTTCTAATGGTGCTTTGCAAGATGAGTCCATTTTTAATTTGTGAGAACTCTTTTTCATCTTGCCCATTTCACAAGCTGAGCATAATGATTCTTTTTCAAATTTAAGCTTTGGTAAGCCTTTAACCAAATGTTTTGCAACAAGATTATTAAGATCTTTGAAATTCAGATGAGAACATCTTCTGTGCCAAAGCCAGCATTCATTTGCAGTTGATTTTGATAAAAGACAAACTGTATTTAATATTTTCAATTTTGAAAAATTAACTACAAATAAGTCCATATGTCTTTTGGCCCAGAAGACTTTAACATCATTTTCAGTTAAAATCATGCAACCTGTTATTTGAAACTTAATTTGACAAAGACTGTCTAAAAACTGACTTATACTGAAAAGATTATGCTGTAATCCTTCAACATAGAAAACCTTTTGGATAGTCAGATCCCCTTTAGTTAAATCCCCATAACCTTTGACTTGTCCTTTGCTGTTATTTCCAAAGTTTACTGCTCCTCCAGCCTTTTCTGTGAAGTTTGATAGAAAAGACTTCTGACCTGTCATGTGTCTTGAGGCTCCTGAATCTAAAAACCACACATGACAGCCCTGCAAAAGGATCAGTTAGGTTTAGGTACCCATTTTGGAATGGGTCCATCTTTGTTAGCTTTGTCATTGGATTTAACATTAGTACCTTTTACTCTCCACTCAAAATCTTTCTTCAAACACCACTTTCCTTGAACTTTTATGAAGTCAGAACATTTTTTGCTTACAAGCTTGTTCAAATTCTTTTTGAGAGTTGTAACTTTTGGTTTTGCTATATTTTCAACTTTCTTTTCTTTTATCTTTTCTTTCTTCTGAGTCTGAGGAACAGAAATTTTCTTCTTTTCTGTATTTTGAGAAACAGAAACTTTCTGAATATCTTTTCTTATGTATGAAACAGAAGTTATTTTGACTTGACATTTATGAGAATATTGGAATGAATCATTTTTACATCTAACACAAACAAGATTTTTCTTTGCAAGTGACAATAAATCTGAAACATAGATCATTTCATTTTTATTTATACTGTTCAGAGTACAATTGCCCTTATTACAAGAATTTCTAGCGTTTAGTTCAGAAGTAGATTTCATTCTAAGCTTCTCAAGTTCCCTTTTCAGATCATTCAACTTTGCAAGATCATCTTTCCTTTTGCTTTCTTCTTTTTCTGAAAAATTCAAGTTCTTTTTGTTAGAAGAATTAGATGATTCACCTTTTTCATATGTACTTGATTCATTAAAGAATTTATCATTTTCTCTTGAAGCATTAATTTTAAAAAGATCATACTCAGTCTTCAGTTTTTCAAGCTCTGTTATTTTCTGAATAAAAATATTCTTTTCTTTCAAAACTTCTTCAAGTTTAATATCCACCTCACAGAAATCATTTTCAAGTTCATCATAAGCTTTCCTTAAATCCTCAAGTTCTTGACTCACAAGATTAAATCTCTTTTCAAGTTGCAAAAATTCATCTGATTTTGTTTCAGAAAATCCAGTTGAATCAGACTTCTGACTACCTGAGTCAGAGTTCTGATTTACAGACTCAGATGTCTGATCTTTAGACTCAGAATTCTGACTACAAAGTTCAGAATCCTGACTAGAAGTTTCAGACTTCTGATTGACTGTGTCAGAATTTTTACTTGTGTCAAATATGCTCTCAATGTCATGATATGAAAAACTTGGTTGTTTATTTTTGTAGCTGACATTTAAGGAATCATACTTGAATTTAGTATCATTGTATCTTGGCTTTTCATCTGTTGGTTTAGAAACTTCTTTCTTAACCTTTTCTTCTGAACCAACTGACTTTTCTGTTTTAGACTCAGAAATTGTCTCATCTGACTTTTTAGAGTTTGGTCTTTGCAAATTTTCAGAACTTGTTATAGAACTAGCAGGTCTTATGAAAACTTCAACAATTTCTGGGATTTTTGGCTTAGAAACTTGAAGTTTTTCATACAAGTTAATTGGAGCTCTTTTTAAAGTGACATTTTCTTCCAATCCCAATCCCTTCTTTGGGTTGTAAAATCTTGTATCTTTAACATTGCTTAATAAAAGATTTAGTGTTTGCTGAGTCTGACCCCTTTTCAAATTCAGATCTTCTAATTCTTTAATTTTGGTGTATAAATTCTTTCTTTCTTCAAATAACATATCAAATTTTATTTGTAAATCACCTTTTTCATCCTTTATTTTTGAAAACTCAACTTTTAGTTCAGAAAGCCTTTTCATCAATTCAGAATTTTCATCTTTAACTTTCTGTTTCTCAGCCTCAGATTCTTCATATTGTTCTTTTATTACTTCTTTTTCAATTCTGAATTTGTTAACCAAAGTTCTTTCTCCTTTTATCTGTTTTCTTAGATTAGCAAATTCAGTTTTCATTTCACCAATCTGTGTCATTAACTCTAATTCAAGTGAAGAATGTACCTCAGCAGATGACTCAGAATCAGCATCTTCAAAATCAGAATCATCCTCATTCCTCATTTTTGCCATATAGCTCTGCATCTGTGGAAAGTTGATGTGATCATCTTCATCAGAAGTATAGTACAACCAATTCTCCTGTTCAGCCAACAAAGCAATTTTATCATCTCTCTTCTTTGCAAGCTGAGCCTTCTTGGTGTAGTACTCATAGTCTTTCACAATTTTAACTCTGCAATCCTTAGCATAGTGGCCAGATTTTCCACATTTGAAACACAGATTCTTTTCTTTTCTTTCATCCTTCTCTTCATTGTTTTCTTCACTTCTCTCTACTCTCTTTTCAAACTTATTTTCTTCTCTGTCTTCTTTCTTCTTATAGTCTGAACTCCCAACTCTCTTATAATTTCCTTGAAATCTACCCTTCCCATACCTTTTATTGAAAGTATTTGTCAACAAAGCTAGTTTCTCAGCCATTATCTTGATATCTTCATCATCTTCTGATCCTTCTTCCTTGTCAGATTCTTCCAGATTAGGTATCTCTGATAGATATGCAGTCTTTTTGGGTGCTTTGATTGCTTTGGACTTTGATAAGAACGCTAACTGATCAGCAACATTTTTCTTCTCTTCCACAACTAACTTGACAGAGTCTTCATGTTGATTAAGAACACAGAATAGATCATTTAAGTCTTCTTCACACATATCCTTGTTCATTTGCAGACTTATGGCAAATGATGACCATTCTGAATTTAGACTGTTCAGAAATTTGTAATTTATTTCTGATTTTGTTTTCTTCAGTCCATTTCTTCTCAAGTCATTTAGAATAGTGCAAAATTTACTGTATGTCTGTGTCAAACTTTCTGACTCTTTTGCTTTGAACCTTTCATAAGCATTTATGCTTTGATTTAACTTTGCCTGAATAGATCTCACAGTTCCTAACATTTGCCTTTCCAATTCGTCCCACATTTCTTTAGCTGATGATCCACTGTCAATCCTGTTAAGAACCTCATTTGGGACAGCCAAAGTCATCAAAGTAATTGCTCTTTTGTCAATAGCATGCCTATTTTTCTGTTCAGCTGTGTATTGGGAATAACTCTTTTTCACCCTGGTCGCTGGAATTTCTGGAGTTGTCTCTGTAGCAGGGGTTGCAGCAACATCGATGTATACTTCAATTGGGCCTTCTCGAATAGAAATCATAAGGTTTTCATCAATGTTGTCTAAGAATTGGATCATTCGGATTTTCCATTGCTGATACTCTTCTGGTATAAGAACAGGCGGTTTGGTTTCAGATCCCATGGCTAGATATTCTTTAGAAGACATGATTGTAAGAAAATTCAACAGAAAGACAAATTCGAGTTTCTTGATCGAAATTTAACAGGTAATTCAAGAATTGACAAGAATTCAAGAACTAGCCCTAGCAGCGGAATTGAATTTTGAATGAATCAAGAAATCTTCAAGAAATTTATCAATTGATCTTCGCGATAACAATCTTGAACGAATTTGTTTGTTGATTGGCTCTGATACCAATTGAAAGAACAGGATCTAATCTAACAATCAATATAGAAAGCAGTAATTGAGAAGTTGTATGATCAAACCCAATTGTATTCAATGATGAACAGAAATACAGATCTATGAGAGAGAGAATCTCAAAGATTACAGAGAATGAATACAAAGTTATACGGGAAAAATCAATCAGTTAGCAACATAGAGCTAACTACTATTTATACTGCAACAAACATCTTAAAGCTACAGTACAAATAAGAAAGACTAATAAGAACATAACACGTGTCCTAATTAGTTTATAAAATACTAAGTAAAGTATCTTGTCATAAGTTCTGAACAGGTAGTTCAGAACTTCTGAACATTCTTCTGATAAAGCTTCTCAGATCTTCTGACTCCTCTACTCAGATTATCTGAGTCTTCTACTCAGACCATCTGACTCTTCTTATCAGACATCTGACTTCTCTTTCCACCGATCAATACTTCTGTCTTCACAGTCAGACCTCTGACTTCTCTACTCAGAACATCTGAGTCCTCTTATCAGATCTTCAACACTTGGTTTATTGACAAAACTTCAGATCTAACACCTTCTTTCAGCGATTAGACGTTCAGCTCTGAGGTGATCCTTGTATTCCTTTTGTGAAATTCTGAACTTTGGAGGAATAGAAGGAAGTTGATCACGCTTCAGAATGATTCGCTGATCTTCGAACTTCTTTATCATTGCTTCTCTCTTTTTCTGATCCTCTTCACTTGGCTTTTGAGGAGCCAAGGAAGGTCTGTTTTTGTGAGAGAGCATCTGTTCTTCAAGTTCATCAGTCTCAGAGATCAAATCTAAGACCGAGATTATTTCTTCAACGTTGGGAGCTGGGATTATTGTTGGTGAAGTCGCAGCTGTAGAAACTTCAGCGATATCCTTAAACAGGGGAGAGGACTAGCTGAAACACAGCGATCGTACAAGTAAGAACTTGGGTAGAACAGAGATAGAGAAAGAATGTGGTTGTGTATAGAGGTCTTATGGAGAGGAGAGCTGATAATGTGTATAGATAGAGGAGGGATGAGTGTAAGATTTAGTGTACCTGACAAACTGGCTTTGGAAGCGAGATCGTCAGATTGTCATTGTCTTCAGCGACACCTTTTCCTTTGCCCTTGTCAGCTTCAGACGCTGAAGGCTTTGATTTGGTCCGCTCCCCTTAAGGTTCGTTTATTACGATCCCTTTAAGATCTGTAGTCCTCTGAGCAGGCTTGACGATAAAGGAGTCATCATCATCATCATCATCGTCGTCATCATCATTCTTTGGAGAAGAGGATGGTTCATCATCAGATAAGTCGATGGCTTCTTCATCTTCAGCTTCAGATTCAGATTCTTCAGCATCTTCTTCGAGTTTCTCCCCCTCAGATACAGAGGTAAGCTTCTCGGTTCCCTCAGGGTTTTCATCTCCCTGAGGTCCAGCGGTTGTTTCTTCATTTGTCTTCTCACCCTCTTCAGTAAGGGTGAGGTCTTCAGTCTTCTCCCCCTTGATAGATTCATCATGGGGAAGGTCTTTAGAGTTCTTCTCCCCCCCTTCCTCATGATGAGTGGGGGAGGAATGGGATGACTCAACAGTTGGTTTTGGTTCCCTGTCTTCTTGGCCAGGGATCCTCATATAATCTTCAATCGCTGCTACTCTGTCTTCTAGGCCAGTAATAGCAGGATTGATCTTGAAAAGTTCAGCACGATCCGCCGTATTAAAATGCGTCGGTGCAGGGGCAGGGGCGGTCATGTTGTTCAGGATCTGCTGCATCATTGTCTTCATTGAAGTCACGTCAGTCTTCATTGAATTGACGTCAGTCTTCACAGAACTCATGTCAGTCTTTACTGAACTAACTTCAGTCTTTACAGCAGTCATATCTCCTTCGAGTTTTCCAACCGATGTCTTTAGCGTTGTGACCTCGCTGGACATGGATTGAACTTATGTTTTGATAGAGAGGTAGTCTGTGTAGATGTCAGCGAGAACTTTGGCAAAGTTGCCGAGAGTATGAGCAACCTTCTCCAAGTCAGCTTTGGAGGCATTCTTTTCAACCACTGTTGTCAGCTTTGTGAGATTCTCTCCAGCGTTTGTTACAGCTGAAGAGTTGTCTGAGAGAGTAGTGGTGAGACCTGTCAGCTTCGTATCCAGGTTCTTCAGAGAGGCGTTGATGTCTCCCAAATCAGGACCTGTAACATATAAGTACTTATGAACAGAGGAAAGCTCAGAAGTTTGGGGTTCAGTTACAGTGTATATGGGTTGGTGTATACCTGCAGGAGGATTGATGAATTCGTTAAAACCTCTGTGTCCTGAAAAGAGTTCCATGTCGTCAGCTAGAGTGCGTGTACGCATGGTCATTTCTGCAGGTCCTACATCCATCACTCCTTGAAGAGTATCAACTTTAGCTTCTGGAGGAATGACGGGTGATCCAGTGGTCGTGGTGAAAACTGGATTAAAGTCCAATGGAGAGGAGAGAGAAGCGAAGGTTGAGAATGTTGGCTGGGTGCGGGGTTCAGCGTTTGATCCGCTGAGAATCACTTCTTCGGTCTGTAGAGAGACTGAAGGAGGTTGGGTAGATTCCAAGTTTATAACCTCAGCGCTTAGAGACACTGAAGCTGGGATGGAATGGGTGGCTTGTTCAGCTGTGGCAGAGCGTACCACTGAACTTTCCTTCAACTCTTCGAGATGAGCTGAGGAGTCTTCAGCAAGAGATTGCTGGGGTTGCTCCTTGGTTTTCTTAGTTCTTTTGGAACTAAGTTGGGTAGAAGAGTGTTTCCTTTTTCTTGAAGGAGAGGAGGTTGCAGCTGGGGTATCAGCGGTGGGTTTGTCCACTGAAGGAGCTGCAGAAGTAGAAGAAGAAGTAGGATTGAGAAGAGTTAAGAGTGTAGATAGACGTACCTCGTTTTCCACTTGCTTGAAGTCGATTACTTTAGGACCAACCTGAGAGAGTTTCAGGTCTCTAACTTGTGGGTAGTTGTTCTTCATGCCTGTTTGGAAGACGGCGCTGATGAATCTAGGATATGGAACCCATGGAGATCGGCCAGCGGCGGAGTCTACTCTGAGTACAAGGTCATCGTAGATTATCGATGCCCAGTCAATATGAAGACCTTTCAGCAAAGCATATCCCATTGCTTGCTGAGGTTGAGCGGCTTGATCAGAGGAGCCGGTCTTTGCAGTCATGCATCTTATCAAGTGAGCGAAGATGAAGTTCATCTCGCTTGGCATTTTTGATTTCTTGATGAGGGTCAGCTTCTTCTCAGGCTTCTTGTCCCTCCCAGTTTCCCATACATAGCCCATTGCATCAAAGAATGCAGTGATGGCTTCCCTATCAGAATGTTTCTTGTGGTCAGGGAGGGGAACAAAAGGTTTTTCTTTAGTGGCGATGGGAAGGCTCAGGGCTTTGCGGATAATGGCAGGGGTGATCTTTATAGTGCCAAAATCAGTATCACAGAGGATGCAATCAATTGTCTTTGAAGAGTCTTTGGTTGATGGTAGCTGAGAGTGTTTGGCAGAATACCAGAACTGAGATAGTAGAAGCTGATGTGCAGGAGGTGTTATGGTCAGGGCTGTAGAGAGGCAACAGTTTTTCAGGAAATTCACAGCATCATTCAGATGTGTGACTTGCTTTCGAGGAGGAAACTGGAGAAGCGCATAGAGGTTGTTGGTTTTTGTCCAATCAAGTTCTTCAAGAGTGAATTTGACCTGAGGAGCCTTGATGATTTCTAATTCCTCAGCAGCAGTAGTGTTCTCAGCAGTGGTGTTCTTAGCAGTGGAAATGTCAGTAGATGCCATTTCTGTATTATCAGTTCAACCAAAGATATAACATATAAGAATAATCTTAATGTGGAAAGATTTTCCAATAAGATGGTTTGAATTTTGTCCATTTCATTCAGACAAAAATGTCTTAATGAAGATTAGGGTTTTTCTTGGTTTTGAAAAAGAAATGCAAACCCAATAAAGATCTTGTTTTCTAGTTTCCTTTGAGAATTAGGATTCTGGAAAAACATATGAAGAACAAGTTTAAGATTTTGCGTTTAAACTTGAAGAACAACCATGAAAGGTTGTGTTCATAAAACCATGAAAGAAATTATTTCATTTTTGAAAGAGTTTTTTGTTTGATCTTGTAAAAACAATGAGAAGATCATTAACAAGTTTTAAGAAACAGGTAAATAACAGAAATATTAACCTGGTTCGTTGAAGAAGAAGAAGTTCTTGAAAAACTTGAGAGCACATATGCAACAGTAATTTTCTTTTTCTTGCTTGGAGGAGAAGTTTTTCGCTTAAAGGAAAAATATAAACCCAAAAAGTGTTTATATAGTGAGATTAGAGAGAGAGAAAAACTCGAGCGGGAAAGTTTTTCATCATGACACGGACACGTGTTTGCATTTGATTGGAAGATAAACGAAACGTGCAAACGTGTGTCAGAAAAAGAACGTGCCGGGGCTTATCCGTTGCAATGACGTCACAACTGTCCTTTCATATTCTAGGATGTCTCTGAGGTTTTGAAAACTCAGGGACACTTTTGAAAACATGAAGCACTGAATAGAAATATCAGTGTTGGTTTTAGAAATTTCAAAGTATCGCTGATTAAGAAAGAGATATTCAGCGATGCAATTTGTCTTGAAAATCTTGCATTTACATGCGATTGTCAGCGAAAGAAAAACACACCTTGATATCAGCGAATCACTTTTATTCAGAGAGAAAATGATAGAATGGGTTATACAAGTTGATTTTATCCTATCGCTGATCAAATGTGAACCGCTGAAGATTTTACTCTTCATAGTTCAGCATTCCAAGCTCGCTGATGAGAAAGTTGAATCTTGTCTCATCAAGAGGTTTGGTGTACAGATCAGCTAACTGATAATCAGTTGGGATAAAGTGAAGTTCTATATCACCATTCATCACATGATCTCTGATAAAATGATACATGATTTCGATGTGTTTTGTCTTTGAGTGTAGCACTGGATTGTTGGCTATAGCGATGGCACTTGTGCTGTCGCAATAGATTGAAATATTTGAGAGCTGTAGGTCATAGTCCAGTAGTTGATTTCTCATCCACAAGACCTGAGAACAACAGCTTCCAGCGGCTACATACTCAGCTTTAGCTGTGGAGGTGGACACTGAGTTTTGCTTTTTACTTGTCCAACTCACCAGCTTTCCACCCAGGAGCTGACAGCCTCCTGTGGTGCTTTTCCTATCCAATTTCCAACCTGCAAAATCACTATCTGAATAGGCGATTAGATCGAACCCTGAGTCTTTGGGATACCAAAGACCTAGATTCGCAGTACCCTTAAGTTATCGAAAAATTCGCTTTACAGCGGTCATATGAGATTCCTTAGGTTCAGCTTGATACTGTGCACACAAACAGGTTGCGTACATAATATAGGGTCGGCTAGCTGTAAGATACAAAAGAGAGCCGATCATCCCACGGTACAGCGTGACATTAACAGGTATTCCTTTTAAATCCTTGTCTAGTGTCCGCGGTGGTGCCATAGGGGTTTTCATAGCTGAACTCTGAGTTAAATCGAATTTCTTCAGCATATCTTTAACATACTTTCCCTGATTAATGAAAGTTCCTTTTTCATTTTGCTTTATCTGAAGACCAAGGAAATATGTTAGCTCACCCATCATGCTCATTTTATACTCATCTTTCATTCTATCAGCGAAACGAGTACAAAGATCAGGGTTGGTAGAACCAAATATAATGTCATCAACATATATCTTAACAAGAATGATATGACCTTTTACTTTCCTGAAGAAAAGAGTCTTATCGATTTTACCATGCTCAAATTGTTCAAAATGGAGATAAGTAGAGAGAGTGTCATACCATGCACGTGGAGCTTGCTTTAAGCCATAAAGTGCCTTATCCAGTTTATAAACATAACCTGGACGCTTAGGATCTGAGAATCCTGGAGGTTGTTCCACATAGACTTCTTCATTCAGCTTTCCATTTAGAAACGCTGACTTAACATCCATCTGATATACTTTGAAGTCTTTGTGTACAGCGTATGCTAAGAATAGACGAATAGATTCTAGTCTTGCTACTGGAGCAAATGTTTCGTCGTAATCTATGCTTTCCTCTTGTCTGTATCCCTGAGCAACAAGACGAGCCTTGTTGCAGGTTACAGTTACATGTTCGTCCAACTTGTTTCGATAGACCCATTTAGTGCCTATCACTATTTTGTCAGTTGATCTTCGAACAAGTTTCCAAACTTTGTTTCTTTCGAATTCAGCCAACTCTTCTTGCATGGCGCTGACCCAGTTTGGATCTTTGAGGGCATAATCTACTTTCTTTGGTTCAGTCAGAGAAATAAAGTTAACAAATAAACAAATATTACCTGCACTTCGTCGAGTCTGAACACCAGCGTTTGGATCACCAAGAATTTGATCAATTGGGTGATTTACAGTCCATCGCTGAGCCGGAGCGTGAGACGCTGACTCAACCTGAACTGGAGGAGCTGAAGATGAGTCTTCAGCAACTTATGGAAAATCAGCTAAGAGAGGAGTGGGTGCAGATGTCATTTCATTCACTGATTGCTGAGAAGTAGATGGAATGTCTGAGACATTTGGTTCAGAAGCAGGTATAGTGTTTAAAGGAACAACTGAGACCCATGATGTTTCAGCTTCACTATTCTGCATGTTTGGAATGATAGTAGGACTATCATCTTCAACTGTACGAGTATGAGGAGTGGGATTATCTTCTGAATCACCAAGATGAGAAAACATCCATTGATTCAGTTCTTCAGTATCAGCGGATGGTTTAGAGTTCGCTGAACGGGATTCGTCAAACGTGACGTGAATAGTTTCTTCTACAGTTTGTCTTCTTCGATTGAAGACTCTGAAGGCTTTGGAGATTGAAGAATATCCAAGAAATATTCCATCATCAGCCTTAGGATCAAACTTTCCAAGGGCATCTCTGTTGTTTAGTATGAAACACTGACATCCAAAGATGTGAAGAAAGCTGATTGAAGGCTTTCTTCCATGAAAAGGTTCATAGGCTGTTTTATTGAATCTTTTGACTATCAGCGACCTATTTTGCGTAAAACAAGCAGTGTTGACAGCTTCTGCCCAAAACTGAGTAGGCAGGTGAGAATCCCTGAGCATTGAACGTGCAGCTTCAATAATTGTTCTATTTCTTCTTTCAGCGACTCCATTTTGTTGCGGTGTTCTCATTGACGAAAAGTTGTGAGAAATACCCTTGCTTTCAAAGAAGGAATCAAGAAAAATGTTTTTGAATTCAGTCCCATGATCACTCCTTATTGAGCGAACGGTCAAGTTGTTCAGGGTTTTCCATCTTCCGAACAAAGGTGATGAGTTCTTCAGGGGTGTCACTCTTGGAACGGAGAAACATAACCCATGTATAACGAGAGAGTTCATCAACTATGACCAGTGTATATTTCTTTCCAGCGATGGATTGTTTGTTAACAGGGTCGAACAAATCCATATGGAGAAGTTGTAGAGGAGATGACACTGAGGAGACTTGCTTTGACTTAAAGCTTGCTTTGGTCTGCTTCCCTTTCTCACACGCTGAACATAAAGACTCTTTGGCGTATGAGTGCTGAGGTAGACCAGTGACTAACTCTTTTGAAGAAAGAGTGTTCAGTGTCTTCAAATTCAGATGAGAGAGCCTCTTATGCCATAGCCAGTTGACATCAGATGAGGCTTTTGAGAAGAAACAGGAGCTCTCAGTGGTTGTTGAGTCCATGTTTATTACATAAACATTTTCCAAACGATAACCGCTGAGAGCTATCTTCTCCTTTTTGTCAGTGACAAAGCAGGATTCCTTAGTAAATATTACTTTGTTATCCTTGTCGCAAAGCTGACTGATGCGTAAAAGATTATGCTTCAGCCCTTCAACATATGCGACTCTTTTGAAGGTTGTTGTACCATTAGAGAGTACACCAAACCCTCGGGTATGTCCTTTTCCATTTCCACCAAAAGTCACAGAGGGACCCTTCTCTTCCTTGTATTCAGCGAGTAGGCTTTTCTTTCCAGTCATGTGTCTAGAGCATCCGCTATCGAGATACCAGATAACCTTCTTAACCTGCATTACAAAGGAAGATTAGTTTTTCTTGGGTACCCACTTAACCATGTGTACACTTTTGTCAATGTAAGTAGTTGGAATGGAAAGTTCAGCAATCTTCGCAGCATTTGAAGATTCAGCTTTGTCAGTCTTCACTTTGGTTAATTTCTTAACCTCAGTGGTCTTCTTTGCCTTGGGGGCAATGATCTTCACCTTAGCTATCTTTTCAGCTTTGGTGGTTGTGGGGCACTTACTAGCAATATGATCAGTAAGTCCACAGTGATAACATTTCCTATAACTAAAAGTAGTTCTAGGACCATTTGAATGCTGAGGTTTAGATTTTGAAGTAGAAGTACCAGCACCAAGTAAGCTATTGGCTTTTGAAATGGGAGGAACATTCAGTTCTTCGGATTTCTTAACAGAGACATCCACTCTGATTCTAGGAGTAGATCGCTGAATAGATCCACGCTGAGTAGATCAAGAGATCTGATTCTTTGATCCAGAGGGATGAATCACTAAAGCTTTAGAAGCATTCAGCTTAGATACTAAGGTACCCTTATGAGGATTTTGGTTAAAAGCAATTCCTTTACCTTTATCTTTAAAGACAGAGGTAGGTTTTGGATAAACCATTTTCTCTTTACCTTTTGAAGAGGTAGAAATTTCCTCAGGGATAGGCGGTCTAGAAGTGGAACACTGAGAGGATGAAGTATCAGCGACTGAGGATACGAAAGTTCCAAATAAGAGCATGGAACGATCAGTGGTTGGTTCTAGAATATCATCTTTGTAACCAAGACCACGTTTATCACTCAGGGGAATCTGAGACTTAATTATCTCAGTGATCTTTGTTGAGGAATTATACCATCCATCAACAGTAGCTTTTTCAGCTCTTAATGCAGCGATAGCTTCTTCGCGCTCGATTTTGACTAGCTGATTTAAGTGCACTTGATCTTTAAAATCTTCTTCAATTTTAGAAAGATTTTCTATTTGAAGGTGACAGTTTTTAAGCTGTTCAGTGAGATCAAAGTTTTGATTTTCAACTACAGTTTTGCCATTCATGGCTTCATATAAACATCTAGTCAAGAGATCGATTTTACGAAGACTATCAACTTCATCAATATTTGCAATATTTGTAAAGAAGGAAGGTGATACCTGAGTAGCAGAGGTTGAAGTGGAGGGAATGTCTGAACTTTCTTCCTCATCTTCAATCTACGCCATAAGACAAAGATTGGCTTCATCATCTTCAGAGTCAGATAATGATTCTTCTCCATCAGAGGCAACCCAATCATAGTTAGCCATCAGGCCTTTGCCTTTCTTCTTGAAGCTTTTCAGCTTCGCATACTTTTCTTTCAGCTTGGCGTATTTGTCATCTTTATTCCTGGGAATAAATGATTTCTTGGGAAACGCTGAGTTTCTCGAAACTTTCTTAGACCTGCACTCGTTAGCGAAATGTCCTATCTTTTCGCAGTTAAAACAAGTAGCAGTAGCCTTATCAACAGGAGCTGATGATCTTGGCTTGTCAGTAATGGAAAGAGGTTTATTCTTTCTGAACATTTTCTTTTTGGCGAATCTCCTGAACTTTTTAGTGAGGAGAGCCAAAGATTCATCATCATCTGAAGAGTCAGAGTCTGATGACCTTTCAGAGTTACTTTCCAACTCAGTGATAGTGACCAAGGGTCGCTGAGTGGAATGTTCCTCTGAGATTAAAGCAACATGGGTGCTTTTGGAATCTTTTACAAGATTCTTCTTAAGATGACTCGATTGCTCATGATTCAGCATCGTTCCATATAAGGTAGAAAGGGTCATTGATTTTAGATCCTTTGACAGCTTGAGACACATAGAATAACTGTCCCAGCTTTCAGGTAAACATTCTAAAAACTTTGTCAGCACTTCAAAGTTAGAATATTCCTTACCAACAGTTTTCAGATCTATTATTAAACAGTTAAAACGTTGGTGAACTTCAGAGAGAGTTTCATTCTTACCACAAATGAAACTTTCGTACTATCTTACCAGGTTTATCTTTCGAGAGTCCTGGACTTCAGAAGTACCTTCATACTGAACACAGATTGTGTCCCACATAGCTTTTGAGGTTTTCAGGTTCATGACAGAATTGTAGACTTCGTCAGGAAGAGCCATAGATAGTATGGATCTGGCTTTGGTGTCGATAGACACTTTCTTCTTATCTTCATCAGTCCACATATGAACTTCCTTAGGAATCAGCCTTTCTGGAATAGCAGGTCTATTCTCAGCGGATGGAACTGCAGCATCGATTCTTACAGGAATATATGGGCCGTTTTCAAGATAATAAGGCATAGTAGGGTCTACACCTTCTAAGAAGAGAATCATCCTATTTTTCCATCGATTAAAATTATCTCTGGAGAATCTAGGGGGTTTTGCAAGAGAACCATTGTCAATATAGTTTGTGTTTGTGTTGGTAGCCATTTTCAGAAATAGGAAGGAAGAGAAATCTTAGTATAGATCAGATCTTGTTTATGAGATTAAACAAATCTGCTCTGATACCACTTGTTGGTCCCGAAGGGCTATACAAGTTTGTAGAAGGGGGGGGGGGGGGGGTTGAATACAAACACACAGATTTTACTTTTCTAAATTGTTTATTGATAAATCATTAACAATTTATAGCTTGTTGCGGAACAAGATTAGGGATAAACCTAAATCTAAACAAGTTGGAACACTAAGTTTCTTGCACTAAGAAAGAGAAGGAAATTACTAATAATAACCTATCTCAAGATAAGAAAGATGACTTGTCCAGAGTTAGCAAGTGCTTTAAAAATGAAGCTGGAGTCCTTTTTATATACTGCATGCATTTAATGCATGGCAGTTTACACTTTACACGTGGCAGCAGCTGATTGGTTGCATGTCATTGACCTTTGTAGACAACCTTAGTAGCCGCATGTTTGAACAGTGTAGTATCAGAGTGGTTGTACGATTTCAGACAATAAGGAGGTTCTTTTTCTGACATATCGTACGGAGTCGTGCAAGGGTGGTTAAGACAAAAGTACTTTGTACGGAGAACTTCATGATCAGCTTTTAGTTGATTCGGCGGTTTATCATTCTATATCAGCGAATGATAAAGTTCAGCGATAGCTAAAGTCTTGTACTTGATACTTCACGTTGAGTGGACAAATCTGAGTCTTCGCTGATCTGCATCAGTTCATTAGGAGACTTGTCGCTGGTTCTTGAGCTTGATCTTCGACTTCAGCGTAGAACCTATGTTGACGTGAAACTTATCTTCAGAGATCATAAGTAAACAACTAACTTATCAGCGATCACCATAAGGACTGAACAGACTCAGAGTATTATGGTGAACAGTGTTCGTAGAATGTTTAATCTAAAGAGCGAGAGTTCCTATCAACGGTACTGTAAGATCTTAGTACTTATCAGCGATAGTGAAACTCTGATACATATTGTTTACTTACAATTTTCACTAAGTATATAAGAGAGGGTCATTATCAAATCACTGAGGGTTTGGATCAACAATAACTACAAGGACTAAATCTGTAAAAATCAAAAACTGAAAACTACAGGGACTGAAAATGGAAAAACCTAAAACTTAAAACTAGAAGGACTGAAAGTGTAAATAACTCAAACTAAACTACAGGGACTAAAACTGACAAACTGAAAACCCTTAACTAGACTTAACAGAAAACTTAACTAAGGACCAAATTTGTAAGAAAACTAACGAAAAAGACCACAAATGTTAGAAAACTAACGGAACTAACGGAATTCCGTTAGCTTACTATTCATCTTCATCAACCTCTCGATCCAACCTGCAAAAACCAGTATGGAAACCAAATTTTTGGCCAAAAGTCTTCGTTTATGATCCCTTAAACTCCCTCAATCGATTAGAACTCAAAACACGCTTTCAAACTCTCGATATTTGCAACCGAATGTTTTCGAAAAACCGAACAAAAACTTTAAACGATGATATCTCCTTCGTTTCTCGACGAAAATCGCAGATTTTTGTTGCGTTGAGATCCTTATTAAAATACCAATCAAATGCAATAAAAAAATATCAATCATACAATGATTTTCCGTGACCCACGTTTTTTCCGGCGAAAGAAGGATGCTGATAACGCCACTTTTTGCCCTTATTTCCGGTTCTCAAACCAATGAGATTGGCTTGTATTCAAGTAAAAAGGCGTGTATTTTACGGTTTATCTAGTGATTTACACAGGTTATCTAAAAGGCGGCATTCCTCGAGAAAAGAAGCTAAAAAGAGCCCAAAACGAGTCCAAACGAAAGCCCAAAAGTCAAGCCCAAGACCCGCGACCGATCCAGGACCCGACCCGCGAACCAGAAATCGACCCAAGCAGCATTTAAGACACGCGCGACTTACCACGCGACTTTCAAGTCGCGTGGCAGGTCGCGTAACCCTCTGTTTCGCGACTTTCAATCGAAGGAACGTTCAAGACGCGAAGTAGATTCAATCACGGGAAAAGGGAGTTTATCAATTCATCTTACACAGTCACCACGATCACGTTTACCATGTTTGCTTACACTTTTGTTTCTCTTTCTTTTGTGTTTGAATCCCCCAACATCATGAACTAACTTTAAGGTGTTGGGGGTTGGATTGAATTAGGATTGAACATATAGATGGATGAAGAATGTCTTTTATCAGTTTTCTGATTTAATGAATGCATGTGATTTTGTTCTTAATGCTTTTGTGAGCGTAGCTAACTTACAATTGTTTTATTGTTTTCAATTATGTTCGAGAGAATTAATTGAGATCTAGAATTAGGAATTACATGTCTAAGGTAAGAAAGGATAGAGATATACCGAGTAAGCCTTAGTCTCATAATAATCTGCGCTTAATGTGTTTTGAACTACATAGGGTGAGATCGAGAGATTAATCTTGTGCTTTTCGAGATAAACTTCATGGTAGCTTGAGAAAGCACCATGTTTTACAAATATAACTGTTGTTACTTGAGAGAGAGCAATGGTTAGATCAAGGTTGAGTATTCATCAACAGAATTAACTGGTATTTGTTTTTAGTCTGAAGTTCATATGTGAAAACCTAAGGATATCCAACCCTCAACTGTTTTCTCCATCTGAATTCCAAAGCTGCTTACTAGTTGTCTTGTCTTTGGTTTATTTTATTTGCTGCAATTAATTAGTTTAAAACCTATCTTCCAAATTCGACAGTTCAGTTAATAGTTCTTATAGTAATTGTGATACTTAGTTCCTAGTTCCCCATGATTCGATACTCGTACTTTCCAAGTACTATTACTTGACTTCGACCCGTACACTTGCGGTAAGATTCGCGGGGTGTCAAAACCCCGTGTCAAGTTTTTGGCGCCGTTGCCGGGGAACTAGTTGTAATTAATAGCACTACCATCTATAAGAGCTGTTAGATTGGACAATTTTTTTATTTCGATATTTCACTCCATCACTTTCAGTTTTTGGATTACTGACTTTGTTTTTCTTTCTTTTCAGGTACCACTTGGTTTATGCCAAGAACGACCCGAGGAAAATAGATCGAACAATTTGATCTGGAGATCGAAAGAACCGCTCGTCGGCTGCGTAAGGAAGCGAAAGCCAAAAGGAATCTGAAATTCAAGATGTCCGACGACGAGAGACCACCTCGCCGCAACAATCCACCACCACCTCCGGAAAGAGTTCCGATGCGGTCATTTGCCGATCCCAATGTGGCGGCCGCACGGATAGGCATTCAATTACCTACCACTGCGGCTAACTATTTCGAGATAAAGCCGAGCACCATCGTAATGGTGCAGCAAAATCAATATGGAGGAGCACCGACCGAAGATCCTCACGCTCATCTCCGGGCTTTCAAGCGCATTTGTAGCACCTTCAAGATCAACGGAATGGAGGAGAACGCAATCAAACTGAGGCTGTTCAGTTTTTCATTAAAAGGTCGAGCTGAAATATGGATAGAAAGCTTACCGTTAGATCAAATTACTACTTGGGCACAGTTGAAAGCAGCCTTCCTCCAAAAGTTTTTCCCACCGAGCAGAACCGCCCAACTAATGGCGGAGATCACCCATTTTTCTCAATGGGATCAAGAAATGCTATATGAGGCGTGGGAACGTTACAAGGACATGATCAAGAAGTGTCCTCATCATGGGCTACAAGGCTGGGTCATCATCCAGACCTTCTTTAGTGGGCTCCACCCACAATTTAAAAATGATATCACTGCTGCCGCGGGTGGAGCACTAATGGACAAGTCGTATGAGGAAGCGTGCGAGCTGATTGAGAACTTGGCCGAACACAGTTTCTCCACTCCGAGATCAGCAGTAAGACGAGTTGCAAATGTCCAAGAGAGTAACGAGCTGAACGAACTGAAAGCTCAACTGGCCGTCATCACGAATCGGCTGAATGGAGGAAACCCTCAAGAACCTGATCAGGTTCAATTTGTGTCAAACCGGAACCAACCGAGAAACGATCCTTTCTCGAATACTTATAACGAGGGGTGGAAAAGGCATCCCAATCTTTCATGGAATCAGCCCGGTCAACCACAGTTAGGTAATTTTTCTAATTCTTCTAATTCTGCTCAAACTAATAATGTGTACCGTCCCCCAGGTTTTCAGCAAACAAACGAAGGATCATCCGGGGAAAAGAAGCCGGGCCTAGAAGAGATGATGATGAAGTTCATGACGAAGATGGACAGCACAGTTGAGGGATTAGCGAGCACAATCAACACAGTCAAAACCGCCACTGATCAAAATACGACTGCAATAAAGATCCTCGAAAGGCAAGTGGGGCAGATCTCCGAGGCCCTACAAAACCGACCTTCCGGTACTTTTCCGAGTCAACCTGAACGACAAAACCGGGAACATTGCAATGCCATCTACCTTAGAAGTGGCAAGGAGTTGACCAGAGATCCGGTAAGCAAGTCTTAACCAAAGGAAGCCGATAGAAAGAGTTCGAATGAAGAAAACGAGAAGAATGAAGAAGAGGCCGTGGTTGAAGAGAGCAAGAAACTGGAAGAGAAAGAAATCAAACCACCGGTCAAGCCGGTAGCACCAAGAGTACCTTACCCGAGCAGGCTGAAAGCAAATAAGGATGAGGTCAATTTTTCAAAATTTATAGATGTGTTTAAAAAGCTAACGATCAATATTCCTTTTGCAGATGCTCTCACCCAAATGCCCTCTTACATGAAATTCATGAAAGAGATCCTTTCCAAAAAGAGGGCAATTGATCACCAATCCACCGTTGCACTCACTAAAGAGTGTAGTGCAATTTTCCAGAATAAGCTTCCCCAGAAGCTCAATGATCCAGGGAGTTTTTCTATCCCTATCCAAATCGGGAAGTTTTCATTTAATAAAGTTTTGTGTGATTTAGGGGCTAGTATTAATTTGATGCCCTTCTCTATTTTCAGGAAACTTGGATTGGGCGAGGGTAGTCCAACGTTCATGACGCTCAAGCTAGCAGACAGATCGATAAGGTATCAATACGGGGTGATCGAAGACGTGATGATTAAGGTTGGTAAATTCTACTTCCCGGTAGACTTCGTGGTGATAGATATAGATGAGGATGAGGAGGTTCCGATGATCTTGGGACGATCATTCCTAGCCACCGGGAGAGCTTTAATTGACATGGAAGAGGGTGAGATCACATTCCAAGTTAGCGGTGAGAACGTGAGATTCAAGTTGCTAGAGAGAAGAAGTAGTGAAAGAGAGGAAGGAGTATAGAAGTCCGCGAAGAATCGCAAGTGTGGGCGATTTGACCCCGCGGATACTGAGCCAAGCTGAAACCACATAGTCGTGCCACGACTTTAAATGCGGCGCTGGGTGGGAGGCAACCCACCAAGGTTTGTTTTCCTTTATTATTTTCTTATTTTGAGTGTGTTTCTTATTCCCGAAAAACCATAAAAATCGAAAAAAGCGAAAAACGAACAGGGACATACGCGACTTGCCATGCGGTTTGCAAACCGCGCAGCAAGCCGCGGGGCACTCTGTTGGTTTTCTGAGACAGAGAGTTGCGCGGTTTGCCACGCGACTTGCAAGTCGCGGGCTAAACCGCGGGAGTCCCCTGTTGGCTCTCGTTCGTTTTTCGTGCAAATCTTTGTTGCTTTCTTGCATTTGTGTGTTTCAATTTTTCTTGCATTTTTGTCTTTTGCTTTTATTTCTGTTGTGTGCGTATGTGCTGCCTCCATCCCCTCTAAGTGCTCGAATCTTATAAGAGAATCTCAGTCGACCGGGCAAAATAGGTACGTTCTAAACCTTGCTTTTAATGAGTGGTGTATGATGTTTATCCCTTAGTAGTTTAACGAGAGGCAACAAACCTAAGTTCCACTTAGGTTTGGGGTGTCTCATCTTTCGCGTCTACACACTCAATGCTTTTGACCCTGTGCAAACCTCAGTTTTACCGAGGTTTGGGGTTGGCTTCTATTTGGCTTTTATTTGGCAAACCTAGGCCACGGCCTAGGTTTGGGGTGCCTAGTTTTAGAAAATTTGGGTAGTCTTTTTATGCTATATATGTAATGCCTTGCCTGTTCTTTTAATAACCGCACAATGACTGCGTCGCATCGCCTGCGATTTTACTTGCACATTGGGGACAATGTGTGGGTAAGGTTTGGGGTTGCCCAATCAGGCCCAAGTTATGCACGTAGAATTCCTACACTTCTGAGAGTCTAGATCAAAGTAGCTAAAATTTTTGTTTTGAATGATTGAGACCGACTATTGTGGGAAGAATCTTGTGATAGTGACGTGACCGTTAGGGAAAGACCGGGAAAGGACATGACTAGGGACATTAGTGGAGACCACCCAATAGTGAGTTTTGAGCCTTGAAAAGACGTTTTTCATTTCGAGGGATTCATACACTAAATTCATATACACTTTGTCGAGTTCCTTGTCGTGAATGTAGAATGATCTCGCTACATTATTGCATTGAGTAGCAAAGACGAACATCGGGATATTAGGTAAGGGTATAGTAGACCATATCGTGTGGACCTTAAGATATGATTCCAGGCATTGTGTGTTTTATTTAACCTGTTTTTATCTATCGTACCTTTTACCCTTCTGCATGTACCCTTTGCCCCTTTGCAGCCAAACACTCACCTTTTCGTTTCTAAACCCATCATTAAACCCTTAGCCATAAGCCTTAGCCAACCCAATCCGAAAGTGTGTCAATCGGAAGAAGTGATGAACTTAGAGAGATAGAGCGGAAAAGAAAGATATCAGGCCAGTCAAGAAATAGAAAAGAGGGCCAATGATGCCCCAATCAAATAAAGAGGACCAATGAAGTCCCATTAAAAAAAAGAAAGAGAAAAATAATACCGTTAGTTAGATAGCCGTTAGTAGAGCTGTATAATAAGTGAGTCAAAGCGACTCCAATAGTGACGAAAAAGGACCAAGTGAGCAAATGTGAAGCAACGAGAAGTTCGGAATTGCCAATGATTGACACGCCGAGGATTTTTGATCCTTTATACCCTTCGGTTTTTAACCTTAACCTTAGCCCCGTTACAACCCGTGTAAAGACCTGGATGATCTTCTGGAAAACGTGATTAGAGTCTATGACCACCTTTACCGATATTCCCTGTCTTGTTATTTGATTCCTTCTGAGATCAAAAGTTTGGACATTTGTGCGTCTTTCTTTATAGTTGTCATGTAATTACTGCGTGTTCTTGTACATAAACTCCATACACATGACAACACGAGCGATAACCTAGGTTCGAGAGCGAAACGAGAGTATCTGTGAGGTAGGGTCGAGGCGAGATGTTTTCCCTAGTATGTTCAGACTTAGTCTAACCCTGATGTGATCGGAACAGTCACGAGTTCAACTCTCAATGGAAGGTCATAGGTCAAACGAAATGAGAATTAGGCGAGAGTGAGATAGATATTCATGGGTATGGGAAATCACCGATGCATCACTTAGTACCGATTGGAAATTGTGCAGTTATTATATTTTCACTGATATGTGCTTTAGTTCTGTTTTATCGCTAATTTGCTTGGGGACAAGCAACGCTCGGTTTGGGGTTGTTGATAACGCCACTTTTTGGCGTTATTTCCGGTTCTCAAACCAATGAGATTGGCTTGTATTCAAGTAAAAAGGCGTGTATTTTACGGTTTATCTAGTGATTTACACAGGTTATCTAAAAGGCGGCATTCCTGGAGAAAAGAAGCTAAAAAGAGCCCAAAACGAGTCCAAACGAAGCCTAACGAAAGCCCAAAAGTCAAGCCCAAGACCCGCGACCGAACCAGGACCCGACCCGCGAACCAGAAATCGACCCAAGCAGCATTTAATACACGCGCGACTTACCACGCGACTTGCAAGTCGCGTGGCAGGTCGCGTAACCCTCTGTTTCGCGACTTTCAGCTTTAAATCCGATTTTAGGTCATTGTTTTCGGCAGCCAGATTTCACACGACGGCCAGAGCAGTCCCGGGGGCGATTTTCAGAGCCAAGTGACACCGTTTGGAGCAAAGATCGAGGATCAATCGAAGGAACGTTCAAGACGCGAAGTAGATTCAATCACGGGAAAAGGGAGTTTATCAATTCATCTTACACAGTCACCACGATCACGTTTACCATGTTTGCTTACACTTTTGTTTCTCTTTCTTTTGTGTTTGAATCCCCCAACATCATGAACTAACTTTAAGATGTTGGGGTTTGGATTGAATTAGGATTGAACATATAGATGGATGAAGAATGTCTTTTATCAGTTTTCTGATTTAATGAATGCATGTGATTTTGTTCTTAATGCTTTTGTGAGCGTAGCTAACTTACAATTGTTTTATTGTTTTCAATTATGTTCGAGAGAATTAATTGAGATCTAGAATTAGGAATTACATGTCTAAGGTAAGAAAGGATAGAGATATACCGAGTAAGCCTTAGTCTCATAATAACCTGCGCTTAATGTGTTTTGAACTACATAGGGTGAGATCGAGAGATTAATCTTGTGCTTTTCGAGATAAACTTCATGGTAGCTTGAGAAAGCACCATGTTTTACAAATATAACTGTTGTTACTTGAGAGAGAGCAATGGTTAGATCAAGGTTGAGTATTCATCAACAGAATTAACTGGTATTTGTTTTTAGTCTGAAGTTCATATGTGAAAACCTAAGGATATCCAACCCTCAACTGTTTTCTCCATCTGAATTCCAAAGCTGCTTACTAGTTGTCTTGTGTTTGGTTTATTTTATTTGCTGCAATTAATTAGTTTAAAACCTATCTTCCAAATTCGACAGTTCAGTTAATAGTTCTTATAGTAATTGTGATACTTAGTTCCTAGTTCCCCCGTGATTCGATACTCGTACTTTCCAAGTACTATTACTTGACTTCGACCCGTACACTTGCGGTAAGATTCGCGGGGTGTCAAAACCCCGTGTCAGATGCGTGTTCTGTAATTTGAAGAGGATACGAGTTCTTTACTGAAGTATGATGCGAGTTCTATGAAAGCAGGTTGCGAGTTCTTGGAAGTGATAGTTGCTTGCGAGTTCTTTGTAATGGGTTGCGAGTTCTTGAAGAAGAGTGTTGCGAGTTCTGTGGATTATGCCTAGAGATGGCCAAATGGGCCCGGGCCCGAAAAAGCCCGCCAAGAGCCCGAAGCCCGGCCTTCCCAAAGCCCGGCCCACCCAAAGCCTGGCCTTGGCCCCCCGGGCCCTAACAGGCCCTGATTTTGCGAAATTTCTCGGCCCGGCCCGGGCCCGATCCCAAGCCCGGTTTAATTCAAAAAACTAGTCGTTTATTACCGTTTTAGAGTCGTTTTTAGCCGTTTTTTTGTTTTTCTTGCCTCCAAAACACTATAAATAGGTAGTTGATGTATTGAGTTTGATACCAACTTACAAAAACGCAATTCTCGCTTACAATTCTCGATTTCTCGCTTTCTCGTGTTCATTTCATACAAATTCTCGCTTACAATTCTAATAGAACGTGTTTTTAAGTATGTTTGAGTGACCCAATTAAGTATTTTATAGTGGATACGAATAATATTTACTAAAAATGCAATTTATATATTTTTTTACAAGGCCCGATTTAGGCCCGGTTTTGGGCCCGGCCCGGCCCGGTCCCTTAGGCCCGGTCTTTTGAAAAGCCTGATCGGGCCCAGCCCTCATCCACAAAGCCCCGTCGGGCCCGGCCCGGGCCTGCCTAAAGCCCAGGCTTGTGAACAGTGTTTGGGCCCGGGCCCACCCGTTTGGACATGTCTAATTATGCCTGATACGAGTTCTATGCAATATTGAGGATGCGAGTTCTATGATTTAGGAGGATACGAGAAGTGTGAGATGTAGCTTGCGAGTTGTTTGTGATGATGCCTGATGCGAGTTCTTTGGTTTAGTCTGATGCGAGTTCCATTGCTTGCGAGTTCTTTACACAACACACACACACACACACACAATAAACACTCACGCACATAGTAACACACGCAGCACACACACACACACACACTCACTTCTCATGCACACACACATATACATCATTGCTGCTGATCCGAAAACTTTTTAGATATGTGAAGGATCCAAAAGTTGCATTTAGAAGGATTCGAGAACTTTTATAAAAAAAAGAGATATGATCCGAAAACCAATTTTTTATAAAAGTTGAATTTTCATCTTTCTTTTCTTCTTCTTTCTCTTGTCTTTGCTGTTGATTTCTGCAAAATGTAAAAAACTCACAAACAAGTTAGTTAATTTAAGATCAAAAGAACTAACAAACATATTTTCAACAACAACTCATCAACAAAAATGGATTAAAATCTCAGATTTAAGACTTTTTCTCAAGAACATCAAGAACACATTCAAAAACATGATAAACAAAAAAATTCCAAGAATCAAATTTATGCATTAAAACTTGAAATCTTTGGTTAAATCATGTCTAAAGCATGTTTTTGGAAACGATTTTGCACAGAAATGGATCAAAACAACACCATTTTGCAAAATCAAACTCCAAAAATTTTCATAGCTCACTTTTCTCAAGAACACAAATTTTTTTCAATTTTTTCAAATTCCTCAATTCTTGATGTGTTTTTGTGAAATTGATGATGCAAAACAGATTTAGAACAATGGAGACACACTTTGCAATCAAAATCAAACCAAAAAACAATCAAAAATTGCATAACCCATTTGTGTTCTTGAAATCATAAAAAATGGAGATTTTCTTCAAAAATCTTCAAATTTCTTCAAATCTTCATGATTTTTGACGAATTTTGCACACAATTCGATCTCCCAAAGCTCTGATACCAATTATTAACACCAGATCTATTAGGTAAACAAGTAATCATCCATTGATATTCAAGAATCTAGAGTTTACATAAGAATTAAGCTTTCTCTCTCTAGATTCTCTCTCTAAAACACCCTCTTGATATTACAATTATGCTCATAAACGTTGCTTAACAAGTAAGCAAGTCCTATTTATACCTAAGAATTACAACACATTAAATGCTAATTACATTGACTCTCTATTTAACTACTTTGACATTGACAGCTGTGACTTTGACTTTGACTTTACAATGTTTGACTATTACAAGACTTTACAATAAATCTTGAATACAATAATGCTCTAACACAAATTATCATGTTGAGGGGGAGTTAGCAAAAGGTGAGGGGGAGTAACTGTTGTTTGACCAGTTCCGAGATTGATCAGTTCCGAAAAGAGTTGTTTTTAAGTGTACAAGTGTTCAATTCTTCTCATCCCTTATCAAGTGGTGTTTGCTACAAAGTATTATTTCCTCCTTCAAGCATATTGGTTCTACAAATTCTTAAAGCTAAAGCTGAAAGCATATTCAACTCGCGGTTCAAAGACAGATTCATGATTCTAAACTAAAGATGCACTGTGGGATGTAACATAACTCGCACATTATCGTTCTTGTGTGCTTATCGGATGTGTTGAGTTTCTACAGTTCAAAGTTTCTTTTCATGCACTCAGTCGAGGTAATTGTTCGTTGAATCTGGGTATAAAGTTGAAGATATGAAGATCAAGAGCTTTATTCAAGGAGGAGCATTGAAAGATATGAAGACAAGCAACACCAAAGTGTTTCAAAGATTCAAGAGGAAGAGAAGATCAAGACCTAAAGTTTTCAAGACCAATTTTTTTTATATAACTTTAGGGGGAGATTGTTAGGACCATAAATGTCCTATTAATTAGAAAGTTATATAAAGAATTATAGAGATTATTTATTAATTGTAAAAGCCTTTATTTGTTTAAATGGGCTTAGTTTAGAGCTTAATGGGCCATGGGCTTTTAGTCTTAGCCCTAGGTATAAATAGTTAGCTTAACTTTTAGAATTAGGTTAATCGTTCATTACCGTTATTGAATATTCTCTCTGAACGTATTGTAACCTTTTTGAATATCAATCATATGGATGACGACCTATTGATCTGAGTTGTTGATTATTATTGTTACTTGATTGTTAAACTGGGATCTACATCTTCTCTAGCTCTTGTGAGTGACTCTTCCAAAAGATCTGTGTGCATTCCTAGAATCACATATCCTTCTAATTCTGACCATAATAGTCAGGAAGATACCAATGATCATTCGGAGGCATATCTTAGTGATGCTGATGATGAAGGCGAGAAAACCCCTGTTGATCAACTGTCAGATGGTATAGCCATGCTGCCAGGTTACTCCAAACCTATATCCCGTTTTTCTTCTGGAAAATCTAAATTTTCTAGAAAGTCTTCTCAAAGTTTTCCCAAGCACTATTCAAATGATAAATTAAATGAGGAATGCTTTAAATGTGGGAAGAAAGGGCATATCCTTCTAATTCTGACCATAATAGTCAGGAAGATACCAATGATCATTCGGAGGCATATCTTAGTGATGCCGATGATGAAGGCGAGAAAACCCCTGTTGATCAACTGTCAGATGGTATAGCCATGCTGCCAGGTTACTCCAAACCTATATCCCGTTTTTCTTCAGGAAAATCTAAATTTTCTAGAAAGTCTTCTCAAAGTTTTCCCAAGCACTATTCAAATGATAAATCAAATGAGGAATGCTTTAAATGTGGGAAGAAAGGGCACTTTGCCTATGAGTGCAGAAGCAAATTCTCTGAAAGATCTAAGAACTCCTCCTCTGGTCGTTCTCTTTCAAAATCTAGCAGATCTAGACCTGATATGAATTTCTCTTCCTCTCAAAATTTGGCCAACCTGTTTCCTCTGTGAACTCTGAACGTGCTGAAAAGTACAAGGCTAAATATAAAAGAGAGAAAGAAAGAAATGAAATTCTTTCCAAAAAGGGAAATGGTCTGTTGGCTGAATCTCATGACTGGGCAAGTGAACCCACATCTAACAGTGATAAGGACATGGCCACTATTTGTTTCAATGCAAAGATCAATGACATAAATGACATTGAGGAACCTCCTTCCTCTATGGCTTTAGTCTCAACAGGATGTTCCTCCTCATCCACTCAGGTACATCCCTTTCTTTCTCTTACTGATGCTGAAAAGATTGAAGCATATGATTCTTTAACTATAGACTTCTATGATGCTAAAGATGCTAAGAAAAAGGCAAATGCTCAGATAAAATCTCTCTACTCTGAACTTCAAATCTGTCTTTCTCAACTAAAACATTTTGACAAAAATCAAAGCTGAGATTGAAGATCTGAAAACCATAAGTTTCACACTTGCTAAAGAGAAAAATAAGATGTTCAAAAGACTTAAAAAGGAACAAGAAATTGTGAAAAAGTAGACTAGCTCTTCTAAAAACATATAAAAGATTTTTCAAGACCAAATGAATTGTGATGACAAATCCGGACTTGGTTTTGGCAAAATGGACATTGACTCTTCCTCAAATGTTCATGCTTCCACTTCCTTTGTGCTCCCTTCTTTTTATGAGTCATCTGAAAACCATTCATGTGATTCATTGTCAATGAACTATACTGACCTTTCTGAAGCTTTGAAGTTTGGGATGTTCATCAAAGCTAAAGTCAATGCTTCAACTTCTGAAGTTGAAGAAGCCCAAGGCTCTAATGATCTTTCCAAACCTGTTCATGAGCTGATGAAATCCTTACACAAAGCCTCCTCCCCTGAACCTAAGCCTTCAAAGATTCCCAAAAGAGAACCTGAACCTTCTTCAAATAGATTTTCCACTTCTAACAAAGGGAAATCAGTAGCCGATTCCCATCCCAAAAGAAAAGCTCCAAAGAAATATCCTGGTAAATCTTCTACTCTTCCCATTCCTCGGAATGTGATCCTAAATAGCTCAAATTCCAAAGAGTCTCCTCATTCTTCAACCTTCAACCCTAACAAAGGAATTCTAGGATCCAAACCTCTCGCTTCATCCTCTTTAGCCAAGACCATAAAAGTCAATGTGAAAGGTCAAAGCAAGGAAAGTGGTCAAAGTTTTAAAAAGGTTTTTATGAATAGAAAATGTTATAACTGTGGTGACACTTTTCATATGGCTAAAGATTGTCCTCTTGAAAAAATGGACTGGAAATCTTCTGAAGACCTCTCTACTTCTTCTTCTAACCCAAAAGGACCTATCTCCAAGTGGGTACCAAGGAACTAATTTTTCTGTGACTGCAGGTCTACGAACATCAACAGATCTGGTATCTAGATAGTGGATGTTCGCATCACATGACTGGAAATAAATCTCTTCTTGTTAACTACGTGTCAGCTAAAGGTCCATATGTCACCTTTGGTGATAACTCTCGAGGCAGTACTAAAGGCTACAGAACTCTCTCTAATGGTTCCGTTACCATTAATAAAGTAGCATATGTTGAAGGCTTGATGCACAACCTCTTGAGCATAAGTCAGTTGTGTTATCTCAGATACAAAGTAATCTTTGAACTGTCCATATGTACGGTGGTTGACAAAGACATGAAAGTTGTACTTTCCAGGTACAGAAAAAAATGTCTATGTGATAGACATGGGACAAAGCTCCTCTTTCAGAAGAAACATCTATTTTGTTTCTGAAAACTCTACAAAAAAAGCTGGCTTTGGCACAAGCGTCTCTCCCATCTCAACTTCAAGACTCTCAAATTGAATCGCATGCTTCACGACCTATTTGGGTGTGTTTGCTTTATCTTAAATGATAGAGAAAACTTGGGCAAGTTTGATCCTAAAGCTGATGAAGGAATATTCGTGGGAAACTCTCTTACCTCTAATGCTTTCAAGGTTTACAACCTTCGGAGAAATGCATTGATGAATCAATACATGTCAAGTTTGATGACCTCAAAGTATCATCCATTTCTTTAGATGATGATGAATTGAATAGTTGGATCACCTCTTGCATTGGTGATGGTTCTCTTCCCACATCACCTAACCCAACTATCCTTGTACCTTTTCCTCAAAATCTTAACTCTCAAGACAATAATCCTTCCACATCTTCAAACCCTTCTCCAAACCAAGAAGAAAATCCTCAGTCGATCCAAACTTTCCAAAACCAAAATTCTCTTCAAAACACCTCCGTTTCTCAACTTTCTAATTTTCCCTCTTCATCAAATCCAACCGATATTCCATCCATCAATCCTGAAGACTTACCCTCTACCTCTCACTTACAACTTTCTTTTCCTCCAGCATTGCCTCCTGCACTTCAATGGACCAAAGATCATCCAATTGATCAAATAATTGGTGATCAACAAGCTGGTGTCCAAACTCGGAGAGGAGTTGGTAACATATGTCTCTATGTGAATTTTCTGTCCATCATAGAGCCTAAGAAGGTTGAAGAAGCTCTAGCTGATCCATGTTGGATCACTGCAATGCAAGAAGAACTCTCTCAGTTTGAAAGAAACAAGGTCTGGAGATTGGTTCCTTGTCCTCCCAGAAAATCAATCATAGGAACCAAGTGGGTCTTCAGAAACAAGATGGACGAAGAAGGCATTGTCATCAGAAATAAAGCCAGGCTGGTTGCTCAAGGGTATAGGCAAGAAGAAGGAATTGACTATGAAGAAACTTTTGCTCTAGTTGCCAGACTTGAAGCAATCAAAATCTTCCTTGCTCATGCTGCATACAAGAGCTTCGGAGTCTTCCAGATGGATGTCAATAGTGCTTTCCTCAATGGAGATTTAGCTGAAGAAGTCTACGTGAAACAACCTCCTGGATTTGAAGATCCCTCTCATCCTGACTATATGTACAGACTGGATAAGGCTCTCTATGGCTTAAACAAGCTCCTCGTGCCTGGTATGACACCCTAGTAGACTTTCTTCTGAAAAACAAGTATACCCGGGGTAAGATTGACAACACTCTTTTCATCAAGCAAACCTCATGTAATCTTATTCTTGTTCAAATTTATGTGGATGACATAATTTTTGGTGCCACCGATGAATCACTTTGTGATGAGTTTGCCACTCTCATTAAAAGTCAATATGACATGAACATGATGGGGGAGCTGACATTTTTATTGGGTCTTCAAGTAAAACAAACTTCTGAAGGTATTTTCATAAATCAAAGTAAATACATTCGTGATCGTCTGAAAAAGTTTAAATTTGACAACTGCTCTCCCATGAAAAATCCTATGGCACCACCTCTAAAACTTGATGCTGATCCAAATGGTGTATCTGTTAATGTAACAAAGTTTAGAGGTATGATTGGGTCACTTCTTTATCTTACTGCTAGTAGACCTGATATAATGTTTGCTACTTGTCTGTGTGCGCGTTACCAAGCCAATCTGAAGGAATCTTATTTGGCTGCGGTTAAACGCATCTTCCGGTATCTGAAAGGTACCATGAATCTGGGTCTTTGGTATCCCAAAGACTCAGGTTTTGATCTAATTGGGTATTCAGATTCTGATTTTGCAGGATCAAAAGTTGATAGAAAAAGCACTACTTGAAGCTGCCAACTCCTTGGTGGTAAACTTGTTAGCTGGTCTAGCAAGAAGCAACACTCGGTCTCCACCTCTACGGCTGAAACTGACTATGTTGCTGCTGGTAGCTGCTGTGCTCAAATTCTTTGGATGAAGAATCAACTAAGGGACTACAATCAAATCTACTCTCAAGTACCCATACTGTGTGACAACTCAAGTGCAATTTCCATTGCAAACAATCCAGTGCTTCACTCAAGATCCAAGCACATCGACATCAGATATCACTTTATCCGAGATCACATCTCTAAAGGTGATATTGAGCTGTATTTCATTCCTACTAATCTTCAACTGGCGGATCTCTTCACAAAGCGTCTAGAAGAAGCTCGATTCAAGTTTCTCCTAGGATAACTTGGTATGTTAAATTTTAATGTATAAACAAAAAAAAATCAAAAAAAAAAATCGAAAAAAAAGAAATAAAAAAAGTCAATTTTTTATATATATATATATATATATATATATATATATATATATATATCTGTCTATCCATATTTTTGTATTAGTTAGAAAATTTGCTTGGCTGAAAGTTATCTTTGGTCCAAGAATTTTGACCAAATTCTCTCTCCTTTAAAAATTCTTACCTTCCTTTTTATTTCCTCACACAACAAACTCACCTCCCTTTTTACCTCACATAACAAACACATACCTTTTTACCATCTCTCCATCTCATCAATCTACACCTCTCTCAATCCTCACCATCCAACTTTTTACCTATCCAAACCAACTTCTCATCTCCACCCTTCTTTTTCCACTCAAACAAACACAACCTACAACCCTCCTTTCCCTTTCTTCTATAAAAATCGGCCACATCTATTCTCTTAAAAACATTTGACAAAAATCCCTCTCTTCTCCTTTCTCCAATCGGCACCGCCAATAAACCCTCAAGAACCTCACCAAAAGCATCATCGGCTGAAGCCTTCGCCGATCACACAAATCTCGTTACCACCGATTGCTAGCTGCTGCCGATTGCCAAATACACTCCGCCGATTGCATCGCTGCTGATCAGACGACTGCCGACGCACACCCCCTTGCCGATTCCACCTTGCGCCGAGATCTCCTGCCGAAGACAACCACATCATCTAAAACAATTGGCGCTGCCGATTACTCCTTCCGCTGCCGAACACCGAGCAACCTTGTCAGCTGCTACAAGCCGCCGAAACCCACCGAACAGGCCCTCCTATTCGGCTGTGCTGCCGACATTTTCTCCAGCCGAACCTGTGACAACTGTCAAATTCACATCTCAGGTTAGAACTGTTTGGAAACCTTATTTTTATGACATAGTTTACACAGTGCAATTGTAGCAGTAAACCCGGTACAATAGGAAAAATTGAGAAATTTTGCCTAAGAAATCCTTGAATTAGGAAATTATCCATAAATCTCATAAAATGCCAACCTAAAATATTTATATACTACAAGTATTTATGTAAATGATAATTTAAATATTTCAATCATATTATATATGAAAGTACTTTGTTTTATAATTACTTGGAATTTTAAGTTTAGGAGAATACAAGTATTTTTATATCTAACCAATAATACAACATTTATCTTTAGTATTTATATTTTTTTTATTAATAAACCCCCCTCCCCCCCATGTGAAATCCGCCCCCCCCCCCCTCTCCCTATTTCTATAAAATAAACCTTACATTTCATTTTTGAATCATTTCTTTTACTTGCATTTTCTCTCAAGTATCATCCCTCTCTCTATCTCCACCTTCAAATCTTCATATCTTCATCTTCAAACCTTCAAACTTTCATCACAACTCCAGCCCCTAAACTCTTATACTACAAGAGTCCAAGGCAATCTAAGGTAAACATAAGTGTGTTGGGTAAAATCCACACACATTCTTTTAAGTCTTTTTCATATTCTTGCATTTTTAAAAGTATGATCTTCATCTTTTTGTTACACTTTCTTCACATCTTTTAAAATCATCTTTATGGGTCTTAATGTTTGTAGATTTACCATCATAACATCTTTTGTTAGTAAAAGATGGTGAATCCAAAATCAAACCAAAGTTAATATCAAAGATGAACTTTTTAAACACATGCATGTAGTAATCTTGAAAGATCCATCATTTTTGTTCAAGAGTCTTATGAATGTATCTTTGAAAACCTCTAAAAACACATTTAAACCCACATGCATGAGCTCAAAATACTGAATTTTTAGTTGCATGTTGATGTTCTTGGCAAGAACATCAACAATCTTCAATATTGGGTCTTTTACAAAAAGTATTCAAAGCTTGAGTTGATGGTTGTTTTGCATGCATTTTAAATGGATCATAAATATGTTTGGGAACTGAAAATATTTGTATGGAAGAGAGTCAAATCGGATTTTGCATGCAAATGAATAAGAATTTTGGTTTAAAAGTCTAGTTGGGTGCACATACACAAGGTGTTGATTGGACAGCTTGCTGCCAGAAATTACACCTCACTTCAAAGAGTCATATCTCACTCATTTTAACTCCAAATGGAGTGATTCTTTTTCTGGAATTCATTTTAGTGTGTTAAGATTCAAACCCAAGTGGTTTAATTTAAAAACTCAAAGATTTAATTTATCAAACAGTCCTCACAAAATCCGGATTCAAACAGCAAAGTATTCTGTCGGATTTTACGTCGTGTAGTATTTCATGTACTTATACTTCTCCAAAAATTATGAAACTGGTGTCAAAAGTTTCCTAACTCATTGAACTTAATGGACATAAAATTTCATGATTTAATTATACCTGGAAGTTACTAAAAGTTGAACACAAAGTGACATCAAATTCTGGACAGTAAAGGACAATTTATTATTTATTATAAGGACTATATCTAATCCCATTTCATCATTTTATGATGAAATAGTGGAATATATAAGTATATCCTATTTTATTTATGCAATTTATTTATGTCTTTTATTTATGCATTTTATTTATTCTTTATCCCTTTTCATCTTTTATGATGAAATTGTGAAATGTTCATATATATAATATATTTATATACATTGATGCATTTTATTCTTGATCCCATTTCATCATTTTATGATGAAGTAGTGGAGTATAAATATATGTTATGTTTATATATTTATACGTTTAAATATTTGTCATTTCGTTTACGACCCCTAATTTTATCGTCGTTACGATAAAATTTCGGTTTATACATATATATGTACTACATATGTTTATGTTCTTTAAAACCCTTTTCGTTACGTATTGGGACGAAATTGTAGAAACTTTAATCTAAGAGAACAATGTATACGTTTATTACGTTATAATATTAAAACACAACAAGGCATTTTATGATGATTTGGATAATTAGTACCGAACCTTCGAGATTGAAAACTCACTAGTGACCTTACGTTCATAGGTTTGAAGTAGGATCATCTCGGAGTATTTGTGGGAGATTCCTGGATTCTATCACGTATCAAGTGAGTATTCACAGCCCCTTTTTCAATGTTTTACATATTTTGGGGTGAAAATCATGTGGTTACTACAAATATTTTACACACCGATTATTTCGTTTTCTTGAAAATACGAAGCTTGCTTATTTATGCTCTATGGTATCTATGTTGTTGCAAATGTTGTAAGTTTGAGTTTCTTTTGCTATCATGTATAAAGTCCCCGTTCACGTATACGCTACCCGTTTAACTCACGAGTGTGAGCCGTTGGTAATTATGAATAACGTTATTTGGGTTGACACCCCCACTCACATGTAGCGCTTGTTTGAGTGCATAATTATTGTTGTATTGCGTATTGTTGGTGATAGAACATGCGCGTATGTGGAATGATTCCACCGTTGTGGTAGGGGCAAATTATGTCAGTATAGGTCGGGTAACGGGCTCAATAACTTAGCATTTTACATATGATTACCTCGAGCAAGTGGTTCTGATAACCGTTTTATTTATCCCTTGTGTGGATCTAAACTATTTTGCAATGGCAAACAAGTGGTTTTTATAACCGTATTATTTTATCCCATGTGTGGATTTAAACTATTTTGTGATGGCAAACAATGTTATACTCATTAAACCTGTGAACTCACCAACTAGTGCATTAGTTGACACTCTCATTTACATGCTTTTCAGGAGAACGTCTTTAAGGTTGGAACTTAGGAAGGCTACACGTGATGAAGCTTTTCTTTACTATCTTTAAATTTCATGTTCATTTCCCTTCCGTAAAAACAATTGTAAAAAGACAAGGTTTGACCTTTGAATGTATTTTGATGGTTGTTGTGATCTTGTAACTTTTGCTATGAAACTTGAGCTGCACATTCCGTGTTTCCGCTTTAGCGGGGTGTGACAGATTTGGTATTAGAGCTAAAGGTTATAGAGAATACCGGTTTTCCTTTGGAAAACTGCAACTATAACCAAAAACGGGAATGAACATTTAATTTGCTAAACATGTTGCTAGTATAACTAATTCGGGTATTGCATCATTTGTCTTTAATTAAACAAAGCCTGATCACCTATGTTTAATTAAAGAAAGAGTAATGCGAGACCGGAAATGGATATACTAGGAAGATGTGTGTTTTCACACTTGATGCTTCACGTTGTATGCCCAGTAGGAGCGTAGTTATTGCCTATAGTATGCAATAGTATAGTACGCTTAGTCTTTATCTTGCGCGGTAGTAATGTTATACACTCATACTTCAGTATCACTATGTCAACATCCTCATCACACTCTTACTTCAGCAATACCATGTCGTCATCGTCATCGAGCTCACAACCTTCCTACACGCCATCAAGTGAGCGTACGTCCGACGTGGAACGAGACCCTTATGATGAGCCAAGGATGCCTTCGGTTGTGGCTCCTCCACAACCTATCCCGGTAGTGATGCCACCTAGGGGTCCACGTACGAGGCAAACCGCTAGGAAGAGCGTGCCCATACCTAGACGAGTGTCTTTTAGGTCTGATCAGCGAGACGCACCGGAACCTTCACGAGTGATCGAGGGAGTGCCGATTAGCCGAGCGCCTGGCATGACTTGGACCGAAGAGCAACGCTTTAGGGCCGTGGCAATGGACTTGCACGGATGTCAAACAAGAGTCAGTCATCAGAGTCAAGTGATAACCGAGCTAGTGGAATTAAGCCACCTTTTGACCAACATGTCATCCGAAGCCGTGAGCGGAGCGAAACTAGCTCGGAGGATAGCTTTACGAGCCGAGATAATGAGCATAATAGTAGTGATGCTGTTGACGCTATATGTGTTGTGGGTTTCGATTGAAGTGTATCTGGGCGGATACTGACGTGGACGGTGGAAAATTTAGAAAATGGAACTTTTTAATTTCTAGTTGTTTCAATCTTAAATTTCAGTTTGTAATTCTATACTGATGTGCGATACACATCAGAAATTTTGTAAGTAGTCGGCTATTATTAATGACTTCAATGAAAAGGCATTTTTTATGTTTTAATTATATATGTGAAACGTGCAATACTTATTCAATTATTTTCCCAACACTTCGAAGTTTCAAATGTATTCTTTACAAAAACATCCGACTTTAATCACTCAAATTTTAATCAACTCGATGTTTGCAATTGTGTTTTAGAAAAATGCCACCAAGAAGATCCACACGTCACACGGGAGGGAATCCTGATGATCAAAACTCCGATATCGCCCAACTCATAGCCCAACGTATCCAAGAGGCGATACCTAACATCATAGCCCAAGTTACCGCGGGTATTAATGAGAATCAAAGGAATGTTAATGTAGGAGGAGGAACTCCTAATAACACTCAAGACAATAGAGGATGTAGCTACAAAACGTTCATGACTTGTAAGCCCAAGGAGTTTCATGGAACGGAAGGTGCTATAGGACTACTCTCATGGTTTGATAGTATGGAGTCAGTACTTCATATCTGTAAGTGTTCGGAGGATCGCATGGTAGAGTATGCGGCCTGTCAGTTGCAAAAGCGAGCTCTAACTTGGTGGAATATTCAAGTGCAGACCCGTGGAAGGGAAGATGCATACAAACTGACCTGGACTGAGTTCAAGGAGTTGCTTATGGAGGAATACTGTCCCAAAAGCGAGGTTCAGAAATTAGAGGCTGAACTTTGGGATCTTACCATGGTTGGTTCGGGCATAGATCGCTACACCGCTCGTTTTCACGAACTTTAGAAGCTAGTACCTCACATGGTTACCCCGGAGAGCAAACGGATCGACCGATATTTGTATGGATTAACCCCGGAGATCCGAGGGATGGTTAAGTCATCAAGTCCGACCACGATCCAAGCCGCCGTAGCCTTAGCAACTAGTTTGACCCATGATGCGGTCAGAGCAGGAACTCTAACTCAGAAAGGAGTCAGTATTAAGAGAAGGCCGGAAAATCAGTCAGGAAAAGCAATTGGAGGTAGTTCAAGTGGAAACAAGAAAGTAGTGGGAAATTTTGGGATGAATGCTAAGGAAGTAGGACGTTACAATAGGCCTCAACCAAAGTGTAACCAATGTAGTTCACATCACGAGGGAGCCTGTCTCATTTGTAGCATTTGTAAGCAAAAGGGTCACTTAGCTCGATTTTGTAAGACGATAAAGAATGTGAAGGAAGAAGGAAGGGTATGCTTTGAGTGCGGAAGTCCGGATCACTTCCGAAACGTGTGCCCAAGGCTGAGAAGAGGACCAAACAATAACAACGCTGGGTATCAAGCAAGGCAAGCCAATCAGGGAAACCAAGGAGGACAAGCTCGAGGAAGGGCATTTGTCATAGGAGCAGAAGAAGCACGTCGAGACCCCAATGTAGTGACAGGTACGTTTCTTCTAAATGATTATTATGCATCCGTATTATTCGACACTGGTGCCGATAAGAGTTTTGTTTCGTTAGATTTTAGGCCTTTGATCAATCTAGAATCTAAGAAAATGCCGAATGCTTATATTGTTGAGGTTGCTAATGGATTTGAATTAGAAGCTAAGGATGTAATCTTAGGTTGTACTTTGAATTTAGCGGATAAACTGTTTAGTGTTGATCTTATTCCAATTGAATTGGGGAGTTTTGATGTAGTAATAGGCATGGATTGGCTATCTAAGCACCGAGCAGAGGTTAGTTGTTTTGAAAAGACGGTTAGGTTACCATTACAAGGCGGAGAAACCCTAGTCGTTCAAGGAGATAGAGTTGGAAGGAATCTGAAGATAGTATCATATATGAAGGTCCATAAGTATTTGAGGAAGAAGTATGTTGCGTTCTTGGCGCAAGTAATTGAGAAGAAGCCTGAGGAGAAGCGAGTTCAAGATATTCCTGTGGTGAAGGATCACCCAGAAGTATTTCCAGACGATTTGCCTGGACTTCCACCGTTTAGACAAGTCGAATTTCATATCGATCTTGTACATGGAGCAGCGCCTGTAGCCAAGGCCCCGTACCGCCTAGCACCTGCGGAAATGCAAGAGTTATCGAATCAACTTCAAGAACTTTTGGATAAGGGATTTATTCGACCGAGTTCATCACCCTGGGGAGCACCGATTCTTTTTGTCAAGAAAAAGGATGGAGCATTTCGAATGTGTATCGATTATAGGGAGCTAAATAAGTTAACAATCAAGAACCGATATCCTCTCCCTCGAATAGACGATTTGTTCGACCAGTTGCAAGGTGCAACTTACTTCTCTAAGATTGATCTTCGATCGGGATATCATCAGTTGAGAGTCCGAGAGGAAGATATTCCTAAAACAGCCTTTAGAACTCGCTATGGACACTAAGAGTTTTTAGTTATGCCATTTGGTTTGACGAACGCGCCAGCTGTGTTTATGGATCTAATGAATAGAGTATGTAGGCCATATCTTGATAAGTTCGTGATTGTGTTCATCGATGACATATTAATCTATTCTCAGAATAAGAAGAATCACAAGCAGCATCTAAAAGTGATTTTAGAGCTTCTTAAGGAACATAAATTATATGCCAAATTCTCTAAGTGCGAATTTTGGATTCGGGAAGTATATTTCTTAGGTCACGTAATCGGAGAGAAAGGAATTCACGTGGACCCGGCTAAAGTGGAAGCCATTAAGAAATGGGAAGCCCCAAGGACTCCAACGGAAATTCGCCAATTTCTAGGCTTGGCAGGGTATTATCGACGTTTTATCGAGAAATTCTCTAAGATCGCTAAACCCCTTTCCACGTTAACTCAAAAGGAGAAGGAATTCGTCTGGGGAGTTCCACAAGAAGAAGCATTTCAACTTCTGAAGAAAAAGTTGTGCAATGCACCGATTTTAGCTTTACCGGAAGGAACGGAAAATTTTGTAGTATATTGTGACGCATCACATCAAGGATTAGGTTGCGTATTGATGCAAAATGATAAGGTGATAGCATATGCCTCGAGACAATTAAAAGTTCATGAGAAGAACTACACCACGCACGATTTGGAACTCGGAGCTGTGGTATTCGCTTTGAAAATATGGAGACATTATCTATATGGTACCAAGTGTACTATTTTCACCGATCATAAAAGTCTTCAACACATCTTTGATCAAAAGATGCTGAACATGAGGCAAAGAAGATGGGTAGAACTGCTCAGCGATTACGATTGCGAGATACGTTACCACCCAGGTAAGGCCAACGTGGTAGCCGATGCCCTGAGTAGGAAAGAAAGGGTAAAACCTTCACGAGTCCGAGCATTAGGAGCACTGGTTCAAACAAGTTTGAAAACCCGAATTTTTGAAGCTCAGATCGAAGCTTTGAAATCTGAAAACCTGAAGGAAGAGACTCTTCATGGTTTAGAGTCTAGTTTTGAAACTAAGATTGATGGAGTACGTTACTTTAAAGGCAGAGTATGGATCCCAAAGGATGATAACCTACGGGAAATGATTTTAGAGGAGGCTCATAAATTGAAGTATTCAATTCACCCAGGAGCGGACAAGATGCATAAGGATTTAAGGGAATACTATTGGTGGCCAGGAATGAAGAAGGATATTGCCATATATGTAGGAAAATGCGTAACGTGTGCAAAGGTCAAGGCTGTATATCAAAAGCCATCGGGACTGTTGCAACAACCGGAGATTCCCCAGTGGAAATGGGAACAAATCACTATGGATTTCATAACCAAACTCCCAAGAACTGCCAAAGGGCATGACACGATTTGGGTTATAGTAGATCGATTTACGAAGTCCGCACATTTCCTACCTATTCGAGAAGATTATAAGATGGAAAAGCTTTCTCAGATCTACATCAAGGAGATCGTTACGCGGCATGGAGTTCCAATTTCCATTATATCGGATAGAGATAGTCGTTTTACATCTCGATTTTGGCAATCACTCCAAAAAGCATTAGGAACGCAGTTAAACTTAAGCACGGCTTATCATCCTCAAACAGATGGTAAGAGTGAACGGACCATTCAGACGTTGGAGGACATGCTTCGGGCATGTGTAATAGATTTTGGAGGAAGTTGGGATAACCACTTGCCGTTAGTCGAATTTTCATACAATAATAGCTATCATACTAGTATTCAGTGTGCACCATATGAGGCTCTATACGGTCGCAAGTGTCGATCACCTCTTTGTTGGTTGGAAATTGGGGATAGACAACTATCTAGTCCAGACATTGTTCAAGAAACCACCGACAAGATCGCAATCATCAGGGATAGACTTAAAGCAGCTCAAGATCGTCAAAAGAGCTATGCGGATAATCGAAGAAAGCCTTTAGAATTCCAAGTGGGTGACTGAGTCTTTTTAAAAGTATCCCCTTGGAAGGGAACAGTCCGTTTTGGGAAAAGAGGAAAGTTGAGTCCACGGTATGTTGTACCATTCAAGATCACGGAAAGAATTGGACCAGTAGCTTATAAGCTGGAATTGCCAATGGAGCTAAGTGCTATCCACAACACGTTTCACGTATCGAACCTTAAAAAGTGTTTAGCTGATGAAGCAGTAACCGTGCCTTTGGAAGAAGTCCAAATCAACAATAAACTGCACATCGTAGAGGAACCAATGGAAATACTCGATAGGGAAGTCAAGCGTCTTAAGGGAAGCAAAATCCCGATAGTAAAAGTCCATTGGAACACAAGGCGTGGGCCTGAATATACTTGGGAGCGGGAGGATTACATGTTACAAAAGTATCCTCACCTCTTTGCAAGCAAACCTGTTAACGCTAGTAACACTTGAATTTCGGGACGAAATTCTTCTAACCCGGGGAGACTGTGACAACTGTCAAATTCACATCTCAGGTTAGAACTGTTTGGAAACCTTATTTTTATGACATAGTTTACACAGTGCAATTGTAGCAGTAAACCCGGTACAATAGGAAAAATTGAGAAATTTTGCCTAAGAAATCTTTGAATTAGGAAATTATCCATAAATCTCATAAAATGCCAACCTAAAATATTTATATACTACAAGTATTTATGTAAATGATAATTTAAATATTTCAATCATATTATATATGAAAGTACTTTGTTTTATAATTACTTGGAATTTTAAGTTTAGGAGAATACAAGTATTTTTATATCTAACCAATAATACAACATTTATCTTTAGTATTTTTATTTTTTTTATTAATAAACCCCCCCCCCCCATGTGAAATCCCCCCCCCCCCTCTCCCTATTTCTATAAAATAAACCTTACATTTCATTTTTGAATCATTTCTTTTACTTGCATTTTCTCTCAAGTATCATCCCTCTCTCTATCTCCACCTTCAAATCTTCATATCTTCATCTTCAAACCTTCAAACTTTCATCACAACTCCAGCCCCTAAACTCTTATACTACAAGAGTCCAAGGCAATCTAAGGTAAACATAAGTGTGTTGGGTAAAATCCACACACATTCTTTTAAGTCTTTTTCATATTCTTGCATTTTTAAAAGTATGATCTTCATCTTTTTGTTACACTTTCTTCACATCTTTTAAAATCATCTTTATGGGTCTTAATGTTTGTAGATTTACCATCATAACATCTTTTGTTAGTAAAAGATGGCGAATCCAAAATCAAACCAAAGTTAATATCAAAGATGAACTTTTTAAACACATGCATGTAGTAATCTTGAAAGATCCATCATTTTTGTTCAAGAGTCTTATGAATGTATCTTTGAAAACCTCTAAAAACACATTTAAACCCACATGCATGAGCTCAAAATACTGAATTTTTAGTTGCATGTTGATGTTCTTGGCAAGAACATCAACAATCTTCAATATTGGGTCTTTTACAAAAAGTATTCAAAGCTTGAGTTGATGGTTGTTTTGCATGCATTTTAAATGGATCATAAATATGTTTGGGAACTGAAAATATTTGTATGGAAGAGAGTCAAATCGGATTTTGCATGCAAATGAATAAGAATTTTGGTTTAAAAGTCTAGTTGGGTGCACATGCACAAGGTGTTGATTGGACAGCTTGCTGCCAGAAATTACACCTCACTTCAAAGAGTCATATCTCACTCATTTTAACTCCAAATGGAGTGATTCTTTTTCTGGAATTCATTTTAGTGTGTTAAGATTCAAACCCAAGTGGTTTAATTTAAAAACTCAAAGATTTAATTTATCAAACAGTCCTCACAAAATCCGGATTCAAACAGCAAAGTATTCTGTCGGATTTTACGTCGTGTAGTATTTCATGTACTTATACTTCTCCAAAAATTATGAAACTGGTGTCAAAAGTTTCCTAACTCATTGAACTTAATGGACATAAAATTTCATGATTTAATTATACCTGGAAGTTACTAAAAGTTGAACACAAAGTGACATCAAATTCTGGACAGTAAAGGACAATTTATTATTTATTATAAGGACTATATCTAATCCCATTTCATCATTTTATGATGAAATAGTGGAATATATAAGTATATCCTATTTTATTAATGCAATTTATTTATGTCTTTTATTTATGCATTTTATTTATTCTTTATCCCTTTTCATCTTTTATGATGAAATTGTGAAATGTTCATATATATAATATATTTATATACATTGATGCATTTTATTCTTGATCCCATTTCATCATTTTATGATGAAGTAGTGGAGTATAAATATATGTTATGTTTATATATTTATACGTTTAAATATTTGTCATTTCGTTTACGACCCCTAATTTTATCGTCGTTACGATAAAATTTCGGTTTATACATATATATGTACTACATATGTTTATGTTCTTTAAAACCCTTTTCGTTACGTATTGGGACGAAATTGTAGAAACTTTAATCTAAGAGAACAATGTATACGTTTATTACGTTATAATATTAAAACACAACAAGGCATTTTATGATGATTTGGATAATTAGTACCGAACCTTCGAGATTGAGAACTCACTAGTGACCTTACGTTCATAGGTTTGAAGTAGGATCATCTCGGAGTATTTGTGGGAGATTCCTGGATTCTATCACGTATCAAGTGAGTATTCACAGCCCCTTTTTCAATGTTTTACATATTTTGGGGTGAAAAGCATGTGGTTACTACAAATATTTTACACACCGATTATTTCGTTTTCTTGAAAATACGAAGCTTGCTTATTTATGCTCTATGGTATCTATGTTGTTGCAAATGTTGTAAGTTTGAGTTTCTTTTGCTATCATGTATAAAGTCCCCGTTCACGTATACGCTACCCGTTTAACTCACGAGTGTGAGCCATTGGTAATTATGAATAACGTTATTTGGGTTGACACCCCCACTCACATGTAGCGATTGTTTGAGTGCATAATTATTGTTGTATTGCGTATTGTTGGTGATAGAACATGCGCGTATGTGGAATGATTCCACCGTTGTGGTAGGGGCAAATTATGTCAGTATAGGTCGGGTAACGGGCTCAATAACTTAGCATTTTACATATGATTACCTCGAGCAAGTGGTTCTGATAACCGTTTTATTTATCCCTTGTGTGGATCTAAACTATTTTGCAATGGCAAACAAGTGGTTTTTATAACCGTATTATTTTATCCCATGTGTGGATTTAAACTATTTTGTGATGGCAAACAATGTTATACTCATTAAACCTGTGAACTCACCAACTAGTGCATTAGTTGACACTCTCATTTACATGCTTTTCAGGAGAACGTCTTTAAGGTTGGAACTTAGGAAGGCTACACGTGATAAAGCTTTTCTTTACTATCTTTAAATTTCATGTTCATTTCCCTTCCGTAAAAACAATTGTAAAAGACAAGGTTTGACCTTTGAATGTATTTTGATGGTTGTTGTGATCTTGTAACTTTTGCTATGAAACTTGAGCTGCACATTCCGTGTTTCCGCTTTAGCGGGGTGTGACAGAACCCAACACAACCGACACTTGCTGTCGACTCAAGTCTGCTGCACCCCCACGAACCGACAGCCTCCGACCACCTGTTGCCGATACACATCTGCTGAAGATCATCTCCAGCCGTCTCCTTCCCCTTGCTGCTGAAATTTTCCTAGGCGGAGCCTCACCACCGAATTTAGTCAAAACTGTAACGGTTTGATTTCTTTTAAATCTCTCTTTTACTTTTTGTCTTCCCCATATACCTTTCCCACTTCCCTAAACACTATACCTCCCATCTCCCATCACTCATAATAACCTACACCCTATAAACTTCCCTTCTCTTCACCTTACCCTACCTTCCCACTATATATATTTCACCCACACCTCATTTCTTTTTCGTCTCATCTTCCACATTTATCTCATCTCTCAAACCTCAAACATTCTCACCATGGCTTCTTTATCTACTCCTTTATCCCATGAAGACTTGGTCGTCAACCCTTGCAATCACCTTGCAAGATTTGCAACCGACCCGGATCATGGTGAACACAATCAAGTCTCTTTCTTTCTCCAAAAATCTCCTCTACAATACGCCTTCACCAAGACTCTAAAAATGAGCAAAATGCTAATTGAAAACTTTAGGATCTCTTGCATCTACGACGATCATACCAAACAAATATCGACTTCCATTCTCTCCGACTCAAATGAATCCGACCTTACTTTCGGGGTTGAAGATGTTCGTTCTGCTCTACATCTACCAACTTTTCCAACTTATGAAAAGTTCCCCCTCGGCACGGAACATGATGAAGGGGTGAGTGCAATCAACTACATCCACAAAAAGGGCGAAAAAACTCATGGTACTCTCCTTCGCAAGAATATGGGTCCGGTATGGAACTTCTTCTTTGCCCATATTATTTTATGTCTAAGTCGCAAAAACGGGGGTTACGACCAATCCACGTCATATATCACTAAACTTGCACATGCCATTATGTTCCAAAGAAAGATAGGCTATGCACAATACTTCTTTGATGAATTGGTTAGTGTCATCTCTCCACCTAAACGGCCACATGTAGCCTTTCCTCGATTTATCTGTCTCCTTATCTCTCACAAGATGGCGGATAGATTCTCAACCGCGACCCGAATGGTACCGATCATCCACTTCTACCAGATATGTCTTCTTTTGTTAACTTTCCCGATCTACAATGGGGTGATGCCCGGGACACTCGTCCCATTCCGGCTCCCTCCAATGTAGTGGACCCTCCTCCCTCTACTCGAGTGAAACTGGTAAGAAAATCAAAAAAATCAAAAGCTTCCGGTAACTCTGCACTAGCTTCTCTGACTTTGCCACAAAAAGAACCTTTGGTGGCTTCCCAGGTCAAAACGCATTCCAAAAAGCGGAGTCACTCCTTATCCCCTCCTAAGTCTTTTCCAAAAAGACTTAAGGATCCTTTTAGGGCCATAACCTCCTATCCAGCAACCGATTCTCAACAATCGGGAGTTGTTGAAATTGTCCCTATAGGGCCCAGGGAATCTGCTACACCCGAACCTAGCTCCTCCATTGCCTCCCTACAGGTTTCGGTTGACAAAGCGGGGACCCACATTATTCCTTCCTCCACCTACTCTTTAGTGGATGAAGATGACTTGGATTCCTCTCCAGTCCAATGTATTGCTTTCTCACTGCACGACCATTCACATGATATTTTTGCACAACACAATGATGGGTCGGTTCCTCCCCAAATCGATCTGGAGGGTTTACACTCTCTATTTATTACCTTGTCTCAGAAGATCCACAGGTAACACAAAGTTCTGAAGATCAGGCAGTTTCTACTCACCATGCAGACCAATCTTCTGAAGATCCTCTCCACCAATCTTCTGAAGATCCTACAGTTTCTTCCGAAGACTCTTCCAACCATTCTTTCGAAGATCCTCTCCACCAATCTTCCGAAGATTCCTCCGATCAATCTTCCAAAGATCGGCCCAAAGAGACACTTGAAGTACACTCTGTCATTCCGCCGATTACCACCATTGAAAACCAATCGGCCATCCCAAAGATCACGAACGCCGAAGCTCAATCGGGCATCCGACCGCTTAGGCTTGACGACCCTCAATCGGTCCCTCCTCTATTTACAGGCCCTCACTATGAAGTTCGGCCATCTGGACCACCAATTGAACAACAGTTTGTCATCTACTTCCCTAATGATCTTCTTGAAGACATCCGTGACAGTAACATGCAACATCGTATTGTGGATCTCAGGTTCAATCTCTTATGGATTCCAACACTCATCTCACCCTCTCTATGGCAGCTTTAAAAGTTGCTTCTGATGCTCGGAATGCCGAAGTAAAGAAGTTTCAAGCTGAATCTAAACACCAAAAAGACAAAAATACAGAGCTCCTAGCTTCCCTCAAATCACTTCATGTCAAAGTGGCCATTTCAACGACTAAAGTGATGAATTGTGAAGTCCAAGGATATGTAATGGATCCGGATGAACTTGGCATGATTCGGAGGATCACCGATTGCATGGATGGTATGTCTACTAATTTTGATAGTGTCTGTGAAATTCTCAGGAGTCTTCCCCGGTCAACCGCTGAGGGGCAGAAGTCCAAACATGTACCAAAGCCTCCTGAGGGGCAGCGGTCAACGGGATCCTACCTCCAGAGAAAGGTTAGCTGCCAAATTCAATGAAATTAGTGCATCCCAAAAGTTAGCAATCGCCACATCAGCCACCAAAGATTTTTCCTCTTCCCCTTCTCCTTCTGAGGGGGACAAAAAGATAGATAAAAGGAAAGACAAAATCTCACCTGAAGAAGAGGCCAAGTCGGCCAAAGATGAACAGAAAATAAGAGTTCATTTCCACATTCCTGAAGTTGATAAACTCAAGCTTCAACCTCCCTCTTCCACTCTTGGTCTTTTTGCACAGGAACTAATGGAAGCAACTGATCTTCAAGAAAACTTTGAAGCTTCAAAGAAAAAGGCAGTGTTAGCTTCAATCTTCCTAATCATAGAAGTATTTAGAAGTAGTGAAAAATAGGCTAAGTGAAGAAAGTCTCTTACAGAGGCTCTGCCGACATTACCGAGAAATCAAGGTCAAGAAGCTACAGAAGCAGCAGAGGCTTCCTACAGAACCTCTGCTGTACTCAAAGAAGACCCAAGACTCGGAAACAAAGGTGGACTGCTCCACAGAGGACCAGGCCACAGAACCTCTGTAACTCATTACAGAGCCTCTGTGGTCCTCACTGAAAGACTTGAAGATATTTATAATATCTTGCTACTGTTACAGGACCCGTTCATCAACTTGCATGGTAGCATGCCCTGTCCAACGTCGACGTGTCAAACTCTGATTGGACTCAGTAGGGCTTAGTACATATTAGACATCTGCTGCATTAAATGCAATACAGCACGTCTGACTGTTCATGCCATTCTTGCAACTGTTCACGACATCTGTTCTACTATTCATACGTACCTTTTGAATAGTAGCATATGCTTTATGGTCCCCTTTAGAGTAGTATATAAGGAAGACTCATGTTGAGTTCTTCCTTACACAACTTCAATCGAACATCAAGAACACAAAAGCTTATTCACCTTAAAAGTCATATCTGTTTTAAAGCTTTTCTTACTCACGGTTCATAAACCTGTTCTTGATATATTCAGTAAACTTTGAGATATAATATTTTGTTCACTGTTTATTTATATTCTGTTCTAAATCTATCAAACTTATCTGTTAGTTCTTTAAATACGCTTCCGCATCAAACATTAACTTGAACTAATAGATCTGATAATCTTGTTTAAGCAAAACGGGAACCAACAATTGGTATCAGAGCAAAGCTTGATTTTCAATATCAAGTGATCCTCGTTTTACAACTTTTATTTGATAGATTATTTTCTTTCTCTTCATCACCATATTTCTAGATATTAGTTGTACCCAGAAAACCTTCCAGATCTTCATACTAATAAATCCTCCATCAAATTATCCTTTCCTCAAAATGACAAATACAAATAACTTTTTCACTGCTGGCTCTTTAACCAAACCTCCTACTCTTCTTAGAGATGAGTATCCTTAATGGAAAATAAGAATGGTTCATTTTTTTGAGGGTACTGAAAAAACTCTCAAACAATATCTTTACAATCTTCCTCCAGTTCCTATGATAACTATGCCACGTGTACTAGCTACTGCTGAATCTGCTGAAATCCCTGAACATCAAAAACCTAAGCCAAGAGAAGAATGGTCAAATGAAGATAAGGCAGAAGATGAAGTTGCACAGAAAACAAAGAGAATATTGATCATGGCAATCCCCAACGAACTTTTTCAATCCTTAGATGCATGCGAAACAGCGCACGATCTCTGGAAAGAATTAGAAAGACAGTTGGAAGGGGGTGCTAAAACTCAGAAGAACCGAAGGGCACAATACATAAATGAATATCATGCTTTCAGAGCCTCTGCAACAGAATCTCTGCAAACAACATACGACCGGTTCAACTCTCTCATAAACAAATGCAAAAAGTCTGGTATTCACAGAACCACGGAAGAAAATAACGTCATGTTTCTAAAGAGCCTGAACGATGAGTGGCTTCAGTTGTCTATGTCTTTACAAACAAATCAAGATTTAGACTCCTGGACACTCTCTGATCTCTATGGAACACTTGATGCACAAGAGCCTCAAATAGCTCAAGCTAAAACACTAACCATTGTGCCATACGCATTGGTTAGTAAATCTGCAGAGGCTGCAGACAAACCAAGAAATGAGAGATCTACAGAGGAGAAAAAGAAGGAGAAAAAGAAGATGGTAATAGTTGATAGCGAAGAAGACGAGCTGATAGAGGAAGAGATAACTCTTGCGTCATTAGCTAAATCAATGGCTTTATTGACAAGAGAGTTTAGAAATAACCAAAGGAATTCTGGTAGAAGAGATGATGGAAGAAGAGAAGAATCAAGTGACCGACAGAGGTCAGACTACATAAATGATGACCAACAGAGGTCGAGCGACATAAGCTACAGAGAAAATGATCGACAGAGATCAGATGACAAGGTAGGCCACACACAAGAATGCTACAAATGTGGTAAACCCGGTCATTACGCAAACGAATGCCGAACAGAGAAAGGTGAAGACCTACAGAAGTCTGACGACCGAACTGGAAACACCTCCCAAGGTTGTTTCAACTGCGGCAAGCCAGGTCATTTCGCAAAAGAATGCAGAAGTAGACCAAATCGCCCACAGAAGGACTCAGCTTTTTACAAAAAGAAGGCCGAGTATTACGCACAAAAATCTCTAATGGCAAACAAAGGGCATTCAGAGGCAAACAAGGAGGACTTTGAATCAGACTCCACCTCTGACGATGAATTCCCTACAAATGCCCTGTTCTGTGGTATGGCAGAAGTCAACTCCGGCACTGAAAATGAGGTATCCACTTCAAACTCTATCTCAAGTACTGATTCTGTAGATGATGATTTATTTAAACTTAACATTGAACTGAAAGAAGTAAATGAAAGCATTCAGAAAAGACTGACCTTTAATGAGAGAGAAGTAAGGCTTCTCGCTCAAGAAAAAGCCAAAATCTTTGAAGAAAAAGAAAAAATCGAAAAATATTGGAGCAAAAATATAGATCCTTTAAAAAGGCAAATTTCTGATTTAACCTATGCTTTAAAAATCAAGACAAAAGAACTTTCAGTTTCAAGAAGTGAAACTACAGACATAAGAGCTCTCAAAGAATACTTTCAAAAAGAAAGAGAGGTACTTTGGCAAGATCTTTTAAGAAGAGAAGTTTTACTTAAAAACTATAAAGATGCACAGAAGGTGTATGAAAAGGTAAACTCTCAAATAGCAAGACGAGGTATAGGGTACAGTGATATTACCCTAGGAGTTGAAAATAAACGACTAAAACCTCTGTCCTCTCTATTTGTTTTGGGAAAAACTAACAAACCAAACTTTCCAAACTTACTCTCTGTAAGTAAAAGGGTTAAAATCTCTGCAGAACCTCACTTAAGGAAACATACAAAGATGATCAATGTGTGGTTTGAAAACACAGATTCATCATCTTCAACCTCTGTCAATAGAGGAATCAAACCAAAGAAATATCTGAAAACACAAGATCAGATTGGTATCTTTAAGTTTGGTAAACCAGAGACTCAAACACAGGTCGCTTTTGTCTGTATGATAAATGTCGAAAAGAAATTGTCAGCGGAAGCTCCTGAGTTTAAACCCATCTTTTCAGAAGAAAAACTTGAAAAATCTATTGAAAAAGAAATTTTGGAAGTTTTGAAATCAAATGTTTTAGAAAATCTCTGTACATCTTCTATAGATCAAAAACTCGCTGAAGAGATCTCATCAGTAACCTCTGCCATCTATGAAAGTTTTTCTACAGAGGAAGAAAGCTCGTATGATACATGCTCAGAAAATCCAGCCTCTGTCGAAAGAGATGACTCAACCTCTGCATATGAGGACGATTCATCCTCTGATGACTCAGAGACTGATTTCAAATCAGGGATAATTCACTGTGACACAGAGGATGTTAAATTCTCCTCTGAGGTTCTTAACATAACCATCTCTCCAAAAGAGAAAATCACAGGGATCCCTATCTGTCCAGATTTTCTCAAAATGTATATTCAAGTTAAAACCTCTACAGAACTTGAAAATCTAAAAAAGGTCTCTATAGCTCCTAAAAGCTCAAAATTTTAAAAACCTTTAAGGAAAATGAAAGAGAATCCCACTTGGCAACAAAAGGGAAAATGGCCTGAAGCTAACAAATATTTTTCCTCTGTGACAGTGAAGAAAGATGTTCACCACAGAAGAGAGTCACAGAAGGTAGGAACTAAACAAGACTTTTGCAAACAACATTCTAGTATTCATAGATCTTCTTGTAATAGGAAATCTAATGTAAAGTCAGAACCAAAAGAGAAACAATCTGATTCTTCTAAAAAGGATAAAATGTATTTCAAGAATGCCAGGCAAACTTGAAAAATTCTAACAATATTGGACCCATATGGATATGGGTACCTAAATCTCTGTGATTGTCTTACAGAAGCTACATGTGCCAATCTGGTATCTTGACTCTGGATGCTCAAGGCACATGACCGGCGACAGAAGATTACTATCCACGTACAAAGAAACACACGATGGTGGATCTGTAACTTTTGGAGACAACAAGAAGGGACATATCAAAGGCTATGGAGTCATACAAAAAGAAAATGTCTCTGTATACAAAGTTGCATATGTGGATGGCCTCAAACACAACCTACTCAGTGTAAGTCAACTTTGTGATACAGGATCCGATGTGTTATTTAAAAGAACTTTCTGCTCTCTACAAAGTGAAAACACAGGAATGGAACTTCTGCGAGCTGAAAGAAGAGGTGATCTATACCTAATGAATTTTAATTCAAAATCCAAAGAAAAAGTCTGCCTAGTAGCTTGCAAAAGTGAAGAAGCTTGGTTATGGCACAACAGGTTCTGTCACTTAAACTTTCACACCTTAGATAAACTAGTAAAACTTAATCTAGTTAAAGGTTTGCCAGATGTTAAATTCAATAAAGATCATTTGTGTTCGGCCTGTGAAATGGGAAAACACGTTCGACCTGTGAAATGGGAAAACACAGAAGGGCTTCCCAGAAAGGCAAAACAGACGTGTCTTGCACTAGGCCTCTGTACATGCTTCATGTCGACCTCTGCGGTCCCATTACCATACAGAGCCTAGGTGGCAAGAAATACATATTTGTCCTAATTGATGAGTATTCACGTTTCACATGGGTTGAATTTGTTAGAAAGAAATCAGATGTTCCAAATGTATTGATAAATCTAATGAAAAGAATCCAAGTTCTTTATGATTGCAGAATACAGAAGTTAAGAAGTGACAATGGCACAGAATTTAAAAACTGTGTCATTGAAGCCTATCTTTCAACAGAAGGAATATCACAGAACTTCTCTGCAGCTCGCACTCCACAACAGAACGGTGTTGTCGAAAGAAAGAATCGAACACTAGTGGAAGCCGCAAGAACTATGCTGTCAGCATGCGGATTATCAATGAACTTTTGGGCAGAAGCAATTTCTACTGCGTGTTATACTCAGAATCGTTCAACCATTGTGAAAAGACACCTCAAGACGCCTTACGAATTGCTTAACAAAAGGCGGCCAAACATCAAATTTTTCCATGTATTCGGATGCAAATGCTTTGTCTTAAACGACAGAGATTCAAGAGGAAAGTTTGATGTAAAAGCTGATGAAGGCAAATTCATTGGATACTCTGCCACTTCCAAAGCCTACAGAACATTCCTTACAAAGTCTCACAAGATTGTAGAAAGCATCAATGTTTCTTTTGATGATTCATTCCAAATGACTTCTGAGCAAATCAGTTCAGAACTCGGAATTAAAGGAAAATCCTCTGTCATCTCACAAGCAAAAGAAGACTTGAATCTTCTATTTTTAGAGATGTTACACGATAACATTGATCCTTCTGTTGGAACCATCAGAGTTTCTGAAGAACCATCCTCTGTCGGACAAAATCCTACAGGTATGACTCTAACTGGTCCAAATAATGCTTCATCTTCTTCTATAAATACTACAGATGCAAATGCCGAAGAAGAAAATGCAGAAGATGAAACTTCAAGAAAAACAACCACAGAAGCTGCTGAAAATCAAACTCCACAATCCACAGAAGAACCAATTATAAAGGAAGTTGAGGACCAAGACTATACGTCCTCAGAGGAACAAACTCCACCACCACTCATACCAATCATTCAGCAAACGGTAGGATCAACTACCAAGGCACGAAAAACGAAAGAGGCTACACGAGAAGAAGAAACATCAGAAGCCTCTGAAGAAAGTTTTGATGACATTGATGATCATCTTCCACGCACAAATCAGTGGACAAAAAGCCATCCTCCAAGCCAAATAATTGGAGAACCTTCTGACTCAGTAAAAACAAGGTCTGCCACTGCTAATTTTTGTTTCTTTACAAATTTTATTAGTGTGATAGAACCAAAGAAGATTTCTGAAGCCCTAGATGACCCAAATTGGGTAGACGCCATGCAAGAAGAACTTCTGCAATTTGAGCGTAACAGAGTCTGGACTTTAGTACCTCTGCCAAGAGGGAAACAGGCCATTGGGACTAAATGGGTCTACAGAAACAAGAAGCATGAAGATGGAGTGGTCATCAGAAACAAAGCAAGATTAGTAGCAAAAGGATATAGACAAGAAGAAGGCATAGACTACGATGAGACTTTTGCCCCTGTCGCACGACTCGAAGCAATAAGAATATTCTTAGCCTTCGCAGCCCACAGAGGTTTTAAAGTCTATCAGATGGACGTAAAATTAGCTTTTCTAAACGGTGAAATCCAAGAAGAGGTTTACGTAAATCAGCCACCAGGTTTTGAAAGCTCAAAGTTCCCAAGGCATGTATACTACCTTGAAAAGGCTCTATACGGACTAAAACAGGCTCCAAGAGCATGGTACGAACGACTTTCCACATTTCTTCTAGAAAATGGCTACAACATAGGTACAACAAATACTACATTATTTTATAAACGCAACAATAGTGAGATAATGCTTGTACAAATATACGTAGATGACATAATTTTTGGGTCTACAAATTCAGAAGAGTGCAAAATTTTTGAAAAACTCATGCAGAGTGAGTTTGAAATGAGTATGATGGGAGAATTAACATTCTTCCTCGGACTTCAAGTCAAACAATCTTCAGAGGGAATTTTTATAAATCAAGCCAAATATGTCTCTGACATACTTTTAAAATATAATCTCTCTGATACCTCTGCAATGAAGACTCCAATGACCACTGGAAATAAGTTATTCTTAGATCCAAATGGTATTTCTGTAGAATGTACTCTCTACAGAGGCATGATTAGATCTCTGTTATACTTAACAGCAAGCAGACCTGACATTATGCATGCCACATGTCTCTGTGCACGTTATCAAGCTAATCCAAAGAAATCACATTATGATGCTGTAAAGAGAATCTTTAGATACCTGAAGGGGACCAACAATCTTGGTCTCTGGTATCCACAGAACTCTGGTTTTAGTCTTAAAGCTTATACAGATTCAGACTATGGAGGATGCATGCTCGACAGAAAGAGTACCTCTGGGAGTTGTCAATTCCTAGATGGTAAACTAGTCAGTTGGACCTCCAAGAAGCAGAATTGTGTCTCCACATCTACTGCAGAAGCTGAATACGTTGCTGCTGCTAGCTGTTATTCTCAGGTTCTATGGATGAAGACTCAGCTAAAAGACTACGGCCACATCCTATTCAAAATACCCATCTTCTGTGATTCCAAAAGTGCCATTGCTATCTCTGCCAACCCTGTGCAACACTAAAAAACCAAGCATATCGATATAAGGTACCATTTCTTGAAACATCATGTTGAATACGGTACAATCGAAATGCATTTCGTGCCCACAGAATATCAACTCGCTGACTTATTCACCAAAGCACTAGACGAGAAAAGATTCAACTTCTTGGTGGGTAAGTTAGGAATGATTAACATGTTGTGAAAATCCTCTGTAAGTATAGCTTTATCTTCTGTAAATATGTATAAATATCTATTATTACTTAAGTTATTGCTTTGATAAATTTATTTCTGTATGTAATTTTTTTTGTGTGCAAAAATAATTCTTGGTTACAGAGCTTCTGTGGGTTCGCTCAGATCTTCTGATAACCCTTACAGAACCTCTGGTAAACATGATCTATGCTCAAATACAAATCTTACCATTCTTTGAACCAAACATAGATCAAGGGGGAGCAAAAGGAAAATTCTTGATCTACAGAAGTGATTAGATCAAGGGGGAGCAAAAGGGACCCTGAAATGATCTACAGAGGTAAATCTTTCAAAGGAAAGCCAAAGAAGAATGTCGATAATTCTCCATCGACAGAAGTAAGACAAAACTGCCGAGAACAGAAGAACCAAAAGGTATGTCTCTCGCACAAAAGGTTTTGGAAAACAGTTTTCTAGGACAAGAATTGTCAAATATGTCCTAAATATACTGTGAATAACATTTCAAAAATCAAAAGTTCAAAAAGTTTAACAAAATTCGAAATAGGAGAAATTTAAGGTCATAGAGCTTCTGCTGAGCTCAACAGAGGTTCTGCAGGAAATATGCTCTGTGATCACAAATTAACCCTCTGTCGATCTTTTGGAATGTTATCTCGGAAACCAAAAACACACACCATGACCTTCTCGAACAAAACGTTTTTCAAAATAGTTTTCTCGGACACCAACTTTCAATAATGTGCGAAAAACATCTCTTAACACAGATCAAAAATTGGATGATCAGAAAGTTAATAGAATTCAAGTTATAAGATTTTTTCTCTCATAGAGCTTCTGTTGGCTCTCACAGAGCTTCTGTAAGTTCCAACAGAGCCACAAAACCTCTGTGAGTCAAATTTCTTGACAAAATCCTATTTGATCCTCTCCAATGTCTTACAAACGTTTTCGTTAAAAGAAGAACCCACAGAAGTCATGATAACAATGAGATATATGAGAGATAAACATCAAGCTTTTTCAAGATCACAGAACTTCTGTAATCCACAGAAGTTCTGTCAATCTGTTACGTGAGCATTTCTGTAGTAATAACGGTTACTTTTACTGAGAGTGAAACTCATGTGGCTAAAAACAACCTCACGCGCCTAGCATTAATGGGCCGCGCACGACGTCCTGTCATATTCTGACAAGGCCTACGTGTCCCATTTTCATTGGGCGTACATGGAACGTTTTTATTTGGAAAGTTGAACCCGCCGTTCAAACTCGAGTACGGATTCCAAATTTTAATCCATTGCCATATATTTTACTCTTTCGAATACTACCGTTTTACCCTCCTATAAAAACCAAGCTTACCCTCTCATAAAACCTTTTACAAACTCTTATCTTCTTCTCCGGCGAAACCCTGCAAAAGCTTGCAAAAACCTTGTTCTTAAAATCAAATGGCTTCATCTTCTAAAGCTATCTCCCAAGAACTCTCTCCGGCGAACTCACCGGAACACTCACCTGCCCATTCTGAACATTCAGAAAACCCCAACCTTGCAAGAGCTATTGAACAACAAGATTCCGGGGACTCAGCAGAATTTGCTCCGACGACACACTTGCAAAACTTCATAGCAAAAGACCACTTCGAAACCATACTTCCTATCAAATTCAACAACTGCTATTTGGTCCCCTCACCCACTGCTTTCGGCGAAGCCCATGCTATTCTTCTGAACATAATAGAAAATCACATCCTCTTCCCTCTACTCTCAAGAACCCCAAACAAAATTCCAGTCCGTTATCTGAACCAATTTTGGCAAAGCTGCCGATTTGATAAAGACGATTCTCTTATCAAAGGGTACATTTCCAGACCTGATAAATCTGAGCATCTTGAAATCAAGTTCAACAGAACAATGTTCTCACTTGAATTCAACCTACCAACAAGGGGTCTTCTGGGATTGAAGAGTTATGCAGAGCAACCAACAGACGAAGAGCTCTGTCGCTTCGTGGAAATGCTTGGGTACAACACCCAACTACGGAAGAGAAATGACTTCCGCAGAGGACGATTACCACCTCTGTGGAACACTTTGTTCTCTATTCTTAACAGATGCCTGACAGGGAAAATAGGGAGTATTGACCAAAGCTCACATCAAATCTTGAGCATCATGTATGGGGTTTACTATGATCTTCCACTAGATTATGCGACCATAATGATGCAAGAGATCATAAACACCATCGACAGAAAGAACAACACGAGAAGGGTCAAAGAGAACGATCCCAACTTTCTACCACCTCTGCAATTCCAAAGAATATTGGGAGTACTGTTCGAACCTCTACTGCTAATCCAAAACTGGCAAATGGAAGGACCAACTCCCAAACAGTTCCCGATGAACAAGAATACCCCCACTGATCATACTGATGGCTACTCACACTGCAGACCTCTGTCAAAGAAGCTTCTGCGCTACGCATTGAATAAATCCCTTAAGAAAGAGTATATACGCGATCATAGAACTCCTAAACCGAGTCCTATGACACCCCCGCATTTAGGTGTCCCCCTAGGAACAATGATAGCAAAACCTTTTTCCACTCAAGAAGAAAAGGATCAGAAATTAGCAAAGCACATGGCTATTCAACTCAGCTTTATAGCCAAACGTGCAGAACTTATGGGAAAGAAGTCTTCATCAAGAACCTCTGCATCTACTCAAAAAGCCAAGAAGAGAAAAACTGCAGAAAGCACCTCAACAAGCGCTGCAGAAGATCAACCTTCACCTCCTCATGCCACAGAAATTGGCTCCTCTGCTCCTCCCTCTTCCCCAAAAATGAAGAAGAAAAGAAGATCGAAATCAACAGAGGAAGGGGCACCAAAACCTAAGAGAAGGAAAACCAAAAAGAAGCATGGTAAATCACTTGAAAAGTTGGTTACCATTGCAGAAGAGGACACTGCAGAAGAAGAAAATGCAGAAGAAAGAACTGAAGAAGAAGTTGCAGAAGAAGGAATGGCTACAGAAGAGTATCAATCACCCTATCAATCTCCAGATAGATTTGCTCACCAATGAGACCTGAACGACTTCTTACAGAACCCTGAAATTGCCAACACCCTAAATACAACAGGGTGGACGACACAACCTCTCGATCACCACTCTCCAGAAGAACAAGATTTCTCCATTTCTGGCATTGACACACATCTGCAAGAAGATGACACAACACCCAAAGATCAACCAGCCAACACCCCTGTTATTCTACAGAACCCCTTCATTCAACAAGGATTGGACGTCCACAGAAGGAGTCCAAGCCCAGCTTCAGAAGAAATAGAACAAACAGAAGCTGACTGGAATAGAGATGAAGTAACAGAGGCTTTAGAGAAAATAATAGAAAAAGGAAAAGAGGCCGAAGTTGTACAAGAAGAGGGATTTGAAACAAGGGAGACAATAATGGAGGTCTCAGAAGTGGATTCAGATGAAGAAGAAGTTGTCTGGATACGAAAAGGTCTCTATCATCCACATGTCATGAGATTATACGGATCTCATCAAATGTATGACTTTTTACGACCAGAGCAAGGAACTTCAACAGAACCTAGGGAAGAAGCATCAAGCCGAAGGATAGCTACAGAGGATTAAATGATAGACAATGATGTAGTTCTTGGATGCTTAACAGAGGAAGAAGAAAGAAAAGATGCCTGGATAAATAGAGGCACACAACCAAAACCAACTCCCAGTGCAACCCACATTTCTAACTCCGCAGGTCTAGCTGCAGAAGGAGTTATTGAAAAAGAGCAGCACAGCTCGATCCTAACCCAACCCATCCAGCCAGAGGTTACTCTTTCAACCTCTGTGCCCACAGAAACCGGGGAATCCATTACTAGGGAGTCTCCTCATAGAGACTCACCTATTGTTCGTGATCAATCGCCCCAGATCACCCTAGAACACCCTACAGAGGAATTCGTTTCCTCTGCCACGCACACATTAGGACCAAAACTTCTTTCAGAGAGAAGTAGTGAGCACAGAGACGAAGAGACTCTAGACAAGTCTCCTAGTCAACAGAAGGACATTCCAATACCCACCTCTGGAGTGGATTTGGACACCGTTCTTCACAGAACTTCTGTAGAGATCGAAACTCAGGTTTCTTCTCGAGGATCAGAAGGAAATCCTTCCACCCCCATCGTACAAACAAGGGTGAACGAAGGTGTCCCAGGAACAGGGACTCACTCTGGAGACGAATGTGTTCCTCCAGAGGTTACACAAGGAACACAAGTATCAAGGGATGAGTTCCAAACCCTTGTCACCTCTGTGAACCAAACAATGAAAGAGTTGCAAAGCTCTTTCAAATCCTTTACAGAGACAACATCTACGGCTATCCTAAATCTGAACACCAAAATGGACAATCTGTCCACAGAGGTAAAAACCGCCATCTCAGAGATGAAGTCTTCTGCCGAAACTACTGCCAAAGCTACAGCTACTTCTGCCGCTCAAGAATTTGGAACAGCTGCAACTTCTGCGTTCAAGGACTCTGTCAAAAACTTCCTTGAACAAATAAATACGCAATCCAACAGAGTAGAGGGCATTACTCCTGCAGATCTACAGAATGCCCTAACACAAGTACAAGCAGAGGCAATACGCAACACGACAATGATGCACCCAAAAGACTATATGACCAGAGCACAACTTACAGAGCTCGGACAGAACGTCATTAACCAGGTCACAGAAGTCATTGTCTCCTTCACAACTGCAAATGCCAACTATGTCAAGGATTTCAGAAAGAGTGTCGGCAGAATGCGTTTCAAAACAGAAGCAGAGCTTGCGACATTGATTGGCCTCTGCGATGATGTCTGTGAAAAGTTGATGGCAGAAGGAGCTGAATTACCGAAGAAGCCCAACACTTCGTGCAGAGCAGAGGGTACTTCCGATAAAGGTCAGAATGATTCTGATGATGACCAACCTGGTCCATCAGATAATCCTGAGGGGGAGAATCTAAGAGAGAAAGCTACGAGCAGAGGAATACAAAGTCCACCAATCGCAGCAGAACCAATCAGCCAAGCCCCTCCAGAACAAACCCAACAACAACAAACCCAAAAGACCACAGAGACAACACCCATCTCCGTGGAATCATCTCCTGAAGAAACCAATATTCCAGAAGCTGATCAGAAAACCAAAGAGGCTACAACCCCTGAGGTAATCATTTTGGAAGAAACAGATGAACAAACCACAGAGAAAACACCCACCTCTGTGGAAACACCCCAAACCATACCGAGAAGAAAGTCGATTGCCACCAAACCAAAAAGAGGAACGACCTCTGCTTCTGACGTTCTGAAAAGGATGCACACAACAATGAGTGATTGTATGACGCAGAGAGAAGAAGAAAGGCACAGGCTCACAGAAGAAGTCAACAAACAACCTCCAACAGAGGTTACAGAGCAACTCAAGCCAACAGAACCATCGCCACAAAAGTCCTCTAAATCACAAATGTCAAAACCCACAGAGGCAACCCCCATCAAGCCAACAGAAGTGCCAACCTCCAAACTTACAGAAGCAACAGTTTCTGCCCCGCCAAAAGCCAAAGATAAGGGCAAAGGAATACTGACAGAAGAGCCTAAGAAGAAAACATTGCCAAAGCCAACAGAGAAACTAATGAAGAGTGCGTTTGATGCCTTTCAAACCCCAAAGCCTGAAGAAGTTGACTGGGCACATGGATTGAAGCCTCTGTCAGACATTCCTCTAACTGGTAGAGCCGCAGAAGTTGTCCAACAGATAGAGAGTCTCAGAAGACAAGTACCACAACCTGGTCCAACATATGAAGAAATGGAAGAAGTGGTATACAAATACCTCTATAAACAATCCTTTCAGACCAATTATCCAACAGATCATGTGACAGATCCAAGGATCAGAGAAGAATTTGAGAACATCTTCACAAGGACAAAGCCAAGAACCAAAGCAGATGTCTTCTCAATCCACAAGATCAAAAAGGTGATCTTCTGCAAATTCTCCTTCACAAGAACCTATCCAAGGGTCAGGTACAATCTTTACAAAGTCAGAAGAGAGAACAATTCAGAATCTACCTTCGCTGATGCTGACCTAAGAAATATCAATCCTTATGATCTACCTGACCTTCTGCAATGGACAAAGGACAACTACAACACAGAGGCAAACACCAGAGCCTATCAAGTGTTGAGAAAAGCGATGAGGGAAAAACTTCTGCTCTACAGCATGATAGATTTCCAGCTGGGAAAGGATCTTGGTCTCAAGCATCTGGATTTACGACCACCAGAGGATCGCTGCCCACCGGACGCCGTACCTAACTCAATCATCCCAGAACCACGGTTTGGGTTAGTATTTCAAAACCCTCAAGGCGAAACTAAACTATTTGTATGCATGGACTGTCAGAAGTACGCAACAAGTACTCTGAACAAGTTCAGAGCAAGCCTTGCGAAATACAGAGGTACAAAGAAAATGGATAAAGATGCTGCAGATACTATCATCACAGAGATTGACGCAACAATCCGCCTAAGAGAACTCTGCATCAGCTTCTACAAAGAGATCAGAAGAGTCGGAAGAGACAACAGAAGCTACAACGATTTCAAAGATGCCAAAATCTGATTCTCAGACCTCAAATCTCTGCAAACAAAGTTAAAGTTTATCTCTCATTGTACTCAAATGTAAAATGCCTCTGGCATATTTCTAAATGAAAGAAATTTCGAGGTATTGTTTAACCTCTGTCTTATCTAACTTAGCCTAACTTAACTCAAGTTCAAATTTTTATTTTTCACTACTTAGGGGGAGATTGTTAGCTTCAATCTTCCTAATCATAGAAGTATTTAGAAGTAGTGAAAAATAGGCTAAGTGAAGAAAGCCTCTTACAGAGGCTCTGCCGACATTACCGAGAAATCAAGGTCAAGAAGCTACAGAAGCAGCAGAGGCTTCCTACAGAACCTCTGCTGTACTCAAAGAAGACCCAAGACTCGGAAACAAAGGTGGACTGCTCCACAGAGGACCAGACCACAGAACCTCTGTAACTCATTACAGAGCCTCTGTGGTCCTCACTGAAAGACTTGAAGATATTTATAATATCTTGCTACTGTTACAGGACCCGTTCATCAACTTGCATGGTAGCATGCTCTGTCCAACGTCGACGTGTCAAACTCTGATTGGACTCAGTAGGGCTTAGTACATATTAGACATCTGCTGCATTAAATGCAATACAGCACGTCTGACTGTTCATGCCATCCTTGCAACTGTTCACGACATCCGTTCTACTATTCATACGTACCTTTTGAATAGTAGCATATGCTTTATGGTCCCCTTTAGAGTAGTATATAAGGAAGACTCATGTTGAGTTCTTCCTTACACAACTTCAATCGAACATCAAGAACACAAAAGCTTATTCACCTTAAAAGTCATATCTGTTTTAAAGCTTTTCTTACTCACGGTTCATAAACCTGTTCTTGATATATTCAGTAAACTTTGAGATATAATATTCTGTTCACTGTTTATTTATATTCTGTTCTAAATCTATCAAACTTATCTGTTAGTTCTTTAAATACGCTTCCGCATCAAACATTAACTTGAACTAATAGATCTGATAATCTTGTTTAAGAAAAACGGGAACCAACAGGCAGCAACTGACTTTCTCCTTTTGGACAAGAAGAATATCCTTAAGAATCTGGCTGACAAAAACGCTCTTGTAAGTACGGAGGGTTTGAACTTCACACCGCCTCTTAACCAGCTCCATCCCCCATCTACAGTGATCACCACTCCTATCCGGGGCATTTACCTTGGGAGGACCATAAATGTCCTATTAATTAGAAAGTTATATAAAGAATTTTAGAGTTTAATTTATTATTTGTAAAAGCCTTAATAATGTTTAATGGGCTTAGTTTAGTTTATGGTCCATGGGCTTTAGGGATTAAGCCCAAGGTATAAATAGTTTATTTTATGTGAGAATTAGGAAAGAATGATTGATTATCAGTTTGTGCGTTAATAGAGATAGAGAGGGTTTTACATTCAAACCTATTGTAACTGTCTTAATCATTTAATACGAAGTAAAGCATGCGATTCAAGTCATTGTTACTTGTAAAACTGGGATCTACATGTGGTATCAGAGCATAGAGACAAAGATATCAATCCAAAAGGTATTCAAGTTTCTGGTTGTTTATCGAATTGTAAGTTTTTCTTGAAATCCATGTTTGTGGTTTATGATAAATTGTTATGTTCTAATCATTCAAAATCGTTTCTCCAAGTATAATTAAGGTTTCTGCAAAGTTTTACAGATTAATTCAAAGTTTTGAAGTGTTAATTGCAAAAATCGCTTTATTGAGTTTTGTGTCTGTGTTCTAAAAAATATTTGATTTTTCATCAAAATAGTGTGTTTGTGGTCAAAATTGAAGTGGGTTCGGTTGTTTTTGTGTTTTTGGTTGTTTACAAATCTTTCAGGAATCGATTCGTGAACCCTAGTTCATTCCCAAATCCAAATCCGTCGCTCAGTCGGTTTTTCCGGACGTTTGCAAAATTCTATTCGGGTAAGTTTCTTCGAACTCAATTCAGACGTACAAGTGTCTGGACACACTATTCGGTATCGAAATCCGAACATACACTTGTTCGGGCTCTTGCTATCCGATCGTTCTATCCAGACTCGTGTTATCCGGAAGTCTACCCGGATTGTTCAATTCCTGGTCATACCCGGATCGCAGACACTTCCCGGTAAGCTTTCCGTATCCTACTATCCAGTTACTTCTTTCCGGAAACCTTTCACCCGGAAACTCCATTAGGTTTAAGAACTTTCCGGATTCGACATCCGAACTTCCATTCGGAAATCATATCCGGATTACACAGTTACCGGAAACCACATCCAACACTTCACCCGTACACTCTTATCCGGAAACCTCACCCGAATTACATATCCAGGAGCTTTCTGAACTCTCAGTTTTAAAAAAAATTATCGGGCCGCTGCCCCCAGATCCCCGTGCTAAGTCGCCGAAGGGGGACATTTGAGTATTCTTGATATTGTCTGCTTTTTTTTGGATCAATATTTCCAATTGTCTCACGATCATATTTTTCAAGTAACAATGTCGCTATATTCGTTTCCTAAATATTTATCTTGGGAGTGTGTAGAAAGGATAAAATCCTTTGAATGGAATCTAAATCAATCAAATGAATACTGTAGAAAGTACTTCAAAGAACTAAAGGAACATAAATTGCAAATATCTGAAAGTTCTAAGAAGCTTGCTAAATATGAAGAAAAACCAACGATCTTGGAAAATGAAAACACTGAGATGAAAAGGAAGATTTATGAATTGACCTCAAAGGAAGACATAAAGGAGATTGAAGAGAAAGAAAAGGCCGCTGAAAGTGAAAATCTTGATCTAAAGCAAAAGATTTTTGTGTTTGAAAAAGAATGGAGCGAATTTTTAAATGAAAAGAAGAATTTTGAGAGAAAAATTCTTTATTTGTCAAAGAAGATTTTCGAGGAAAGAAAGACGGTTGAGCTTAAAAATGATAAACTTTCAAAACAAATATCTGATTTTGAAAAGGTTTAGATAATTGAGCGAGAAAATTTTGAGAATCAAAGAAAATCCTTTGAAAGTGAAAAGAAAGAGCTTGAAAAGAAAACGTTGCATTTTTCAAAGAAATATCAGACAAACGCAACACTGTTGAAAAGGATTTTGAATGTGAAAGGATCATTTTTGAAACAGAAATCCATAAGCTTACACATAGATTATCTGAATTAGCAACCGAGATTTTGAAAGAACGAATGGTAAAATCTGATCTACAAAAGAAATTTGATTTAATCCTCGAAGAACGAAATACTTTATTCGTTAAAGTCAAGAAACTTGAAGAAAGAAAGTTCAAAAGTGTTCAGCCTTCTTATGCTTGAAGTTCAATTTCTACAAATAGTTCTTCCAAGAGTTTTGTCAAATCAAATGAGTTTTCAAAAGATCAGATTCGACCTTCCAATCTTTTCTATAATTCTTGTGTTGATAATAAAGATAATCAAGTGTTTCAATAAATCAAAATGGTTTGGAAAAGAAATCAACTACAGAAGACATTGATGGAAATACGTTATATAAATCTCTTGTAGTTGATACAAAGTCATTTATTTCCAAGACTGATTCACCTACTCATGTTTACTCTACAATGATGCTAATCAGTCTGAGCCGAGCAAAGATCTGTTGTACTAATTGTGGAAAGAATTACTTTGTGAATCCAAGGTACGCAAATAGTTGGTAAGGTACTTATAGTATCCCCGGTCCTCGTTTTAAAGTTAAGGCATCTAACCGTTAAGTATCCATCAAAAGATGGATACCAAAATCCTTCTAATCTATTTTGCAGGAATGTCATGTGCATTTTAATTCATATTATTCACATTACATGACGAACATTCAAAGGTTATGCCACGTTTGAGGGGGAGTACCAGGTTTTGCACAATAAATGATTTTTTAAGTGAATTCAAAGACCGTGGCAATTCATTCTGAATAACTTACTTGTGTTTGTTATTCTCTGGCTTTAACTTCCATGATTGCCATGTGCCATATTTTTCTTGAATTAGTTATTTCCATGTCTCATATGTTTGTTGATTTTTTTGATGGAAATACACTCGCTTGAATTCCTAGTTATTTTCCGAGTTCGCTATTTTTTGTTAATGATTCAATTCTTATCTGACATGTTAATTGTGACTTGTTCTTCACAATTAAACTTTCTGATCATTCTTTCATTTTTGACCATAATGTACTTATCGAGTCATTCCATTTAGCGCCTGGTCTTGATCTTGTTCATTGAAATGCTCTATTTCAAATAATTTTTAATGACTTTTGATCATCTGAGATCAGGACTCATTCTTAAATATTTTGACTTCTGAACAAATCAGTTCAGGACTCGTACTTCAATGTGTACTTCAATGTTTCATTTGGTTCATTAAAGGAGTGTTAGGAATTATATTGTTTCTATGGTCTATCAGAACCGGAAGGACCTACCCAAGAAAGACATCCATTTATAGACATGAGTGAGGAGTCTAGATGCATACGTGAGTCTGGAGTGAAAAGAATTTGGTAAGGATGTGACAGGACTAAAAAGAATTATTGGTCCTTACCAAACCAAGTCAGTTATCCGGGTAACCACACAATCTATTTATTCGCGTTCTTTGGAGATGTATATTGAAACATACATGGACCTAGTGTCAATAACTTGTGTCACCCCACTTAGCCACTCAAGTATCTCATAACAGATGCTTGTTTCATATATACACGGAGATTTAGCATAGAATCTATCTATTCCTCACTCGGAGGTCTTAGATATTGAAAAAGGAAGACATCAGCTCCGGTCTCCGAACTTCATATTCTATTCACTATGTACATTGATTTTTAACTTGCGTCCCAGGTTAAATCAATATTTGAGCCAAACAGATATAAATTAATTATTTCACACATGCGCGAGTCTTTGTGATTCCATTTGCATATCTTTGTGATATTTCCGGAACAGTTTGAGGAGTAAGTTTTTAAAACATTACTTCAGTGATACCTGTAAGTCCTATCAGATATACCCTAATGCCAATTCTGAAGATAGGCCACATAATTATTTTAATTGTTGTGATAACAGTTACTATTGTGTTTCTGTGTTAGACATTTACCCCATTCTGGTTACTTAACGTTTTTTCTGGAATTTTGCTACACCAGTATTGTCTTTGAGGTTACATGATGCTTCAAATGCTCCTACTCACCATGAGGGGGAGAAATGATACAAATTCAAAGACACATATTATCAAGTTGAGGGGGAGTTAGCAAAAGCTGAGGGGGAGTAACTGTTATTTGATCAGTTCCGAAATCCCAAAAGAGTTCAAAGTGTTTACAAGTGATTAATTCTTCTCATCCCTTATCAAGTGGTGTTCGCTACAAATTATTATTTTTCTTCCTTCGAGCATTTTAGTTCCACAAGTTCTTAAAGCTGAAAGCATATTCAATTCGCGGTTCAAAGACAAGATTCTTTATTTTAAACTGAAGATGCAATGTGAAATGTCACGTAACTCACACATTATCTTTCTTGTGTGCTTATCCGATGTGTTGAGTTTCTACAGTTGGAAGCTGCGTATTAGTGCATTCAGTCGAGATTATTGTATGTTGAATCTGGTTACAAAGTTGAAACTATGAAGAACAAGAGCTTAATTCAAAGGGGGTTCTGGAAAGACATGAAGACAAGCAACACCAAAGTGTTTCAAATATTCAAGAGGAAGAGAAGATCAAGACCTAAAGATTTCTAGACCAATTTTTTCTTTATATAACTTTAGGGGGAGATTGTTATGACCATAAATGTCCTATTAATTAGAAAGTTATATAAAGAATTATAGAGTTTAATTTATTATTTGTAAAAGCCTTGATAATGTTTAATGGGCTTAGTTTAGCTTATGGGTCATGGGCTTTAGGGATTAAGCCCTAGGTATAAATAGTTTATTTTATGTGAGAATTAGGAAAGAATGACTGATTATCAGTTTGTGCGTTAATAGAGATAGAGAGGGTTTTACATTCAAACATATTAGCCGAACTCCAGAAAAGAAAGAAGTAATTGTCCCATTTACTATCTTTTGCATTGCACTTGTAATTTCTACTTTGTTTCTTTCAACTTTGTTTCTTTCAAGTATTTAATACAAGTACAATTTTCATTTATTAGTTATTTATCAGTTTGTACAGCTATACTTTATTATTTCATTTTACTTGTAAATGTCGGATACACTTAAAAAATCCTAAAAGAACAAAAAGAATGGACTATGTGAAAAAGAACCCAAAAAGAGTAAACAAGGGTCAAAATGAATTATTCAGTATTTACTGTGGATCCCAGATTAGTGCAATAACAGTAAAATCAACAATTAATAAGCAATAACACAGATTGATTTCAACTTGTCATCCATCTATCATTCATTGAAAGTTAAGAACCATTCAGAGAGTTTACAATACGTATAAATAGGAATAAGAATGATTTATGGGCTTCTAAGCTCTAACCTAAACTAGGTTTAAACTAACCCTTATATACCAAGGGCTTAAGCTTCAAGCCCATGGCCCATTAAACTAAACTAAGCCCGTTAAACATTATTAAGGCTTTTACAATTAATATAAAACTCTTTATATAACTTTCTATTTAATAGGATATTTATGGTCCTAACAATCTCCCCCTAAAGTTATATAAAGAAAAAATGGTCTTGCAAACTTTAGGTCTTGATCTTATCTTCCTCTTAAATCTTTGAAACACTTTGGGTTTGCTTGTCTTCAAGTCTTTTCAGGATCCCCCTTGAATAAAGCTCTTAGTCTTCATATCTTCAACTCTATCACCAGATTCAATGAATAATTACCTCGACTGAGTGCACGAAAAGCAGCTTTCAACTGTAGAAACTCGACACATCGGATAAGAACACAAGAATGATAATGTGCGAGTTACATGACATTCCACAATGCATCTTCAGTTTAAAATAAAGGATCTGTCTTTGAACCGCGAGTGGAATTGACTTTCATCTTTAAGAACTTGTAGAACTAGTATGCTTGAAGGATTAAATAATTTTAGCGAACACCACTTGAATAAGGGATGAGAAAGATTGATCACTTGTAAATACCATGGTTCAAAATAGCGTAAGGCGTGGCGTGACGGCGAGGTCAAGCCTCAAGCCTTACACGCCACGGCGAGGTCAAGCCTCAAGCCTTACACGCCACGGCGAGGACGCGGCGTTTTTTAAGGCGTGATAAGGCGGCAAATTTGTATGTCAAATATATAGTTATATATACACATATTTGTTATCCATATATTATTCTAGTAAGATAATTATATTTAAAAAATACATTCATATTAGAAGGAGAACATACATATAGATTATTATTATAAAAATAGTTTTTGATTGAATATTTAAAATAGAACTTATAAAGGTAAATTTACAACGTTCGTTTTAATCGTAATTCCATAATGTTTATGAAATTTTGAAACAATGTGTGTCGTGATTAGATAAATCCATAAAGGTAGAAAATATAAAGTTAAAAATGTAAAAACAAAAAAGATAAAAATAATAAAAATAATAGAAAATAATAAAAAAAATTGTGAAAATATCACGTCTTAGAAAAAACTCGCGCCGCGGTGTGCCATGGCGCGCCTTAAGACGCCATGGCGTGAGCCACGCCATATAGAAACGTTATGGGCCATTTCGTAACGGCGGAGACGCGTCTTACGCCATATCGCGCCATGGCACACGCCATGGCGCGCCTTTTTGAAGACAGGTAAATACTTTGAACTCTTTACGGAATTGATCAATTTCAGAACTGATCAAACAACAGTTACTCCCCCTCAGCTTTTTCTAACTCCCCCTTAACATGTTAGGTCTCTTGTTAGTTGAATAGAAGTTAAGGGACTTGTTTTGCCATATCTTGTAAATATCCTTTTTAGGATATAAATAGTTTGTTTATTCCTTGATTAGGGTTTAATGACCTAATCACAGATTTCTTAATTACCTTTCATGTATGACTACTAATTTACAATTTCTGTTCATCAATCAATGTGAGATTTATGACTTTATACTGAATTGTGTTGATTAATCATATTGCACTTGTTAATATGGGATCCACAATTGGCATCAGAGCAGAAAGACGATCGATTCAAAGGTAAATTCATCATATTCTGGTCATTCAAACTTTGTCGACTGTTTATTGGTTAAAGGTTTTTTTTCTTTGATTCAAGTGTTAAAACTTGAAATTAAGGCTTAAGAAATTCTCTTTATTGTGTTTCTAGAGTCATATCAAAGTTTCGTTGAGTTTAATCAAGTTTCTGTTAATCAAATTTTGAGATTTTTGGTTTCTGGGTTACTACACTCTGTTCTATAAAAAAATCACAATTTTTTCTTAAAAGTGGTTCTTTAATCAATTTGGTCAGTTGTTTTTGCTTTCCCTACTTGCTTGTTTTGGTTCTAAAGCGTTTCCAGAAGTTTTCCAAGTCAAAAAGGTGCGATTTCAATCTCCAGGTAAGTTTTTCTTTCGACCAGACTTTGAATACGGGACTCAATATCTTGAGTTTCGGTTCCACTCTCGTACCGGATCCTTATTACACCGGATCTAAATCCGGATCCGGATAACACCGAACTCACATCCGGTTCCAGAACTTATACTGGATTCAATACCGGTTCTAGCATTCTACCGGGAAACAAACCCGGCTCCGATCCCCCCTTACCCGCATCATACCGGTCCCGGTTCTAAACCCGGATCCGGTCCAATTCCGACCTTGACACCGGAATCTCCCATATCGGATCCCATATCCGTATCGTTCCGGTTCCGGTTCCGGTTCCGGATTCTCACATACGGATCATCCACTCCGGATCTCTAGTCTGGAACATAGTCTGCAAATTCAAGTAAGTGTTTTATTTAATTCTTTTTTAATCTGTTTCCTTTCGTTTAGTGTTTGTTTCGTTAAACATTCTTAGGATTGCGTAAGTTTGTTGCTCCCTTAGGATTTTGCGTTAGTTCTTGCGTTAGATTGTGCGTTAGATTACTCCTTTACCTTTGAATCACCCTATTCGTATTACGATCACACACAAGTGCCCGAAAATGAATGCTCAAGACGCGTTAGCCATTGGATCTGAACTCAAACCTCTGATCCTGTACCGAGGGGAGTACAATGTCTGGAAAGACCGCTTTATGTGTTTCATCGAGACCAAGCCTCTCTATGAAGAGATTCTCCGATCGCTGACTGACGGACCTATTGCTCCAGCCCACCCATGATGGACGTTCCGGCGCAAGATGGCGGAGCTCCAGCTCGTCGGGTGGTCAAACCTTATGACAAGCTGTATGTCGAAGAAAAGAGGAAAGGCGATGGAGATAAACTGCGGAAGACTTATCTTGTATACAGTCTTCCGAACAACATCTACTGTAGCATCGACAGTCACAAGGACACAACAAAAGGAATGTGGGACCAGCTCGCAAAGATCATGCAAGGCAGTCGTGAGGGAAATCAGCTGAAGATAACTAACTGCCTCACTCGATATGAAGCATTCAAAGCCAAACGAGGGGAATCACTCACCGAGACCTACGAACGTTTCTGCACGCTCCTCAACGATCTTCACAAGAACAACATCTTCAAGACGAACCTCGAGTGTAACATCAAGTTCTTAAACAACCTTCAATCTGACTGGAAGGGATTTGTCCTCCATGTTCGTCACAATCGTTCCTTAGAAAGTGTTCTGCTGCACGAGCTCTACGAGATGTTGCTACAAGATGAAGACGATGTCCGTGAACTGATGGTAGACCAGAAGTCTGGTGAAAAGACAAAAGAAGACCCTTTAGCTCTCATGTCTCACAAAAAGGACAAGCAAGTCCAACGCAGTTCTGATCGTGAGGATGAAAACCCGGAAAGTGATTCCGATCCAGAGCTTGACGGCATAAAGAAAGCCGTTGCCTTACTGTCCCAGGAGTACGCTAGAAAGAAGTTTTTCAAGAAACCATCCAACAACAACCAGCGTTACTCCACCAATACAAAGCGTCGGGATTACATAGATAAGTATGAAGGCAAGCGCAAGTCTGATGAAGGAAGGAAGAACAATGATGAAGGAAAGAAATCCGAAGGAAAGTATGACGACGAGCTGATGATGAACCGGTGAAGTGCTAGAACTGCGGAAAGCGAGGCCACTTCGCCAAAGACTGCCGGAAACCTGTAGTACGAAATGCTGAGTACTACAAGCACAAAATGTTGTTGTCAAGGCAGAAAGAAGCAAGAAAATCCTTACTGGTGGAAGATGATCACTGGCTCGTACTGACTGAAGATGAAGACGACGACGAGGAAGTTAACATATGCTACACCGACACCAACCCGGAAGAATCCGAATCTGAAGATGACTTTTCCGGAAAGAACAAGGACAAAAGCGAATGCCAAGTATGTGGTTCTTCTAATGCTAATCTTATTGATCAGATGCAAGTTATGGTGCATACCTTAGATTCTTTTAAGCTTAAGGTCAAAACCAAAGATGCCCAAATTTCTAAGCTAGAGGCAAATGCTAAAATTAAATACGACACCATAGACAAGCTAGCTATTGAAAAGGCTGAAGACAAGTGTGTGATAGATAACTATCAATCCGAATGCTCAACCATTTCAAAAACAGTTGAATCCCTAGAGACCCAAATATCTGAATTCACACAAAAGTTAGAAAAGTCTCAGGAGGAATATTCTAAGAGTATGGTTATTCAAGAGAACGTTTGTATAGAAAATGAGTTGTTGACCACTAAGCTTAAGGATCTTGAATCCAAACTTTATAAACTTTGTCAATCGGAACAAACCATCCACTTGAACAAACCAAAGGAATTTACGTATTACAACTCACAATGGGGACTAGGATATGATAATCCGTGTTACCTCAAGAAAATCTTATCTAAGGTTCCCACCCTTTATGAATTCAGTTTCATGGGCCTAGATAAGCAATATCCTGAGTATAAGATCTAGTGCACTAAGCCGTCTCAGGAGGATGAGGAAAAAGAAGATCTTAAACGAAAAACAAGTATTCCTCTACCAAAAGTAGAGGCAAAGCCTAAAATTGGTAACTCTAATTCTGAAGATAACACTAAATCGGAAGATGAGCCGCCTAGGAAGAATATAAATGTACAAGTTCCTTTCGTGTACGAAACGCTAAATGCGTCTTGTTTAAAAAGTAAAACCCCTTACCTCTCAAATGATTACTTCGGCATCTGTTCTCTTACCAAAACTGTGGATGTTAGATCTAGAGTTTTGTCAAAAACACAACTGTTAAGATCTGATTTGAAGAATCAGAGTTCTGAGTAAGAAGACTCAGAAGTTCTGATCAGAGAATAATGAAAAGATTACAAGTATGGAAGTTGGTCAGAAGACTCAGAAGTTCTGAGTGAGAAATCTCAAAAAGATTCTAAGTGTTGGATTCTGACTAGAAGGTTCAGAGTTCTGAGTAGGAGACTCAGAACTTCTGACTATGAAGACAAATGTTCTGAAGCGCCTATTCAGAAGTATGTTCAGAAGTTCTGAACAACATGTTCAGAACTTATATCTTAGGATATTTTCTGTTATAATCAGTTACTAATTAGGACACATGTAATTGTTCTATTAGTGTGTTTCTTATATGTACTGTAGCTTTAGCCTTTCTTATACAGTATATATAGGAGTTAGCAACTGTATGCTAAAATATTTTTTTGGAGAACCTTTTGGATAACTCCTTACGCATAAATTGTTAGATCTATTGAGAGAGAAATTCATTGTAAAATCTTGTAATTCACAGATTGTTAATAAATCATATGACCAGTTGCTGTGAATACGATCTTAATTGTTCATATTTGATTGTAAGAGTGTATCCTGAAACTTTCAATTGGTATCAGAGCCAATCAACAAACAAATTCGTCCAAGAGTGTGTTTGATCGCGTTCTTGAAGTTTCTTGATCAATTCGACAATTGATTCCGCTGCTGCTAACAATTCTTGAATTCCTAACAATTCTTGAATTTGTTTCTATCATTGATTCAAGAAATTTGAATTTGTCTTTCTGTTGAATCGATATCTTACAATCAAGTCATCCAAAGATTTTCTCTCTATGCTGATTAATTCTCGAAATAAAACAGAGATCACAGGTATGTTTTCGAAATTCTTGATTGGTTTCTTGATCAAAGTGATTATATCTGTTGCATGTTGATTAGTATTCAAATTTTTTGTTGAAAAGAAGATTTCATTAATTCATGTACTCTAACTGTTTGATAAAATGCATGTGACAGATTTGATTAGTTCTTGCATATTCTAGATCTGTGTTGATTCTCAGTTTTTTATCATAATTCATAGTTGATATTTGAATTTGTCATTTCATCATGCCTGAGATTATTGAAGTTTTTGTGAGACCTGCAATTTCTATAACTAGTTCAGACAATTTACAAAAATTAAGTCCTGTAAAAGCAAAAGAAACAATTTCTGAACCAAAAACTGAGATTGTTCATTTTGAAAGCAAGATTGCTAATCTTCAAGCAAAACAAGATGAAAATACAAAAGTTATAAAGATTTTGCAAAAAGAGAAATCTGATTTTCTAAAGGATTTTGAAAAGGTTCAAGAAAACATAAAGTTGTTAGAAAAAGAGAATGTTGATTTGAAAGAGAAAGGCAATTTTAGAAGAAAGATGTTGACAGAGTCTGAAAATAGAATCAAATCATGTGAAATGAAAAATTGTCAACTCTTAAAACAGATCTATGATTTTGAACAAGTTCTTATACTTGAAAGAGTGAAATTTGAGAAAGAGAGAAGATACTTTCAAACTGAGAGGAAAGGTTTTGAAACAAAGTCTGTTGAATTATCTTTGAAAATTTCTGATTTGGAGAAAATTCTTGCAAAAGAAAGAAAAGAGTTTGAATGCAAGAAAAATGTTTTTCAAAAAGAAAAGAATGGTTTTGAGAAAAAGAAAACAGGAATGTTAAATGAGTTTTCTGTAAAAATAAATGAGTTGGAGAAAGAGTTAGAAGATGGAAGGAAAGAGACAGAAAAGAAGAAGGTAAATGGCTTTAAAGAAAAATGCTTAAAAGATGAGTTTGAGAAGGAAAAGAAAGTTTTTCATTTGGAGATAAGGAGGCTTATTAAGAAATTGTCTGATTTATCAACTAAAATCATGATAGAGAGGAAGTCCAAATCTGATTTGCAGTCAAGGTTTGATTTGTATGTTAAAAAGTTTAGGGAATTTGAAACGAAAGTTGTTGACAAATCAAATCATAGTTAAAAAGATCAGATTCGTTCTTCTAATCTGTTTTATGATTCTGCTATTGATAAATCTTATAATTGTTCTTTTAAAAAGATAAAAATGGAATGGAGAGTTAAAGGAACAACTTCCAAGAAAGAAGTGCCAAAATCAAAGGTTCCTAATTCAAATGTCAAGAAGAACAATACATTTCAAAGAAAATCTTTTGTTAAACCTGATGTGATTTATTCTGTAAATCAATTAGTCAGAATTGCACAAAAGAAACTTTGTTGTTCATATTGTGGGACTAATGATTTTGTGAACAAGAATTTTATTCAGCACTGGTATGGTTCTTATAGAATATCTGCATATGCCACTGCACCTAACAAACCTGGACCCAAGTTCATATGGGTACCAAAGACAACTTAATCTGTTTTGCAGGTTATTCATGTGTAGAGCTGAATGAATGATCCATACCGACACATGACTGAAAACAGATGATGTGCTTAAATTGAAAATTTTGACTTTTGGATAATTCAGTCCAAAACTCGATCTGAATGTAATTATGGATTTCTGATTCATATAGATCAATTTGTTGATCTTGAAGATTTTTTTTGAAAAAGTTCTGTTTGCTATGAGGTTATCGAACTCATAGATGTGAGTGTTTTTCGTAGAAAACATTTCCAGAGAATGTGTTCAGAATCACATTTTAAGCAACCCTGCAAGTTTTGGTTGAAAAATTCTGATTTTTGAGCAAGTTATGGTGATTTGAAGTTCAGAATGTTCAAAAATCACAAAATCCAAACATTTTTCTAAGGCATTTTCTCTGGATAGTTTTATCAGAATTCTGACTCTGTTACTCAGAAGTTCTGACTCTACTACTCAGAATTCTGACTCAACTAATCAGAATTCTGACTCTGATACTTAGAATTTTGAGCGAGTTACTCAGAATTCTGACTCTTCTAATCAGAATTCTGACTCAACTACTCAATTTTTTTTTGATAACTAATGAGGAATCATCGTAGATGATTACCAAAATCTCTTGATTTTGCAGGATTATCTTGATTTCAGATGAAGTATTGACTCAAAATTTGATCTAATTGTTTCAAGATAATGTTCGAAACCCGTGATTCAACGTTTTAGGTTTTTGAACATATCAGTTCAAAACCCGTACTTAAATGACTATGGCTTCTGAATAATTCAGTTCAGGACCCGTACTTCAGAGACTAAGACTTCTAAACAAATCAGTTTAGAACTCATATTTCTCAGGTGATATCCTTAACTGTCATATTTTTATGTTTCAAGGAACAAGTGGTGAAAGGTAACATTGCATTACGTTTATTTCTATTGCTTTGAATGTTTGAATCTTAACAAATTTAATTCAATGATATGAATTTTTTTTAATTTTCATTCAATGAATAAATGTGTGTCAAAGAGTGATTTTACAAGTATTTTGTATTATCTGAGCTATATTTGTTTCAACTTTCACTTCTGAATTAAATCGAAAGGTAAGCAAAACATGAATGAAATTATGCCGAATGCTCAATGTTATGAAATCTATACTTATATAGAATATAATGCTCAAAAAGCCTAAATGTCAGAATGATGGATGGAAACGAAAATATGGGGGAAGTACTACGTTTTAGAACCAAGTGATTGAAATGCAATATATATATATATATAAAATTATTTAGTTTGAAAGTTTGTACCTGTGGCCTTTCTGGTTTGGGAGAGTAAGTCCTAAGGGGTGCTCGACACCTAGTCCCTAAGATCAACTGGTCTGGGATCGGCTGACCCAAATCCTGCAATAGAACCAGATAGAAAGCCATGTTCTACTGGTACAAATGGGTTTAAGATATATCGATGTGGCCTTTCTGGTTTGGGAAATTAAGTTCCATGGGGTGCTTGTCACCTAGCACCTAAGACCAACTGGTCTGGGATATGCTGACCCAAATCCTGCTATAGAACCAGATAGAAAGTCATGTTTAACGATGTATCTTATTCTTACTAAACTTTTTGATTAAAAGATGCCAATGTGCACAAAATTAAAAGATGCCAATGAGCACACATCTCTTGAAACTTTGGGAAAATACAAAGTCGCAATAAACCTGTAAATTTGTGAAAATCATGATTTTGGACAAATAGTGTGAGTCGAGCAAAGTATTATTATATGTTTTAGAATTGCATATGCTTGAAGCTAATCATATTTCGCATGCTAAGCACACCAAATAGATTTAATAAAGGGATTGAAACTGAACATCTTTAACTTGATATGCAATGATGACTTGTATTTGAATCCAAACGCATGCATTTGATTTTATTTGATTGAAAAATCTGTTAAATTTCATTAAGTTGGATTTCTTTTGTAAAGTTTTCAAATGATCAAATGTTAGTAGTTATCAGGTGTAGTTCAGTGAATCTTATTCTCCTTGTATAAATGTTTTCATTAAAGCACTGTATTTGAAATGAATATTTTCAGGGGGAGAAAACAAATTGCTCCATAATTCTTATTTTGAGGGGGAGCAAGGTTATTCATTAAGGAGGAGAAAAAGCATAGACTTCATTCGAAGAAAAAGCATCGCTAAAGTTTTAAAAACAAGGGGGAGAAAAGCTAAAGATTTTGAAGATGATTTTTCTTTCCAAAACTTTAGGGGGAGAAAAGCTAAAGATAAGATTTGTCATTTCAAGGGGGAGCAAAGAAAAACCAAATATGTAACAGAAATCAGTTTGGAAATCATTGCTGCTGCTGATTAAAGACTGACCAGAAGTTATTAACTAAGATTATTCAGAATTCTGAGCAGAAGTTGTCAAAGCATTCAGAAGAGATCCTTCTGAAGATTGTTCCTGCTCTAAAAATTTTGATGATGAAAAGTACAAGTGTGTTTGACAAAAAGGGGGAGATTGTTAGATCTAGAGTTTTGTCAAAAACACAACTGTTAAGATCTGATCTGAAGAATCAGAGTTCTGAGTAAGAAGACTCAGAAGTTCTGATCAGAGAATAATGAAAAGATTACAAGTATGGAAGTTGGTCAGAAGACTTAGAAGTTCTGAGTGAGAAATCTCAAAAAGATTCTAAGTGTTGGATTCTGACTAGAAGGTTCAGAGTTCTGAGTAGGAGACTCAGAACTTCTGACTATGAAGACAAATGTTCTGAAGCGCCTATTCAGAAGTATGTTCAGAAGTTCTGAACAACATGTTCAGAACTTATATCTTAGGATATTTTCTGTTATAATCAGTTACTAATTAGGACACGTGTAATTGTTCTATTAGTCTGTTTCTTATATGTACTGTAGCTTTAGCCTTTCTTATACAGTATATATAGGAGTTAGCAACTGTATGCTAAAAGATTTTTTTGGAGAACCTTTTGGATAACTCCTTACGCATAAATTGTTAGATCTATTGAGAGAGAAATTCATTGTAAAATCTTGTAATTCACAGATTGTTAATAAATCATATGACCAGTTGCTATGAATACGATCTTAATTGTTCATATTTGATTGTAAGAGTGTATCCTGAAACTTTCAGTGGAAACTCCGGTTCCCGTTACGGTAACACCAGATGTAGAATCTAGTGATAAATCAGAGTTCAAATGTTATGTTCCACCTCTGATTTTGGAAAACATCATTTTTAAACTCGAAGAATCGATTGTGAGGGATAAGGTTATTTTTGAAACCGAAAGAACTGTACTTTTATCCACTATAGATAAGCTAAAACAGAACAAAACCGAGTCATTATCCGAATCAGAAAGAGCGAGTTATAAAATCGAGATTGCAAAATTAACTTCTCAACTGTCCGCCTTGTCGGCAAAAGCTTTAAAAGGAAGAATGGCTAAGAAAAGTCCAGTGGATATTCCGATGAAGCCTCCCACTCCCGAAATCATCTCGGTTGACTCGTCACTAATTTGTTCGGATAGTTCCTCGTGTAAAGCTTTTCTAGGAGTGTCTAATGACACAAATGATAAGAATTTGAGCTTCAAAGATAAAGGTAAGGCGATTCAACCCGATTCTGTTCAAAGGAATCTTTTTCCAGTCTTTGATAATCTCTTTGCGTATAACTCCTCGCCCGACTCTGATGGTGAAACCCCACTTGACTCTACACGTCAGTTTTATGAGTTTATGAATTCCTCTGCTTGTCATGATGATGATGATGTTTCAAAGATTGATTTTGCTCCAAAGCTTGCCAGTCACACTCAATTTTTAGAAAAAATGACAACACCAATTAATTTTGAAAAAGGAGAGTGTTCCAACTCTAAAACCGTTTCTGAGACCATTTCTAAATCTAAATCTAAGCTTCGGTCCAAGAAACGAGCTAAAATCGGTAAGAGTTCTAAAAAACAACCATATTACTCAAGCTCCTCTGACAATAACTCTAATGTAATTTCAGATAAAACGGGTCGGGGGAAAGCAGTTCGGAAAGAGTGGGTAGAGAAGAAGCCTAAGTTACGCCGAAAGAAGACGAAGTCATTTAATTCGTTTTCACATATTAGGAAAAACAATAACAATCATTGTTTTGTTTTACATAACTCTGTTGAACATGGTTTTGAATTTTCAGTTAAACTTGATTCTGTTCAGCAATTGATTGAAATTTCGCGTGATTGTGTTTGTTGTTCTTTGTGTGGAATGAATGATTTTGTCGTGTCTAAACATGCATCTGATTGGTTTGGTACATATCATGTGTTTAATTCTAATGCTGTTCGTAAATCTTCTCGAAATAGACCCAGATCTAAACGGGCCCCTAGCAAAGGTGCTGCACCTAACTCACAGGGACCCATTTACAGATGGGTACCTAAACAACCCTAATTTTTGTTTTGCAGCTCGATCATATGTGGTTTCTAGATTCCGGTTGCTCCAAACACATGACTGGTAAACGGGAGATGCTCACCAACTTCAAGGAGAAGTAATGTGGTGATGTCAGATTTGGGAATGATAATGTAGCCCCAATCATGGGGTATGGTGACCTCGTTCATAACAACCTCACGATCAAACGTGTGTCCTACGTCGAAGGATTGGGTCACAACTTCTTCATTATCGGCCAATTATGTGACAAGAATCTTGAAGTCAACTTCAAGGCGAAGCGGTGCAGTTTTCGTAACAAAGATGGAATGGAGATCGTTGTTGGAACTCGAAGAACGAATCTGTACACCATCAACCTTGCCTCCGTGAAGACTGATAAAGCCGTTTTCCTCCTTTCCAAAGCATCTACACAACAGAACTGGTTGTGGCATCGACGAATTTCACATCTGAACTTCAAGCACATCAACAAGCTGGTACTCGGTGGACTTGTCAAGGGTATGCCTGACCTACGATTTGCGAAAGAACATCTATGCTCTGCATGTGAGATGTGGAAAATGAAGAAGGTGTCTCACAAACTGAAGGTAGGACCTGCCGAAGGAGCGCGCCCCGGTGACGTTAGGGTCCCCGTACTAGAGGTGGCAGGGTTCGAAGAGTTGGGGCTCCCGAACAGGGCATGATGAGAGAACATATTGTGATGGGACACGGCGTGGGCAATGCTGAAAGGTATATACGCGAAGCTAGCTAGTCCCGTCGCCAACCCACTCCACTTCCTTCACCTCAACATGAAGAACCCGAACTACATAAGGTGGAGGTGGTCGATTTCATGCGTGAACAGGAACAGGTACAAGAAGAAGAGGAAGCCTCCTCTTCCAGCTCCGAGTCTGGCGCAGCCTCATGACCAGCTTCCGAGTCCGCCTCTGGCTCAGGGTCGGGATCCGAATCCGAGTCTCAATCAGGTTCGGCATCCGATTCCGAGTCAGGGTCCGAGGAATCATGAAGTGAGTCATCTGAGTCGGACGACAACCACGACGATCAGTTCCACATGGGACCCACACCCCGAACCATAGCCAACTCTGGAGAGATAAGGAGAGCGGAGGGAGTTGAAGTTGAAACCGAAGGTACAAGTGAGCAAGTGCGTGAAAGGAGAAGCAAGAAAAATAATGATAGTGTTAGAGTTATGGAGCAATCTACTCAGGTTGCTCCCAACCAGCCTCCATTTAGCCAGGCAGCCACATCCACTACTCTGTCGCAATTGTTGCTACAGGTTATTGAACAAGACGTCGTGGGCGTAACGACGCATTTGCACACCCCAACCAGCCACTCAGTCTCCTCTCAAAAGGAAACTGTTTCAACTTCTCAAGGGGACGTAGCACATCTGCCACCGGTCTCTCACTTGGAGAGTTCCGGTGTTGAAACAAGAGAACACCATCCCCGGTTCGACTTCTTTGGGCGCACAATCGAGTCTAGAGCCATTTGCTGATATTATTTCTTTGGCTAGGACACAAGTCACATCAACTGCTACCATCGAGATTCTTCGTGACTCGACCGAAACACCCAGAGTAAGTCTACCTTTTGGTGGCTTGCAAAGACAGGGTAGAAGACCAGCTTAGAGAATACGTGTAAGGGTCAAGCATAGGGCTCGAAATGAAGACATGATGATCAGGAGGACCCTGACCATTATGAGGGGGAGAAAAGACTAAAACTGACCGAGCTGTCAACCTCAGCGGCAGAACCTTCAACCGACACTCTAGCTGAAACTGAACCACAACAACAACCAGACGACTCAGAGATGGTTCAGGACATGGAGTTATCTACAGCGGTCAGAGAGTCAGTGCCAGAGTCAGCAGACCCAATGGTTGAAAAGCCCAAGGGATAACCAGAAGAGATCTTATTGCTGACGGTTCCGAAAAGGCCAGTCCTGGAATTTATTGATGAGGAATCCGATGGCAATCCGGAATTTGAAAGAGAATGGAGAGAGAAAGCAGTTTCAGCCATCCAATCAAAGATGGATGCTCTTTGGAATTTTTCTGATGAAGACAAGTTTATGAATGACGACGACTACGGCCAGTTCCTCCTTCAAAGCGAACATGTATCTATCTCTCAGCACGACTTACACGATACTACAGGTACATCTGAACTTCCAACTCTAGACCCGGAAACGGCTCAACCCCAACCTACTCAACCAGCTCGTTGGGAGAGAGTCCGAATCTTTGTTCCATACTTGGAGGAATCACAAAACAAGATCTTTGCCCACTGGATTAGGCCTCTTGACACGGTTATGTGCCATGGGGTCTCATTTATGAAAGATCCAGTTCGTTCACAGTATTTGTAAGTTATAAAGAGAAGCAGAATGGTCCACGAAGTCCGAACAAGACACAGAATAACCGAAATCATGGAGATCGTGTCAGATAGAGTTCTAAGTGTATCGTTCCCTGTTTTCACGGTTAGAAGGGATGATGGAAATGAATGGGTATTTTCTGAAGCCGACTTCAGACATCTGAATCTGAACGACTTCCCGGTATTACTGAAAGAGCTGAAGACCCAAACCATCCGACCATTGCCTTACACCAAAGCCCTAGAAACCTTAAAGCGATTCATGAAGTGCAGTATCACCCTCGCGTACATCAATGATTTTCAGTTGGGTTTAGAAAGCAATCAGAAGAAGATCAACATTCTGAAGCCCAATCTGACTCTTCCTGAAGATGTACAGGTACATTCTCTTCTGACCAAACCAGGGACAGGGATTGTATATCTGAATGACAAGGGAGAGAAACGGTTCATGAGGATCAGTGAGTTGCAAAAATTCAGTGAGGGAACTGTGATGAACATTCAGAACGTGCTGCAGAAGATCATTGAAGAAGAAGAAAGAGACTCATCAAAGAACTATGCAAATGTCAAAAAATATCTAGCTAAAGAGCTTCTCAAAGAGATTGAAGAAAGGCTAGAATTCAAAAACTTCATCAGGCACTTCGAGATTTTGTTCGCTATCCGAAAGCGTTATGTCCCTAACTGGCGTGAGATCGAACGTCAATTCAAAGGGGGAGATTGTTAGGTCTCATGTTAGTTGAATAGAAGTTAAGGGACTTGTTTTTCCATATCTTGTAAATATCCTTTTTAGGATATAAATAGTTTGCTTATAACTTGATTAGGGTTTAATGACCTAATCACAGATTTCTTAATTACCTTTCATGTACGGCTACTGATTTACAATTTATGTTCATCAATCAAAGTGAGATTTATGACTTTATACTGAATTGTGTTGATTAATCACATTGCACTTTTTAATCTGGGATCCACACAACATGATAATTTGTGTCTTTGAATCTGTACCATTTCTCCCCCTCATGATGATGAGGAGCATTCTTAGCATCATGCAACTTCAAAGACAATACACGCGTGTAGCAAAATATCAGATAAAACGTTTTAGTAACCAAGATGGGGTAAAAATCTAACACAGAAACACAATAGTCACTGTTATCACTGTTGGGAATAAATTGTATTGAATAGAAGTTCATGGGTTAAAGTTGTAACTTTTCTATTTGGGCTTAATAGGTTAATGGGCCATGGGCCTCAGGCATTAAGCCTTAGTATAAATTGTTTTCTTAGCCTCAATTTGTAGATTAATCATCCCATAACCATTGTAATCGCATAGTAAAACTCTCTAATTGGTTTATGAAATAGAGGGATGACGTATTGAAATCAAACGTGTTCTTATTGCTATTGTTTACTGATTTCTACTATATTGCACTAAACTGGGATCTACAATTGGTATCAGAGCATACAGACAATCGATGCAAGGTTTCTGGTAAGTTTCTGATAGGTTTCTGTCGACTGTTCTTGATAAGTTTTTTCCATTCCAGTGATTTAGGCAAAATTGTTTGATTCTGTTCATATCAGTCACTTCGTAATAGTTCTATTAGTGTTTCTGCAAATTTTCAGAATCCAATTCGATCGTTTGAAGTGTTTTTAAGCAAAATTAGTTTTCAAGTTTTTTTATCCTCTGTTCTTGGTAAAAGCATCGATTTTTCATCAAAATCTTGTTATTTTGCTTAAAATCGAATAGGGTTTGTTTGGTTTCGTGTTTTGGTCGAAATCTAACCTTTCAGGAAAGAAATCGAGCAACCATAATCATAAATCGATCCGATTTTGTTGAACCAACCGCACTATCCGGAATATCGCTAACTCTCCTGTAAGTTTGTTATTTTTCATCACTTTCTGGACACAATCTGTCCGGATTGTTACTCGTGTCCGGTGAAACTCATCTACCCGGAAGACACTTCCTGGTAATCCAAGTTTTCGGACTCCCGCCACATCCAGACTCTCATTCGGATTGATCATGTATCCGGACAAATTCCAGTTCCCGTGTATTCATGTTCGGACACCTAAGTTCCCGGGTATTCCAGTTCCTGGTTAGTATTTTTTCCGGTAACTCTATTATTTTCGGTAAGTTTTGTTTGTTCGGTAACCTTTACTTCATTCGGTCACTTTGTCTTCTCGGTTATTTTTACTATTCGGACACTTCTCACTACCCGGATCCGGACACTTCCTGATCCGAACACATTATCCGGATTCCTATCCGGGTAAGCTTGTAGTACTCTTAAATTTGGTTGTTTTGTCAGTTTACTTAAAATCACTCTTAGACCTTGCGTTAGGACTGTCACTCTTAGTGCCTTGCGTTAGGTTTCAACCTTGAATCAACACTACTGTCTGAAGAGCACCTTAGTGCATACTTCACGATGTCTCGCGATGCTCTAGCCATGGGTACCGACACCAAGCCTCTGATTCTCTATCGAGACGAATACACACAGTGGCGAGACCGATTCCTTATCTTCATCGAGTCCATGGACAACTTCGAATACATATGGAAAGTTCTCACGGAAGGTCCTCAACCTACTACAATGGTCACTGTACCAGCTCAAGAAGACGGTACTTAGGCTCAACCGATGGCCAAAACTTATAGCCAGATGACCGGCCATGAAAAGAACAGATTTGATGGAGAAAAGCATGCTAGGCGATATCTGGTCCAAAGTCTGCCAAATGAGATTTACACGGCAATTGACTGCCACAAAGAGACCTCGAAAGGAATATGGGATCAAGTGGCCAAAATGACGAGCGGCAGCAAAGTCGGTAATCAACTGAAGATCAATAGTTGCATCACTCGGTATGATGCCTTCAAGCAACGTAAGGGCGAATCGTTAACTCAGACATATGAGCGATTCTGTCTACTTTTGAATGATCTCCAGAAGAACAAGATCATGAGATCTAATACCGATAACGCTCTTAAATTCCTGAACAATCTTCTACTAGAAAGGAAAATGTTTGCATCTCACATCAAACACAACCATCAGATCGAGAACGTTCCAATCAATGAGTTGTATGAAATGCTCATGCAAGACGAAGATGAAGTGATGGAGATATTGAGCACATAGTCATCCTCCAAACATCAAGATGATCCCCTCGCACTGGTATCTGACAAACGCAGTAAGCCTTCCAGCCGCTGTTCCAAAAAGACCCATGTATCCAGTGAGTCAAAACCAGAAGAAGAAGAAGAAACAGAGGAAAGTGACTATGACCCAGAGATGACCGACATAAAGAAAGCAATGGCGTTCATCACCAAGTCTTTTCAAAAGAAGACGTTCTTCAAGAAACCTTCCTCTAATAATCAGCGCTACTCTACTACTCCCAACAAGCGCCATGATTATAAGGAGAAGTATTAAGGAAAGAGAAAGTCTGACGAGCACAAGCATTCTAAATATAAGGAGAAGCACGGTCGAAAGACCAACTAAAAGAACAAAGATGAGCCAGTCACGTGCTATAACTGCGGTAAATTGCGTCACTTTGCAAAGGACTGCTGAAAGCCCGTTGTTTGTAACGTGAAATACTACAAGACAAAACTGCTGTTAGCACAACAGAAAGAAGCAGGAAAGGCACTTATGGTTGAAGACAACCACTGGCTAAACCGTTCCGACGATGAAAGCGATTATGAAGATGCCGATGCTTTCATTGGCAACCACTCTCCTCCGTCAGATCAAGGAGATCTTTGTCAGGTATGTATTCCTATCCATAAAGGCTTAGTCGATCAGATGCAAATACTTGTTCAAAGAATAGACTCCTATAAGGCTTGCACTGATGAACAATTGCTTGAAATTAATTCTTTAAAAGAAAAGCTAGATGTTCAAAAGAGAATCACTGATAAATATAAGTCCGACAATGCTAATCTTAACAAAAAATGTACAAATCTTTCAATAGCACCAAAGGACCTTAGGGCCAAGATATCTGAGTTAAACGCTACACTTGATCAGTGTGAAAATGAGAAGGATGAGATTGTCTATCAATGCTCTTCTCTTCAAATTCAACTCAAAGAGCATATTTCAAAAATAACTGATCTTGAGGTTAAACTCTATAAATGAGGTCAAACTGATCAAACGATTCATCTAAACAAACCCAAGGAATTCACTTATTTTAATAAAGAATGGGGAATTGGGTACGACAACCCACATTACTTGAAAAAGATTTTGACAATGAGACCCACTCTTTACGAATCTAACTTCTTTGGTCTCGAGAAAAGATATCCCCAATATAAAATCAAATGGACGAGACCACTCGAAGAGAAGGAAGAGGAAAACTGAGGAATATAAACGCAAACATACTACTAAAATGCAACTGCCCTTTGCGTATGATGTTCTTAACACATCATATACGAAAAAGAAATCCAAATACTTATCAAATGACTACTTTGACGGCTATAAAGTTGCAAAGCCGAAGGATTCCTCCAAAAAGGATGAGGTCCCTGCAACGGAAACCAAAACAGAGACGGATGAGTTTAAACGCTATGTTCCACCTCTCGTTTCGGAATTGAAAATAGTCGAGTTAGAGGAATCATTTGAACAGGAAAGGATCAAGTTTCAACAAGAAAAACAAGAGCTTTTAACTGAACTTGAGAAACTCAAATCCACCAAAACCGAATCTGTATCTGGTGAGGAAAAGGAACTCCTTCATGTAAAAATCAATCGGCTCACATCCAAACTGTCTGCTTTGGCAACAGAAGTGATGCACGAGCAAGTGAGTAAAGGTCAACTCCAAGAGAAGTTTGACCAACTCCAAAAGGAAAAGGTGAATCTACCCGAACCTTCCTCGGACTCCTCAGATACATCTTCGTGTAAAGCTTTTATTGGCAAAAAATCTCTAGAATAGAAAAAGAGTCTCAAGAAAACTATGTTCCAAAGAATCTTAACTCTGAATTTTAAAAAGCTTCCGCAACAGATTCTTCCAATAACACTGATTCAAAGTGTTCCTCACCTTCCTCACCACTACTGCTCCATCTGTGGATGAAATTGATTTTTCAGCTTTTATGAATTCCGATGTAAGTTCAGATGAGGAGTTTCCTAAGTTTGAATTCGACAAACCTCTTCCAAATCACACCGACTTTCTTTCAAAAGCAGTAAATCGACCGGTCAAATTTATGAAAGGCGAATGTGTTGATCCCGATATTACTCAACAATGATATAAATATCTATTAGTTCAAACAGATAATAGTGCGGAAGCGTTTTTAACGAACTAAAGAGATATTCTTAGGTAGAGAAACACACAATATCAAATACGTGAAGTAGAAATAACTTAGATGTTTAACTCAATGATTCACTGTATATTGAATATAAAGAACACCAAGAACACCGAAGGTATAATATGAATTCTGCTCTAAAGGTGTGTGTGTAGTGCAAAGGTTAATAGAAGAGCTCAACATGAGCCTTCTATTTATACTGTTCATCAGGGGATAATCGGGAGACAAGAAGTATAAATGGTACAAAGACACGATCGTGGGACTGCTACAGGTACAACGTTAATGTAGTGCGCCGTTTTCTGCTAAGGCTGTAACCAATCAGAGGTTGACACGTGGAATGTGCAGGGCACGCCTTGTACGAATGATCTTCAGGTTCTTCGTACAGCAGAGAACGTGAGGGGCACGATCGTCTTAGCTTTGATCTTCAAATAATCTTCTAAGTCTTTAGTCTTCATACCACAGAGGCTCTGTCAAGTATGGCAGAGGCTCTGTGGCCTTGTCTTCTGTGAATGTCTTCTGAAGAGTCTTCACTTGGATCTTCTATCGGTGTCTTGGCAGAGGGTTTGTCGATGTCTTTACACTTAGCCTATTTTTCAATACTTCTTTACACAGAAGTTGGAGCTAACAATCTCCCCCTAAGTATTGAAAAATAAAAAAATGGAAAATCCATGGTTTTCTAGGCTAAGTACACGACAAGAGGTATTTGACCTATGTTGAAAGTTTACTCTTCATATAAGATTATGCCAGAGGCACTTACATTTGATTACATTGTACGATATGAAAAGTAAACAGAGGAAGGTTGAGGAATTCAGACTCTGGCATTTGGGAAATCATTGAATTTCCAGTTGTCGATTCCTCCACTTTTGAGTTCATGATAGAATTTAATGCAGAGGTTTCTGAACTTGATGACGGAGTCGATAACCTCTATCAATCTATCGGCTAGTGCTTGATCCATGAACTCAGTTCCTCTGTGCTCTATAAGATTTGCTCTGAACTCTATCAGAGAGCTTGTTGCATACTTCTGGCAATCAATCTCTAGGAATAGCCTTGACTTTCCAGCAGGATCTTGATAGACATACCCAATCTTTGGAAATGTTATGATGAAGTTTTGTCTTGCAAAGGAGGGGCAGTCATCTTCTGGTGGTGGGAGTCTTATTTGTTTTACTCCGAGGTCAAGTCCTACCTGGAAATCAGTCATGCTGTACATTAGAAAACCTTTCGCGCATTGCTTTCTTGTTCACCCGATATGCTCTCTGTACTTCGAGTCTAGTGTTATAGTTGTGTCAGGCCCAGCTCAGAATATCAGGCAAGTCATAGTGGCTATGAGAATTGGTTCTCGGTTCTGTCCATCCTTTTCTCTCTGTAGATGTTGTAGTGCATCTGAGTACCTCTTGTGCTAGAAAGCTTGCAGTATATAACTTTGTCAATTTTAGAGGTTGAGTAGACTTATTTGACCGGTTTGGCTGATGTTCTGTTGAAGACATCTTCGAGCTCCTTGAGTAATTCAGGGTTCAGAATGGATGGTGGCAGAGGATCGTTGATGGCTCTGCTGTACAAATACTTGTACACCACCTCTTCCATCTGTCGTGGAGGTGCAACGGGTGGAGGCATGGGCCTACGTAGAGCATCTATTTGGCTTTTTATTTGAGCCACCCTGTCTTCTGTAGGCTTTGCCTTTGGATCCAGGGCAGGGTTGGTTGTCAGAGGTTGAATATTGAAGGCCCAGTCTTCTTCTTCAGGTTTGGGTGTGACAAAGGCGTCGAAAGCACTCTTCATCAGTTTCTCTGTGGGTTGATGCTTTGGCTTCTTCTTTTTGGGTTCCTCTGTCTCTATTCCCTTCCCCTTGTCTTTTGCCTTAGGCTGTTCTGCTTGTTGGGTTTGGGTTGCCTATGTTGGTTTTATCTGTTGAGCTTCCAAGGGCTTGATTGTAGATGTGGGTTTGGTTTGAGGTTTGGTTGGTGAGGCTTCTGCTGATTTGCTCAGATATTTTCGTTTGTGAGCCAAGGTTTTGGTTTTGGGTTCTTCTGGTGCTTTGGGTTTGGGAGATGGAGTTTTTGTCTCTTCATCTTCTGGTGTAGGAGATTGTATTTTGGGTTCTTCTGGTGTTTTTGGTGTTGGGGAAGGTGGTTTGTCTTCTGTTGGTTTAGGTGATTGGGATGGTTGGTCTTCTTCTAAGGATGTAAGGATTTGAAATTCTTCAGTTGGTTTGGGGGTTGGAGATGGTAAGTCTTCTATGGTTATATGGGTTGTTTCCACAGAGGTGGGTGTTGCCTCTATGGTCTTCTGTTGGGTTCCTCCTTGGGTTTCTGTTGGGTTCCTCCTTGGGTTTCAGTTGGGGATGCTCGGGATATTGGTTCTGCTAATATTGGTGGAGCTGGTAGACGTCTGCTCGCAGCTTTGTCTTGTCTCCTTTTCTCCCCCTCAGGATGACCTGATGATCCATCAGAATCATCATCAGAGTCTTCCTGACCCTTGTCTTGTGTACCCTCTGCTCTGCACGTTGCTTCTGACTTTTTCGGTTGAGAGGCACCTGCGGCTATCATCTTAGCACACAAGTCATCGCAGATGCCTAGAAGATAATGGACCTCTCCCTCTGTGTTGAAATTCATCTTGCCCACGCTGGTGCGAAAGTCTTTGACATAATTGGCGTTGGCAGCAGTGAAGGCTTTAATGAACTCTGTGATTTGGTCGAGTATCCCTTGTCCAAACTCTGTTATTCGTGCTCTAGTCATGTAGTCGGAGGGCTTCCTGGATAGAGTTTCTCTTGTAGTTTGTTACTGGACAAGCTCTAGGGCCTTCTTTAGATCTTCAAGAGTAAGGCCCGTAGAGGTTGGGGATTGCGCTTGCTTCAACTTTTCGAGTAGATATTTGATAGAGGTCTGGAAGGCAGAGGTTGTTGCCTTCTCGAATTCAACGACAACAGAGGTGGCAGAGGTTGTTGCAGTTGTTTTCATTTGAGCACATGCATTTTTCACCTCTGTGGATAGGTTGTCCACTTTGGTGGTCATTTCAGATATGGCCCTGGTAGTTGATTCTGCAAGAGAGCTTTTCAACTCTCCCAACGAGTGGTTCACAGAGGTGACAAGGGTTTGGAACTCATCCCTTGCGACATGTAAATCAGGTGTAACCTCTGGGGGAACACGTTCATCCCCAGAGTGAGTCCCTGTTCCTGGGACACCTTCTTTCACCCCTGTGTTGATGTTGAGGGTGGAAGGATTTCCCTCTAATCCTTGAGCAGAGGCTTTTTGAGCCTCAGACTCTATAGAGGTTATGTTGAGAACATTGTCCTGATCCGCTCCAGAGACGGGTACAGGAGTATTCGTAAGTTGAATTAGGGACTTGTCTAGAGTCCCTTCGTCCATATGCACTCTAGGCTCCTCTGAAGAGCCGATTGGACTTAAGTATGTGCGTGTGGCAGAGGAAACAAATTCCTCTGCAGGGATGTCAGATGTGATCCGGGGCGAGGGAACACGAACTAAAGGTGAGTCCTTTGGAGAGGACACTCGTGGAATGATTTCCCCGGTTTCTAGTGGCACACAGGTGGAAAGAAGTTCCTCTGTCCGGTTTGCAGGGGTTGGGCTCGAGCTGTGCGGCTCTTTTTCAATAACACCTTCTGCCACTAGACTGGCGGTGTCAGAGATGTGGGTTGCACTGGGAATTGGTTGGGGTTGTGTGCCTCTTCCAACTTCGGCATCTTGTAAGGCTTCAGCCTCTGTCATACACCCTAACCTAAGGGTCTCTCTGTTAGCCTCTAACTCTGTGAAATCAACCATATCTTCTGGGTTTTTTCGTAGCACATCATAGCAGGGATGAGTGCCAAGTAATAAATGTACGTCCGGGTGCAGAAGACCTTCTGGAGTGTTTCCCTGAATGCCCTCAGGGGTTCTGTTGTCATCCTCTAGGTCTGAATCAAACCCAGAGACTGTGACAGTCGGGTTTGAGGTGTCCCAGTTGGTGATGGCTTATGCATTCCCCCCTGAGGTATCTAAAGAGTCAGCAATGTCAGGGCGTTGAAGAAAGGCAGAGAAGTCACCCTGATCTGCCTAGTTGATAGGAGTTGGGGATTACAGAGGTTGTTCACGAATTTCTTCTACCATTTTGGTTTCCTCTGCCATTGTCTACAGAGGTGTGAGGGGATTCTTTGTCTTCTTGCTCTTCTTTCTTTTTGGGTTGGGGGCACCTTCCTCAGAAGATTTGGGTTTTCTCTTCCTTTTCTTTTCTTTCAGAGGAGGGGAAGGTGCAGAGGATCCAACCACGGTTTCTGCTGGAGGAGATTGTTGGGTTTGTGCGATGCTTGTAGAGGTGCCCTCTATTGTTTTCTTTGATTTGGAGGCCTTCTTTTTGGGCGGAGTGGCAGAGGGTTTTTTCTTAGAAGCAGAGGTTTCTAGTTGGCTTCTCTGCAGAAGGAATCGTTCTTGTACTTGCTCGTGTTTTGCTAAGGCCTCTGCCCATTCTTCATCGCTCATCCTCTCAACTACCCGAGTTCCTAAGGGGGCTCCTAAACGTGGGGGTGTCACAGGACTTGGTTCTGGAGTGCTGTGATCGCGTATGTAAGCTAATCTAAGCTCCTCATCACTTGCATAGGTCAGAAGGGATGCTGGTAGGGGTCTGCAAGACTTGTATCCGTCCACATGCTCTGTTGGGGTATTCTTTGCCATAGGGTAGGTTTTGACGACTGGTCCCTCCATTGGCCATTTTTCTAAGAGGAGAAGGGGTTCCAGAAGTACACCTAGGATCCTTTGAAATTGTAGTGGGGGGAGATCTTTGCTTATTGGTTCTTTTGCCCTCTGTGAGGAGATTTTGTGATCTATTGTGTTGACTATTTCCTGCAACATAAGAGTGCCGTAATCCAAGGGCAAGTCATAGTATACCTCGAACATTATAGCCATGATCTGGTGGGATGTCTGATCAGGGCTGCCTACTTTGCCGGTTAGACATTTGTTAAGGATGGAGAAGAGTGTATTCCACAGAGGGGGAACCTATTTCTTCTGAAATCGTTCCTCTTCTTTAATTGGGTGTTGTATCCCAACATCTCTGCGAATCTGGAGTTAGCAAGTGCTTCAAAAATGAAGCTGGAGTCCTTCTTATATACTGCATGCATTTAATGCATGGCAGTTTACACTTTACACGTGGCAGCAGCTGATTGGTTGCATGTCATTGACCTTCGTAGACAACCTTAGTAGCCGCATGTTTGAACAGTGTAGTATCAGAGTGGTTGTACGATTTCAGAAAATAAGGAGGTTCTTTTTCTGACATATCGTACGAAGTCGTGCAAGGGTGGTTAAGACAAAAGTACTTTGTACGGAGGACTTCATGATCAACTTTTCGTTGATTCAGCGGTTTATCATTCTATATCAGCGAATGATAAAGTTCAGCGATAGCTAAAGTCTTGTACTTGATACTTCACGTTGAGTGGACAAATCTGAGTCTTCGCTGATCCGCATCAGTTCATTAGGAGACTTATCGCTGGTTCTTGAGCTTGATCTTCGACTTCAGCGTAGAACCTCTGTTGACGTGAAACTTGTCTTCAGAGATCATAAGTAAACAACTAACTTATCAGCGATCACCATAAGGACTGAACAGACTCAGAGTATTATGGTGAACAGTGTTCGTTGAATGTTTAATCTAAAGAGCGAGAGTTCCTATCAGCTGTACTGTAAAATCTTAGTACTTATCAACGATAGTGAAACTCTGATACATATTGTTTACTTACAATTTTCACTAAGTATATAAGAGAGGGTCATTATCAAATCACTGAGGGTTTGGATCAACAATAACTACAAGGACTAAATCTATAAAAATCAAAAACTGAAAACTACAGGGACTGAAAATGGAAAAACCTAAAACATAAAACTAGAAGGACTGAAAGTGTAAAAGACTCAAACTAAACTACCGGGACTAAAACTGACAAACTGAAAACCCATAACTAGACTTAACAGAAAACTTAACTAAGGACCAAATTTGTAAGAAAACTAACGAAAAAAGACCACAAATGTTAGAAAACTAACGGAACTAACAGAATTCCGTTAGTTTACTATTCATCTTCATCAACCTCTCGATCCAACCTGCAAAAATCAGTATGGAAACCAAATTTTTGACCAAAACTCTTCGTTTATGATCCCTTAAACTCCCTCAATCGATTAGAACTCAAAACACGCTTTCAAACTCTCGCTGATTTTTGTTGCGTTGAGATCCTTATTAAAATACCAATCAAATGCAATAAAAAATATCAATCATGCAACGATTTTCCATGACCCACGTTTTTTTCGGCGAAAGAAGGATGCGTGTTCTGTAATTTGAAGAGGATACGAGTTCTTTACTGAAGTATGATGCGAGTTCTATGAAAGAAGGTTGCGAGTTCTTGGAAGTGATTGTTGCTTGCGAGTTCTTTGTAATGGGTTGCGAGTTCTTGAAGAAGAGTGTTGCGAGTTCTGTGGATTACGCCTAGAGATGCCAAATGGGCCCGGGCCCGAAAAAGCCCGCCAAGAGCCCGAAGCCCGGCCTGCCCCTAGCCCGGCCCCAGCCCGCCCAAAGCCTGGTCTCGGCCCCCCGGACCCTAACCGGCCCTGATTTTGCGATATTTCTCGGCCCGGCCCGGGCCCGATCTCAAGCCCGGTTTAAGCCTGGCCCGGTTTAATTCAAAAATCTAGCTGTTTATTACCGTTTTAGAGTCGTTTTTAGCCGTTTTTTGTTTTTCTTGCCTCCAAAACACTATAAATAGGTAGTTGATGTATTGAGTTTGATACCAACTTACAAAAACGCAATTCTCGCTTACAATTCTCGATTTCTCGCTTTCTCGTGTTCATTTCATACAAATTCTCGCTTACAATTCTAATAGAACGTATTTTAAGTATGTTTGAGTGACCCAATTAAGTATTTTATAGTGGATACGAATAATATTTACTAAAAATGCAATTTATATATTTTTTTACAAGGCCCGATTTAGGCCCGATTTTGGGCCCGACCCGGCCCGGTCCCTTAGGCCCGGTCTTTTGAAAAGCCTGATCGGGCCCAACCCTCATCCACAAAGCCCGACCCGGCCCGGCCCGGGCCTGCCCAAAGCCCGGGCTTGTGAACAGTGTTTGGGCCCGGGCCCGCCTGTTTGGACATGTCTAATTATGCTTGATACGAGTTCTATGCAATATTTAGGATGCGAGTTCTATGATTTAGGAGGATACGAGAAGTGTGAGATGTAGCTTGCGAGTTGTTTGTGATGATGCCTGATGCGAGTTCTTTGGTTTAGTCTGATGCGAGTTCCATTGCTTGCGAGTTCTTTACACAACTCACACACACACAATAAACACTCACGCACACAGTAACACACGCAACACACACACACACTCACTTCTAATGCACACACACATATACATCATTGCTGTTGATCCGAAAACTTTTTAGATATGTGAAGGATCCAAAAGTTGCATTTAGAAGGATTCGAGAACTTTTATAAAAAAGTGATATGATACGAAAACCAATTTTTTATAAAAGTTGAATTTTCATCTTTCTTTTCTTCTTCTTTTTCTTGTCTTTGCTGTTGATTTCTGCAAAATGTCAAAAACTCACAAACAAGTTAGTTAATTTAAGATCAAAAGAACTAACACACATATTTTCAACAACAACTCATCAACAAAAATGGATTAAAATCTCAGATTTAAGACTTTTTCTCAAGAACATCAAGAACACATTCAAAAACATGATAAACACAAAAAATCCAAGAATCAAATTTATGCATTAAAACTTGAAATCTTTGGTTAAATCATGTCTAAAACATATTTTTGGAAACGATTTTGCACATAAATGGATCAAAACAACACAATTTTGCAAAATCAAACTCCAAAAATTTTCATAACTCACTTTTCTCAAGTATGGCAGAGGCTCTGTGGCCTTGTCTTCTGTGAATGTCTTCTGAAGAGTCTTCACTTGGATCTTCTATCGGTGTCTTGGCAGAGGGTTTGTCGATGTCTTTACACTTAGCCTATTTTTCAATACTTCTTTACACAGAAGTTGGAGCTAACAATCTCCCCCTAAGTATTGAAAAATAAAAAAATTGAAAATGGAGGATTTTCTATGCTAAGTACACAACAAGAGGTATTTGACCTCTGTTGAAAGTTTACTCTTCATATAAGATTATGCCAGAGGCACTTACATTTGATTACATTGTACGATATGAAAAGTAAACAGAGGAAGGTTGAGGAATTCAGACTCTGGCATTTGGGAAATCATTGAATTTACAGTTGTTGATTCCTCCACTTTTCAGTTCATGATAGAATTTGATGCAGAGGTTTCTGAACTTGATGACGGAGTCGATAACCTCTATCAATCTATCGGCTAGTGCTTGATCCATGAACTCAGTTCCTCTGTGCTCTATAAGATTTGCTCTGAACTCTATCAGAGAGCTTGTTGCATACTTCTGGCAATCAATCTCTAGGAATAGCCTTGACTTTCCAGCAGGATCTTGATAGACATACCCAATCTTTGGAAATGTTATGATGAAGTTTGGTCTTGCAAAGGAGGGGCAGTCATCTTCTGGTGGTGGGAGTCTTATTTGTTTTACTCCGAGGTCAAGTCCTACCTGGAAATCAGTCATGCTGTACATTAGAAGCCTTTCGCGCATTGCTTTCTTGTTCACCCGATATGCTCTCTGTACTTCGAGTCTAGTGTTATAGTTGTGTCAGGCCCAGCTCAGAAGATCAGGCAAGTCATAGGGGTTCTGAGAATTGGTTCTCGGTTCTGTCCATCCTTTTCACTCTGTAGATGTTGTAGTGCATCTGAGTACCTCTTGTGCTAGAAAGCTTACAGTATATAACTTTGTCAATTTTAGAGGTTGAGTAGACTTGTTTGACCGGTTTGGCTGATGTTCTGTTGAAGACATCTTCGAGCTCCTTGAGTAATTCAGGGTTCAGAATGGATGGTGGCAGAGGATCGTTGATGGCTCTGCTGTACAAATACTTGTACACCACCTCTTCCATCTGTCGTGGAGGTGCAACGGGTGGAGGCATGGGCCTACGTAGAGCATCTATTTGGCTTTTTATTTGAGCCACCCTGTCTTCTGTAGGCTTTGCCTTTGGATCCAGGGCAGGGTTGGTTGTCAGAGGTTGAATATTGAAGGCCCAGTCTTCTTCTTCAGGTTTGGGTGTGACAAAGGCGTCGAAAGCACTCTTCATCAGTTTCTCTGTGGGTTGATGCTTTGGCTTCTTCTTTTTGGGTTCCTCTGTCTCTATTCCCTTCCCCTTGTCTTTTGCCTTAGGCTGTTCTGCTTGTTTGGTTTGGGTTGCCTATGTTGGTTTTATCTGTTGAGCTTCCAAGGGCTTGATTGTAGATGTGGGTTTGGTTTGAGGTTTGGTTGGTGAGGCTTCTGCTGATTTGCTCAGATATTTTCGTTTGTGAGCCAAGGTTTTGGTTTTGGGTTCTTCTGGTGCTTTGGGTTTGGGAGATGGAGTTTTTGTCTCTTCAGCTTCTGATGTAGGAGATTGTATTTTGGGTTCTTCTAGTGTTTTTGGTGTTGGGGAAGGTGGTTTGTCTTCTGTTGGTTTAGGTGATTGGGATGGTTGGTCTTCTTCTAAGGATGTAAGGATTTGAAATTCTTCAGTTGGTTTGGGGGTTGGAGATGGTAAGTCTTCTATGGTTATATGGGTTGTTTCCACAGAGGTGGGTGTTGCCTCTATGGTCGTCAGTTGGGTTCCTCCTTGGGTTTCAGTTGGGGATGCTCGGGATATTGGTTCTGCTAATATTGGTGGAGCTGGTAGACGTCCGCTCGCAGCTTTGTCTTGTCTCCTTTTCTCCCCCTCAGGATGACCTGATGATCTATCAGAATCATCATCAGAGTCATCCTGACCCTTGTCTTGTGTACCCTCTGCTCTGCACGTTGCTTCTGACTTTTTCGGTTGAGAGGCACCTGTGGCTATCATCTTAACACACAAGTCATCGCAGATGCCTAGAAGATAATGGACCTCTCCCTCTGTGTTGAAATGCATCTTGCCCAAGCTGGTGCGAAAGTCTTTGACATAATTGGCGTTGGCAGCAGTGAAGGCTTTAATGAACTCTGTGATTTGGTCGAGTATCCCTTGTCCAAACTCTGTTATTCGTGCTCTAGTCATGTAGTCGGAGGGCTTCCTGGATAGAGTTTCTCTTGTAGTTTGTTACTGGACAAGCTCTAGGGCCTTCTTTAGATCTTCAAGAGTAAGGCCCGTAGAGGTTGGGGATTGCGCTTGCTTCAACTTTTCGAGTAGATATTTGATAGAGGTCTGGAAGGCAGAGGTTGTTGCCTTCTCGAATTCAACGACAACAGAGGTGGCAGAGGTTGTTGCAGTTGTTTTCATTTGAGCACATGCATTTTTCACCTCTGTGGATAGGTTTTCCACTTTGGTGGTCATTTCAGATATGGCCCTGGTAGTTGATTCTGCAAGAGAGTCAAGAGAGCTTTTCAACTCTCCCAACGAGTGGTTAACAGAGGTGACAAGGGTTTGGAACTCATCCCTTGCGACATGTAAATCAGGTGTAACCTCTGGGGGAACACGTTCATCCCCAGAGTGAGTCCCTGTTCCTGGGACACCTTCTTTCACCCCTGTGTTGATGTTGAGGGTGGAAGGATTTCCCTCTAATCCTTGAGCAGAGGCTTTTTGAGCCTCAGACTCTATAGAGGTTCTGTTGAGAACATTGTCCTGATCCGCTCCAGGGATGGGTACAGGAGTATTCTTAAGTTGACTTAGGGATTTGTCTAGAGTCCCTTCGTCCATATGCACTCTATGCTCCTCTGAAGAGCCGATTGGACTTAAGTGTGTGCGTGTGGCAGAGGAAACAAATTCCTCTGCAGGGATGTCAGATGTGATCCGGGGCGAGGGAACACGAACTAAAGGTGAGTCCTTTGGAGAGGACACTCGTGGAATGGTTTCCCCGGTTTCTAGGGGCACACAGGTGGAAAGAAGTTCCTCTGTCCGGTTTGCAGGGGTTGGGCTCGAGATGTGCGGCTCTTTTTCAATAACACCTTCTGCCACTAGACTGGTGGTGTCAGAGATGTGGGTTGCACTGGGAATTGGTTGGGGTTGTGTGCCTCTTCCAACTTCGGCATCTTTTAAGGCTTCAGCCTCTGTCATACACCCTAACCTAAGGGTCTCTCTGTTAGCCTCTAACTCTGCGAAATCAACCATATCTTCTGGGTTTTTTCGTAGCACATCATAGCAGGGATGAGTGCCAAGTAAAGAATGTACGTCCGGGTGCAGAAGACCTTCTGGAGTGTTTCCCTGAATGCCCTCAGGGGTTCTGTTGTCATCCTCTAAGTCTGAATCAACCCAGAGACTGTGACAGTCGGGTTTGAGGTGTCCCAGTTGGTGATGGCTTATGCATTCCCCCCTGAGGTATCTAAAGAGTCAGCAATGTCAGGGCATTGAAGAAAGGCAGAGAAGTCACCCTGATCTGCCTAGTTGATAGGAGTTGGGGATTACAGAGGTTGTTCACGAATTTCTTCTACCATTTCGGTTTCCTCTGCCATTGTCTGCAGAGGTGTGAGGGGCTTCTTTGTCTTCTTGCTCTTCTTTCTTTTTGGGTTGGGGGCACCTTCCTCAGAAGATTTGGGTTTTCTCTTCCTTTTCTTTTCTTTCAGAGGAGGGGAAGGTGCAGAGGATCCAACCACGGATTCTGCTGGAGGAGATTGTTGGGTTTGTGCAATGCTTGTAGAGGTGCCCTCTATTGTTTTCTTTGATTTGGAGGCCTTCTTTTTGGGGAGAGTGGCAGAGGGGTTTTTCTTAGAAGCAGAGGTTTCTAGTTGGCTTCTCTGCAGAAGGAATCGTTCTTGTACTTGCTCGTGTTTTGCTAAGGCCTCTGCCCATTCTTCATCGCTCATCCTCTCAACTACCCGAGTTCCTAAGGGGGCTCCTAAACGTGGGGGTGTCACAGGACTTGGTTCTGGAGTGCTGTGATCGCGTATGTAAGCTAATCTAAGCTCCTCATCACTTGCATAGGTCAGAAGGGATGCTGGTAGGGGTCTGCAAGACTTGTATCCGTCCACATGCTCTGTTGGGGTATTCTTTGCCATAGGGTAAGTTTTGACGACTGGTCCCTCCATTGGCCATTTTTCTAAGAGGAGAAGGGGTTCCAGAAGTACACCTAGGATCCTTTGAAATTGTAGTGGGGGAAGATCTTTGCTTATTGGTTCTTTTGCCCTCTGTGAGGAGATTTTGTGATCTATTGTGTTGACTATTTCCTGCAACATAAGAGTGTCGTAATCCAAGGGCAAGTCATAGTATACCTCGAACATTATAGCCATGATCTGGTGGGATGTCTGATCAGGGCTGCCTACTTTGCCGGTTAGGCATCTGTTAAGGATGGAGAAGAGTGTATTCCACAGAGGGGGAACCTATTTCTTCTGAAATCGTTCCTCTTCTTTAATTGGGTGTTGTATCCCAACATCTCTGCGAATCTGGAGTTAGCAAGTGCTTCAAAAATGAAGCTGGAGTCCTTCTTATATACTGCATGCATTTAATGCATGGCAGTTTACACTTTACACGTGGCAGCAGCTGATTGGTTGCATGTCATTGACCTTTGTAGACAACCTTAGTAGCCGCATGTTTGAACAGTGTAGTATAAGAGTGGTTGTACGATTTCAGACAATAAGGAGGTTCTTTTTCTGACATATCGTACGGAGTCGTGCAAGGGTGGTTAAGACAAAAGTATTTTGTACGGAGGTCTTCATGATCAGCTTTTCGTTGATTCAGCGGTTTATCATTCTATATCAGCGAATGATAAAGTTCAGCGATAGCTAAAGTCTTGTACTTGATATTTCACGTTGAGTGGACAAATCTGAGTCTTCGCTGATCCGCATCAGTTCATTAGGAGACTTGTCGCTGGTTCTTGAGCTTGATCTTCGACTTCAGCGTAGAACCTCTGTTGACGTGAAACTTGTCTTCAGAGATCATAAGTAAACAACTAACTTATCAGCGATCATCATAAGGACTGAACAGACTCAGAGTATTATGGTGAACAGTGTTCGTTGAATGTTTAATCTAAAGAGCGAGAGTTCCTATCAGCGGTACTGTAAAATCTTAGTACTTATCAGCGATAGTGAAACTCTGATACATATTGTTTACTTACAATTTTCACTAAGTATATAAGAGAGGGTCATTATCAAATCACTGAGGGTTTGGATCAACAATAACTACAAGGACTAAATCTATAAAAATCAAAAACTGAAAACTACAGGGACTGAAAATGGAAAAAACTAAAACATAAAACTAGAAGGACTGGAAGTGTAAAAGACTCAAACTAAACTACAGGGGCTAAAACTGACAAACTGAAAACCCATAACTAGACTTAACAGAAAACTTAACTAATGACCAAATTTATAAGAAAACTAACGAAAAAAGACCACAAATGTTAGAAAACTAACGGAACTAACGGAATTCCGTTAGTCTATCTTCATCAACCTCTCGATCCAACCTGCAAAAATCAGTATGGAAACCAAATTTTTGACCAAAACTCTTCGTTTATGATCCCTTAAACTCCCTCAATCGATTAGAACTCAATACATGCTTTCAAACTCTCGTTGATTTTTGTTGCGTTGAGATCCTTATTAAAATACCAATCAAATGCAATCAAAAAATATCAATCATGCAACGATTTTCCATGACCCACGTTTTTTTCGGCGAAAGAAGTATGCGTGTTCTGTAATTTGAAGAGGATACGAGTTCTTTACTGAAGTATGATGCGAGTTCTATGAAAGCAGGTTGCGAGTTCTTGGAAGTGATAGTTGCTTGCGAGTTCTTTGTAATGGGTTGTGAGTTCTTGAAGAAGAGTGTTGCGAGTTCTGTGGATTACGCCTAGAGATGGCCAAATGGGCCCGGGCCCGAAAAAGCCCGCCAAGAGCCCGAAGCCCGGCCTGCCCAAAGCCCGGCCCCGGCCCCCCCAAAGCCCGGTCTCGGCCCCCCGGGCCCTAACATGCCATGATTTTGCGAAATTTCTCGGCCCGGCCCGGGCCCGATCACAAGCCCGGTTTAAGCCCGGCCCGGTTTAATTCAAAAATCTAGCCGTTTATTACCGTTTTAGAGTCGTTTTTAGCCGTTTTTTTGGTTTTTCTTGCCTCCAAAACACTATAAATAGGTAGTTGATGTATTGAGTTTGATACCAACTTACAAAAAACGCAATTCTCGCTTACAATTCTCGATTTCTCGCTTTCTCGTGTTCATTTCATACAAATTCTCGCTTACAATTCTAATAGAACGTATTTTAAGTATGTTTGAGTGACCCAATTAATTATTTTATAGAGGATACGAATAATATTTACTAAAAATGCAATTTATATATTTTTTTACAAGGCCCGATTTAGGCCCGACCCGGCCCGGTCCCTTAGGCCCGGTCTTTTGAAAAGCCTGATCGGGCCCAGCCCTCATCCACAAAGCCCGACCCGGCCCGGCCCGGGCCTGCCCAAAGCCCGGGCTTGTGAACAGTGTTTGGGCCCGGGCCCGCCCGTTTGGACATGTCTAATTATGCCTGATACGAGTTCTATGCAATATTTAGGATGCGAGTTCTATGATTTAGGAGGATACGAGAAGTGTGAGATGTAGCTTGCGAGTTGTTTGTGATGATGCCTGATGCAAGTTCTTTGGTTTAGTCTGATGCGAGTTCCATTGCTTGCGAGTTCTTTACACAACTCACACACACACAATAAACACTCACGCACACAGTAACACACGCAACACACACACACTCACTTCTCATGCACACACACATATACATCATTGCTGTTGATCCGAAAACTTTTTAGATATGTGAAGGATCCAAAAGTTGCATTTAGAAGGATTCGAGAACTTTTATAAAAAAGTGATATGATCCGAAAACCAATTTTTTATAAAAGTTGAATTTTCATCTTTCTTTTCTTCTTCTTTTTCTTATTTCTGCAAAATGTCAAAAACTCACAAACAAGTTAGTTAATTTAAGATCAAAAGAACTAACAAACATATTTTCAACAACAACTCATCAACAAAAATGGATTAAAATCTCAGATTTAAGACTTTTTCTCAAGAACATCAAGAACACATTCAAAAACATGATAAACACAAAAATTCCAAGAATCAAATTTATGCATTAAAACTTGAAATCTTTGGTTAAATCACGTCTAAAACATGTTTTTGGAAACGATTTTGCACAGAAATGGATCAAAACAACACAATTTTGCAAAATCAAACTCCAAAAATTTTCATAACTCACTTTTCTCAAGTATGGCAGAGGCTCTGTGGCCTTGTCTTCTGTGAATGTCTTCTGAAGAGTCTTCACTTGGATCTTCTATCGGTGTCTTGGCAGAGGCTTTGTCGATGTCTTTACACTTAGCCTATTTTTCAATACTTCTTTACACAGAAGTTGGAGCTAACAATCTCCCCCTAAGTATTGAAAAATAAAAAAAATGGAAAATCCATGGTTTTCTAGGCTAAGTACACGACAAGAGGTATTTGACCTCTGTTGAAAGTTTACTCTTCATATAAGATTATGCCAGAGGCACTTACATTTGATTACATTGTACGATATGAAAAGTAAACAGAGGAAGGTTGAGGAATTCAGACTCTGGCATTTGGGAAATCATTGAATTTCCAGTTGTTGATTCCTCCACTTTTGAGTTCATGATAGAATTTGATGCAGAGGTTTCTGAACTTGATGACGGAGTCGATAACCTCTATCAATCTATCGGCTAGTGCTTGATCCATGAACCCAGTTCCTCTGTGCTCTATAAGATTTGCTCTGAACTCTATCAGAGAGCTTGTTGCATACTTCTGCCAATCAATCTCTAGGAATAGCCTTGACTTTCCAGTAGGATCTTGATAGACATACCCAAACTTTGGAAATGTTATGATGGAGTTTGGTCTTGCAAAGGAGGGGCAGTCATCTTCTGGTGGTGGGAGTCTTATTTGTTTTACTCCAAGGTCAAGTCCTACCTGGAAATCAGTCATGTTGTACATTAGAAGCCTTTCGCGCATTGCTTTCTTGATCACCTGATATGCTCTCTGTACTTCGAGTCTAGTGTTATAGTTCTGTCTGGCCCAGCTCAGAAGATCAGGCAAGTCATAGGGGCTTTGAGAATTGGTTCTCGGTTCTGTCCATCCTTTTCACTCTGTAGATGTTGTAGTGGATCTGAGTACCTCTTGTGCTAGAAAGCTTGCAGTATAGAACTTTGTCAATTTTAGAGGTTGAGTAGACTTGTTTGACCGGTTTGGCTGATGTTCTGTTGAAGACATCTTCGAGCTCCTTGAGTAATTCAGGGTTCAGAATGGATGGTGGCAGAGGATCGTTGATGGCTCTGATGTACAAATACTTGTACACCACCTCTTCCATCTGTCGTGGAGGTGCAACGGGTGGAGGTATGGGCCTACGTAGAGCATCCATTTGGCTTTTTATTTGAGCCACCCTGTCTTCTGTAGGCTTTGCCTTTGGATCCAGGGCAGGGTTGGTTGTCAGAGGTTGAATATTGAAGGCCCAGTCTTCTTCTTCAGGTTTGGGTGTGACAAAGGCGTCGAAAGCACTCTTCATAAGTTTCTCTGTGGGTTGATGCTTTGGCTTCTTCTTTTTGGGTTCCTCTGTCTCTATTCCCTTCCCCTTGTCTTTGACTTTACAATGTTTGACTATTACAAGACTTTTCAATAAATCTTGAATACAATAATGCTCTAACACAAATTATCATGTTGAGGGGGGTTAGCAAAAGCTGAGGGGGAGTAACTGTTGTTTGACCAGTTCCGAGATTGATCAGTTTCGAAAAGAGTTGTTTTTAAGTGTACAAGTGTTCAATTCTTCTCATCCCTTATCAAGTGGTGTTTGCTACAAAGTATTATTTCCTCCTTCGAGCATATTGGTTCTACAAGTTCTTAAAGCTAAAGCTGAAAGCATATTCAACTCGCGGTTCAAAGACAGATTCATGATTCTAAACTAAAGATGCACTGTGGGATGTAACATAACTCGCACATTATCGTTCTTGTGTGCTTATCGGATGTGTTGAGTTTCTACAGTTGAAAGCTGCTTTTCATGCACTCAGTCGAGGTAATTGTTCGTTGAATCTGGGTATAAAGTTGAAGATATGAAGATCAAGAGCTTTATTCAAGGGGGAGCATTGAAAGATACGAAGACAAGCAACACCAAAGTGTTTCAAAGATTCAAGAGGAAGAGAAGATCAAGACCTAAAGTTTTCAAGACCAATTTTTCTTTATATAACTTTAGGGGGAGATTGTTAGGACCATAAATGTCCTATTAATTAGAAAGTTATATAAAGAATTATAGAGATTATTTATTAATTGTAAAAGCCTTTATTTGTTTAAATGGGCTTATTTAGAGCTTAATGGGCCATGGGCTTTTAGTCTTAGCCCTAGGTATAAATAGTTAGCTTAACTTTTAGAATTAGGTTAATCGTTCATTACTCTTATTGAATATTCTCTCTGAACATATTGTAACCTTTTTGAATATCAATCATATGGATGACGACCTATTGATCCGAGTTGTTGATTATTATTGTTACTTGATTGTTAAACTGGGATCTACATCTTCTCTAGCTCTTGTGAGTGACTCTTCCAAAAGATCTGTATGCATTCCTAGAATCACATATCCTTCTAATTCTGACCATAATAGTCAGGAAGATACCAATGATCATTCGAAGGCATATCTGTGATGCCAATGATGAAGGCGAGGAAACCCCTGTTGATCAACTGTCAGATGGTATAGCCATGCTGCCAGGTTACTCCAAACCTAGATCCCGTTTTTCTTCTGGAAAGTCTAAATTTTCTAGAAAGTCTTCTCAAAGTTTTCCCAAGAACTATTCAAATGATAAATCAAATGAGGAATGCTTTAAATGTGGGAAGAAAGGGCACTTTGCCTATGAGTGCAGAAGCAAATTCTCTGAAAGATCTAAGAACTCCTCCTCTGGTCGTTCTATTTCAAAATCTAGCAGATCTAGACCTGATACGAATTTCTCTTCCTCTCAAAATTTGGCCAACCTGTTTCCTCTGTGAACTCTGAACGTGCTGAAAAGTACAAGGCTAAATATAAAAGAGAGAAAGAAAGAAATGAAATTCTTTCCAAAAAGGGAAATGGTCTGTTGGCTGAATCTCATGATTGGGCAAATGAACCCACATCTAACAGTGATAAGGACATGGCCAATATTTGTTTCATGGAAAAGATCAATGACATAAATGACATTGAGGAACCTCCTTCCTCTATGGCTTTAGTCTCAACAGGATGTTCCTCCTCATCCACTCAGGTACATCCCTTTCTTTCTCTTACTGATGCTGAAAAGATTGTAGCATATGATTCTTTAATTATAGACTTCTATGATGCTAAAGATGCTCAGAAAAAGGCAAATGCTCAGATAAAAGCTCTCTCCTCTGAACTTCAAATCTGTCTTTCTCAACTAAAACATTTTGACAAAAATCAAAGCTGAGATTGAAGATCTGAAAAACATAAGTTTCACACTTGCTAAAGAGAAAAATAAGATGTTCAAAAGACTTTAAAAGGAACAAGAAATTGTGAAAAAGTAGACTAGCTCTTCTAAGAACATAGAAAAGATTTTTCAAGACCAAATGAATTGTGATGACAAATCCGGACTTGGTTTTGGCAAAATGGACATTGACTCTTCCTCAAATGTTCATGCTTCCACTTCCTTTGTGCTCCCTTCTTTTTATGAGTCATCTGAAAACCATTCATGTGATTCATTGTCAATGAACTATACTGACCTTTCTGAAGCTTTGAAGTTTGGGATGTTCATCAAAGCTAAAGGCAATGCTTCAACTTCTGAAGTTGAAGAAGCCCAAGGCTCTAATGATCTTTCCAAACCTGTTCATGAGCTGATGAAATCCTTACACAAAGCCTCCTCCCCTGAACCTAAGCCTTCAAAGATTCCCAAAAGAGAACCTGAACCTTCTTCAAATAGATTTACCACTTCTAACAAAGGGAAATCAGTAGCCGATTCCCATCACAAAAGAAAAGCTCCAAAGAAATATCCTGGTAAATCTTCTACTCTTCAATTCCTCGGAATGTGATCCTAAATAGGTCAAATTCCAAAGAGTCTCCTCATTCTCCAACCTTCAACCCTGACTAAGGAATTATAGGATCCAAACCTCTCGCTTCATCCTCTTTAGCCAAGACCATAAAAGTCAATGTGAAAGGTCAAAGCAAGGAAAGTGGTCAAAGTTTTAAAAAAGTTTTTATGAATAGAAAATGTTATAACTGTGGTGACACTTTTCATATGGCTAAAGATTGTCCTCTTGAAAAAATGGACTGGAAATCTTCTAAAGACCTCTCTGCTTCTTCTTCTAACCCAAAAGGACCCATCTCCAAGTGGGTACCAAGCAACTAATTTTTCTGTGACTGCAGGTCTACGGACATCAACAGATCTGGTATCTAGATAGTGGATGTTCGCATCACATGACTGGAAATAAGTCTCTTCTTGTTAACTACGTGTCAGCTAAAGGTCCATATGTCACCTTTGGTGATAACTCTCTAGGCAGTACTAAAGGCTACGGAACTCTCTCTTATGGTTCCGTTACCATTAATAAAGTAGCATATGTTGAAGGCTTGATGCACAACCTCTTGAGCATAAGTCAGTTGTGTTATCTCGGATACAAAGTAATCTTTGAACTGTCCATATATACGGTGGTTGACAAAAACATGCAAGTTGTACTTTCCGGGAACAGAAAAAATGTCTATGTGATAGACATGGGACAAAGCTCCTCTTTCAGAAGAAACATCTATTTTGTTTCTGAAAACTCTACAAAAAAAGCTGGCTTTGGCATAAGCGTCTCTCCCATCTCAACTTCAAGACTCTAAATGTTCTCTCTAATCAAGAACTTGTCACTGGAATGCCAAAGGTGACCTTTGTGAAAGAAAAACTATTTGCTGCTTGTGAGAAGGGAAAGCTCATAAAATCCTCGTTCAAATCCAAGCAATGCTTCTCAATCTCTCAACCTCTTCAGATGCTGCACATTGATCTTTGTGGACCAGTTAGCACTCCTAGCCTTGGTGGAAGAAGGTATATTCTTGTTATTATTGATGAATTTACATGTTACATCTGGGTATTTTTTCTCAGGTATAAAAGTGACACTTTTGAAGAAATCATAAAGTTCATCAAAAGGTCTGAAGTACTGATCGGGTAGCTGGTGAGATCCGTAAAAGTGATAACGACACTGAATTCAAAACAGTGTTTTAGATGACTTCTTCACTAAAAAGGGCATCTCTCAGAACTTTTCAGCTGTACGGACTCCACAACAAAATGGTGTGGTGGAGAGAAAGAACAGGACGCTGTGTGAAGCTGCCAGATCCATGCTGAGTGAATCTCACCTGCCTACCTATTTTTGGGCTGAAGCAATTAACACTGCATGCCTTACCCAAAATTGGTCTATCATTGTAAAAAGACATAATAAGACCCCTTATGAAGTCTTTTATGGTAAAAAAACCTAACATCAGTTTTCTTCATATATTTGGGTGTGTTTGCTTTATCTTAAATGATAGAGAAAACTTGGGCAAGTTTGATCCTAAAGCTGATGAAGGAATATTCGTGGGAAACTCTCTTACCTCTAATGCTTTCAAGGTTTACAACCTTCGGAGAAAATGCATTGATGAATCAATACATGTCAAGTTTGATGACCTCAAAGTATCATCCATTTCTTTAGATGATGATGAATTTAATAGTTGGATCACCTCTTGCATTGGTGATGGTTCTCTTCCCACATCACCTAACCCAACTATCCTTGTACCATTTCCTCAAAATCTTAACTCTCAAGACAATAATCCTTCCACATCTTCAAACCCTTCTCCAAACCAAGAAGAAAATCCTCAGTCGATCCAAACTTTCCAAAACCAAAATTCTCTTCAAAACACCTCCGTTTCTCAACCTTCAAAATTTCCCTCTTCATCAAATCCAGCCGATATTCCATCCATCAATCCTGAAGACTTACCCTCTACCTCTCACTTACAACCTTCTTTTCCTCCAGCATTGCCTCCTGCACTTCAATAGACCAAAGATCATCCAATTGATCAAATAATTGGTGATCAACAAGCTGGTGTCCAAACTCGGAGAGGAGTTGGTAACATATGTCTCTATGTGAATTTTCTGTCCACCATAGAGCCTAAGAAGGTTGAAGAAGCTCTAGCTGATCCATGTTGGATCACTGCAATGCAAGAAGAACTCTCTCAGTTTGAAAGAAACAAGGTCTGGAGATTGGTTCCTTGTACTCCCAGAAAAACAATCATAGGAACCAAGTGGGTCTTTAGAAACAAGATGGACGAAGAAGGCACTGTCATCAGAAATAAAGCCATGGCTTCTTCAAATAATCCTTTATCCCATGAAGACTTGGTCTTCAACCCTTGCAATCACCTTGCAAGATTTGCAACCGACCCGGATCATGGTGAACACAATCAAGTCTCTTTCTTTCTCCAAAAATCTCCTCTACAATACGCCTTCACCAAGACTCTAAAAATGAGGAAAATGCTAATTGGAAACTTTAGGATCTCTTGCATCTACGAAGATCGTACCAAACAAATATCGACTTCCATTCTCTCCGACTCAAACGAATCCGACCTTACTTTCGGGGTTGAAGATGTTCGTTCCGCTCTACATCTACCAACTTTTCCAAATTATGAAAAGTTCCCTCTCGGCACGGAACATGATGAAGGGGTGAGTGCAATCAACTACATCCACAAAAAGGGCGGTAAAGCTCATGGTACTCTCCTTCGCAAGAATATGGGTCCGGTATGGAACTTCTTCTTTGCCCATATTATTTTATGTCTAAGTCGCAAAAACGGGGGTTACGACCAATCCACGTCATATATCACTAAACTTGCACATGCCATTATGTTCCAAAGAAAGATAGGCTATGCACAATACTTCTTTGATGAATTGGTTAGTGTCATCTCTCCACCTAAACGGCCACATGTAGACTTTCCTCGATTTATCTCTCTCCTTATCTCTCACAAGATGGCAGATAGATTCTCAACCGCGACCCGAATGGTACCGATCATCCACTTCTACCAGATATGTCTTCTTTCGTTAACTCTCCCGATCTACAATGGGGTGATGCCCAGGACACTCGTCCCATTCTGGCTCCCTCCAATGTAGTGGACCCTCCTCCCTCTACTCGAGTGAAACTGGTAAGAAAATCAAAAAAATCAAAAGCTTCCGGTAACTCCGCACTAGCTTCTCTGACTTTGCCACAAAAAGAACCTTTGGTGGCTTCCCAGGTCAAAACGCATTCCAAAAATCGGAGTCACTCCTTATCCCCTCCTAAGTCTTTTCCAAAAAGACTTAAGGATCCTTTTAGGGCCATAACCTCCTATCCAGCAACCGATTCTCAACAAATCGGGAGCTGTTGAAATTGTCCCTATAGGGCCCAGGGAATCTGCTACACCCGAACCTAGCTCCTCCGTTGCCTCCCTAAAGGTTTCGGTTGACAAAGCGGGGACCCACATTATTCCTTCCTCCACATACTCTTTAGTGGATGAAGATGACTTGGATTCCTCTCCAGTCCAATGTACTGCTTTCTCACTGCACGACCATTCACATGATATTTTTGCACAACACAATGATGGGTCGGTTCCTCCCCAAATCGATCTGCAGGGTTTACACTCTCTATTTATTACCTTGTCTCAGAAGATCCACAGGTAACACAAAGTTCTGAAGATCAGGCAGTTTTTACTCACCATGCAGACCAATCTTCTGAAGATCCTCTCCACCAATCTTCCGAAGATCCTCCAGTTTCTTCCGAAGATTCTTCCAACCATTCTTTCGAAGATCCTCTCCACCAATCTTCCGAAGATTCCTCCGATCAATCTTCCAAAGATCGGCCCAAAGAGAGACTTGAAGTACACTCTGTCATTCCGCCGATTACCACCATTGAAAACCAATCGGCCATCCCGAAGATCACGAACGCCGAAGCTCAATCGGGCATCCGACCGCTTAGGCTTGACGACCCTCAATCGGTCCCTCCTCTATTTACAGGCCCTCACTATGAAGTTCGGCCATCTGGAACACCAATTGAACAACAGTTTGTCATCTACTTCCCTAATGATCTTCTTGAAGACATCCGTGACAGTAACATGCAACATCGTATTTGGGATCTCAGGTTCAATCTCTTATGGATTCCAACACTCATCTCACCCTCTCTATGGCAGCTTTAAAAGCTGCTCCTGATGCTCGGAATGCCGAAGTAAAGAAGTTTCAAGCTTAATCTAAACACCAAAAAGACATAAATACAGAGCTCCTAGCTTCCCTCAAATCACTTCATGTCAAAGTGGCCATTTCAACGACTAAAGTGATGAATTGTGAAGTCCAAGGATATGTAATGGATCCGGATAAACTTGGCATGATTCGGAGGATCACCGATTGCATGGATGGTATGTCTACTAATTTTGATAATGTCTGTGAAATTCTCAGGAGTCTTCCCCGGTCAACCGCTGAGGGGCAGAAGTCCAAACATGTACCAAAGCCTCCTGCTTTTTCGGTCGTTATGGCAGCGGTCAACGGGATCCTACCTCCAGAGAAAGGTTAGCTGCCAAATTTATTGAAATTAGTGCATCCCAAAAGTCAGCAATCGCCACATCAGCCACCAGAGATTTTTCCTCTTCCCCTTATCCTTCTGAGGGGGACAAAAAGATAGATAAAAGGAAAGACAAAATCTCACCTGAAGAAGAGGCCAAGTCGGCCAAAGATGAACAGAAAACAAGAGTTCATTTCCACATTCTTGAAGTTGATAAACTCAAGCTTCAACCTCCCTCGTCCACTCTTGGTCTTTTTGCACAAGAACTAATGGAAGCAACTGATCTTCAAGAAAACTTTGAAGCTTCAAAGAAAAAGGCAGCAACTGACTTTCTCCTTTTGGACAAGAAGAATATCCTCAAGAATCTGGCTGACAAAAATGCTCTTGTAAGTACGGAGGGTTTGAACTTCACACCGCCTCTTAACCAGCTCCATCCCCCATCTACAGTGATCACCACTCCTATCCGGGGCATTTACCTTGGTAGGACCATAAATGTCCTATTAATTAGAAAGTTATATAAAGAATTATAGAGTTTAATTTATAACTTGTAAAAGCCTTAATAATGTTTAATGGGCTTAGTTTAGCTTATGGTCCATGGGCTTTAGGGATTAAGCCCTAGGTATAAATAGTTTATTTTATGTGAGAATTAGGAAAGAATGATTGATTATCAGTTTGTGCGTTAATAGAGATAGAGAGGGTTTTACATTCAAACCTATTGTAACTGTCTTAATCATTTAATACGAAGTAAAGCATGCGATTCAAGTCATTGTTACTTGTAAAACTGGGATCTACATGTGGTATCAGAGCAGAGAGACAAAGATATCGATCCAAAAGGTATTCAAGTTTCTGGTTGTTTATCGAACTGTAAGTTTTTCTTGAAATCCATGTTTGTGGTTTATGCTAAATTGTTGAGTTCTAATCATTCAAAATCGTTTCTCCAAGTATAATTAAGGTTTCTGCAAAGTTTTACAGATTAATTCAAAGTTTTGAAGTGTTAATTGCAAAAATTGCTTTATTGAGTTTTGTGTCTGTGTTCTAAAAAATATTTGATTTTTCATCAAAATAGTGTGTTTGTGCAAAATTGAAGTGGGTTCGGTTGTTTTTGTGTTTTTGGTTGTTTAAAATCTTTCAGGAATCGATTCGTGAAACCTAGTTCATTCCCAAATCCAAATCCGTCGCTCAGCCGGTTTTTCCGGACGTTTGCAAAATTCTATCCGGGTAAGTTTCTTCGAACTCAATTCAGACATACAAGTGTCTGGACACACTATCCGGTATCGAAATCCAGACATACACTTCTTCGGGCTCTTGCTATCCGATCGTTCTATCCGGACTCGTGTTATCCGGAAGTCTACCCGGATTGTTCAATTCCTGGTCATACCCGGATCGCAGACACTTCCCGGTAAGCTTTCTGTATCCTACTATCCAGTTACTTCTTTCCGGAAACCTTTCACCCGGAAACTCCATTAGGTTTAAGAACTTTCCGGATTCGACATCCGAACTTCCATTCGGAAATCATATCCGGATTACACAGTTACCGGAAACCACATCCAACACTTCACCCGTACACTCTTATCCGGAAACCTCACCCGAATTACATATCCAGGAGCTTTCTGAACTCTCAGTTTTAAAAAATATTATCGGGGCGCTGCCCCCAGACCCCCGTGCTACGTCGCCGAAGGGGGACATTTGAGTATTCTTGATACTGTCTGCTTTTTTTTTATCAATATTTCCAATTGTCTCACGATCATATTTTTCAAGTAACAATGTCGCTATATTCGTTTCCTAAATATTTATCTTGGGAGTGTGTAGAAAGGATAAAATCCTTTGAATGGAATCTCAATCAATCAAATGAATAATGTAGAAAGTACTTCAAAGAACTAAAGGAACAGAAATTGAAAATATCTAAAAGTTCTAAGAAGCTTGCTAAATATGAAGAAAAACCAACGATCTTGGAAAATGAAAACACTGAGCTGAAAAGGAAGATTTCTGAATTGACCTCAAAGGACAACATAAAGGAGATTGAAGAGAAAGAAAAGGCCGCTGAAAGTGAAAATCTTGATCTAAAGCAAAATATTTCTGTGTTTGAAAAAGAATGGAGCGAATTTTTAAATGAAAAGAAGAATTTTGAGAGAAAAATTCTTTATTTGTCAAAGAAGATTTTCGAGGAAAGAAAGATGGTTGAGCTTAAAAATGCTAAACTTTCAAAACAAATATCTGATTTTGAAAAGGTTTTGATAATTGAGCGAGAAAATTTTGAGAATCAAAGAAAATCCTTAGAAAGTGAAAAGAAAGAGCTTGAAAAGAAAACGTTACATTTTTCAAAGAAATATCAGACAAACCCAACACTATTGAAAAGGATTTTGAATGTGAAAGGATCATTTTTGAAACAAAAATCCATAAGCTTACACATAGATTATCTGAATTAGCAACCGAGATTTTGAAAGAACAAATGGTAAAATCTGATCTACAAAAGAATTTTGATTTAATCCTCGAAGAACGAAATACTTTATTCGTTAAAGTCAAGAAACTTGAAGAAAGCAAGTTCAAAAGTGTTCAGCCTTCTTATGATTCAAGTTCAATTTCTACAAATAGTTCTTCCAAGAGTTTTTGTCAAATCAAATGAGTTTTCAAAAGATCAGATTCGACCTTCCAATCTTTTCTATAATTCTTGTGTTGATAATAAAGATAATCAATTGTTTCAAAAAATCAAAATGGTTTGGAAAAAGATATCAACAACAGAAGACAGTGATGGAAATACGTTATATAAATCTCTTGTAGTTGATACAAAGTCATTTATTTCCAAGACTAATTCACCTACTCATGTTTACTCTACAACGAAGCTAATCAGTCTGAGTCGAGCAAAGATCTATTGTACTAATTGTCGGAAGAATGACTTTGTGAATCCAAGGTACGAAAATAGTTGGTATGGTACTTATAGTATCCCCGGTCCTCATTTTAAAGTTAAGGCATCTAACCGTTAAGGATCCATCAAAAGATGGATACCAAAATCCTTCTAATCTATTTTGCAGGAATGTCATGTGCATTTTAATTCATATTATTCACATTACATGACGAACATTCAAAGGTTATGCCACGTTTGAGGGGGAGTACCAGGTTTTGCACAATAAATGATTTTTTAAGTGAATTCAAAGACCGTGGCAATTCATTCTGAATAACTTACTTGTGTTTGTTAATCTCTGGCTTTAACTTCCATGATCGCCATGTGCCATATTTTTCTTGAATTAGTTATTTCCATGTCTCATATGTTTGTTGATTTTTTCGATGGAAATACACTCGCTTGAATTCCTAGTTATTTTCCGAGTTCGCTATTTTTTGTTAATGATTCAATTCTTATCTGACATGTTAATTGTGACTTGTTCTTCACAATTAAACTTTCTGATCATTCTTTCATTTTTTACCATAATGTGCTTATCGAGTCGTTCCATTTAGCGCTTGGTCTTGATCTTGTTCATTGAAATGCTCTATTTCAAATAATTTTTAATGACTTTTGATCATATGAGATCAGGACTCATTCTTAAAAATATTTTGACTTCTCAACAAATCAGTTCAGGACTCGTACTTCAATGTGTACTTCAATGTTTCATTTGGTTCATTAAAGGAGTCTAGATGCATACGTGAGTCTAGAGTGAAAAGAATTTGGTAAGGATGTGACATGACTAAAAAGAATTATTGGTCCTTACCAAACCAAGTCAGTTATCTGGGTAACCACACAATCTACTTATTCTCGTTCTTTGGAGATGAATATTGAAACATACATGGACCTAGTGTCGATAACTTGTGTCACCCCACCTAGCCACTCAAGTATCTCATAACAGATGCTTGTTTCATATATACACAGAGATTTAGCATATAATCTATCTATTCCTCACTCGGAGGTCTTAGATATTGAAAAAGGAAGACATCAGCTCCGGTCTCCGAACTTCATATTCTATTCACTATGTACATTGATTTTTAACTTGCGTCCCAGGTTAAATCAATATTTGAGCCAAATAGATATAAATTAATTATTTCACACATGCACGAGTCTTTGTGATTCCATTTGCATATCTTTGTGATATTTCCGGAACAGTTTGAGGAGTAAGTTTTTAAAACATTACTTCAGTGATAGCTGGAAGTCCTATCAGTGATACCCTAATGCCAATTTTGAAGATAGGCCACAAAATTATTTTAATTGTTGTGATAACAGTTACTATTGTGTTTCTGTGTTAGACATTTACCCCATTCTGGTTACTTAACGTTTTATCTGGAATTTTGCTACACCAGTATTGTCTTTGAGGTTACATGATGCTTTAGATGCTCCTACTCACCATGAGGGGGAGAAATGATACAAATTCAAAGACACAAATTATCAAGTTGAGGGGGAGTTAGCAAAAGCTGAGGGGGAGTAACTGTTATTTGATCAGTTCCGAAATCCCAAAAGAGTTCAAAGTTTTTACAAGTGATTAATTCTTCTCATCCCTTATCAAGTGGTGTTCGCTACAAATTATTATTTTTCTTCCTTCGAGCATTTTAGTTCCACAAGTTCTTAAAGCTGAAAGCATATTCAATTCGCGGTTCAAAGACAAGATTCTTTATTTTAAACTGAAGATGCACTGTGGAATGTCACGTAACTCACACATTATCTTTCTTGTGTGCTTATCCGATGTGTTGAGTTTCTACAGTTGGAAGCTGTGTATTAGTGTATTCAGTCGAGATTATTGTATATTGAATCTGGTTACAAAGTTGAAACTATGAAGAACAAGAGCTTAATTCAAGGGGGATCCTGGAAAGACATGAAGACAAGCAACACCAAAGTGTTTCAAAGATTCAAGAGGAGGAGAAGATCAAGACCTAAAGATTTCTAGACCAATTTTTTCTTTATATAACTTTAGGGGGAGATTGTTATGACCATAAATGTCCTATTAATTAGAGAGTTATATAAAGAATTATAGAGTTTAATTTATTATTTGTAAAAGCCTTGATAATGTTTAATGGGCTTAGTTTAGCTTATGGGTCATGGGCTTTAGGGATTAAGCCCTAGGTATAAATAGTTTATTTTATGTGAGAATTAGGAAAGAATGACTGATTATCAGTTTGTGCGTTAATAGAGATAGAGAGGGTTTTACATTCAAACATATTGTAACTCTCTTAATCATTCAATACGATGTAAAGCATTCGACTCAATACATTGTTACTTGTAAAACTAGGATCTACATACCTCCATGACTCAAAGGGCATCCTTAGCTTCTTCAGAGCTGAGCAGATCTCTATAGCCGACTCTCTGTTCTTGAAGATTATCACGTCTATGCTTCCAACCTCCCTGAAGGTAAAGCCTTCAAAGTTGATATCTTAGCCGAACTCCAGAAAAGAAAGAAGTAATTGTCCCATTTACTCTCTTTTGCATTGCACTTGTAATTTCAACTTTGTTTCTTTCAACTTTGTTTCTTTCAAGTATTTAATACAAGTATGTGGATCCCAGATATGTATGCAATCACAATTAATCAACACAAACAGTAATCATAAGTCATAAATCTCACTTGTATTGAAGAACTGTTGAAGGAATAAAGCGACATACTGTGTAGCCGTATACAAGGTTTAGCAAAATAGTAATACTGATCATTAACCTAAAACTAGGTTAAACAAAAGCTATTTATACCCAAAGGGTATTTACAAGAACTAACAAGATAGGCCCCAGAACTTCTAATTCCACACATATTAAGACCTAACAATCTCCCCCTTGGAATAGAAGTTCGCGTTCACGCCAGTCTGGAACATAGCGCTTTCGGATGGCAAAGAGCACTTCAAAATATCTGATGCTGCTTCTGAATTCAAGCCGGTCTTCAATGGCTTTGAGAAGATCTTCGGCAAGGTACTCGCGAAGATTGACATACTGCTCTGGAGGAGAATTCTTGACTTCTTCTTCTAAAATCTTCTTCAGATCAGACTGGATTTTCACCAATGTTCCCTCGCTAAATTTATGCACTTCACTTTTTCTGATGAACCGTTTCTCCCCTTTTCCGTTCAGATACACGAACCCTGTTTCTGGTTTAGAAAGTAAAGAGTGTGCCTGTACGTCTTCAGGGAGGTTCATATTGGGCTTTAAGATGTTGATCTTTTTCTGATTACTTTCGAGTCCCAACTGAAAGTCTTCAATATAGGATAATGTGATCGTGCACTTCATGAATCTTTTGATAGCTTCGAGGGCTTTGATATAAGGTAGAGGCCGAATAGTAAGAGTCTTCAAAAATCTGAGTAGAACTGGAAAATCTCTCAGGCAAAGATGTTTGAAATCGGATTCTGAGAAGGTCCAAATATTTCCGTCATCCCTTTTTACTGAAAAGGTCGGGAAGACGACTTTTACGATTCTGTCTGATTCAATACTCACGATTTCGATGATTCTGTGCTTAGAGTAAACCTGATGTCTCATTCTGCCTCTCTTCATAACTTCCACATACTGCGATCTGATCGGCTCATCAAGGAACGTGGCCCCATGGCATTGTACAAGGTCAAGAGGCCTTATCCAGTGAGCGAAGATTTTCTTCTGAGATTCTTCCAGATACGGTACTAAGATTCGAAACCTTTCCCAACGAGCTGGTTGAGGTTGTTGGGGTGGGACCGCTTCTGGAATTGACACAATAGTTTCAGATGAACCTGCAGGATCAGTAAGATCAGCCGAAGCGGTAGATACCTGTTCACCCAGAAGAAGAAGTTGGTCATAATCAAACTCTGTCATCAATTCGTCATCACCCTGTATTTCCCACAAGGCATCAGTTTCTGTCTGAATAACAACAATCGCTCTTTGCCTCCAATCAGTTTCAAGTTCCGGATCACCGGCCGAGTCCTCATCAATAAGTTCTAGGACGGGCCGCTCCGAAACTGTTGGCATTGACGTGTCTTCCGATGGACCTTCGGGCTTTTCAACCGTCGGGTCTGCTGACGCTTCTAAGTTGTCTCTGACCGGTGAAGAAATCTCCATGTCCTGAACCATTTCGGACTCTGACGGTTGTTGTTGCTGTGGTTCAGTTGGAGTTACCGTTGAAGTTTCTGCCGCTGCGGATGACAGCTCGGTCAGTCTTATTCTTTTCTCCCCCTCATATTGATCACGGTCATCCGGATCATCATGTCTTCGTTTGGTACTTTGGACCTGACCCTTACAGGTGTCTTCAAGGCTGGCGACCCGCTCGGTTAGCCTTTCGAGGGCCTGCCTGACATCGGATAGTTGGGCCGTAATTGAGTCGGTCGGTGCGATAGGGGGCGGTGGTTGGGTTTGCGAGCGGAGAATGCTCACTAAATCTGCATCAGCCGAGGCGGAAATGTTGGAGTCGGTCAACAACTTGTCCAGTAAGGCGGCTTTGAGATCATCAACGGACATGTGCTGGACAGCCGGAGCGGTTGACGGTTGGGATAGTCTGAGTTGAGGAGTCGGTTGAGGAGCCGAAGATGCTGTGGCTTTACCAGTGATAGATCGACGAATGAACGCCAAGTCCTCGGAAACCTGCTTCATAATATCCGATTAGACAGCTTTTAAGGCACCGTCCACATATTCCTTAGAGACGAACTCCGGGAAACTAACTCCGGCGGCACTTAGCCCTTCCGTTGTAGTAGCTGCAGTGGATTGCACCGCAGTACCGCCTACGTTCACGGTTGGCGTGATGATAGCCGTGGTAGGACTTCCGCCCTGTCCTTGCGAACTACCAAAAGGTAGAGTCGCTCCGGGCGTTCCGATCGAGGCATGAAGACTCTCGACGTTAGCAGAATCAATGACCCGTGTCCTAGCCAAAGGAATGTCAATATCGAAGGGATCTAGACTCAATTGTGCGTCCAAAGAAGGCGAGACCGGGGGAGGCTGGTCTCTAGTTTCAACACCAGAACTCTCCAAGTGAGAGACCGGTGGAAGTTGTGCTTGATCCCCGTGAGAAGTTGAAACCGGATCCTTTTGAGAGGAAACAGAGTGGCTAGGGGGGTTGTGCAAGTGCGTCGCTGGGCCCACGACGTCTTCTTCAATATCCCGATGCAACAAATGCAAAGGAATAGTAGATGTGGCTGCCCGGTCAGATGAAGGCTGGTTGGGGGTAACCTGTGAAGATTTCCCCGTCACTCGCTCTCGGTCATTTTTTAACTTACTTCTCCTTTCACGCACAGGCTCACTCTCAATTTCTTTTTCAACTAGAACTCCCTCCGCTCTCCTTATGTCTCCAGTAATGGCTTGGGGGTTAGGTGCATCATCATCATCGTTTTCAGATTCGGTTTCCTCACTGTCGGATTCCTCAGACCCTTCTTCGTCACCAGAGACCGAGCCTGATTGATACTCGGATCCGGATACCGATTCGGAGCCAGAGGCGGTGCCGACAGTTGTTCCGGAGGAAGAACCGGATTCGGAGCTGGAAGAGGAGGCTGCCTCTTCGGCTGTGTGTACTCGGGAAAAACCTTCCACCTCCACGTCATGTAAGTCTTCAGCAGGTGGAGTTCGAGGTCTGGGGCGAGACGTACTTGCATCGCGTGTGGACCGCCCGGCACTACCCACGCTTGAACCCCTCCCAATATTTTCTCTCTGCGCTCCCCGTCCGACAGCCCCTGCTGGTCGGACCCCTCGGCCTCGCATACGTGGACCCTCACGTCGCTCAGGTCGCGCTCCCTGGGCAGGTTCAACCGGTCCTGGCTGAACCATAGGAGCGACTAGGTTGTTCTCTGTCCTATAAGCTATCACACCTAGTGCCGATTGGTCCGCGATAGCAAGTAAGTCGACAGGAATCACCATAGAAGCTACTCCTTCTAAAATACGAATGTTCTGAATGCGAGTCATACGGGTAGCGAGTTGCACCTCTTGATCAGCGCGACGAGGAATGGCGAGGTCTGACGCCATGTAGTGGGCGACGATCATCTGAAGGAACCGAGGATAAGGAAGAAAGGAAAGCCGTCGGTTGCCGTCTAACTTCTTCTGGACTTGGGCCACAAGTTCCGTCCATAGTAGCTCTGCGTAGTCAACGTTTCTGCTGTAGATCACCGCATGGAAAAGGCATAGCATGTTGACAGACGTACGATCTATTGCTTTCGTGACGGCGGAGAGACACCTGTTCAGAATAGTGAACAGGGTGTACCAGACGGGCTGAAGGTGCGTTCGAGTGAAGCTGGATGGTGAATGAAGACCGCCATGATATCCGAGTGCCTGAATTTCTCGGCAAAGCGTATCATCGGCGACTTGTGCCTCAAAAGCATCTTGACCTGGAACGGCATTCGCGGTCGGAAGACCAAGGATGGCGCGGAAGATGTGGCACGTGAGGGTGAAGTCGGTATCACCTATGCGTGCGCGTAGTGCAAAGTGTCGGCCGCGAGGGATAAGGTCAAACGAGCGCCAGAGTTGATGAACATAGACGGCTGGAACTGATGGATGAGCCGTCAAAGCCTGGTTGAGAGCATGGCACTTTAAGATCTCTACTATCACTGGACAGTGGCAGTTAAAGTTCGTCGGGACCAAGTGATAGTTGTTCGGAAGCAACGGAAGGTTGGGACCTTCAGGGAGTAAAGGAGCGTCGACTTGAGGTGGATTCGGATTTGGCTGCGCCATGTACCTGTAAGAGCATCCGGATTGTTAGTTACGAGCCCATTGAGTGACATGTACCCCAGTCTCGAGGCCCGTATTCTCGGATTTGGAACACCGAGAGTCGGTGCAGTGCAAGACCAGTCTAACTCAAAAACAAAAAGACTCTGAGTTGAATTTTAGCATGAGAACAGAGAATTGCAAGAAAACACAAAACATCAGACTACCGGGAGTTGACTATCGGGGGTCGACTACCGGGGGTCGACTACCGAGGGTTTCGACTATCGGGGGTTTCGACTACCGGGAGTTTCGACTACCGGGGGTTTCGACTACCGGGACTCTAAAACCCTAACAGTTCGTGCGATGCAAAATAGATGAAATCGAACGAGTGTTGTGTTCTAAGGCTCGATCTAAGTGATTAAACGTAATAATAATAGAGATTAGGATGCATACCTGAAGATTGGTGAGGATTGGAGTCCGATCGTGTAAGAAATCGCAAGCCAGAGAGATTTTGGACCGGGAGTTTGGGTGCGGGAGTTAAGAAAATTATGAAAAGGTTTAAGGAAAACCTTGTTTATATACCCCGGTCCCGATACCGGGTGAGGTTGGTACCGGGTCCCGTAACTCTCCCGGTTCCATACATTCCAACTGCTAATTCTAAAAAAAGATTGACACACCAAAATTTTCTCTTCTCCCCCTCAGATTTTCAACCTGACATCGCTCCCCCTCAACTTTTCAAAAATAGCAGGCTTTTTTTTTGTTTTTAATAACAAAGACAAAAGCACACAAGTGAAAGAAAAAACTAACTTAACAAACAACTTTGACAAAATGACAAAACTCCCCCTAGACATATCAGACTGATATTTCTCCCCCTTGATTTCTCAAAACTTATAGCTTTTCCTCGCAGAGATAGAATACGTACCTTCGGAACTAGGCATTCGAGGAATCATCTTGAAAGCACACATTTAGAAGCACGAGAATAACAAAGACAATACGAATAACATAAAGACAGATGTAAAACTGGAAAAACGATAGGAAACACTACCCTTGAATGTACAGAAAACGAGTGACGATGTGCTTGAAACACCCAAGCCACTCTGTGTGATAAGTATATTTGTAAGAGATATAGTTATCCCGTTGTGTGGAAAAGGTGAGACAAGTACAACTGAGACTCAAACTTTCAGATTAAGCATACCAAGCTTGGACACGAGAGCGAAAAAACGTGTTTCGTCCAACGCCTTGGTAAACAAATCTGCCAGTTGATTTTCCGTACACACAAAGTAGAGTTCCACGGTACCTTTCTCCACATGATCTTTGATGAAGTGATAGCGCACGTCTATATGTTTCGTCTTTGTATGTTGCACCGGATTGCTCGTGATGGCGATAGCACTTTTGGAGTCACAATAGATTGGGATGTTCGAGTAGTTGTACCCGTAATCCTTCAGTTGAGTCCGCATCCAAAGCACTTGGGAACAGCAGCTGGCCGCGGCTACGTACTCCGCTTCTGCCGTGGAGGTGGAGACGCAAGTCTGCTTCTTTGAGGCCCAGCTAACCAGCTTGTTGCCTAGGAACTGAACGTGTCCCGTCGTGCTTTTCCGGTCTAGCATGCTTCCCGCATGATCAGCATCAGAATACGCTGTAAGCTCGAATCCTGTGTTCTTCGGGTACCAAAGGCCAAGATTAGCAGTACCTTTCAAGTAACGAATTATACGCTTAACTGCTATCATGTGAGACTCTTTAGGATTAGACTGAAATCTAGCACACAGAAAAGTAGAAAACATTACGTCCGGTCTACTTGCCGTCAAATACATCAGTGAACCAATCATTCCTCGATAGGGTTAACTGCCTTTCCGTTTGGATCAACGTGTAACTTCGTACCGAGGGACATAGGAGTACGCATGGGTGAGCACTGTTCCATTTGGAATTTCCGAAGAATATCCGCGATGTACTTAGATTGATTGATGAATATTCCGGTCGACATTTGTTGAACTTGAAGATCGAGAAAGAAATTCATCTGACCCATCATACTCATTTTAAAATGCTTTTTCATGAGGAACGAAAAGTTGCGACAGTATTGTGGGCAAGAGGAACCGAAGATGATGTCATCGACATAGACTTGAACTAAAAGAATGTGCTCACCTTCCCTCTTTATAAAAAGAGTTGTGTCGATCTTACCTTTTGAGAAGCCGGAAATTAGAAGAAACGTTGACAGTTTGTCGAACCAGTCTCTCGGTGCTTGTTTTAGTCCGTATAATGCTTTGTCGAGTCGATACACATGGTTCGGGTGATCCGGATCGATGAAACCCTCTGGCTGAGAGACGTATACCTCTTCTTTTAGATCTCCATTCAGAAACGCCGTCTTCACATCCATTTGATAGACCGTGAAGTTTTTGTGGGCGGCGTACGCGAGAAACATCCGAATGGCTTCGATTCGGGCCACTGGTGCAAACGTCTCTTCGTAGTCGATCCCCTCTTGTTGTCGATACCCCTTAGCGACCAAACGTGCCTTGTTTCGAACCACGACACCATTCTCGTCCTTTTTGTTCTTGAAGATCCACTTCGTTCCAATGATGGTTCGATTCTTCGGGCGAGGGACCATACACCATACTTTGAGACTCTCGAACTCGTTGAGCTCATCTTGCATGGCTATTATCCAGTCTGGGTCATGTAGGGCATCTTTCACGGAGGCAGGTTCGACGTTGCTCAGGAAAACAGAGAATAGACATTCATTTCCGGTTGCCGCACGTTTTTGAGTATTACTCAGCAATGCAGGTGCGACGTCGTCTCCAGCTTCCGTGGTAGTCCGAGTCTGAACGGGGGCATTCGGATCACCGATGATTTGTTCCGGAGGATGTGCTCGAGTCTATTTCCTCGAATGGGGAAGAGGCTCCGAAAGAGGTTCTGAATTATCCGCATCGACATAAGACCCAAGGGGTAGATTCTGAACAACTTCAAGGGATGGAACTAGATGTAGTCTTGGAACGGCCACAGGTGGAGATACAACAGCGGTGGACGAAGATGTGGCAGTGGCGTCCGAGCCGTTGCTCGCTCCAGAGGAAGGAGTGGTAGGAACCACTGATGAGGGAGGTGTCGTCGTCGCAATTACTGGTGAAGTAGGTGAGTCCTCCGTGGAAGTATCATTGGGGGTTGGAGGAGGACCGCACATTTTGGTCGACACCACTATAGTTCCATCTGCATTCAAAGAAGCATCAGTAGAAACTGGGGGAAAAAATAAATCAATATAAAAATCTTGAAACAGAAGATCTAAATCAGAAGGTTGTGACTTCGACGGATTGGACGACGAAGGATCAACTGTTGTGTGCTTGGGTTCCGATCGAGAAAGATCAGAAGCCAGCACTCCAGTAAGTACGGGTTCCAAACTGTTATGTCCAGAAGCCAGGTCGACCAATTCGTCGAAGGTCACGTTAATACTCTCGATCACACTCTTGATCCTTTTATTATAGACGCGGTATGCTTTGGAAGATGTCGAGTAGCCAATGAAGATCCCCTCGTCCGCCTTCGGCTTGAGCTTGCCGAGATCATCCTTATCGTTCAGAACGAAGCATTTGCACCCAAACGCATGAAAGTATCCGATGTTGGGAGTGCGCTTATTGATGACCTCATACGGTGTCTTGTTGAAGCGCTTGTGGATGATGGATCTATTTTGAGTGTAGCACGCCGTCGCGATAGCCTCGGCCCATAGAAACAGAGGAAGTTCGTACTGTGACAACATGGTGCGCGCCGCTTCCACTAAAGTGCGGTTACGACGTTCCACCACGCCATTTTGTTGTGGGGTCCTGGCTGCCGAGAATGTGTGAATCGTGATTACGGTCAGCTGAAGGTTGTTTTGAACTCCCTTTAAGTAATTGATGATAACATTGGGCGTCTCGTCCTTTGAACGAAGAAACTTGACCCAGGTGTACATTGAGAAGTCATCCACCATCACTAATACGTACTTCTTGTGACTCATGCTTTGAACGCGCATAGGGCCGCATAGATCCATATGGATCAGCTCTAATGGTCGAGACGTGCTTGGCACCGGTTTCGGTGTGTGAGACACCTTCTTCATCTTGCCCATTTCGCATGCAGAGCAAAGATGTTCTTTCGCGAATTTCAGCTCTGGCATACCCTTGACGAATCCTCCCAGCACCAGCCTATTGATGTTCTTGAAGTTGAGATGCGATAGCCGTCGATGCCATATCCAGTTCTGTTGAGTAGTAGCTTTGGACATCAGGCACACCGCTTTTTCAGTCTTGATTGTGGCGACGTTGATGGTGTACAAGTTCGTCCGTCGAGTACCGGCGAGAATTTCCGTCCCATCGTCAGCTAGAATACTGCATCTCTTCGCCTTGAATCGCACCTCAAGATCCTTGTCACAAAACGGGGCGATGCTGAAAAGATTGTGACCAAGGCCTTCTACATAAGACACCCGCTTGATCGTGAGTTTGTCCTGAACTAGATCGCCGTAGCCCATGATCGGGGCCACATTATCATTCCCAAACCGAACATCACCGCAGTACTTCCCCTTGAAGTTGGTGAGTAGCTCCCTTCTACCAGTCATATGCTTGGAGCAACCAGAATCAAGAAACCACACATGACCGGGCTGCAAAACAGAGATTAAGCGCGTTTAGGTACCCATCTGGTAGTGGGTCCTTGGGTGTTAGGTGCAGCACCATTGTTTGAGACCCGTTTAGAGCTGGGTCTTTTGGGTTTGGATTTGCGTGAACCATGAGAATTAAAAATATGATATGAGCCAACCCAATCATTTGCATATCTAGAGTCAATCAAGTCATTCACACCACAAACAGAACAACAAACATATTTACGCGAAAAACCAATCAATTGATGAACATTGTCAAGTTTAACAGGAAATTTAAAACCATGTTCAACAGAATTGTTCCAACCAAATTCATGTTTGTCGTTATTATTCCTATTATTCAAAACAGAAGTAAATGACTTGTTCTTCTCAGGGCGCATCTTAGCATTCTTCTCTACCCACTCTCTTCGAGCCGCATTCCCCCGACCCGTACTATCTGAAATTACATTAGTTTGAGCGTTAGAGAAGTTTGAGAAAATGGGTTGTTTAGAGGAGCCTTTACCGGTTGTACCACGTTTCTTAGACCGACATTTAGATTTGGTTTTTGAAGTGGTCTTGGAAACGGTTTTCGAATTCGAACATTCGCCCGTCTCAAAATTAACCGGTTCGGGCAATTTTTCTAAAAATTTAGAGTGACTAGGAAGCTTCGGATCGAAGTCAAATTTTGAAAAATCATCGTCATGACAAGGAGTGGAGTTCATAAACTCAGAAAATCTTCTTGCAGAATCAGGTGAAGTGTCTCTATCAGAGTCAGATAAGGAGTTATTTGCAAACGGATTGTCAAAAATTTGTAAAGGATCCTTTTGAACAAAATCGACTTTGATGGCCTTACCTTTATCCTTAAAGCTCAAATCTTTAGTAGTGGTGTCATCAGACACTCCCATAAAGGCTTTGCACGACGAACTATCCGAAAAGATCTGAGCATCATCAAACGAGATTGTTTCAGGAGTGACCGGCGTCATTGGGGTATCCACAGAATTCCCCTTAGCAGTTGGAAATCATTGTTCTTATTGATTTATCATTTCGATTTCTATATTGTTGCACGGATCTGGATTTAACAATTGGTATCAGAGCAGACGGACGGATTCGATTCACATATTCATTCCCTGATTTCTGGTTAGTTTGACTTTTTCACGTCTGACCATTCTTGAATTTTTCAAATCTTTGATTCTGGATAAATTGTTCAATTATGTTTATTGGGTTGTGTTAGCATTATACATGTTAGTATTTATGCAACTTTTCACATTCCAATTCGATCGTTTGAGTGGTCAATTTAGCCAATTAAGTTTAAAGTTTTTTGGTTGTGTTCATCAAGAAAGATCGAATTTTTACCATTAAAAAGTGCTCTTTTTGCTTCAAAATCGATTGGGTTAGTGTTAGTTTTGTGTCTGGTAGTGTTTCTAACCTTTCAGGAACCTTCTTGTGCAACCCTAATCGAAAATCGATCGTATTGAAAAAGTCAGCCGAGTTTTCCGGATAACCCAGCCGTGGTTTCCGGACAAGTTGATAGTTCCCGAACGTTTGTGTGATTTCCATCCGGATAATTCCAATTCCACCCGGACTCCTCATTTTTCCGGGTAAGTTCTGCAATCCGGGTAAGTTCTGCAATCCGGGTAAGTCACTATTCCTTATACTATCCGGGTAACATTTGTATCCGGAAACCCAGTGTTTCCGGACATATCTTATCCGGACAATCAATTGTACCCGGAAACTTCAGTGTATCCGGAAACATTTTGTTTCAGTCTTCTTTTCGGTAACTTAAGTCATCCGGTAACCTTGGTTAACCGGACAACTCAAGTTATCCGGACACTTCCTCTTATCCGGACACTTTTGTTTCTTATTGATCTACTTGCATCAAATCTGATCCGGACACTTCCAGATCAGATCACTTATTTGGATTCCTATCCAGTAAGTTCAGTTTAGTCCAATCACACGTAGAACCTGCGTTAGGTCATCACTCTTAGTACCTTGCGTTAGGTTTACACTTTGAATCGATCAACCCATCTAACGATCACTCCGTTGCAACCAAAGATGTCTACTTCTCGTGATGCTCTCGCAATTGGCACTGACACCAAGCCACCGTGTCTCTATCCGAACGAGTACAGCCAATGGCGAGATAGGTTCATGATCTTCATAGAGTCCAAGGATAACTATGAGTACATCAAGAGAGCTCTGGATAATGGCCCAATTCCCAAGCCAATGAAGGACATAGCTGCAACTTCAACTGCAGTAGCTCGACGTGAGGACAAGACTCTTGCTGAGATGACAGAATTTGAAAGAGGCATGATTGAAGGTGAAAAGCATGCAAAGAGATATCTGATTCAAGCTCTTCCTAATTCCATCTACACTGCCATAGATAGTTACAAAGAGACGGCTAATGGCATGTGGGACCAAGTAGCCAGAATGATGCATGGGAGCGTTGTAGGAAATCAGCTGAAGATAAATAGCACGATAACCAAGTTCGATGGGTTCAAGCAGCGCAACGGTGAATCACTCATCCAGACCTATGAACGATTTTGTCTACTCCTCAATGAACTGAACAAGAATAAAATTGTTCGTTCCAATACTGAGAACGCACTAAAGTTCCTCAACAACTTGCTACCTGAATGGAAAGTGTATGCTTCTCATGTCAAGCACAACAACTTGATAGAGAACATCAGCATCAATGAACTGTATGAGACACTTCTCCAAGACGAAGATGAAGTGAATGAGCTTCTGGGAGAGAAGAAGAATGAGCCAAAACCATCTGCTGATCCGGTTGGCCTCATGACTTCCAAACTAGGGAATCTTCGGGCAGCCAATCCAGACGCGGTCCACAGCAAAGCTCCTCCGATTCAGAACCTGAAGACGAGAAAGACGGTGATGCTGATGGTGACGTATCAGACTTAATGAAAGTTATTGCCCTTCTGACTAAATCCTTTCAACAACAACAGTTCTACAAGAAGCCATCTTCCAATAGTCAACGCTACTCCACTTCCTCCAATAAGCGTCATGACTATAAGGATCGGTATGAAGGAAAGAAGAAGGTAGAAGAGCAAGACCAATCTGAGAAGAAGGAGAAGACAGAGAAAGGTGACCGGATGAAGAGAGATGAACCTGTGAAATGCTACAACTGCGGGAAACTCGGTCACTTCGCTAAAGACTGCCGTCAGCCTACTGTGAAGAACTCTCACTACTATGAGGCCAAGCTTGCACTGGCCAGACAGAAGGAGGCTGGGGAGGCAATGTTCGTTGAAAATGAGTACTGGCTAGGAAGATCTGATGATGAGGACGATTATGAAGGTGCTGATGCTTTCATGGGATATCAATCGTCTACGGATGAAGAAAAGGCAACAACAAATCAGGTATGTGATTCTTGCCTACAAAGCTTCATACATCAACTGCAAACTATCACCGAAAAGGCAAACTTCCTCAAGGCCACATATGAAGAACAAAAGCTTGAAATTAGTTCAATAACTGAAAAGCTTAATGTTCAAATGAAATTAACTAAGAAGTATAAGTCTGAAAATGCTAACTTGACCATTAAATGCAAAAATCTGTCATTAGCACCTAAAGACTTAAGGGCCAAATTATCTGATCTTCAGCATAAGTTTGATCAGTGCTTGAATGAGAAAGAAGACATTATTTATCAATGCACTTCTCTTCAAATTCAAAACAAGGAGTATGTGGCTAAAATTCTTGAACTCGAAACCAAACTCCACAAAAGGGGTCAAACTGATCAAACCATTTTCTTGAACAAACCCAAAGAGTTCACGTATTTCAACAAAGAGTGGGGAATCGGATATGATAACCCACACTACTTACAAAAGGGAAGATATCAAGTTCCAACCCTATATGATTTTGCTTGCTATGGGTTAGATAAAAAGTACCCGGAGTACGCAATTCAATGGACTGGTCCTCTTGAACCAGAAAAGGAGGAGGAAACCGAGGAACATAAACGCACACAAAAACGAGGAATTCAACTTCCATTTTGTTATGAACCTTTAAACTACTCATATCAAAAGGAAAAAAAGTACCTTTCCAATGACTACTTCGACCCCTACAAGGTAGCTAGTCCCAAGGATTCCTCCAAAAAGGATGAGGACCTAGCACCTGCAACCAAGACTGAGACGGATGAGTTTAAACTCTATGTTCCCCCTCTCATCTTGGAAGCAAAGATAGTCGAGTTGGAGGAGTCCATTGAGAAAGAAAGATCAAGGTTTCAAATGGAAAGACAAGTCTTACTTACAAAACTTGAGAATCTACAACCGGTGAAAACCGAAGTTGTGTCTAGTGAAGGACAGGAAATCCTTCGGAGTGAAATCAATCGACTCACATCACAACTGTCTGCCTTGGCAACAGAAAAGATGGAAGAGTACACGAGAAATGGTCAGCTTCAAGAGAAAATTGACCAACTGCTATCTGACAAGAAGATTTCACCCGAACCTTCCTCAACTTCATCCGACACATCTTCGTGCAAAGCCTTCTTAGGCAAGATTTCTAGTACACAAGACGGTCAAGATTCTCAAGACAAGAGTGTTTTAAGGAATTTGAACTCTGATTTTTTCTTAGCTTCCGCACCAAATTCCCCAAAGCACACAAGCACAAAGAGTTCCTCGCCTTCCTCACCTGATCCTAGTCCAGTATTTCCCAAGATAAATTTTTCTGAGTACATGAACTCCGAGGGTAACTGTGAAGAAGAGTTCGAGTCGTTCCCCTTCGACAAACCTCTTCCAAGTCACACTGATTTTCTATCCCCCGTAGTCAATCATCCGGTTAATTCTTTAAATGGTAGCTGTTCTCAAACAAAGGCCCCAGCTATGATCAAGATTTCTCAATCAAAACCAACTTCGAAACCTGTTTCCAAAAGGCAATCACATCCGAGGCAAGAGACCGGACCATTGACTACCACAAATACTATTTCTCCAAGTCATTCTGACTTTTTGTCTCCAGTGGTTAATCGTCCGGTAAATTTTCAAAAGGACGACTGTTCTCAAACCAAGACTCCGACTGTGATCAAGATTCTTAAAAACGCTTCAAATTCTCATAAACAATCACAGCCGAAGCAAAAGACCGAACGACCGACCACTACGATTCCTGTTTCCTCAAAAGTCACTGATCATACTGTCCCTGCTGTTTCAGATAAAAATGGTCGCGCTAATAAAGAAACACCAAAGTGGCTAAAGAGGGAAACTGTCAAGAAGGATGCGTCAAAGTCTTCCCCACCTGTTTTTAATTCTAGAATAGACAAAGACAATTATGCTTGGAATCATTGGAACCATTTTGATGTTTCTTTTCCCGTTAAAGTTAATTCTCTTAATCAATTGATTCGGTTATCGCATGATTGTTTATGTTGTTCTAATTGTGGTTGGAATGATTTTGATGATATTCACAATAATGATTGGTATGCGCCTTATTTTGTTGGTAACTTATTTCATAAGCGAAAACCCCACAATAATAAGCAAAAACACCATTCCCAACGGGGTACCAATCAAGCGGGTAAACCACAGCGGGAGACTCACCCCATTCCTACACGAGTTGCTCCTACTGGGGTTAAACCGGCACCTAGGTGGAAAGCTGCCACAAAATCTGTTCCTCCTAAAGGTGTAAATTCTGCACCGAAGAGGAAACAAGTGCCAAAACCAGTTCCCTCTATCGGTGTAAATCCTACACCTAAAGGGAAAGCTGGGACAAAGCAAGCTTCCCCAAATGGTGCCCAACCTAACCCTCTAGGACCCAAGCAAAATTGGGTACCTAAACTTCACTATTCTTGTTTTTCAGCACGGTCATGTGTGGTATTTAGATTCTGGATGCTCCAAGCACATGACCGGAAGGAGGGAGCTTCTCACGAACTACAAAGAAGAATACTGCGGACACGTGAGATTTGGGAATAACGAGAAGTCGCCGATCGTGGGCTACGGCGACATCGTACAAGACAAGATAACAATCAAGAAGGTATCCCACATCGCAGGATTAGGACACAATCTCTTCAGCATCGGTCAATTCTGCAACAAGGATCTCGAGGTCAGCTTTAAAGGCACAATGTGTAGAATCCTCAACAACGACGAAGAAGAGCTACTGGTTGGGACTCGAAAGACCAATCTCTACACCATTGACCTCGCAGCAATCATATCCGACAAACCTGTCTGCCTCTTGTCAAAAGCCGACTCTGATCAAGTTTGGCTCTGGCATAAACGTCTTTCACACCTCAACTTCAGAAGTATCAATCAACTGGTGTTAGGCAGACACGTCATAGGAGTGCCCAAACTTCCGTTAGTGAAGGATCGTCCCTGTGGGGCATGCGAAAATGGAAAGATAAAGCGCGCATCACATCCGCCGAAGGCAACTCCGAGCACGTCCCGGACCCTCGAACTCATTCATATGGATTTGTGAGGTCCAATGCGTGTTCCGAGCATCAATAAACGCAAATACGTGCTTGTGATGGTGGACGACTACTCACGCTACACTTGGGTGATGTTCTTACGCTCGAAGGACGAAACTCCGGAGCTAATTATTGATCACCTGAAGACTGTCCAGAAGAACAAGCTTCAACACGTTCAGTCCATCAGAACTGACAACGGGACGGAGTTCAAGAATCAAAAGGTGGATGACTATCTGAGGTCAGTGGGCATCACACACACCTTCTCTGCCGCACGCACTCCTCAGCAAAACAGAGTGGTGGAAAAGACGGAACCGTACTCTCGTTGAAGCTGCACGCACAATGCTTTCCCAAGCAAATCTACCGCTAGATCTCTGGGCTAAAGCGGTGTCTACGGCATGCTACACGCAAAACCGCTCTATCCTTCTCAAGCAGTTCAACAAGGCGCCGTACGAGATCATGAATAATCACGTTCCAACCATCGGCTACTTTCACGCCTTCGGGTGCACTTGCTATGTGCTGAACGACAATGATGATCTCGGGAAATTTAGCCCCAAGGCGGACGAAGGAGTTTTCATCGGATACTCCACGCAGGCTAAGGCGTATCGCGTTTACAACAAACGGACCAAATCCGTTGTTGAAAGCATAAACGTGACATTCGACGAAGCCGCTGATTTGGCTTCTGAACAACTCAGTTCAGAACCCGGTTTAACTGGAGTGCTAGCTTCCGGACCTTCGAGTTCGGGATCTGCACAAGCCACAGTAAATCCGAATCATGCATCTTCATCGAATGCTGACTCTTCTGATTTAGATTTACTGTTTCAATATTTCTATGATGACATACTTAACTCTTCTGCTCCTGTCTCAGTGCAACCGCGAATTGAAGCTGCTCGCAATGAGGATTCAGCCGCTTTATCTGGTCCGCATCCTTCTACGAGACGCCATCAACAACAATAGAGACAGCTCAACCGTCATCTTCAGATACGCATGCACCTGGTACTGTAACCCCCCCGGAGGAACCTATAATCTCAGAGATAGCTCCTACTGATTCGTCATCTGCTACAACCGATGCTCAACCTCTGAACTCGTCGGACCCAGAAGTTGTTCAACCATCGATGAATCCTCCCCCACTTCCTCCAAGAAACAATATTGCTACTCTTGAAGCGGTTCAAGACCTTCCATCTGGTTCGTATGTGGATCCGGATGCGTCTCACTCCACCCATCAGCCGCTTCCGCACTCCACCAAATGGACGAAGGCCCGTCCCCTACATCAGATCATCGATGATCCCTCGACTCTTGTTCGTACACAAGGCGCTTCCGCCAACTTTTGTCTATTTTCCGGCTTCTTAAGCAAGATTGAGCTGACGAACGTACGTGAAGCGCTCGAAGATCCAGACTGGATCATAGCCATGCAAGAAGAGCTAAATCAATTCGAAGCTCTAAAGGTATGGCGACTGGTTCCACGTCCTAAGCACAAGACGGTAATCGGCACCAAATGGATCTTCAAAAATAAAAAGGACGAGGACGGCATCGTTGTTCGCAACAAGGCGCGTCTTGTGGCCAAAGGGTACCGACAACAAGTGGGGATCGACTATGATGAGACCTATGCTCCGGTCGCACGCATTGAGGTAATCCGTATGTTTCTCGCTTATGCAGCGCACAAGAACTTTACAGTCTTCCAAATGGATGTGAAGACAGCCTTTCTTTACGGCGACCTCTAAGAAGAAGTTTACGTGTCGCAACCCGACGGATTTGTGGATGACTCGAAGCCTGATCATGTCTACATCTTAGACAAGGCACTATACGGCTTAAAGCAAGCTCCGCGAGCATGGTACAACACACTGTCAAAGTTATTGTTAGAAGCCGAGTTCACTCGAGGTACCATTGATTCTACTATGTTTATCAAGAACGAAAAGGGTCACATAATTCTAGTCCAGGTATATGTCGATGACATCATTTTCGGTTCTACTAGTCCTTTATATGAAAAGAACTTTGCCACTCTCATGGGAATTTTGTTTAAAATGAGTATGCTTTGTGAGATGAACTTTTTCCTTGGTCTTCAAGTTAAACAACTGTCGACAGGAATTTTCATAAACCAGTCCAAATACATTCGGGATATTCTTCGGAAATTCCAATTGGACCAGTCCTCACCAATGAAAACTCCCTTGGCAACCAATATAAAGCTTGACGCCGATCCTCATGGAAAGGCTATCAACACCAAATTGTATCGGGGAATGATCGGTAATTTAATGTACCTAACTGCCAGTAGACTGGACATCATGTTTTCGACATTTCTTTATGCCCGTTATCAGTCAAACCCTAAAGAGTCTCATTACAATGCCGTTAAACGATTTTTTCGTTATTTACATGGTACTGCTGATCTTGGCCTTTGGTACCCGAAAAAGACAGGTTTTGGCCTATCCGCTTACTCTGACGCGGATCACACGGGATGCATGTTGGACCGCAAGAGCACCTCGGGACACATTCAGTTCTTGGGAGATAGCCAGGTAAGTTGGGCTTCGAAGAAACAACAATGCATTTCAACATCAACTGCTGAGGCGGAATATGTAGCCGCCGCAAGCTGTTGTTCCCAAGTAATCTGGATGAGGACACAACTCAAAGACTACGGTTTCACGTATGTCAAAGTCCCGATCTACTGTGACTCAAAGAGCGCAATTGCCATATCAAGCAACCCGGTCCAACACACCAAGACGAAGCACATCGACGTTCGGTATCATTTTATTAAGGATCACGTCGAAAGAGGTACAGTCGAACTCTACTTCGTAAATACTGAGCATCAGTTAGCATACCTGTTTACCAAAGCCTTGGACGAAAAATGTTTTAAAACTCTTGTGTTCAAGCTAGGTATGCTAAATCTAAAGACTTAATCCGAATGTGTGCCTCTTACAAGTTCCATACATCTACGAGCAACTGTCTACTCATCATCCGGTGTTATCACTCCTGATGGCTGGGTATACACTTTCTCGCGCATGTATTCTACTTGTCTTAGTTACACAATTAGATCTTAGTCTCTGTATTTATTAGGTAGATTTCGAGTATTTTTTCTCTCTTTCTTCGTGTGTTTCTCTTATTTCATATTGTCGTCTGCACTTCCTTTCACTATATATGTGCTTTCACCATATGTTCCCGTGTTCAGGGGGAGCACAATGAAGTATCAGGTACGTTTTGTCAATCTTTGAGGGGGCGCGTCACACACAGTTTTTTCTTAAATGTCCAAAGTTTTTGTGTGTGTGGGCACTCCCGCGTGTGTGTTATAGTCATCATCTGAGGGGGAGCGGCACAGGTTTCTTTACAAAAGACTTCACAATTTTTTTTGTGCCGGACCCCTCCACTGCACTCTACTGCACTATCCGAGGGGGAGCAAGGGAATACCCATGCTCAGTTTGAGGGGGAGCGAGAGACAGTTCCCTTTCAGTTCAAAATCCTGCAAATTTCCAAGATACAAGACTATTTAGAGATATCCGGACAACATCCGGAAACCTCTAGTTTCCGGACAGAATCCGGACAGGGTAGGTATCCGGGTCGGCTAAGAACCCGGACCTCACCCGGGTATTTATACCCACCCGGGTTCTTTCATTCCCTTATCCGGATATTCGAACCAAAACCCTAAACCCTATTGCTCTCTCTCTCTCTCTCTCTCTCTCTCGCTCACGGACTCCTCTCAAATCGACGTTTCACGGTGTTTTTCGTTCCCAAACTCAGGTATTTACCTCGACTATCACTGCTATTCATCTATAATCGAGTATCACACACTTTGCACCATGAATCGACCCCTGATTTGATCGATAACAACCTTTTGAAACCCATTTCTGTGTGTCCTCTTATTTGGGTCGATTTAGTAGGACTTAGATCAAGTTAGATATCTCTGCTTGCTTAGTTACTCATGTCGCCACTACCTGCATGCTTAATACTCTGTTAGGGTCCCTGTACTGTTCGATTCTTCCGCATCCGGACACAATCATTGTGTCCGGAAACTATCATACTTATGGGTTTTTATCCGGACACCTGCTTCACAATGCTGTTTTGTCCGGACACCTGTTTTAGGAATGATGCTTCCTCCGGACACACCACACATCCGGAAACCTAGTTGTCCGGAAAGCTAAGGGTTTTCGGTAAGTTCAACTACCGGATACTTTGGCGTTCGGACTCTCTTGTTATCCGGAAATCTATCGTCAAAGGAACCTCTTGTCCGGGTTGTTCACATTTATCCGGATAGTCCCATCCCATCCGGTAACTAATGTTATCCGGATAAGTATGGGTTATCCGAGCAGTTTGTTATCCGGACAGTTTGTTATCCGGAGAACTTGTCTTATCCGGATTGTTTGGTTCCTTCTCTCCCTTTATCCGGACACCACTGTTGGTGGTCATTTCAGTACCTGGTTTGTCACTGCCATTCCTCGACTTGTCTCAGATTGAGCCAATCACAGCAAAGGTACGCGCCGACACTTGTTCATCCGTCTCAATAACTAACTATGCTGTTCTTTTACAGATATTGCAATGACGGATCAACAAAATCCACAACACCATCCGGAAGAGCAGATACCTCAAGAAGAGGAAATCATAAACGACGAAGCAGATGCTGCCTTGGTTGACCCTGACCATGGCACCGAGATGGAGGCCAACAATCACTACCTGGACCCGGTGCTCTTCAGACCCAACCCTAACCACCAGGTTATATTGGATATCCTCATACGCCATCCTATTCGTGAGGCCCTCACCCGCACTACCGACGTCCCGTTGATCTACGTTCTTCAAGTGTGGTTCACGGCACAAGTCCGCACAGCCGGTACTTCACAGATGATCACGACAATGATCGACAACCAGCCGTTCACCCTGACGCCTGACTCCTTTCACCGCCTCCTTTCTCTTCCGGCTGCCGACGCCGCAGGACATGAACGGTACGATCCTACCGTAAATGACGACACGCTATGCGCCCAAATCCGCGCGCTCGGCTACAACCATGATCTTTCCAGACCTTCAGCGTTCAACCGGAAATACCTAGCCCCCATCTGGTACACCTTGTTTACGATTCTGAACAGGTGTATATCCTCTAGATGGAAAGGTATAGATCAGTGCACCGGTGACTTTCTACGCCTAGTTCACACCGTCTGCTACAACCGCCATGTTGACTTCGCCATGATCATCTGGCGTGAACTTGTAACCGTCATCCGCCACATCGGGGGTACGAAACAGAAGAAGTTCCTCCCGTACCCGCGCTTCCTATCGCTCGCAGTGCGTCAACACATGGACGCTAATCCAGCAATACCCAGACGTGCTGCACATCCGGTATGCCCTATCCGCCATCTTCAGTTCATGGTTATCTGCAACCCATCCAATGCGGTAGCCATGCCCATCCCTGAAGCCCTATTAGCCGTCGCTGATCCCAATGCACCAGGGGTAGTTGCTTATAGGGAAGAGTTAGGTAATCCCATGGTCCCGCCAGAGCCGGAGGGACCTGCTCAGGGAGATAGACCCGAGGGACGTGAGGGTCCGAGGATGAGAGGTGGAAGGGCCCGACAAGCAGGTGCTGTCGGGCGGGGTGTGGTAGTTGTGAAAGGAAGGGGAGCAAGTGTAGGCGGTGCAGCGGGATCGCGACCCACTTCATCGTTCGACCGAACCATATGTTACCGAACCCCTTCCCCACCTCACCATGTTGAAGACGTGGTATCTGACTCCACGGACTCCGATACCGACCGTACCATACGCCTGAAACAAATACCTCATGGTATCGGACCTAACCCAGATTTCACTGTTGGAATCCCTCTTGACTCACCTCCTCATACTGGAACCAGACCTATTATTAGGACATCTAAGGGAGAACAAGTAGAGGAGTTAGATCATGCGAGTCGGAGAGAACTGCGTTCAAAGTTGAACCAGGAAAGAACGAACCGTAAAGAAAAAGAGGCTCCTGAGAGAACCGAACCGAGTGATATCCGGGTAGCCACATCTGCTATCCTGTCTCATTTGTTGGGACGGGGTATTGAAGAAGACTCCGTGGATCCAGCGGAGCAAATGCACGACCCCCTCATCCACTCATCCGTCTCTCAAAAGACGGGTGTTTTAGTACATCACGGGGATATAACACAACTTCCACCGGTCTCTCACTCGGAGAGTACTGGTGTTGACACAAGAGACCAGCAACCCCCGGTCTCGACTTCTTTCAGTGTACCATCGAGTCTAGATCCACTTGTTATTGAAGATTCTTTGACTAGGACACTTGATGCGGAACAACACCAAGTCGCGGCTCTTTGTGATACGACCAAAACGTCTGTAGTGTCTCTATCTGCCGGAACACGAGGATCGGACAGAAATCCTACCACAGCTATTATCACGCCAACTGTGAACGTATGTGGTTCTACCCCCGCGGTAGATGCCTCAACGGGTAACCTAAGTGGTCCCGGAGTTAGTAACCCAGACTTTGTGTCACCAGGGTCCCTGGACAGCACCCTTAAGGTTGTCCGCCAGGATATGGAGTAACAGATGTAGCAACATGTAGCCGCTGAACTTGCCAAAGCGATGCGCGCTATCAAAGGTAAAGGCCACCTCGTCGAAACTGAAACCGCCCCTGTACCTCCACCGATTCAACCGCAACCTATCTATTCGGTGGACACCCTGAAGACGATGCTATTGGCCCAACTGCTCCAGGAATCAGATACAACCGCCTCTACTGAAGCAGACCTGATCTCAGTTCTCCGATCACAGGTCACTGCTCCATCTTCATCTATTACCACTCGCTTAGACGCCATTGACTCGACTCTCAAGGACTACAACCAAGCTCTCACAACGTTGTCCGAGAGAGTCCGCTCACTCGAAAATACCTGCAAGAGTCAAGCAGGCGGCCTGAAGCGGAAACATGATGACCAGGATGATCCTGATCACCGTGAGGGGGAGAAAAGACAACGTCTGACCGAGACCACCTCCCTGATCCAGACTGAAGCTACAACTATGGTTCATCAGGAACCCCCAACTGCGGCAGCTACAACAGAAGCACCTGAAGCCGAGTTGCCTTTAGTATACATGGTTATAGACATGGAGATATCAGATGAAGAAGACCCGAGGTTGAAAAGCCCGAGGGTTCAACACAGGAACTGATTGATTTTGACTCATCAGACATACCGATTCTGGACATGATAGATCCAAATTGTGAAGCCAACCCGGAGACCGAAGATACATGGTACGAAAAAGCCGCCAGTGCCGTAAATCTCCAGGTAAATTTGGTCTTCCCCACTGATGAGGACGAAAACATTGATTATGATCAGTTCCTGCTCCAAAATTTGTATGGAACATCCCCCGTTCACTATGCTCAACCCGCCGGAACATCATCAACAAGACCCGAGTCTACTACTTCTGATCTTCCGACAACTGCTCCTCCCACGACAGCTTCTGATCTTCCTCCACCTCCTCAACAGCAACAAATCCATTGGGAGAAGATCATGGTACTTATCCCTCACTTGGAGGAATCTTTGAAGAAGCTGTTCGTACACAAGCTTCGCCCGATCGAGCCGACCTTCTGTCTGGGTATTTACAACTTTAGCCCAGAATTTCAACGTCGGTATATACTAGCAGTGCAGCGTTGTCTTCCAGTCAACCAAGTCAGAACCAAACTTCGGATCACAGAGGTAATCAGTATCTATTCAAGATGCATTATGAGGATCGTCTACCCAGTTTTCATTGTTTGACGTGAAGATCGGAACGAATGGAAATTTTCAGAAGCTGACTTCAAGAACCTCCGACCGCTCGACTTTCTGGTTATTCTGAAAGACTTACGAACAAGAACCATCCAACCGCTAGAAGTTACAAAGGCGCTCGAAGCTGTTCGTCGATACCTGGTCCGCACCATCATGATGTCTTATCTAACGGACTTCCAAATGGCTATCGAGAACAAGGCGAAAAAGGTAAATCTGATCAAGCCGAATCTGGATGCCCCTGAGCTGAAGATGTATCCCGAGAACTCACTGCTTCTACAACCTGAATTTGGGATAGTCTACATCAACGAACAGAACGAAAAGAAGTTTATGCGTTTCAGTCAGGTAGACAGATTTTGTGACGGCACGCTTCTAAAGGTCAGAGATGCTCTTCGAAAGATTATTCAGCACGAGTCTGAGAATCCAAGGTATTCTTATGTTCTGAATCAGAATGAAACTATTGCTCGGAATGCCTTGGAAATGATTTAAGATCGCATCGACTATCGCCGCGCCATCAGATTCTTTGAGGTTCACTTCGCGTTGCGCAAACGATACGTGTTCAACTGGCAAGAGCTAAAGTCTAAACTCGAACTTCAAATCAAAGGGGGAGATTGTTAGGGCAGGTTTTATAGTTGATTTAAAGTTCAAGGGTTGAATTGTATTTGTTTAAATTAGAGCTTATTAGTGAACGGGCCGTGGGCTTGTTAACCACGGGCCCGATGTATTTAATGTAAGATTTGCTTGGAAAAACAAGCAAATCATCCTTTTACTTTCTAAACTCTTATTGCAAATTCTCTCTGAAAGTTAATGAAAGGGATGACAGTTGGAAATCATTGTTCTTATTGATTTATCATTTCGATTTCTATATTGTTGCACGGATCTGGATTTAACAGATGCTTTCCACAATGGTTCTGGACCACAGAAGGTAAACTCTGTATGCCTTTCAGGTGGAAGAGTACCCAATGAACTTTCCTTCGTCTGCTTTCACATCAAACTTTCCTCTAGCTTCTCGGTCATTTAGGACGAAGCACTTGCATCCAAATACATGGAAGAACTTGATGTTTGGTCACCTTTGATTGATCAAGTGATAAGGTGTCTTGATGTGCCTCTTTACTATGGTTGATCGATTTTGGGTGTAGCATGCGGTCGATACTGCTTCTGCCCTGAAAGAGATTGGTAATCCAGATGCTGTCAGCATAGTTCTTGCAGCCTCCACAAGCGTGCGGTTCTTTCGTTCAACCACGCCATTCTATTGTGGGGTGCGTGCAGCAGAGAAGTTCTGAGATATGCCTTCTTCTGTAAGGTAGGCTTCAATGACAGAGTTTTTAAATTTTGTGCCATTGTCGCTTCTTAACTTTTGAATCCTGCACTCATACAGAACTTGGATTCTTTTCATTAGGTTTATCAGAATGTTAGGAACATCTGATTTCTTTCTGACAAATTCCACCCATGTATATCTCGAGTATTCATCAATCAATACAAGTATGTACTTCTTTCCCCCAAGGCTCTGTGTAGCGATTGGACCGCAGAGGTCAACATGTAGCATATACAGAGGCCTTAGGCAGGACACATTAGTTTTCCCTTTATGGGAAGCTCTTTTGAGTTTACCCATTTCGCAAGGAGAGCACAAATGATCTTTACTGAATTTTATGTTTGGCAAACCTTTAACAAGATCAAGTTTAACAAGCTTATCTAAGGTATGAAAGTTTAAGTGGCAGAACCTGTTATGCCATAACCAGGCTTCTTCGATTTTACAGGCAACAAGGCAGAGCTTGTCCTTCTTGTTCTTGGCACTAAAGTTCACGAGGTATAGACCGCCTCTTTGCTCGGCTCGAAGAAGTTCGACTCTTGTGTCCTCACCTTGTAGAGAGCAGAAGGTTCTTTTGAACATGACGTCAAAACCCGTATCACAGAGTTGGCTAACACTGAGTAGGTTGTGTTTAAGGCCATCCACATATGCAACTTTGCAAACGGTTATGTTTTCCTTCTTGATGACTCCATAGCCTTTTATATACCCCTTCTTGTTGTCGCCAAAGGTCACAGATCCTCCATCGAGTTTATCTTTGTAGGAGGATAGTAGACCTCTGTCGCCAGTCATGTGCCGCGAGCACCCAGAGTCAAGATACCAGATCGGCACATACTGCTTCTGTTACACAGTTAGAGAGTTTTAGGTACCCATATCCAAATGGGTCCAACTCTGTTAGGGGTCTTCAAGGTTGCCTTAGCATCCTTGGGTTTCGTTTTAATTTCTATTGAAGAACCAGTTTGTTTCTTATTACCCTTGAATTTTGCATTCTTTTTGGGTCTAGAGAGGAAACAGTGTGAGCTAGAGAAATGTTTATTTAATTGATGCATAAGTTCAAAACAATGACAATAATTAATATGCGAAGAAATTTGCTTGAACTTCTCATTAAAAACACTGAAACAGGGTACAAAGGCTTTATTTTTACAATCCATCCTAGCATCTGACTTCCTATTACAAGAAGATGTATGTAGACTAGATTGTTGTTTTGAAAATTCTCTTTGGAGAGTAGCCTTCTGTGGACCCCCTCCGCTATGGTGAACTTCTGCAGGTTTCACTGTCACAGAAGAGAAAGATTTGTTATTTTCAACCCACTTACCTTTTTGTTGCCAAGTTAATTTTTCTTTAAGAAGACATTTATTTTTGTTGTTTGATTTTCTCAAGCTCAAGAGAGGTTTTGGCTTTTATACACATGTCCAAAAAGTCTGGACAGATAGGAATCCTTGTGGTTTTCTCCTTGGGAGGAATGGTTCTGTTAAGAATTCCAGAGGGAAGTTTAATTTCCGCTGTACCACAAGGAACTATCTCTGACTCTATTGAGTCAGTCTCAGATTCGTCAGATGACGAATCGTCCTCATATACAGAGGTTGAGTCACTAAGATCTCTGTCGACAGAGGCTGGACTTTCAGAGCATGTGCAATACTCACTTTCTTCCTTTTCTTTGGGACTGTCTTCTAAATCAGCAGAAGTACTTATCAAGATCTCCTAGAGAGATTTTGATCAACAGAGGATGTACAGAGGTTTTCATAAAAATTGTTTTTGCCAATTTCCATTAACTCGTTTTCAGAAATGTTTTTCAGTTTTTCTTCTGAAGAAGCGGGCAAGAACTCAGGTGCCTCTGCAGATAGTTTCGTCTCAGAGTCTATAGTGCAGACAAAAGCAACCTGTGTTTGAGTCTCGGGGTCACCAAACTTGAAGATTTCTATCTGATCTTGAGTTTTCAGATATCTCTTACGTTTGGATTCTCTTTTGACAGAGGCTGAAGATGACAGATATGTGTTTTCAAACCACACATTTATCATCTTCAGAGGTTTCCTCTGGTGAGGTTCCCCAGAGATTTTTCGCCTTTTGCTAACAGAGAGTATGTTTGGAAAACCAGGTTTTCTTGTACTTCTAATATGAAATAGAGAAGACATGGACTTGTTTCTTTTGGTTCCAGTATATGGATCTATATCACAGAAGCCAATTCCCCTTCTTCCTATTTGTGTATTGACCTTTTCGTATACCTCTTGTGCATCTTGATATTTTTTAATTAAAAGGTCTCTTCTTAGTAGGTCTTGATGAAGGACTTCTCTCTCATTTTGAAAATAGTGTTTAAGAGCAATAATATTCATTCCGTCGCTCTCAACATCCATAAGTTCTTTAGATTTAGCTTTTAAGGCAGAGTTGAGTTCTGAAATCTTTTCTTTTAAATGATTTAGATGTTTATTCCAGTTAGTTTCAATCTCTTCCTTTTCTTGAAATATTTTCGCCTTTTCTAAGGTGAGAAGTCTATCTTATCTCTCAAAGAATGCGAGCTTTTTTTGGACACTTTCACAAGTCTTTTTATGTTTAGTATATTCCATGGTCAGTTTAAGAAAATCAACTTCTGCTTGATTAGAGTAGGAGTCAGAAGTGGATACCACACTATCGGAGTCGGAGGAGCTGACCTCTGCCATCCCGCAGAACAGGGCGTTCTTCTTTTCACCTTCGTCCGAGGATTCATCTGACTGCCAGTTTTCCTGCTCCACCATGAGCGACTTCTAAGTGTAATACTCTGCCTTCTTTTTATAGAAAGCAGAGTCCCTCTGAGGGCGATTGGGTTTGCTCCTGCAGTCAGCCGCATAGTGGCCTGGCTTGCCACAATTGTAACATCCCTGGTTCTGGGGTGCATTCCCAGCTATGTCGACTGACCTCTGTTGGTCATTACCATCTTCTCTTCCCTGATTCCTTGGCTCATACTTCCCTCCACGATCATCTCTCCCATTTCTTTCATATCCAGACACTTCTTCTGGTATCCTCTGCTGAATTCTCGGGTCAAAAGAGCTAAAGATTTAGCTATTGAGGCCATGGTTGCCTCCTCTTCTTCTACCAATTCCTCTTCTTCACTATCAACGACCAACACCTTCTTCTTCTTCTTCTTCTCATTAGACTTCTCCTTCTTTGGATTCTCCTTAGCTTCTGTCGCCTTGCCAACAAGTGCAAGAGGCACACTAGTTTGAGCTTTTGCATGAGCAATATGAGGTTCTTGGGCTGCCAATGTTCCATAAAGATCTGACAGAGTCCAGGTGTCTAAGTCCTGATTAGTTTGTAGAGACATAGACAACTGGAGCCATTCTTCATTTAGGCTCTTTAGGAACATGACGTTGTTCTCCTCAGAGGTTCTGTGGATTCCAAACTTCTTACACTTGTTGATGAGAGAGTTGAACCTGTCATAGGTTGACTGTAGAGACTCTGTCGGCAGAGCTTTGAATGCGTAGTATTCATTGATGCATTGGGCTCTGCGATTCTTCTGAGTCTTGGCCCCTCCTTCCAATTGTTTTTCCAGTTCCTTCCATAGATAGTATGCAGATTTACATGCATCTAGGGATTGGAAGAGGTCATTGGGAATGGCCATTATCAGAAGTCTCTTAGTCTTCTGAGCAATTTCGTATCTCTCCTAGTCTGGAGTAAACCATTTATCCTTTGTCTTTGGTTTTCGTGCTCAGGAATCTTTGGAGTATCATCTGTGGCTGGTACACGTGGTACTGTGACCATGGGAACGAAAGGAGGGTTGTGGATATAGTGAACTAGTTCTTTGTCAGTACCCTCGAAGAAGTGAATCATTCGTATCTTCCACTGAGGGTACTCATCTCTGAGCAAAGTGGGTGGTTTTGTTAAGGAACCAGCAGTGAAAAGTTGTTGGTGTTCGCCATTTTAGATGGTGTGAAAAATACCAGAAAACAGAGTATGAACAACAAACTTTCAGATGATGGAGTGGATCCTTCGAAAAGAGTTTATAAGCTTAAAAACCTTGAACAATGCACTAAAATGGAGAGTTTTAACCGAAGAAACAGGTTCTGTAAGGTTACCAAAGTCGAACTTGTCGAGAATGGCAGAAAAACATAGACTGTTTGAAAAATATGAAGAACAGGTTAAAATCAGTCCAAGTTTCTACCAAAAATCATTGTAAGAGAGGATCTCTTGATATAGAAAATCAAGGATGGCTCTGATACCAATTGTTGATCCCGATATTACTCAACAATGATATAAATATCTATTAGTTCAAATAGATAATAGTGCGGAAGCGTTTTTAACAAACTAAAGAGATATTCTTAGGTAGAGAAACACACAATATCAAATACGTGAAGTAGAAATAACTTAGATGTTTAACTTAATGATTCATTGTATATTGATTATAAAGAACACCAAGAACACCGAAGGTATAATATGAATTCTTCTCTAAAGGCGTGTATAGTGCAAAGGTTAATAGAGGAGCTCAACATGAGCCTTCTATTTATACTGTTAATCAGGGGACAATCAGGAGACAAGAAGTACAAATGGTACAAAGACACGATCGTGGGACTGCTACAGGTACAATATTAATGTAGTGCGCCGTTTTCTGCTAAGGCTGTAACCCATCAGAGTTTGCCACGTGGAATGTGCAGGGCACACCTTGTACGAATGATCTTCAGGATCTTCGTACAACAGAGAACGTGGGGTGCACGATCGTCTTAGCTTTGATCTTCAAATAATCTTCTAAGTCTTCAGTCTTCATACCACATAGGCTCTGTCAAGTATGGCAAATGGCCTTGTCTTTTGTGAATGTCTTCTGAAGAGTCTTCACTTGGATATTCTATCGGTGTCTTGGCAGACGCTCTGTCGATGTCTTTACACTTAGCCTATTTTTCAATACTTCTTTACCCAGAAGTTGGAGCTAACAGAATGTTCTACAAAAATAAAAAACCGGTCTGTGAACGAAGTTTCCAAAACAGATTAAAATTCTCAAAAGCGTTCACAGACGCGGCAACAGACCGGTCGACCAAATGATAGAAATCCTTCCTACTCAAACTCTGCTGACCATGCCGTTAATGATTTTTCAGATAAAAATGGTCGGGACAAACAAGACAAACAAAAGTGAGTAGCCAAAGGATCTAACAAGATAAAGTCAGAGTCAAAGTCGTTTAATTCTGCGTTCAATTCTAGGAAAAACATTAATAATTGTGATTTTCATGATTCAAATAATTCTGTTGAACAAAGTATTAATTTTTCATTAAGACTTTATTCAATACAACAGTTGATTCAATTATCCCATGATTGTTTATGTTGTTCTAATTGTGGATTGAATGACTTTGGTGATAATCGTTATGCATCTGATTGGTTTGGGTCTTATCATGTCTTTAATTCTAAACCTAAGCGTAAATCTCGTAAACCCAAACGGAAGCCCAATTCAAAATGGGTTCCCAAGACAGGTGATAAACCTAACCCTCCAGGACCTATTTTCAAATGGGTACCTAAAAATGCCTAAACTTGTTTTTGCAGAACGGTCATGTGTGGTACTTAGACTCATGATGCTCCAAGCACATGATTAGAAAGAGGGAGCTGCTCACGAACTCTACCAAGAAATACGGCGGAGACGTGAGATTTGGGAACGACAACAAAGCGCCAATTATGGGCTACGACGACATCGTTCAAGACAAGATCACCATCAAGAAGGTGTCATACGTCGTGGGATTGGGACACAACGTGTTCAGCATCGGACAGTTCTGCGACAAAGATCTAGAGGTCAACTTCAAAGAAAAAAGGTGTAGCGTCCGTACTGAAGACGGAAAGGAGCTGCTGGTTGGAATGCGAAAAACCAACCTCTACACCATCGACCTCTCCTCACTGAAGACCGATGACTCTGTCTGCCTGATGTCGAAGGACAACTCTCAGGAAGCTTGGATCTGGCATCGATGTCTTTCGCACCTCAACTTCAAGAACATCAATAAACTGGTGCTAGGTGGATACATCAAAGGCATGCCCGAACTCAAATTCGAGAAGGATAGACTCTGCCGGGCATGCGAAATGGGAAAGATGAAGCGAGCTACTTACAAGCCGAAGGCCGCTCTAAGCACATCCCGGTCCCTCGAACTTATCCATACGGATTTGTGTGGACCGATGCGCGTTCAGAGCATCAACAGGTCATGGTCGACGATTTCTCGCGCTACACATGGGTGAAGTTCCTGCACTCAAAAGACGAAACCCCGGAGCTGATCATCACCCACCTGAAGACCATCCAGCTAAACCTTCGAAAGCTGGTACAAACCATCAGGATGGACAACGGGACGGAATTCAAGTATCATACTCTTGATGAATACGTCACCTCAGTAGGTATCTCTCTTAATTTCTCTGCCGCAAGAACTCTTCAGCAGAACGAAGTCATGGAAAGGCGGAACTGTACCCTCGTCGAAGCTGCTCGCACTATGAAGGAGTTTTCATCGGATAATCCATGCAGGCTAAAGCATTCCGCGTTTACAACAAACAGACCAAAACCGTCTTCAAAAGCGTAAACGTGACGTTTGACGAAGCCGTGGATTTGGCTTCTGAACAATGCAGTTCAGAACCCGCATTAACTGGCGTGTTAGCTTCCGAACACTCTTGTTCGGGATCTACATAACCCCCAGTAAATCCCTCGTGTTACTGTGCATCCTAGGGTTGGAGCTGCTTAACTCGAAAACTCAGCGAACCTCTCCGGTCTGCCCCCATCAACAAGCACTCCAACGCTGACTATGGAAACCCCTCAAAGCTCCACTGATACGACTACTGAGACGGCTATCCCTTTGGAGTATCCTGTACCCATTTCGGAGATCACTCCAGAAGATTCGTCCTCAACAACGCAAAGGGCTCAACCTCTGAATTCCCCAGAAGTTGCCGTTCATGGCGAATCCTGCTCCATCTCCTCTAAGGAACCATTTCGGAGGATCCTGCTCCATCTCCTCCAACGTTGACTATGGAAACCCCTCAAAGCTCCACTGATACGACTACTAAGACGGCTATCCCTTCGGAGGTTCCTGTACCCATTTCGGAGATCACTCCAGAAGATTCGTCCTCAACAACGCAAAGGGCTCAACCTCTGAATTCCCCAGAAGTTGCCTAACCTATGGCGAATCCTGCTCCATCTCCTCCAAGGAACCGTCCGTCTTCTCCTTAAGCCGTTCAAGATCTTCCCCCCGGTGTGTATGTGGACCCGGATACTTCCCATACAGCTCATCAACCACTTCCACATACCACAAAATGGACACAAGCACACCCTCTCTATCAGATTATCGACTATCCTTCCACTCCGGTTCAGACGCGAGGTGCATCCGCCAACTTCTTTCTCTTCTCCGGCTTCCTCAGCAAAATCGAGCCCACTACCGTCTCTGATGCTCTCAATGATCCGGACTGGGTAATGGCGATGCAAGAGGAACTCAACCAATTCAAGGCCCTCAAGGTATGGAGACTTGTCCCACGTCCAGCCAATAAGACGGTTATCGGCACGAAGTGGATTTTTAAGAACAAAAAGGATGAAGATGGCATCGTCGTACGCAACAAGGCATACCGCTAATAAGAGGGAATAGACTACGACGAGACATACGCTATGGTAGCAAGCATTGAAGCAATACGTATGCTTCTTGCCTACATCGCACATAAGAACTTCATGGTCTGCCAGATGCACGTCAACACGGCCTTCCTCAACGGCGTACTCAAGGAAGACGTTTACGTCTCGCAACCGGACGGGTTCGTGGATGACTCCAAGCTAAACCACATATACATCCTCGACAAGGCTCTGTATGGTCTTAAGCAAGCTCCACGCGCCTGGTATGATGCTCTGTCCAAATTCTTAATCAAAGCTGTTTTTTCAAAAGGGAAAATCGACACCACTTTGTTTATTAAGAATGAAGAAGGTCATATTATTTTAGTCCATGTTTACGTTGATTATATAATTTTCGGTTCTATAAACCCTCAATACTGTAAGAACTTTTCAAAACTCATGAGTAAATATTTTCAAATGAGCATGATGGGTGAAATGAATTTTTTCCTCGGTCTTCAATTTAAGCAACTGTCGACCGGGATATTCATTAATCAGTCCAAGTACATCCGGGATATTCTTCGGAAATACCAGATGGAACAGTCCTCACCCATGAAAACTCCCATGTCTCCTGGTACGCGGTTACATACCGATCCTAACGGAAAGGATGTGGACACTAAGACCTACCGTGGGATGATAGGTTCTTTATTGTACTTGACGGCTAGTAGGCCCGATATCACATTTTCAACCTTTTTATGCGCTCGTTTTCAATCGAAACCAAAAGAGTCTCATTTAATTGCTTGAAAGCGCATATTTCGTTATTTAAAAGGTGCTGCTGATCTTTGCTTGTGGTACCTGAAGCAGACAAGTTTCGAGATTACCGCATATTCGGACGCGGACCACGCGGGCAGCATGCTGGATTGGAAAAGCACTTCGGGTCACGTGCAGTTCCTGGGCGACAGTTTAGTCAGCTGGGCATCCAAGAAGCAGCAGTGCGTCTCCACATCTACTACTGAGGCGGAGTATGTGGCCACCGCGAGCTGTTGTTCACAAGTGATCTGGATGCGCACCCAGCTCAAGGACTATGGATTCACCTACTCGAAGGTGCCCATCTACTGCGACTCGAAGAGTGCGAAATCAATTTCTAGCAATCCGGTTCAGCACACCAAAACGAAGCATATAGACGTTCGGTATCATTTCATCAAGGATCACGTCGAAAGAGGTACAATCAAACTCTACTTCGTTAATACAGAACATCAGATAGCAGACCTTTTTACAAAACCCTTGGACGAAAAACGCTTTAATATATAGTGTCCAAGCTTGGTATGCTCAATCTGAAGGTTTAACAGGTGTTGTGCCCGGTACAATTTCCATACAATCACGAGGAACTGTCTCTTAATCATCTGGTGTCAAATCTGCGGATGATCGAGTACACAATTCCTCGTCTCTGTATTAATTAGGTAGATGTAACACCCCGCTAAAGCGGAAACACGGAATGTACAGCTCAAGTTTCATAGCAAAAGTTACAAGATCACAACAACCATCAAAATACATTCAAAGGTTAAACCTTGTCTTTTACAATTGTCTTTACAAAAGGGAAATGAACATAAAATTTAAAGATAGTAAAGAAAGCTTCATCACGTGTAGCCTTCCTAAATTCCAACCTTAAGAACGTTCTCCTGAAAAGCATGTAAATGAGAGTGTCAACTAATGAATAGTGGGTGAGTTCACAGGTTTAATGAGTATAACATTGTTTGCCATCGCAAAATAGTTTAAATCCACAAATGGGATAAAATAATTCGGTTATAAAAACCACTTGCTCAAGGTAATCATATGTAAAATGCTAAGTTATTGAGCCCGTTACCCGACCTATACCGACATACTTTGCCCCTACTACAGTGGTGGAATCATTCCACATACGTGCATGTTCTATCACCAACAATACGCCAATACAACAATAATTATGCACTCAAACAAGCGCTACTTGTGAGTGGGGTGTCAAACAAAATAACGTTATCCATAATTACCAACGGCTCAATCCATGAGTTAACGGGTAACGTATACGTAAACGGGGACTTTTGAATGATAGCAAAAGAAACTCAAACTTACAACATTTGCAACAACACAGATACCATAGAGCATAAATAAGCAAGCTTCGTATTTTCAAGAAAACGAAATAATCGGTGTGTAAAATAGTTGTAGTAACCACATGTTTTTCACCCAAAATATGTAAAACATTGAAAAAGGGGCTGTGAATACTCACATGATACGCGATAGAATCTGGGAATCTCCCACAAGTACTCCGAGATGATCCTACTTCAAACCTATGAACGTAAGGTCACTAGTGAGTTCTCAATCTCGAAGGTTCGATACTAACTATCCAAATCATCATAAAATGCCTTGTTGTGTTTTAATATTATAACGTAATAAACGTATACATTGTTTTTCTTAGATTAAAGTTTCCACAATTTCGTCCCAATAAGTAACGAAAAGGGTTTTAAAGAACATAAACATATATAGTACATATATATGTATAAACCGAAATTTTATCGTAACAACGATAAAATTAGAGGTCGTAAACGAAATGACAAATATTTAAATGTATAAATATATAGATATAATATATATTTATAATCCACTATTTCATCATAAAATGATGAAATGGGATCGAGAATAAAATGCATAAATATATATAAATATATTATATATATGAACATTCCACAATTTCATCATAATAGATGAAAAGGGATAAAGAATAAATAAAATGCATAAATAAAAGACATAAATAAAATGCATAAATAAACTGCATAAATATAAGATATACTTACATACTCCACTATTTCATCATGAAATGATGAAATGGGATTAGAAGTAGTCCTTAATAATAAATAATAATTTGTCCTTTACTGTCCAGAATTAGATGTCACTTTGTGTCCAACTTTGGGTAACTTCCAGGTATAATTTGATCATGAAATTTTATGTCCAGTTGGTTCAATGAGTTAGGAAACTTTTGGCATAGTTTCATAATTTTTGAAAGAGTATAAGTATATGAAATAATACACGACGTAAAACCCGACAAAAGACTTTGCTGTTTGTACACGGTTTTTGTGAGGACTGTTTGATAAATGAAATCTTTGCGTTTTTGAATGAAACTACTTGGGTTTGAATCTTAACACAATAAAATGATTTCCAGAAAAAGAATAACTCCATTTGGAGTTAAAATGAGTGAGATATGACTCTTTGAAGTGGGGTGTGAAATCTGACAGCAAGCTGTCCAAACAACACCTTGTGCATGTGCTCTCCAATTGACTTTTAAACCAAAATTCTTATTCTTTTGCTTGCAAAATCCGATTTGACTCTCACCCATACACTTATTTTCAGCTCCAAAACATATTTGTGATCCATTAAAAATGCATGCAATTTATCCATCAACTAAAACTTGGAAAACTTTTATAAAAGACCCATTTTGAAGATTGTTGATGTTCTTGCCAAGAACATCAACATGCAACTAAAAATTCAGTATTTTGAGCTCATGCATGTTTGTTTAAGTACGTTTTTAATGGTTTTCAAAGATCCATTCATGAGACTCTTGAACAAAAATGATGGATTTCCCAAGAACACTACATGCATGTGTTTAAAATGTTCATCTTTGGTCTTAACATTGGTTTGATTTTGGATTCACCATCTTTTACTAACAAAAGATGTTATGATGGTAAATCTACAAACATTAAGACCTATAAAAGATGATTTTAAAAGATATGAAGAAAGTGTAGAAAAGATGAAGATCATACTTTAAAATGCAAGAAGATGAAAAAGTCTTGAAAGAATGTGTGTGGATTTTACCCAACACACTTATTTTTACCTTTGATTGCCTTGGACTCTTGAAGAAGAAGAGTTTAGGGGTTGGAGTTTATGATGAACACTTGAAGATGAGGATGAAGATTTGAATATGGAGAGAGAAGGAGGTGACAACTTTCTCTTAGTGAGAGATTGAAATGAGAGAGTGAGGTGAAATGATGAAGAGTGTTGCATACATATGGAGGGAGAGAGAGGGTGCCGGCCTCTTTGAGGGGGGGGGGGTGGTGTGGTGTGACAATTGTATTTTAGTCACTTCATGGTTTAAAATAAAATCAAAATACAAGTATTCTCCTTTAAAGTTAAAATACAAGGTATACATGTATAAAATAAAGTATTTATATATATAATAAACTTGAAATATATAAAAATTAACAACTACATAAATACTTGTTGTATAAATATATATTAAGTTGGCATTTTATGAGATTTATGGATAATTTCCTAATTCAAGGATTTCTTAGGCAAAATTTCTCAATTTTTCCTATCGTACCGTGTTTACTGCTAAAATTGCACTGTGTAAACTATGTCATAAAAATGAGGTATCCAAAGCAGTTCTAACCTGAGATGTGAATTTGACAGTTGTCACAGTAGATTTCGTTTGTTTGCTTTACATTTCGATTGTGATTTCCTTTAATTTCATTTCCTCGTCTATTATGATTATTTCGCACCACACATGCATTTCACAAGTTGTTCATGTGTCCAGGGGGAGCACATCTAAAAGAATGCGTCAAGTATGCCCGTTCTTTGTTTGAGGGGGAGCGTCACACACTTTTTCTTAAAATAATAAGTTTTTTGTGTGTGTATTCTCATTTTTCAAAATGCACAAATTATGGGGGGGCAATCTTTCTTATATGTATAATCCGAGGGGGAGCGTTTTTTTATTTCACTACCTGTTTTGGGGATTGAAAAAGTAATTTTTGAAAGTCCAGGGTTATTTTTGAAAAATCCTCAAAAGTACCTGGATAGGTATCTAGATAAGTCATCCAAAAACACCCTATCCGGATAGGTATCCGGACCGGGTTGTCTCCGGACACCCTATATGGACAACCTATCTGGACCGGGTAAGTGTCCGGATAAACCCATCCGGAAACCTCATCCCTATAAATCCCGGTTTCCTCATTTCACAAACCTTTTTCGGAAACTGGCATCTAAAAACCCTCTCGTGCTCTCCAACCTTCGGATTCATCTCAGATCGCTCCATTCCTTCTCGTTTCATCTCAAATCACAGGTATGTTTTCCTTATTACTATATTAAATACTTCTCGATCACCATCGCACACGAATCAACCGATTTATCGACAGAGTGGTGCGTTCGGTAACCACATCTTGTCGGTTCGCATTCCGGCCATTTTAGGGCTATTTGTTGCTTAATTTTAGTCGATAGCCACTATTGCACGTACAAACAACACTATGATGTGTCTCGATTTGGTTTTTGTGGTATTCGTTGGCCGATTGGGCTTACCCAGATATCGTCCAGATAGTTTCAAACTATTCGGACACCGTCATCTTACCCGGAGACTGCCATTATCCAGTAAGCATTTGCATCCGGAAACATTAGTTGTCCGGACATACATGTTGTTCGGTAAGTTCGATCTTATCCGGTAATTACGTTATCCGGATATATCTCATTTTGTCCGGATATATCTCATTTTGTCCGGTAACCTTTAATCCGGTAAGTTCCATATCCGGTAAGTTCCCACCCGGTAAGTTACTTTATCCGGTAACCATCTCGTTCGGTAAGTCCATGTCCGAAAACTCGTTTTATCCGGTAAGTATTGTTGTTCGGTAACCAATGGTTATCCAGACACTTGTGCAATAATGGTACATCCGGTAAGTGTTTGTATCCGGATACCAATACATCCGGTAACTATTGTATCCGGACACCACACCTTCCCGGACACCTTCCTGTTTTCCGGATACTTTGGCCAATCCAGTACCCTGTCCCTACTGCCTTTCCTCAATCATTTACAGATTGAGCCGATTATCCCCAAGGTACGCACCAACACTTCACAAACAGCTGTATCCTAACACTTTGTCTTTCAGGTAATCAAATGGCTGAACAACAACACCAAGGCAACCCACCTTAAGAGGAATTTATTGATGAGGCGGCCGACAACGCCTTAGTCTCACGTGATCACATCTTTGAAGTCGAGGGCAACAACCATCACCTCGATGCTGCTGAGTTCAGACCTCAACACCGAGTGGTCGTGGACATCCTCGTCGGCCACCCACTCCGATACGCACTCACAACGACCACTGATGTCCCGGTTCTCTACCCGCAACAAGTCTGGAACACCATTCGGGTAGTCATCGGCAACAACACCCAAACGATTAAAGCAACGATCGACCACCATCCTTTCGTCCTCACGCCAGAATCTTTTCGACGACTGCTTTCTCTACTTGAAGCTACTGCTAGCGGCCGTGCTGCATTTGATCCAGCCATCGACGATGACACCCTTTGCGCCAAGATTCGGGCCTTGGGGTACAACCATGCACTGAACCGGCCGTCTGCTTTCAACAGGAAGTACCTTGCTCCCATATGGTACACACTTTTCCCCATCCTGAACTGGTGCCTATCTTCAAGGTGGAAAGGCATCGACCAATGTACCGACAACTTCCTACGCCTAGATCATGCCGTCATCCACGACCGACACGTGGATTTTTCCACAATCATCTGGCACGAACGGGTGAACACCATACGCGCCATCGGCGGAACCAAAGAGTGCAAGTTCATCCCTTACATTCGATTCCTACAACTTGCCATCCGCCAGCATATGGACGCTAACCCGGACATTTCATGCCGCGCTAATCACCCGGTATGTCCCACGTTCAGCCTTCATTACCTTGTTATTCGTAACCCGTCCAACGCACAAGCCATGCGTATACCTGATGCCCTGTTGGCCTACGCGGATCCGCAAGCACCAAGTGTGATAGCTTATAGGCAAATGCTAGGTGCTCCTATGGTCCAGCCAGAGCCAGAAGGACCTCCCCGAGGAGCTAGGCCCGAGATACGTGAGGGTCCTAAAGTAAGATGAGGTAGAGTTCGGGTAGCTGGGGGATCCTTGATGGGGCATGCAAAGATTTCATACTGTAAGGGGAACTAAAGCAGTGGTGCTGAGGATTCGCATGCCGGTACTAGCCATACCCGACCTTCATCAAGCCAACCTTCCCGAACATCCACAAGCCGACCACCTACTCCCCCACAAAATACCTCAACCACCCGTACCACCGATGACGCCGGACCGTCGACTTCTCTACACGAGGTCCCGGTCGTCACTGCCCCGCTACTTGACCAAGACCCTGAAACCGACACAACTGAACCATTATCCCCGGTCATCCAAACATGTGCTATGGATTCTGAAACAACAGACTCCGATACAAATCAAGCCATCCATCTATCCATGATACCCCGCCGTATCGGACGTCACCCTCCCATGACAGAGGAAACTCCATCCAACTCATCCACACCCTCTGAAATCCCTAACCCCGAGCCGAATACGGGAGACATAAAGAGAGAGGAGGGAGAATTAGATGAAAATATGGAACAGGTGAGGCGGAGAGAATGGAGATCTAAAAAGAACCACGAGAGAGTGAGTCTACTCAATAGAGCGGAGAATGAGCGAAACCGAGCCCGTGTCGCCCAGGTTGCCACATCTACTGCCTTGTCTCATCCGTTGGGACGAGACATTGAAGAAGCCGTCGTGGACCTAGTGACGTAACTGCACACCCCCTAGCCACTCAAGTGACTCTAAATAGTTACTTGTTTCAACTTCGCACGGGGAATTAACACAAAATATATCGTTCTCTCACTCAGAGACTTTCGATATTGAATATAGAGAACAGCATCCCCCGTTCTCGACTTCTTTCATTGGACCATCTAGTCTAGAGCCACTTGATACATTATTACATTATTTGGCTAGGACACAGATACCTACTGCTACTATCGGCGAATTAAGTGAACCGATCGGGACATCCTTAGTAAGTCTGCCCTTGAGCGGATTATGAGGATCGGATGAAAATCCTACTGTAGCTAACATTACACCAACTATGAACGTAGGTGGCACTTCTGTTTCTTCAACAGCTGTGACCTCAATGGGTTATCTAAGTGATCCCGGTGGTGACTTACCCGACTTCGTGTCAAGGAAGTATTTGGACGGCGCCTTACAGGCTGTCCGGGAAGCAATGACCCAGGAATTCAAGACGGAAATAGACAAAGTCAGGAATTTATTAAAGGGGAAGGAGAAACTGGTCGAACCTGTGTTGGTCCATTTTGGACAGACAAACAATAGAATATACAATCCATATATAAGTAGAGATAAGATGAACAATAAGAACAATCATAAAATAACTCATCTCATATTCATTGAATCACAATATGGAGGAGAAAACAAGAAGAACACCACACTTTACAATAATATGACTCTCATCAGAATAGTCTGGGTGTTTTTAGTGTGTTTCTTCAATAACCCTCTCAAATAATAAATGAAACTCTAAACTTCTTTTTAAAGGGTCCATTTACAATAAAAGACTCAAGCCCATAAAGCTAACTAAAAAGCCCATACACTTTTTCTTTATAAAACATTTAATTAAATTAGGAGCTAATTTAATCTAACAATCTCCCCCTAATGTTTTATAAAGAAAGCATCATCTTGTAGTCTCCCCCTTGCTTTCTTTAGAAACTTTGGCGTTCCGTTCTTCGAGTCTTCAAAGCATCACGAGCTCCCCCTCAAATGTAGGCTCATCTTCTTGAAAAACCGAGACAATTAACCCCATTTTGTCCAGTTTTCATGACTCAACTTCACTGTTGTTTTTTACTCTTAAGATCCCGTTGAGTAAGCATTCAACACCGAGGTTTAAACTTGAATAACAAAGGAGGGAGTGACATTCATTATGTAACAACAGCAGCATGAAATCAGAAAGAAATTTCGAGAGAACACCGTTCTTGAAAGCGGAAAGAGCATGAATTAAATGCAATGCTTTCAGTCCAGCACCTTACAGCAGACTTTGAAACAGATTTTGGCATATCATCTCACATAATTTGAGATTACTCAGAACATGAAAGTCGTGCTTCTGGGAATTATATTTCCAATGCAACTGGACTCGTGTAATTTGGAGCACTGAGTCAAACGTTATGTGCGTGTTTCTGAAACAGCGCAAAGCTGTCAGAAAATCCAATAAAAATCCGGGCTTCGGGCATTGAGTTCAGAGGCTCTTATGATAACTTTAGAGCTCTGATGATGACTTCAGAGGCTCTTATGGTTACTTCAGAGCTCTGGTGATAACTTCAGAGGCTCTGATGTTGACGTCAGAGTTCTGATGATGAGTTGAGAGAAACACAACTTTCTGTCCAGCAGATGTATACTGACTTTAGCAGAGATTCTGACCAAGAAGAACACTGATTCAGACCAAGCTCAAAACATGAAAATTGTTCATCTTTGTCTTAGGAATCCAACGCATCTGGACTTATCAAAGTTGGAGCTTCGAGGAGGGAGGTCTATTGAAAATATGACAGGTGCGCAAAGCTGACAGCAAGTACTAAGAAGTTGGGCTACGGGCTCTGAGCCTCCAACCTCTGATCCTCCCTCTGGTGCAACCTCTGATCCACCTACCTCTGATGCCCTCTCTGAAGATGAAATCTCTAAAGCTATCTCTGATGGTGCATCTCTGATGGTGCATCTCTGGTGGTGTACCACTGGTGGTGTGCCTCTGGTGTATCTCTGGTGAGTGTGGACAACAGCTTATACCTTCTGCACATATCCGTAAGGACGGCCTCTGACAGCAGTTTTACACCAACTTCGACACAACTTTAGACCATGATAGCTCTGGAGTTTGCAAAAACTCAAAACATAAAGAGTGTGCATTGGTTTGTTATCATTTTAGATCATCTAGAATCACCTCTTTTGGAGCTCTGAAGAATAAGATACGGTTGATGTACCATAGTCACGCAAATCTGTCCAACAGCTTTGTTTTAGCACACTGTTGTCTACTTCGACGATGCATATGACCCTTCTAAATTTTGAATCTCTGAAATCTCAAAACACGAAAGATGTTCATCAATGTGTTTTCAATCCAGGGCCTTTTGAATCGCATCAATTGGTGTCTTGATCAGTGAGATATGATCAATTTACTACATCATCGCAAATCTGTCAGCATGCCGTCATTAAATCTTACTTGATGTAGAAAATAAGACGATCTCCATATAACTTTTAGAACCGTGAGTGCAAATACTCAGATCTCTAATTGATCATGTCAGAAAACTAATTAAAAACACTCAAAGTTATAAAAACTTTTCAGATAAGACTTTGAATACATAGCACAACACCAAATCTTTCTCAATCAACTTTTTCAAGACCCAAATGATTTTGTTTTCATTTAAATGATTATGAGCAGCGGAATATAAACAAAATCTGGATCAAAGAGAGTCCAATCTTGGATTTAAATAAAGGTCATATCAAAGATCAACAACCTTACTACCAAGATGCCAAAAAGAAATGCCATGGACTTAAGCACACACAAGGATGAGATCATAGATCAACCATCTACTTAGTGCTATCAAACATTAGACCATGAATGAGAAAGAATCAAAACACACACATGTAATAAATCTGATCAGATTTGATCCAAATAGAATCAAATCTTCAGTTAGGCATTTCATCAAACTTGTGGTGTGCAAAATCAGATTTTGTGAATAGAATCACTAATTTTCTATCAAAACTTATCCAAATCTTATTGAAATCAATGATTGGATTTCCAATAAGCACAAAACAGAAAATAAGTATCAGATATGATATTTATGTTTAGGCTCATGTGATTGAATCAATTTAAGCACCAAAACAACAAATAAGTCATCTAATCTTCTATTGTTGCCATAGATGACCGATTTTGAAGAAAAGTTTCTTCAATCGGATCTGATACCAATTGTTGGTCCCATTTTGGACAGACAAACAATATATGATAAAATCCATATATAAGTAGAGATAAGATGAACAATAAGAACAATCATAAAATAACTCATCTCATATTCATTGAATCACAATATGGAGGAGAAAACAAGAAGAACACCACACTTTACAATAATATGACTCTCATCAGAATAGTCTGTGTGTTTTTGTTGTGTTTCTTCAATAACCCTCTTAAATGATAAATGAAACCCTAAACTCTTTTTTAAAGGGTCCATTTACAATAAAAGGCTCAAGCCCATAGAGCTAAGTAAAAAGCCCATACACTTTTTCTTTATAAAACATTTAATTAAATTAGGAGCTAATTTAATCTAACAACCTGAAACCGCACCAACACCTCCACCAGTAACCGCTCAACCATTCTACTCGGTGGACGATCTGAAGACCATGCTCCTTGCCCAACTACTCCAACATACCAACTCTGACTCCTCTACCGAAGCAAATTTAAATTTCGTGCTCCGATCACAGGTAACTTCACCACCTGCTCAGCTCAACACCAGATTGGGCCGGCTTGACTCGACCCTGAAGGACGTTCAGGACACCCTTACCACTTTGTACGACAGGGTCGCCTCACTCGAAGAAACCTGTAAGAGTCAAGCTGGTGGACTCAAACATCGCACGATGACCAGGATGATCCTGATCACCATGAGGGGGAGAACAAGTGTAACAACTCAAATTCAATATATAAAATATTCTCAACATTACAACCAAAATAGGTCCCAAAGTATACAAATTACATCCATTCAAATTCTAGGTAAGCAACGGATAAACACCTTCACAACTGAGATGCTACAGGAAGCCCGACGGTAACTACAAACCTCCACTAGACTATACCTCTTCTACAGTGTCACCTCTTTCCATCTTCTCCAGATGAAACCCCAAACAAGACTCTAACCTGAAAATGGTTTTAGTTTTGGAAAAGCGAGAGTTAGACCATGAGGTCTAATGAATTCCCTCTCGAAAACAGTTTAAACAAGCCACATATAACAATATGCAAACCGCAATACGGCCCATCAGAATCATTTCAACCAATCGACATCACACTTGGGTATTTGCACAGTGTTAATAGTCACCCATCACCTCACCGTGATGTCCGCAATCGGAGCCCCCAGTAGATCCCCATGGCCCCCCAGTAGATGCCAGTCCCGTGTGCACATGAAACGGATTCAAGGCATACACCACAACTAAACTCCCAAGGGATGTAAACGATCCCAAGGTACACTAATCCCACTGTGCAACCCGACTCCAAATCAATATACCTCGTAATAAAGAACATGTAAACAACTTGCAAGCATTAATAAACATTTCCACACTGAGTAATAATAAGGCTTTTCAAAGTGTTTAATCATGCCATCATGCTCAATATCGTATTCGGTCATAAGAACTTTAGCAAAACGTTTCATATGAAATAGCGTGTTCAATCTTTCATGAGTGAAAACCATGTCCAGATGCTTTACCATAATCATTGTTGAAAAACACATATCAATCTTATCTCAATTAAAAAGGTTTAAGGGAACTCACCTGAAGTTTTGGTTGTCCGACACACAACCCCAATTCACTTTGGAACCAACCAAACACCTGAATTGGAGGTAATAAAAGTGGTGTTAAACCCTCTAATTATATCCCAAAACATCCCTAAGACAACCCATAAATGATACCACAATCCTAGCCTAAAACAAGACGTGAAACAAGACCCGAAAACGCGCGACAGGACTTGGCGCTACTACCCGCGCTAGTTAACTCGCGCCACAACGCGCGCGGGGCACTGGGCAACCTTTGGCGCTACATCCCGCGCTATTTAACTTGAGCCAAAACCCGCGTGGAACACCTGTACTCGATTTTCAGCCGAAAACTGCTCTTTCCCACTCCTAACTTGTCCCAACTAAATTTTAAGCCTTCTACTTGAGGTAGTCGATGTTCTAGACCTTTACCCACACTTCCCAAACATCAAAACATCAATTAATCCCATAAAATCCATCATAAGATTCATCATTTTAACCCCAAAATCATATTCTAGACAAAACCCAAATTCCACCATTAAAATGTGCAAGTTTCTCAAAAAGGAAGTTAGAACTATTAAGAAACTCAATAAACACTCCATTTCTAATGTGGATAACTTAAAACTTTAGCAATAAGTTAAAACAAGGTTACCATTCACAACTTCCCCCCAATACACATAAGAAGATGAAGATTGGAGAAGGAATCATACCTAGAAGATGAAGTCTTCACTCCCATTGATGCTATTCTTCTTCCTCACCTCCCACAATGGTTGAGCTCTCTTCTCTTCTTCTAAATTCCCAGTCGTCCACAAAGAAGAATGAAAAGGATTTAGGGGTTTTACCCCATTTTATTTCCCAAATTTGCCCCTAAATCCAAGAGTTGCATCTTTTCTCACTTTGGCCCCCAAACTTCCAAAAGGTTCAGATTTTAAGGACTTGGGGTGTTATAATATCTCCCCCTCAAAAGAATTCCGTCCTCGGAATTCCATTGCAGAACACATGCTGGTAGGAATTAGCTTCTGATTCCAAATCTTACATTGCCTAATAACTCTTAAGGAGTTGCAATTGCATTTCTACAAGAACAACTTCTTTGTATCTTAACTTCTAGACTTTCAGGCTGAATAATCGTTTTCCGACCCTACGAAAAAATCCAACTCCTTATCCATTCATATTGTTTGCGAAGGTAACACCATATTGACTTCCAACCAACACTCTCTAAAATAGGGTTGTGAAACATACTATGAATTTTCCATAACTTCATCGAGTACATTCAATTCATACATTATCCCTCCAACTCTTTCGATAACTGACATGGATCCAATAAAATGTGGCCCAACCTCCATTTCCTCTCGAAACATGCTACTCCATTCTATGGAGATGTCTTCCGCATCCAGTTGTCCCCCGATTTGAGATTCAAAGACTTGTGTTTTCAATCTAATCAACTTAGCTCCATTAAATTACTCCAACATCTTTGATCGAAATCAACAACGTACGATATCCTTCGAAATCGCCCCACAACATTCTTAAGTCGGTAAATTGAAAAATATAAACACTTGCCATATCTTCGATCAACCACCCTAAACATACCAGGTATCGACCGCTTTCTCCACGCCTTGGCTCACGGTTTTAAAACGCGTATAATTTAAGGGTCTCGCGTACCACTTTACTTTTCTAAAGCAATATTTTCTTTTACTGAGGTCAACGCCACAACAACATGAATTCCCTACAAAAGAATAACCACTCGATTCGTCAACATATTACAAGGTCCTCCCTGGGATCGTCACTTCAAACTCACAATCCTGAGTTTCTTTATTGGACAAACCCTCTTAAAAAATTACATTTCTCCAATACCACATACGTCTGGAAGAATTAGCACTTCACTCCTCTGAAACCCCATTGATCACACACTAACGTCAATCAACACACCATTACCCGCTTTGCATACATAATTATAACAAGAAGGCTTTCACAATCTAACATCTGGAAAATCCGCCCACCATTTTGAAATAAATTCAAACTTCACTTGCCCCACTAGGGAGAGTGACCACACTCACACAAAGTTATTCCAAATAATCTTAACAACCGAAGCAAAGTTCACTCGAAAGATTTTTCCCCAACGATACTACGGCTCATCCAATGGTCTTTCATCCAGAGCACCACATTCAACCACATATTTCCCGTTCTTCTAAAAAACATAAAATATGTTTTCAAAGGACGACTCACTATTATGTACATGCTTTAGATCAGTCGCACAAAATAGGTTTCCCACACTTGAACCATAACATACACCATGATCCTTTTTATCATACCCTCGCTAAGAGTTCATCTTCTTGCCAATGACATTGCTTTAGATATTGCTCCACTTTTTCGGTGCCACTTACCAACCCTCTTAGTTTCGGTTTATCCACTAATTCAGACATATACTGACTTCACCTCTTTACGCTAGCATGGAACATCGTCCACCCAACAACACCCACTCCTTTTTCCGACCATTACCAGCGTGTTACGTTACTATGCATAACCAAACGATCGTACTACACTTCTCACTCGCGATAGTCATCCTTGAAACAACACCCAGTGGTCGAAAGCACCACGCGTTTCCCGTTCTCCAAACCGAGTCAACCTACTCACCATAATTTATTTATACTCCAAGAATATTTCAACCTTCCCAATGAATTTTAAATCTACAACACCACAAACAATTCGAATGTGGCATTCTCATCAAAATCCACTCGAAAATAGATGAGCTCACCAAAAATCCAACATAACTGCGAAGAATACATGCTATTTTTTTAGGTAGTTTCCAAATACCACTCGCTCTTTTGTTCTCAACCAGCAAAAACACAATACCGGCTACCAATGCACACTTCAATCAAGCATACTTGCCATTCTTGATTACCTCCCATAAATCTCCAAATCAGGATTCACACCTAAACTTATCCCACATTACAACGTAAATCCACCACCCAAGACAACGACAACTCATTGTCACAACAAGGACTTACACAACTTCTTTAGCATGAAATGCCACCAACTTGCCCACGCAACTATCACACTATAACAAATTATTCATGGTCCCCTTTTCTCACATAATATATGTCGCCTTCTTCATGCCAATCATAACCCTTGTATATGAAGTAAAGTCATTTCATGACCTCGTCTTTCTCGAGTCCAAAGGAACTACAAAATCATGATTATCAAATTTACTCAAACAATTTCTCTTTTCTCGTTGGCTCATCAAGATCTACTTTCGTTATGCTACACCCTTCACGCATAAACAAACCATTAACCTCATTGGAAATCACATACCCACCCTAATGATCTTCCGTTTTCCTAATGACCACACGAGATGGTCCAACATCATGTCAATATACACCTTTCTGAACGACCTCGTACATCGACACACAACATAGTTATTTCTCAAGTTTCAATCTCCTGACAACGTCTTCAACTTGGGATATATTAAACAATCGCAAACCTCTACGTCAATAGATAACATGATAATGTTTCCATAATTTCCGACAAACCAGGATTTCCAATGGAACCCATTCCATCCTACGCATCATAACCAACTTTATATCCCATCGTTCTCATTGGAGGAAAACACAAGACTTCCTTAGCGCAAAATCAAATTGCAAGACCACCTCAATACTCAGGCTCAAAGCCGATAACACTTCATCAAGTACCATAACGCTACTTATTAACATGCCACCACTAGCACTTTGACAATTTCGAATTTCCCCCCAAACATAACCATTCTCAAACAACCAAACAAGAGTCTAAACTACAATCATGCTAACATTTCCAAATTCATTGCCTGAGACTCCTGGTATTAACCGTCCTCCTCTAACTGAAACACAAAGGTCATAACTCGACCATATCCTGCTCAACCTACAATCTCAACACCCGGAGCCTCTCCATATCATTGATACTAAAATCCTCCCCGACCTAGCGAGTTCATAGCCTTCATGCATGATGACACAATGATTGAAATCCTTTTGCACATTTGAAAATTCATTAGATACAATATCATAAAACATGCTTGAGTTTGCATGACATAACACCACTCAAGCTGAATAGTAAACACAACGACCGTGAGGGTCGCTCACATGCAACCCCACGATAATTCACAACATTGTCCAACCAAATCGATGTCGGCACAATAAAATGTGCCTCATGAAACCTTTCCAATACGACTAGAAAAGTTCTGAATTAAACCATTTACACAAAGTGGGTCAGTCGACTCCCACACCTATTTATATGATAATAGCGTGTCAATACTTATTTTGGTTATAAAAACATTGAAATTAAACGTTTCCATGATTTTTGCAATGAAGATTCTCTTAACATGAAAAAGGTGAAATACTTCACAGATCACTAAGTTCAAAGTTTTATCGTACAACGAAAACAAGTTTGTCTTTTTCTTTAAAAACACACGATTGCGCACGTCAACTTATTTCCCAAAACAAGAAGAAATTTATGATGTACGTATATACTTTTAACATGAAGGAGCTCAGGTAACACATTTAAAGACACGATACATGAAACTCAATATGCAATTGAAGGTTATTCACTCTAACAAGGCCAACTGTTATACTCTCAACAAATTATCCTTGACGCCCCACTTTGACCAACGGTCACTTTCTCTCCCTTGCAGCAACTTGTTATACAGGTGTTTTACAACACACCTGTTTGACCACTCTACACGATTTCCAAATTGACCAATTACCTCACTTTCTACTCATGCACATACTTCAGTCAAACACCGATATCTTTCCTTCATTTCCTTGCCACTAAACTACTTGACTAAAGAGTCAAAGGCTAGGTTCCTTCACCCGATCTTGAACTGAAGCTTTTAAGATTCCAACATAGTCCTCACTTCCTATCCCAACTAATCAAAACCTTAATTCCAATAATGGGGACTCACTTGAAACTAGGAGTTTTCCCTTAACCAATCATTCATCCCAACAATAGAAGTCGAGTACATCCATGCACCTGTAAATTCATAATAACATTGGCCAGATGCGATTTTAAATTTACCTTACATGAGGGTCCTTACTATCATTGTCAAGATTCTCTATGATTAAGGTCTTCCCTATTGGCTTCCTATATCTCAGTTGTGTCTCCCTTACTCCACAGTTTAAGTTTAGGCCCATCCGGTCACCTAAATCCCTTAAACTATGGCTCTGATACCATTTGTAACAACTCAAATTCAAAAAAACAATATTATAAACATTACAACCAAAATAGGTCCCAAAGTATACAAATTACATCCATTCTAATTCTAGGTACGCAGCGGATAAACACCTTCACAACTGAGACGCTACAGGAAGCCCGGCGGTAACTACAAACCTCCACTAGACTATACCTCTTCTACAACGTCACCTCTTTCCATCTTCTCCAGATGAAACCCCAAACAAGACTCTAACCTGAAAATGGTTTTAGTTTTGGAAAAGTGAGGGTTAGACCATGAGGTCTAGTGAATTCCCTCTCGAAAACAGTTTAAACAAGCCATATATAACAATATGCAAACTACCATAAGGCCCACCAAAATCATTTCAACCAATCGACATCACACTTGGGTATTTGCACAGTGTTCATAGTCACCCATCACCTAACTGTGATGTCCGCAATCGAGGCCCCCAGTAGAACCAAATGGCCCCAGTAGATGCCAATCCCGTGTGCACATGAAACGGATTCAAGGCACACACCACAACTAAACTCCCAAGGGATGTAAACGATCCCAAGGTACTCTAATCCCACTGTGCAACCTGACTCCAAATCAATATACCTCTTAATAAAGAACATGTAAACAACTTGCAAGCATTAATAAACATTTCCACATCAAGTAATAATAAGGCATTTCAAAGTGTTTAATCATGCCATCATGCTCAATATCGTATTCGGTCATAAGAACTTTAGCAAAACATTTCGTATGAAATAGCGTGTTCAATCATTCATGAGTGAAAACCATGTCCAGATGCTTTACCATAATCATTGTTGAAAAACACATATCAATCTTATCACAAGTAAAAAGGTTTAAGGGAACTCACCTGAAGTTTTGGTTGTGCGACACACAACCCCAATTCACTTTGGAACCAACCGAACACCTGAATTGGAGGTAATAAAAGTGGTGTTAAACCCTCTAATTATATCCTAAAACATCCCTAAGACAACCCTTAAATGATACCACAATCCTAGCCTAAAACAGGACGCGAAACAAGAGCCGAAAACGCGCGACGGGACTTGGCGCTACTTCCCGCGCTAGTTAACTCGTGCCACAATGCGCGCGGGGCACTGGACACACTTTGGCGCTACTTCCAAGCTTGTTAACTCGTGCCAAAACCCGCGTGGAGCACCTGCACTCGATTTTCAGCCAAAAACTGCTATTTCCCACTCCCAACTCGTCCCAAATCAATTTTAAGCCTTCTACTTGAGGTAGTCGATGTTCTAAATCTTTACCCACACTTGCCAAACATCAAAACATCCATTAATCCCATCAAATCCATCCCAAGATTCATCATTTTAACCCCAAAATCATATTCTAGACAAAACCCAAATTCCACCATTAAAATGTTTAAGTTTCTCAAAAAGGAAGTTGGAACTATTAAGAAACTCAATAAACATTCCATTTCTAATGTGGATAACTTAAAACTTTAGCAATAAGTTAAAACAAGGTTACCATTCACAACTTCCCCCCAATACACATAAGAAGATGAAGATTGGAGAAGGAATCATACCTAGAAGATGAAGTCTTCACTCCCCTTGATGCTATTCTTCTTCCTCACCTCCCACAATGGTTGCGCTCTCTTCTCTTCTCCTCTTCTAAATTCCCAGCCGTCCACAAAGAAGAATGAAAAGGATTTAGGGGTTTTACCCCATTTTATTTCCCAAATTTGCCCCTAAATCCAAGAGCTCAATCTTTTCTCACTTTGGCCCCCAAACTTCTAAAAGGTTAAGATTTTAAGTGCATGGGGTGTTACAACAAGCGTCACATATTATCAGAGTCCTAGCCAATTGCCATCGACATCACTCCAGCGCTTCAACCAGAACCATCAACTGTGGCACCATCAGAAGATCAACCACAAAACCAGTTAAGTCTAGTCGACATGGTTATCGACATGGACATCTTAGATGAAGAAGACCCAACGGTTGAAAAGCCTGCGGGATAAAACCAAGCACTGATCGAATTCTCAGCTACGGAACGGCCAGAACTTGAAATGATCGATCTTGAATCAGAAGTAGACCCGAAAACCGAGAACGCATGGTACGAAAAAGCCGTTAGTGCAATTAACTCCGAGGTAAACATGATCTTCCGACCGAAGCTGACGATGAATTTGATTATGATCAGTTCCTTCTTCAGTCCATTTAGAGTACCCCTGCATATGCCCAACTGTTACCCAAAACTTCTACACCAGCTCAACCGATATCTCCTCAACCCGAAACAGCTCAAGATCAACCACCATAACCTGTAAGATGGGAGAAAATCATAATCCTGATCCCTTTCCTAGAAGACTCCCTAAAGAGGTTGTTCGTCCACAAGCTACGACCGCTCGATCCAACCTTCTACCTCAGATTATCTAAGTTCGACGACGTCTACAAAAAGCAATACTTAGAGGTCATGAAAATGTGTTTACCGATCAGTTAGGTCAGAACAAAGCACAAGATTACCGAAGTCACCAACATCAGGTCAGGCCAAATTCTGAAGATCTGGTTCCCAATCTTTACCGTCAAAAGAGAAGATGGGAAAGAATGGATATTTTCTGAAGCCGACTTCAAGAATCTCAGACTGAACGACTTCCATGCCATCATCAAAGACCTCTGAACCCAAACTATCCGACCACTCCACGTCACCAAAGCCCTCGAAGCGGTAAAGCGATTCCTGAAATACACGGTAACGATGTCTTACATCACCGATTTTCAGATGGGGGTCGAACACAGGACGAAGAAGCTCAATCTTCTGAAACCCGATCAAAGAGCTCCTGAATTGAAGATGTACCCAGCCAACACAATGCTGATGCAACCCGAGTTCGGAATCATCTATCTCAACGAACTGAACGAAAAGAAGTTTCTCCGCTTCAGCCAAGTTGAAAGATTATGCGATGGAACTTTATTAAAGGTCAGAGACACTTTGAAAGAAATAACTGCCAAGGAAAAAAAACTCCAGAAGTCATCTGTCGTAAGTCTTAACGAGATAAATGCTCGAGAAGCCTTGGAAATTGTTGAAGACCGTATCGAGTTCCGCAAAGCCATCCGAAGCTTCGAGATTCTTTTTACACTCTGAAAGAGATACGTTCCGAACTGGCGTGAAATTGAACTTCGATTCAAAGGGGAGATGGTTGGGAATAAATTGTATTGAATAAAAGTTCATGGGTTAAAGTTGTAACTTTTCTATTTGGGCTTAACCGGTTAATGGGCCATGGTCCTCAGGCATTAAGCCTTAGTATAAATTGTTTTCTTAGCCTCAATTTGTAGGTTAATCATCCCATAACCATTGTAATCGCATAGTAAAACTCTCGGAATGGTTTATGAAATAGAGGGATGACGTATTGAAATCAAACGTGTTCTTATTGCACTAATCTGGGATCCACAATCACAACAATTAAAATAATTGTGTGGACTATGTTCAGAGTTGGCATTGTGGTGTCTCTGATAGGACTTCCAGTTATCACTGAAGTAAAATCTTAAAATTACTTCTCAAACTGTTTCGGTAATATCACAAAGACATGCAATTGGAATCACAAAGACTCGTGCTTGTGTGAAGGAACTAAATTATATATGTTTGGCTCAAAATATTGATTTAACTTGGGACGCAAATTAAAATCAACTAACACAATGACTAGAATATGAATTTCGGAGACCGGAGCTGATGTTTTCCTTTTTCAATATCTAAGACCTCCAAGTGAGGAATAGATAGATTATATGCTAAATCTCCGTGCATTTATGAAACAAGCATCTTTTGTGAGATGCTTAAGTGGTTGGGTAGGGTGACACGAGTTATCGACACTGGGTCCATGTTTGTTTCAATATTCATCTCCAAAGAACGAGAATGAATAAATTATGTGGTTACCCGGATAACTGACTCGGTTTGGTAAGGACCAATAATTCTTTTAAGTCCTGTCACGTCCTCACCAAATTCTTTTCACTCCAAACTCATCTATCAATCTAGACCCCTCACTGTTGTCTATAAATAAGATGTGTTTCTTGGGTAGGTCCTTCCGATTCTGGATAGACCATAGAAACAATATAATTCCTAACACTCTTTTCATGAAGCGAATGGAACAGTTTTGAAAACAGTGAAGTACACATTTAAATACGAGTTCTAAACTGAAATGTTTAGAAGTCAAACCTTTAAGAATGAGTCCTGATCTGAGATGATCAGAAGTCATAAAAATTAAGAACGAGTCCTGATCTGAAATGATCAGAAGTCATAACATTTGAAATATATAATTTCAAGAGAAACAGGATCAAGCGCTACACAGAATGACTCATTGAGCACATTATGGTCAAAAATGAAACAATGAATAAAGTTTTTAATTGTGAACAAACAAGTCACAATTATTATATCAGACAAGATGTGAATCATTAGCAAGAAATGACAAACTTTGAGAAACAAATTGGAATTCAAGTGAGTGTATTTCCATCGAAAAATCAATAAACATATGAGACATGGAAATAACTAAGTCAAAAAAATAAAACACGTGGCAATCATGGAAGTTAAAATCAGGGAATAACAAACACAAGTAAGTTATTCAGAATGCATTACCACAGTTCTTTGAATTCACTAAAAATGCATTTATGTGACAAATACCTGATACTTCCCCTCAAATGTGGCATAACTTTCGAATGCAGTCATGTGAAAAGTATATTATGAACTAAACGCACATGACATTCCTACAAAACAGATTAGAAGGATTTTGGTATCCACCCATTGATGGATCCTTGACGGTTAGATGCCCTATTATAGTGAGGACCGGGGATACTATAAGTACCATACCAATGAGATTCATACTTTCGATCAACAAAATCATTCATACCACATGCAAAACTACAAATATAATCATGAGAAAGTTGAATCAAATATTGTATTGAATAAAGTATTAACGGAAAATTAATACTTTGTTCAACAAAATTATTTGAATCATTCAAACCACAATTATTAATGTCTTTCCTAGAATTGAAAACTGAATTAAAAGACTTTGGCTTTGACTTGCTCTCGTTAGATCCTTTAGCTACCCACTTTTGTTTGACTTGTTTGGCCCGACCATTTTTATCTAAAAAATCATTAAAGGTATGATCAGTAGAGCTTGAGTAGTAAGGATGTCTATTTTGGGGTCGACCAGTTTGTTTCCTTTTCTCTGAACGTTTTTTGGATTTAGATTTGTTTTTAGAAACTTCGTTCACAGACCTGATTTTAGGTGCGGATGTAGAACATTCGCCCTTTTGAAATTTGACCGGTCGATTAACCATCTTTGAAACAAAATGTAAAGCCCGTATCCCGGTATGTATTTTCTTTTATTAATTCTTTTCTTCTAAGTTTGATTTAACGGGGTTTCCATTAACGGGGTTAGACGATTTGGACCTTATAGTTAAATATGCCAAACATTGTTAGTTTGCGAGAAGAAGATAGTCGAGTGGCAAAAATTGTTAAAGGGCCAAACTTGTGTGGTGTTCGGCCCATGCAACCCAAAAACCGTAATCCATATTTCATTTGAGGTGTTTGTGTGCTATTTGGTGACTTAGGAAACAAGGCAGGGAGTGAGAGAAGAAAAGAAACCTACGGCTCCCTCCTCCCTCACGTACCTCTCGATCAAAACCCTACCCCCTCTTTTTTTTTTTGACTCACGGCTGCAACCCCTCCCCCTCCCCCTCCCCTTTTGTTGTCGACGACCGAAAGAGAAAGAGAAAAGAGAACGAGAGTGAGAGGGGTGATCGCCGGCAAGAGAGAGAGAGAGAGAGTTCGCCGGAGAGAGAAAGGCGCCGGAAAGAGGAGAGAGAGTTGTCACGTTTCTGCCGGAAAAGAGTGGAGGAGAAGTCACGTCGAGGTAATCCCGTGTTTCCGTTCTCTTTCGTTGTGATTTCGTTGTCGGAACGCCGTAAACCGCCACCACCACCGCTGCAGCCACGGCTGCCGGCGATGGGGCCGCCGCTGCACGCCGCCGGGGTGGCGGCAGAGGGGTGGTGCAGGTGTGTGAAGGTGTGTGGGTGAGTCGGGATGGGCGATGTTGGAATGTTCCGCCGGAAGGTGTTACCGTAACCATCGTCGCCGCCGCCAACCACCACCGCTGCCGGAGGCGGAAGTGGGTGGTGCTCGGTGGTTGTCCAGCCTAGTATGACCTTTCTCCAGTAAGATTATAGGCTGTTCGGGTCTGTTTGGGTTAAGCTATAACTTAATGGATTCATAATCAACATTTGTCTTTTCATGTGAAATTCACAGTTTCTGCCACAGTTTTGTGAAAGCCATAACTTTTTATAGGAACATCGTTTTGGGATTAATTCAGTGCCAAAATCTCCCATTCTGAGTCTAGTAAGTTTCTTATGTTTTACGGAAAAACCAGTTCGGACCATAGCTGGTGTCAAATTGTTGTTTTGTACTGAAAGGTCCTGTTTTCACTGTGCTGCAAGTTGGTTTTGTAAAATCCATAGTAAATGGTAGAAAAATCGTTAGAGCGCGTGCGATATGTTCCTGGAACCCTAAGACATAGGAATTTGTGATTATGGAAAAATATTTCTGGATTTATCAGTTTATAAGGGGTTAAACAGGTCCCGAGCAGACCTGTGTTTTTAGAGTAAAAGCTGGAAAATGTATTCTATATTTTAGTAGTCGTGGTTTTGGGTTGGGGCGTCACTTTGACATTTGTTAACACTTATTTAGGTGGAAAAAGGTGAGCTGGTGTTGGCCGGTTCGTGTTGCTGTTGAGGACATAAGCTTTGCTTTTGAGGTGAGTTCTCTCACTATATAGGATGGGAGTTATATTTGTGTTACTATAGCTCGAGTGTGATAGTTATGATTGTTTGTTGATATTATTGTGTTGTGGGGTATATATAATTGTGTATATATATTGAACTGTGATTGATGTACTTCTTGATGGTTGTTCCAAGAAGTATATGTGTTTGTATAATGAGTTGTGATTATATTTCCTTGATGGTCGTTCCAAGGAGTATAAGGCTTATTATTAATTGTGACATATCTTCTTGATGGATGTTCCAAGAAGTATATGTGTGTGTATAATGAGTTGCGATTATATTTTCTTGATGGTCGTTCCAAAAAGTATAAGGCTTATTATTAATTGTGACATATCTTCTTGATGGATGTTCCAAGATGTATATGTGTGTGTATAATGAGTTGCGATTATATTTTCTTGATGGTCGTTCCAAGAAGTATAAGACTTATTATTAATTGTGATATATTTTCTTGATGGATGTTCCAAGAAATATATGTGCCGGTATACTTGGTATATATAAATTTGGGTGCAAAACGTGATTGCATGGTATGAGTTGGTTGTGATAACTAGCTGTTTAAGGGTGATGCTGATATAATTGCGATCCTATATATGGTTTGAATTCACTAAGCCTTGTGCTTACCCTTTTCTATTTTAATGTGGTTTCAGGTGCTTGTGGCTCCAAGGCGTGACGGGTACACACTGGCGCGCGTGAAGAGTTTTATAATCATGAGACTAGAGTTATAATTAAACGATTTAATTTCCGCTGTTTAGTATTACTGAGAATATTTATTATTGAATTTGCAAACGAAACGGTGTTGGATATCTAATAAGGTTTTATTTATTAAAATGCTTATTTTAAAAGTTAAAATTTTTTGTAATTTTTGGGACGTTACAACTTGGTATCAGAGCACACCTTGAGTGAATCAAACGCATCTCGGTGTGTTTGATCTCAAGTTGCGGCTATGAAATTCTTCTCTTAAATTTTTTTTTTGGAAAAAAAATAAAAATAAAAGAAAGGAAAACCCGTTTGGGAAACGGTGATCGAGGGCGCAGTGTGTACAGTCAGCCGGAGCCAAAGGGAAAGGTACAGTACTTAGTGTATTTATCGCTTTCTAGTTCATAGGGTATGCATGCTAGACTGCGTATGTGGTTTACACTGTACTGTATGATGATTGCTTGCTAGTAGGAATCAATGCTAGTCATAGTAGGTTGTTAAGTGAAGGCCCTATAGGTTGTATGCAGTAAGAATCATATAGCCTTAGAATATTTGATTTAGTTCTATTGCGCAGCTCTTGTTTGAGTCCAACCGTTCTAGGATAGAATCTTGTATTCGAATGTCTATTTGATTCACGCTGCATGCGACTGGGTATTCGCGAGGCAACTCGTTATGGCTAATAGGGATTCCATTGTAGCAAGGGTGGTGGGATGAGATGAAATTCCTAGTGAGCTGGGAAGAATGTTTACATATGAGTATGTATGCTCGATTGCTTTCTAGAACATAGGAGTATGTATGCTAGATTGCTTGGTGCTTATTACACTGTACTGCATGTTTGTTGTTTGCTAATAGGAGTTTATGCTAGCCTTGATAGGTTGTTAAGTGAATGCACTATAGGTTGTATGCGGTAGGAACCGAATAGCACTAGAATGTCGGATTTAGTTCTATTGCGCAGCTCTTGTTTGAGTCCAACCGTTGTAGGATAGAATCTTATATTCGAATGTCTATCTGGTTTACACTGTGTGCGACTGTGCATTCGCGAGGCGACTCGTCATGACTAGTGGGGATTTTGTCATAGCAAGGGTAGTGGAGTTGGGTGGAATTCCTAGGGAGCTAGGAAGAGTGTGTACCTATGCCAGTGCGGGCATATGTGTATAGTTTTCGGCAAGGAACTACTTGGGAACTTCGGGACGGGACTCGAAACGAGTGAGGATAGGTGTGGAAGATAGTAGTAGAGCTCCTACTATCTGAAGCACAGGATCCGTGCTCGAGTCGGGGAAAGTCACGAGGAATCCAAGGAGTTGAGCGTGAGCGTTGTTAGTGTGAGTTACTATGTGCTAATAACTCGTTGTAATATCTACCCATAATAGCCATCACAAGGAGGAACAACAATAGTGAACCTACTAGTACAGGTGTGTACTTGATTTTCTTGAGGAGATGATCGTTGGGGTAGTGATGAAGGTTCTAAACTAGTAGTCGTTGGAATAAAAGGACGATTCTAGTATTAATCACTTGTAGTGAGCGTTTGGGCCGTAATATAGGACGGCTAGGCTGTCCACTTGTGGATGAGGTTGCTGATGTAATAGTTTTTTTAAGTAGACCGTTTCGGGTCAAGATTTGATGATTGTGCTAGAATCATAGGCTTTTAGAGCCGACTTTGATTTGAGGAAAAATCGTAGGGATTAATTGACGTAATTTCCCAACTTACCTAAGAGGTTTAAATGTCCGGATGACGTTAGTGGACCGGAGAGATTTGGAGGAGTAGGAGTCGAGGCGTAGAATGCCGACTAAGTCATGCACAAAGTTTGATTTTGAAATAGATTGCATTAACTAATTCTTGTGTTTCAAATCATTTTATGGATGGTGTTTTGGAATTTTGGGAAATGTTCAGCATACACACAAGATTTTGAAATATGGTTTTGAAAGTGTATGAAATCGTTTTATCACGGGAGTGCAAACTTTGTTAGAATTTGTCTCATTTAGTTATTTTCCAACGGTTCTTTCGGGTAAGATGATATCCGTGTTTTGTGGTGTTTAAAATGTTGGGCAAGTGACTACGGCTTGTGACTTTAACATTGGAACTCCTCTACATATGTTAGAGTTGCGACGGAAAGTTACATTCCACGATGTCTGTATAAAGCTATTTGAGTGATTTGGTTAAAATAAGTTTTGTTTTACGGCATGTTGAGTCGTGTGGGTTTAATTTCATGAGGTGCATATCTTATTTGAATATGTGACCATTTGGGGAAATCTTGGAAATCAATTTAAAGAACCCCACCTTTTGAGATTTTATGAGGTTTTAGTCGATATTTGCAAATGATGGAAACGTATTGGTTTCTATCTTTAAGTTTGAAACTTGCACGAGACCGTTGTGTTTTATCAAAAATATATTTGTAAACCGTTTCATCGTTTTGTATGACTACCCGACGCGCGTAAAAATTTGTTGGTGAACCCTGTGCCACGACATTTTATGTTTAAAAAGAGAAATTTTGGGGTCAAATGTCGTGGGACTGATTTTGAAATTATGTGCACACTTTTGTCGCACCCGGTGTAAGATCGAGCGATTACTTTAAATACATGTCATGAGTCAATTCATACTAGAACCGTGACGGTTCATTTTCAAAGAAATTATTTATTTCGCTTTACGTGTTGTGAGTAAACTAAGCTGCAATGAAATGATTTTCAACATGATTTTCATATGTGGGACGAGCGTGTCCATTTTTGCGTAACTACCGACCTGGTAATAGTAGTTTTATTGCTTACGGTCTTTTTGAAATGAAAAATCTTGACGTTGAAAATATTTTGTAAATGATTTTGTAAACCATTTGGGAAGTGCGCTTATAAGTGTTATGTGTCATTTTGAGAATTTTAAGGGTGTGAGTCCTTTTGGAAAACTCTTTTGTTTAACCCGTGTCGAGTTTGGGACTAATGTTCATTTTAGAGTATTGCTTGCTTAAACTTTATTTAAACGCGTTTTTGACCGACTTATGGGTCTAGCAAGCGTGGAGCAGTTTGCTCGGTTTTGACTTTGAGATAGTCATGGGTCAATTGCACGTTTTTTTTATGGCTCGATGTGGAGTTTTGTTGATGGGTTGTTTTGTTGCACAGTTTTGCACTTATTGCACTTTGAGTATTTACATGTTGGGTGAGTGAGTCATTCTGGGATAGGCATGTTGTTGGTAGACTGTTTTGCATTGGATCCTTCGTCATGTCAGTCAGTCGTTGGTAACGGTCGGTTGGGTATCTCGGGGTGAGACCCCGATATTCATGTGTTATGACCTTGACTTTCCAGTAGGCACTAAGAGGTCTTGGGCACTTACCTGAGAGGTAGTTCCGATGTGCCGGGCCTTGAGACGTACCTGGGGGGATAAGTAGACGGTGGAAGATTGGGTATTCCACACGTGTTGTTAGTGTAGACCGAATAGTGTCGGTTAAGGGAATGATGCCCTTTGTAAATTAAGAAAATAAATGCGCAGTAACCGTTTTGAAGTAAGTAGTATATTTTAGGTGTCGACTTTTGGGCTTGAGGCCAAACACCTTTAGTGTAATCGGAGATTTGTAGCCGATTTTAAATAATTATGGTGATGGTAGTAGTAACCCGGAGATGCTTAATTGTGATGAATGGTTATGGTGGAATGACCTTCGTAGGTGATTATAAGTTTACTGGTTTGATGATCCATGTGAAATAAATTTTGGGAGTCTATTAGAACTCGTGGAAGTTAATCGGCAGTAATGGTAGGAATGATCGGATTCGAGTATCCTGTAGGGTATATTGGTGAGCACCTTTAGAATGGTTAGAGCTTGAAAGATGAATCGGGATGTATGGAACATCTAAGGTTGGGAGGCAACCGAAGTCGTTTGACTAGGAATGAATCCAGTTATTGGAGTGTTCTTCCGATCATATTTTCAGTGTCCTAGAAGAAGTTTTGTTAGTAAGAAGAGTATTCGAGAATTTCTAGACGGGGTGAGAAATTTAGATTCTAGTTGAGGAAAGTCCAGTGGTCGTACCGAAGGGGTTCGAGTGGACGTGGGAGCCCGAAGCGGAGATGCGCGAGAGCTATCCCGAGTTATTTGCCGGTCTAGACTTCGAGGACGAAGTCTAATCCAAGTGGGGGAGAGTTGTAAAGCCCGTATCCCGATATGTATTTTCTTTTATTAATTCTTTTCTTCTAAGTTTGATTTAACGGGGTTTCCATTAACGGGGTTAGACGATTTGGACCTTAGAGTTAAATATGCCAAACATTGTTAGTTTGCGAGAAGAAGATAGTCGAGGGGCAAAAATTGTTAAAGGGCCAAACTTGTGTGGTGTTCGGCCCATGCAACCCAAAAACCGTAATCCATATTTCATTTGAGGTGTTTGTGTGCTATTTGGTGACTTAGGAAACAAGGCAGGGAGTGAGAGAAGAAAAGAAACCTACGGCTCCCTTCTCCCTCACGTACCTCTCGATCAAAACCCTACCCCCTCTTTTTTTTTACTCACGGCTGCAACCCCTCCCCCTCCCCTTTTGTTGTCGACGGCCGAAAGAGAAAGAGAAGAGAGAACGAGAGTGAGAGGGGTGATCGCCGGCAAGAGAGAGAGAGAGAGAGAGTTCGCCGGAGAGAGAAAGGCGCCGGAAAGAGGAGAGAGAGTCGTCACGTTTCTGCCAGAAAAGAGTGGAGGAGAAGTCACGTCGAGGTAATCCCGTGTTTCCGTTCTCTTTCGTTGTGATTTCGTTGTCGGAACGCCGTAAACCGCCACCACCACCGTTGCAGCCACGGCTGCCGACGGTGGGGCCGCCGCTGCACGCCGCCGGGGTGGCGGCAGAGGGGTGGTGCAGGTGTGTGAAGGTGTGCGGGTGAGTTGGGATGGGCGATGTTGGAAGGTTCCGCCGGAAGGTGTTACCGCTGCCGGAGGCGGAAGTGGGTGGTGCTCGGTGGTTGTCCAGCCTAGTATGACCTTTCTCCAGTAAGATTATAGGCTGTTCGGGTCTGTTTGGGTTAAGCTATAACTTAATGGATTCATAATCAACATTTGTCATTTCATGTGAAATTCACAGTTTCTGCCACTGTTTTGTGAAAGCCATAACGTTTTATAGGAACATCGTTTTGGGGTGAAATCAGTGCCAAAATCTCCCATTATGAGTCTAGTAAGTTTCTTATGTTTTACGGAAAAACCAGTTCGGACCATAGCTAGTGTCAAATTGTTGTTTTGTACTGAAAGGTCCTGTTTTCACTGTGCTGCAAGTTGGTTTTGTAAAATCCATAGTAAATTGTAGAAAAATCGTTAGAGCGCGTGCGATATGTTCCTAGAACCCTAAGACATAGGAATTTGTGATTATGGAAAAATATTTCTGGATTTATCAGTTTATAAGGGGTTAAACAGGTCCCGAGCAGACCTGTGTTTTTAGAGTAAAAGCTGGAAAATGTATTCTATATTTTAGTAGTCGTGGTTTTGGGTTGGGGCGTCACTTTGACATTTGTTAACACTTATTTAGGTGGAAAAAGGTGAGCTGGTGTTGGCCGGTTCGTGTTGCTGTTGAGGACATAAGCTTTGCTTTTGAGGTGAGTTCTCTCACTATATAGGATGGGAGTTATATTTGTGTTACTATAGCTCGAGTGTGATAGTTATGATTGTTTGTTGATATTATTGTGTTGTGGGGTATATATAATTGTGTATATATATTGAACTGTGATTGATGTACTTCTTGATGGTTGTTCCAAGAAGTATATGTGTTTGTATAATGAGTTGTGATTATATTTCCTTGATGGTCGTTCCAAGAAGTATAAGGCTTATTATTAATTGTGACATATCTTCTTGATGGATGTTCCAAGAAGTATATGTGTGTGTATAATGAGTTGCGATTATATTTTCTTGATGGACGTTCCAAGAAGTATAAGGCTTATTATTAATTGTGACATATCTTCTTGATGGATGTTACAAGAAGTATATGTGTGTGTATAATGAGTTGCGATTATATTTTCTTGATGGTCGTTCCAAGAAGTATAAGGCTTATTATTAATTGTGATATATTTTCTTGATGGATGTTCCAAAAATATATGTGCTGGTATACTTGGTATATATAAATTTGGGTGCAAAACGTGATTGCATGGTATGAGTTGGTTGTGATAACTAGCTGTTTAAGGGTGATGCTGATATAATTGCGATCCTATATATGGTTTGAATTCACTAAGCCTTGTGCTTACCCTTTTCTATTTTAATGTGGTTTCAGGTGCTTGTGGCTCCAAGGCGTGACGGGTACACACTGGCGCGCGTGAAGAGTTTTATAATCATGAGACTAGAGTTATAATTAAACGATTTAATTTCCGTTGTTTAGTATTACTGAGAATATTTATTATTGAATTTGCAAACGAAACGGTGTTGGATATCTAATAAGGTTTTATTTATTAAAATGCCTATTTTAAAAGTTAAAATTTATTGTAATTTTTGGGACGTTACACAAAATCGGTATGACTCGGAAGATGTTTATGAAATTCAAACTTAGAAAATTCCTCATCTGAACAAATGTTAGAATTCATGAACGTTGAAAAATCAATCTTACTTTCGGGTGGAACATCAATAGATGAAGGAGGCGAGGGACAGTTAGGAACGGTGTTTTGCAAAGAATCGGTTGCGGAATCTTTTTGAAAATCAGAGTTTAGATTCTTTGGCAAACTTATCACTTGAGGTTATTTTTCTTTAATTAAAGAGATTTTGCCTATAAAAGCCTTACAGGAAGATGTATATGATGAGTTGGAGGAAGGTTCAGGCAGATTGACTTTCTTGTTATGAAGTCGGTCAAACTTCTTTTGAAGTTTGCCCTTACTCACTTGCTCTTGCATCACTTCTGTCGCCAAGGCAGATAATTTATATGTGAGAAGATTGATTTCTGCCTTAAGGGCTTCCTTTTCCTTACTAGATACAGTTTCTGTTTTTGTGGACTTGAAAGACTCAAGTTGAAGTAAAAGTTCTTGTTTTTCCTTTTGAAATTTAATCCTCTCCTGTTCAAGTGACTCCTCTAACTCGACTATTTTCATTTCTAAAACAAGAGGAGGAACATAGCGTTTAAACTCGCATGTCACTGTTTTAGTTTCAGTTGTTGGGGCCTCATCCTTTTTAGAGGAATCTTTCGGATTTGCAACTTTGTAGCCGTCAAAGTAGTCATTTGAAAGGTACATGGATTTCTTTTTGTCATAAGAGGTGTTAAAGAACTTCGTACGCAAAAGGTAATTGCATTTTAGTTGTATTCTTGCGTTTATATTCCTCAGTTTCCACTTCCTTCTCTTCGAGTGGTCCCGTCCATTTGATTTTATATTGGGGATATTTTTTCTCGAGACCAAAAAAGTTAAACTCGTATAGAGTAGGCCTCATTGTCAAAACCTTTTTCAAATAATGTGGGTTGTCGTACCCAATTCCCCATTCTTTGTTAAAATAACTGAATTCCTTAGGTTTGTTTAGATTGATCGTTTGATCGGTTTGACCTCGTTTATAGAGTTTAAGCTCAAGATCAGTTATTTTTGAAATATGCTCTTTGATTTGTATTTGAAGAGAAGAGCATTGATAGACAATCTCAGCCCTCTCATTCTCACACTGATCAAGTTTAGCGTTTAATTTAGATATTTTGGCCCTTAAGTCTTTGAGTGCAATGGAAAGGTTGGAGCACTTTTCCTTTAAATATGTTTTATTAGATTTAACCTTTTCTGTGATCTTTACTTGAACATTTAGATTTTCTTTTAGATATGTTATTTCAAGAAATTGTTCATTTATGGTATCCTTACAGGAATTTACTCGTTGAACAAGCAATTTCATCTGATCCATTAAGTCTTGATGGATAGGAATACATACCTGACATGAGTCTCCGAGGTCTGAAGGAGGAGTATGACTGCCCATGAAGCACAAATGAGCATCAGCATCTTCAGAATCACCGTCGTCAGACAAGTTCAGCCAATGATCATCTTCAACCAGCAATGCTTTTCCAACTTCTTTCTATTTTGCTAAGAGCAGCTTGGCTTTGTAGTATTCTGCATTCCGAACAACAGGCTTTCGGCAGTCTTTAGCAAAATGGCCAAGCTTGCACAGTTGTAGCATTTGACCGGTTCATCTTTATTCTTAACCTCAGGCTTGCGTTCATGCTTCTCCTTGTACTCAAACTGCTTGTGCTCATCAGATCTTCTTTTCCCTTTGTACTTTTCTTTGTAATCGTGGCGCTTGTTGGGAGTGGTTAAATAGCGCTGATTGTTGGAAGACGACTTCTTGAAGAATGTCTTCTTGAAGAATGTCTTATTTTGAAACGACTTGGAAATGAGAGCCATAACTTTCTTAATCTCGGTCAGCTCGGGATCTGAGTCACTTTCCTCGGATTCTTTTTCTTCTGGTTCAAATTCACTTGATACTTGAGTTCTTTTGGAACTGCGGCTGTATGACCTACCGTGTTTGTCAGACACCAGTGCGAGGGGATCAGCTCATATTCGTCTTGAATCAGCTTGAGGCTTAGTGGATGACTTCTGTGTTCCTATCATCTCTATCACCTCATATTCGTCTTGAATGAGCATTTCATACAACTCATTGATTGGAACATTCTCGATCTGATGGTTGTGTTTGATGTGAGATGCAAACATTATCCATTCTGGCAGAAGATTGTTCAGGAACTTAAGAGCATTCTCAGTATTGGATCGCATGATTTTGTTCTTTTGGAGGTCATTCAGTAGAAGACATAATCGTTCATATGTCTGAGTTAACGATTCACCCTTATGCTGCTTGAAACCATCATATCGAGTGATGCAACTATTGATCTTCAACTGATTACCGACTTTGCTGCCGCTCATCATTTTGGCCACTTGATCCCACATTCCTTTCAAGGTCTCTTTGTAGCAGTCAATTGTCGTGTAGATATCGTTAGGCAGACTTTAAACCAGATAGCGCTTGACATGCTTTTCTCCATTGAATATGTTCTTCTCATCTTCAGTCATCTGGCTATAAGTCTTAGCTGTTGTTGAACCTCAGTACCATCTGCTTGAGCTGGTACAGTTGTCATCGGAGTCCTGTGGATCTTCGGTGAGAGCTTGCCAGATAAACTCGAAGTTGTCCTTGGACTCGATGAAGATAAGGAATCTATCTCGCCATCGTGCGTATTCGCCTCGATAGAGAATCGGAGGCTTGGAGTCGGTACCGATAGCAAGAGCGTCGTGAGACATAGTGAAATGTGCACTAACTTGATCTTCAGACAGTGTAGGTTCGATTCAAGGTTGAAACTTAACGCAAGGAACTAAGAGTGAAAGTCCTCACGCAAGTTCTAAGAGTGATTGGTGCGAAACAAGTAAGATTAACTAACAGGTAGAATTACTCGGATAGGACTCCGGATAGAAGTGTCCGGATCGGAAGTGTCCGAATCTGGGTAGAGTGTGTGAAGTGTCCGAATAAGCAGGTTACCGAATAAAATACAGTTACCGGATAAAACACACTTACCGAATGAAAACAGAGTTACCGGATAAAACAATTTACCGGAAACAAATTGATCCGGAAGAAATACTTACCGGATAGGATGTCCGGTAAGTGGGATTGTCCGATCAACATACCCGGGAACCGTGGTCGTCCGGATACAAGTGTAATCCGGATAAGCGTCTGGATACAGGATCAATCCGGATGGGAGTCCGGATAGAGTGAGTGTCCGGATACTGGAAATTTACCGGGAACAAGAAACAATCCGGATGATACGTTCGGATAGTAGCGAGAAATAGGAAACTTACCCGAAAAAATTAGGAACTTCCGGACACTGCGACTGTCCGATAAAATCGGATCAGGGTTCGATTAGGGTTTCTTGATTTCACTCTTATAAGGTTAGATTTCAACCAAAACAGAATAACAAACAGACCCAAATCGATTTCTAATCAAAATAACTCGATTTTGATGGAAAATTTTGAAGCTTTTCAAGAACAGAGACCAAAAACTAGGAAAACAATTTTGCTTAAAAACCCACTCAATCAATCGAATTAAGTTCTAAAAACTTGCAGAAACACTAATAAAGCTATTATGAAACGATTGTGACGAGTGGAATCAAACGATTGTGACGAGAGGAATCAAACGATTTTGATAAAATCACAAGAATGAGATTTTAGAACAGAAAGGCAGTCGACAGAAACTTACCAGGATACCTTGAATCGATTTGTCTGTCTGCTCTGATACCAATTGTGGATCCCAGATTAGTGCAATAACAGTAAAATTAAGGATCAATAAGAAATAACACAGATTGATTTCAACTTGTCATCCATCTATCATTCATTCAAAGTTAAGAACCATTTAGAGAGTTTACAATACGTATCAATAGGATTAAGAATGATTTATGGGGTTCTAAGCTCTAACCTAAACTAGGTTTAAACTAAGCCTTATATACCAAGGGCTTAAGCTTCAAGCCCATGGCCCATTAAACTAAACTAAGCCCATTAAACATTATTAAGGCTTTTACAATTAATATAAATCTCTTTATATAACTTTCTATTTAATAGGACATTTATGGTCTTAACAATTACTCCTTAGTTTCTAAGTATGGGTGTCATCCTCAAAATTGGGGGAGATTGTTGGGTCACTTAAGATTTGAAGATGACCTCCAGTCTTTCATTTTTACACATTTCATACTTAGAATACTTTTTAGGTTCTTTACAAGCAGCTTAATTATATAACACAAAAATGTTCTGTGAAGTCGAAGATCAACCGAAGAAACAAAGAAGAAATGTATCTTCAAAGCCGATTGAAGTTGAGCTTCTCAGCCAAAGGTTAAGCTGCTACTTGAAGACGTCTTAGTCTTCGGCCAAGACCACTTGAAGACATCTTCGACAAGGATCACTTGAAGACATCTTCGACAAGGATCACTTGAAGACATCTTTGGCCAGAAGTCTTTGGCAGGTACTGTACTTTCTCTGCAAAGTATATTTATGATATCTTGCATTGATGGGGACATCCTCCGAATATCAAGAAAAAGGTTGTTTGGCTTTCTTATCACTTTCAAGAAAGGTCTACTATAACACACTGCAGGTCAACGCTTCAAGACAAAAGGTACATCTCAGTACTTTGTAGAAGAACCTGCCTTCCTACCCATGCTTGACAAGTGTCCATGCATTTAATGCATGAGGCACTATATAAATAGGACGTCTCCTTCTTTGCAAAGATTACCAGTTTACAATTTCTTAAGGCTCACAAGTGCTGGCAATTCCTTTCTCTCTCAAAGAAGTTCATTGTTTGTCTAAGTGTATTTTCAATAGTTCTTCATTCTCTTTGTGTCTTTGTGTATGATTGTTTGAACAGATTTTATATGTTCTGTTCCGCAACAATCTGTAGTTTTCTATGTGTAATTCTTGATTTTATATCAATAAAGAATTAAATTAAGTGAAAATTTTTGTGTATTGTATTCAACCCCCCCTTCTAAAATACTTGCTATCTTTGCTACTCCATAGCTGGGACCAACAAGTAACATATATATTAGGTAAATGAAAATGTATATAAGAACATCGCCAACCGGCCTATTGTGCTCTTTTTCCGATCGTTTCTCCCGAAGCAACCAGTATAAAAACCGACTTTGGCATTGAGATTGCAAAATATGATGGGTTACTATTCATAGCGCCGACGAACTTTGTGTGAGAGTGTTTTGTTGTTTTATTTTTAGTGATTGTGTTTTTCTTTTAAAAAATGTTTTCATTTTTCTAACTAAGTAATGACACAATAAAAAATTAGTGACAAAAAAAACATGTAACAATTAGGAATTAAAACTGAACAAACTATAAACTAATAAACAATATTGACAATAAATAAATAAAATCTGACTTTTAACAAAATCCTAAGTCAATAAACAAATAGACAAGGTTAATTGTTAACCAACATCAATAAATATTATTTTCGTGTCAAAATAAGTGTCCACATTTTTTTAGTTTGTAACAAAACAAATGTCCATTTTCAAAATTAAGTTTCTACTTTTCTATTCTATGTTTAATTTTCAAATGGTGATTTTTTAGCTATTATTAATGGTAAAATTCACTTTTCATAGTAGACAATCATTGGAAAAAATAAGTAATAAACAAAATAATATTAAGCAAAAATTATCAAATAATTAACTCAAAAGATTTTTTAAAAAAAATAAACAAAATTAGGTTGGATAATTCTAAATTAATAAATTCTTATCGGGCTTAATGTAACACCCTAAATATTGGGATAAATTTAAACCTGAATAATTTGAGGAAAATGACAAAATAACTGTAACAACCCGAATTTCTAATAAGTAGTGAAAGTTTAGTGGCTAAAGTCTAAGAACTTAAAGTTAAGTTAATGGGCCTTTGTTCAATTGGTGAGAGATATAAATGGTTGTCAAAACCCTAGAAGGAGGGGGCATTTCTTTGAAGTTGGCGGCTGGAGAGAATTAGAGGGGGAAGAAAAAAGGTATTTTGGAGTTCAAGTGCTATGGAAGAAGAAGATCACTAATAATCTATAATTAGAAGAAGGAGTGGAGTTGGAATTCGATTTATACAAGTGATTCTACCAGGTAATTTCGAAATCTAATCCAGTTTTGATTGTTATGTTGATTGTTGGGTTATTTGAGAGATCTTACCTGGCAAAGTTAAATGAGGCTCTAAAGGAAGATTTAAACACCCATAAATCGTGTTTGAGTAGCAAAGAATTGTAAGAAATGGATATAGAATATTTATGTAGTTATTTATCGCATTATCGTACAGATTAAGGGAATTTGAGTAGGATTTTGCCTCTGAAAAACGTCCCAGCACCGTACCCGGTAAGTCCCTGTGATGAAGGTTACTGGAAGAGAACCCGGAGTGTACCGGTAAGTTGTGTGATCCGGTACGTTGAGTTCCGGTAAGTTGTGTGATCCGGTAAGTTGAGTTCCGGTAAGTTGTGTGATCCGGTAAGTTGAGTTCCGGTAAGTTAAGTTCCTGTAAGTGTAAGTTACCCGGTAAGTGTAAGTACCCGGTAAGTGTAAGTACCCGGTAAGTGTCAGTTACCCGGTATGTGTAGATTGCCCGGTAAGTATAGATTATCCGGTAAGTAAAGATTATCCGGTAAGTTGAATCCGGATGGTGTCTGGATTATTGGTTTAGGCATCTGAGTAGTTTATGTCTCATCCAATTCTCAGGTAAATCGATTGGAGGTCAAGAACAGAGTAGGAAATGAACGTAAGCGCAGCAGGTGAGTTTTACTAACTAAAATACGTGATTTTACGTGTTTTTCCAAAGAAAGTGAATATGTGGAAATGCCATGTTATTTTACATGATTTTTACGAGAATGAAAGTTTAATATTTTACTGATCATGGTGTGTTTACAAGCGTGATTTATTTACAAGCTTTTACGTACGTTTTCCATGAAAAGTATGTTCTAATGAAAAGATTATTCAGCAAGATGAAATGACTTATAATGTGTTACACGGATTTCATGTTTCATGATTATGATGAGGTATGTGTATGTTATGTGGAGTCGGTCTGCATAGTGGGATCTGAGTACCTCGGGATCCGATGATCCCTTGGGCTGTTGTTTGAAGCTTGTAGGAGGGAATTCATTTCCTTCCTACTCGGATATGTGATTAGCTTGTAGGAGGGAATTCGTTTCCTTCCTACTCGGAAAGAGGGGAGTCTGCTTGGGCCCCGGTAAGAGGCGAGGGGGAGTCTGCTTGGGCCCCGCTCGCGGTTAGCTATGTGATCCTTTAACGCTGTGCAGTACCATGTTTGATGCTTATGTGGAAAATGTTAAGATTTTATAAAATGAGTTTATAATGTTGATGTACGCTATTTATGGAGGGAACTCACTAGACCTCATGGTCTAACCCTCGCTTTTCAAAACTAAAACCTTTTCAGGTAAGCAAGTAGTAAGAGGCTCAAGTAAGTGAGCAAGAGCAAGATAGAGTACAGATGCAGCTAGAGACAGTGCAAGTGCCACCCATAGAAGCTAGAATATTCTCAGTTATGTATAGGTTGTTTCCGCCAACCTTAGTTTGAGATTGTTGTAAAGGAAATTTTGGGACCCAATTTTGTAAATGTTATGATTTAATGCTATTTATGTCCTGTTGTATTTTTGGGATGTTACAAATGGTATCAGAGCCATTGTTTAAGGGATTTAGGTGACCGGATGGGCCTAAACTTAAACTTTGGAGTAGAAATCACAACTGAGAATCAGGAAATGCGTTAGGAGGGCACTATTTTAGATATAGGAAATGCGTTAGGAGGGCACTATTGTAGATATAGGATTAATAGGGTACCGAGAACAGTTATGTAACGTAAGTTTAGGATTACACATGGCCAGTGTAATTGTGAACTTACAGGTACATGTATGTGCTTGATCTACCTTATTATTCCGAAGTTGTAGTCTTAAGCTAGTTTCTATGTCGTGTTCCAATACTCTAGAATGTCAGCTATATCCCTGAAGGATAGATGGAGACCTATTGTATGGGAAGTATCATGAGGAATCATATATGATGTGATGTATGTATACATCAAAGAGAAGAAATGTTGTATAGAATGTTATGAGTCGTCTAGAGGTAGCTCTTCGTGGATTCGAAGAGGATGAATGTTGAATTTGAGTAAGACTCCTGTTTCTAGAAAGTCCCAGTTCTAGAAATCGTGGAATAAGATCAGTTAGAATGGCAAGGAAGAGCAGTGTTGAAATCTTGAATGTATCAATAGAGCCCTGACTTCTTAGTCGAGCTTTTCAATGGCAGGATAAATGAAATAAGTTACCTGTAGTGAAATGAAAGCGTGTAGAAGTAGAAAGTGAGATAGTTGATCAAAACGAAAATAGTATGAAATGGTTGAGTAAATGAGATGTGGAACGCATGTATAGCAAGATATTGCATGACCGAGAGAGCGACCGTTGGTCGAAGGTAAAGTGTCAAGGATGAGCGGCGTGAGTAAAGCGGTTGACCTTGTTAGAGTGAGTAGCCTTCAATTGCAAGTAGAGTCTCATGCATGGCGTTCTTTTATGTAACTTGAAATTTTCACGATTTAAAGTAAATATCGATGTTGATAGAAAATGAGTCAGCCTGTACGAGCGTATATTTAAAGAAAAAGTAATTTCAGTTACGTCGCACAGTGGAATTTTGAACTTAACGATTTGCAAAATATTTCACACTTTTCATGATAAGTCAAATGTGTTGCAAAAGGTCAAGAAAATGTTTACCTGCAAATCTTTTACAACCAAAATGATTATTGACCTATTGATATCATACAAATGAGTGTGAGAACCGACTGGTTTACTTTGTGTCGGTAAATTCCTTCACAATTGTGTCGTATGAAAGGATTTGCATTCAATGTATTACTGACGTAATAACATCGTTCGGATTGAGTAAGATTAAGGTTTACGGGAAGATGCATGCAAACGATTCTCGAGTCGTTGTGCAGGGCATTGAAGTTATAAGAGTGATGGGGTCATGTGTACCCAAGTTGTTTCCAAATATTGTTTATTTAAAATGATAAAATATGCGAAATGATTTATTTACTGCGTTGTCATGCATGAAGGCTATGAACCCACTAGGTCGTAGAGTATTACACTTTAAGCTAAGGAAGAACTCCGAGAGTGGAGATGTGTTGGACAAATCAGGGGAGAACGTTTGTAGTTTTGGTATATGTGTTCAAGAGGAGAGTTGGACAGTGGAATAGTCGGGAGTGGATTACAGTATCGGTTATATGAGGGTCTGCACCCTTGTTCGATAACTGAAAATACAGTTGCCAAGGGACGATGGTGTCCGGAGGAACTCTAGGAGTCATCAAGGTGTTGGTTTTAGCAACTCGTTATGAGTAGTGTTGCGAGGCAGAACTGAAATGTCCATGGCGTGGAATATGAGTTTTGAGGTAAGCTTGTAATATTGATGTTACATGAGTAAATTTTGAAACAAAGACGACGGGATGTGAATTTGATTATGATATGTTGGAAGGATTAGGTTCAGTAAGGGACCCTTGTTTAAGAATAGGTTAAGAAAGTATCCACAGGTTGACTGTTGCTGTCGAAGTCGGCCACTGTGTATGGTGGCTGAGGCCGAAAATTTAAACCAGGAGGTTGAAAGTTGATAGCGCACCTTGTAGGGGTGTTAAGTGACGAGAGACTGCTGTCTTGGATAAGCGTTCTATTTATGAGGTATGGAAGGTTCATAGAAGGATAAGGTATGTAGCACGAGTGAAGCGAGTATGTAAATTTTATCGTTCAATTAGGGACTGTGTCCTGCCTATGTAAGGGCTCAGATCGTAAAGAGCTAGCTAGAATGTTTGTGTTTGAGCTAATTGAGAACTAGTGAGATATAGTTCAACAAGTTGGGAAAGGACTAAGTAGCGAGACAGACTCGATTTTGTATACGTTAGGATAAGAAGGCAAGTTCGAATTGTGTGAATGACCATGAGAGATCTGGTCTGCAGTGTGACGTTATGGGCAAAGAGTGTACGGATGTGTAGTGACAGTAATTGTCAAGCTAAATGTGCCAACTAGTGTCATAAGGATGTGATGTTAGAGAGAGAGGAAGCATCAGATAGAAGCCTGTATAGGGGTTTCGGATGAGGTGTGCGATTGGTTAACCAGGTTGTTGGAGCACGTAGGGTGTAAGTGACGTTGTGATATGATTATGTTCGGGATAGCATGACGGAGTGGTGGTGGGTAGTTACCCAAAGGAGAAACCAATCGTTTTTGGTTGTAAGAGTCGTTAAGTAGGTATATTTTGGGATCGTTGGAAGTTTAAAGAAGATGATGGGTGTGTTAGTCAAAATGTGGTGCAGTAGATGCGAAATCCTTAAAGAATGTGAGTTGTTTCTTATGTGTGAAAGAATTGTCCGAGAAAGTAAAAGTTGGAGATTTAAGAATGTGTAGTGACGTCGAACACTGGTGTCAGTACGAGGTGATTTGGTTGAATGCCTGAAGTTAGAATTTTAGAGCAACCGTTTAGTTATGTACAATAGTGAGAAAGTATTTTCAGCATGGGAATTGTGGGAAGAGAGGGGCAAGTAATGTTGGTGGGCAGTGCTCCACGCTAACATGGGGAGGTGAAGATAGTATGTCGGAACAAGTGAGTAGGTTGGAGGTAGTAAGCTTGACAATAACACCGAAGGGTGGAGTAGTGTGTAAGTCGCCATCGATAAGTATGCGAACCTTTGGAAAGAGTATTGAGGAAGGGAATTGTGTATGATCTTGTGCAGGAAAGAAGTGGATAAGACAACTGAATGAGTCAAGTTAATGACTTTGTGAGAAATGTTTAAACGAATTGGTCGTGCAGTGATTAAGCTAGTGAGAATAGCATGGTGTGACCATGGTTACTCCTCCCAGTTGAGTGAGGATAACCGGTGTTATGTTTTATATGACTGAACGAACGTGGCAATCAGCGAGGAACTGATGTGTTTCAGGATAAGTTTAATTCGAGTAGGTGAACACTTCAACGATGGGTTTGGAGGTTCCTACTCTTAGTTACGTATAAGTATGAGTGGTGAAGTGGTGAGGATGTGAGAGATGGTTGACGATCTGGGGTCGAGGTGGTCCGAGAAAGGGAAATGTTATCTGCATAGACGATTGTTGGTTGGGAGAAGTAATCTAAAATTGCTTGTAATACGATGAAGAAACTCTGGGTGGTGAGTTGTTGGGAGGTACAGGGTTGGCCTTGTGCCAAGCTGTCAAGTGAGTGATTGTTTCTTGGTAAAAGAATCTCGTGTTGTGGCAGGGGATTCCGCCAAGTTCCTCCTTAAAGGAATTAAAGATGCATGAGAAGTCTTATTTAATCTTCTATTGTCAAGATCGATCGAGTAGGAACAGTAGCCTACGAGTTAGAGTACCGTAAAAACTGAAGGGAATGCACCCAATGTTCCATGTTTCGAATTTAATGAGGTGGTTGGCTGAGTCAGAAGTGGCATTACTTTGGGGAAGTGTCAGTTTTTGTGTGGGCAAAATACCCGCATCTTTTCCAAATGAGGAATTCCGGGGACGAAATTCTTTTAAGGGGGGAGTGTTGTAACAACCCGAATTTCTAATAAGTAGTTAAAGTTTAGTGGCTAAAGTCTAAGAACTTAAAGTTAAGTTAAGGGGCCTTTGTGCAATTGGTGAGAGATATAAATGGTTGCCAAAACCCTAGAAGGAGGGGGCATTTCTTTGATGTTGGCGGCTGGAGAGAATTAGAGGGGGAAGAGAAAAGGGATTTTGGAGTTCAAGTGCTATGGAAGAAGAAGATCACTAATCATCTATAATTGGAAGGAGTAGTGGAGGTGGAATTCGATTTATACAAGTGATTCTACCAGGTAATTTCGAAATCTAATCTAGGTTTGATTGTTATGTTGATTGTTGGGTTATTTGAGAGATCTTACTTGGCAATGTTAAATGAGGCTCTAAAGGAAGATTTAAACACCCATAAATCGTGTTTGAGTAGCAAAGAATTGTAAGAAATGGATATAGAATGTTTATGTAGTTATTTATCGCATTATCGTACAGATTAAGAGGATTTGAGTAGGATTTTGCCTCTGAAAAACGTCCCAGTGCCGTACCCGATAAGTCCGTGTGACGAAGGTTACCGGAAGAGAACCCGGAGTGTACCGGTAAGTTGTGTGATCCGGTAAGTTGAGTTCCGGTAAGTTGTGTGATCCGGTAAGCTGAGTTCCGGTAAGTTGTGTGATCCGGTAAGTTGAGTTTCTGTAAGTGTAAGTTACCCGGTAAGTATACGTATCTGGTAAGTGTAAGTACCCAGTAAGTGTAGATTGCCCGGTAAGTATAGATTATCCTGTAAGTTGAATCCGGATGGTGTCTGGATTATTGGTTTAGGCATCTGAGTAGTTTATATCTCATCCAATTCTCAGGTAAATCGATTGGAGGTCAAGAACAGAGTAGGAAATGAACGTAAGCGCAGCAGGTGAGTTTTACTAACTAAAATACGTGATTTTACGTGTTTTCCAAATAAAGTGAATATGTGGAAATGCCATGTTATTTTACATGATTTTTACGGGAATGAAAGTTTAATATTTTACTGATCATGGTGTGTTTACGAGCATGATTTATTTACAAGCTTTTACGTATGTTTTCCATGAAAAATATGTTCTAATGAAAAGATTATTCAGCAAGATGAAATGACTTATAAAGTGTTACACAGATTTCGTGTTTCATGATTATGATGAGCTATGTGTATGTTATGTGGAGTCGGTATGCACAGTGGGATCTGAGTACCTCGGGATCCGATGATCCTTTGGGCTGTTGTGTGAAGCTTGTAGGAGGGAATTCATTTCCTTCCTACTCGGATATGTGATTAGCTTGTAGGAGGGAATTCGTTTCCTTCCTACTCGGAAAGAGGGGAGTCTGCTTGGGCCCCGGTAAGAGGCGAGAGGGGAGTCTGCTTGGGCCCCGCTCGCGGTTAGCTATGTGATCCTTTAACGCTGTGCAGTACCATGTTTGATGCTTATGTTGAAAATGTTAAGATTTTATAAAATGATTTTATAATGTTGATGTACATTGTTTATGGAGGGAACTCACTAGACCTCATGGTCTAACCCTCGCTTTTCAAAACTAAAACCTTTTCAGGTAAGCAAGTAGTAAGAGGCTCAAGTAAGTGAGCAAGAGCAAGATAGAGTATAGATACAGCTAGAGACAGTGCAAGTGCCACCCATTGAAGCTAGAATATTCTCAGTTGTGTATAGGTTGTTTCCGCCAACCTTAGTTTGAGATTGTTGTAAAGGAAATTTTGGGACCCAATTTTGTAAATGTTATGATTTAATGCTATTTATGTCCTGTTGTATTTTTGGGATGTTACAATAACATAAAGCGATCACCAAAGAGAGAAATAGTATGGCGTTTACATAACGAATACAAGGAGATACAATTCAACAACCTAATAATCTAAACTACAACGACTTAGATTAAAGACGGGTGTTGCTATCTCATTTCCGACATATATTTCTTAAAACCAAAAGTGTACGCCGATATACGCTTCATAAAAAAATGTTATTTACTCTTCTTGACTCTCCGCTCAAACCTGAGGAGGCCCACCACTAGAATGACCTATTATACATGTCATTTCAAGAAAAAGTGTTAGGCTAAAGCCTAGTGAGAACAACAGTTATAATTGAAATATTATAAATTCATTGAAGCGAAGTGCGGTAAGCGTAATATAAGTTTTGGGTAGAAAAATGACATTTACACAATACCTCATGCGTTGATAGGGGAGACCCGTTTACCATAAGTGGTGACGAAATACAAAAGTAAGTCACGTGACATATTAGTAACGTCAAACACATACCGTAAAGTGGGTGGAAGTCAAGCTCAACCCCTAAGAGTTTATTGCTCGTGGGTTCCCAATTTCATCCCCTCTACGTCTATACATTGGGCCACCCAGATCAATAAAACAAATAAGCACACTAGAATTACACCTTACTGCTCATGAGACAATGCTCGACCATATAGGCCCACATCTTACTTATCATGAAACCCGATGCCTATTCCGTGCTACAATGTGGAAAACTAGCATCCCAACATTGTACATAAAGACTCTAGTGCCTATGAATCCATTACACTCAAAACCAACTAAAATAGCTACCACCAACTATACAAACACTTTTTAACAAAATGATCAGGTTTGTACCATTACATAATAATAAGCCATTTCTTCCTCATTTTGTATTTAACAAATATACAATAATAACCGTAAAATCCCAAAATTTCCAAAACATCATTTTGCACATTATTTTAACAAAGAAGTAAATTTCCATAAGTATTCCATCAAAAACATTAAATATCCCATAACCCTAGATTTTGACCTAAAATTCTCAAAATCATAAACGTGGAGAAAATGTATTTTCCATGTGTATAATCCATGAACAAACCAAGTATCACCATGTATTTGTCTTTACAAACCTTTTCATCCAACCAAAACCCTAAAATCTCCCAAAACAATTTTAGGTTAAACTTTATCAAATCAAGAAATATCAAGTGAGGAGATGTTTAGAAGGTCAAAGCACACATTTTAACTTGTATAAATTTGGAAATGAAGATGAACTTACCTTAGAGGATTTTATAGCTCAGACCCTAAAATCAAGAGAGCTAGTGGAGAAGGTGGAGGTTTCTTGCAACTTGAGGAGGTTTAGATCTTAATGCTTGAGCTTAAACACATCTAGAAACAACCATTAATATTTATAAGCTTGGTGGTTGGGAAGAATTATGGTGGGGAGAGGCGGAGGATGAAAACTTACCTGTTAGGACCATAAATGTCCTATAAAATAGAAAGTGATATAAAGAAAAGATTAGTTTGATTTATTTATTGTAAAAACCTATAATTGTTAATTGGGCTTATTAGAGTTTATGGGCTTGGGCCTTGATTGTCATAGGCCTAGGTATATAAAGTTAATTTGTCTTTAGAGTTTAGGTTAATCCATCATTATTGCTTTGAGAGCCGTGAACCATATTGTAATATCTTTGATTATGAATGAGATGGATGACGAATGATTGTTCATTGTTATTGTTGATTACTATTTGATTATTGTTCGTTATTGCACATTCTGGGATCCACGTGTGGTATCAGAGCAGAGAGATTGAGGTATTGATTCAAGTTCATAGTTTTCTGGAATCGCACTGTGAGTTTTTCTAGTTTTCTGATTTGCTTTGATTTCTGCAAATTGTTGATTTTCATTCGTGCCAGTGTGCTTCATTAATTGTTAAATTAAGATTTGTTAAGCTTGATAGCAAAAATCAAGGTTTTGAGCCTTCAATTTGTCAAAGTCGATCTTTTCAAGTTTCATGATGCGTTCGTCAAAATCATAATTTTTTCTTCAAAAAGTGTGTTATTAGGTTAAATTTGACTTAGGTATTAGTGTTTTTGGATCTCTTGTTGGTCTAATTAATCTCAAGAATCAAAATTCCCTGCATTCGATCTGATTTCTTCGCACAAAAGTGTTTTCCAAATGGCGTACTGAACTTTTCCGGGTGTGTTCATCTTCCGGAAAAGTCTAAGTTTTCCGATACACAGTGTTTGGACAACATCTTCCGGTCTCTTAGTCTCCGGACCTCAGTTTCCGGGTAAGTCATTTTTCCGAATACTCTTTTTCCTGACAGTTTTTCCGGACCACTCAATACCGGAAACCTCTTCCGGACTCATAGTTTTCGGACATCACTATTTTCCGGATAAAATCATCTGACACTTCACACTTCCAGACAATTTATCCGGACTTCCCATTTTTCTGGACCTACATTCTTCGGATCTGTCTCATCCGGATTCCTCCCCGGATTCGTCCACATCCGGATTATCTATCCGGAAAACCACACCCGGATCACATATCCGGGAGCCTTACTGATCTCACAGTTTTAAATTTTTTTCTCGGGGCGCTGCGCCAGACCCTGCAAGGGCGTTGCCCCTAGACCCCCCGTGCGAAGTCGTAGGAGGGGGACAATTGGATTTTCTGAGATTCTGTCTGTTTTTTTGAATCATCACCTTACTATCTCACGATCATCTAAGTACAATTAAGATGTTTTCTCGAGATGCTCTAGCAATGGGCAACCACACCAATCCTCCTGCCCTCCGAGAATCTTGTCAGGTATGTGCTCCTATTCATCAAGCCTTATTAGATCAGATGAAACCGCTTGTTCAAAAAGTAGAGTCTTGTAAGCTTACCACTAACAAACACTTTCTTGAAATATCCACTCTAAAAGAGAAGTTAGACGTTCAAAGTAAGGTTGTAGAAAAACTTAAATTTGAAAATGAAAACCTAAAAGAAAAGTGTATAAATCTTTCCAAAGCACCTAAAGATTTTAGGGCCAGGATATCTGATCTAACTGAAAAGCTTGATAAGTGTGAGAATGAGAAAGCTGAGATTGTCTATCAATGCTCTTCACTTCAAATAGATAACAACGAGCTTCTTTAAAAAATAAAGGATCTTGAACTTATGTTTTACAAACGAGGAAAAACTGACCAAATGATCCATCTGAACAAACCAAAGGACTTCAAGTACTATAACTTTGAATGGGTATTGGGTATGACAACCCTCACTATTTGAAAAAGATCTTAACAATGGTGCCTACTCTATGTGAATTTAATTTTCTAGGCCTTGATAAGACATATCCCCAATATAAAATCAGATGGACGGAACCTCTTGATGAGAAGGATAAGGAACTTGAGGAATTAAAACGAAAGAATCTCCAGAAGAACCTTCTTTTATACCCATCTTCTATGGTGACCCTCTGTCGGTTTCACTACCACAGAAGAAAAAGATTTGTTATTGTGAATCCACTTTTCCTTTTGTTGCCAAGTGTACTTTTTGTTGGTCCCAAAAGGGTTATACAAGTTTGTAGAGGGGGGGGGTTGAATACAAACACACGATTTTTATCTTTCTAAATTGTTTATTGATATGTATCAAACAATTTACAGTTTGTTGCAGAACAAGATTAAGGAATAAACCTAATCTAAACAAACTATGAGAACACTAAGATTTCTTGCACTAGAAATAAGAGAGAAAGAAAATAAGAACACTAAAGAGATAGTATTCTTTCACACAGTAAGTTTAGAGAGAGGAATGGCCGAGCACTTCAAAAATGAAGTAGGGTTTCCTTTAAATACTGCATGTATATAATGCACAACAGTACACCTTTACACGTGGCAGCCTCTGGTTGATTGCATGGTTTGACTTCAGTAGACAACCTAGTGGCCGCATGATGAACAGTTTAGAATCATAGTTGGTTGTACGATTCTGGACAAAAGGGATGTCCGTTTTGACAAAATCGTACGGAGGCGTGCAAGGGGATAAGACAAAAGTTACTTGTAGAGGAGGCTTCATGATCAGCGTTCGCTGAATGATTCTTTATCAGCGAATGATAAAGTTCAGCGTTCGCTGAAGTCTTCTACTTGAAACTTCACGTTGAGTGGACAAGTCTTGGCTTTGCTGATATCCGCATCAGGTCACTAGTAGACTTAGTCGCTGGTTCTTTGGCTTGATCTTTGACTTCAGCGTAGAACATGGTTGACGTGAATCTTGTCTTCAGGGATCATAAGTAAAGAATATATGTTATTAGCGATCATCAGTGAGATTGAACAGGCTCAGGCGTCACTGATGTACAGTGTTCGTTGAATGCATACATTAAAGAATATGAGTTTCCTATCAGCGGTACTAAATAGACTTAGTATTTATTTTTTATAGTGAAACTCTAATACATATTGTCTACTTACAATTTTCACTAAGTGTTTCTCAGGGTCATTATCAAATCACTGAGGGTTTGGATCAACAATCTCCCCTTATTTGATGATGACATGGCAATAAAAGAAAATTGCTAAGTATAAAAACATAAGGATAAAAAGGACTCATAAAATACTTGTCCCATTTACTGTTTTCAGGGATCTTTTTAGGTACTAATGGAGTAAAGTACATTCACTGAAATATTTCATTAGCTTCGTAGAGATTACAAGGGGAAGTGAAAAAATTACAAGTACAGTGAATTAAAATTTACAAGTATAAAAAGTTACAAGCTGATAAAAGATAGAAGAATTACAAAAGGAATCCTATCAGCTATTCAGGTTCTTTCTTGGTAAGAAGTTCATCAAGAGTATTTGTTGCAGGGACCATCCAATCAGGGACCTTCACTCCATGTTCCCTTCTTTTCTTGGCTTCTTTGTAGATCAAGGGCTTCATGAAGTGTCCTAGCAGGTCTTCTCTAAAACTACACCAGTAGATGAGTTCTCTGAGTTGTTCGATAGGAGTGATGGATAGCTCAGAGATGCATTGAAAGCATTTGCGTCCAGTGCAGTCAATGAAGAAAATGCCATAGGGTTCGTTGACAACCTTTCCAGGGATAAAATCTTCACCAGGGGGTAGGGAGACATCAAGAGCTGATAAATCAGGATCAGGACCAAGGATATCTTCTCGTGAGAACTCGATGTCGGTTTCATTTCGTATAGGTGGACCTGAAGCTAAAGATTTCTTCTTTTTCTTTGCAGCAGGCCTTCTATGTTGAACTGGAGGAGGAGGATGAGTAATATCAACGGCTGATGTTACCATGTCGATCTGTCTACTCAAATATTTCTCGAAAAAGGATTTGTAATTTGAACGCGACCGCTGAATGGCAATCCACATCTCCAACCATTCAGAGAAACCAAGTTGATCAAGCCACGAAGTGTAGATGATTGCCTTGTGACCATTCTCCATGATGATCTGAATATCGATGATAGGAACATCGTTGAGTGTTCTTCCCCTGATGTTGACCGTTTTGATTCTAGAGGCATGGTGTCGGAAATGACATTTCTCCTTGCACCAAGCCAAAGTGGAATCAGAGACCTTGGTTTTTTCTTCTCTGATCTTCTTGGCGTCTTTCCAAAGTTTTCACTGAATAGCAACAGGAACCTTTTTCAAACCAGGGTCCTTGACTGAACGTTGAACGAGTTCTAAGGCATATTCTTTATTTTTTTCTTCAGCCTTCTTTCGTTTAGCCAGGAGTTTTTCAGCTTTGAAAGCCTCATCGATTTCCCTGTTTGATAATAAACTGAGGTGAGGAGGGACAATGTGTTGATCTTCCAGCTTTTGAATCATCGCTGCTCTCACTGATATTTCATCTTCACTTGACTTTTTAAGAGTCAGTGAAGGTCTGTTTGGATGAGAGAGCAGTTCTTCTTCTTCTTCTTCAAAAAGGTCATCAGTCCCATCGAAGTTCAGGACCGGGATTATTTGTTCTTCAGCTCTTGGGGCTGGGATTATTTCTGGACTGTTGCGGGGAGCTTCAGTTTGACCCTCAAGCAGGGGAGAGGACTAGCTGAAACAAAACGATCATAGAGATAAGATCATTTGGAAGAAGAGATAGAGAAAGGATGGGTTAAATGCTTAGAGGTTTGAGTGAGAGTAGGATAGTTATGAGAAGGGGTAGAGGAGGGATGCAGTGTAAGGGAATGGAATGTAACATACCTGACAAATTGGCTTCTTGAGGAGAATAGCCAAATTGTCCTCAGCGAGACCTTTATTCTTTCGTTGATCGGCCGCATTCGCTGGAGGTTTGGATTTGGTCCCCTCCCATTGTTCTTTTATTACGACCCTTTTCAGAGTTGGGGTCCTCTTTGGCTTTTGCTGAAAAATGAAGCCTTCAGCGTCATCATCATCATCATCGAATGGTGATGAAGATGGTTCGTCGTCTTTCAGGTCAAGGTCTTCTTCGTCTTCTTCAGCTTCAGCATCCTCTTCATCATCTGAGGATTCAACAAGTGTTAGCTCCAAATATTCATAATATTAGAAGTATTGAAAAATAGGCCAAGTAAAGAAGACTTCCACAGAAGCTCTGCGGAGTGCCACAGAAGCGCTGCCAAAGTAAACAAGAAGATCATTCAAGGAACACCAAGACCAGACAGAACTAAAGAAGACTGCTATCAGAAGAATCAAGTCACAGAACCTCTACCACCCTTGACAGAAGCTCTGCGGAAAAGACTGAAGACTTGGAAGATATTTATAATATCTTGCCACTGTTACAGGAATATCTTACCACTGTTACAGAAATATCTTGCTACTGTTCCAGGGTACGTTCATCAACTTGTACAAGGCATGGTCTAACTCCTACACGTGTCATACTCCGATAGGACCACCTTCCAAGTTGATATTAGCGCATTTAATGCTTGCAGTTTTCCAACTGTTCATGCCATCCCTTGTTTCCTATAGCAATAGTCCTTTTGTCTAGAATAGATCTTTTGTAGTAGTATAAAAGGAAGACTCATGTTGAGTTCTTCCTTAACAAAATATATAATCTTCTACGCAAAAATACTTGCACACAATTAACGTCAAATCTGTTCTTAGTGTTCTTAATCAAATACAGTAATCTGTTCTTCAAATACTGTTTATTTGGTATTTTGTGTTGTTTCTATATAAACATATCTGTTAGTTCTTCAAATACGCTTCCGCAACACATCTTATTTGAACTAATAGATTAGATAATCTTTGTTAATCAAATACGGGAACCAACAATTGGTATCAGAGCAAAGCTTGGTTTTCAATATCAAGCGAACCTCGTTTAACAAGATTATTGGTAGAAATGTGGTTTGATTTTAACCTGTTATTCATTCCTTCAAACAGATTCTATTTTTTTGCCATTTTTTGTTTTATTCGATATTTGGTAAATCTAGAGAAAATGTTTCTTTAGTTAAAACTCCAGAAAAGTGCACTGTTAAGAGCTTCCAAACCCATAAAATCTTTCCAGATTATTCTTTCGTACTTTTTTGTGTCATATCTTATTCTGAAACTTTCTACTCTTAAAATGACAAACGCACAAAATTTCTTCACAGCTGGTTCATTAACCAAACCACCATCTCTTCTACGAAATGAGTATCCTCAGTGGAAAATAAGAATGATCCATTTCTTTGAGGGTACTGATAAATAGCTCGTACAATACCTTTATAATCCTCCTCATGTCCCTATGTTAACAGTACCTCGTGTACCTTTCTACAGCTGACACTCCTGAAACCCCTGAGCATCAAAAACCTAAAACCAGGGATGGTTGGTCAGATCAAGATAAGGAAAAAGATGAACTCGCGCAGAAAACAAAAAGAATTCTGATCATGGCAATCCCCAACGATCTCTTCCAGTCCTTAGATGCATGCGAATCTGCGTATGATCTTTGGAAAGAACTGGAGAAACAACTTGAAGGGGGAGCTAAAACTCAGAAAAACCGAAGGGCTAAATACATAAACGAATATTACGCTTTTAAAGCCCTGACAACTGAATCTCTGCAGACAACATATGACAGCTTCAACTCTCTAATCAATAATTGCAAGAAGTTCGGCATCCACAGAACTTCTGAAGAGAATAACGTCATGTTTCTCAAAATTCTGAACGAAGAATGGCTCCAATTATCTATGTCTTTACAAACCAATCAAGATTTAGATTCCTGGACTCTTTCACACCTCTACGGAACATTAGCTGGTCAAGAGCCTCAAATAGCACAAGAAAAGACACTAACCATTGCACCTCTTGCTTTGGTTGGCAAATCTACAGAAGACACAGAGAGGTCGAGGAAAGAAAGAGCGACAGAGGAAAAGAAGAAGGAGAAAAAGAAAAAGGTGGTGGTAGTTGACAACGAAGACGAAGAGATTATGGAAGACGGAGAGATCACTCTAGCATCAATAGCAACATCCTTAGCTCTATTGACAAGAGAATTCAGAGGAAACCAAAAGAGTTCTGGTAATGATAGATATGGCAGAGATAATAGAGAAAGAAGAGATGATCGGAGTAGAAGGGATCAAGGAAGAAGAGAAGAATCAGCTGACCGACAGAGGTCAGACGACAGAAGTAACGACCAACAGAGGTCGAGTGAAAGGTACAACAGAGGAAATGACCGACAGAGGTCAGATGACAAGGCAAGCTACACACCACAAGAATGCTACAAGTGTGGTAAGCCTGGTCATTATGCTAATGAATGCAGATCGGAAAAAGGTGGTGACCGACAGAAGTCCGACGATCGTGCTGACAATACTTCCCAGAACCAAGGTTGCTACAACTGTGGGAAGCCAGGCCACTTTGCCAATGAATGCAGAAGCAGGCCAAATCGCCCACAGAAGTATTCAGCATTTTACAAAAAGAAAGCTGAGTATTATGCTCAAAAGTCACTCATGGCGAACAAAGTGGTGAACAAGGAAGATTGGGAGTCAGATACAACCTCTGATGATGAATATACCAACAATGCCTTGTTCTGTGGCATGGCAGAAATCAGCTCCGACTCTGACACTGAGGTATCCACTTCAAACTCCACCTCTAGTACTACAGAAGTTGATTTTCTTATAATTAAAACTGAAAATATTGAATTAAAAAAGACTTGTGATGATATTCAGAAAAAGCTCACTTTTTATGAAAGAGAAGCTAGAATTCTCACTAAAGAAAAAGCAAAAAATTTCAAAGAAAATGAAGAATTAGAAGCACACTGGAACAAGAATCTATTTCATTTAAAAGAGAGAATTTATGAATTAAATACATCTTTAAAATCCAAAACAAAAGAACTTTCAGATTCTGAGAGCGACAGACTAAATATTTTAGCTCTTAAGGAATATTTTCAAAAGGAAAGAGAAGTCCTTTGGCAAGATCTACGTAGAAGAGATGTTTTAATTAAAAATTATCGTGACGCACAAAAGGTGTATGAGAAAATAAATACTCAAATAGGAAGGCGAGGTATTGGTGTTAGGACAATAAATGTCCTACATATTTGAAAGATATATAAATAATTATTTAGTGCTTAATTAGTTTAATTATAGAGGTTAATTATTGTAAAAGCCTTAATTATTGTTAATTGGGCTTAGTTTGTTTAATGGGCTTGGGCCTTGTTGATTAAAGGCCTAGGTATTTAAGGTTTTGTTAACCTTTAGTTTTAGGTTAGACGATTCATTAGAGAAATTAGAGCTTAATTGTTTTAGAGAGAGATAGTTGTTTTTCATTCAAACATTTGTAAACTATCTTGATTAATGAATATGAGAGGGATGACAAGTTGAAATCATTATTTGTTCTTGTTATTCCTCATTGAATCGTTGTTACCTGTTAAATCTGGGTCTAACAATTGGTATCAGAGTCGAATCGGTGATTTGAAGAGACGAAAGATATCGAACGAAAGCAAGAAAAAGAAAGAATTTTCGCAGAAAATTTTCTGGAAAATCACAGCTAGCCGTTTCGCTTATTCCCGAATATTGAACCGTCGGATCGTCGCGATATTTGGACAGCAGCTTCGGGACATCTTATTTCACATTATGACCGGTTGGATTGATCGTTGGATGTCCAGAAGGCACCCAGAATATTTTCGTATCAGTGCAGATTTTTCTTGAAGAAAAGTGTTCTTCAATCGGGTTTGCAAGTTCTTTCGTTGCTTTATTAATTCGTTTGTTCGATCTCGATTGTTTACACGCTATTATTTGCTGTTTATCTGCGATTACAAGTCTCAAAGGAATCAATTCTGTATTTTAAAAATCAAATCTTGAAGTTTTTGGTGTTCTTAAATTTTTGTGGTGGTTATTGAAAAATAGAATATATTTTGCTTAGAAATCGATTTGGGTGTGTTTGTTTTTGTGTTTTTGGTCAAAATCTAACCCTACAAGAGTGAAATCAAGCAACTCTGTCGAATTTCTCAATCACAGCCGCCGTGTCCGGACGTTTCTAAGCTATCCGGGTAAGTTTCTTGTTTTCTTAATTGTCCGGGTGATTTTTTCAAAAGTGTTCGGATGAATTTTTATTGAAACACAAAAAATTTTATGAATCAAGTGTCCGGTCAAACATAGTTGTCCGGTCAAACCCAGCTTTCCGGATAACAATTTCTTTCCGGGTAAAACATCATCCGAAAACCTCATCTCAAAGGAGCCTGATATCGTTGACCATTCATTTGTTGTTTGACCATCCATCAAGCAAGCATACATACATGTCCACATTTATTACTTGCAAGAGTTAATTGTTTTTCTTTCATAAACATCGCTGCATAAATTGTTTTTTGAGTTAATTTTGTTTTTTTCAATTTCGTTACACATCTCATTCGGTAAGTTCAATATTCCATCCGGTAAGTTGTTTTTCTTTTGTGCACTATCCGGGAACCAATAGTGTCTGGCAAGTTGCTTTGTCCGGTAAGTTCGTCTTCACCCGGTAAGTCGCAAATCTTTTTCATCCGTGAAGAGCAATCCTTATCCGGTAAGTTGTGCTTTAATAAGTTTTGGTTGGTTAGCTCTCGTCGGTACCCTAGATACCGCACGTCTCGTGATTGAGAATTTTAACGAAAGTTGCAATTTTTCTTAACGATCAATTTGCAATTTTTGGGTGACGCTTGAGATTTTTTGCTACGATTTGATCTTACTCGCGACGCTCATCATTTTTGTGATTTATTTTTCGTCGTGTTTGATCTAACTTGGTTTGTTTTCTTACAGGTTTCATTCTCGAAGAGTAATTTCGTTCAAATTCGATAATAATCAGATCTTAATTCTTGGAAACAAATTTATTTTATAAATTTGTTTTTCAAATTTAATTTTTGATTTTCTTCCGCATTTTTTTATTCTTCAAAATCAACACCGATTAACGATCATAATTTTTCAGGTAACAATGTAAAGAGCAATATACTGCTACAATCCGAATTGTAGTGAAAGTGAAAAACGTTATGAAAAGAATATCAAGCAACAAGAAGAATTCTGCAGCAAGTTAAACGAAAAACATAAACTGCAAATTTCCGAATATTCTGAGAAGCTTGCCAAGTCTGAAGAAAAGGCAACAGCATTAGAGTCTAAAAACTCTGAGCTGAAAAGGAAATTGTCTGATTTATCATCACGAGGTGATATCAAGAAGACTGAGAAAGGGCAAGCGAGTCTGGGTGAAAAGAATATCAAGCAAGCAGATGATTTGTGCAGCAAGTACATAAAAGAACTGAAGGAGCTCAAATCTCAAATCTGGAAGAGCTCTGAGAAGCTTGCTGAAGAAGAAGAGAAAGGTAAACTCATGTACCTTGAAAACCTTGAGCTTAAAAATAAACTAACTAATTTTGAAAAGGAGAAAGAACTGCTTCTTCAAAAGCAATCTGGGTTTTCAACCAAATCTCTTGAAGAGAAGAAAAGTCTTGAGCTTAGATGTCTAAAACTTTCAACACAAATCTCCGACTTTGATAAAGTTTTGTTTTTTGAAAGAGAAAAGTTTGAAACTGAACTTAAATCTTTTTCTAAAAGGAATGGAGAACTTTCTTTGAAAATATCCGATCTGGAGAAAGAATTAGACATTCTAAGCAAAGAGAATGAGAAAATGAAGGTTGAAGGCTTTAGAACTAAATGTTTGAAAGATGATTTTGCAAAAGAAAGAAAGACCTTTCAGACTGAGATTTCTAAGCTTACAAAGAGATTATCTGAATTAACTACCGAGTCTTTGAAGAAACAAAAGGGTAAATCTGATTCAAAGATTTTTGTCAAATCAAATGATTTTCCAAAAGATCAGATTCGACCTTCCAATCTTTTCTATAATTCTCGTGTTGATAATACAGATAATCAATTTTTCAAGAAAGTAAAAATGGAGTGGAGAGTTAAAGGAACCACTCCTGCTCCAAAGTCATTCGTCCCTGTAAAGAATGTCAAGAACAACACAGCTTTCCACGCTAAACCTTTTGTGAAAACTGATCGAGTTTACTCTGTTAATAAACTGATCAGCTTATCTGCACAGAAGCTGTGTTGCTCTTATTGTGGAACAAGTGACTTTGTGAAGAAAGACCATGCTCAGTATTGGTATGGTACTTATAGTATCCCAGGTCCTCATAGGGCATCTACCCGTCAAGGATCCATCCCAAGATGGATACCAAAATCCCTCTAATCTATTTTGCAGGAATGTCATGTGCATTTAAATTCGAAGATTCTTTTCACATGACGAGCATTCAAAGGTTAGGCCAATTTTGAGGGGGAGTACTATCTTATGCAAGGTATGCGAACTCTAACTGAATTCAAACACCATAGCAATTCATTCTGAATAACTTACTTGCGTTTGTTATTATCTAAGTTTAACTTCCATGATTGCCATGATCAACACTTTCTTGATTTAGTTATTTCCATGTCTCAAATGTTTGTCGATTCTTCGATGGAAATACACTCGTTTTGAATTCCACTTTGTGTTCACAGTTCATCATTTCATATTAATGATTCATTCTTATCTGATATAATAATTGTGACTTGTTCTTCACAATTAAGCTTTCTAATCATTGATTGATTTTTGAACATACTGTGCTTACTGAGTCATTATGTCTTGCGTTTGCTTTTGTTTCTTGGAATTCTATTTCAAATGATTTTAATGACTTCTGATCACCTCGGATCGGAACTCGGACTTAAATGCTATGACTTCTAGACAATTCAGTGTAGAACTCGTACTTCATTGTTTACTACACTATTCTACTCGTTACATGAAAGGAGTGTTAGGAATTACATTGTTTCTATGGTCAAGCCAGAACCGGAAGGACCTACCCAAGAAACACATCCTTTTAGACATCAGTGAGGGGTCTAGATTGATAGATGAGTTTGGAGAGAAAAGAATATGGTGAGGCTGTGACAGGACTTAAAAGAATTAATTGGTCCTTACCAAACCGAGTTAGTTATCCGGGTAACCACACAATCTATTCATTCTCGCTCCTTGGAGATGAATATTGAAACAGACATGGACCCAGTGTCGATAACTCGTGTCACCCCACCCAGCCACTCAAGTATCTCACAAAAGATGCTTGTTTCATATATTCACGGAGATTTAGCACATAATCTATCTATTCCTCACTCGGAGGTCTTAGATATTGAAAAAGGAAGACACCAGCTCCGGTCTCCGAACTTCATATTCTTATCACTGAGTCTATTGAATTTTAACTTGCGTCCCGAGTTAAATCAATTTTTAAGCCTAATAGATAGAATTTATTCTTTCACACATGCACGAGTCTTTGTGATTCCATTTGCATATCTTCGTGATATTGCCGGAACAGTTTGAGAGGTAATCTTTAATATTTTACTTCAATGATAACTGGAAGTCCTATCAGAGATTTCCCCTTGCCAGCTCTGAACATAGGCCACACAATTTTTTAAATTGTTGTGATAACAGTCACTAATGTGTTTCTGTTTTAGTTGATTACCCTGGTTACTATTATGTTTTGATCTGGTTCGTTTTCTACTCGTCATTATTGTCTTTGAACGTGCATGATGCTCTGGATGCTCCTACTCATCATGAGGGGGAGAAAGGGTACAAATTCAAAGACACGGATTATCAAGTTGAGGGGGGGTTAGCAAAAGCCGAGGGGGAGCAAAAAAAAAGTCCCCATACAAAAGTTGAGGGGGAGTATCAGCTGAGGGGGAGTAACAGTTCCGAAAAGAGTTCAAAGTGGTAAATTCTTCTCATCCTTCATCAAGTGGTGTTCGCCTGCATTTTCTCCATCGACCATATTGGTTCTACAAGCTAAAGCTGAAAGCAAAGTCAACACGCGGTTCAAAGACAAATTCATTGTTCATCGAATCTCTTTATAAAGTTGAAGATATGAAGACCAAGAGCTTTATTCAAGGGGGAGCGATGAAAAGACATGAAGTCAAGCAACACCGAAGTTTTCAAAGATTCAAGAAGAAGAGAAGATCAAGACCTGAAGGTTTCAAGTCCAATTTTTATTTATATATCTTTAGGGGGAGATTGTTAGGACAATAAATGTCCTACATATTTGAAAGATATATATATAAATAATTATTTAGTGCTTAATTAGTTTAATTATAGAGGTTAATTATTGTAAAAGCCTTAATTATTGTTAATTGAGCTTAGTTTGTTTAATGGGCTTGGGCCTTGTTGATTAAAGGCCTAGGTATTTAAGGTTTTGTTAACCTTTAGTTTTAGGTTAGACGATTCATTAGAGAAATTAGAGCTTAATTGTTTTAGAGAGAGATAGTTGTTTTTCATTCAAACATTTGTAAACTATCTTGATTAATGAATATGAGAGGGATGACAAGTTGAAATCATTATCTGTTCTTGTTATTCCTCATTGAATCGTTGTTACCTGTTAAATCTGGGTCTAACAATTGGGTACAGTGATATTAATCAAGGTACAGAAATAAAAAGAATAAACCTCTGTCATCTCTATTTGCTGTAGGAAAAATCAACAAACCTAATTTTCCAAACTTAATCTCTGTAAGTAAGAGAGTAAAAGTCTCTGGGGAACCTCACTTAAGGAAACCCGTGAAGATGATAAATGTGTGGTTTGAAAACACAGATTTATCACCTTCAACCTCTGTCAAAAGAGGATCCAAACCAAAGAGATATCTAAAAACTCAAGATCAGATAGGAATCTTCAAGTTTGGTAAACGAGAGACTCAAACTCAAGTTGCAGAATAGATTCTGAAAAGAAATTATCTGCAGAAGCACTTGAGTTCAAACCAATCTTTACAGAAGAAAAACTAAGAAATATTATTGAAAAAGAAATAATGGAAATCGGGAAAATAGATATTTTGAAAAATCTATGTACACCTTCTACAGATCAAAAACTCTCTAAAGAGATCTTATCAGACACCTCTGTTGACTTAGAAAGTAATTTTTCAGATGAAGAAAGCAAGTATGACACATGCTCGGAAAGTCCAGCCTCTGTCGAAAGAAATATTGATGACTCAACCTCTGTATATGAGGACGATTCATCATCTGACGAATCAGAGACTGACAGAATAGAAAAGGTTCCTTGTGACTCGGAGATCATTAAACAAACATCTGAAGTTCTTAACAGAACTATTCCTCCAAAGGAGAAATTCACTGGAATTCCAATCTATCCAGACTTTTTAGATATGTGCATACAAGCCAAAACCTCTATTGAGCTTGAAAATTTCAAACAACAGAAGTTAATGTCCACTCAAAATCCAAAAGATTCAAAGTTTTCAAAACCCTTAAAAATTAAAGAGAAACCAACATGGCAACAAAAGGGTAAATGGCCAAAACCTAACAAATCTTTTTCTTCTGTGGCAGTGAAATCAACAGAAGTTCACCACAGAAGGGACACACAGAAGGCTGCTACAAACAACGATTTTTGCCAACAATCTAATCTACATAAATCTTCTTGTAATAGGAAGCCATATGCTAAAATAGAATGTAATGCCTCTGTGGCCCAGTTTAAAGCTTTCAGTGAAAATTTCAAGCAAATCTCTTCTGATGTTCTATACTGTCATTGCTTTGATCTAATGTTCAAGTTGAATAATCATTTCTGTAGTTCAAATTGTCTTCTCTCTGCACCTAAAACAAATATTAAAGAGAAACAAAATGATTCTTCGACAAAAGATAGAATGTATTTCAAGAATGCTAAGGCAAACTTGAAAAATTCTGACGAAACTGAACCCATATGGATATGGGTACCTAAAACTCAGTGATTGTCTTGCAGAAGCAGTATGTGCCAATATGGTATCTAGACTCCGGATGCTCAAGGCACATGACTGGCAACAGAGGTCTTCTATCCACGTACCAAGAAAAACAAGATGGTGGATCAGTGACTTTTGAAGACAACAAAAAGGGGCATATTAAAGGCTATGGAGTCATAAAGAAAGAAAATATCACCGTACACAAAGTTGCATATGTGGATGGCCTAAAACACAACCTACTCAGTGTCAGCCGACTTTGTGACACAGGATTCGATGTACTGTTCAAAAGAACATTTTGCTCTCTACTAAGTGAAGACACCGGAATAGAACTTCTGCGAGCCAAAAGAAAAGGTGATCTGTATCTAATGAGCTTCAATGCCAAAAACAAGGACAACATTTGTCTTGTTGCAAGCAAGAGTAAAGAAGCCTGGCTATGGCATAACAGGTTCTGTCATTTAAACTTTCATACTCTAGATAAACTAGTAAAACTTGATCTAGTCAAAGGTTTACCTATTGTTAAATTTAACAAGGATCATTTATACTCTGCCTGTGAATTGGGAAAACTCAAAAGAGCTTCCTACAGAGGCAAAACTGATGTGTCTTGTCCTAGGCCTCTGTACATCCTTCACGTTGACCACTGCGGTCCAATCGCTATACAGAGCCTAGGTGGCAAGAAATATATACTTGTCTTAATTGATGAGTATTCACGTTTTACATGGGTTGAATTTGTCAGAAAGAAATCAGATGTTCCATGCACCCTGATTAATCAAATGAAAAGAATCCAAGTTCTTTATGAGTGCAGAATTCTGAAGTTACGAAGTGACAATGGCACAGAATTCAAAAACTCTGTCATTGAAGCCAATCTCACAGAAGAAGGAATATCCCAGAACTTCTCTGCCGCTCGCACCCCACTACAGAATGGCGTGGTCGAACGAATGAACCACACGCTCGTGGAGGCTGCAAGAACCATGCTTTCTGCATGCGGATTACCAATGACCTTTTGGGCAGAAGCAATTTCAACTTCTTGCTATACCCAAAATCGTTCAACAATCGTGAAAAGACACATCAAAACTCCTTATGAATTGATCAACAAACGACGACCAAACATCAAGTTTCTCCATGTGTTTGGATGCAAATGCTTTGTCTTAAACGACAGAGACTCAAGAGGAAAGTTTGAAGAAAAGGCTGACCAAGGCAAGTTCATCGGGTACTCTGCCGCTTCCAAAGCCTACAGAGTTTACCTTCTGAAGTCGTGCACGATAATAGAAAGCATCAATGTGTCCTTTGATGACTCATTCCAAAAGACTTCTGAACAACAAGGTTCAGAACTCGGGCTAAACAAGGAATCCTCTGGCATCTCAAAAACAAATGAAGATTTAAGTTTTCTATTTCAAGAGATATTCAACGACAATGTCGATTCCTCTGCTAGAACCAACAGAACCTCTGCAAAATCACCTTCTATAAACGAAGTAAGTATCTCTCTATCTGATCCATTTAATACCTCATCCTCTTCTGCCACTACTACAGGTACTAAAAATCGAACAGAAAATACAACAAAAGATTCAACAATAGAGGTAATCCAAATACTAACAAATCCAACAGAGGAAGCAACACCAGAAGAAACACCAGAAGGAAGTGAAAATGAAACCACAATGCCTACAGAGAAGGAAATTCCAACTCTAATACCCATTCCTACAGAAGCTGAACTAAAAACATGGGAAGAACCATCAACCACCTCAACCACAGAAGTTCAACTTAATAACTCAAATGATCATCTTCCACGAACAACTCAATGGACAAAAAGCCATCCTCTAAGCCAAATCATCGGTAATCCCACTGATAAGGTAAAAACAAGATCAACTTCTGCAAATTTTTGTTTCTTTACCAACTTTATTAGTGTGATCGAACCGAAAAAGATCTCTGATGCCCTGGAAGACCCAAACTGGGTGGATGTTATGCAAGAAGAGCTTCTGCAGTTTGAGCGAAACAAGGTCTGGACTCTAGTACCTCTGCCACGAGGGAAACAGGCCATAGGGACTAAGTGGGTCTTCAGAAACAAAAAGGATGAGGATGGAGTGATCATTCAAAACAAAGCAAGACTGGTGGCCAAGGGATATCGCCAAGAAGAGGGCATAGATTACGATGAAACTTTTGCCCCTGTTGCACGGCTCGAAGCAATAAGAATCTTCTTAGCCTTCGCAGCCCACAGAGGTTTTAAAGTATATCAAATGGTTGTAAAATCTGCCTTTCTCAATGGTGAAATTCAAGAAGAAGTATACGTCCAACAACCACCAGGGTTTGAAAGCTCAAAGTACCCAAGGTATGTCTATTACCTCGACAAAGCTCTATATGGACTGAAACAGGCTCCAAGAGCATGGTACGAAAGACTTTCTACCTTTCTTCTCGATAACGACTACAAAAGAGGTAACACTGATACATCTCTGTTCTTTAAAGGAGAATGAAATGAGCTTATTCTTGTACAAATATATGTAGATGACATTATTTTTGGGTCTACTAATGCACAAAAATGTAAAGATTTTGAAAAGCTCATGCAGAGTGAGTTTGAAATGAGTATGATGGGAGAATTAACCTTTTTCCTCGGACTTCAAGTCAAACAAACATCAGAAGGAATTTTCATAAACCAATCAAAATATGTCTCTGACATACTTGAAAAATATAGCCTCTCTGATGCCTCTGTCATGAAAACCCCAATGGCCATTGGAAATAAACTATTTTCATATCCAAATGGCATCTCTTTCGAGTGCACACTTTACAGAGGAATGATTGGGTCTTTATTATACTTAACAGCCAGTAGACCTGACATAATGCATGCCACATGCCTCTGTGCAAGATATCAAGCTAATCCAAAGAAGTCACATTATATTGTTGTAAAGAGAATCTTCAGATACCTCAGAGGGACCAAAAATCTTGGCCTCTGGTATCCACAGAACTCTGGTTTTGGACTAAAGGCATACACAAATTCAGATTATGGAGGATGTAAACTCGATAGAAATAGTACCTCTGGGAGTTGTCAATTCCTAGGTGGGAAATTAGTAAGCTGGACTTCAAAGAAACAGAATTGTGTCTCAACATCTACGGTAGAAGCTGAATACGTTGCTGCTGCTAGCTGTTGCTCTCAAGTTCTGTGGATGAAAACACAGCTGAAAGACTTTGGTCACATCATCTGCAAAATTCCCATCTTCTGTGATTCCAAAAGTGCAATTGCCATCTCTGCAAATCCAGTACAGCATTCAAAGACAAAGCACATAGATATCAGGTATCACTTTCTGAAGTATCATGTTGAAAACCAAACCATAGAGATGTATTTTGTACCAACAGAATTTCAGCTTGCCGATTTATTCACCAAGGCACTTGATGAGAAAAGATTCCTTTACTTGGTGGGTAAATTAGGAATGATAAATATGAGTTAACCTCTGTAAGTATCTTATCTTCATTTTAAAAATATGTATATATGTTTTTATTTTATTTTAGTAAATAATTTGCTTTTGTATGTAAATTCTAAAAATCTCAATTCTGAAAACAACAGAGCTTCTGTAAGACTCCTCAGAACCTCTGACGATCCTTACAGAACCTCTGATACACTTTACCTAGGTTATATACATTACTTCTGATCGTTGAACCAAGCATAGGTCAAGGGGGAGCAGAAGGAGAACTACTTGATCTACAGAGGTTGATTAGATCAAGGGGGAGCAAAAGGAAACCTTGCTTAATCTACAGAGATTTATAAGTCAAGGGGGAGCAAAGGAAGAGATGACATCTATAGAAGAAAAGAACTTTGCCGGACAAAGAAGAACAAAAAGGTTGGTATCTCGTACAAATTCTTTTTGAAAATAATTTTCTAGGACACAAATTTCTAAATATGTTCTAGAAACATTATTAAAAACATTCCAAATAAAATTTGATCAAAAAGAATATTGAGTTTTCCATTATTAGAAATTTAAGGTCACAGAGCCTCTGCTGAGTCCAACAGAGGTTCTGCAGGCAAAAGCTCTGATCATAAATGAATAATCTTGGAAACTCTGTCAATCACCTTAGGTATCAATTTCAAAAAGAATCATCGCGTACAAATACACTGCAATAGAAGTCATTGGTTACAGAGTTCTCTCCACAAGAAAGAACTTCTGTAGACCAACACTTATTTTAAAAGACTTTGGCTGCACAAAACCTTTTTCAAAAACAATTTTCTAGGAAACCAGCTTTCAAATTGGTCCTAAAAACATTGTTAAAAACAATCAAAAACTTGGATGATAAAAAATGTTTATAAATTGTTAGATATGAGAAATTTCTTGTCTCAGAGCCTCTGCTGGCTCTGACAGAGGTCCAAAAACCTCTGTAAAGGAGTTTCTATACTAATAATTTATCGATCCTCTCCATGGACTTTTCAACCATTTTATTAAGGTACAACCTACAGAGGCAAGAAAAACAAGGTTTTCAAATCACAGAGTCTCTGTCAGTTTTTTTTTACTTTGGGCATTTCTGTAACAGTAACGATAACGGTAACTTTTCTGCGAGTAAGAATCATGTGAAGGTAAAGAAGCCCACGCGCCTAGCATTTAATAAGGCTGCCCACGACGTCTCGTCATAACTGACATAGATGACGTGTCATCTTTTCATTGGACCTACATGGAGCATGTTTCTCTGGAAAGTTGAACCCGCCGTACCCACTCAAGTGCGGACCCCAAAAATTATTTACCTCAAAATATTAACCCTTTCAGATTCTACCGTTACATACTCAGTATAAAACCCAAGTTACCTTTCCTCACAAAAACTTTACTTACTTTCTTCTCCGGCGAACCTGAAACTATTCTCAAATCTTCATTTTCCTTTGCAAAAATGGCTTCCAGTTCCCATGCTGCTCAGAAATCTCCGGCGAACTCTCCTCAACAATCCCAAGTACATTCAGAGCACTCCCACAACCCTAACATCGCCGTAAATGCAGAAACAGAAAACTCCGGCGACTCTGCAAATTTTGCACCAACCACCAACCTTCAACATTTTCTGAACAAAGAACATTTTGAGGATGTTCTTCCATTAAAATCCAACAACTGCTACCCGGTGCCCTCACCAACAGCCTTCGGTGAAGTCCATGCCCTTCTCCTAAACATCATGGAAAACCATATCCTATACCCCCTCCTTTCCAAAACCCCAACCAAAATCCCTGCTCGATATCTGAATCAATTTTGGCAAAGTTGCCGATTTGATTCAGATGATTCTCTGATAAAGGGCTATATTTCGAAGCCAGACAAATCTGAATACCTCGAACTCATGTTCAACAGAACTATGTTCTCGCTTGAGTTCAACCTGCCAACCAGAGGTCTACTTCGAATAAAGAAATATGATGAGGTTCCGACGGACGAGGAGCTCTGTCGTTTTGTAGAGATGTTAGGGTATAACACAACCCTAAGGAAACGCAATGATTTCCGCAGAGGCAGACTACCACCTCTGTGGAATACCCTCTTCTCCATCCTGAATCGTTGTCTAACAAGGAAAACTGGCAGCCCTGACCAGAGGTCACACCAGATCCTGACCATCATGTATGGGATCTATTACGATCTTCCACTTGATTTTGCCACCATCATGATGCAGGAGATAGTAAATACGATCGACAGAAAGCTTGCAACCCAAAAGGCCAAAAAGAACACACCATGATATCTGCCACCTCTGCAATATCAGAGAATTCTAGGAGTCATATTCGAGCCTCTACTTCTAATGGAGAAATGGCCAATGAAAGGGCCAACTGTAAAACTTTTTCCCATGAACAAAAACACTCCTACAGAGCATGAAGACAACTATCCCCACTGCAGACCTCTATCGAAGAACCTTCTGTCATATGCAAGCGATGAAAAGATGAAGTTAGACTATATACGCGCCAACAGGACTCCAGAACCAAGTCCTGTGACACCCCCGCGTCTAGTAGCCCCCTTAGATTTAGATGTAGTAGAGAGGATGACAGAAGAAGAGTGGGCCAGAGCTTTAGAAAAACATCATTCAGTACAAGCCCGGTTCAAAGCCCAAAGAGAGAACATATACCCCTCTTCATCCAAGAGAAAAACCTCTGCAACAACACCCCAAAAGAAGAGCAAGAAATGGAAACCCACAGAGGAAACTACAACCTCTGCAGCTCAATCCTCTTCTCCACCACATGCTACAGAAACAAGATCCTCTGTACCTCCCTCCCCTCCAAAACAAAAGAAACGAAAAACCAAATCAACAGAAGAGGGAGCCCCTAAGCCAAAGAAGAGGAAGTCAAAGAAGAAGAAACCAACGTCACCTCTGCAAATCATTACAGAGGAAGTCGAACAGGAAGAGGAAGATCAGACAATACCTATGCAACCTCCCTCCCCAATAACCTATACAGATCAACAGGGAGACTTTAATGCCTTCCTCACCCATCCAGACATAGCTCACACCTTAGATCCATCAGGATGGATCGCAGAACCGTTGGATCAGAACAATCAAAATCAGACTACAGAGGTTCTGCGCACAACAGAAGAAATTTCCCCACCTCATTCTAGTTTTGACACTCAACGTCGAACCCCTCAACATACAATAGAAGTCATATATGAGGCTCAAGGTACACAACTCCTTCTAGTTTCGACAACTCATAGGATCTCATTTTATATATGATTCCTTAAGATCAGAAGCAGAAACTACTATAGTGGAAACTGCAGAAGAGGTAGGCATAGAGATTACAATAGAGGAAGAGGTTAGGGTAGAAACCATAGAGGGTTCTACAGAAAAAGATGCTGCAGAAGTAGAAGGCACAAATCCCCAACCCCCTCCCAGTGCAACCCACATATCTGATACCGCCGGTCTAGCGGCATAGGGTATCATTGAAAAAGAGCAGCACAGCTCGATCCAAACCCCACCCAGCCAACCAGAGGTTACTCTTTCAACCTCTGTGCCTATTATAACCGGGGAAATCATTCCTGGGGAATCCTCTCGAAAGGACTCACCCATTGTTCGTGATTCATCGCCAAGAATCACATCTGACATCCCCGCAGAGGAATTCGTTTCCTCTGCCACGCACACAACAATAGGGCCAAACCTCCTTTCAGAGAGGAGTAGAGAGCACAGAAACAAAGAGACTCTAGACAAGTCTCCAAGTCAACAGCAGGACATTCCAATACCCACCTCTGGAGTGGATTTGGACACTGACCTTCATAGAACTTCTGTAGAGGTTGAAACACAAGTTTCTCCTCGAGGATCAGAAGGAAATCCTTCCACCCTCAACGTAAAAACAGGGGTGAACGAAGGTGTCCCCGGAACAGGGACTCACTCTAGGGACGAATGTGTTCCCCCAGAGGTTACAACGAGTTCACACGTATCAAAGGATGAGTTCCAAACCCTTGTCACCTCTGTGAACCAAACAATGAAGGAGTTGGAAAGCTATTTCAAATCTTTTGCAGAAACTACTTCAAGAGCCATTACAAACCTAAATACCAAAATGGACACCTTGTCCACAGAGGTACAACAAGCTCTGTCCAAGATGATGTCTGCTACAGAAACTTCAGTCACAACCTCTGCCAGACTACATGCTGAAGAATTCGAAAGATGTGCAACCTCTGCATTCAACGAGTCTGTCAAAAACTTCCTGCAAAAACTCAAAGATCAATCCTCTACTTCTAAGGGCCTTACACCTGAAGACCTAAAGAAGGCCTTAGAAGAAGTTCAAGAGTAAACACTACAAAACATTCAAGCCATGAGGCCTTCTGACTACATGACCAGAGTTCAGCTCACAGAACTTGGGCAAGGAATCCTTGATCAAATGACATAGTTCATCAGAGCCTTCATAGTTGCCAACGCAAACTACGTCAGAGAGTTTCAAGCAAGCGTCGGAAAAATGCGCTTCCAAACAGAAGCAGAGGTTGAAAAACTACTCGGCCTCTGTGATGACTTGTGCGCGAAGATGATTGCTGCAGGGGCTGTTCCACTAAAGAAATCAGACACATCATGCAGGGCAGAGGGTACATCAGATATAAATCAGGATGACAATGATGATGACCATCATGGTCCATCAGATAATCCTGAGGGGGAGAAACAAGGGGAGAAACAAAAGAAAACTGCTGCAAGCAGTCCTCCAATATCAGCAGTACCAATTTCCTCTGCACCCCCAACCCAAACCCAAACTCAGGGAACTCAATAGAGACCCACAGAGGAAACACCAGCCTCTGTGGAAACCACCTCTGTCTTTGAAAAAGATGTCCCTCAAGTTCAAATCCTGACATCTTCATCCTCAGAAGAACTTCCCCCTACTACACCCAAACCAACAGAACCATCCCACCAAAGTCCTCAGAAACTGAAAAGCCAAAGACTACAGTGGCAATCCCCATCATACCCAAAGAAACCTCTACACCCAAACCAACAGAAGCAAACCCAGAAAGTCCAAAACAGGCAACAGGTTCTGAGCCTCAAGCCAAAGATAAAGGAAAGGGTATCATGACAGAAGAACCAAAGAAGAAAAAGCTAATGCCCCAGACGACAGAGAAGTTGATGAAGAGCTCATTTGATGCCTTTGTCACTCCTAAACCTGAAGAAGACTGGGCATTCAATTTAGATCCTCTGTCAAAAATTCTGATCGTTGATCCAAAAGCAAAGGTAACAAAGGGTAGGGTTGCAGAGATATTACAAGAAATGAATGCTCTGCGAAGACCAATACCACCACCGACTACACGACATGCAGAAATGGAAGAGGTGGTGTATAGGTATCTTTACAGACAACAATATCAGAACAATCCTCCGCCACACATTGAAGATCCTCAACTCAGAGCTGACCTTGACAACACCTTCACCAGAACAAAGCCAAAAGCAAGGGCAGAAGTCTTCTCAGAGTCCAAAATTGAAAAGGTAATTTACTGCAAATTCTCTCAAACAAGAACCTTTCCAAAGATCAGGTACAACATCTACAAAGTCAAAAGGGAGAACAAGTCCGAAAATCAATTTTCAGATGCCGATATAAGGAACTTGAACCCCTACGATCTGCCAGATCTTCTACTTTGGACGAAAGAAAACTTCGACAACGATGCTAACAGAAGGGCCTATCAAGTATTCAGAAAAGCAATGAGGGAAAAGATTCTGCTATATAGCATGATAGACTTTCAACTGGGAAGAGATCTTGGAGTCAGAAACCTAAGTCTGAGACCACCAGAGGATCACTGTCCACCTTCTGCCGTACCTAACTTAATCATGACAACACCAAGGTACGGGTTAGTATATAAGGATCCTGCTGGTCAAGTAAGACTCTTTGTGGAAATGGACTGTCAGAAGTATGCAACCAGTACTCTGAACAAATTCAGATCAATCCTAGAAGAGAACAGAGGTACTGAGCTTATGGATCAAGAATCAGCAGAAAGAATGATCAGAGAAATAGATGCTACAATTGGCTTAAGAGAACTCTGCATCAAATTCTTTCACGAGCTCAGAGAAGTGGGATTCGACAACAGAAGTTTCAACGACTTCAAAGATGCAAATGTCTGAGTCTCATTTACATATCTCTGTAAACTTTAAAAAGAAATGAAATGAATCTTTGAGGTATTGTTTAACCTCTGTCTATTTCACTTAGCCTAATTATGCATAAAGTCAAATTTTCATTTTTCAATACTTAGGGGGAGATTGTTAGCTCCAAATATTTATAATATTAGAAGTATTGAAAAATAGGCCAAGTAAAGAAAACTTCCACAGAAGCTCTGCGGAGTGCCACAGAAGCTTTGCCAAAGTAAACAAGAAGATCATTCAAGGAACACCAAGACCAGACAGAACTAAAGAAGACTGCTATCAGAAGAATCAAGTCACAGAACCTCTGCCACCCATGACAAAACCTCTGCAGAAAAGACTGAAGACTTGGAAGATATTAATAATATCTTGCCACTGTTACAGGAATATCTTACCACTGTTACAGAAATATCTTGCTACTATTCCAGGGTACGTTCATCAACTTGTACAAGGCATGGTCTGACTCCTACACGTGTCGTACTCCGATAGGACCACCTTCCAAGTTGATATTAGCGCATTTAATGCATGCAGTTTTCCAACTGTTCATGCCATCCCTTGTTTCCTGTAGCAATAGTCCTTTTGTCTAGAATAGATCTTTTGTAGTAGTATAAAAGAAAGACTCATGTTGAGTTCTTCCTTAACAAAATATATAATCTTCTACGCAAAAACACTTGCACACAATTAACGTCAAATCTGTTCTTAGTGTTCTTAATCAAATACAGTAATCTTTGAGATATTCATCTGTTCTTCAAATACTGTTTATTTGGTATTTTGTGTTGTTTCTGTATAAACATATCTGTTAGTTCTTCAAATACGCTTCCGCAACACATCTTATTTGAACTAATAGATTAGATAATCTTTGTTAATCAAATACGGGAACCAACAACAAGCATAGGATAGTTCGCTTGTTCTTCGAAGTGCCCCCCCTCAGATAGAGAGGGACTCTTTTCGGTTCCCTCAGGGTTTTCATCTCCTTGAGGTTTTTCAGCAATACCCTCCCTCTCGGAAACATGGGAAAGACCTTCATCTTTATCCTTCTCCCCCTCTTCCACATGTTGGATGGGGGAGGCAACAACAACAGCATCATCATTAGCAGTCTTAGGGTCCCAGACTTCTTGGCCAGGGATCCCAAGTTGTGTTTCCACCGCTGCCATTCTCTCTTCTAGGCCAGAAATAGCAGGGGTGCCTTGGATGATGAAGTCCACTACCATATCCATCTTTTCCCGGTCATCCTGAGAAAAGTGAGATAGAGGGACAGTGGGAGCGTTGAGGCGATCAAGGAATTGTTGCATCAGTTCATTCGATGAGCCAACCTTAGTAGCAAGATTGCTCATCTCGCCTTTCATGGTTGCCACCTCTCCCTTAAGATTTGAAACCTCTGTCTTCAGCGATGTGACTTCGCTGAATACGGTGTTGAAGTTGGTGGAGAGGTCGGTGTTGGTGTTGTTCAGGGTGCTGAGGGAGCAAGAGTTGGTGGTGAGGGCCTCAGCGACACTAGATAAGCCGCCGGCAAGTGTGGAGACATCAGAGGTTGTAGCCTTGTCTTGGACAACTTCGGCCAGTTTCTTCAGCGTCTCCCCAACGTTGTAACCGCTGTGGAGTTGTTGGAGATGGAGGTGGTGATATTTTCCACCTTATTAGCAATCTCCGTGAGGGAGTGGCTAATCGTGCCCAAATTAGGACCTGTAATAGAAAATAACTTGTGAACAAAAGAAAGCTCAGAAGTTGGGGGTTCAGAGAGATGAGTGTTTAGGTTACCTGGAGGCGGGTTGGAAAAGGTGTTGATGTCACGGTAGCCTGACAGGTGTTCCATGTCATCTTCCAGCGTGCGGTGGGAGGAAGCGCCTTCAGGTCCTTTATTCTGTTGCATCAAGCGTTGTAGCTCAGTAGCAGAGCTGTCATCCAGATGGATGACACTTGAAGGTGATGCAGTGAGGAAAATGAATCGAGAAGAGACCAAAGAATGAGAAGGAGAAGCGAAGGTTGTGAAGAGGGTGTGGGTAGCAGATTCAGCGTTGGATCCGCTGAGAATAACCTCCGCAACGCTTTGAGGCACTGAGGATTGGGGGTTCATATCCAAGGGAATTTCAGTGAACTGAGGCACTGAAATTGGTATAGAAGTGGATGGTTCAGCGGATGTGGCGGAGTGTACCACGAAATCATCCATCGTCTTCTATAAAGAGACAGACGTGGACTCTTCAGTCTGGGAAGGCTTGGGTTGCTCCTTGGAGTGCTTCTTGGTCTTAGGGATGCCAAGTGGGGATTCAAAGGGTTTCCTCTTTTTAGAAGAGGAGGTAGTTGCAGCCTGGGTATCAGCGGTTAGGTCGACCGCTGCCGTTGAGGTAGCTGCAGAAGTAGAAGAAGAAGGAGAGCGAAGGAGAGGTAAGAGTGTAGAGATACGTACCTCGTTGGGGATGGGCTTGTAGTCGAGCACCTTAGGGCCAACCTGAGAGAGTCTCAGGTCTCGCCCGGTCGGATACCTTTCTTTCAGGCCATACATAAAGAGGGCACTGAGGAATCTGGGGTAAGGGACCACCGTTGGCCGATCAGGGAGTTCAATCCTTTCCATCAGATCCTGAAAGATGAGGCTAGCCCAGTCTACGTGTAGACCCTTCAGCAGTGCGTAACCCATAGCAGTTTGGGGCTTTGAGGCCTGATCAGTGGACCCCGTCTTTGCTGACATACAACTGATGATGTGAGCAAAGATGAAGTTCAGCTCACTCGGTATCTTGCTTTTCAGCACAGTCGTGATCTTCTTCTCAGGTTGCTTATCACGCCATGTGTTCCAGTTGTACTTCATGGCATCAAGGAAAGAGATGATCTTTACCTTTCCTTCAGCAGAGTTGACATCAGAGAATGGGACGAACTTGTTGTCCTTAAAGCTTGTAGGGAGGTTCAGGGAACCCCTTATAGTAGAAGGGGTGATTAGGGCTTCACCAAGCTCGGTTTCAAATGAGATTACATCTACCATTTTGTTCGGATTTTTTGTAGAGGTGGTTTGGGTACGGTGAGCAGTATACCAGAACTGAGCAAGGAGGTTTTTGTGTGCAGGGGGTTTGATGGTCAGGGCTGTCGCCAGAGGACAGGTCTTGATGAATTTTACAGCATCATCAAGATGGGTAATGTTTTTTTTTCTTGGGGAATTCCAAGTGAGCGTAGGGGTTGTTGGACTGAAACTGGATCTGGTCCAGGGAATGGCGCATGTTTGGTGCCTTAGGAAGTTCAGTATTTTCAGAAGTTGTAGGAGATGCAGCGTTGGTATTGTCATTGGTTGCGATTTTTGTTCAGAGCACACAAAGATGAAGAAAATTTCTTAAAATGGAAAAGTTTCCAAAATAAGGGTTTTAGAAAGAGTTTGCAGTTTCCATTTGGAGAAATAAATGGTAAATTAGGGTTTCTAGATTCAAAAGAAGTTGTAAAACTAGTGAAAAATCTTGTTTTACCAGTTTCCTTTTAAAGAAAGGATTCTGGAAAAACGTATGAAATGTTTCAAGTTTAAGATTTTTGTTATAAACTTGAAGAACAACCTGTAAACAGATTGTGTGCATAAAACCATGAATAAAATGATTTCATTTTTAGATAGTTCTTTTGTTTGATCTTTTAAAAACAAGAACAAGATCACAAACAAGTTTTTAAGATGGAAAATAAAAGAAATGTTAACCTGTTTCGTGAAGTAGAACAAGATGAACACTGGTTCTCTATAAAATAGTCTGAATGCAAGAGAGTTCTATTGCTTTTGAAACTATGATCGCGTAAAAGGTAAAAATATAAACTGGAAGGGTTTATATAGTGACAGTAGAGAGAGAGAAACTAAGAGCGGGAAAAGTTTCTCATGATGACATGTGACACGTTCCTTGAATCTTATTGGACAAGGAAACGAAACGGGCGAACGTGTCAGACGAAAAGGTGTGCCATGGTTTATACAAAGGATGACGTCACAAACGTCCTTTCATATTTTAAGGTGTCTCTGAGGGTTTTAGAAAAGCTCAGGGATATTTTAAAAATATAGAAGCACTGATTAGAAATATCAGTGAGATATTTATAGTTTCAAAAGAATCACTGAAAGGAAGCGATATTCAGCGATGTAATTTATTTTGAAATTCTGCATGTTGACGTGTACTTTAGCGTTTAAGAGATAGAGCGTACCTTGATATCAGCGAATCAATTTTTTCAGAGATTAGATGATTAATAGGGGCATACAAGTTCATATTATCACTGATATTAAGGTTAACCACTAAAGATTTTATTCTTCTAGGTTCAACATTCCAAGCTCGCTGATGAGAAAGTTGAATCTTGTCTCATCAAGAGGTTTGGTGAAAAGATCAGCTAACTGAAAGTCAGTGGGAATAAAATGAAGTTCTATATCACCATTCATCGCGTTATCTCTGATAAAATGATACCCGATCTCGATGTGTTTGGTCTTTGAGTGTAGCACTGGACTGTTTGCTATGGGGATGGCACTAGTGATGTCACAATAGATTGGAATTTTGGAGAGTTGAAGGTCATAGTCCAATAGTTGATTTCTCATCCATAAGACTTGAGAACAACAGCTTCCAGCGGCTACGTACTCAGCTTCGACGGTTGAGGTGGACACTGAATTTTGCTTTTTACTTGTCCAACTCACCAGCTTTCCTCCCAGGAGCTGACAGCCTCCTGTGGTGCTTTTCCTATCCAATTTGCATCCTGCAAAATCACTATCTGAATAGGCAATTAAATCAAACCTTGAGTCTTTGGGATACCAAAGACCTAGGTTAGGAGTACCCTTAAGTTATCGAAAAATACGCTTTACCGCGATCAAATGAGATTCCTTAGGTTCAGATTGATATCGTGCACACAAACAAGTTGCATACATAATATCAGGACGGCTAGCTGTAAGACAAAGAAGAGAGCCGATCATCCCATGGTACGCTGTGACATTAACAGGCTTCCCTAAAGGATCTTTGTTAAGTGTCAGTGGCGGTGCCATTGGGGTTTTCATAGCTGAGCTTTGAGTTAAATCAAACTTTTTAGCATATCTTTAACATACTTAGCTTGGTGAATGAAAGTGCCTTTTTCATTCTGCTTGATTTGAAGACCAAGGAAATATGTCAGTTCACCCATCATACTCATTTTATATTCAGCTTTCATTCTTTCAGGGAAACGAGTACATAATTCAGGGTTAGTAGAACCAAATATAATATCATCGACATATATTTGAACAAGAATGATATGACCTTTTTACTTTCTTGAAAAATAGAGTTTTATCAATTTTACCTCGCTTAAATTTTTCAATATGGAGATAAGTAGAAAGAGTGTCATACCATGCACGAGGAGCTTGCTTTAAGCCATAGAGTGCTGTTGATCCAAACCCACAGTGATTTGATAATGACCCTCTCTTATATACTTTGTGAAAATTGTAAGTAAACAATATGTATCAGAGTTTCACTATCGCTGATAAGTACTAAGATCTTACAGTACCGCTGATTGGAACTCTCGCTCTTTAAAGTAAATATTCAGCGAACACTGTTCACCATTAATGCTTTGAGTCTGTTCAGTCATTATGATGATCGCTGATAAGTTAGTTGTTTACTTATGATCCCTGAAGACAAGTTTCACGTCAACAAAGGTTCTACGCTGAAGTCGAAGATCAAGCTCAAGAACCAGCGACAAGCTCAAGACTCAGATTTGTCCACTCAACGTGAAGTATCAAGTACAAGACTTCAGCTATCGCTGAACTTTATCATTCGCTGAATAGAAAATGATAATCGCTGAATCAACGAAAAGCTGATCATGAAGTCCTCCGTACAAAGTACTTTTGTCGTAACCCCCCCTTGCACGACTCCGTACGAAATGTCAGAAAAGAACCTCCGACTTTCTGAAATCGTACAACCACTCTGATACTACACTGTTCATCCATGCGGCTACTAAGGTTGTCAACCAAGGTCAATGACATGCAACCAAACAGCTGATGACACGTGTAAAGTGTATACTGACTTGCATTAAATGCATGCAGTATATAAAGAGATGAACCCACTTCATTTGAAGTAACTTGCTAACTCTGGACAAGTTCAATCTCTTATCTCAAGATAGGTTATTATTAGTAATTTCCTTATCTCTCTTAGTGCAAGAAACCTTAGTGTTCCAACTTGTTTAGATTTAGGTTTATCCTTAATCTTGTTTCCGCAACAAGCTGTAAATTGTTAATTATTTATCAATAAACAATTTAGGAAAGAAAAATTTGTGTGTTTGTATTCAACCCCCCCCCCCCCCCCCCCCCTTCTACAAACTTGTATAGGCCTTCGGGACCAACAAGTGGTATCAGAGCGGATTTGTTTAATCTCATAAACAAGATCTAATCTAAGATATTTCTCTTCCTTGCTATTATCTGAAAATGGCCACCAACACAAACACAAATTATATAGACAATGGTTCTCTTGCTAAACCCCCTAGATTTTCCAAAGATAACTTCAACTTATGGAAAAATAGGATGACACTCTTCTTAGAAGGTGTAGACCCTACTATGCCTTACTATCTCGAGAATGGTCCATTCACCCATGTAAGAATTGATGCTGTTGTTCCAGCCGCTGAGAATAGACCTGCTATTCTAGAAAGCCTGGTACCTAAGGAAATCTTTCAATGGACTGACGAAGATAAGAAGAAAGTGGCTATAGATACAAAAGCCAGATCCATACTATCCATGGCTCTTCCTGACGAAGTCTACCATTCCGTCATGAATCTGAAAACATCAAAAGCCATGTGGGACACAATATGTGTTCAGTATGAAGGAACGTCTGAAGTCCAGGACTCAAGAAAGATCAACCTGGTAAGACAATACGAAAGCTTCATTTCTGGTAAGAATGAATCTCTCTCTGAAGTTCACCAACGTTTTAATTGTTTAATTATAGATCTGAAAACTGCTGGTAAGGAATATTCTAACTTTGAAGTACTGACAAAGTTTCTAGAATGTTTACCTGAAAGCTGGGACAATTATGCTATGTGTCTCAAGCTGTCAAAGGATCTAAAATCAATGACCCTTTCAACCTTATATGGCACGTTGCTGAATCATGAGCAATCGAGCCATCTTAAGAAGAATCTTGTAGAAGATTCCAAAAGCACCCCTGTTGCTTTAATCTCAGAGGAACCTTCTACTCAGCGACCCTCGGTCACTATCACTGAGTTAGAGAGTAACTCTGAAAGGTCATCAGATTCTGATTATTCAGATAATGATGAATCTTTGGCTCTCCTAACTAAGAAGTTCAGGAGATTTGCCAAAAAGAAAATGTTTAAAAAGAACAAACCTCTTTCCATAACTGACAAGCCTAGATCATCAGCTTTTGTTGATAAGGCTACTACTACTTGTTTTAACTGCGAAAAGACAGGACATTTCGCTAACGAGTGCAGGTCTAAGAAAGTTTCTAGACCCTCAGCTTTTGCAAAGAAACCCTTTGTTCCAAGGAATAAAGATGACAAATATTCAAAGCTGAAAGAAAAATATGCTAAGCTGAAAAGCTTTAAAAAGAAGAATAAAGGCCTGATGGCTGACTATGATTGGGCTGCTTCTGATGAAGAAGCATCATCATCTGACTCTGAAGATGATGAAGCAAATCTATGTCTCATGGCCACGTTTGAAGAAGAGGAAGAAAGCTCAGACATTCCCTCCACTTCAACCTCTGCTATTCAGGTTAAGAAGGGTATCTGGTATATTGATAGCGGATGCTCTAGACACATGACTGGAAAGAAAAGCCTGCTCGCTAAATACAAGGAAGAGAAGGGTCCCTCTGTGACTTTCGGTGGAAATGGAAAAGGACATACCCGAGGGTATGGTGTATTTTCAAATGGTACAACCTCCTTCAGAAGAGTCGCATATGTTGAAGGGCTGAAGCATAATCTTCTAAGCATCAGTCAACTTTGCGACATGGATAACAAAGTAATCTTTACTAAGGAATCCTGCTTTGTCGCTGACAAAAAGGAGAAGATAGCTCTCAGCGGTTATCGTTTGGAAAATGTTTATGTAATAAACATGGACTCAACAACCACTGAGAACTCCTGTTTCTTCTCAAAGGCCTCATCTGATGTCAACTGGCTATGGCATAAGAGGCTATCTCATCTAAATTTCAAGACACTGAACACTCTTTCTTCAAAAGAGTTAGTCACTGGTCTACCAACACTGAACACTCTTTATATTCAGCGTGTGAAAAAGGAAAGCAGACCAAAGCAAGCTTTAAATCAAAGCAAATCTCTTCAGTGTCATCTCCTCTACAACTACTCCATATGGATTTGTTTGGCCCTGTTAACAAACAATCCATCGCTGGAAAGAAATATACGCTGGTCATGGTTGATGAATTCTCTCGCTTCACTTGGGTAATGTTTCTCCGTTCTAAGAGTGACACCTCTGAAGAACTCATCACCTTTGTTCGGAAGATGGAAACCCTGAACAATCTGACCGTTCGCTCAATAAGGAGTGATCATGGGACTAAATTCAAAAATAGTTCTCTTGATTCCTTCCTTGAGAGTAAGGGTATTTCTCACAACTTCTCTTCAGTGAGAACACCGCAACAAAATGGAGTTGCTGAAAGAAGAAATATAACAATTATTGAAGCTGCACGTTCAATGCTCAGCGATTCTCACCTGCCTTCTCAGTTTTGGGCAGAAGCTGTCAACACTGCTTGTTTTACGCAAAACAGGTCGCTGATAGTTAAAAGATTCAAAAAGACAGCCTATGAACTCTTTCATGGGAGAAAGCCTTCAATCAGATTTCTTCACATCTTTGGATGTCAGTGTTTCATACTGAACAACAGAGATGCTCTTGGAAAGTTTGATCCTAAGGCTGATGATGGAATCTTTCTTGGATAATCCTCAGTTTCCAAAGCCTTCAGAGTCTTCAATCGTAGAAGACAAACTGTAGAAGAATCTATTCACGTCACGTTTGACGAATCCCGCTCAGCGAACTCTAAACCGTCCGCTGATACTGAAGAACTGAATCAATGGATATTTTCTCATCTTGGTGATTCAAAAGATATTCCAACTCCTCATGCTCATCCAGTAGAAGATGATAGTCCTCCTATCATTCCAAACTTACAGAATAGTGAAGCAGAAACATCATGGGTCTCAGTTGTTCCAATAAACACTATACCTACCGCTGAACCAAATGCATCAGACATTCCATCTATCTCTCAGCAATCAGTAAATGAAATGACAAATGCAAGTATTCCTCTCTTAACTGAAACTCCAGAAGTAGCTGAAGCCTCATCTTCAGCTCCTCCAGTTCAAGATGAGTCAGCGACTTATGCTACGGCTCAGCGATGGACCGTAAATCACCAAATTGATCAAATTCTTGGTGATCCAAACGCTGGTGTTCAGACTCGACGAAGTGCAGGTAATATTTGTTTATTTGTTAACTTTATTTCTCTAACTGAACCAAAGAAAATAGATGATGCCCTCAAAGATCCAAACTGGGTCAGCGCCATGCAAGAAGAGCTGACTGAATTCGAAAGAAACAAAGTTTGGAAACTTGTTCGGAGACCAACTGATAAAACAGTAATAGGCACTAAATGGGTCTATCGAAACAAGTTGGACGAACATGGTACTGTAACCCGCAACAAAGCTCGTCTTGTTGCTCAGGGATACAGACAAGAGGAAGGTATAGATTATGACGAAACATTTGCTCCAGTAGCAAGACTTGAATCTATTCGTCTATTCTTAGCATATGCTGTACACAAAAACTCCAAAGTACATCAGATGGATGTTAAGTCAGCGTTTCTGAATGGAAAGCTGAATGAATAAGTGTATGTGGAACAACCTCCAGGATTCTCAGATTCTAAGCGTCCAGGTTATGTTTATAAACTGGATAAGGCACTTTATGGCTTGAAGCAAGCTCCTCGTGCATGGTATGACACTCTTTCTACTTATCTCCATATTGAAAAATTTGAGCGAGGTAAGATTGACAAAACTCTATTTTTTAGAAAAGTGAAAGGTCATATCATTCTAGTTCAAATATATGTTGATGACATTATATTTGGTTCTACTAACCCTGAGCTTTGTACTCGTTTCGCTGATAGAATGAAAGATGAGTATAAAATGAGCATGATGGGTGAACTAACATATTTCCTTGGTCTTCAGATTAAGCAAACTGAAAAAGGAACTTTTATCAATCAGGGAAAGTATGTTAAAGATATGTTGAAGAAATTTGATTTAACTCATAGTTCAGCTATGAAAACCCCTATGGCACCACCGCTGACACTTGACAAGGATTCAAAGGGAATACCTGTTAATGTCACGCTGTACCGTGGGATGATCGGCTCTCCCTTGTATCTTACAGCTAGCCGACCCGATATTATGTATGCAACATGTTTGTGTGCACGATATCAAGCTGAACCTATGCTATCTCATATGAAAGATGTAAAGCGAATCTTTCGATACCTTAAGGGTACAGCGAACCTAGGTCTTTGATATCCCAAAGATTTGGGATTCGATCTAACCGCCTATTCAGATAGTGATTTTGAAGGTTGCAAAATGGATAGGAAAAGCACCACAGGAGGATGTCAGCTCCTGGGTGGAAAGCTGGTAAGTTGGACAAGTAAAAAGAAAAATTCAGTGTCCACTTCCACAGCTGAAGCTGAATATGTAGCTGCTGGAAGCTGTTGTTCTCAAGTCTTGTGGATGAGAAATCAGCTACTAGACTATGATCTTCAGCTCTCCAAAATTCCAATCTATTGCGACAGCACAAGTGCCATCGCTATAGCAAACAATCCAGTACTACATTCAAAGACCAAACATATAGAAATCAGATATCATTTTATCAGAGATCATGTGATGAATGGTGATATAGAACTTCATTTTATCCCAACTGATTATCAGTTAGCTGATTTATTTACCAAACCTCTTGATGAGACAAGATTCAACTTTCTCATCAGCGAGCTTGGAATGCTGAACTTTGAAGGGTAAAATCCTAAACGGTTCACATTGATCAGCGATAGGATTAAATTAACTCGTATAACCTATTCAATCATCTTCTCTCTGAATAAAACTTGGTTAAAGTTGATATCAAGGTATGTTTTCTCTCTTTGACAATCGCATGAAAATGCAAGATTTCAAAACAAAATGCATCGCTGAATATCTCTTCCTTAACAGCGATATTTTGAAATTTCTTAAAACCATCGCTGAATATTTTCATTCAGTGCTTCATGTTTATAAAAGAGTCCCTGAGTTTTTCAAAACCTCAGAGACATCCTAAAAGAATATGAAAGGACAGTTGTGACGTCATTGCAACGGATAAACCCCGACACGTTTTCTCTTCCTGACACACGTTTGCACGTCTCGTTCAAACTTCCAATCAAATGCAAACACGTGTCCGTGTCATGATGAAAATCTTTTCCCGCTCAAGATTTTCTCTCTCTAATCTCTCTATATAAACAAACTCGTAGTTTATATTTTTCTTTTACGCGATCAATCTTCCTCCGCAAGAAAGAATTCACTGTTGCATTTGTGCTTTCAAAAACTTCAAGAACTGTTCATCATCTTCTTCATCAAACATCAAGGTTAATATGTTCTTATTTATTACCAAATGCGTATAACTTGTTTCTGATCTTTTCCTTGTTTTAACAAGATCAAACAAAAGAACTTCTTAAAATGAAATCATTTTCTTTCATGGTTTTATGAACACAACCATTTCATGGTTGTTCTTCAAGTTTAAATGCGAAAATCTTAAACTTGTTCTTCTTTCGTTTCCAGAATCTAATTCTTCATAGAAAACTGGATAACAAGAATAAATGGGTTTACATTTCGTTTCTTAAAATCAAGAAAAACCCTAATCTTCATTAAGACATTTGTGTCTAAATGAAATGAATAAAATTTGAACCATCTTAATGGAAAATCTTTCCACGTTAAGATAATTCTTATTTGTTAACATCTTTGGTTGAACTGATAATACAGAGAAATGGCTTCGTCTGACATTCCTGCTACCGCTGAGAACATCTCCGCTGATTCTGAGGAAGTGGATATCCTCAAGGCTCCTCAAGTCAAGTTTGCCCTTGACAAACTGGATTGGACTAAGGTGAACAACCTCTATGCGCTTCTCGAGTTTCCTCCTCGAAAGCAAGTCACACATCTAGATGATGCTGTGAAATTCCTATAGAATTGCTGCATCTCCACAGCCCTGACCATAACACCTCCTGCTCATCAGCTCTTGCTCTCACTATTCTGGTACTCAGCCAGACACTCTCAACTACCTTCAGCCAAAGACCCCTCCAAAACAATCGATTGCATCCTCTGCGACATCGAATATGGCACGATGAAGATCACCCCTACCATTATTCGCAAAGCACTCAGCCTTCCCATCGCTACCAAGGAAAAACCATTTGTTCCCCTCCCTGACCCCAAGAAAAACTCAGACAGGGAAGCCATCATTGCATTTTTCGATGCAATGGGCTATGTATGGGAAATCGGCAGAGACATGAAGGCCGAGAAGAAGCTGAAGATTATCAAGAAATCGAAAATGCCCAGCGAGATGAATTTCATCTTCGCTCATCTAATCAGCTGCATGACTGCAAAGAGCGGCTCCTCTGACCAAGCCGCTAAACCTCAGCAAGCAATGGGGTATGCACTACTGAAAGGTCTCAACGTAGACTGGGCATCGATTATCTATGATGACCTAGTTCTAAGAGTGGACACCGTCGCTGACAGACCTCCATGGGTTCCTTACCCCCGATTCATCAGTGCCATCTTCCAATATGGCCTGAAGGAGAGCTACCCAACTGAAGGCGACCTGAAGCTCTCTCAGGTCGGCCCAACGATACTCGACTTCAAACCAATGGTGAATGAGGTACGTCTTTCTACACTCTTGACTCTTCTCAACCCTTCTTCTTCTCATTCTGTGGCTCCTTCAGCGACAATACCCATCGCTGATACCCTGGCCACAAAATCCTCTCCTTCTAAGAAAAGGAAATATTCTTCTACCCCACTTGGTTCTAAAAGGATCAAGAAAACAAAGGAGCAACCCCAACAATCTCATGCTGAAGACTCCTCAGCTCTTCCTGCAGAGCTGAAGGAACGTTCAGTGGTACGCTCTGCCACACCTGAACAAGCCATCCCTTCAATCCCAACTTCAGCGTCTCTAAACGCTGAGGTTACAAACTTGGAACCTACCCAACCTCCTTCAGTCTCTGAAAAGACTGATGAAGTGATTGTCAGCGAATCCAACGCTGAACTCAGAACCCAACCCCCATTCTTATCCTTCGCTCCTCCCTCTACTCATTTGGTCTCTACTCCAGATCTCGCTGGAGCTGCCATCATTTCTACGGAACCTAAAGCTGATTCTCCAGGAATGATGAAGACAGGACCTGCAGGACAATCCATGGGCACTTTTGAAGATGACATGGAACACTTTTCAGGAACCCGTAATTTTGACGAGTTCATCAATCCTCCTGCAGGTACACACCAACCCATAAACACTGTGACTAAACCCCAAACTTCTGAGCTTTCCTATGTTCACAAGTTTTTATATGTTACAGGTCCTAATTTGGGAGACATCAACGTCTCTTTGAAAGCTGTGGAGACAACGCTGACAGATCTCACCACCACTCTTTCTAATAACTCTACAGCTGTAACAAACGCTGGAGAGAATCTGAACAAGCTGACAACGGTGGTGGAGAAGAAGGCTTCAACAGATGACTTGAAGCAAGTTGTTAACACTCTCAGCGACTTCGCCAAGGTGCTCGCTGACATCTACACCGACTACACCTCTCTCAAAAATTCAGTCTCATCCATGTCCAGCGAGGTCACAACGCTGAAGACATCGGTTGGACAACTAGAGGGAGATATGTCTGCTGTAAAGACTGACTTAGGCTCTGTAAAGACCGATGTTAGTTCGATGAAATCGATGATCGAGCAGCTCCTACACAAAGCGAATACTCCTGCTCCTGCCCCTGTTCCTGCATCTGAAAATTTCACAGCGGCGGATCGCACTGAGCTGGAAAAGATAAATCCTGCTATCTCTGGCCTTCAAGACATAATAGCAAAGATTGAAGATCTGATAGGTTTCTCTGGCCAAGAAGACAGAGAACCTACCAACGCTGCTGAGTCAACCCATTCCTCCCCCAGTCATCACGATAAAGAGGGGGAGAAGAGCGCTGAAGATCTCTCAAAGAGCGCTGAAGACCTTTCCCATGATGAATCTATCAGGGGAGAGAAGGATGCTGAAGAAACCACCGCTGGACCTCAGAGAGATGAAAACCCTGAGGAAACCGAGAAGCTCGCCTCTGTATCTGAGGGGGAGCAACTCGAAGAAGAAGCTGATAAAACCGAATCCGAAGCAGAAGATGATGAAGCCGTCGACATCCCTGATACTGAACCATCCTCTTCTCTAAAGAATGATGATGATGATGACGAAGATGACGATGACTTCTTTATCGTCAAACCTGCTCCAAAGATCAAAGCTCTTAAGGGAATCTCGATAAATGAACCTTTAGGGGAGCGGACAAAGACAAAGCCCTTAGCATCTGGAGCTGAGAAAGGCAAAGGCAAAAGCGTCGCTGAAGATGACAATCTGATGATCTTGCTTGAAAAGCCGGTTTGTCAGGTATACTAAACATCTCTCACTCCATCCCTCCTCTATCATACACTATCAGTTCTACTACCCAAGCCTATACACTTGAACTTGTTGGTCCCGAAGGCCTATACAAGTTTGTAGAAGGGGGGTTGAATACAAACACACAGATTTTACTTTTCTAAATTGTTTATTGATAAATCATTAACAATTTACAGCTTGTTGCGGAGACAAGATTAAGGATAAACCTAAATCTAAACAAGTTGGAACACTAAGGTTTCTTGCACTAAGAAAGATAAGGAAATTACTAATAATAACCTATCTTGAGATAAGAGATATGAACTTGTCCAGAGTTAGCAAGTTACTTCAAAATGAAGTGAGTTCATCTCTTTATATACTGCATGCATTTAATGCAAGTCAGTATACACTTTACACGTGTCATCAGCTGGTTGGTTGCATGTCATTGACCTTTGTTGACAACCTTAGTAGCCGTAAGGATGAACATTGTAGTATCAGAGTGGTTGTACGATTTCAGATATTCGGAGGTTCTTTTCTGACATTTCGTACGAAGGCGTGCAAGGGTGGTTAAGACAAAAGTACTTTGTACGGAGGACTTCGTGATCTGCTTTCGTTGATTCAGCGATTATCATTTACTATTCAGCAGATGATAAAGTTCAGCGATAGCTGAAGTCTTGTACTTGATACTTCACGTTGAGTGGACAAATCTGAGTCTTCGCTGATCCGCATCAGTTCATTAGGAGACTTGTAGCTGGTTCTTGAGCTTGATCTTCGACTTCAGCGTAGAACCTTTGTTGACGTGAAACTTGTATTCAGGGATCATAAGTAAACAACTAACTTATCAGCGATCATCATAATGACTGAACAGACTCAGCGCATTAATGATGAACAGTTTCGCTGAATGTTTAATCTAAAGAGCGAGAGTTCCTATCAGCGGTACTGTAAGATCTTAGTACTTATCAGCGATAGTGAAACTCTGATACATATTGTTTACTTACAATTTTCACTAAGTATTTAAGAGAGGGTCATTATCAAATCACTGAGGGTTTGGATCAACAATCTCCCCCTATTTGATTATGACATAGCAACAAAGGAAAATTGCTATTTAATGAAAACATAAGGATAAAAAGAACTCATAAAATATTTGTCCCTTTTACTGTTTTCTGGGATCTTTTCAGTACTGATGGAGTAAAGTACTTTCGCTGAAATATTTCTTTAAAACTTTGAATCAGGTTACAATGAAGAACAGAAAGATTACAAGTACAAGCGAAATAATTTACAAGTACAGAAGGATAACTGATACAATAGAGAAAAAGGAGATTATATCAGTTTTCAAAAGGTTCTTCCTTAATGAGAAGTTCATCAAGGGTCGTCTTTTCAGTGGGGATCATCCAGTCAGGAACCGTTACGCCTCGTTTTCTTTTGTTCAGCGCTTCTTTAAAGATCAAGGGTTTTAGGTGTCGTGCCTGAATGTCTTTTCTGAAGTCACACCAGTAGATAAGATCTCTGAGCTGTTCGATTGGAGTGATTGGAAGCTCAGCGATCCGTTGAAAGCATTTACGTCCGTCGTAGTCAAGAAAGAATATTCCATAAGGATTACTGATGACTTTACCAGGGACGAAAAGTTCACATGGTGGCAAAGAAATGTCAAGGGCAGATAGATCAGGATCAGGACCAAGTACTTCAGCGCGAGAGAAACCAATTCCAGTTTCATTTTGTATGACATGACCTGAGTTTGAATCTTGACGTTTCTTCTTTGGAGAGCCCCTTTTTCTTTTCAGCTTTAGATCAAGAAGAGGAGGAATATTCACACAAGAAGATATCAAATCGATCTGTATGTTTATCAGCTTTTTGAAATGATCCTTGTACTTAGATTGTGACGATTGGATAGCTAACCTCATCTCCAGCCATTCAGATAGACCATACCTTTTTATAGTGTCAGCGCGAAAGGTTTCAGTTTGGCCATCTTCTATGAAAAGTTTGATGTCAACAATAGGTACTCCGATAGAGGTTCTTCCAGAGATGAATACCTTGTTGATCTTCGCTGGACGATATCTGAAGTGGATTTTCTCTTTACACCAGATCAGGGTGGTCTGAGAAACTTCAGTTTTCTTTTCCACGATCTTTTGGGCTTCTTCCCAAAGCTTTCGTTGGATTTGAATGGGAACACGTTTCAGCTTGGGGTCTTTGACAGATTCTTGAGTAAGCTTGATGGCGTATTCTCTGTCTTTCTCTTCAGCTTCCTTTCTTTCAGCGATGAGGCGTTCAACTCTGAGGTGTTCCTTGTATTCAGCTTTTGAAATTATGAATTTAGGAGGAACTGAAGGCAGTTGATCACGCCTTAAAACGATTCACTGATCCTCGAATCGCTTTATTATTTCTTCTCTTCTCTTTTGTTCTTCTTCTCTTAGCTTTTGAGGAGCCAAGGAAGGTCTGTTTCTGTGTGAGAGAGTTTGTTCTTCAGGTTCATCAGTCTCAGAGATCAGATCCAAGACTGGGATTATTTCTTCAGCGGCAGCTGGATTTATTGGTGAAGTCGCAGTTGTGGAGCCTTCAGCGATATCCTTAAACAGGGGATAGGACTAGCTGAAATGCAGCGATCTTATAAATAAGAACTGGGTAGAAGAACTTGGGTAGAAAAGATAGAAAAAGAATGTGGATGATGAAGCCATCGACATCCCTGATGATGAACCATCTTCTTCTCCAAAGAATGATGATGATGATGACGAAGATGACGATGATTTCTTTATCGTCAAACCTGCTCCAAGGATCAAAGCTCTTAAGGGAATCTTGATAAATGAACCTTCAGGGGAGAAGACAAAGACAAAGCCCTCAGCCTCTGGCGCTGAGAAAGGCAAAGGAAAAGGCCTCGCTAAAGATGAAAATCTGGCGATCTTGCTTGAAAAGCCGGTTTGTCAGGTACACTAAACTTTACTTATATCTGCTTCGGATTCTTCAGCATCTTCTTCGAGTTGCTCCCCCTCAGATACAGAGGCGAGCTTCTCGGTTCCCTCAGGGTTTTTATCTCCCTGAGGTCCAGCGATCAGATCTTCATTCCTCTCTCCCCTGATAGATTCATCATGGGAAAGGTCTTCAGCGCTTTTGTTCAGATCTTCAGCGCTCTTCTCAGCGGTATGATCAGCGCTCTTCTCCCCCTCTTTCTCATGATGACTGGGGGAGGAATGGGTAGATTCAGCGTTGGTGTTATCTCTGTCTTCTGGGCCAGAGATTTTCACACAATCTTCAGACTTTGCTATTCTGTCTTCTAGGCCAGAAATAGCAGGCGTGATTTTCTTCAGCTCTGTGCGATCCGCCTCTGTGAAAGATTCCAAAATAGGGGCAGGGGCAGGAGCAGGAGCTGGAGTTCTTGCCTTGTTGAGCAGCTCTTCAATCATTGTTTTCATCGAACCAACGTCGGTCTTTACAGAGCCTAAGTCAGTTGTCAGAGTTTGAACATTTGTCTTCACAGCAGACATATCACCTTCTAGTGCTCCAACCGATGTCTTCAGCGTTGTTACTTTGTTGGACATGGAGGAAACTGATTGTTTAAGTGATGTGTAGTCTGTGTAGATGTCAGCGAGCACTTTGGCGAAATCGCTGAGAGTCTGATCAACAATCTTGATGTCGTCTGTGGAAGCTTTCTTTTCCACCACCGTTGTCAGCTTCGTCATATTCTCTCCAGCGTTTGTTACAGCTGTAGAGTTGTTGGAGAGTGTGGTGGTGAGATCAGTCAGCTTAGTTTCCACGGACTTCAGAGACTCGTTGATGTCTCCCAAATTAGGACCTGTAACACATAAGTACTTGTGAACAAAGGAAAGCTCAGAAGTTTCAGGTTTAGTTACAGTGTATATGGGTTGATTTGTACCTGCAGGAGGATTGACGAAGTCGTCAAAGTTGCGGACTCCTGAATAATGTTCCATATCCTCTTCGAAAGTACGGTGAGGTATGGTGATCTCTGCAGGTCCTTTCTTCATCATTTGTTGAGAAGCGTTAGCGGAGGCTTCTGGAATGATGGCATCTCCAGTGTTAGCTGGAGGAGTGTCCAAAGAAGTGGAGGGAGGAGCGAAGGATAAGAATGGAATTCGGGCACTGAGTTCAGCGTTGGAATCACTGACAATCACTTCATCAGTCTTTTGAGAGACTGAGGGAGGTTGGGTAGTTTCCAAGTTTCTAACCTCAGCGTTTGGAGACGCTGAAGTCTGGATTGGAGGGATGGCTTGAACGGGTGTGGCAGAGCGTACCACGGAACTTTCCTTCAGCTCTTCAGAATGAGTTGAGGAGTCTTCAGCATGGAAATGCTGGGGTTGCTCCTTGGTTTTCTTGATCCTTTTGGAATCAAGTGGGGTGTGAGAGTGTTTCCTTTACTTAGAAAGAGAGGATTGTGTGGCCGGGGTATCAGCGATGGGTATTGTCGCTGAAGGAGCCACAGAAAGCGGAGAATTTAGAAGAGTGAGAAGAGTAGAGAGACGTACCTCGTTGGCGACAGGTTTGAAATCGAGCACCTTAGGGCCAACTGAGAAAGTTTCAGGTCACCCTCTTCAGGATAGCTGTCCTTCAGGCCATATTGGAAGATGGCGCTGATGAAACGGGGGTAGGGAACCCATGCTGGTCGGTCAGCGGCAGAATCCACGCGTTGTACTAGGTCATCATATATAATAGAGGCCCAGTCAATGTTTAGACCTTTCAGCAGTGCGTATCCCATAGCTTGCGTAGGTTGTGCGGCTTGATCAGAAGAGCCGGACTTCGCTGTCATGCAGCTGATCAGGTGAGCGAATATGAAATTTATCTCGCTGGGCATTTTGGATTTCTTTATCAGCGTCAGCTTCTTCTCGGGCTTCTTGTCCCTTCCAATGTCCCAGATATAACCCATTGTGTCGAGAAAAGCAATGATGGCATCTTTGTCAGCTTGCTTCTTATGGTCAGGGAATGGAACGAAGGGTTTTTCTTTGGTGGCATTGGGAAAGTTCAGGGCTTTTCGAATGATTGCGGGTGTTATCTTAATTGTGCCATACTCAGTATCGCTGAGTATGCAATCGATGGTTTTGGAGGGATCTTTGGCGGAGGGTAGCTGAGTGTGTCTGACAGAGTACCAGAACTGGGATAGCAGTAACTGATTTGCGGGAGGTGTGATGGTCAGGGCTGTTGAAATACAGCAGTTTTTCAGGAAATTCACAGCATCATCCAGATGTGTGACTTGCTTTCGAGGAGGAAACTCGAGAAGCGCATAGAGGTTGTTCACCTTAGTCCAATCTAGTTGATCCAGCTTGAACTTAACCTGTGGGGCTTTGATGATGTCCACTTCCTCAGAGTCAGCGGAGATGGACTCAGCGGTGACATTAATCTTTGAAGATGCCATTTCTCTGTATTATCAGTTCAACCAAGGATGTTAACAAATAAGAATTGTCTTAGTATGGAAAGAATTTCCACTAAGATTCTTCGAATTTTGTCCATTTCATTCAGACATAAATGTCTTAATGAAGATTAGGGTTTTTCGTGATTTTTGAAATGAAATGTAAAACCCATAAAGTCTTGTATTCCAGTTTCAAAAAAAACTGGATACGAATGAAGAACAAGTTTAAGATTTAAATTTAAAACTTGAAGAACAACCATGAAATGGTTGTGTTCATAAAACCATGAAAGAAATGATTTTATTTTACAAAGTTCTTTTGTTTGATCTTGTTAAAACAAAGAGAAGATCGAAAACAAGCTATACGCATTTGATAAAAATAAGAACATATTAACCTTGATGTTTTGATAAAAATAAGAACATATAGCAAGGAAGAGAAATATCTTAGATTAGATCTTGTTTATGAGATTAAACAAATCTGCTCTGATACCACTTGTTGGTCCCGAAGGCCTATACAAGTTTGTAGAAGGGGGGTTGAATACAAACACACAGATTTTACTTTTCTAAATTGTTTATTGATAAATCATTAACAATTTACAGCTTGTTGCGGAGACAAGATTAAGGATAAACCTATATATAAACAAGTTGGAACACTAAGGTTTCTTGCACTAAGAAAGATAAGGAAATTACTAATAATAACCTATCTTGAGATAAGAGATATGAACTTGTCCAGAGTTAGCAAGTTACTTCAAAATGAAGTGAGTTCATCTCTTTATATACTGCATGCATTTAATGCAAGTCAGTATACACTTTACACGTGTCATCAGCTGGTTGGTTGCATGTCATTGACCTTTGTTGACAACCTTAGTAGCCGTAAGGATGAACAGTGTAGTATCAGAGTGGTTGTACGATTTCAGATATTCGGAGGTTCTTTTCTGACATTTCGTACGGAGGCGTGCAAGGGTGGTTAAGACAAAAGTACTTTGTACGGAGGACTTCGTGATCAGCTTTCGTTGATTCAGCGATTATCATTTACTATTCAGCAGATGATAAAGTTCAGCGATAGCTGAAGTCTTGTACTTGATACTTCACGTTGAGTGGACAAATCTGAGTCTTCGCTGATCCGCATCAGTTCATTAGGAGACTTGTCGCTGGTTCTTGAGCTTGATCTTCGACTTCAGCGTAGAACCTTTGTTGACGTGAAACTTGTCTTCAGGGATCATAAGTAAACAACTAACTTATCAGCGATCATCATAATGACTGAACAGACTCAGCGCATTAATGATGAACAGTTTCGCTGAATGTTTAATCTAAAGAGCGAGAGTTCCTATCAACGGTACTGTAGGATCTTAGTACTTATCAGCGATAGTGAAACTCTAATACATATTGTTTACTTACAATTTTCACTAAGTATTTAAGAGAGGGTCATTATCAAATCACTGAGGGTTTGGATCAACAGAACTAATTCTCTCTATCTGATTCTACCCAAGTTCTTACTCGTAAGATCGCTGTGTTTCAGCTAGTCCTCTCCCCTGTTTGAGGATATCGTTGAAGGCTCCACAACTGCGACTTCACCAATAATACCAGCTGCTGCTGAAGAAATAATCCCAGTCTTAGATTTAATCTCTGAGACTAATGAACCAGAAGAACAGCTACTCTCGCACAGAGGCAGACCTTCCTTAGCTCCTCAAAAGCTAAGTGAAGAGGATCAGAAAAGAAGGGAGTAGATAATAAAGCGATTCGAGGATCAGCGAATCATTCTGAGGCGTGATCAACTTCCTTCAGTTCCTCCAAAGTTCAGGATTTCCAAAAAGGAATACAAGGAACACCTCAGAGCTGAACGCCTAATCGCTGAAAGAAAGGAAGCTGAAGAAAAAGACAGAGAATACGCCATCCAGCTTTCTAAACGATCAATAAAAGACCCCAAGCTGAAAAGAGTTCCCATTGATGTTCAACGTCAGCTATGGGATGATGCTCAAGAGATCGTTAGAGAAAAGACTAAGGTCTCTGATACGACTTTGGAATGGGCTAAACAAATGCTGACCTATCGATCTAGACCATCCAAAATCATCAAGGCAAACATCAGAGGAAGACTGTACGCTGAAGTTCCTGTTGTTGAAGTGGATGTCTACAGAGATGACAAAACCAAGTAAAACCTTCTATGCTGCTACCTTAGAAAAGTTTGGTCTCTCTGAATGGTTAGAAACAAAATTAGCCATTCAGGGATCGCGCTCAAAGTTCAAAAGCCATGTCGAGAAGATCTTAAACAAACAGATCGACCTGCTTTCATCTGCTGTGGATATTGCTCCTACTCTTCCTCAACCAAGAAAAGTCTCTGATAAGAAAAAGAAAGCCTCTGGTTCAGGTCCTCATATTCGGAATGAAACGGGCATTGGTTTCTCTTGTGCTGAAATTGTTGGCCCTGATGCCGATCTCTCAATGCTTGACACCTCCCTACCACCTGGAGAAACATTCATTCCTGGCACAGTTGTAAGTGATCCCTATGGTATATTCTTTTTAGACTACTATGGAAATCATCACTGTCAACGTATCTCTGAGCTCGACATCGCTCCCATCGAACAACTCAGAGATCTCGTATACTGGTGTGAAGTCAGACGCGACATCAAAGCTAGACACCTGAAGCCCTTGATTTTTGAAGCAGCTCTGAAGAAAAAGAATCAAGGAGTAGATGTCCCTGACTGGATGATCCCCACATCAAAGACCCTTGAAGAACTTCTCATCAAGGAAGAACCCTTTACAAGCTGATATGATCGCCTTCTTCTCTATTGTATCAGTTATTCTTCTGTACTTGTAATTTATTTCGCTCGTACTTGTAATATTTCCATTTCTTTGTAACCTGATTCAAAGTTTTAAAGAAAGATTTCAGCGAATGTACTTTACTCCATCAGTACTGAAAAGATCCCAGAAAACAGTAAAAGGGACAAATATTTTATGAGTTCTTTTTATCCTTATGTTTTCATTAAATAGCAATTTTCTTTGTTGCTATGTCATAATCAAATAGGGGGAGATTGTTGATCCAAACCCTCAGTGATTTGATAATGACCCTCTCTTATATACTTAGTGAAAATTGTAAGTAAACAATATGTATCAGAGTTTCACTATCGCTGATAAGTACTAAGATCTTACAGTACCGCTGATAGGAACTCTCACTCTTTAAAGTAAACATTCAGCGAACACTGTTGTAAAGCCCGTACTCCGGTATGTAATTTCTTTTATTAATTCTTTCCTTTAAGTTTGAATTATTGTGGTTTCCGTTAGCGGGGTTAGTCGAGTTGGGTCAAATCGTTAAATTGTCGGAATTTTTTTGTGGTTTGCGAGAAGAGTTTAGTTGAGGGGCCTAGAGTGGCAAGGAGGCCAAAGTTGAGCATGGGGTCGGCCCATGCAGTGGAACCGAGCCCCATATTGTTTTTGTTTTTGGTCTCGTGATTGGCTAAGAAAAGAAAAAAAAAGAGAGAAAATCCTACATCTTTTTCCTTCTTCTTCCTTGTTGCTCACGGCTGCAACCCCTTCCCCCTTCCTTCTAGTCTTTCCTTCGTCACTGCCGGGAAACACCGCCACCACCGCTGTGATCGCCGACGAGAGAGAGAGTGCAGCAAGAGAGGGAGAAGTCGCGAGAGAGAGAGAGAGAGGAGCCGAACGTCGAAGTTCTTGCTGCTGCGTTTTCGATCGAGAGGTAAGTCCCCGTTCCGTTTCGTTTCGATCGCAAAACCACCCCACCACCGCCGTAGCCATGGCTGCCGGCGGTGTGGCTGCCGTCGTGCGCCGCCGCTATGTCGACCGAGGGGTGTACGTGCGGGTGTGTGCGCGTGTATGCGGGTGTGTGGGTGGGTAAGTCGGGGTGTGTGTTTTGGGTGTGGTTTCGCCGGAAGTCCTTAACCACCGTCGCCGCCGCCAACCACCACCACCGCCGGAGGCGGCAGTGGGTAGTGCACGGTTGTGGTCCAGTGTAGTATAGCCCTTTCCAGTAAGCTTGTAGGTTGTTCGGGTCTGTTTGGGTTAAGCTTTGTCTTAATGGGTTTATAAACAATATTTGTCATTTTATGTGAAATCAGCTTTGCTGCCCTGTTTTGCATCGGGCATAACTTTCTCGTCGTAACTCGGATTGAGGCGAATCCGGTGCCCACGCTTCACATGTTGTGTCGGGCATACCTTTCGTGTTTTAGCGAAAGTCCGGTTCGGCCTCTAGATAGGCGAAAAACTGCTGTTTTCACAGCAGGTCGGACTTCCGACAGCTTTGTGTTCCGATCTTTGAAAATTCGTATAAAATTGTAGAAAAATCGTTAGAACGCGTATAATATGTCCCTGAAACCGTAAGAGATAGAACTCTGTATTTATGGAAAAATAATCTGGTTTTAGCAGGCCTAGAGAGGTCGGAACAGATCCCGAACAGACCTGTTTGGTTAGACCGAAAAGTCGTTTTAGCGACAGTTTAATCGTGCGTCATGTTTTAGGGTCCGGGCCTCGTATTGATACGTTTTAACGTTCGTTTAGGTGTCGGGAAGTGATCTTGGATTTGTGAAGCTTGAATTATTGTTTGTGAGCTAGGCGCGTTTACGAGGTGAGTTCTCTCACTATATCTAATAACGGTTGTTTTATCATTGCTGTAGTACGTGTGTGGTAGCTTTATGTGATTGTGTTGTGGAACTAGATAGTGGGGTGTCTAGTTGATACTATGTTGTCATGTTAACTCGGTGGGACCGAGGATCCGGCGGGGCCGGAGATTTTATACGCGGGTGGCGTAGAGACTCGGTGGGACCGGGGATTCGGCGGGGCCGGAGATATTATCATGTGGTCGGTGGGACCGACTTGTGCCTTTTAGGTGGGTGGGTGTGGATATACATGTTTATGATTTGTTCGTAGACCTGTATGATCGTTTATGTGTCACTATCTGTTTTAGGGGTAGTGTGGAATAACTGTGTTATTTATGGTGTTTGAATTCACTAAGCTTCGTGCTTACCCTTTACCAATAAATTGTGGTTTCAGGTACGAGTGGCTCTAAGGCGTGACGGGTACACACTGGCGCGCGGGATGAGCTGACTATTTATAGTCTATTTGTTAAACATTTACTCCGCTGGTTTCTGGTTACATGAACAGTATCTATGACTTTGCAAATAATATGTTGGGATTATTTAATGGGATTTTATATATGAAATGCTTATTTAAAAATTTTAAATTCCTTGTAATTTTTGGGACGTTACAACTTGGTATCAGAGCACGGCTTGAGTGAATCAAACGCATTTCGGTGTGTTTGATCTCAAGTTTGCGGCTATAAAATTTTCTTTAAAGTTTTTGGGAAATAAAAAGAAGGAAAAATCCGTTTGAGGAACGGTGATCGAGGGCGCAGTGTGTACAGTCAGCCGGAGCCAAGGGGGAAAGGTACATTGCTTAGTGTTGTATTGCTTTCTAGGCATAGGGTATGCATGCTAGATTGCCTGTTGTTGACACTATGCTGTATGATGACTGCTTGCTAGTAGGAATCAATGCTAGTTATAGTAGGTTGTTAAGTGAAGGCCCTATAGGTTGTATGCAGTAAGAGTCATATAGCCTTAGAATATTTGATTTAGTTCTATTGTGCAGCTCTTGTTTGAGTCCAACCGTTTTAGGATAGAATCTTGTATTCGAATGTCTATTTGATTCACGCTGCATGCGACTGAGGTATTCGCGAGGCAACTCGTTATGGCTAACAGGGATTCCGTTGTAGCAAGGGTAGTGGGATGAGATGAAATTCCTAGTGAGCTGTGAATAGCGTTTACATATAAGTATGTATGCAAAAATTGCTTTCTAGAACATAGGAGTATGTATGCTAGATTGCTTGGTGCTTAATACACTGTATTGTATGGTTGTTACTTGCTATTAGGAACTTATGCTAACTTTGATAGGTTGTTAAGCGGATGCTATATAGGTTGTATGCGGTAGGAACCGAATAGCCTTAGAATGTTGGATTTAGTTCTATTGCGCAGCTCTTGTTTGAGTCCAACCGTTGTAGGATAGAATCTTATATTCGAATGTCTATCTGGTTTCCACTGTATACGACTGTGCGTTCACGAGGCGACTCGTCAGGGTTAGTGGGGGTTCCGCCCTAGCAAGGGTAGTGGGGTATTATGATTATTCCTAGAGAGCTAGGAAGAGTGTGTACATATGCCGGTGCGGGCATATGTGTGTAGTTATCGGTAAGAAACTACTTGGACCCATCGGATGGAACTCGGAACGAGTGATGATAGGTGTGGAAGGTAGTAGTAGAGCTCCTACTATCGGAAACACAGGATCAATGCTCGAGTCGGAGAAAGTCACGAGGAATCCAAGGAGTTGAGCATGAGCGTTGTTAGTGCGAGTTATTATGTGCTAATAACCCGTTGTAATATCTACCCAGAATAGCCATCATAAGGAGGAACGACTATAGTAAACCTACTAGTACAGGTGTGTACTTGATTTGCTTTGATGGGATGACCGTTGGGGTAGTGTCGAAGGTTATAAATTAGTAGTCGTTGGAATAAAAGGACGATTCTAGTATTAATCACTTGGAGTGGCGATGAGAATGATGTTTGTTTCGGGCCAAGATGGATGATTGTGCTAGAATCATAGGCTTATAGAGCCGACTTTGATTTGAGGAAAAATCGTAGGAATTATTTGGCGTAATTTTCCCAACTTGCCTAAGAGGTTTAAATGTCCGGATGACGTTAGTGGACCGGAGAGATTTGAAGGAGTAGGAGTCGAGGCGTAGAATGCCGACTAAGTCATGCACAAAGTTTGATTTTGAAATAGATTGCATTAGCAAATTCTTGTGTTTCAAATCATTTTATGGATGGTGTTTTGGAATTTTGGGAAATGTTCAGCGCACACACAAGATTTTGAAATATGGTTTTTAAAGTGTATGAAATCGTTTTATCACGGGAGTGCAAACTTTGTTAGAATTTGTCTCTTTTCGTTATTTTTACAACGGTTCTTGCGGGTAAGATGATATACGTGTTTTGTGGTGTTTAAAATGTTGGGCAAGTGACTACGGCTTGTGACTTTAACATTGGAACTCCTCCACATATGTTAGAGTTGAGACGGAAAGTTACATTCCACGATGTCTGTATAAAGCTATTTGAGTGATTTGGTTAAAATAAGTTTTGTTTTACGGCATGTTGAGTCGTGTGGGTTTAATTTCACGAGGTGCATATATTATTTGTTTATGTGACCATTGGGGAAATCTTGAAAATCAATTTAAAGAACCCCACCTTTTGAGATTTTATGAGATTTTATGAGATTTTAGTCGATATTTTCAAATGATGGAAGCGGATTGGTTTTTATCTTTAAGTTTGAAACTTACACGAGACAGTTGTGTTTTAACAAAAATATATCTGTAAACCGTTTCATCGTTTTGTATGACTAGCCGACGCGCGTAAGATTTGTTAGTGAACCCTGTGCCACGACATTTTTGTTGAAAAAAGAGGAATTTTGGGGTCAAATATCGTGAAACTGATTTTGAAATTATGTGCACACTTTTGTTGCACCCGGTGTAAGGTCGACGATTACTTTAAATACACGTCATGGGTCAATTCATACTAGAACCGTGACGGTTCATTTACAAAGAAATTATTTATTTCGCTTTACGTTTTGTGAGTAAACTAAGCTGCAATGAAATGATTTTCGACATGATTTTCATTTGTGGGACGAGCGTGTCCATTTTTGCGTAACTACCGACCTGGTAATAGTAGTTTTATTGCTTACGGTCTTTTTGAAATGAAAAATCTTGACGTTGAAAACATTTTGTAAATGATTTTGTAAACCATTTGGGAAATGAACTTTTAAGTGTTATGTGTCATTTTGAGAATTTTGAGGGTGTGGGTCCTTTTGGAAAACTCTTTTGTTTAACCCGTGTTGAGTTTGGGACTAATGTTGATTTTAGATTATTGCTTGCTTAAACTTTATTTAAACGCGTTTTTGACCGACTTATGGGTCTAGCAAGCGTGGAGCATTTTGCTCGGTTTTGACTTTGAGATAGTCATAGGTCAATTGCACGGTTTTAATGGCTCGATGTGGAGTCTTGTTGATGGATTGTTTTGTTGCACAGTTTTGCATTTATTGCACGTTGAATATTTACATGTTTGGGTGAGTGAGTCATTCCGGGATAGGCATGTTGTTGGTAGACTGTTTGCATTGGATCCTTGGTCATGTCAGTAAGTCGTTGGTAATGATCGGTTGAGTATTTCGGGGTGGGACCCCGGTATTCATGTGTTATGACCTTGACTTTCCAGTAGGCACTGAGAGAATATAGTCTTGGGCACTTACCTGAGAGGTAGTTCCGATGTGCCGGGCCTTGAGACGTACCTGGGAGGTAGGCGTTAAGGCGTATCTTGATACAGTGTAACTAGGTTTCCTAGCGCGAGCGTGGAGGATAAGTAGACGGTGGAAGATTGGGTATTCCACACGTGTTGTTAGTGTAGACCGAATAGTGTCGGTCAAGGGAATGATGCCCTTTGAAATTAAGAGAATAAATGCGCAGTAACTTTTTTAAGTAAGTAGTATGTTTAAGTGTCGACTTTGGGGCTTAAGGCCAAACACCTTTAGTGTAATCGGAGATTTGTAGCCGATTTTAAAATAATTATGGTGATGGTAGGAGTAACCCGGAGATGCTTAGTTGTGATGAATGGTCATGGTGGAATTACCTTCGTGGGTAATTATAAGTTTACTGGTTTGACGATTTGTGTGAAATAAATTTTGGGAGCCTTTTAGAACTCGTGGAGGTTAATTGACAGTTGTTGGTAAGTATGATCGGATTCGAGTATCCTATAGGGTATACTGGTGGGCAACTTTAGAATGGTTAGAGCTTGAGGTTGAGATGAGGGAGAACTATCCGGAGCTATTCGCCGGTCTAGACTTCGAGGACGAAGTCTAATCCAAGTGGGGGAGAGTTGTAAAGCCCGTACTCCGGTATGTAATTTCTTTTATTAATTCTTTCCTTTAAGTTTGAATTATTGTGGTTTCCGTTAGCGGGGTTAGTCGAGTTGGGTCAAATCGTTAAATTGTCGGAATTTTTTTGTGGTTTGCGAGAAGAGTTTAGTTGAGGGGCCTAGAGTGGCAAGGAGGCCAAAGTTGAGCATGGGGTCGGCCCATGCAGTGGAACCGAGCCCCATATTGTTTTTGTTTTTGGTCTCGTGATTGGCTAAGAAAAGAAAAAAAAAGAGAAAACCCTACATCTTTTTCCTTCTTCTTCCTTGTTGCTCACGGCTGCAACCCCTTCCCCCTTCCTTCTAGTCTTTCCTTCGTCACTGCCGGGAAACACCGCCACCACCGCTGTGATCGCCGACGAGAGAGAGAGTGCAGCAAGAGAGGGAGAAGACGCGAGAGAGAGGAGCCGAACGTCGAAGTTCTTGCTGTTGCGTTTTCGATCGAGAGGTAAGTCCCCGTTCAGTTTCGTTTCGATCGCAAAACCACCCCACCACCGCCGTAGCCATGGCTGCCGGCGGTGTGGCTGCCGCCGTGCGCCGCCGCTATGTCGACCGAGGGGTGTACATGCGGGTGTGTGCGCGTGTATGCGGGTGTGTGGGTGGGTAAGTCGGGGTGTGTGTTTTGGGTGTGGTTTCGCCGGAAGTCCTTAACCACCGTCGCCGCCGCCAACTACCACCACCGCTGGAGGCGGCAGTGGGTAGTGCACGGTTGTGGTCCAGCGTAGTATAGCCCTTTCCAGTAAGCTTGTAGGTTGTTCGGGTCTGTTTGGGTTAAGCTTTGTCTTAATGGGTTTATAAACAATATTTGTCATTTTATGTGAAATCAGCTTTGCTGCCCTGTTTTGCGTCGGGCATAACTTTCTCGTCATAACTCGGATTGAGGCGAATCTGGTGCCCACGCTTCACATGTTGTGTCGGGCATACCTTTCGTATTTTAGCGAAAGTCCGGTTCGGCATCTAGCTAGGCGAAAAACAGCTGTTTTCACAGTAGGTCGGACTTCCGACAGCTTTGTGTTCCGATCTTTGAAAATTAGTATAAAATTGTAGAAAAATCGTTAGAACGCATATAATATGTCCCTGAAACCGTAAGAGATAGAAATCTGTATTTATGGAAAAATAATCTGGTTTTAGCAGGCCTAGAGAGGTCGGAACAGATCCCGAACAGACCTGTTTGGTTAGACCGAAAAGTCGTTTTAGCGACAGTTTAATCGTGCGTCATGTTTTAGGGTCCGGGCCTCGTATTGATACGTTTTAACGTTCGTTTAGGTGTCGGGAAGTGATCTTGGATTTGTGAAGCTTGAATTATTGTTTGTGAGCTAGGCGCGTTTACGAGGTGAGTTCTCTCACTATATCTAATAACGGTTGTTTTATCATTGCTGTAGTACGTGTGTGGTAGCTTTATGTGATTGTGTTGTGGAACTAGATAGTGGGGTGTCTAGTTGATACTATGTTGTCATGTTAACTCGGTGGGACCGAGGATCCGGCGGGGCCGGAGATTTTATACGCGGGTGGCGTAGACTCGGTGGGACCGGGGATTCGGCGGGGCCGGAGATGTTATCATGTGGTCGGTGGGACCGACTTGTGCCTTTTAGGTGGGTGGGTGTGGATATACATGTTTATGATTTGTTCGTAGACCTGTATGATCGTTTATGTGTCACTATCTGTTTTAGGGGTAGTGTGGAATAACTGTGTTATTTATGGTGTTTGAATTCACTAAGCTTCGTGCTTACCCTTTCCCAATAAATTGTGGTTTCAGGTACGAGTGGCTCTAAGGCGTGACGGGTACACACTGGCGCGCGGGATGAGCTGACTATTTATAGTCTATTTGTTAAACATTTACTCCGCTGGTTTCTGGTTACATGAACAGTATCTATGACTTTGCAAATAATATGTTGGGATTATTTAATGGGATTTTATATATGAAATGCTTATTTAAAAATTTTAAATTCCTTGTAATTTTTGGGACGTTACAACTGTTCACCATTAATGCTCTGAGTCTGTTCAATCATTATGATGATCGCTGATAAGTAAGTTGTTTACTTATGATCCCTGAAGACAAGTTTCACGTCAACAAAGGTTCTACGCTGAAGTCGAAGATCAAGCTCAAGAACCAGCGACAAGTCTCCTAATGAACTGATACGGATCAGCGAAGACTCAGATTTGTCCACTCAACATGAAGTATCAAGTACAAGACTTCAGCTATCGCTGAACTTTATCATTCGCTGAATAGAAAATGATAATCGCTGAATCAACGAAAAGTTGATCATGAAGTCCTCCGTACAAAGTACTTTTGTCTTAACCCCCCTTGCACGACTCCGTACGAAATGTCAGAAAAGAACCTCCGACTGTCTGAAATCGTACAACCACTCTGATACTACACTGTTCATCCATGCGGCTACTAAGGTTGTCAACCAAGGTCAATGACATGCAACCAACCAGCTGATGACACGTGTAAAGTGTATACTGACTTGCATTAAATGCATGCAGTATATAAAGAGATGAACCCACTTCATTTGAAGTAACTTGCTAACTCTGGACAAGTTCAATCTCTTATCTCAAGATAGGTTATTATTAGTAATTTCCTTATCTCTCTTAGTGCAAGAAACCTTAGTGTTCCAACTTGTTTAGATTTAGGTTTATCCTTAATCTTGTTTCCGCAACAAGCTGTAAATTGTTAATGATTTATCAATAAACAATTTAGAAATGTAAAATCTGTGTGTTTGTATTCAACCCCCCCCCCCCTTCTACAAACTTGTATAAGCCTTCGGGACCAACAAGTGTCTTATCCAGCTTATATACATAACCTGGATGCTTAGGATAAGTGAATCCTGGAGGTTGTTCAACATAGACTTCTTCATTTAGCCTTCCATTCAGGAATGCTGACTTGACGTCCATTTGATAGACTTTGAAGTCTTTGTGAACATCGTATGCTAAGAATAGACAAATAGTTTCGAGTCTTGCCACTAGGGCAAATGTTTCGTCGTAGTCTATGCCTTCCTCTTGTCTGTATCCCTGAGCAACAAGACGAGACTTGTTGCTGGTTACAGTTCCATGTTCATCTAACTTGTTTCGATAGACCCATTTAATGCCTATCACTGACTTGTCAGATAGTCTTGGAACGAGTTTCCAAACTTTGTTTCTTTCAAATTATGTCAGCTCTTCTTGCATAGTGCTGACCCAGTTTGGATCTCTGAAGGCATCATCTGTTTTCTTTGGTTCAATCAGGGAAATAAAGTTAACAAATAAACAAATGTTAGCTGAACCTCGTCGAGTCTGAACACCAGCATTTGGATCACCAAGAATCTGATCAATTGGGTGATTAATAGTCCATCGCTGAGCCGGAGCATGATTCGCTGACTCAATTTGAACTTCTGGAGGAACTGAAGAAGAGGCTTTAGTAACTTCGGGTACTTCAGGTTAAGAGGAAGAGGTTCAGATGTCATTTCATTCACTGATTGCTGAGAAGTAGATGGGATATCTGAGATAGATGGTTCAGAAGCAGGCATAGTGTTGAGAGGAACAGCTGAAACCCAAGATGTTTCAGCTTCACTTATCTGCATGCTTGGGATGATAGTAGGATCATCATCATCAGTGGTAGGGATGTTGACCTGAGGATTGGGAATACTTTCTGAGTCCTCAAGATGAGAAAACATCCATTGATTGAGTTCTTCAGTATCAGCAGATGGTCTTGAATTTGCTGAACGGTATTCGTCAAAAGTGACGTGGATTGTTTCTTCTACAGTTTGTCATCTGCGATTGAACTGAAGGCTTTAGAGATAGAAGAGTATCCAAAAAATATTCCATCATCAGCCTTGGGATCAACTTTCCAAGGGCATCCCTGTTGTTCAGTATGAAACACTAACATCCAAAGATGTGAAGAGAGTTAATTGAAGGCTTTCTCCCATGGAAAAGTTCATAGGCTGTTTTCTTGAATCTTTTGACAATCAGCGATCTGTATTGAGTAAAACAAGCAGTGTTGACAGCTTCTGCCCAAAACTGAGTGGGTAGATGAGAATCACTGAGCATTGAACGAGCAGCTTCGATGATCGTTCGGTTTCTTCTTTCAGCGACTCCATTTTGTTGCGGTGTTCTCACTGAAAAAAAAGTTGTGAGAAATACCCTTACATTCAAAGAAGTTATCATAGGAATTGTTTTTGAATTCAGTTCCACGATCACTCCTTATTGAGAGAACGGTCATATTATTCAGGACATCCATTTTCCTGACAAAAAAGATAAGTTCTTTAGGGGTGTCACACTTAGAACGGAGAAACATAACCCAGGTGTAGCGAGAAAATTCATCAACTATGACCAGTGTATATTTTTTCCAGCGATGGATTGTTTGTTAACAGGGCCAAACAATCCATGTGAAGAAGTTGAAGAGGAGATGACACGGAGGAAACTTACTTTGACTTGAAGCTTGCTTTGGTTTGTTTCCCTTTTTCACATGTTGAACATAGAGATTCCTTAGCATATAAATGATGAGGAAAACCAATGACTTACTCTTTTGAAGAAAGAGTATTCAGTGTCTTGAAGTTGAGATGAGAGAGCCTCTTATGCCATAACCAGTTGACATCAGATGAGGCTTTGGAGAAGAAACATGAATTCTCAGTGGTTGTCGAGACCATGTTTATAACATAAACATTTTCCAAACGATATCCGCTGAGAGCGACTTTCTCCTTTTTGTCAGTGACAAAGCAGGATTCCTTAGTGAAACACACTTTATAATCCTTATCACATAGCTGACTGATGCTCAGAAGATTGTGCTTCAGCCCTTCGACATATGCGACTCTTCTGAAGGTTGTTGCACAATTAGATAGTACACCAAACCCTCGGGTATAGCCTTTGCTATTTCCACCAAAAGTCACAGAGGGACCTTTTATATTCAGCGAGCAGGTTCTTTTTGCCAGTCATGTGTCTAGAGCATCCGCTATCGAGATACCAGATACCCTTCAGGACCTGCAAACAATGGAAGCTTAGTTTGATTTGGGCACCCATTTTACTATGGGTCCATATTTGTCAGTGGGGGTAGAGAAAGTGAAAGGTTCAGCAATCTTCGCAGCATTTGAAGATTCAGCTTCTGTGACAGTCTTCACTTTGGTTAATTTCTTAACCTCAGTGGTTGTTTTCACTTTAACCTGATTTGCACCAGGATTGGTCTTCTTTCCTTGGGGGCAGTGATCTTTACCTTAGCTAATTTTTCAGCTTTGGTGGTTGTAGGGCACTTACTGGCAATATGATCGGTAAGTTCATAGTGATAACATTTCCTATAGCTAAAAGTAGCTTTAGGACCATTTGCATGCTTAGCAGAGATTTTTAAATGAGCAGGGCCAGCAGCAAGAATACCTTTGGCATTGGAAATTGGAGGAACTATCAGTTCTTCGGATTTCTTACCAATTACATCAACTCTGATTCTAGGAGTAGATCGCTGAACGAATTTAGGGATCTTGTTCTTAGAAGTAGAGGGATGACTCACTGAAGGTTTAGAAACTTTCATCTTAGGTACATTAATACCCTTATGAGGTTTGTGATTGACAACTTTTTCCTTACCTTTAGAAATTAAGGTAGGTTTATCCTCAGGAATGGGAGTTTTAGAAGAAGAACACTGAGACGAAAAGGTGTCAGGGATAGAGGACACGAACATTCCAAACTTAAGCATGGAACGATCAGTGGTTGGTTCTTCAGCTTCAACTTTATAACCAAGACCACTTTTGTCACTCAGGGGAATCTGAGCACGAATTATCTCAGTGATCGTTGTTGAGGATTTACACCATCCTTCAACAGTATTCCTTTTCAGCCTTTAATGCAGCAATAGCTTCTTCTCGCTCAATACTGATGATTTGATTTAAATAGACCTGATCTTTCAAATTTTCTTCTATTTTAGAAAGCTTTTGAATTTGCAAATGACAGTTTTTAAGCTGTTCAGGGAGATCAATATTTAATTTTTCAGCTTTGGTCTTGCCATTTATGGCATCATATAAATCAATAGTCAAAAGATCGACGGTTCGACGTCTATCAACCTCATCAGAGGTTGAAGTAGAAGTTTCAGAGAAGGAGTTTGATACCTGAGAGGTGGAGGTAGAAGTAGAGGGAATTTCAGCTTTTTCTTCCTCTTCTTCTATTTGAGCCATGAGGCAGAGATTTGACTCATCATCATCAGAGTCAGAAGAATCTTCATCTGATGCAGCCTAGTCATGATCTTCAGCGATCATGCCTTTTCCTTTCTTCTTTAAGCTTTTCAGCTTTGCATATTTTTCTTTTAGCTTCTTGTATTTGTCATATCTAGCCCTGGGGTTAGAGGATTTTTTGTAGGAAGAAGATGAGGGTTTGAAGACTTTCTTTGACATGCATTCACTAGCAAAGTGTCCTGCGTTTTCACAGTTAAAGCAGGTAGCATAGCCTTATCTACATGGGTTGAAGATTTTGGCTTGTCAGTGAGTGAAAGAGGTTTATTTCTTCTGAAGTTACTCTTTCTAGCGAATCTCCTGAAGGAATTAGTCAGAAGTGCCAGAGATTCATCAAGATCGGAAGGATCAATGTTTGATGAATCATCAGAGTTAGATTCCAACTCAGTGATAGTGACAGTAGATCGCTAAGTGGGTACCAACTCTGAAGAGAGTAAAGCAACAGGTGTGCTTTTGGAATCTTTTACAAGATTCTTTTTAAGATGACACGACTGCTCATGATTGAGCATAGTGCCAAATAAGGTAGAGAGGGTCATTGATTTCAGATCCTTTGAGAGCTTAAGACACATAGAATAACTGTCCCATCTTTCTGGTAGACTTTCTAGAAACTTTGTTAGGATCTCAAAGTTAGAATATTCCTTACCAACAGTTTTTAAGTCAATGATTAAATAGTTAAACCGTTGATGTACTTCAGAGAGGGTTTCATTCTTACCACAGATGAAACTTTCGTACTGTCTTACCAGGTTAATCTTTCTTGAATCCTGGACTTCATATGTACCTTCATATTGAACACATATAGTGTTCCATATGGCTTTTGAGGTCTTCAGGTTCATGATGGAGTGATAGACTTCATCAGGAAGAGCCATTGACATGATAGATCTGGCCTTAGTGTCGATGGCCACCTTCTTCTTGTCTTCATCGGTCCACATGTGAACTTCCCTGGGAAGGATTCGTTCAGGGACAACAGGTCTGGTAGAAGTGGCTGGAATAGCAGGGTCTATAACAAAAGGAACATATGGTCCATTTTCAATATAGTAAGGTATAGTGGGATCTACACCTTCCAAGAAGAGAATCATCCTATTCTTCCAGAGAATGGAGTTATCTTTGGAGAACCTAGGGGGTTTTGCAAGAGAGCCATTATCGATATAGTTTGTGTTTGTGGTGTTAGCCATTTTGGAAAATAGCAAGGAAGAGAAAAAGAGATAGTATAAGCAAGATCTTGTTTATTAGGTTAAACAATATGCCCTGATACCACTCGTTGGTCCCAAAGGGGTTATACAAGTTTGTAGAAGGGGGGTTGAATACAAACACACGATTTTTATCTTTCTAAGTTCTTTATTGATATGTATCAAACAATTTACAGTTTGTTGCGGAACAAGATTAAGGAATAAACCTACTCTAAACAAACTATGAGAACACAAAGATTTCTCACACTAGAAATAAGAGAGAAAGAAAATAAGAACACTAAAGAGATAGTATTATTTCACACAGTAAGTTCAGAGAGAGGAATGGCCGAGCACTTAAAAAATGAAGTAGGGTTTTCTTTATATACTACATGCATTTAATGCACAACAGTACACCTTTACATGTGACAGCCTCTGGTTGGTTGCATGGTTTGACTTCAGTAGACAACCTAGTGGCTGCATGATGAATAGTGAAGAATCAGAGTTGGTTGTACGATTCTAGACAAAAGGGATGTCCGTTCTGGAAAAATCGTACGGAGGCATGCAAGGGGATAAGACAAAAGTTACTTGTAGATGAGGCTTCATGATCAGCGTTCGCTGAATGATTCTTTATCAGCGAATGATAAAGTTCAACGTTCGCTGAAGTCTTCTACTTGAAACTTCACGTTGAGTGGACAAGTCTTGGCTTCGCTGATATCCGCATCAGGTCACTAGTAGACTTAGTCGCTGGTTTTTTGGCTTCATCTTCGACTTCAGCGTAGAACATGGTTGACGTGAATCTTGTCTTCAGGGATCATAAGTAAACAATATAAGTTATCAGCAATCATCAGTGAGACTGAACAGGCTCATGGCTCAATGATGTACAGTGTTCGCTGAATGCATACATTAAAGAATATGAGTTTCCTATCAGCGGTACTAAACAGACTTAGTATTTATCTTTGATGGTGAAACTCTAATACGTATTGTCTACTTACAATTTTCACTAAGTGTTTCTCAAGGCCATTATCAAATCACTGAGGGTTTGGATATGCTAGATTTGTTTTTGCAAAAACTCCTCTCCAGAAGAGCCTTCTTTTGTACCCATCTTCTGTGGTGACCCTCTGTCGGTTTCACTGCCACAGAAGAAAAAGATTTGTTATTAAGAATTCACTTTTCTTTTTGTTGCCAAGTGTACTTTTCATGATTTCGCCTTAAGGAGTTTGAAGCCTTAGAGTTTTGAGAGGACAATTATTTTTGCTTTTGAATTTTCTCTAGTTCAAGAGATGTTTTTTTCTATATGCACATGTTGATAAAATCTGGGCAGATGGGTATTCTTGCCTTTGATTCCTTGGGAGGAATTATTCTGTTATAAATGCTAGGGGGAAGTTTAGTTCCCTCTATCGGGTAGAATACGATCTCTGATTTGACAGAATCAGTCTCTGAACTGACAGAGGTTGAGTCATCCTCATATTCTGATTATGACTCAAGAAAGTCTCTGTCAACCTTGTTAGAGGCCAGATTGTATGAACATGAGACACATTCATATTCATCTTTGTTCGTTGAGAGATTTAAATCGTTTGAAATGCAAGGAACACCTTCAGGGTTTTCAAAGATCTCCATTGAATCTTTTTCACACGGACTATGTTCGACAGAGGTTGTTTCATGACTTTCAAAGAGTTGATTTTCAAAGGTTTCCTTTAAATCATTTTCAAATAGTTTTTGCATATTAACCTCTGTAGACGAGTGAACAAACTCAGGTGCCTCTGCGCACAACTCCTTTTCAGGGGTTATTACGCACACAAAGGCAACATGGGCTTGTGTTTCTAGATGGCCAAACTTGAAGAGTCCTATCTGATCTTGACTTTTAAGATATTTCTTTGGTTTGGAAGCACTTTTGACAGAGTCTAAGGATGAAAAATCTATGTTTTGATACCACACATTTATCATCTTCAGAGGATTCCTTTTGTGAGGTTCTCCAGAGGTTTTTCACCTTTTGTGCACATAGATTAGGTTAGGAAATCCTGGTTTTCGAACATTCCCAATGCAGAATAGGGAAGATAAAGATTGATTTCTTTTGTTTCCTGTGTAGGGATCCAAATCACAGAATCCAATTCCTCTTCTGCCTATTTGGGTGTTCACTTTTTCATGAACTTTTTGAGCATCTTGGTATTTTCTTATCATGAGGTCTCTGTCGAGAAAGTCTTGATGGAGAACTTCTCTTTCCTTTTGAAAAAAGTTTTTAAGAGCAAGAATGTTCATTCTGTCACTCTCATTGTCCATGAGCTCTTTGGACTTGTTTTTCACGGCTATATCAAGATTAGACTCTTTGTCTTTTAAAAGCTTAATTTCTGAAAAGTATTCTGTTTCAAGGTTTTCTTTATCAAGAGAAGTCTTTGCCTTTTCTTGAGTGAGGAGTCTTGCTTATCTTTCATAAATGGAAAGATTCTTTTCAATTTCAGAACATTTATTTTCAAAGTCATTTAGTTCCTTTGTAAGTTTAAGCAATTTGACTTTTGTTTCGTCAGATGTTGAGTTAGAAGTGGATACCTCACTATCAGAGTCTGAGCCGCTCACTTCTACCATTCCACAAAACAGGGCATTATTTTCACCTTCGTCGGAGGACTCATCAGACACCCACTTTTCTTGTTCTACCATGAGAGACTTCTGTGCATAGTATTCTACCTTTTTTTGATAGAAGGCAGAGTCTCTCTGTGGTTGGGCTATGTTGGGTTGACTCTTGCAATCTGTGGCATAGTGTCCCGGTGTGCCACACTTGAAGCACCCTTTGTTCTGTAGAGTTGGTGCTATGGCTTTCTCTTGAGCTCTGTGCTCGTCTCTTGGCATACCCCTCTGTGGGTAATCTCTTTGCCTCTGTTGGTATTCACTTCCCTTCTGCTCATAGTGCCTATTGTCAAACATCCTCTGCTGCTCATAGAAGTCATCTCCCCCTTGAGTTCTCTGCTCATATGCTTGTGGTGGTCCATATTGTCGTGGATCTTGAAAAGATCTCTCCATCTGTGGCCTAAAATTTTGAAATCGGCCACCTCTCCCATCTCTGTCATCAGCACCTCTGCTAAAATTGGGGTTCTTTCTGAAACCTCTGTTGAATTCTTTGGTGATTAAAGCCAAAGATTTAGAAATGGAGGCCATGTTTTCCTCATCCTCTCCTGAATACTCTTCTTCTTCACTATCTGCAACCAACACTTTCTTCATCTTCTTCTTTCCTCTCGAACTTTCATCTTGACCTTTCTCCTTCTGTGGCTTGTCCTGGACCTCTGTGGCCTTTCCTACTAATGTCTGAGGTCCACCCATCTGGGTTTTAGTCTGGACAACATAGTTTTCTTGTGCAGCCAATGTGTGTTGATCCAAACCCTTAGTGATTTGATAATGACCCTCTCTTATATACTTAGTGAAAATTGTAAGTAAACAATATGTATCAGAGTTTTACTATCGCTGATAAGTACTAAGATCTTACAGTACCGCTGATAGGAACTCTTGCTCTTTAGATTAAACATTCAGCGAACACTGTTCACCATAATGCTCTGAGTCTGTTCAGTCCTTATGGTGATCGCTGATAAGTTAGTTGTTTACTTATGATCTCTGAAGACAAGTTTCACGTCAACATAGGTTCTACGCTGAAGTCGAAGATCAAGCTCAAGAACCAGCGACAAGTCTCCTAATGAACTGATGCGGATCAGCGAAGACTCAGATTTGTCCACTCAACGTGAAGTATCAAGTACAGGACTTCAGCTATCGCTGAACTTTATCATTCGCTGATATAGAATGAGAAACCGCTGAATCAACGAAAAGCTGATCATGAAGTCCTCCGTACAAAGTACTTTTGTCTTAACCACCCTTACACGACTCCGTACGATATGTCAGAAAAAGAACCTCCTTATTGTCTGAAATCGTACAACCACTCTAATACTACACTGTTCAAACATACGGCTACTAAGGTTATCAACAAAGGTCAATGACATACAACCAATCAGCTGCTGCCACGTGTAAATTGTAAACTGCCATGCATTAAATGCATGCAGTATATAAGAAGAAGAACTCACTTCATTTTGAAGTAACTTGCTAACTCTGGACAAGTTCATCCTTCTTATCTTGAGATAGGTTATTATTAGTAATTTCCTTCTCTTTCTTAGTGCAAGAAACATAGTGTTCCAACTTGTTTAGATTTAGGTTTATCCTTAATCTTGTTCCGCAACAAGCTGTAAATTGTTAATGATTTATCAATAAACAATTTAGAAAAGTAAAATATGTGTGTTTGTATTCAACCCCCCCCCCCCCCCCTTCTACAAACTTGTATAGCCCTTCGGGACCAACAAGTGGTATCAGAGCGGATTTGTTTAATCTCATAAACAAGATCTGATCTATACTAAGATTTCTCTTCCTTGCTATTTCTGAAAATGGCTACCAACACAAACACAAACTATATCGACAATGGTAGTGGGGTAGTGGGGGTTGTAACCGAATAGCCGGTGCGGGCATATGTGTGTAGTTATCGGCAAGAAACTACTTGGACCCATCGGATGGAACTCGGAACGAGTGATGATAGGTGTGGAAGGTAGTAGTAGAGCTCCTACTATCGGAAACACAGGATCAATGCTCTAGTCGGAGAAAGTCACGAGGAATCCAAGGAGTTGAGCATGAGCGTTGTTAGTGCGAGTTATTATGTGCTAATAACCCGTTGTAATATCTACCCAGAATAGCCATCACAAGGAGGAACGACTATAGTAAACCTACTAGTACAGGTGTGTACTTGATTTGCTTTGATGGGATGACCGTTGGGGTAGTGTCGAAGGTTATAAATTAGTAGTCGTTGGAATAAAAGGACGATTCTAGTATTAATCACTTGGAGTGGCGATGAGAATGATGTTTGTTTCGGGCCAAGATGGATGATTGTGCTAGAATCATAGGCTTATAGAGCCGACTTTGATTTGAGGAAAAATCGTAGGAATTATTTGGCGTAATTTTCCCAACTTGCCTAAGAGGTTTAAATGTCCGGATGACGTTAGTGGACCGGAGAGATTTGAAGGAGTAGGAGTCGAGGCGTAGAATGCCGACTAAGTCATGCACAAAGTTTGATTTTGAAATAGATTGCATTAGCAAATTCTTGTGTTTCAAATCATTTTATGGATGGTGTTTTGGAATTTTGGGAAATGTTCAGCGCACACACAAGATTTTGAAATATGGTTTTGAAAGTGTATGAAATCGTTTTATCACGGGAGTGCAAACTTTGTTAGAATTTGTCTCTTTTCGTTATTTTTACAACGGTTCTTTCGGGTAAGATGATATACGTGTTTTGTGGTGTTTAAAATGTTGGGCAAGTGACTACGGCTTGTGACTTTAACATTGGAACTCCTCCACATATGTTATAGTTGAGACGGAAAGTTACATTCCACGATGTCTGTATAAAGCTATTTGAGTGATTTGGTTAAAATAAGTTTTGTTTTACGGCATGTTGAGTCGTGTGGGTTTAATTTCACGAGGTGCATATATTATTAGTTTATGTGACCATTGGGGAAATCTTGAAAATCAATTTAAAGAACCCCACCTTTTGAGATTTTATGAGATTTTAGTCGATATTTTCAAATGATGGAAGCGGATTGGTTTTATCTTTAAGTTTGAAACTTACACGAGACAGTTGTGTTTTAACAAAAATATATCTGTAAACCGTTTCATCGTTTTGTATGACTAGCCGACGCGCGTAAGATTTGTTAGTGAACCCTGTGCCACGACATTTTTGTTGAAAAAAGAGGAATTTTGGGGTCAAATATCGTGGAACTGATTTTGAAATTATGTGCACACTTTTGTTGCACCCGGTGTAAGGTCGACGGTTACTTTAAATACACGTCATGAGTCAATTCATACTAGAACCGTGACGGTTCATTTACAAAGAAATTATTTATTTCGCTTTACGTTTTGTGAGTAAACTAAGCTGCAATGAAATGATTTTCGACATGATTTTCATTTGTGGGACGAGCGTGTCCATTTTTGCGTAACTACCGACCTGGTAATAGTAGTTTTATTGCTTACGGTCTTTTTGAAATGAAAAATCTTGACGTTGAAAACATTTTGCAAATGATTTTGTAAACCATTTGGGAAATGAACTTTTAAGTGTTATGTGTCATTTTGAGAATTTTGAGGGTGTGGGTCCTTTTGGAAAACTCTTTTGTTTAACCCGTGTTGAGTTTGGGACTAATGTTGATTTTAGATTATTGCTTGCTTAAACTTTATTTAAACGCGTTTTTGACCGACTTATGGGTCTAGCAAGCGTGGAGCATTTTGCTCGGTTTTGACTTTGAGATAGTCATGGGTCAATTGCACGGTTTTAATGGCTCGATGTGGAGTCTTGTTGATGGATTGTTTTGTTGCACAGTTTTGCATTTATTGCACGTTGAATATTTACATGTTTGGGTGAGTGAGTCATTCCGGGATAGGCATGTTGTTGGTAGACTGTTTGCATTGGATCCTTGGTCATGTCAGTCAGTCGTTGGTAATGATCGGTTGAGTATTTCGGGGTGGGACCCCGATATTCATGTGTTATGACCTTGACTTTCCAGTAGGCACTGAGAGAATATAGTCTTGGGCACTTACCTGAGAGGTAGTTCCGATGTGCCGGGCCTTGAGACGTACCTGGGAGGTAGGCGTTAAGGCGTATCTTGATACAGTGTAACTAGGTTTCCTAGCGCGAGCGTGGAGGATAAGTAGACGGTGGAAGATTGGGTATTCCACACGTGTTGTTAGTGTAGACCGAATAGTGTCGGTCAAGGGAATGATGCCCTTTGAAATTAAGAGAATAAATGCGCAGTAACTTTTTTAAGTAAGTAGTATGTTTAAGTGTCGACTTTGGGGCTTAAGGCCAAACACCTTTAGTGTAATCGGAGATTTGTAGCCGATTTTAAAATAATTATGGTGATGGTAGGAGTAACCCTGAGATGCTTAGTTGTGATGAATGGTCATGGTGGAATTACCTTCGTGGGTAATTATAAGTTTACTGGTTTGACGATTCGTGTGAAATAAATTTTGGGAGCCTTTTAGAACTCGTGGAGGTTAATTGACAGTTGTTGGTAAGTATGATCGGATTCGAGTATCCTATAGGGTATACTGGTGGGCAACTTTAGAATGGTTAGAGCTTGAGGTTGAGATGAGGGAGAACTATCCGGAGCTATTCGCCGGTCTAGACTTCGAGGACGAAGTCTAATCCAAGTGGGGGAGAGTTGTAAAGCCCGTACTCCGGTATGTAATTTCTTTTATTAATTCTTTCCTTTAAGTTTGAATTATTGTGGTTTCCGTTAGCGGGGTTAGTCGAGTTGGGTCAAATCGTTAAATTGTCGGAATTTTTTTGTGGTTTGCGAGAAGAGTTTAGTTGAGGGGCCTAGAGTGGCAAGGAGGCCAAAGTTGAGCATGGGGTCGGCCCATGCAGTGGAACCGAGCCCCATATTGTTTTTGTTTTTGGTCTCGTGATTGGCTAAGAAAAGAAAAAAAAAAGAGAAAACCCTACATCTTTTTCCTTCTTCTTCCTTGTTGCTCACGGCTGCAACCCCTTCCCCCTTCCTTCTAGTCTTTCCTTCGTCACTGCCGGGAAACACCGCCACCACCGCTGTGATCGCCGACGAGAGAGAGAGTGCAGCAAGAGAGGGAGAAGACGCGAGAGAGAGGAGCCGAACGTCGAAGTTCTTGCTGCTGCGTTTTCGATCGAGAGGTAAGTCCCCGTTCAGTTTCGTTTCGATCGCAAAACCACCCCACCACCGCCGCAGCCATGGCTGCCGGCGGTGTGGCTGCCGCCGTGCGCCGCCGCTATGTCGACCGAGGGGTGTACGTGCGGGTGTGTGCGCGTGTATGCGGGTGTGTGGGTGGGTAAGTCGGGGTGTGTGTTTTGGGTGTGGTTTCGCCGGAAGTCCTTAACCACCGTCGCCGCCGCCGCCAACCACCACCACCGCCGGAGGCGGCAGTGGGTAGTGCACGGTTGTGGTCCAGCGTAGTATAGCCCTTTCCAGTAAGCTTGTAGGTTGTTCGGGTCTGTTTGGGTTAAGCTTTGTCTTAATGGGTTTATAAACAATATTTGTCATTTTATGTGAAATCAGCTTTGCTGCCCTATTTTGCGTCGGGCATAACTTTCTCGTCGTAACTCGGATTGAGGCGAATCCAGTGCCCACGCTTCACATGTTGTGTCGGACATACCTTTCGTGTTTTAGCGAAAGTCCGGTTCGGCCTCTAGCTAGGCGAAAAACTGCTGTTTTCACAGCAGGTCGGACTTCCGACAGCTTTGTGTTCCGATCTTTGAAAATTCGTATAAAATTGTAGAAAAATCGTTAGAACGCGTATAATATGTCCCTGAAACCGTAAGAGATAGAAATCTGTATTTATGGAAAAATAATCTGGTTTTAGCAGGCCTAGAGAGGTTGGAACAGATTCCGAACAGACCTGTTTGGTTAGACCGAAAAGTCGTTTTAGCGACAGTTTAATCGTGCGTCATGTTTTAGGGTCCGGGCCTCGTATTGATACGTTTTAACGTTCGTTTAGGTGTCGGGAAGTGATCTTGGATTTGTGAAGCTTGAATTATTGTTTGTGAGCTAGACGCGTTTACGAGGTGAGTTCTCTCACTATATCTAATAACGGTTGTTTTATCATTGCTGTAGTACGTGTGTGGTAGCTTTATGTGATTGTGTTGTGGAACTAGATAGTGGGGTGTCTAGTTGATACTATGTTGTCATGTTAACTCGGTGGGACCGAGGATCCGGCGGGGCCGGAGATTTTATACGCGGGTGGCGTAGAGACTCGGTGGGACCGGGGATTCGGCGGGGCCGGAGATGTTATCATGTGGTCGGTGGGACCGACTTGTGCCTTTTAGGTGGGTGGGTGTGGATATACATGTTTATGATTTGTCCGTAGACCTGTATGATCGTTTATGTGTCACTTCTGAAGGTTGTTGCACGATTAGATAGTACACCAAACCCTCGGGTATAGCCTTTGCTATTTCCACCTAAAGTCACAGAGGGACCTTTTATATTCAGCGAGCAGGTTCTTTTTGCCAGTCATGTGTCTAGAGCATCCGCTATCGAGATACCAGATACCCTTCAGGACCTGCAAACAAAGGAAGCTTAGTTTGATTTGTGCACCCATTTTACTATGGGTCCATATTTGTCAGTGGGGGTAGAGAAAGTGAAAGGTTCAGCAATCTTCGCAGCATTTGAAGATTCAGCTTCAGTGACAGTCTTCACTTTGGTTAATTTCTTAACCTCAGTGGTTGTTTTCACTTTAACCTGATTTGCACCAGGATTGGTCTTCTTTCCTTGGGGGCAGTGATCTTCACCTTAGCTAATTTTTCAGCTTTGGTGGTTGTAGGGCACTTACTGGCAATATGATCGGTAAGTTCATAGTGATAACATTTCCTATAGCTAAAAGTAGCTTTAGGACCATTTTCATGCTTAGCAGAGATTTTTAAATGAGCAGGGCCAGCAGCAAGAATACCTTTGGCATTGGAAATTGGAGGAACTATCAGTTCTTCGGATTTCTTACCAATTACATCAACTCTGATTCTAGGAGTAGATCGCTGAACGAATTTAGGGATCTTGTTCTTAGAAGTAGAGGGATGACTCACTGAAGGTTTAGAAACTTTCAGCTTAGGTACATTAATACCCTTATGAGGTTTGTGATTGACAACTTTTTCCTTACCTTTAGAAATTAAGGTAGGTTTATCCTCAGGAATGGGAGTTTTAGAAGAAGAACACTGAGACGAAAAGGTGTCAGGGATAGAGGACACGAACATTCCAAACTTAAGCATGGAACGATCAGTGGTTGGTTCTTCAGCTTCAACTTTATAACCAAGACCACTTTTGTCACTCAGGGGAATCTGAGCACGAATTATCTCAGTGATCGTTGTTGAGGATTTACACCATCCTTCAACAGTATTCCTTTTCAGCCTTTAATGCAGCGATAGCTTCTTCTCGCTCAATACTGATGATTTGATTTAACTAGACCTGATCTTTCAAATTTTCTTCTATTTTAGAAAGCTTTTGAATTTGCAAATGACAGTTTTTAAGCTGTTCAGGGAGATCAATATTTAATTTTTCAGCTTTGGTCTTGCCATTTATGGCATCATATAAATCAATAGTCAAAAGATCGACGGTTCGACGTCTATCAACCTCATCAGAGGTTGAAGTAGAAGTTTCAGAGAAGGAGTTTGATACCTGAGAGGTGGAGGTAGAAGTAGAGGGAATTTTAGCTTTTTCTTCCTCTTCTTCTATTTGAGCCATGAGGCAGAGATTTGACTCATCATCATCAGAGTCAGAAGAATCTTCATCTGATGCAGCCTAGTCATGATCTTCAGCGATCATGCCTTTTCCTTTCTTCTTTAAGCTTTTCAGCTTTGCATATTTTTCTTTTAGCTTCTTGTATTTGTCATATCTAGCCCTGGGGTTAGAGGATTTTTGGTAGGAAGAAGATGAGGGTTTGAAGACTTTCTTTGACATGCATTCACTAGCAAAGTGTCCTGCGTTTTCACAGTTAAAGCAGGTAGCATAGCCTTATCTACATGGGTTGAAGATTTTGGCTTGTCAGTGAGTGAAAGAGGTTTATTTCTTCTGAAGTTACTCTTTCTAGCGAATCTCCTGAAGGAATTAGTCAGAAGTGCCAGAGATTTATCAAGATCGGAAGGATCAATGTTTGATGAATCATCAGAGTTAGATTCCAACTCAGTGATAGTGACAGTAGATCGCTAAGTGGGTACCAACTCTGAAGAGAGTAAAGCAACAGGTGTGCTTTTGGAATCTTTTACAAGATTCTTTTTAAGATGACACGACTGCTCATGATTGAGCATAGTGCCAAATAAGGTAGAGAGGGTCATTGATTTCAGATCCTTTGAGAGCTTAAGACACATAGAATAACTGTCCCATCTTTCTGGTAGACTTTCTAGAAACTTTGTTAGGATCTCAAAGTTAGAATATTCCTTACCAACAGTTTTTAAGTCAATGATTAAATAGTTAAACCGTTGATGTACTTCAGAGAGGGTTTCATTCTTACCACAGATGAAACTTTCGTACTGTCTTACCAGGTTAATCTTTCTTGAATCCTGGACTTCATATGTACCTTCATATTGAACACATATAGTGTTCCATATGGCTTTTGAGGTCTTCAGGTTCATGATGGAGTGATAGACTTCATCAGGAAGAGCCATTGACATGATAGATCTGGCCTTAGTGTCGATGGCCACCTTCTTCTTGTCTTCATCGGTCCACATGTGAACTTCCCTGGGAAGGATTCGTTCAGGGACAACAGGTCTGGTAGAAGTGGCTGGAATAGCAGGGTCTATAACAAAAGGAACATATGGTCCATTTTCAATATAGTAAGGTATAGTGGGATCTACACCTTCCAAGAAGAGAATCATCCTATTCTTCCAGAGAATGGAGTTATCTTTGGAGAACCTAGGGGGTTTTGCAAGAGAGCCATTATCGATATAGTTTGTGTTTGTGGTGTTAGCCATTTTGGAAAATAGCAAGGAAGAGAAAAAGAGATAGTATAAGCAAGATCTTGTTTATTAGGTTAAACAATATGCCCTGATACCACTCGTTGGTCCCAAAGGGGTTATACAAGTTTGTAGAAGGGGGGTTGAATACAAACACACGATTTTTATCTTTCTAAGTTCTTTATTGATATGTATCAAACAATTTACAGTTTGTTGCGGAACAAGATTAAGGAATAAACCTACTCTAAACAAACTATGAGAACACAAAGATTTCTCACACTAGAAATAAGAGAGAAAGAAAATAAGAACACTAAAGAGATAGTATTATTTCACACAGTAAGTTCAGAGAGAGGAATGGCCGAGCACTTAAAAAATGAAGTAGGGTTTTCTTTATATACTACATGCATTTAATGCACAACAGTACACCTTTACATGTGGCAGCCTCTGGTTGGTTGCATGGTTTGACTTCAGTAGACAACCTAGTGGCTGCATGATGAACAGTGAAGAATCAGAGTTGGTTGTACGATTCTAGACAAAAGGGATGTCCGTTCTGAAAAAATCGTACGGAGGCATGCAAGGGGATAAGACAAAAGTTACTTGTAGATGAGGCTTCATGATCAGCGTTCGCTGAATGATTCTTTATCAGCGAATGATAAAGTTCAACGTTCGCTGAAGTCTTCTACTTGAAACTTCACGTTGAGTGGACAAGTCTTGGCTTCGCTGATATCCGCATCAGGTCACTAGTAGACTTAGTCGCTGGTTTTTTGGCTTCATCTTCGACTTCAGCGTAGAACATGGTTGACGTGAATCTTGTCTTCAGGGATCATAAGTAAACAATATAAGTTATCAGCAATCATCAGTGAGACTGAACAGGCTCATGGCTCAATGATGTACAGTGTTCGCTGAATGCATACATTAAAGAATATGAGTTTCCTATCAGCGGTACTAAACAGACTTAGTATTTATCTTTGATGGTGAAACTCTAATACGTATTGTCTACTTACAATTTTCACTAAGTGTTTCTCAAGGCCATTATCAAATCACTGAGGGTTTGGATATGCTAGATTTGTTTTTGCAAAAACTCCTCTCCAGAAGAGCCTTCTTTTGTACCCATCTTCTGTGGTGACCCTCTGTCGGTTTCACTGCCACAGAAGAAAAAGATTTGTTATTGAGAATTCACTTTTCTTTTTGTTGCCAAGTGTACTTTTCATGATTTCGCCTTAAGGAGTTTGAAGCCTTAGAGTTTTGAGAGGACAATTATTTTTGCTTTTGAATTTTCTCTAGTTCAAGAGATGTTTTTTTCTATATGCACATGTTGATAAAATCTGGGCAGATGGGTATTCTTGCCTTTGATTCCTTGGGAGGAATTATTCTGTTATAAATGCTAGGGGGAAGTTTAGTTCCCTCTATCGGGTAGAATACGATCTCTGATTTGACAGAATCAGTCTCTGAACTGACAGAGGTTGAGTCATCCTCATATTCTGATTATGACTCAAGAAAGTCTCTGTCAACCTTGTTAGAGGCCAGATTGTATGAACATGAGACACATTCATATTCATCTTTGTTCGTTGAGAGATTTAAATCGTTTGAAATGCAAGGAACACCTTCAGGGTTTTCAAAGATCTCCATTGAATCTTTTTCACACGGACTATGTTCGACAGAGGTTGTTTCATGACTTTCAAAGAGTTGATTTTCAAAGGTTTCCTTTAAATCATTTTCAAATAGTTTTTGCATATTAACCTCTGTAGACGAGTGAACAAACTCAGGTGCCTCTGCGCACAACTCCTTTTCAGGGGTTATTACGCACACAAAGGCAACATGGGCTTGTGTTTCTAGATGGCCAAACTTGAAGAGTCCTATCTGATCTTGACTTTTAAGATATTTCTTTGGTTTGGAAGCACTTTTGACAGAGTCTAAGGATGAAAAATCTATGTTTTGATACCACACATTTATCATCTTCAGAGGATTCCTTTTGTGAGGTTCTCCAGAGGTTTTTCACCTTTTGTGCACATAGATTAGGTTAGGAAATCCTGGTTTTCGAACATTCCCAATGCAGAATAGGGAAGATAAAGATTGATTTCTTTTGTTTCCTGTGTAGGGATCCAAATCACAGAATCCAATTCCTCTTCTGCCTATTTGGGTGTTCACTTTTTCATGAACTTTTTGAGCATCTTGGTATTTTCTTATCATGAGGTCTCTGTCGAGAAAGTCTTGATGGAGAACTTCTCTTTCCTTTTGAAAAAAGTTTTTAAGAGCAAGAATGTTCATTCTGTCACTCTCATTGTCCATGAGCTCTTTGGACTTGTTTTTCACGGCTATATCAAGATTAGACTCTTTGTCTTTTAAAAGCTTAATTTCTGAAAAGTATTCTGTTTCAAGGTTTTCTTTATCAAGAGAAGTCTTTGCCTTTTCTTGAGTGAGGAGTCTTGCTTATCTTTCATAAATGGAAAGATTCTTTTCAATTTCAGAACATTTATTTTCAAAGTCATTTAGTTCCTTTGTAAGTTTAAGCAATTTGACTTTTGTTTCGTCAGATGTTGAGTTAGAAGTGGATACCTCACTATCAGAGTCTGAGCCGCTCACTTCTACCATTCCACAAAACAGGGCATTATTTTCACCTTCGTCGGAGGACTCATCAGACACCCACTTTTCTTGTTCTACCATGAGAGACTTCTGTGCATAGTATTCTACCTTTTTTTTATAGAAGGCAGAGTCTCTCTGTGGTTGGGCTCTGTTGGGTTGACTCTTGCAATCTGTGGCATAGTGTCCCGGTGTGCCACACTTGAAGCACCCTTTGTTCTGTAGAGTTGGTGCTATGGCTTTCTCTTGAGCTCTGTGCTCGTCTCTTGGCATACCCCTCTGTGGGTAATCTCTTTGCCTCTGTTGGTATTCACTTCCCTTCTGCTCATAGTGCCTATTGTCAAACATCCTCTGCTGCTCATAGAAGTCATCTCCCCCTTGAGTTCTCTGCTCATATGCTTGTGGTGGTCCATATTGTCGTGGATCTTGAATAGATCTCTCCATCTGTGGCCTAAAATTTTGAAATCGGCCACCTCTCCCATCTCTGTCATCAGCACCTCTGCTAAAATTGGGGTTCTTTCTGAAACCTCTGTTGAATTCTTTGGTGATTAAAGCCAAAGATTTAGAAATGGAGGCCATGTTTGCCTCATCCTCTCCTGAATACTCTTCTTCTTCACTATCTGCAACCAACACTTTCTTCATCTTCTTCTTTCCTCTCGAACTTTCATCTTGACCTTTCTCCTTCTGTGGCTTGTCCTGGACCTTTGTGGCCTTTCCTACTAGTGCCTGAGGTCCACCCATCTGGGTTTTAGTCTGGACAACATAGTTTTCTTGTGCAGCCAATGTGTGTTGATCCAAACCCTCAGTGATTTGATAATGACCCTCTCTTATATACTTAGTAAAAATTGTAAGTAAACAATATGTATCAGAGTTTTACTATCGCTGATAAGTACTAAGATCTTACAGTACCGCTGATAGGAACTCTTGCTCTTTAGATTAAACATTCAGCGAACACTGTTCACCATAATGCTCTGAGTCTGTTCAGTCCTTATGGTGATCGCTGATAAGTTAGTTGTTTACTTATGATCTCTGAAGACAAGTTTCACGTCAACATAGGTTCTACGCTGAAGTCGAAGATCAAGCTCAAGAACCAGCGACAAGTCTCCTAATGAACTGATGCGGATCAGCGAAGACTCAGATTTGTCCACTCAACGTGAAGTATCAAGTACAGGACTTCAGCTATTGCTGAACTTTATCATTCGCTGATATAGAATGAGAAACCGCTGAATCAACGAAAAGCTGATCATGAAGTCCTCCGTACAAAGTACTTTTGTCTTAACCACCCTTACACGACTCCGTACGATATGTCAGAAAAAGAACCTCCTTATTGTCTGAAATCGTACAACCACTCTAATACTACACTGTTCAAACATACGGCTACTAAGGTTATCAACAAAGGTCAATGACATACAACCAATCAGCTGCTGCCACGTGTAAATTGTAAACTGCCATGCATTAAATGCATGCAGTATATAAGAAGAAGAACTCACTTCATTTTGAAGTAACTTGCTAACTCTGGACAAGTTCATCCTTCTTATCTTGAGATAGGTTATTATTAGTAATTTCCTTCTCTTTCTTAGTGCAAGAAACATAGTGTTCCAACTTGTTTAGATTTAGGTTTATCCTTAATCTTGTTCCGCAACAAGCTGTAAATTGTTAATGATTTATCAATAAACAATTTAGAAAAGTAAAATATGTGTGTTTGTATTCAACCCCCCCCCCCCTTCTACAAACTTGTATAGCCCTTCGGGACCAACAAGTGGTATCAGAGCGGATTTGTTTAATCTCATAAACAAGATCTGATCTATACTAAGATTTCTCTTCCTTGCTATTTCTGAAAATGGCTACCAACACAAACACAAACTATATCGACAATGGTTCTCTTGCAAAACCCCCTAGATTCTCCAGAGATAATTTTAATCTATGGAAAGTAAGGATGATTCTCTTCCTAGAAGGTGTAGACCCTACTATGCCTTCATTATCTTGAAAATGGCCCATATATTCCTGTAAAAATTGATGCTGCAGTTCCAGCCGCTGAGAATAAACCTGCTATTCCAGAAAGGCTGATTCCTAAGGAAGTTCATATGTGGACTGACGAAGATAAGAAGAAAGTGGCTATCGACACAAAAGCCAGATCCATACTATCCATGGCTCTTCCTGACGAAGTCTACCATTCCGTCATGAACCTGAAAACCTCAAAATCCATGTGGGACACAATTTGTGTTCAGTATGAAGGTACTTCTGAAGTCCAGGACTTTCGAAAGATCAACCTGGTAAGACAGTACGAAAGTTTCATTTGTGGTAAGAATGAAACTATCTCTGAAGTTCACCAACGTTTTAACTGCTTATTAATTGATCTAAAAAATGTTGGTAAGGAATATTCTAACTTTGAAGTGCTGACAAAGTTTTTAGAATGTTTACCTGAAAGCTGGGACAGTTATTCTATGTGTCTCAAGCTGTCAAAGGATCTAAAATAAATGACTTTTTCTACTTTATATGGCACGATGCTGAATCATGAGCAATCGAGTCATCTTAAGAAGAATATTGTAAAAGATTCCAAAAGCACCCCTGTTGCTTTAATCTTAGAGGAACCTTCCACTCAGCGACCCTCGGTCACTATCACTGAGTTGGAAAGTAACTCTGAAAGGTCATCAGATTCTGACTCTTCAGATGATGATGAATCTTTGGCTCACCTCACTAAAAAGTTAAGGAGATTCGCCAAAAAGAAAATGTTCAGAAAGAATAAACCTCTTTCCATTACTGACAAGCCAAGATCATCAGCTCCTTTTGATAAGGCTACTGCTACTTGTTTTAACTGCGAAAAGATAGGACATTTCGCTAACGAGTGCAGGTCTAAGAAAGTTTCGAGAAACTAAGCGTTTCCCAAGAAATCCTTTATTCCCAGGAATAAATATGACAAATATGCCAAGCTGAAAGAAAAGTATGCAAAGCTGAAAAGCTTCAAGAAGAAAGGCAAAGGCATGATGGCTAACTATGATTGGGCTGCCTCTGATGAAGAAGAATCATCATCTGACTCTGAAGATGATGAAGCCAATCTTTGTCTTATGGCCAAGGTTGAAGATGAGGAAGAAAGTTCAGACATTCCCTCTACTTAAACCTCTGCTACTTAGGTATCACCTTCATTCTTTACAAATATTGCAAATATTGATGAAGCTGATAGTCTTCGTAAAATCGATCTCTTGACTAGAAGTTTATATGAAGCCATGAATGGCAAAACTGTAGTTGAAAATCAAAACCTTGATCTCACTGAACAACTTAAAAATTGTCACCTTCAAATAGAAAATCTTTCTAAAATTGAAGAAGATTTTAAAGATCAAGTACACTTAAATCAGCTAGTCAAAATCGAGCGCGAAGAAGCTATCACTGCATTAAGAGCTGAAAAAGCTACTGTTGATGGATGGTATAATTCCTCAACAAAGATCACTGAGATAATTAAGTCTCAGATTCCCCTGAGTGATAAACGTGGTCTTGGTTACAAAGCTGATACTCTAGAACCAACCACTGATCGTTCCATGCTCTTATTTGGAACTTTCGTATCCTCAGTCGCTGATACTTCATCCTCTCAGTGTTCCTCGTCTAGACCACCTATCCCTGAGGAAATTTCTACCTCTTCAAAAGGTAAAGAGAAAATGGTTTATCCAAAACCTATCTCTGTCTTTAAAGATAAAGGTAAAGGAATTGCTTTTAACCAAAATCCTTAGAAGGGTACCTTAGTACCTAAGCTGAATGCTTCTAAAGCTTTAGTGATTCATTCCTCTGGATCAAGGAATCAGATCTCTGGATCTACTCAGCGTGGATCTATTTAGCGATCTACTCCTAGAATCAGAGTGGATGTCTCTGGTAACAAATCCGAAGAACTGAATGTTTCTCCCATTTCAAAAGCCAACAGCTTACTTGGTGCTGGTACATCTAATTCAAAATCTAAAGCTCAGCATTCAAATAGTCCTAGAACTACTTTTAGTTATAGGAAATGTTATCACTGTGGACTCACTGATCATATTGCTAGTAAGTGCCCCACAGCCACCAAAGCTGAAAAGATTGCTAAGGTGAAGATCATTGCCCCCAAGGCAAAGAAGACCACTGAGGTTAAGAAATTAACCAAAGTGAAGACTGACAAAGCTGAATCTTCAAATGCTGCGAAGATTGCTGAACCTTCCATTCCAACTACTACCACTGACAAACGTCTACACATGGTTAAGTGGGTACCCAAGAAAAACTAATCTTCCTTTGTAATGCAGGTTAAGAAGGGTATCTGGTATCTCGATAGCGGATGCTCTAGACACATGACTGGAAAGAAAAGCATGCTCGCTGAATACAAGGAAGAGAAGGGTCCCTCTATGACTTTCGGAGGAAATGGAAAAGGACATACCCGAGGGTTTGGTGTACTCTCTAATGGTACAACAACCTTCAGAAGAGTCGCATATGTTAAAGGGCTGAAGCATAATCTCTTAAGCATCAGTCAGCTTTGCGACAAGGATAACAAAGTAATTTTCACTAAGGAATCCTGCTTTGTCACTGACAAAAAAAAGAAGATAACTCTCAGCGGTTATCGTTTGGAAAATGTTTATGTAATAAACATGGACTCAACAACCACTGAGAACTCCTGTTTCCTCTCAAAGGCCTCATCTGATGTCAACTGGCTATGGCATAAGAGGCTCTCTCATCTGAATTTCAAGACACTGAACACTCTTTCTTCAAAAGAGTTAGTCACTGGTCTACCTCAGCACTCATACGCCAAAGAGTCTTTATGTTCAGCGTGTGAGAAAGGGAAGCAGACCAAAGCAACCTTTAAGTCAAAGCAAGTCTCCTCAGTGTCATCTCCTCTACAACTTCTCCATATGGATTTGTTTGGCCCTGTTAACAAACAATCCATCGCTGGAAAGAAATATACACTGGTCATAGTTGATGAATTTTCTCAATACACCTGGGTTATGTTTCTCCGTTCTAAGAGTGACACCCCTAAAGAACTTATCTCTTTTGTCAGGAAAATGGAAGTCCTGAATAATATGACCGTTCGCTCAATAAGGAGTGATCGTGGAACTGAATTCAAAAACAATTCCTATGATAACTTCTTTGAAAGTAAGGGTATTTCTCACAAGCTTTCTTCAGTGAGAACACCGCAACAAAATGGAGTCGCTGAAAGAAGAAACCGAATGATCATCGAAGATGCACGTTCAATGCTCAGTGATTCTCATCTACCCACTCAGTTTTGGGCAGAAGCTGTCAACACTGCTTGTTTTCCTCAAAACAGATCGCTGATTGTCAAAAGATTCAAGAAAATAGCCTATGAACGTTTCCATGGGAGAAAGCCTTCAATTAACTCTCTTCACATCTTTGGATGTTAGTGTTTCATACAGAACAACAGGGATGCCCTTGGAAAGTTTGATCCCAAGGCTGATGATGGAATATTTCTTGGATATTCTTCTATCTCTAAAGCCTTCAGTTCAATCGTAGATGACAAACTGTAGAAGAAACAATCCACGTCACTTTTGACGAATCTCGTTCAGCAAATTCAAGACCATCTGCTGATACTGAAGAACTCAATCAATGGATGTTTTCTCATCTTGAGGACTCAGAAAGTATTCCCAATCCTCAGGTCAACATCCCTACCACTGATGATGATGATCCTACTATCATCCCAAGCATGCAGACAAGTGAAGCTGAAACATCTTGGGTTTCAGTTGTTCCCCTCAACACTATGCCTGCTTCTGAACCATCTATCTCAGATATCCCATCTACTTCTCAGCAATCAGGGAATGAAATGACATCTGAACCTTTTCCTCTTAACCTGAAGTACCTGAAGTTACTAAAGCCTCTTCTTCAGTTCCTCCAGAAGTTCAAATTGAGTCAGCGAATCATGCTCCGGCTCAGCAATGAACTATTAATCACCCAATTGATCAGATTCTTGGTGATCCAAATGCTGGTGTTCAGACTCGACGAGGTTCAGGTAACATTTGTTTATTTGTTAACTTTATTTCTTTGATTGAACCAAAGAAAACAGATGATGCCTTCAGAGATCCAAACTGGGTCAGCACTATGCAAGAAGAGCTGACAGAATTTGAAAGAAACAAAGTTTGGAAACTCGTTCCAAGACCATCTGACAAGTCAGTGATAGGCACTAAATGGGTCTATCGAAACAAGTTGGATGAACATGGAACTGTAACCAGCAACAAGTCTCGTTTTGTTGCTCAGGGATATAGACAAGAGGAAGGCATAGACTACGACGAAATATTTTTCCTAGTGGCAAGACTCGAAGCTATTTGTCTATTCTTAGCATACGCTGTTCACAGAGACTTCAAAGTCTATCAAATGGACGTCAAGTCAGCATTCCTGAATGGAAGGCTGAATGAAGAAGTCTATGTTGAACAACCTCCAGGATTCACTGATCGTAAGCATCCAGGTTATGTATATAAGCTGAATAAGGCACTCTATGGCTTAAATCAAGCTCCTCGTGCATGGTATGACACTCTTTCTACTTATCTCCATATTGAAAAATTTAAGCGAGGTAAAATCGATAAAACTCTATTTTTCAAGAAAGTAAAAAGGCCATATCATTCTTGTTCAAATATATGTCGATGATATTATATTTAGTTCTACTAACCCTGAATTATGTACTCGTTTCGCTGAAAGAATGAAAGTTGAATATAAAATGAGTATGATGGGTGAACTGACATATTTCCTTGGTCTTCAAATCAAGCAGAATGAAAAAGGCACTTTCATTCACCAAGCTAAGTATGTTAAAGATATGCTAAAAAGTTTGATTTAACTCAAAGCTCAGCTATGAAAACCCCAATGGCACCGCCGCTGACACTTAACAAAGATCCTTTAGGGAAGCCTGTTAATGTCACAGCATACCATGGGATGATCGGCTCTCTTCTTTATCTTACAACTAGCCGTCCTGATATTATGTATGCAACTTGTTTATGTGCACGATATCAATCTGAACCTAAGGAATCTCATTTGATCGCGGTAAAGCGTATTTTTCGATAACTTAAGGGTACTCCTAACCTAGGTCTTTGGTATCCCAAAGACTCAAGGTTTGATTTAATTGCCTATTCAGATAGAGATTTTGCAGGATGCAAATTGAATAGGAAAAGCACCACATGAGGCTGTCAGCTCTTGGGAGGAAAGCTGGTGAGTTGGACAAGTAAAAAGCAAAATTCAGTGTCCACCTCAACCGTCGAAGCTGAGTACGTAGCCGCTGGAAGCTGTTGGTCTCAAGTCTTATGGATGAGAAATCAACTATTGGACTATGACCTTCAACTCTCCAAAATTCCAATCTATTGCGACATCACTAGTGCCATCCCCATAGCAAACAATCCAGTGCTACACTCAAAGACCCAACACATCGAGATCGGGTATCATTTTATCAGAGATCACGCGATGAATGGTGATATAGAACTTCATTTTATTCCCACTGACTTTCAGTTAGCTGATCTTTTCACCAAACCTCTTGATGAGACAAGATTCAACTTTCTCATCAGCGAGCTTGGATTATTGAACCTAGAAGAATAAAATCTTCAGTGGTTAACCTTAATATCGTGGGTTATGTTTCTCCGTTCCAAGAGTGACACCCCTGAAGAACTCATCACCTTTGTTCGGAAGATGGAAACCCTGAACAACTTGACCGTTCGCTCAATAAGGAGTGATCATGGGACTGAATTCAAAAACAGTTCTCTTGATTCCTTCTTTGAGAGTAAGGGTATTTCTCACAACTTTTCATCAGTGAGAACACCACAACAAAATGGAGTCGCTGAAAGAAGAAATAGAACAATTATTGAGCAGAAGCTGTCAACAATTATTGACCAGAAGTTGTCAACAATTATTGAACAAAATGGAGTCGCTGAAACAATTATTGAGCAGAAGCTGTCAACAAAATGGAGTCGCTGAAAGAAGAAATAGAACAATGCTCAGCGATTCTCACCTGCCTACTCAGTTTTGGGCAGAAGCTGTCTACACTGCTTGTTTTACGCAAAACAGGTCGCTGATAGTCAAAAGATTCAATAAAACAGCCTATGAACTTTTTCATGGGAGAAAGCCTTCAATCAGCTTTCTTCACATCTTTGGATGTCAGTGTTTCATACTGAACAACAGAGATTCCCTTGGAAAGTTTGATCCTAAGGCTGATGATGGAATCTTTCTTGGATATTCTTCAATCTCCAAATCCTTCAGAGTCTTCAATCGAAGAAGACAAACTGTAGAATAAACTATTCACGTCATGTTTGACGAATCCCGTTCAGCGAACTCTAAACCGTCCGCTGATACTGAAGAACTGAATCAATAGATGTTTTCTCATCTTGGTGATTCAGATGATAGTCCTACTATCATTCAAAACATGCAGAATAGTGAAGCTAAAACATCATGGGTCTCAGCTGTTCCTTTAAACACTATACCTGCTTCTGAACCAAATGTCTCAGACATTCCATCTACTTCTCAGCAATCAGTGAATATAATGACAATTGCACCCATTCCTCTCTTGGCTGATACTCCAGAAGCTGCTGAAGCCTCATCTTCAGCTCCTCCAGTCCAGTATGAGTCAGCGTCTCACGCTCCGGCTCAGCGATGGACTGTAAATCACCCAATTGATCAAATTCTTGGTGATCCAAACGCTGGTGTTCAGACTCGATGAAGTGCAGGTAATATTTGTTTATTTGTTAACTTTATTTCTCTGACTGAACCAAAGAAAGTAGATGATGCCCTCAAAGATCCAAACTGGGTCAGCGCCATGCAAGAAGAGCTGACTGAATTCGAAAGAAACAAAGTTTGGAAACTTGTTCGAAGACCAACTGACAAAATAGTGATAGGCACTAAATGGGTCTATCGAAACAAGTTGGACGAACATGTAACTATAACCCGCAACAAGGCCCGTCTTGTTGCTCAGGGATACAGACAAGAGGAAGGCATAGATTACGACGAAACATTTGCTCCAGTAGCAAGACTAAAATCTATTCGTCTATTCTTAGCATACGTTGTACACAAAGACTTCAAAGTATATCAGATGGATGTTAAGTCAGCGTTTCTAAATGGAAAGCTGAATGAAGAAGTCTATGTGGAACAACCTCCAGGATTCTCAGATCCTAAGTGTCCAGGTTATGTTTATAAACTGGATAAGGCACTTTATGGCTTAAAGCAAGCTCCTCATGCATGGTATGACACTCTCTCTACTTATCTCCATATTGAACAATTTGAGCGTGGTAAAATTGATAAGACTCTTTTCTTCAAGAAAGTAAAAGGTCATATCATTCTTGTTCAGATATATGTTGATGATATTATATTTGGTTCTACTAACCCTGATCTTTGTACTCGTTTCGCTGATAGAATGAAAGATGAGTATAAAATGAGCATGATGGGTGAACTAACATAATTCCTTGGTCTTCAGATAAAGCAAAATGAAAAAGGATCTTTCATTAATCAGGGAAAGTATGTTAAAGATATGCTGAAGAAATTCGATTTAACTCATAGTTCAGCTATGAAAACCCCTATGGCACCACCGCTGACACTAGACAAGGATACTAATTGTATTCCTGTTGATGTCACGCTGTACCGTGGGATGATCGGCTCTCTCTTCTATCTTACAGCTAGCCGACCCGATATTATGTACGCAACCTGTTTGTGTGCACGATATCAAGCTGAACCTAAGATATCTCATATGACCGATGTAAAGCGAATTTTTCGATATCTTAATGGTACTGCGAACCTAGGTCTTTGGTATCCCAAAGACTCAGGGTTTGATTTAATCGCCTATTCAGATAGTGATTTTGCAGGTTGCAAATTGGATAGGAAAAGCACCACGGGAGGCTGTCAGCTCCTGGGTGGAAAGCTGGTGAGTTGGACAAGTAAAAAGCAAAACTCAATGTCCACCTCCACGGCTGAAGCTGAGTATGTAGCCTCTGGAAGCTGTTGTTCTCAGGTCTTGTGGATGAGAAATCAACTACTGGACTATGACCTACAACTCTCAAATATTCCAATCTATTGCGACAGCACAAGTTCCATCGCTATAGCCAACAATCCAGTGCTACACTCAAAGACAAAACACATCGAAATCAGGTATCATTTTATCAGAGATCATGTGATGAATGGTGATATAGAACTTCACTTTATCCCAACTGATTATCAGTTAGCTGATCTGTTCACCAAACCTCTTGATGAGACAAGATTCAACTTTCTCATCAGCGAGCTTGGAATGCTGAACTTTGAAGAGTAAAATCTTCAGCGGTTCACATTTGATCAGCGATAGGATAAAATCAACTTGTATAACCCATTCAATCATTTCTCTCTGAATAAACTTGATTCGCTGATATCAAGGTATGTTTTTCTCTCGCTGACAATCGCATGTGAAAGCAAGATTTCAAAACAAATTGTATCGCTGAATATCTCTTCCTTAATCAACGATACTTTGAAATTTCTAAAACCAACACTGATATTTCTATTCAGTGCTTTATGTTTTCAAAAGTGTCCCTGAGTTTTCAAAACCTCAGAGACATCCTATAATATGAAAGAACAGTTGTGACGTCATTACAACGTATAAGCCCCGGCACGTTCTTTTTCTGACACACGTTTGCACGTTTCGTTTACCATCCAATCAAATGCAAACACGTGTCCGTGTCATGATGAAAAACTTTCCCGCTCGAGTTTTTCTCTCTCTAATCTTACTATATAAACACTTTGTGGGTTTATATTTTTTCTTTTACGCGAAAAACTTCTCCTCCAAGCAAGAAAGAATTACTGTTGCATTTGTGCTCTCAAGTTTTAAAGAACTTCTTCTTCTTCAACGAACCATGTTAATAATTCTGTTATTTACCTACTTCTTAAACTTGTTTATGATCTTATTCTTTGTTTTTACAAGATCAAACAAAAGAACTTTTCAAAAATGAAATCATTTCTTTCATGGTTTTATGAACACAACCTTTCATGGTTGTTCTTCAAGTTTAAACGCAAAATCTTAAACTTGTTCTTCATACGTTTTTCCAGAATCCTAATTCTCAAAGGAAACTGGAAAACAAGATTTTTATTGGGTTTGCATTTCGTTTTTCAAAAACAAGAAAAACCCTAATCTTCATTAAGACATTTTTGTCTGAATGAAATGGACAAAATTCGAACCATCTTATTGGAAAATCTTTCCACATTAAGATTATTCTTATTTGTTAATCTTTGGTTGAACTGATATACAGAAATGGCATCTACTGACATTTCCACTGCCAAGAACACCACCGCTGAGAACACTGCTGCTGATGCTACTGAGGAATTGGAAATCATCAAGGCTCCTCAGGTCAAGTTCACTCTTGAAGAACTTGACTGGACAAAGTCAAATAACCTCTATGTGCTTCTCGAGTTTCCTCCTCGAAAGCAAGTCACAAATCTGAATGATGCTGTGAATTTCCTGAAAAATTGTTGCCTCTCCACAGCCCTGACCATAACTCCTCCTGCACATCAGCTACTGCTATCTCAGTTCTGGTATTCTGCCAGACACTCTCAGCTACCATTACCCAAAGACTCTTCAAAGACGATTGACTGCATCCTCTGTGATACGGATTATGGCACTATAAAAATCACCCCTGCCATTATCCGCAAAGCTCTGAGCCTTCCCTTCACCTCAAAAGAAAAACCTTTTGTTCCCTTCCCTGACCACAAGAAACACTCAGATAGGGAAGCCATCACTGCATTCTTCGATGCAATGGGCTATGTATGGGAAACTGTGAGGGACAAGAAGCCTGAGAAGAAGCTCACCCTCATCAAGAAGTCTAAAATGCCCAGCGAGATGAATTTCATCTTCGCTCACTTAATCAGCTGCATGACTGCAAAGACCGGCTCCTCTGATCAAGCCGCTCAACCTCAGCAAGCAATGGGATATGCTTTGCTGAAAGGTCTACATATTGACTGGGCATCGATAATCTACGATGATCTGGTACTCAGAGTAGACTCCGCCGCTGACCGATCTCCACGGGTTCCATATCCAAGATTCATCAGCGCCGTCTTCCAAACAGGCCTGAAGGACAACTACCCAAAAGAGGGTGACTTGAAACTCTCTCAGGTTGGCCCTAAGGTACTCGACTTCAAACCTGTGGAAAACGAGGTACGTCTTTCTACTCTCTTAACTCTTCTCAACCCTACTTCTTCGACTTCTGCAACTCCTTCAGCGGACAAACCCATCGCTGATACCCAAGCTGCAACCTCCATTCCTTCTCATAAAAGGAAACACTCCTCTACCCAACTTAGTTCCAAAAGAACTAAGAAAACCAAGGAGCAACCCCAGCAATCTCTTGCTGAAGACTCCTCAGCTCATCTTGAAGAGCTGAAGGAACGTCCAGTGGTACGCTCTGCTACAACTGAACAAGCCACCCATTCAATCCCAGCTTCAGCGTCTCTAAACGCTGAGGTTTTAAACTTGGAATCTACCCAACCTCATTCAGTCTCTCCACAGACTGAAGAAGTGATTCTCAGCGGATCCAACGCTGAACTCCGCACCCAACCAACATTCTCAACCTTCGCTCCTCCCTCTACTCAATTGGACTCTAATCCAGCTGTCACTGGAGCACCTGTCATTCCTCCAGAAGCTAAAGCTGATACAGGACCTGTAGGAACGTCCATGCGTATATGCACTCTCGCTGACGACATGGAACATTTTTCAGGTCACAGAAGTTTTGATGACTTCGTCGACCCTCCTGCAGGTATACACCAACCCATATACACTGTAACTGAACCCCAAACTTCTGAGCTTTCCTCTGTTCACAAGTACTTATATGTTACAGGTCCTAATTTGGGAGACATCAACGCCTCTCTGAAGACCATAGAGACGAAGCTGACTGGTCTCACCACTACTCTCTCCGACAACTCTGCAGCTGTAACAAACGCTGGAGAGAATCTCACAAAGCTGACAACAGTGGTTGAAGAGAAAGCCTCCAAAGCTGACTTGGAGAAGGTTGATAAAACTCTCAGCAACTTTGCCAAAGTTCTCGCTGACATCTACACAGACTACCTCGCCATCAAAACAACAGTTCACTCCATGTCCAGCGAAGTCACAACGCTGAAGACATCGGTTGGAAAACTAGAAGGAGAGATGTCTGCTGTAAAGACTGAAGTTAACACCTCAGTAAATTCAGTGAAGTCTGAAGTCTATGCGGGCAAAGAGATTGTTCAGATAGTGCTCGATCACCTGAACACCTCAACTTCTCAATTCACTCAGACCGATCGAGAGAATCTACAAAAGATAAGTCCTGCTATTACTGGCCTAGAAGACAGAGTAGCAGTGATTGAAGAGTATATGGGGGTCCCTGGCCAAGAAGACAGGGAACCAAAACCGACTACTGAATCATCACATTCCTCCCCACTCATCATGAGGAAGGGGGGAGAAGATATCTAAAGACCTTCCCCATGATGAATCTATCAGGGGGGAGAAGACTGAAGACCTCACCCTTACTGAAGAGGGTGAGAAGACAAATGAAGAAACAACCGCTGGACCTCAGGGAGATGAAAACCCTGAGGGAACCGAGAAGCTTACCTCTATATCTGAGGGGGAGCAACTCGAAGAAGAAGCTGAAGAATCTGAATCTGAAGCTGAAGATGAAGAAGCCATCGACTTATCTGATGATGAACCATCCTCTTCTCCAAAGAATGATGATGAAGACGATGATGATGATGATGACTCCTTTATCGTCAAGCCTGCTCAGAGGACTACAGTTCTTAAAGGGATCGTGATAAACGAACCTTCAGGGGAGCGGACCAAATCAAAGTCTTCAGCGTCTGAAGTTGACAAGGGCAAAAGAAAAGGTGTCACTGAAGACAATGACAATCTGACGATCTCGCTTCCAAAGCCAGTTTGTCAGGTACACTAAATCTTCCTTACACTCATCCCTCCTCTATCTATACACATTCAGCTCTCCTCTCCACAACTTCTATACACAACCACATTCTTTCTCTATCTTTGTTCTACCCAAGTTCTTACTTGTACGATCGTTGTGTTTCAGCTAGTCCTCTCCCCTGTTTGAGGATATCGCTGAAGTTCCTACAACTGCGACTTCACCAACAATAATCCCAGCTCCCAACGCTGAAGAAATAATCCCGGTCTTGGATTTGATCTCTGAGACAGATGAACCTGAAGAACAGATGCTCTCTCATACAAACAGACCTTCCTTGGTTCCTCAAAAACCAAGTGAAGAGGATCAGAAAAGAAGAGAAGAGATAATAAAGAAGTTCGAGGATCAGCGAATCATTCTAAAGCGTGATCAACTTCCTTCTATTCCTCCAAAGTTCAAACTTTCTCAAAAGGAATACAAGGATCACCTCAGAGCTGAACGTCTGATCGCTGAAAGAAGGGAAGTTGAAGAAAAAGACAGAAAACTCACCATCCGGTTTACTCAACAATCAGTGAAAGACCCCAAGCTGAAAAGAACTCCAATCGAAGTTCAACGTCAGCTATGGGAAGACGCCAAGAAGATCGCTGAGGAAAAGAGGATTGTGTCTCAATCTACTTTAGCCTGGTGCAAAGAAAAGGTACACTTCAGACATCGAACTTCCAAAATCAACAAGGTACTCATCGCTGGAAGATCAACCCTCAAAGTTTCTATCGCTGAAATCGAGATATTCAGAAAGAATGGACAGTACGAAAAATTCTATGCTGAAGCCATCACGAAGTACGGTCTCTCTGAATGGTTGGAGATCAGATTAGCCATCCAGAAGTCTCAGTCCAAGTACAAGGATCATGCTGAAAAGCTGATAAACAAACAGATCGACTTAGTCTATTCTTGTGTGGATATTCCTCCTCCTCCTCCTTACGAAAGTCAGAAAAGAAGGGCCTCTGCAAAGAAAAAGTCTAAATCTTTAGAAGATGGTCCTCGTATACAAAACGAAACATGTATAGGTTTTTCCCTTGAAGAAGTCCTTGGTCCAGAACCTGACCTTTCTGCACTTGACATATCTCTTCCTCCTGATGAGACTTTCATCACTGGGAAAGTCTTAAGCAAACCCTACGGGATATTCTTTATTGACTGGGATGGACGAAAGCGTTTTCAATGTATCTCTGAACTTCCCATCACTCCCATCCAACAGCTGAAAGATCTCATCTACTGGTGTGATTTCAAAAACGACATTCAGGCACGACATCTTAAACCCTTGATTTTTGAAGAAGCGCTGAACAAAAGAAATCAAGGAGCAAATGTCCCTGACTGGATGATCCCCACATCAAAGACCCTTGATGAACTTCTCATTAAGGAAGAACCTTTATAAACTGATAGGATCGCCTTATTCTTCTATTGTATCAGTTATTCTTTTATACTTGTAATTTATTTCGCTTGTAATTGTAATCTTTCCACTTCCTTTTGTAATCTGATTCAATGTTTAAAGAAAGATTTCAGCGAAAGTACTTTACTCCATCAGTACATAAAAGATCCCAGAAAACAGTAAAATGGACAAATATTTTATGAGTTCTTTTTATCCTTATATTTTCATTAAATAGCAATTTTCTCTATTGCTATGTCATAATCAAATAGGGGGAGATTGTTGATCCAAACCCTCAGTGATTTGATAATGACCCTCTCTTATATACTTAGTGAAAATTGTAAGTAAACAATATGTATCAGAGTTTCACTATCGCTGATAAGTACTGAGATCTTACAGTACCGCTGATAGGAACTCTCGCTCTTTAGATTAAACATTCAGCGAACACTGTTCACCATAATGCTCTGAGTCTGTTCAGTCCTTATGGTGATCGCTGATAAGTTAGTTGTTTACTTATGATCTCTGAAGACAAGTTTCACGTCAACATAGGTTCTACGCTGAAGTCGAAGATCAAGCTCAAGAACCAGCGACAAGTCTCCTAATGAACTGATGTGGATCAGCGAAGACTCATATTTGTCCACTCAGCGTGAAGTATCAAGTACAGGACTTCAGCTATCGCTGAACTTTATCATTCGCTGATATAGAATGAGAAACCGCTGAATCAACGAAAAGTTGATCATGAAGTCCTCTGTACAAAGTACTTTTGTCTTAACCACCCTTGCACGACTCCGTACGATATTTCAGAAAAAGAACCTCCTTATTGTCTGAAATCGTACAACCACTCTGATACTACACTGTTCAAACATGCGGCTACTAAGGTTATCAACAAAGGTCAATGACATACAACCAATCAGCTGCTGCCACGTGTAAAGTGTAAACTGCCATGCATTAAATGCATGCAGTATATAAGAAGAAGAACTCACTTCATTTTGAAGTAACTTGCTAACTCTGGACAAGTTCATCCTTCTTATCTTGAGATAGGTTATTATTAGTAATTTCCTTCTCTTTCTTAGTGCAAGAAACATAGTGTCCCAACTTGTTTAGATTTAGGTTTATCCTTAATCTTGTTCCGCAACAAGCTGTAAATTGTTAATGATTTATCAATAAACAATTTAGAAAAGTAAAATTTGTGTGTTTGTATTCACCCCCCCCCCCCCTTCTACAAACTTGTATAGCCCTTCGGGACCAACAGTGTGCCAAAGAGGTCAGTAAGAGTCCATGTGTCAAGATCTTGATTTGTTTGGAGTGACATGGACAATTGAAGCCATTCATCGTTTAAACTTTTGAGGAACATCACATTGTTCTCTTCATGGGTTTAGTGGATACCAGACTTCTTACACTTGTTGATTAAGGAGTTGAATCTGTGATAGGTGTTTTGGAGTGATTCTGTTGGCAGAGCATTAAAAGCATAATATTCATTTATGCATTGGGCTCTTCTGTTCTTTTGAGTTTTCACTTCTCCCTCAAATTTTTTCTCTAGTTCTATCCACAGATCATAAGTTGATTCACAAGCATCAAGAGATTGAAATAGATCATTTGGGATTGCCATAATGAGTAAACATTTGGTTTTCTTTCCCATATCATATTTCTCCCAATCTTGAAGAGGCCACTTGTCAATATCCTTGGGTTTGTCATATTCAGGTACCTCAAGTGTGGTAGGAGTTGCAGGTACCCTTAGAACAGTGACCATAGGGACGTATGGTGGGTTTTTTTATATGTGACCAGTGCTTCATCAACTCCATCCAGAAAATGGATCATACGAATCTTCCATTGAGGATATTCATCTCTCAAAAGAATTGGAGGCTTAGTTTGAGAACCAACAGTGAAAAAGGTGGTTGCATTTGCCATTTTTGAAGAAAATAGAGTTTTGAACAAAACAGGGTATGGGTACTGAAGATAATAGAGAAAACGATTTAAATATAGGACAGATTTAAAACAGAAGCGAAATCTAGGAAGAAAAGAGTTTTAAATGAACAACAACACACACTAGAAACATTTTTTAGGAGAAACAGTTCCTATAAGTGTATCAAATTCAAACAGGTTGAGAATGACACAAAAACAGGGGTTGTTCTTTAGAAATGAAGAACATGTCTAAAATCATTCCAAATAATCTACCAAAAGAGTCAGAATCATTGCAGAGACGATCCTTTGATATTGAAAATCAAATTTTGCTCTGATACCAATTGTTGATCCCAGATAGACTCAACAATGGTATGTCCAAACAGAAATATGCAAAACAGAGTATAAATGTTGTATGCGGAAGCGTTTTGAAAGCATAAAAAGGTTTGAACAAATTGGTAGATGTACACGCAGATAATGAAAGATAACTCAAATGATAACAAAGGATTGCTCAACAAGTCATCTTCATTAATCACAATAGAACAATGAGTTTACACGAAGAACACACACTTATTGTGTGGTTTTTCTCTCAATATTTCTCTCACTCTAGAAACTCAGGATGTGTGAATTGTGTGTTGCGTGCTTGAAAATGGCAGATAGTGCTCTCTACATATAGTGGTAGTGGGACGAGAAATAGTACATGTAAAAGGTTGTCACCCATGAAAAGGTGACACCTGGAAAGTTGGTGATCGTGATTGTACTATTGATCTTCAGGATCTTCGTACATGTAGAGGCACGTGAGAGGCACATGATCAATGGTCTTCAAATATGCACAAGTTTGTCTTCAAGAAGTTTGGCCACACAGAGGCTCTGTGGAGTTTCACAGAGGCTCTGTGGTCTGAGGTTGATCTTCAGGTTAAGCTTGACTTCTCGATGAATGATAGACAGAGGCTTCTGATCCGTGTGGAGAGTCTTGGTGTACCCGGCAGAGGTCTTTTGCGATTCTTGTACTTAGCCTACTTTTTCAATACTTCTTCGACTAGTCTATTGGAGCTAACACACATGGCACGTTTTCTTTTGTTCCCTAATTCACAACTGAAACTTGGTTTGATTCATTATGAATATGTATGCACATCCTCGCATGTCCGCATTCATTATGAATAACAAAGGTTGACGTTCATTCACTATTCATGATGAATAATACAGTATTCAGGATGAATTATACAACATTCAGGATGAATAATACACAAATTCATGAATCGTGTATTATTCACCTTGAATGTTGTATTATTCATCTTGAATGATACATTATTCATGATGAATAATACATGAATGACCCATGAAGGTGTGGAGATGTGACACACTCTATTTTGTTCCGCGATTCACAACCAAAACTCGATAGATTCTTTATTCGTCTCTATGGGTGTTGGGTGACGGTGATGAAGAAGGCGATGCCTTATGACGTTGAAAAAAGTGTTGAAGAAGGTGATGTTGAGTTGCAGACTTATGGTGTCGAGGTATTAGTCGAGGTGTTGTACACACTTGAACGTACATAAATATTGATAACGATTATAACACATATATAACATTTCACGTAAAAAACGGTTAAAACAATAACAAACAACTATATCAAGATGGATGTCATATCGAAGAGCATGAAATTCTCGGTTTTTTTATGTAATTTGTTTGAATAAAATGTTAGTAATTTTTAAGATAGTTTATTTTAAACTTTAAGGGTGTAAAAGATTTTAATTAAAAAAGAAAATAAAAAGTCAAATATGGTAAATTATCTTACTTTTTACCCCTAATAACCTTAATTAATAATTCTAGTTAAAAAAACTCTATTTAATATGAGTTATTTGATCAATAGAGATGGAGGGGGCGAGATTCGTCCTCACGTGCACAATGAAAATTGAGTTTTCATTTGAACTTCTCTCTCTCTCTATGTATATATATAGACTTAGGTTCGTGTAAGAAAAAAGAGGTGAGAAACGTAAGAAGGGATGGATCCTGATCTATTAGTGTTGATCTTCAATTAGGAATGGACCCTTGGATCTCCTTCTTACCATGACATCCTTTCTCACCTAAACCTAATCATATATATATATATATATATATATATATATATAGAGAGAGAGAGAGAGAGAGAGAGAGAGAGAGAGAGACAGAGAGGGAGGATCATGCGAGAAGCAAATTGATATGCGAGAAGGTGTTAATGCCAAAAATCGTCCAAAAGGATAACTTAAGGTTGATTGTGGAATTTAACAACTAAAGAAGGAAATCTTTTGACAAAGCGTGCGGCAAAGACAAAAATGTAAATGAGACAAAGAATTTGGTGACGCGGGAAAAACCTCAACGAGAAAAAAACCTGCGGACGACAATGATGATGTCGTCGTTGCACTATGGTCGCCAAACAGGGGCGATATCCTTATGTTCCAGGTGTCGATCGTACACTGATTACAATACAAATGAAAGAAAGACTTTAAATGTAAAGTAACAAGTATTTCGAATGTAAACACAATGTGCGTCGTGTGTAAAAACGAAGTGTCGTGCGTGAATGTCGGGCGTCGAGAGCGATCCTTCGAGGGAGAGTTCTTTGTTTTGAGTGTTCTTCTTAGTTCGGTTGATTCAAGATGTTGGAGATGAAGTGTGATGTTAGGTCTCCCAGGTGATGATTGAGCCTTCGCTTTTAAAGTCTTCGTATCATTCAATGATCTTCATAAATACTGGAATAACGGTCGTAACGTCTCTGGAATTAATGCCAGTTATGCTCCTCGTCGGTTATAGCCGTTGGTCATCAATGTCATTGATTCCTGCATTTAAACATTGAAAAAGTAACAGTATTATCCCATGTTAGTCAGTCGAGGTCACAAGGTTCCATACGACGGGAGTGTGAACGAGACGACGTCATGGTCGAGTGTCGTGAGGTGAATATATTTCGATTTCAATTATGATCAGAGGATAAAGTATTATGATTTTACCTTATTATGAGGAAGTGTAATAAATATTTTCCTTACCTTGGTCGTGGTCGAGACTGGTGAAATTTTATCCAAACAGTTTGCCCCTAAAATTTGAAAATAGAATGGCAAATTCAAATTTTAAATTTTGTCAGTCGGACGCTTAGGGTTGTGACACGTGTCGAAAGTTACCTTAGTTGCCTTGGAACTGGATCGGTCCAATTTTAACTAAGAAGAAGTCGAAAAGGGGATAAGATCATGACGTCATGCTGACGCACGATCATCGAGGGACTCGACCTGACACGATCGTCGAGGGACTCGACCTGACACGATCGTTTACATAAAGACGAGGGCGCGTGTCGATCATCGAGGGACTCGACCTGACACGATCGTTTACATAAATAGAGACCTGCTATGGATCCTTTCCATTTTACGCTTTTAGAGAGTTTTTAGAGAGATTTCTTCTTGATTTCTTGCTCGTTCTTCGTCGATACTCTTTCCAAACCTGTAAAAATTTATGAATCAGTTAGGATTTTCAAGGCTTAGAACACCTATTTAAGGTACGATTCTTCAGTCTTTGTATGCATCGTAAATCCATTGCTTGAAAGCCTAGGAAAAACTGGGATATCTGGGGCCTTTCAGATAGACAGACTTGGTTGACAGGGTTAGCAATGTCGACAGAGCCCAAAAGTACCATTCGAAATGAAGAGGATCTCGACGATTTTAGAAGTTTAGCGAAAATCCCTGCGGGGATTACTGTGAGCAAGGCCGGTAAGATTCGACCGGAGATGTGTCCCGAGGGGTACGTCGTGATATACGAGTACCCTTTCAAGATAGGTTTCCACTGGCCAAAGCATTTATGTGCGAGTTTGACTTGTCGCCAGGGCAACTGATGCCTCAGTTCTGGCGAGTTATCCAAGTCATCGAGCGTCTTACCTCGACTTGGGAGCCGCAGATGAATGTGACGGATCTGCTGATGGCGTATCAGGTCAAGAAGGACACATACCGTCGCTACAGCCTATTTTCGAGATACAAGGACGAGCGCAACTTGGTTTTAAAAATTGCGGTCAACGACTGCAGATGGAAGACCAGTTACGTACTCGTGCGGGTGGCGACGCTGGACACCGACAGTGACTGGATCAGGTCCGGCTGGAATATGGCGGGTGAGTTTCTAGCTTGGGTCGAGCGCTTTCACTGTATTTATTTGGTTGCTTTTCGATTAATCTTCTCCCTTATGTGTAGATATTAATTTTGACAAGGTAAAGCCCGACGATGACTACAAGGCTAAGGTTGAGAAGTTCCTGGAGTTTAGTGCTGATGACAGGCCGTTCGTCATACGCCATCTGGTAGATGAGGACGACGACTTGATGTTCTTGGGTGAACGCCTTCGGGTGAGACGGGAAGAAGGAGAGGACGAAGAGGAGGGAGAAGAGACTGAGGAGGAAGAGGAGAAAGAAGAGAAATAGGAGAAAGAGGAGAAAGAGAAAGAAGAGTCGAGGAGATAAAAAGAAGAAACGACTGGTAAGTATCCCTTCGCTTTCTTTTTGTTCGACCTAGTCTTTCCCTTCTCTCATTCGTCTAATAATTCTTTCTTTTGCCATACAGGAGAACCTCATGTGAATATGACGCCTGCAGTTTCCAAGAAGGCGGCTCAAATCGAACTAGCTCGCAAGGCGAAGGAAAAGAAGAAGGAGGCCCCGACATCTGGGTCGGGAGTCCTGAAAAGAAAAGAGGCTCTGACAATTGGGTCGGGAGTCTTAAAGAGGACGAGGACGTCTGTCCCGAAGGAACTGTCTTTGAAGACGGGCGACTCGTTGAGAGTCGTCGCGCCTGAGAAGGCAAAGGCGTCGATCGCATCTGTCGAGAAGACTTCCGACGCGACCGACGCAACGCCCGTCGACCCTGCGCATCTGGCAAAATCGAATGTATCCCCTACTGCCGCGTCGGCTCCCTCGTAGGCCGACAAGGGCAAGGGCGCGCAGACGGGAGAGGGCGAGAAAGAAGTCACGACGGTAAACTTCACGTTACCGTCAGATTTCTTGGTCGACAATGTCTTGGACAAGATGAAATTGTTCCCTCACTTAGGAAAGTTTCAGCTCCCCTCTTTCAGAGAGCGCTTCAACGGGGTTTATGTCGAGGATGCGGGGTCCCACGTTGCTGGACTAGCGTTTATGGTAAGTTTTTCTTTCAAAACTTGTTTATATTTTGTTGTTTGTTAACTTTGTCGAATGTTGTCCTTAACGATATTTATCGTATCTTTCAGACGTTCCAGTCTTCCTTGGCATTGCATGCTGAAACGACAAAGATAGAAGGCTTAGTGGCTTCTGCTATCAAGAGAGAAGATGCGGCACTGGAGAGGGAAAGGTCCGCTCTGGAACGTGAAGAGGCGATATCGGTACGACTCGACAATGCTTTGAACGAGTTGGAAGCCGTCGGTCATACGAGGGATGAGGTGAACTCTCGTCTAAAGCAGTCCCTATCTTTGATGTACAACCAAAGGGAGGAGCTGGAAGGGATGAAGGAATCCTTGGCTATGAAGGGAAAAGAAGCCGAGGAGTCCAAGTCCAAGGTGGCAAGCTTGGAGAAGGAGCTGAAGGATGAGACTAAGTCCGTCTTTGCCTTTGTTCGACTTACTGCACGTGCGGCGATCATGCAACGTCACCTATTGGGCAAGAATCGTCTGGCCTCGGTGTCGGACGAGCTGGACCTCTTCTACAAGGAGGTCGGGACCGAAAGAGATCTCGACTCGGATGACGAGAAGGAGGTCGAGGAGGAAGAAGGTCCCCAGGGCAAGGCGTCGGGCAAGGATGCGACCGACGCTCCTCCCCTGCCTTAGAAAAATATCTTTGTTATTTTTGTTTCCTGCTGCTTGACCGTTGGTGGTCGAGTTTTTTGGATGTAAATGACAGTTTATTCAAGGAATGAAACTTAGATCTCTTTTGAACTTGTGTCTTGTACATTTTGTGAATAAATACAACGACAATTGTGAAACTCGTTAAGTATAGAATAAACAAGAAATCGTGCGACTTAGGCATCCATTGCAACATAACAACTTAGAACACAAGTCATAAGACTTTTTAAATTGTGTTGGCAAACATAAGCACCTGCGACCATATCATTCATTCGGAACACGACATTCTTTTAAATTAAACAACTTATATATGATGGTCGTTTAGACCCTATGATCGTACAACTAGATCGTACGATGAACTTGAACCATGCGTCCTTATAATAGGATAATCGAGTTATAGACACGATCGCTTATGTCGTGCGATCCTGCGAACGTGTACTGATGTCATGTAATAGACTTAGTAACTTATGTCGTGTGATTCTACGATAAAACAATGTCAGAGGTTGGTCGTTGGTAGCTAACGACCCTCCGATGCTTAAGTCAGTAACCGTCGTGAAAAAAAATCGTATGAAAGAAGGAAAAGGACTTAGAAAAAATACCTTCTCAGATTCTTCCTGTTAAAAGGTGGGGGGGGGGGGGTATTTGCCCCTCGTCATTTATTACCCTATTCCTTCCAGGAGCAAATAAGTTTAAATGACGAATCGGCACTGAGTTTTTGGGAATTCTCGCCAAGGTCGGTGTCGATCGTGTTTTCGTGCGACCAGGCAAAACAGTCGGCCTGTTCCTGTAAGAAAGACGTTAGTTTGTCTCTAAGGTTAGGGATAGAAAGACGAACCTGTCAATACCTTATGATCAGGCCTTCCTTGGTCCAGGATGACTTCCTCGATCCATGACTGCTAGACGGCTTACTTCCGCGGCTTCAGGGTGGTCTTATAGCAGTCACGGGCGACTTTCGGCTCACTTTTGATCTCCTGAATTCCCCACGACGTAGGGAATTTTCATTGTCTGATGGTACGTCGAGGGAACGGCTTTCATTTCATGGATCCATGGTCGACCTAAGATGATGTTATAGGCCGACGCACAGTCGATGACGCTGAACTTGGTCTGCTTGTTGATTCCTCCTGCATAGACGGGCAAGATGATCTGTCCAAAGGTACTCGTCGCGTCTCCATTGAAATCGACTAAGGTTGTCGAGCGTCGGGTGATTTCCGATCGATCGATTCCCATGGCCTTGATGGTATCAAGGAAGATGACGTTTGCTGAACTGCCTCCATCGACCAAGACTCGCCAGGTTAAACAATTGCCAATCGTGAGTTGAATGATCAACCCGTCATGATGCTTGCGATACGAATCTCCGAGGTCATCTTGGTCGAACGAAATCTTCATGGCTTCTAGTTCTATATCTCTTTTGGGTCTTGATGAGCGTGGGATAGGCCGGTCGTCAGGTGCCTAGCTGGCGTGACGTTTGGCCGCAAAGTACGTCAGACCACATACGTCAGACCCACCAGTTATGCAATTAACGACCTTCGTGTGATCGGGGGTCGGCGGTCGATCGTCGTTAGCTGGAGTAAAGACGCCATCGATGATGTTGTTGAGATTACCCTTCGGGACGTGATATGTCAGCTCTTTTTTTAGAGTTATACAATTGTCCGTCAGGTGACCGTGGTCGACATGAAAGTCGCACCACTTTGATTTATCCTTCTTGCTGTCCTCCTGATCGGACTTCTTCGGCCACCGGATGGTCGTCTGGACGGTCTTCAGGGCCTCGACCAAGTCCTTAGTAGTTCCTTTGAATCCGTAAGAGGATATCTTAGGGTACTGAGAAAACTTGGTAGAGTTTGCGGTTTTGAACTCAGCCTTCATCTTGAACCGGACATTCGAGATTTGTCGCGCAGGCTCTCACTTGGATGCTGCTTTTATTTTGAATTCTGGCTTCTTAATACCAAGCAACCTCTTGTCGTCAGTGTGCTTACGACGAAAGGCAGCATCATCTTCTACCCTCATATAAGCAAGGGTTCTGGCTAGGACGTCTTCGATCGCGGTCTTGACGTCACAGTTACGGACACTGGTCATTTTTGCAGTGAACCTATTGAAGTAGCTTCGAATGGATTCATTGGTCTTCTGCACGACATAATACAGGTCGCTGGTCTGCTTCTCCATCTTGCTACTACTGGCGAATTGCTGGGAGAACTGCTTGACCAACTCAGCGAACGACCCGATAGATTTCGGTTTGAGGTTGATCAACCATTGGAGGGCAGGACCTATGAGGGTCGCCCCGAAACTTTTGAACATGCAGACTTCTTGATACATCTTAGGGATCGAGATTGTCCACATTAGCTTCTTATACTGCACAATGTGCTCCGTCGGATCGGTTATCCCTGAATACTTGGGCGTGAAGGCGGGGATATTATACTTTTTTGGGACGTCAACGGTCATGATCTTATCGATGAAAGGCGACGCCTAATACCCCGAACGAGGCTCGACGTCGACGGGCACAGCTGCCCCTGGCAGCTTAGCGAGCAAAGACAGGACGCGCTCGTTCTGATCTTCTAGCATTTTCAATCGTTGTGCGACGGGGTCATTAGGATCGGGGTTCGTGTTTGGGAAAAATTTCACCAGTCTCGACCACGACCAAAGCACTAAGAACATTTATTACACTTTTCTCATGTCAAAGTCAAAACGTAAATATTTTTGTCCTCTGACCAAAGCCGAAGTCGAACGTACCTCTCGACCTCGACCGTCGTGTAGAAACACACGACCTCGACCAACTAACGTATGATTCTTCTGTTACGTTTTCCTCGTTTAATGTAGGTCAAACGACATTTATAGCCAACGGATGAAACCGACAAAACAGTTATGAGCATTAAACTGCGAAGACCGTTGCGACCGTTACAGGAGGAATTCATGGACTCAGTAAATGCATTCGAAGACTATAAATACAAAGGCAAAGTCATCATTGGAACATCATCGAACTCCGAACTACACACTGCATACTCAAGAACACACAAAACAAAGAACTCTCTCTCGAAGAATCGCTCTCGACGCATGACATCCGCACACGACACACGGTTTTTACACACGACGCACGCTGTTTTTACATTCAAAACACTTGTTACTTTACATTTAAAGTATTTCCTTTCATTTGTATTGTAATCTCTGTACGATCGACACCAGTAACAAAGGACATCGCCCCTGTTTGGCGATCATAGTGCAGCGACGGCTCCCACAGTCGTCCATGGGTTTTTTCCTCTTTGAGGTTTTTCCCGCGTCACCAAAATCCTTGTCTCTTTTACATTTTCTGTCTTTAACGCACCGTCTTGTCGAACGATTCTTTTCTTTAGTTGTTAAGCTCCACAATCAACCTTAAGTTATCCTTCTGGACGATTTTTGGCATTAACAGTTCGCACCTGCCAACGGATCAACTCCCGAACTGGTGCCATTGCCGTACGACGAGCCATCGGCGTCCCCGTTGAAAGGGACAAAATATGGCTGCGATCCATTCTGAAACGGTTGGGACCCATTCTGAAATGGCTGAGATCCATCCTGCATGGGTGGCGGCCTTATATACTGAGGAGGAATCGTCCCGAACTGAGGATTTGGGTTGAACGTCCCCAGCTGCTGGTTCTGCATGAATGGACCCGGTCCTGGATTACGAACGAATGGAGCCGAACCAGGGTTATGGACGAATGGAGCGGATCCTGGATTCTGACCGAACGATCCTTGACTTGGATTTTGGACGAATGGTCGTGGACCGTTCTGCGGTCCGAAGGGATTCCTCAGCCGCGCGATTTCCTCAGCTGCTCTTCGACTTTGCTCAGCCATGGCATTGATTTGATTTCGCGCAACTTCCAATTCCTGATACATCTGGGCAATGACATGCTCTTGATTTCCGGGGGCTGCCATTTTCCTGAAACAGAAAACAAAGGAGACTACAAGAAACCGTTAGTAAGACGCACGTTTGTCGAAGATTTTCTCTAGATGAGGTCCCACGGATGGCGCCAAACTGTTAATGCCAAAAATCGTCCAAAAGGATAACTTAAGATTGATTGTGGAATTTAACAACTAAAGAAGGAAATCTTTTGACAAAGCATGCGGCAAAGACAGAAATGTAAATGAGACAAAGAATTTGGTGACGCGGGAAAAACCTCAATGAGGAAAAAACCCGCGGACGACAATCACTACAAGAAAAACATTAGTTAGTAACAAAAATTTTAGTGACCAGTTATTTTTTGGTCACTAATTACAACGTTAGTGACAAAAACATTGGTCGTCACTAAAATTTGGTCACTAGTATAAATATAGTGACAAAAACTAAAATTTGGTCACTAGAGTGGTCACTAATTTCATGCCTAAATTAAGATTATTCAAGTCAATCTAATTTAATGACTAAATTTGTGACGATTATGTTTTTCGTCACTAATATATTATAAAATAAAAGTATTAGTGACTACAAACAGTGGTCACTAAAATGAAAGTGGTAGTGAGAAAAAAATAGTGGTCACTAATCTCAAATAGTTAGTGTATTTGTGACTACAAATAGTTGTCACTAAGATAAAAATGTTAGTGACTAAAAATAGTGGTCATTAAAATGAAAATGGTAGTGACCAAAATATAGTTGTCACTAATTTCAAATAGTTAGTGACTAAAATTGTTTGTCACTAAAATAAAAGTGTTAGTGACTAAAAATAGTTGTCACTAAAATTAAAGTGGTAGTGACCAAAAAATAGTGGTCACTAATTTCGAATAGTTAGTGACAAAAAATGGTTGTCACTAAGAACTATTTAGTAGTTTGGGGCCGGATGAGGGGATACCCGCCCCAAACCCGTCCCGTTACCGTCGCTAATTTTAAAGATCTTGTGACGAAAAATAGTTGTAACTAAAATACAATTATATAAAAAAGCCCAATTAAGAAAAAATTACAGAAAAAAGCTTATTAATTAGTAACTGGGCTCGACAACCGGTTTCTCCGTCTATCTCATCGCCATCGCTCAGTCTCTGGAATCAAATCGATCAACGATTTTGAAAACATCGATTCGTGAACTTCACCACTTACACTCATCGCTTACACTCAATGAATTCGTATTTCGTAAATTTCACAGCTCGATGCTCTCGCCTGTTCTCATGCTCCGCCACGCTAGGGTTCTGGTTTTCTAGCTAATCACATCAGGTTGGTAACTGAAACTGATCCCGTTCTGGTTAGAAATTGCGCAATTAAGTCGCTTCCTCTGTCGATTTCATTTGGGACGCTAAATTGCCCTCCAATTATCAATATCTGGTCGATGAATACCTAATTAAGAACCATACAAATTGGGGAAACACGAGATTTATTCCCGATTGACGCATCCCGTTCCGTTTGACGTCGGCAACAAGGTTCGATTTCACCGATTTTTCTCTTCCTTTGACAAAATTACAAATTGAATTTGACCTAGTACCATCGATTTGTTGGATTTTGAATTTATTTTGTTGAATTGGATGTGCATAAAAATGTCAAAATTACAACATCGTGAATGATTTAGGGTTTATTGTTCTCTAGGGGATGCCACCTTTGTCCAAATAATGTTTGTATTGGTGGTTCCAATCATGCCAGATTTATCGTCCCAACATGGGTGGGAAGTCTACTCTTCTACGTCAAGTTTGTTTAGCAGTGATTTTGGGCTAGGTGAATTCATGTTATCATGTAAGATCTCTAATTCATATTTCTTGGTGATACTTAACCCTAGTTATGTTCCAGCCTTCCAGGTGGGAGCAGATGTGCCAGCTGAAAGCTTTAAGATGTCTCCAGTTGATCGTATCTTTGTTTGGATGGGTGCCAAGGACCATATAATGGCAGGCCAGAGTACATTTCTAATCGAGCTTCTGGAAGCTTCATCTATGCTGGTGAGTAATTTTTTATTTGTATATAAAGAATCCTTGTGGCATAACCTCTTTTCTCAATTCTTGATTAGAAAAAATAGCATACAATTAAGTTGCCCTTTTGATATCTAGTTATCTTGTCATGTTTAATGCAGTCATCAGCAACCCATAACTCACTTGTGGAATAGTTGTAGCATCACTAGAAGAACTAGTGTTGCTTGACCAGTTAGTGCAACCTCTTGCATCAATTTCGTTCTGGATTTTTGATACAGAGATTGATACAGAGATAGAACCATCTGGGATAAATGTTTTCCTCCATTTTAGGTACTTGAGAAATTGATCTGCACCATTTAGAAGTCCCCCAAAAAACCCTCTAGTTTTTAAGTTCTCTAGACTTCACAAACATTTGACAAATTTTGATGCATTAGGTTATCTGAGCTTGTTTGAATTTTCATGACTGACAGAGGGATTTATATAATTATGTTGCTTCATCATCCAATTAAAAAGTAGAATCAATTCCCATACAATTGTCGAGAAGAAAATGCGAATTTGAGCTGTGGGAATTACATATATTTTTCATTTTTTTTCTAGAACCCTCGGCCTTCCAACACCTGACGGGTTTTATAACTGTTTCCAGTGAGTATTTATAAAAATTAAGCATAAAGTTTGAAGGAATTTGTTAGTGGTAAGAACATAAAGCTTTGATTACTTAAATAATTTTAGTTGACTATAGTATTGGCATCCAAATTTAGCACTGATGCAAATTCAGGGTGTTCAATATCCACATTCAGTGTTCCACTCTTATACATATTTTTGAATGATACAATCATTTCATCAATATAATGTGGTTGTGTATTTGCATCGTATTTACATACCCTCGTCAATATAATTGTTTTGAATCAGTTTCATCAAGAACTACAAGTACACAGAACAATTCTCATGCTTCAGTGTCTCTGTTTTGAATTACAATTTTTGTTAAGCTTTTTTGATTGGGTTTTCAAGCAGAAACTCATGTTCGGTTGCCTTTTGCAGGTTAAAGAGAATCCATCTGGGGCTTTGACTTCACTTGTTTTCTTGTGTAGAGCTATTGCTAGCTGGCATGTAAGTTTCATTTTTGTTATTCTCCTATTTACTACCAGCCTTTTATACCAAAATAAACAAACACATCAAACCACTTTCATACTTTTCTTTAATACTTATTTAAACAAACAAATTATCGTTTACATGTTTATGTTCTCACAATCATATATATCTAGTACATCATTTTAGTTCAATTTAGTGAAAGTAAATGGTCAGTTGAGACAAGAGGACGTGAAAAGAACATTTCGATGGAGGAAATTAAATCTTTGGAACTATTATGAATGATTTATGTTAGTATTAGTATATGTATGTGTATATATATATTTTGTTCTAGTATGTAATAGAGTATGAAATTAGCTTGGATGTGTTCTATCTAATATGCGTATCTTAATAAAATAGTTTTTTTTTCTTTATATATATATATATATATATAGACCTATGCTTGCCTTTTGTTTTTGCAGGAAATAAGAAGCGAGGAGCTACACAATGAAGTTTCGCAAGTGCTGCTTGGTTATAAGCAAGTATGTTGTGCTTCTTTCGCCTTGAATGTAGCATTATTTTGTTTCCGTGGTTGATAAAGCTTCATGTTGTATATCATTATATTGTGCTCGTTAGCTATGGTTTATTAAAATGGCCAGTGTGCATGAATATGATTGATAAGAGGTTGTTTTCGACTGTTGACGGATGCTGAAGAATGGAGTATGGGAGCAAAGTATGTTGGCATTGGAGCCACCTCTAAAGGAGAGGCTGTCCATGTACAAAGTATAGTTTGTGGTTGCTTCATTTTAACATGCAATCTTTTGGTCAGCCTGTTCATTATTTTATCTTCCATCTTTGAATTTGGGCCCATATGGCATTTTTTTTGTCAGCCATAAACTAAACAGATATATAACTTGCAAGCAAGGTTTTAAAAGGTGGAATCGGGCCTCGAGGCGTTTTCCTCCAATGAGGCGAGGCGTAAGCCTCGAGGCGATCCGAGGCGTAAGCCTCGAGGCGTGTATTTATATATATATATATACATAATTCCATAGCAAATAAAATTGATAAATACTAATATTAAGCAAAACATAATTCCATGCCAAGTTTTAAACGTCATAAGTTCACAAAATTACTAGTCATAAGTTCACAAAATTACTAGTCATAAGTCTAAAAACATAATAATTTACAACTTATAGTTCCCCGTAACATGATCAAATTGCATAGCTCCGCCATATGAAGAGAATATGAAGAAACAACTCAGAAAAGTGCAGCTTCTTGAGAGAGTAAAATGTGAGAATAGAAGAAGAAAAAAAATGGAGTTTGATTGTAGGAGAAACCGAGAGAGAAGTGAAGAAGATGGTCAGCCCCTTTATTTCTTCTAGAGAAGATGAAAGGACACCCCAAATAGACATTTTGTACTTTAAAATTAATAAAAGTACATTTGCTTTTTGACTTTTTCTACTTTTTTAAAAGACAAAAGATAACTAAGTACAAGTTACTTTTTAAACACAGAGAAAAAAAACTCAGTTAAACCAAAATATAGAAAAGGAGCTGAGGCTTAAGCCTCACCAGCGCCTCACGCCTCACCGCCTCACCGAACCGCCTCAGTCATCAAGGCGTAAGCCTCGTCCAGATCCCTGAGGCTTAAGCCTCAGAAGCGGTTTTGGACCGCCTCGCCTCGAGGCGCGCCTCGAGGCTTACGCCTCAAACGCCTTTTAAAACCATGCTTGCAAGTTTGGTTTGAATTATTGCAGTGTTGAAGCTCAATTCATCTGAGGAATACATGGATAGATTTCAAGTCTGAGGAATACATGGCTTTTGTGAGGTTGGTTTTATTTCATTCACGCGACGCACAACTGCACATAGAATCATACATTTAATTATCCACATTTAATTAGTAGGCATTGAATTGCATTACTGTGCATATGCATGTATTTGATGACCGGTTAAAGAAATGAAATGAAGCTGCTTTGATGTCCTATTTACTTGTTACAGATAAAAGAGGGGAATTGGCACATTGAAGATCTTGGGTTGCTGTAATTTTAGATGCTTCTTTTATAAATTTGTATAGATGTAAGGATTCAGTGAAACGTTATGGTTAGTCGTTAAGTGATTTAGTGATAATAAATTGATATAACTTTGACATGTTTGTTTGGATCAAGATTTATATTTTTTTGGATCAAGAATTATACTTTTTGCAAATGAAATTAATTTTAGATTTCTATATCTACAAATTAGCAGGTTTTAGTTATATTGTAATAGCAATTACGGTATAAATTTATGACATTTTTTTTATTAATTTTTTATAATTAGTGACCACATTTTTTGGTCACTAATGAAAGTTAACGGGCATTGACGGAGCCGTTATCTTGACAATTAGTGACGACTTTTATTAACTTAGTGACGAAATTTAGTGACCAATTTAGTCGTCACAAACATAGTGACCACTTTAATTTTGTCACTAATTAGTGACCATTTTTGTATTTGGTCACTATTGTAAATTAGTGACGGACCTTTAGTGACGAAAAGTGACGACCGAAGTTTTGGTCACTAAATGACCTTAGTGACCAATTTTTGACCGTTAGTGACCAAATTTTTTTTGTCACTAATTACCATTTTTCTTGTATTGAATGATGATGTCGTCGCTGCACTATGGTCGCCAAACAGGGGCGATATCCTTATGTTCCAGGTGTCGATCATATAGTGATTATAATACAAATGAAAGAAAGACTTTAAATGTAAAGTAACAAGTATTTCGAATGTAAAAACAATGTGCGCCGTGTGTAAAAACGAAGTGTCGTGCGTGAATGTCATGTGCCGAGAGCGATCCTTCGAGGGAGAGTTCTTTGTTTTGAGTGTTCTTCTGAGTTCGGTTGATTCAAGATGTTGGAGATGAAGTGTGATGTTAGGTCTCCCAGATGATGACTGAGCCTTCGCTTTTATAGTCTTCGTATCATTCAATGATCTTCATAAATACTGGAATAACGGTCGTAACGTCTCTGGAATTAATGTCAATTATAATCCTCGTCGGTTATAGCCGTTGGTCATCAATGTCATTGATTCCTGCATTTAAACATTGAAAAAGTAACAATAATATTGCATGTTAGTCGGTCGAGGTCGCAAGGTTCCATACGACGGACGTGTGAACGAGACGACGTCATGGTCGAGTGTCGTGAGGTGAATATCTTTCGATTTCAATTATGATCAGAGGATAAAGTATTATGATTTTACCTTATTATGAGGAAGTGTAATAAATATTTTCCTTACCTTGGTCATGGTCGAGACTGGTGAAATTTTACCTAAACAGAAGGCGAGAAGGAATATGGACCACAAAATCCATTAGTTAAAAAAATACCATAAATAAAAAATTAAAAATAAATTTAGAGATTAGGATAATTACCATTTTAAATTGGATAAACTCTTAAATTTTCATTATATCTTTTAGATTTATTTATATTTTAATTTCAATTAATTCATTATTTTTTTAATTAAGTTTTATGTAATAAAAAATCTAGATACACTATTAATAAAAAAAATCACAATTTAGATCAAATATCACATATGATATCCATAATCAGTTTATTATTGCTTTTCACAATTTTTTTCTCCTTTTTTTGGATCTTGAATTACATGTGATTAACTTAAGTTAACAAATGATTTATTACGTATCACATATGATCCACTATATGTGAATTTTGTACGTGTCATATTATCACATGTGATTATGTATATTATCACATGTGATTATTGTAGATATTTTAGTTAATCATATGTGATTATGTATATTTATATTAATAGATCTTTTTGTAATGTAAATATCATCATATGTGATTATACGTCTTTTATATTCAGAGGTATATTATCATATGTGATATATACAAAAATTCACATATTCGATCATATGTGATACATAACAGATAATATAGTAAACGAAGTTAATCACATGTGATTAAAAACGTGGATCAAAAAACTAGATATAAAATGATGAAAAAGATAATAAATTGATGGTGGAAATCACATATGATATTTGATGAAAATTATGATTTTTTAATCAAAAGTGTATCTAGAAAAAAAATATAAAAGTTGATAAAAATATGAATATATTAAAATTAAAAAATAAATAAATTTAAAGGATATATGAGATTTTAAGGATTTATCCAATTTAAAATGATAATTATCCTAATTTTTAAAATATTTTTTTATTTTTAATGTTATTTTTTAAATAATGAAGTATGTGGCCCACATTCTTTCTCGCGTTCTCGTAAATGGACTGTCTTCTGGTTTGAACTTTCCCATATATATATATATATATATATATAAGGAGCTTCAAATGTAAACTTTTTTTTCGTGTAAACCGTGTAAACTCTCGAATTTATAGGTTTTTTTGATGAATTTTTTTTATGGAATTGTTTATTTTGATTAAATTGTTTCATATCAATAATTTCTTGACGAATTGTTTTTGCGAAATTTGTAGTTTCATAGGTGAAAACGAAAAATGTATGAAACAGTTCATAAAAATGAAAAAAACCTATGAAACTACAAATTTCATAAAAAAAATTCGTCAAGAAATGAATGATATAAAACAATTTCATTAAAACAAACAATTCCATAAAAAAAATCATCAAAAAAACCTATGAAACTACAAAGTTTACACGATTTACACGAAAAAAAAGTTTACATTTGAAGGAGCCTCTATATATATATATAATATTGATATACGACAAAAGATACACTCACTTCTCATTATTAGTGAGGCTTGAAACCATAACATCCGTTTGGTCCTATAAACCATCTTCGTGGATGATTCTAACCCTTCATAACTAAACATACATAAGGATACATAAGGATGGTTATCTGTTTCAAACTTCTTGATGTCATTTTGTAGTCAGATTATGAAAGACATTAAGTGAAAAAGAAATAAAGCTACATTAAAGGATCATCCATCAATCTAATTTCAGCATTAAAGAGGTTGTTTATTGATTCATCCACAACAATTAAAGATAGTTTCACCTAATAGTACATGCCAACAAGTAAGTTTTCATAATACAGAATAACTGATTAAGCATAATTAATGATCATATAACAAATTCGATGAATCATTTCCACATTTTGTGCTTCCCATACATCCCCCGATGCTTCCAGCGCTTGCCAAACTTTGCATGCTTGAACTTACCATGCTTATAACGACCATGGTGATGCCCGTAGTATCCATAACCATGAGAACCGTATCCATGAGGTGTATGGTGAGAACCACATGCAGCAGCCATTGCCGCTGCACCTCCAGCAAGGAATGTTCCGAGCCCGTGTTTGTGGCCTCCATGCACTAAACAAGATTTAGGATTTTAGAACAGCAATCGAGAGGCTACTTGTGAAACGCAGAACAGTAACACAAACGAAAAGTAAATACACTAGAACGATTGAACGAAATTGGTCTTTTAAGACGTCCAATTATCATAATTGGGTGTCCTAACGGAGTACTTCCTGTGAATTTAAGTTTATAGGACCAAAAATTGAGGTCCTATCAAAAGATATTACAATAAGACGAAGTTAGACGACTTAACAAGGTATATTGACAAGGTTGAACGATATAATAGGACATAAAAAGTAAATCATTATATTAACTTTTTTATTAGTCATTATAATTAAGCCGGAGGTTCAAGGAAAAACCTAAAAAAATGAAAAACTGAGGAACACCCTGAACCCTCCATATGGATGGTATGCACATGTGCATACAAGTAAATTAAGTTGTTTTTTGGTTTTTATGCACGTGTGCATATTACAAATTACTTGTATGCACAAATGCATATCGTCCATATGAAGGGCTACTAGGGTGTTTCTTAGTGATCCACTTTTTTTTTAGGTTTCTCTTGAACCTGACCCTTCATATATATATATATATATATATATATATATATATATATATATATGTGTGTGTGTGTGACTTTCTCATATGAAAAAGTTAAAATTCGTTAGGTCGTCTAACTTTATCCTAATAACTTAAGGTCACATTAAGGACTCTATTAGAACGCATGTGTCATGAAAGACACATTTTGTTGTCGTGAAACTTAAGTTAAGATAAGCCGTTGAGCTAACCTGGATAACACGCAGCCGATGGACCATGATAGGGTGCGGAAGAGTAAGCAGCAGGCCGAGGACAAACATATGGTGGTGGCGGATATCCACCATGAGGAGGATAACCAGCAGGTTGTGAGTATCCTCCAGGAGGAGGATAGGGATATCCTTGAGGAGGATATTGTCCAGCACCAACAAGATGAGAAAACAATCCTTTATTCCCATTATGTCTATGGTATCCATCACCCATCGCTTTTCACCTTCATCAATATTAAACATCCAAGTAGAATGATGATTAGTTACTAGAATAAATATAAACAATCACTGCAAGAAAATCACGTTTACAACAAAATTGACTTTATAGGATGTCTAAAATAAATAAATGTTCTAATAGAGTGTTTTGTAGGACCTTAACTAAAGTGTTACAATAAGTTTATAGAACGCATTTGAGCGTCGTAACAAGGTTTTTAGGAAAATTTCAAAATAAAGTGTCACATTAGCTAAGTTTATAGGACACTTTTGAGAAGTGTCGAATAAACCTAATTTTTTAGAGGACACTTGACAATTTTTCAAATAGTGTCGTATAAAATAGTTAATAGGACGTTTTATTTGAAAAATATTCTAAAAAACTTATGACACCCAAAAATGTCCTATAAATTTTTTGTAACACTTTTAGATAGAACTTTTTTTTTGGTCCTATAAAATACTCTATTAGGACGGTTATTTATTTTAGGCGTCCTATAACTCCATTTTGTTGTAGTGAAGACTGTTCTAATTATAAACACTTGTATGTCCTATGTAAAATTAAGTATTACAATAAGTTATAAAACGTTTTTAAGAGTCTTAGTTTATAAGGTTTTTAAGACAAGTTTGAAATAAAACATCATATATTTTTATGTGACATTATTTAAAAAATGTCTCATATATAACACTTGTCGTCGATCAAAAGTGTTATATGACAATGAAACTTTATTTTAAAAGCGTCTAAAAAGCGTTTTAAGACCTCTATACGTCATATAAATTTATTGTAACACTTTTAATCGGGACGAACAAACTCTATAAGCAGCATGTTTAGTATTTTGTAAACCTTATTTTGTTATAGTGAATTCTGGAACTTAAACACACAGTACACAAACTTATCAACAAACTAACACTTGGAACTACTTACTATATATGCATGAAAAGGGAATTATAGCTACAGATTGTAATCACAATTAAGAGGTGGCTATTAGGATTAATCTAAGCTAAAACAGATGAGATCAATTAAATGGATGCATGATTACTAACCCAATTGTGTAGTTAAGTTTTGCTGGTTTTCTTTGTAAAATCGATGGCAACTGCAAGAAAGACACTTAGAAAGGGGGTTGATAATATAACTGGGAAGGCAGGAGAACCCATCTATATTCCTTTCACGCGTTGCTTAGACGCTGCCATATTTTAATATGAATTAATTAACATGTAATTAATATTTTAATAAATATTTATATTCATGATAACACAAAACTATTTATTAAAGATTATCACTACAAAACAAAGGGCCATTTCCGCCGGAAATTCGCCCGATCATTTTTTCCCAAATTAACAAATTTGGTAATCAAAAAGTAATTATGCTAATTTTCGGCGGAATATTCCGCCGAAAACACTTTTATTTCATATTTTTTTAATAAATGAATAAATAAAGGATTCGACGAATTAGTTCGGTGGATATAAATATGTATTTTTACTTTTAATTAATTAATTAAGAAAAAAACTTTATTTCCGACGGATACAAATATATATTTATTTATTTTATATTTATAAAACCATTTAAAAAATATATAAAACCATTTCCGACGGATTTCCGGCGGTTCTTAATTAACAAAAATAATTATTTAATATCCGCCGGAATCCGCCAGAAATGTTAATTAATTTACGGTTAATCGTTATAAAATTATTAATTAACTAGGAAATTTAAATCCGTCGGAAATCCGCCGAAAATGAGATCCTTTTTATTAAAAAAAAATCGGCGGATTTCCGACGGAAGTCGACGAATTTTGACTTTCTTAATTTCTGCCGGAAATCCGTCGGAAGGATTCCGACAGCCTATGATCCGCCGAAAATTTCCGCTGGATTTGGCCATTTGTTTAGCAGTGTGTAGACTTACATATATTGTATCACTAATTTTGTTCTATTATATTTTCATTATTAACTATTACTTCGTTTTAAGTTTAATTAAATAATCAGACATTGATTTTATCAAATTATATATCAAGCCAAATGTTGTATTCTTATAAAGTAATTTTTTGAGTTAAACGACGAGTAACTCTATTTTATTAATTTGTGTTGTCTTAATTTTAACGTGAGGTTTAATTTAGGAAAATTAATTAAAATACACAAAGTTTGACTCTGACTTATCAAAATACCCACTTTCTTGCTGAGTTTACCTAAATACCCAAAGTTTCCGCGATAGGCCCTGCGATCGCGGGCTAGGGCCTACGTGGCACACCAGCTGGGCCAAAGTGTCCCGCGGAGTCCCCCCAACTATGACCGCGGTGACACTTTTGGTCCCTGTCCGCGGTGGTTGCCTGCGATGGGCCGCGATGGGCAAAAAAAATTACATTTTTTGTCTTTTTTTGTACGAATCTTTGCATGCTTTTACTGTTTGTTTCTGTTTTTTTTTCCACAATTATTGTACTTTGAAGACCAATTTGTGGTTGAAATTCACTGGCTTGTTTCATCAATGTTGAATCATTGTACTTGGAATACCAATTTGTGGTTGCAATTCATGTTGGTTGTTTCATCAATGTTGGTTGTTTCATCCATAAATATCAGTAAAATGCAATCCATAATTCACACCCATTCCATACTTCTTTCTTGCTTTCTTTCTTCAGTATTTTGTTTTTGAGATACTACTGAAAAAATGAGTTCATCTGTTGCAAAAGCTAAGATATTTTTCTGTTTCGATGGTGAATGGGTGCAAGACAACAATGAGTGGAATTTTGCTTATAAATCTAAGCATGATGTAAAATTGTCAGTAAACTATACTTATCAGAAGTTTGTTGCATACGCCCTGCAAAAATGTGGAATCGACCCTTCCGCTGTTTGCAAGTTAGTGTTTAAGAACGGTGATGGGTTATTTGTGGAGTTATCCAACGATGGGGATTTCTCTGGTTTTCTGCACTTTGCAGCCGAATCAGAAAGACCGCCATTACTTTTTGTGTATGCCGAATCCTCGGTGTGCGACGAAGACGATGACGAAGGTGATGACGACGGTGATGACGACGGTGACGACGACGGTGACGACGAAGGTGATGACGACGCTGATGACGAAGACCTCCAAATGGAGCAGCCTGATTATGTTCCGGAGACGCAACAACAACAACCACAAGAAGGACGCTGTGCTGGAGTTGCTGATGACGAAACCCATGTTTTCAAAACGGGTAATGATGATATAGACAGATCAGATACCGATAGTGATGATCACGAAGAATATACCCCTAGTAATAAATCATTTAGTCAGTTAAATGACTATTTTGATATGCCCCCTATTCTTCCAGACCAGAATACCCATACACAAACCTACGAACCTACACCTTATAATCGCAGTTTAAGGTTAAAAGTAGGTCAGATATTTGATTCGAAGTATCACTTGGCAAGTCAGGTCGGACTTAAGTTCATGGAAGAGGGTTTCGAAAGTCACACGCCGAGATCCGACAAAGGCAGATACGTAGTTGAATGTGCGAGAGAAAACTGTAAGTAGAGGATGTATGCGATTCCCGAGGGAGAGAAAGGAGGGGCGTTACTTATTAGAAAGTTGCACGACGTACACACTTGTACGAGCACGCAACTGAATCCCAAACACAAACAAGCCACCAAAAGGACTTTGGGTGCGATACTGAAAGGCAAATTTCTTGATGCTAGCAGGTCATTGCGTCCAAAGGACATCATGGACGATGTACACCAGCAGTTCGGCGTCACGATTGGTTACCACCAAGCTTGGCGTGCGCGATGCATGGCACTGCTATTGGTGAGAGGCACGTTCGAGGAGTCGTATGAACGACTCCCAGCATATTTATATAATTTGCAGCTGCAGAATCCAGGTACTGTCACCCAACTAAGGACCGATTAAAGACCTTTATTCATGACAAATTAAACAACAACATACAAACAGGAAAGGAACGAAACAACAATGTCAAACTGGAAAAGTACAAAACAACAACACATAAACAACAAAGTACTAAAGCAACACCCGTACCACCACCTACTCCAAAATTGTTTTAGTTTGATCAATCCAACTTTGCTTCTCGCTTACCTTCGCTTGAAGAATTGCGAAGTCTTGCATAATGTGGTGAATTTCTTCTTTTTCTCGACGAATACGAGCCTCCCTATCTTTTATATCCCCTTTCATCCTTTTGATCTCCTTTTCTTCCACTTCGATCCTTGTCAAGTGGACATTCTTCCTGGCGATCATCTGTTTCCACTCTTCTGTCAGTTGGTCTATCTCCTTTTCCTTTGCTGCTATCGCCTTCTGGAGTTTAGGTGGCATTCTTTCAGGCGTAGACGATGGGTTAGATGACGATGCCATTTGTTTACTGAAGAAAGAAATCAAGAAACAAAGCAAGTGAAAGAAAGCAAGAAAGAAGGATAGAATGGTGTGAATTGTGAATTGCATTTTACTGATATTTATGGATGAAATCTCAAACGTGCCAGTGAATTTCAACCACAAATTGGTCTCAAAGTCCAATAATTGTGGAAAAAAACAGAAACAAACAGTAAAAGCATGCAAAGATTCGTGCAAAAAAGGACCAAAAATGTAATTTTTTTTGCCCATCGCGGACAACCACCGCGGGCAGGGACCAAAAGTGTCACCGCGGTCATAGTTGGGGGGCTCCGCGGGACACTTTGGCCCAACTGGTGTGCCACGTAGGCCCTAGCCCACGATCGCGGGGCCTACCGCGGAAACTTTGGGTATTTTGGTAAACTCAACGAGAAAATGAGTATTTTTGTAAGTCAAAGTCAAACTTTGGGTATTTTAATTAATTTCCCTTTAATTTATGTTGTAAAAATTTGCAGCACAACATGGTCGATTTTAATCTAATGGGATTGTTAACACTTTCAATATCAAAAGAGTCGAAAATTACAAGTGAGATTTATTCTAATCTAATGATTTTAAGGTTAATAGACGGCATTTTCTGTCAATAATTGACGTTTTTGACACAAAAAAAGGGTCGATCGATCAACAAGTATTTATCGAAAAAGTACGGAACCCGCGGATTCAACAAAAAAGTTATTTCCCCCTAAAATATTGGTGCATGATTACGGTTCTTTTTTATTGTATCTTAATTATACGAAAAAGGATGTTGAATAAACATGCCACTAAATGAAATGTGTTAGGCCATCCGTACCCCAAGCGGGATGGGGCTCGGGATGGTCTGCGGGATGGCGGGGATAGGCTACGGCTCGGGATGGTCTGCGGGAAGGGATGGAATCCGGGTTCCCCATCCCGTTTCATCCCGGAGGGTTTTTAAAAAAAATTAATTTAATTTTTAAAATCATGCCGTTGAACGGCTCTTTGTAAAAAAAAATCTCAATTTAATCTCACTATATATTTAACCCTCAACCTCTTATTTCTCACACCTATCAACCTCTTATTTCTCACACCTCTCAAACTCTCTCAAATTCTCTCAACCTCTTATTTTTCACACCTCTCTCATCATGAATCCAAACACAACACCTACATCCCGTCGTAACCGACCGAATACACCACAATCGCAAGAAGATCAAGAGCTTGGTTTCCAAGCGTTTACACAACAAGGTTATCATCCGCAATGGTCGCAACAAATTCCGCCACAATGGTCGTAACAAAATCCGCCACAATATCCGCAACAATTTCCCCAACAATTTCACCAACAATTTCACCAACAATTTCCTTACCAATTTACACGTCCCGGTTTGATTGAACAAGGTTTTACTCCGGCCAACTACAATCTTCCTTCACCCGGAATCAATCTCGACGACGACATTGTTCCGGAAACCCAACCTTCTACCCCGAACACACCACAATCTATCCCGACACAACAATCTAACCCGGAACCATCAAATCCGAGACCAACGAAAGCCGCCAAACAAACGTGGAGTAAAGCCGAGGAACTCGCGTTAGTGTCGGCGTGGGTTGACGTTTCGGAGGACCCCGTTATCGGTAACGCACAAAGCGGTGGTAATTATTTTTATTGTTATTATTATTATTATTATTATTATTTTTATTATTATTATTATTATTATTATTATTATTATTATTATTATTATTCTTATACTTAATTTTACATAAATGTAGGAAGTTTTTGGGGCCGAATCGGGCATGTGTTCTTTACTCGCATGGGTCGTGAACCAGGTTATAGATCAACCCATCAACTCAATAGCAAGTTCAACGACCTCAATAAAAGAATTAATTGGTTTGGCGGCATCTACAACAACTTGCTCAATAATAGATCAAGCGGGATGAGTGAGGCCGATATATCCCGAACGGCACACGAACGGTATCTAGCACGCCATAAAGTTGCTTTCACTCACGAACAAGCTTGGGACGTCCTAAAAAAATGTCCAAAATGGGGAGCCGTTCCAACGATGACGACAACTTCATCGCGGGGTTCAAAACGTACCCAACCTTCCGATGATGACGATGACGAGCAAATTCAACGACCCATCGGGAGAAACAAGGCAAAAAAAACATCAACGAGTAATACGTCCGGGGCGAATACGGACGAAAGTGTTACTCAGTTGTTGACGACGTTCAACGACAAGATTGATGATACAATGGAATACAAAATGAAAAAACTCGATCTCGAAATCGAACGCTCAAAACTCGAACGACATAGGTTGGAACAAGAACTCGAAATCGAACGCTCAAAACGATTTAAGAAAGACTTCGAGTTTTTCATGACCCCGCATGATCACCTTACGGGAAAAGCTTTGAGGGTTACTTTAGCGAGAAAAGAGCAAATTCAAAAATTTCATAATTGGTAGTGTTTTGTATTTTGTAATTTTTATTTTTAATGAATGGTATGAATTTTTATTTTTATTATTTATCTTATTTTTATTTATTAAAAAATATATAAATATTTTTATTTTGTTAAATAATTAAATGTATAAATAAAAGAATTAAAATAAATGAGGTGACAAAAGGGTTTGAGGGAATGGGGTAAGGGTATTTAGGGATTGTTAGGGATTGAGTGAGGGATGGGAGAAAAGCTGATGTGGCGCTGATGTGAAGCTGGAATCTTTGAAAGATTCCTGGATGGGGTACTGATGGCCTTAATCGTTGTTCACATTTGTAGAACCGATTCGGTTCAAAGGGGTTCAGACGGTCCCAATAACAAATAAAGTTGTTGAATAAACATGCCACTAAATGAAATGTGTTAATCGTTGTTCACATTTGTAGAACCGATTCGGTTCAAAGGGGTTCACACGGTCCCAATAACAAATAAAGTTGTAAGGTTTACTTCAAAAGAAGACACGATATAACTTTTAACATAACCAAATGTGGGACAAACACATTGAAGAATTATATACAAATATGACAAACCAAATGCATGTTGGTGATTTTAGTGTCATCAATCATTTTGGTGTAATTGTGATTTAATTGAGATCGATTAAGACGATAAGGCAAACATACGTAAGTTAGGAGGTGTGGAGTGCACACTTACAAGTTTCCATTATCATCTTAGATCGCCTTAAAGCGGTGTCGAAGTTCGAAAAGACTAGAATTTTCTTTGAGGGCTGTCGCTGAAAAGCTGAAAGCTGTCGCTGAAAAGCTGAAAGTTGTCGCTGAAAGCTATCGGCTGTCGCTAATAAGTGCTGTCAATTTTGATCTTATCCATAAGCGGTTGTAACCGCTTGTAACCGTCGATTTCTTTCTATAAATATGTGATCGAGAATTTGGATAACGATATCATAGCCTTTGGTGTGAGAAAAATCTTAAGAATTATCCCAATACAAAGTTCGTGAACCCAAGGCTTATAGGGTCGAATTGTTGTATTCGGAAAGTGCCTTTCCGACACGATTCTTAAGATTATCCGGTCTCGACACCATCATACAATTACAAAAGTTCTAACATTCGAATACAACAATTTCTGTTTGATTAACGATGGCAAATCGAGAGGAATCCGATCGTGATATGACTTCGAAATTCGGCAAACTAGAGAAGTTTCTAGGAAACGATTTTCGTCGATGGCAAAAGAAGATGCATTTTCTTCTCACCACTTTGAAGGTTGCGTATGTTCTTAGCACCCTCATGCCGGAGATCGATGAAGATTCACCTTTGGAGGCAATCCGACGTAAAAACAAATGGGAGAACGACGACTACATATGTCGTGGGCATATTCTTAACGGTATGTCTGATGCTTTATTTGATGTTTACCAAAATGTAGAATCATCAAAAGAATTGTGGGATGTCTTGGAATCGAAATACATGGCCGAGGATGCTTCGAGTAAGAAGTTCCTTGTAAGTAATTTTAATAATTACAAGATGATCGATTCCAGGCCCGTAATGGAGCAATACAACGAATTGCTCCGGATCCTTGGTCAATATACTCAACACCATATGCATATGGATGAATCCATATCGGTATCGAGCATAATTGACAAGTTGCCACCATCATGGAAAGACTTCAAACACACACTTCAACACAAAAAGGAAGAACTTTCTTTGGTGCAACTTGGGAGCCACTTACGTATTGAGGAATCACTACGTGTGCAAGAAAGTGGTAAGACCAAGGATAAGGATATCCCAAGTTCATCCAATGTCAACATGGTTGAGGAGCGTAAGAACACGACCAAGAAGAAATTCGACAAAGGTAAAAAACGGATGTTCGACAATCCCAAACATGGACCCAACAAAAAGTCAAAAATGACTTGTTGGATATGTGGTCGAACAGGACATTTCAAACGAGATTGTCGAGTTGGTAAAGGTAACAAGAATGGAGCGAGTACGAGTGGTGCGGGACAAGGGTCGAACGACCAACCCCCAAATCAAGGTCAAAACTCGATCATTTCTAATAATTCAAGTAAGAATTATGTACCACTAATTTCCTATGCATTTTATGTACAGGATGATAATATTGCGTGGTGGGTAGACTCGGGTGCCACGAGTCACGTGTGCAAGGATCGAAGATGGTTCAAGAAGTTCGAACCGTTGGAAGATGGATCGGTCTTGCATATGGGCAACGAGTCTAGTGCTCCAATCTTGGGTCGTGGTTGTGTGGATTTGAAGTTTAGCTCTGGGAATTTGTTGAAATTAAACAATGTTTTATTTGTACCTAATATCCGGAAGAATCTAGTCTCCGGAAGTGTGTTGAACAGATTAGGTTTTAAACAAGTATATGAAAGCGATAAGTATGTACTATCGCGGTGTGCTATGTTTATTGGATTTGGTTACTACAATTCTGGGATGTTTATGTTAAATATAATAAATGAATTTGGTTGTTAAAATTCTGTTTGCATGGTAGATAATAGCAATTTGTCCTTTCTTTGGCATGCTAGACTTGGACACGTGCATTACAAAAGAATGCATGAAATGTCCAAGGATGGCATGATACCTTCCTTTAATTTGAATTTGGAAAAGTGTAAGACTTGCATGCTTACAAAAATCACACGTCAACCTTTTCCTAAAATTAAAAGATCATCTATTGTTTTGGATTTAATCCATAGTGATCTGTGTGACTTGCATGCGACTCCTTCACTTGGAAATAAAAAGTATTTTGCTACATTTATAGACGACGCTTCGAGATTTTGTTATATTTTTCTACTCCATTCGAAAGACGAAGTTTTAGAAAAATTTAAGATTTATAAAACCGAAGTGGAATTGCAGCAAAATATTTTAATTAAAAAGTTGAGAACCGATAGAGGCGGTGAATACTTTGATCCTATATATTTCCAATCTGTTGGAATTATACACGAGACCACGGCACCGTATACACCTCAACAAAATGGTGTTGCGGAACGAAAGAATCGAGTTTTTAAAAGAAATGGTTAACTCGATGTTATCCTACTCCGGTCTTAGTGACGGATTTTGGGGTGAAGCCATGTTGACGGCTTGCTATCTTTTGAACCGGGTACCAAACAAAAGGAGTAAGGATACTCCTTATGAACTTTGGTTCAAGAAGAAACCAAACTTAAATTATTTACGAGTTTGGTGTTGCCGAGCTGTGGTAAAGTTAACGGATCCCAAAAGAAAAACTTTGGGAGAAAGAGGAATCGATTGTATATTCATCGGATATGCCGAGCATTCAAAGGCATATCGGTTCTATGTTATTGAACCCAACGACTCTATTTCGGTTAACACCGTTATAGAATCAAGGGATGCAATATTCGATGAGAATCGATTCACCTCGATTCCAAGACCGAAAGATGTGATTCCAAGTACGAGTGGAATCAAAGATAGTGGAAAAGAAAAGGAAATTTCTTTGGAAATTCCCGAACCTCGAAGAAGAAACGAGGAAGGATTGAGAAATCTTTTGGTTCCGACTTTCAACTATACTTAGTTGAAGGTTCACGAGATGAAATTGAATCTCAATATGCTTATTGTTATAGCATAGAGGAAGATCCAAGAACCTATGATGAGGCTATGAAGTCTCAAGACGTCGCCTTTTGGAAAGAGGCAATAAATGATGAGATGGAGTCTATCATGGGGAATAACACATGGGTGTTGGCCGACTTACCACCGGGTTGCAAACCTTTGGGTTGCAAGTGGATTTTCAAGAAGAAAAATGAAAGTCGATGGTACCATCGATAAGTTTAAAGCCCGGTTGGTAATTCAAGGATTTCGGCAAAAATAAGGTATTGATTATTTCGATACCTATGCACCGGTCGCTCGAATTTCCACCATTCGATTATTAATAGCGTTGGCAGCTATTAATAATTTGGTAATTCACCAAATGGATGTCAAGACGGCATTTCTTAATGGTGATTTAAAGGAGGAGGTTTACATGAAGCAACCGGAAGGCTTTGTGATGTCGGGGAATGAACATAAAGTATGTAAATTAATTAAATCACTTTATGGTTTGAAGCAAGCCCCAAAACAGTGGCATCAAAAGTTTGATGAAGTGGTTTTGTCTAATGGTTTTCATTTAAACCAATCGGACAAATGTGTGTATAGAAAATTTGACGATTCCGGTAGAGGCATCATAATTTGTTTATATGTTGACGACATGTTAATCTTTGGCACGGACCAAAGACAAGTCGACTTGACAAAAGAATTTTTGTCATCCCAATTCTCGATGAAGGATTTGGGGGAGGCCGAAGTGATCCTCGGGATAAGGATTAAACGGGAGAACAAAGGTTTGGCCATAACGCAATCTCACTATGTCGAGAAAGTGTTAAAGAAGTTTAATATGTTAAATTGTTCGCCAGTGAGTACTCCGATGGATCCAAGTGAAAAGCTTATGCCTAACGAGGGTGAAGCCGTTTCACAATTAGAATACTCTAAGGCAATCGGGTGCTTGATGTATGCCATGACAAGTACACGTCCGGACATTGCCTATGCCGTTGGTAGGTTGAGTCGGTTTACTAGTAGACCGAGTACTCATCATTGGCAAACGGTAAGATCAAATATTTAAAGGGAACCATGAATCATGGTATAACATATATTGGGTTTCCTTCGGTGATCGAAGGCTACACGGATCCTAGTTGGATATCTAATGTAGAGGATCATTCTTCTACTAGTGGATGGGCATTCTTGCTCGGTGGAGGCGCCATCTCTTGGGCCTCAAAGAAACAAACTTGCATCACAAATTCCACCATGGAATCTGAATTTGTAGCTTTGGCGGCCGCCGGTAAAGAGGTGGAGTGGCTAAAGAATTTAATTTACGAGATTCCTTTGTGGCCGAAGCCGATATCGCCTATATGTATTCATTGTGATAGTGCTGCAACTTTGGCTAAGGCATATAGCCAAATGTATAATGGAAAGTCGAGGCACTTGGGAGTGAGACATAGCATGGTTAGAGAATTAATCATGCATGGGGTGATATCCGTAGAGTTCGTTAGAACTCATAACAATTTAGCCGACCACTTAACAATGGCATTGGCTAGGGACTTAGTGCACAAGTCCGTGAGCGGGATGGGTTTAAAGTCCATATAGATCTTTATTAATAAGATACCCAATTCCCCTTTAATATAACGTTAAAGGTTGAATTCAATGTGGAAGACTTATTAATAAAATTGAAGCACATAATATTATCATCTCAAGGTATGTGCTTAGACCTGCAAGTGTTGTAAGGCTGTAAATTTTATTTCTTAATGATTCTTTTGAAAAATTGCATATGCAGGTGCAAGATATAAAAGAATCACCTAAGTGGACGTGAAGTGTGGCCGCTTCAAGAAAGTTTTCGACTTGGCTTTCTATACGTTCATGAATGGATAAGGACACAATGCCTTTACAAATGTGTCAAGTTGTGTTATCTAGATTTGTACGAACATATGTGTATATTATCTTCATGTATTCATATGGGTTGAAGGGTTCAATTCTTAGAACACCTCGATTCTCGAATATTTGGAATGTGTAATATACTAAAATGAAAATTCAATCTTCGTGACATTTTCATTTATGCGTGTGTTTGAATTTTGCATATTTATAGTATGTTGTAAATCAAAGGATTACACTAAAATGGGGGAGGAATGTTGGTGATTTTAGTGTCATCAATCATTTTGGTGTAATTGTGATTTAATTGAGATCGATTAAGACGATAAGGCAAACATACGTAAGTTAGGAGGTGCGGAGTGCACACTTACAAGTTTCCATTATCATCTTAGATCGCCTTAAAGCGGTGTCGAAGTTCGAAAAGACTAGAATTTTCTTTGAGGGCTGTCGCTGAAAAGCTGAAAGTTGTCGCTGAAAGCTATCGGTTGTCGCTAATAAGTGCTGTCAATTTTGATCTTATCCATAAGCGGTTGTAACCGTTTTGTAACCGCTTGTAACCGCTTGTAACCGTCGATTTCTTTCTATAAATATGTGATCGAGAATTTGGATAACGATATAGTTTTCATATCATAGCCTTTGGTGTGAGAAAAATCTTAAGAATTATCCCAATACAAAGTTTGTGAACCCAAGGCTTATAGGGTCGAATTGTTGTATTCGGAAAGTGCCTTTCCGACACGATTCTTAAGATTATCCGGTCTCGACACCATCATACAATTACAAAAGTTCTAACAATGCATAACATTGAATAACGAAAACTAGAGGTGTTCGCGGTCCGGTTTGGGCGGTTTAACCCCTCAGACCACAAACCAAACCGCAAGTGGCGGTTTATTAAATTTTCAAACCGAGCGGTTGGATATCAAGTGCCCAGACCGGTCAAACCGAACCGCGGTTTAGACGGTTTGGTCCGACCTGTTTTGACGGTTTGAATCTTTTATGGGCTTTAAAGTTTAAACTTAAGAAACATATATAATTTTGAATTTAGACTAAAAAATTAAACAAAGATTTGTTCATTTGAAGTAAACAAAGTCCACAAAATAAGTAACAAAGTCCAAAAAAAAATGACATTATAGAAATTAGAAAGAAAAAAGATTGCATTAATCTAACATGTAGGAGAAGAAGAAGAAGTATAGAACTAATCAATATATATATATATATATATGTATTTGGCGGTCGGTTTGGTCTAAACCGCCCAAAAAAACCGTCAGACCGCAGACCGGACCGGACCGCCCGGTTTGGCAACTTTTCAAACCAGACCGGCCCGCCAGACCGCTCAAACCGCCAAAAACGGTCTGGTTTGACTTGGTTCGACCGGTTTGAATGGTCTAACGGTTTTTTTGAACGCCCCTAACGAAAACAAACTAGAATAACTTACAAATACCAAAAGAAAAGATGGCGTACAACGTTCACTCACAAAATGGTAGAGCATTATGCACCAAAAGAGAAATCGAATTTGAAAGAGAACTACAAACCGCAGTCACAAATTATGCACCAAAGATGTATTTATAATAAGAAATAAGAAGAAAGGCAATATGAATCAAATGTTAGATATTAATCCTAACAAGCGTCCCACGTAGGAAAGTTTTGAAAACTATTGTGGGTTTATAAGACTAATTTCATTCTAGTTATTAAAATGGTGAAATGCCCATGGAATAAGAGAGTGTTGGGCTTTAGTGAGAGATTATCAAAATATTTAATTAATGACCCAAAGATTGGGCTCTTGAGCTCTAATATAATAACCGAGCTTTTACAACGAAGTTTAAGTGAAAAGTTAGTGTTTAGAGTTAGTCCTTACTTTGTCAAACATGACCATTAGAGAGATTAAACATAGATAAGTGAAACTACAAATCAACCCAAAATAAACATGGTAAAAGTAAAAATTGAAAAATATAAAAGCAAATTCTGAAAATAAAAACTCATAACCAGATTTCACCCTCTTCTCCTTCACTTCTCTTGGCAAACCCTAGACTAAAACCATTCTCCATAAAATTAGACCTCAAAACCTTGATCAAATGATGAAAAATTGAATATTTGAAACTAATTCTTGAAGATAAACCATTGGGTAAGCTTATAATCTTGAAATCTAGGTTATTTGATGAAAACATATACTAATTGTAGGTATTTGTATTGTTAGGTGCTGGAATTTTGAAGGGTTTGAAGGAATCTTCATCTTGAAGATGTTGTAAACATCTCTAAGGTAAGAACTTTGAAAATATTTGAATTAGGTGTTTGGTAACTTAAACTTCTAGTGAGCTTTTGATTATATGATGTTCAAGGTTGTAAAACCAAAACCAAAATACTTCAATTAGTTTATAGATGGTTTAGAATGTTACCAAATCAAGTGGTAGTGTTGGTATGTTTAACAAGTCAAATATGATGTTGGAACAAAACAGAAATTTGCAGATTACTTTAAAAATGTGTATAAAATCAACCATTGATCCAATTGAGATGTGTAATATATGTTTGGAAAGCTCAGTGTGTCTAGCACAATTATTATGAAGAGTTCGAAATCTAGTTTTGATCTTAAGTGTGCCAAAATACTAAATTGTAAACTCCGGAATTGCACATTGTTAGTATAAAATTCATATACAATTGGTCATAGCTTCAAACAACATGAATCCAGTGCAATTGGAATCATAAGAGGTATATGCAAAACTCTCATCTAGAAAATAACACCAGATTCAACTCCTAAGTATGAGTAAAATTCCAAACACAGATGGACAAAAGTTGAAATGTGCAGGGGACTGCACTGTTTTGTTTATTTGTATGAGTAACCCATGCCATCATGTAACCAATACTATAAATGATTTATAAGTTTATTAGGATGTAAGTAAATCTTATTAACTTACAAATAAAGGTACAAATAGGATAAAGAGATCAATCAACCATACGTAATCATGTATAAATCTAAATGTACATTACTTGTGATAGGAAATCCGATTAATTAGCAAGGATTGGAACATTGACATTCGAGCATCGTGTTTGATTATCTCGGCTATCTAAAGGTACAGATCTCTTGTTGTCTTGAAACATGAATGGCCTATTGTTGAGGGTCATTCCATTCGAAATTGATTTAACCAATGATAAACTTAAGGTACGAAAAGACCTTAATGACTTTGATTCTTGGATTTTCTTCGTTTTAGTCCTTTATTGAATTCCATTTGGTGTCCCATTAGTTGAGCACGGCCTAGGAGTATTCCAAAGTCTGTTGCCCCTAATAGGGGCCGTTGGCACGTTCTTGAGTTTTACTTTGAACGCTGAGGCGCGAATGGAAGATGATGAATATGAATTGTTCACTCGGTCTAATGATCGTGAGATTATTGTAACACCCTCAAAATTGGAAAGAGCAACTAAACAAAAACTTCGATTAAATAGACAATGAGGATAAAATTCTTACTACAACCAACCTTGAAACCGCCTCAATAATAGAAACGTACTGACTTCAACATCAACCATAACTTAAATCATACACCAAGACTACAAATGTCGGGTGTTACTTAACCCAAAACAAAGTTGCTAATCCCAACACGCGGAAGACTTCACCAAGCCATTAACTCCTTGAACACACATCTAGCTCTCCACTCTTCACAGTGTCTAGAACTATATCCCAAGCGGAACCTGTTGCACATGCCGACAAATAAAAACGGTTAGGCTAACGCCTAGTGAGTTCAAGAGTTTTTTCATCATGGTTATATAATTCGTAAAACGAGAGAGGTGTAATTTAAGTCATGAGTTCAAAAAGATTTACTTTAAATGCAAACCACCCATTTTCCAACGCACACAAATCCCTTGATGAAAGCTTGATAATGTCGATTTTCGACATCATTTTTGATCTCAACTAGGTGGTTTACGCATGTCTTCGAGTGAAATACGAGTTTTTCACGGGTTTTTGTTGAGAAAGTACAAGTACAAGCATTTTTGTCCAAAAGAGCAGCAAAGTTGAGTTCCGGAGCTGAAAACGAGAGAAATCGAGAAACTGCGAAACAGAATCTGGCGCCAGTCTTGGCGCCAGCCAACCAGCGCCAGTATCCGCGCCAAGAATCCAAACAGAAGTTGGCGCCAGTCATGGCGCCAGTCCATCCGCGCCGGTGCTGGCCCTGACGCCCAGTTTTATAAAACTATTTTCTGTAGCTAGGTTTTAATACGCAAGACACACACGACGGCCAGAGCAGTTTAGGGGGCGATTTTGGGAGACTTTTTACACCTTTCGGAGCCACGTTAGAGGATCAATCGGAGCCACGTTCATCACACGAAGTAGATACGAACACGAGAGAAGGGAGTACATCATTCCATTCACCACGATCACGTTTGCCATGTTTTCTTCCATTGTTCTTTTCTTTTCTTTTGTGTTTGAATCCACCACCGACATGAACTAACCTGTTCATGTTGGGGATTGGAATGAATTTAGTTTGTAAGCATATGAACAGATGACTTGAACATTTATCAGTTTTCCTATTTAATGAATGCGTGTAATTTGGTTTTAATGCTTTTGAGAGTTTAGCTACCTGTCAATTGTTTTGTTGTTTCCAGTTGAGTTCGAGAGAATTAACTGTTAACTAGAACTAGAAATTACATGTCTAAGGAGAGAATTTGGTGATAGAGATATACCGAATACGGCTTAATCCTAATTGAACCATTTAGGTTGAGATCGAGAGATAAAATCTATATGTTCACAATCAATCTTGCGCTTAATGTGTTTTGGAATCCATAAGTTGAGATCGAAAGATAAAACTTGTCATTTTCAAAATAAAACCCGTTGTTGCTCGAAAGAGAACAACGGTGACTTTTAAAGATTGGATATTCATTAAGGGAATAACTGGTAATCGTTTCAAGTCTGATATTCGTATGTGAAAACCTAAGGATTTCCAACCCTCAACTGTTTTCTCTATCGGAAGTTTCCAAAGCTGTTTACTGTCTTGTGTTTGATTTATTTTCTTGCAATTAATTAGTTCAACACCATCTCTCAATTTCGATAGTTCAGTTAATAGAGCTTGTAGTAATTGTGATACTTAGTTCCTAGTTCATGTGGATTCGATACTCGTACTTACCGTACGTTATTACTTGATTTCGACACCGTACACTTGCGGTTAGATTTAGGGGGTGAAACCCGCCTATCAAGTTTTTGGCGCCGTTGCCAGGGAACTAGTTGCAACTGATAGCACTACCAGCTATACGCGCTATTAGATTGAACATTTTTTTTGTTTTATTTCATCACTTTAAATTTCTGGATTGCTAAGTTTGTTCATTTTCTTTTCAGGTGCTAGTTGGCCTATGCCAAGGAAAACTCGAGGGAAAGGAATCGAGCCGATCGATCCGGAAATTGAGAGGACTGCACGTCGCTTACGTAAAGAATCTAAAGGCAAAAGGCAATTGAAGATGGGCGACAAAGCAAGACGTCCTATGCGGTCATTTGCCAATCCAAACATGGCAGCCACACGTATAGGGATCCAACCACCCACCACTGCGGCCAATTACTTCGAGATCAAGCCGAGTACCATCGTCATGGTACAACAGAATCAATTTGGGGGAGCACCGACTGAAGATCCCCACGCGCACCTACGAGCATTTGAACGAATCTGTAATACGTTCAAGATCAACGGGATGGAGGAGAACGCGATCAAGCTAAGACTCTTCAGTTTTTCCCTAAAGGGTAGAGCTAAAATTTGGATAGAGGGCTTACCATCGGATATTATCACCACATGGGCAGACCTGAAAGCTGCATTCCTCCAGAAATTCTTCCCACCCGGAAGAACCGCTCAACTGATGCCGACATTACCCACTTCGCGCAATGGGAACGAGAGACCTTGTACGAGGCATGGGAGCGATACAAGGATATGTTGAAGAAATGTCCTCACCATGGGTTACAAGAATGGGTCATCATCCAGACCTTCTTTAGTGGCCTTCACCCGCAGTTTAAAAATGATATCACTGCTGCCGTGGGTGGAGCACTAATGAATAAGTCCTATGAAGAGGCATACGAGCTGATTGAAAATCTATCCGAGCATAGTTTTTCTACTCCAAGGGTTGATGTTAGAAGAGTCGCGAGTGTTCGGGAGTCGGATGAGCTTAAGGAACTAAAAGCTCAACTAGCTTTTATCACGGACCGTCTGAAAGGGGGCAATCCGGGAGAACCTGAACAAGTTCAATATATGCAAAACCGAAACCAACCGAGGAACGATCCTTTCTCGAACACTGACAATGAGGGGTGGAAAAAGCATCCTAATCTGTCATGGAGCCAACCCGATCAGCAACAACAAGGTAACTTTTCTAACTTTTCTCATTCTTCCAATACTAATAATGTTTACCGTCCTCCAGGGTTTCACCAAAGGAATGAAGGACCATCTGGGGAGAATAAACCGGGGTTGGCAGAGATGATGATGAAGTTCATGACCAAGATGGACAGCACAGTCGAGGGATTAGCAAGCACGATCAACACTGTCAAGGCGGCTACCGAACAAAACACCGCCTCCATCAAGATCTTGGAAAGGCAAGTGGGGCAGATTTCTGAAGCCCTACAAAACCGACCTCCCGGAACACTTCCAAGTCAAACGGAAAGGACAAACCGGGAAACATGCAATGCCATCTATCTAAGAAGTGGCAAAGAGCTGATCAAGGAGCCAACACGAGAGCTTACATCAAAAGGAGTCGATCCCAAGGAGAAAGAGGTCGAGACCATAGATATGGATGAGTTAGAGGCTGATAAAGAGTTCATGATTAAAGAGAACCCGGGTGACGAAGAGAACAAGAAGAGCGGAGAGACGAAGCTAAAGCAACCACCGGTCAAGCCGGAAATTCCAAGAGTGCCATACCCGAATAGACTGAAAGCGAATAAGGATGATGTTAATTTTTCGAAATTTATTGATGTATTTAAAAAACTAACTATTAACATCCCTTTTGCAGATGCCTTAGCACAAATGCCTTCTTACATGAAGTTCACGAAAGAGATCTTATCCAAGAAGAGGGCAATCGACCACCAGTCTACAGTTGCACTTACTAAGGAGTGCAGCGCAATCATTCAGAACAAGCTTCCCCCGAACCTTAAAGATCCAGGGAGTTTTTCTATCCATATTCAAATTGGGAAGTTTTCTTTTAATAAAGTGTTATGTGATTTAGGAGCGAGTATTAACTTAATGCCTCTCTCTATTTTCAGGAAACTCGGATTGGGTGAAGTGAGCCCAACGTACATGACGCTGAAGCTCGCGGATAGATCGATCGTATATCCGTATGGAGTTATTGAATACGTGCTAATCAAAGTTGGAAAATTCTACTTTCCAGTGGACTTCGTGGTGCTGGACATCGATGAAGATATAGAGGTCCCATTGATATTGGGACGATCCTTTCTAGCCACGAGTCGAGCTTTAATTGACATGGAGGAAGGAGAGATGACCTTACGAGTTGGTGATGAAAAGGCGATATTCAAGATGTTTGAGAGTGGGAAGCACAAAGACGGAGTTGGTCATGGAAAGAAAGAGGTGGAAGAATCCGCGAAGAATCGCAAGTGTGGGCGAATCAAGTCCGCGGATACCGAACCAAGTTGAGAGCCACACAGTCGTGCCACGACTTTAAATACGGCGCTGGGTGGGAGGCAACCCACCGAGGTTTGCGTTTTCTTTATTTTTCTGCATTTGGTGTTTTTTTTTATATATAAAAAAAATCTGTTTTCTTTGCTTTCTTTTTCCTTTTGTTTTTGTTCTTGCATCCCCTTCTCCGTCATCTCCGATGTCTTCCAACTGGGCGTTCCAATCTTTCAAGAGAATCTCTCCGGGCAAACAGGTATGTTCTAATTCTACATGTTAACGAGTGGTGGATGATGTTTTGGTTCCATTAGTTGAACGAGATGCAACAAACCTAAGTGAAGTGCCTCGCTTTTTAAACATCTACACACTCACTTTTATCCCAGTACAAACCTCGGTTTCACCGAGGTTTGGGGTGGCCATATTTTTGAAAATGCTAGATTAGCTCTTTGTGCTACATGTTATGCTATGCCTGCCTGTCTATTACCTGTAATAACCGCACAACGATACTTGTCTTAGTATCGCCTACGCCGACACCTGCACATTGGGGACAATGTGTGGGTAAGGTTTGGGGTTGCCCAATCGGGCCCACATTTATGCACGTAGATTTCCCGCACCTCTGCATGCTTAGATCACTTTAGCCCAAATTTTTTTTTTGTTTTGAATGATTGCGACCAACCATTGTAGGAAGAATCTTGTGATAGTGATGTGACCATTAGGGAAGGACCGGGAAAGAACATGACTAGGGACATTAGTGGAGACCACCCATTAGTGAGATTTTGAGCCTAAAAGACGTTGTTCATTTCGAGGGATTCATACACTTGAGTCATATACACTTTTTCGAGTTCCTTGTCGTGAATATAGAATGATCTCGCTATATTATTGCATTGAGTAGCAAAGACAACCATCGGGATATTAGGTAAGGGTGTAGTAGACCATATCGTGTGGACCTTAAGAAATGATTCCAGGCATTGTGTGTTTGTTTAACCCTGTTTTTAGCTTTCGTACCCTTTTCACCCATTCGTGTGTAACCATAGCCACTTTGTAGCCATACACTCACCCTCTTCGTTTCTAAACCCATCATTAAACCTTCAGCCATAAGCCTTAGCCAACCTTATCCGAAAGTGTGTCGATCGGAAGCGGTAATGAACAGCGAGAGATAGAGCAGAAAAGAAAGAATTCCGGCCAGTCATGAGAACAAAATTGGGTCAATGTAACCCAAGAAATAGAAAAGAGGACCAATGAAGTCCCAAAAAAAATACAGTTATTTAGATAGTAGTTATAGTAGAAAATAAGAGAGTCAAAGTGACTCCATTAGTAATAAAGAGGGCCAAGTGTTAGAAAATAAAGTCAAAAAGTCAGAACTGTTAATGATTGACACACCGAGGATTTTTTATCCTTTTACCCTTTGTTCTTAGCCATAACCCTAACCCCATTACAACCCTCGTAAAGACCTGGATGATCTTCTGGAAAACGTGATTAGAGTATGCTACCACTTTTTACTGATATTCCCTGTCTTGCTACTTGATTCCTCTCTAAGATCAATTTTTGTACATTTGTGCGTCTTTCATCAGAGTTATCATGTAATCTTTGAATAATCTTGTACATAACTTCCTACACATGACAACACGTGCGATAACCTAGGCTCGAGCGACTCGAGAGTATCCCGTGAGGTAGGGTCGAGGCGAAATGTTTTCCCTAGTATGTCTGGACCTAGAACAACCTTAATGGAAACGGAGCAGTCACGAGTTCAACTTACAATGGAAGGTCATAGATCAAACGAAATAGGAATGAGGCGAGAATGAGATAGGCATTCACGGGTATGGGAAATCACCGGTGCATCACGTGGTACCAATTGGGAGTTGTGAAGTTATTACATTTCTCTGATATGTGCTTTTTTCTATTTTATCGCTAATTTGCTTGAGGACAAGCAACGCTCGGTTTCGGGTTGTTGATAATGTCGATTTTCGACATCATTTTTAATCTCAAACTAGGTGGTTTACGCATGTCTTCGAGTGAAATACGAGTTTTTCATGGGTTTTTGTTGAGAAAGTACAGGTACAAGCATTTTTGTCCAAAAGAGCAGCAAAGTTGAGTTCCGGAGCTGAAAACGAGAGAAATCGAGAAACTGCGAAACAGAATCTGGCGCCAGTCTTGGCGCCAGCCAACCAGTGCCAGTATCCGCGCCAAGAATCCAAACAGAAGCTGGCGCCAGTCATGGCGCCAGTCCATCCGCGCCGGTGCTGGCCCCGACGCCCAGTTTTATAAAACTATTTTCTGCAACTAGGTTTTAATACACAGGACACACACGACGGCCAGAGCAGTTTAGGGGGCGATTTTGGGAGACTTTTTACACCTTTCGGAGCCACGTTAGAGGATCAATCGGAGCCACGTTCATCACACGAAGTAGATACGAACATGAGAGAAGGGAGTACATCATTCCATTCACCACGATCACGTTTGCCATGTTTTCTTCCATTGTTCTTTTCTTTTCTTTTGTGTTTGAATCCACCACCGACATGAACTAACCTGTTCATGTTGGGGGTTGGAATGAATTTAGTTTGTAAGCATATGAACAGATGACTTGAACATTAATCACTTTTCCTATTTAATGAATGCGTGTAATTTGGTTTTAATGCTTTTGAGAGTTTAGCTACCTGTCAATAGTTTTGTTGTTTCTAGTTGAGTTCGAGAGAATTAACTGTTAACTAGAACTAGAAATTACATGTCTAAGGCGAGAATTTGGTGATAGAGATATACCGAATACGGCTTAATCCTAATTGAACCATTTAGGTTGAGATCGAGAGATAAAATCTATATGTTCACAATTAATCTTGCGCTTAATGTGTTTTGGAATCCATAAGTTGAGATCGAAAGATAAAACTTGTCATTTTCAAAATAAAACCCGTTGTTGCTCGAAAGAGAACAACCGTGACTTTTAAAGATTGGATATTCATTAAGGGAATAACTGGTAATCGTTTCAAGTCTGATATTCGTATGTGAAAACCTAAGGATTTCCAACCCTCAAATGTTTTCTCTATCGGAAGTTTCCAAAGATGTTTACTGTCTTGTGTTTGATTTATTTTCTTGCAATTAATTAGTTCAACACCATCTCTCAATTTCGATAGTTCAGTTAATAGAGCTTGTAGTAATTGTGATACTTAGTTCCTAGTTCCTGTGGATTCGATACTCGTACTTACCGTACGTTATTACTTGATTTCGACACCGTACACTTACGGTTAGATTTAGGGGGGTGAAACCCGCCTATCAAAGCTCTAATATAAAATGATCCTCAAAATGGAATCAACCCAAAACCCACTTGAAAATTGAAATAGTAATTGATTTCCAAAATTATAAAACATGAATAAATCGCTATTAATCACAACATCACAAACGCGGGTGAGGCATACATCATAGCCCCCAAATATGGAAATCAAACCATATAAATAAAATACGTCACCAAAAACATGGATAAGAATAAATACCCAAACAACACCTTTTCGGTGACGGGGGAGACCCGATTCCATGGTATGGGGCGGAACACAAAGTTAAGCTGTATAACCATGTTATTGAACTACACCTCAGATCGTGACTCTATTGTATGCTTTAATAAACTCTAACTCGAGTTGGACTCCATGACTTGCTATAAATATAGCTACACCTCAAGTCCCACACCCAGCAACGGGTGGCACCACCGTATCCCCCATTGCCTGTTATGCCCAACTACACCTCAAGGATACACGATCTTATTGCATGTTCATTCTCTAGTAAGTTACACCTCAAGGTTTTCATTGAACCTTCATTGCCTACTTACTAGCATTCAAGAATTGGAGTCTCGGCTCCTTACTTGATGACCTAAGATGTTCAACCCTTGTGCACAAGTGTTAGAACATCAACTATAAATCCAAGATCCCGGAGTACAACCCAATATGGTTCCTCTCCATAACCCCGGGACACAAGATGCCAAAATGGCATATGTCCCAAAGTGAGATTACCAAGACTCTCCACTGTATAAATATGACTGACTCATATGCCTATGGATCCAATGCATTACGGTCTAAAAGTACATAACTCCACTGAACGACACACGCACTCAAAACACGTACTTTCCAAATAAAATGAAGTAAATGCAACTGACGACCAAAGCTCCACATTCAATTGTTAAAAATCCGGACAAATATCATCAAGACTCAATAAGGTCATAAACAGAGGCATAAGCTCAACCAAGATCAATTAACCACTCATAAAACCAAATAATGCATTAAAACGTATGTAACGCACGTTTATGTGAAATGTAAATCTGTGATAGTTGAGTCTATTCAGCTATACAAATGATCACTGATTGGTTCATTTGTAAACAATGTTATTTGTAACCCCTGAAGACAAGTTTCGCGACAAAGTGTTCATCGTTGACATCGAAGACAAAGCTGACGAACAAGTGACAAGTCTACTAATGATCTGATGTGGACATCAGTGAAACCAAGACAATTCCACACACGCGACGTTTCTAGAAGAAGACTTCAGCGATAGCTGACTTACATCAGGTCTCACTGATGGAAGATCGACTCAGCGATCGCTGATCATGAAGCCTGCTCTCCTAGAAATGTTTGTCTTATCCTCTTGCACACTTTTGCACGATTTTCCAGAAGGACATACCTTTGTCCAGAATCGTACAAACCACTTTGCCACTATACTGTTCACCATGCGGCCCAAAGCATGTTTGCAAAAGTCAGAAGCATGCGCCCAACCATATGTTGACACATGTAAAGTTCTCCTGACATGCATTAAATGCATGTAGTATAAATAAGAGGAATGCTTCTTCAGATTTAAGGTGGTCATCCCTGAATCTCCGTAGTGCCTTAGAAAATTAATCTTATATTTCTTTCTTCTTTTCTCTCTCTCTTAGTGCAAGAAATCTTTGTGATTCTCAAATTTGTTTAGATTAGGTCTTGTACTTAGTCTTATTCCACAACAAAATGTAAATTGTTTGATTTATCAATAAACAATTTAGAAATCTATAATTCTTGTGTGTTTGTATTCAACCCCCCTTCTACAAACTAATACTTGTATAACCCTTCGGGACCAACAAGTGGTATCAGAGCAGATTGTTTAATCTTCATAAACAAGATCTTTCTTATACTAAACTCTTCCTTGCTATTTTCTAAATGGCACAAAACACAAACACAAACACATTGAGAATGGCTCTCTTTCCAAACCTCCTCGATTTAGTAAAGATAATTTCAAACTCTAGAAAAATCTAATGATGCTTTTCATAGAAGGTGTAGATCCCACTATACCTCACTACGTGGAAAATGAACCCTATATCCCCTATATTCTTTCTTGTGATGTTGCGGCCACTGCTACCACTCTTGTCATTCCTGAAAGGCAACTTATTGAAGAAGTATCCAAATGGACTGAAGATAAGAAAAAGGTGGCCATTGATACCAAAGCCAGATCAATCATATCTATGGCTCTACCTGATGAGGTCTATGATTCTATCATGAACCTCAGAAACTCTAAATCCATGTGGGACATAATCTGTGTTCAATATGAAGGTACTGTTGATGTACAAGAATCCAGAAGAATAAATCTGATAAGACAGTACGAAATTTTTATTTGTGGTAAGAATGAAACTTTATCTGAAGTTCACCAACGTTTTAACTGTTTAATCATTGATTTGAAAACTGTTGGTAAGACCTACTCTAACTCTGAGATCCTGACAAAATTCTTGGAATGTCTTCCTGAAAGTTGGAACAACTATACCATGTGTCTTAAACTCTCTAAGGATCTGAAATATATGACCTTAAGCACTCTATTTGGCACTATGCTCAATCATGAGCAGTCATGTCAGCTTAAGAAGAATCTTGTAAAAGATTCAAAAGCACACCTGTTGTTTTACTCTCATCAGAGTCAATCCCAACTCAGCGATCTTCTGTCACTATCACTGAGATGGAATCTAACTCTAATGATTCATCAGAAATTGATCCTTCAGAACTTGATGAATCTCTAGCACTCCTGACAAACTCTTTCAGGAGATTCTCTAGAAAGAGTTCCTTCGGAAGAAACAAACCTCTCACTATCACTGACAAGCCTAAATATTCTTCTATTAATAAGGCTACTGCCACCTGATATAACTGTGAAAAGAATGTCACTTTGCTAGTGAATGCAGGTCAAAGAAAGTATTCAAACCTTCTTCATCATTCTAGAACTCCTCTACCTCTAAATTTGGAGATGACAAATACCTTAAACTCAAAGAGAAATATGAAAAGCTGAAAAGCTACAAGAGAAAAGGTAAAGGTCTAATCGCTGAAGAACACGATTGGGCTGAATCTGATGAAAAGTCAGATTCTGATGAAGAAGATGAGGCCAATCTTTGTCTTATGGTTGAATCCAGGAAGTAAAGGAAGAACCAGCTGAAATTCCCTCTACTTCTACGTCTCAGGTATCAATATCTCATTCTCTAGCTATCATTGATGTTGATAGACTTCGTGCTATCGATGTGCTGACAATTGATTTATATGACGCCCTGAATGGCAAGACCAAAGTTGAACAACAAAATCTAGACTTAACTGAACAGCTTAAAAATTGTCATTTAAAGATCCAAGAACTTTCTAAAATTGAAGAAAATCTGAAAGATCGGGTCTATGTGAATCAAGTAACCAGCATCGAACGCGAACAAGCTATCGTTGATTTGAAAGCTGAGAGAGCTACTGTTGAAGGATGGTGTAAATCCTCAACAAAGACCACTAAGATAATCGGTGCTCAGATTCCTGTCAATGACAGAAGTGGTCTTGGTTATGATGCTAATACTGAAGAACCAACCAAAGATCATTCCATTCTTAAGTTTGGAATGTTCGTCTTCTCCATTCCTGACACCTCATCATCTCAGTGCTCTTCTTCAAATAATCCTATCCCTGAGGAAAAATCCTTTTTAAGCCCCAAACTTAAAGATAAAGGAAAAAAATGTTTTACAAAAACCTCAGAAGGGTACCAAAGTGCCAAAGATGAAGAAGATTACACCTTCATCTAATCCACCTTCTACCTCAAAAGACAAGATCCCTGAACATGTTCAGCGATCAACTCCAAGAATAAAGGTTGATGTCATAGGTAAGAAATCTGAAGAACCTAAGGTTCCTCCGATCTCCTATGCTAAAGGCATTTTTGGTACAGGCTCTGCTCATTTAAAGCTTTCAAATATTTATGCATATGGTCCTAAAGCTACTTTTAGCTATAGGAAATGCTATCACTACGGACTTACTGATCATATTGCTAGTAAGTGTCCCACAACCACCAAAGCTGAGAAATCAGATAAGGTGAAGATCCCCAGGTGAAAACCAAGCAAAGGTGAAAAATACCACTAAGGTTAAGAAATTAACCAAAGTGAAGGTTACCACTAACGCTGGATCATCAGATGTTGTGAAGACCGCTTCTTCTTCCACTGACAAATGTGGACCCATTGTAAAGTGGGTACCAATTTCAACTTAATCTTCCTTTTGTCTGTAGGTCTCGAAGGGTATCTAGTATCTTGATAGTGGATGCTCTCGACACATGACTGGAAAAAGAAACATGCTCACTGAATACAAGAAAGAGAAAGGTCCCTCAATGACCTTTGGTGGAAATGAAAAAGGATACACCCGAGGATTTGGTGTACTTTCTAATGGTACACCTTCAGAAGAGTCGCTTACGTAGAAGGACTAAAGCACAATCTTCTTAGCATCAGTCAGCTATGTGATAAAGACTACAAAGTTTGCTTTACTAAGGAAGCATGTTTTGTCACTGATAAGAAAGAAAAGATTGCTATCAACGGCTATCATTTGGAAAATGTTTATGTAATAAACATGGACTCAACAACCACTGAGAACATCTGCTTTCTATCCAAAGCCTCTTCATTTGTCAACTGACTATGGCATAAAAGGCTCTCTCATCTCAACTTCAAAACACTGAATACTCTTTCCTCTAAAGAATTGGTCATTGGCTTGCCTCAGCACTCATACGCTAAGGAATCTCTCGGCTCAGCGTGTGAAAAAGGAAAACAAATGAAAGCTAGTTTCAAGTCAAAGCAAGTATCATCAGTGAAAAATCCCCTTCAGCTCCTCCATATAGATTTATTTGTCCCTGTCAACATACAATCCATCGCTGGAAAGAAATACACTCTTGTCATAGTAGATGAATTCTCTCGATATACCTGGGTTGTGTTTCTCCGTACAAAGAGTGACACCTCAGAAGAAATCATCTCATTTGTTAGGAAAATGGAAGTCCTGAACAATATAACCGTTCGCTCAATAAGAAGTGATCATGGAACTGAATTCAAAAATAGTTCCCTTGGTAACTTCTTTGATAGTAAGGGCATTTCTCACAATTTCTCAGTGGTGAGAACACCTCAGCAAAATGGAGTCGCTGAAAGAAGAAACAGGGAATCCCTTGGAAAGTTTGATCACAAAGCTAACGATGGAATATTTCTAGGATACTCCTCAGTATTCAAAGCCTTCAGAGTCTTCAACAAGAGAAGACAAACTGTAGAAGAAACCATTCATGTCACCTTCGATGAATCCCGTTGAGAAAATTCAAGACCTACAGCTGAAAATGATGAACTAAAGCAGTGGATGTTTTCTCACTTTGGGGACTCAAAAGATAATCTCAACCCTGACCCTCAGGTCAACAACCCAATCGCTGATGATGATCCTATCATCATTCCTAGCATGCAAACAAGTGAAGCTGAATCCTCCTCATGGGTATCAGCTGTTCTATTAACCACTTTGCCTCCTTCTGAACCCTCAACCTCTGAAAATCCATCTACTTCAAATCAGCAATCAGTAAATAAAATTTCATCTGAACCTCAGCAATTTTGGCCTGATATACCTGAATATGCTGCTATTGAATCCTCTTCTTCAGCATCTCCAGAGGTTCATCTTGAATCAGAGATTCATGCTCCTGCTCAGAGATGGAAAATCAATCACCCCATTGATCAAATTCTAGGTGATCCAAACACAGGTGTTCAGACTCGGCGAAGTTCAGGTAATATTTTTTTATTTGTTAATTTTATCTCACTGATTGAACCAAAGAAAACAGATGACGCCCTCAGAGATCCAAACTGGGTCAGTGCAATGCAAGATAAAATGACGGAATTTGAAAGAAACAAAGTTTGGAATCTTGTTCCCAGACCATCTGACAAAACTGTGATAGGTACCAAATGGGTATATCCAAATAAGTTAGATGAATTTGGAACTGTAACCCGCAACAAAGCTAGACTAGTTGATCAGGGATACAGACAAGAAGAAGGCATAGACTATGACAAAACCTTTGCCCCAGTGGCAAGACTCGAAGCAATTCGAATTTTCTTAGACTATGTTGTTCACAAAGACTTCAAGGTTCACCAAATGGACATTAAATCAGCATTCCTTAATAGAAAGCTGAATGAAGAAGTTTATGTTGAACAACCACCAGGATTCGCTGATCCTAAGCATCCAGAGTATGTATATAAACTGGATAAGGCCCTCTATGGCTTAAAGCAAGCACCTCGTGCATGGTATGACACTTTATCCTCCTTTCTTATCACTGAAAAATTTGAACGTGGTAAAATTGATAATACTTTATTTTTCAGAAAGGTTAAAGGTCATATTATTCTTGTTCAAATATATGTCGATGATATTATATTTGGTTCTACTAACCCATCTTTGTGTACTCGATTTGCTGAAAGAATGAAATATAAATATAAGATGAGTATAATGGGTGAACTAACATACTTCCTTGGCCTTCAAATCAAGCAAAGTGATAAAGGCACTTTCATCCACCAAGGTAAGTACGTTAAAGATATGTTGAAGAAATTCGATCTTACTCAAAGTTCAACTATGGAAACTCTTATGGCACCTCCACTGACACTTAACAAGGATCCCTCTGAAAACCTGTGAATGTCACTGTCTATAGAGAAATGGTCGACCCTCTTCTCTATCTTACAGCGAGTCGTCCTGATATCATGTATTCTACTTGTCTCTGTGCATGATATCAATCTGAACCCAAAGAATCACATTTGATCGCTGTAACGCGAATCTTCAGAAATCTAAAGGGAACACCCAACCTAGGTCTTTGGTATCCCAAAGACGCAGGGTTCGATGTAACTGCCTATTTAGATAGTGATTTTGCATGTTGCAAGCTGGATAGAAAAAGCACCACAGGAGGTTGTCAGCTCCTGGGTGGAAAGTTGGTGAGTTGGACTAGCAAGAAGCAAAACTCAGTGTCCACCTCTACCGCTGAAGCTGAGTATGTAGCAGCTGGTAGTTGTTGTGATTAGGTTTTATGGATGAGAAATCAGATATTAGACTACGACCTTCAGCTATCAAAGATTCCAATTGCTATAGCAAACAACCCAGTGCTACACTCAAAGACAAAACACATCGAGATCATATATCATTTTATCAGAGATCATGTGATGAATGGAGACATAGAACTTCATTTTATTCCAACTGATTATAAGTTAGCTGATCTGTTTACCAAACCTCTTGATGAGACAAGATTCAACTTTCTCATCAGCGAGCTTGGAATGCTGAACCTTGAAGATTAACTCTTCAATGGTAAACATTATGTCAGCAATAAAATGTTATCTCTTCCATTCATCATCTAATCCCTGAGTAAATGTCCTCTGATACTAAGGTATCTTTCTCTGTCCCTGATCACTGAAGAACTTTTCTTCAGTACGCTTTATTTCAAAAGAAAATTTTGATCACTTACATTCCCTTATCAGCGATCCTTTTGAAAAAGATAAACACTTCATCACTGAGATTTTTCATCAGTGATTCTTCATAAATCAACGCAATCCTGACCCTTTCAAATACACTCAGGACTGCTCTTTGAAAATGAAAAGACTGTTTTATTTGTGGCATCATCAAACGGATAAACCTTGGTACGACTTTTCGTCTGACACGTTCGTCCGTTAGAATTCTTGTCCAATAAGCTTTGTGGGACGTGTCACGTGTCATGATGAGTTTCTTTTCCCACTCATCAACCTTTCTCTCTCCTCTCACTATATAAACAACCCTTGTTTATATTTTTACCTTTTACGCACTCATAACTCTCCTAAAGCAAGAAACGATCACCTATGCATTTGTTACTTTGATTAATTTTGAACTTAAGACTTGTTCTTCACATCTTCAACCATCAACAGGTTCTTATTTTCTCCTCAATGCATTCTGCAATTTTTTAAAACATGTTTTTGACCCAAAATCTTTGTTTTTAAGGATCAAAACATACATGTCTTCAAAAAAAAATCATCTTCTTCATGATTTTTTTATCAAGCTTTCATAAGTTTTTCTTAAAGTTTAAAACTTTTTTTGAACTTTCTCCTTTTCTTCAAATACGTTTTTCCAAAATCCTTCCTAAAAAGAAAACTGGAAAACATTGTTTTCTTCCAATTTTAGTTCTTTTAAAAACTGGAAACTCACTTTTTCAAGTTTCTTTATCTCTATAGAAACTGGTAAAAACCCTAAACGTCTAGTTTTAGAATCTTTTCCTAACTAAGAAAGTTGTTTCTCCTTCCTTTCCATTTTTGTGTATTTTCTCAGAAATGGCACCTACAGCTCCATGAAGGGTGAGCTTAACCAGATCACCTTCAGCTCCAAGCACATGAAGGGTGAGCTCAAGCAGATCACCTTCAGCTCCAACAATCACATTACTCTGCTGAAGTTTCCCAAAAAGAAGCCCTGCATGCATCTCGCTGATGCAGTGATCCTTCTCCTCAACTCTCCAATCTTCAAAGCCCTGACTATTGCTCCCCCTGCCCACAAACATCTTCTGCAACAGTTATTGTATACTGCTGAGAAAACCCTCCACACCAACAAATTCGGGAAGCAAGTAACTGTCATTGCTTTCCAAACTTAACTAGCGGAGGGATTCATCACTACAAATGGAATCAGTTCAGCTCTGGAACTACCCGTTGGTCCTTTTGAGCCCCTACCCAGCGATGAAGAACTCATCAGGTTTCTAGACCTGATGAAGTACACTTGGGACATTAAGCCCCGAACCGTTGACGAGCCTGACAAGAAAATTACCCAAGTGCTCAAGGCAAAAATGCCTTCAGAGCTCAACGATATCTTCTCCCACATCATCTCCAGCATGAGTGGTAAGATCGGCTCGCTGGACCAAGCCAACAAATATCAGCTTCAGATGGGGTACTCACTGATCACCGGGCGAAAAGTTGATTATGCCCGCTTAATTTTTGACGACATGATGGTGAAGGTAGAGAATCCTAAGAGGGAGATGAAGGTTCCCTATGTGCGCTTCTTGTCAGCACTACTCGCCCTCTTCCTCCAGAAGGACTACCCACAAAAGGGAGATTGCCAACTCCCTCAACTTGGCAGTCGCAACCTCAACTTCGAGCCTATCGCCAATGAGGTACGTCTCTCTGATCTTAAACAACTTCTCCTCGCTCCTACTTCTTCTCTTACGGCGGCTACATCAGCGGTTCAACCTCCCGCTGAAACCCAAGCCACCACCACCAAATCCTCACCGAAGAGGAAACAATCAGACACCAACCTTGGTTCTCACAAAACCAAGAGGATTGCTATGGAGAAACCTCAGCCCCCTCCGGTTACTGAATCAGTGATTGCTTCTTCACAATCAATACTTGACGCCTTCGTGGTCCACTCCGCCACATCTGCAACAACAACAACAATAACCACTTCAGCGCCTTCTTCCGCTGAAGCTTCACTGGTATCTACCCCCACCTTCTCAATGCCTCAAAGCACTGAAGAAGCAGTTCTTGACAACACCAGTGCCATGCCTGCATACTGCACAGCCTTCTCCACCATTGCTTCTACTCCTTCATTCTTCGTCATCACTTCTGCACCAGCGACTTCGCTCGCTGACGTTCAGGAACCGCTGCTCCAGAGTCTGATGCAGCAAAAAGCCACAGGACCTGATGGTCTCCCTCTCGAGACCACTTAGAATATGCCCTCCACGTTCGTATCTGACATGGAACGTGACATGGAATACTATAGTGGAAATCGGGATTTTGATGCTTTCTCCCGGCCATCAGGTATCCTAACCAATACACTTTTTTCTTCTCAACCCACTCCTACTTTTGAGCTTTCCTGTTGGGAACTGAAGATATTTGCTAAGTATGGATAATACTGCCAGAACAAAGTTAGTACTGCCAGGGCATAATTACTACTGCAAGTGGAGATTACTACTGCAAGTCATGGTTACTACTGCAAGACAAGGTTAGTACTGCTGGTGCATAACGAAAATCTGTTAGTACTGCTTATGCAATGGTTACTACTGCAAGACAAAGTTAATATTGCTAGATCAAGTTAGTACTGCTAGTCAAGTTAGTACTGCTGGATCAAGTTAGTACTGCTAGTCAAGTTAGTACTGCTAATCAAGTTAATGCTGCTGGAACAAGTTAATACTGCTGGAATGAGTTAGTACTGCTAGAATGAGTTAATGCTGCTGGAGAAGATTAGTATTGCTCATGCTGAATGAAGTTAATACTGCTAAAGTGATAAGGTTGGAGATAAAGAAGGAATTGATCAAGATATGCTTAAAGAAGATTCAGAAGATCAATTTACTTTTGATAGTTATCTTGTAATTATTTTGTATAAATAGATTTCAATAGATAGCTATTAAAGAAATATACGTATTCGTGAGATACTGAAATTGATTTTAGAGAGAATTAACCTCAAGGTTTAGAACCCTATTTCTAGAGAAGTAGAAGTCGTCTTGATTTAGCCTGTTCATCAAGATTGAGGTTTGGTTGTTAATCTTGTGAGTCGAAACAGTGAATACAAACAACTGTGTATTTTCTGATATATTGTTCTTTGATTGTGGGAATTAAAGTTCTATTCCGCAGATTCTTTAATTCTGAATTCTAAGTATTGTTAATCTTGTTAAGAATCGATCCTGACAAGTGGTATCAGAGCCTGTGTTTCTTAGAATTCTACAATCATTATGGACAATTCTATTGAATCAAACAGTACTTTTGATTGGAGTGATCAAGCAGAAGAAGCCATCCAAAATCAAGCACTTATGGCTGAAGTTTCAGATCTTCCCACTGAGGTAAAATCTAATCTCTGTTCTCAAGCTTGTATAGACACTGTTAAAAAGTATAGAGATCACAATCAGGGAATGTGTGATGACCTTAAGAGATTAGAAAAGGATAGAAGAGACTATGTATTGATTGTTGAGAGGTTTGAAGAACAAATTAAGGCTTTTCAAGCCAATGAACTTCAACACTCATATGATACAAACTAATGGAAGTGGGAAAAGGGTGGTCTAGAGTTCCAACTGAAAGAGTCCAGGGAAGAGTGTGAGAAACTAAAAGGAGAACTTGAGAAAGTAAAACTTGATGTTGAAAAGTTTTCAAAAGCTTCTAAAGTTATGGACACTATTATAAATGCTCAAGTTCACAGTAAGATGAAAACAGGCCTAGGGTACAATGCCACACCTCCACCCTACAACAACACATACATCCCTCCTAGGTCAGATCTGTTAGAAACTATGGATAGTAAGGACTTATCTGAAGGAGAAACTAAAATAGATCCATTAGATGAAGTTGTTGTGGAGGATAAAACTGAAAAAGAAGAGTCTAAGAAAAGGGACAAGAATGTAAGTGGTGAGATTCCCTTAGAGAATTACATAAAGACCAATGAGGATGGTGGAAGTCCATGTGTTAAGAACAATGAGATGAAAAGGACTGAAAAGGGAAAGGGAGTTCATTATACACAGACCACTGTTGTGAACTCTAAAACTTGTGAACATTGTTCTTGCAAGAAATCTAAAGAGAATAAGCCCCAAAAACATGATAAAAGGAGGGGAAATCAAATAAATTGGAATAACCAGTGGGCACAAAAGCAAGGAGTTGATCTGCAAAGGATTAACAGACCAAAACCTTGTTTTATCTGTGGCAAATTGAATCATCTTGCCAAATACTGTTATTTCAATCCTATTAACCAAAAGAAAAGTTTTCAAAGAAGTTTTCAAAAATCTTCTGGTTATAGGAAGCCTGCAAGGAATAATGTGGATAAGAAACAAACTAAATCCAAAAGCCACATAAGAAAACAGACTGAAAAGGAATGTGTCAATATGTGGGTTCCCAAAAGCACTAATGTTAGTACTGCTACCTCAGATAGTACTGCTGACAAGGATAGTGCTGCTAGAAGCAATACTACTGCCAATACTGCTGCTAGCAGTGTTAGTGCTGCTAACTCTGTTAGTGCTGCTAACTCTGTTAGTGCTGCTAACTCAGTTAGTGCTGCTAACTCTGTTAGTGCTGCTAACTCTGTTAGTGCTGCTAACTCTGTTAGTACTTCTTCTAAGGTTAATACTGCTTCTAGTTTTAGTGCTGCTAGACCAATCATATTGACAAAGTTCTCCAGTACTGTAGTACCTAAGTTTGAAAATCTCATCAAAACCCAGTGCAAGTACTTTGATGAGCAAGGGAGACCCAAGACCACTTCGGCTTGGGTTCCCAATAAAATCTAATTGATTTATCTTATGTGCAGGGCAACCAACAGCTCAAGGAGAAGAGCATCTGACATGTTGATAGTGGTTGCTCCAGGCACATGACAGGTAACATTGCCTGCCTCAAGAATTTCAAAAGAATTGATGGAGGACGTGTTGCTTTTTGGAATAATTCTGAAGGAGGTAAGATAAGTGGTAAAGGTGATATGTCAAAAGGTAAGATGGACAAGTGCTGCAAAGTGCAAGTATAGTTACTACTGCTAGTGCACAGTTAATACTGCCAATGAGTAGTTAATACTGCTTAGCAGTTAATACTGCTTGTGTAGTTAATACTGCTGTGTAGTTAATACTGCTCAGTCGTTAATACTGCTTAAGTAGTTAATACTGCTCCGTTGTTAATACTGCTTAAGTAGTTAATACTGCTTTGTTGTTAATACTGCTTAAGTAATTAATACTGCTGTGTAGTTAATACTGCCTTGCAGTTAATACTGCTCAGTCGTTAATACTGCTTGTGTCGTTAATACTGCTTTAAAAGAAAAGTTAGGGCTAATACTGCTATAAATACCTCTTTCAGCCCGCCAAAGTTCATAACGTCTCTTTGAATTCTATCCATCTCTCTCTCTTTCTAACTATTCTCTCCCAAGAATCTCTGTTTTTCTGTCAAGAATCCTCAGGCATAATGGAGTTTATCGACGACCACAACGAGATTGCCATGCTTCAGAAGCCAAAACAATCCGCAGGTTTTCACGACATTGTGGATTTCCTCAAGGGCACGCATATCTCCTATGCCCTAACGGAGACCCCGACAATCTACATCGAGCATCAGACGCAGTTCTGGGCAAATGCCACCGTGGTGTCTGAAGATGGGCAGAAAATCCTCAAAACAAGGGTGTGCAACAAACCCTTGAATGTTACAGAGGAGCTTATTCGCATCACTCTTCGATTAGATGATGCCTCAGGTATAACTTCTATTCCTAATGAAGAACTATACTCAACTTTAACAAGAATGGGGTATGACGGTCCCATTGGAGTTTTTAAGTTTTACAAGTCTAAATTTCATACACAATGGCGATTCTTTGTTCATACCTTAATGCATTGCATGTCAAAGAAAACTACTGGATGGAGTGAGTTTAGCAGTACCATTGCTTATGCCCTGGTCTGCTTGGCCACTGCCAGGAAGTTTAATTTTTCACAAATGATTTTTAATGATCTTGTGTCAAACCTGGAATCCAAAAAGAGGTTTTATATGTACCCAAGGTTTGTCCAAGCAGTGATTACTCAGGAATTGACAGATTTGCCTCAGTTTACTGAGGTATATGTACCTAAACCCCCTAAAGGAAAGGTCTTCTCAAATATGAGAAGAACTTCCAGGGACTCGGAAGGAGTTGACACTCCATTGTTCTCTACAATGATGAGTGTGTCCCACACAAATGAAGGTATGGCATCAAGGTCAAGGCCCTCATTAGACACACCCACTGATGACCAATCCCAACCTTCCATCACAAAAGTAATCCCTCAGTCCATTCTTGTACGACCCACTCCCAAAATAACCAAAAAGTTTGAAAGAAGAAAGGTACACAAGGTTCCTTCCCTTGATGTATCTCCTAAGAGCCCGAAGCCTTTAAGCCCTCTAGTGGAGCATTCTCCATTAGAGAATATCGAAAGGGAAACCACAGGGGTGTCTCCTAACCCCAAGAAGGTGCTCACTAAGGAGAAGGTTGAGCATGTGAGTCGCAAGGCTGCCACTACTTCTGCTAGCAAAGAGAAGGCCAGTGGTAAAATAACTAAGACCTTCCTCACGGCAACTCAGGGTGAGAAATCATCCAGAGGTCCCAGGTGCCAAGAAACCAAGGGGGTAGGTAGTGCTTTTGCTAGGCAAGAGACACCTGCTAAAACTTCCAATGATCCTGAAAGGGAGGTAAACACTTCTAAATCAGGTGAGGATAGATATACTTATGAGGAATTGATGGAAACTATTGCAAATATCAACATTGAGGTCATGGATCAGCAGAAGGAGATTGATGAGCTTAAGAAGGTGGTTCTTCATCAAAACACCAAGATAGAAAAGAATAAGAAGCTGATCACCAAACTGCTACAAAGAAGGAAGAAAGCTCAGTATGTTTTGAGAAGGAGAGGAACAACCTCTGATGCTTCCAAAAAGGGGGAGTTAGACTCTGATCTAAACATGGAGGATGCAAACATTGAGGGGGAGTATGAGTATAAGGTTGAGGGGGAGGCTGAGCAGGTTGTAGAAGTTACAAAGGAAGCAGAAACAGAAAAAGCAGCAGAAACGGTTACTGCTGCTGATATTACAAAGGAAGCAGAAACAGAACAAGCAGTAGAAACAGTTAATACTGCTGAGATTGAGAAAGAAGTAGAAACAGATAATGCTGCAGTGTCTGAGACTGAAGCAGCAGTAACTGAAATTTTGAAGAATCTTATTGATGCAGCAGTATCTGAAAGTGAGAAGGAAGCAGTACCTGCAACTAAATCCGAGATTGATGCAGAGATATTTTGGATTGTGAAGGATAGTGTTGAAGCAACAGCATTAAAGGTTATAAAAGAAGCAGTAACAGTTATAGCAGTAGAAATGGTTACTGCTGCTGAAAAACAAAAAGCAGCAGAAACTGTTAGTGCTGCTAAGAGCCACAAAGAAGAAACAACTGAAACCACTCCTGAAGCTGTTAAATCTTTCAAAAGAACAAAGATGATGTCAACCAAAAGGCCAAGAACAAAGTCCATAGCTTCAAAGAAGAAAGATGTAAAGAAGCCAAGGGTGGAATCAACTGTAGAAGAAGCCCAAGAGGAAGCAGTGAAATAGAAATCTGATCCAAAAGTTGCTGAAGAAGAAGTGGCAACTCCATCAGGGCAATCAAGCAATGTACAATCACAGTCAAATGCTCAATGTGATATGTATATTACTGTGGTTGATACTAATCCAATTCAAGCTAAACCATTAGCTTCTATGGCTCCTGAAATCATATTCTGGGATACTTTGAAAGATCAGAGAAAGGACTACATTAGAGTAAAAAGAGCAGATGGGAAGTTTGAGGTCAGTTCTACATGGGGAAAACTTTTAAGGATGTGCTCTAGATCAGACTTGGAAGAGATGTTCAAGGTAGGAACGAAGCTTTATGGAAATATGCTGACTGAAAGTGGAATGTCCATCACCAAAATGGTACTTGAATACCTGTGCCAAATGTTCAAACCAGAAGCAGTTCAGAATAGGATAGAAAGAAATTTTCAAGTCATTACCAACTGGATGCTTATGGAAAACTGTGGAGTGTATGTCATCTCTCTTGACAATACATACCATGAGTATTATTTGGTGGATGTGGTGTACAAACATAGCAAGAAAAGATTGAATGGAATGCTACATACTAAGTTGACTTGCAGCAAGGATTCTGAAATGGGAAGATACTTGGTGAGAAGAATTCTCAATCAAAGTCTTGGAGTGAATCCTGATTTATGCGTTCATGATTAAGTTTTGGAAGCATCATCTGAAGAACTTGACTTCTCTTCCTGAAAAGTCAAGTTAGGGGGAGATTGTTGGGAACTGAAGATATTTGCTAAGTATGGATAATACTGCCAGAACAAAGTTAGTACTGCCAGGGCATAATTACTACTGCAAGTGGAGATTACTACTGCAAGTCATGGTTACTACTGCAAGACAAGGTTAGTACTGCTGGTGCATAACGAAAATATGTTAGTACTGCTTATGCAATGGTTACTACTGCAAGACAAAGTTAATACTGCTAGATCAAGTTAGTACTGCTAGTCAAGTTAGTACTGCTGGATCAAGTTAGTACTGCTAGTCAAGTTAGTACTGCTAATCAAGTTAATGCTGCTGGAACAAGTTAATACTGCTGGAATGAGTTAGTACTGCTAGAATGAGTTAATGCTGCTGGAGAAGATTAGTACTGCTCATGCTGAATGAAGTTAATACTGCTAAAGTGATAAGGTTGGAGATAAAGAAGGAATTGATCAAGATATGCTTAAAGAAGATTCAGAAGATCAATTTACTTTTGATAGTTATCTTGTAATTATTGTGTATAAATAGATTTCAATAGATAGCTATTAAAGAAATATACGTATTCGTGAGATACTGAAATTGATTTCAGAGAGAATTAACCTCAAGGTTTAGAACCCTATTTCTAGAGAAGTAGAAGTCGTCTTGATTGAGCCTGTTCATCAAGATTGAGGTTTGGTTGTTAATCTTGTGAGTCGAAACAGTGAATACAAACAACTGTGTGTTTTCTGATATATTGTTCTTTGATTGTGGGAATTAAAGTTCTATTCCGCAGATTCTTTAATTCTGAATTCTAAGTATTGTTAATCTTGTTAAGAATCGATCCTGACATTTCCTTTGCTCAAAATGTTTATTTTCTTACAGGTCCTAACTTAGGCACGATTGCTGCCTCTCTCAAGGAGGTATTCGATCAGGTGGATTCTCTCTCGAAGGATCTCACCAACAACACAAACGCCGTGAACTCTGCCGGCGAGTCTCTGAAGGATCTGTACACCTCTCTCAGCACCATGGCCGATAATGCCCATCTTTCAGCACTCACTGAGGAAGTGAAGACTCTGCAGTGAGACGTGGTTCATCACACTTCATCTCTTAACACCTTGAACACTACGGTCTCCTCTCTCAGCAATGTCGTCGCTGATATCGGCACAAAAGTTGATGGACTCAGGGGTCAAGTGAGCAGCCTAATTTCTAAGGTTGACTCATCGAACAACCTAATCTCCAAACTCCTTGACCGCCTGAATGAACCGGTGGCTCTCACCCCATCCTTTACAGCTGATGATCGAGCAAAGCTGGGGATGGCGGTTGATTTTATTGTTCAAGCCACCGCAGCGATCCCTGGCCTTGAAGCCAGGGTGGACGTACTTGAGGCAAATTGTGCCTCTTCTTCAGCGAGACCTAGCCTAGAAGACAGGTCCGTTGACGCTGTTGTTGCTGCTGAGATGCCTCCCCCTAATGATGATGACAAAGAGGGGGAGAAGAACTCAAATGAAGACCTCCCTCACACTGAGGGGGAGGGACATGCTGAAGAAGACCCCTGTCTTTTTGAGGGGGAGAAAGAGAAAGAACAAACCCCTCCTTCCTCTCCAAAGATGAAGAGGAGGAAGAAGAAGATGAGGAACAGGTGGAGATCTTAGATGATGAACCCTCCACGAAACCTGATGGCAACAATGATGATGATGATGAAGAAGAACTTGAATGTTGGTTCAAGCCTACAACCATCAAGGTCCCTGAGCCAAAAGGGGCGGTGTTTAATAAAGCAGGGGAGACGACGAATAAGTCTTCTGCGAAGAAGAGCTCCAAAAAAGGAAAGCTAAAAGGATTTGCTTCTTCAGGAAACCTGAAGATTCTCTTCAACGCTGAGAAAGTTCCAACTTCTCAGGTATGCCTCTCGATAATCCCCTTATCTGCTTCAACCCATCCTCTCCTCAAACATATCTTATACACTTAGCCATTTTTTCTATCTTTTCTTCCTTCCATCAAAAGAATCTAACTTTTGGTTCTTTTGATTCACCTAGTCCTCTCCCCTGCTTGAGGGACCTACTGAAGAACCTGTTAGCTCCAATCTTTCGGTTATTGAAAGTAGTGAAAAATAGGCTAAGTATAGAAGCCTCCAACAGAGGCTCTGCCGAGACACCAAGAAGACCTAAGGCAAGAATCGACAGAAGACTACTTACAGAGGACAGAGCCGCAGAACCTCTGTCACCCTTGACAGAGCCTCTGCGGTACACTGAAGACTTAGAAGAAATCAACAAATATCTTTCTACTGTTCCAGGATCCGTTCATCAACTTGTAGGAGGAGTGCCCTGACAACCTCCACGTGTCAAACTCTGATAGGGCTCAGTACCAAGTTGATATCAGCGCATTTAATGCATGCAGTACCTTCTACTGTTCATACGATCCTGTCTACTATAGATCAGTCCTTATTGTCTAAAGTATGTCCCCTTTGTAGTAGTATAAATAGAAGACTCATGTTGAGTTCTTCTATTAACAAGAATCAGATATTAAGCTACGCACGAACACACACCAGCAGATTTCTTGTTATGTTCTTGGTGTTCTTGATAATATCAAATACAGTAACCTTTGAGATATTTATCTGTCATCTTCATTACATATTTGATATTGTGTGTTCTTCTATCTTAGCATTTCTTTCAGTTCATTAAATACGCTTCCGCAATATAAACCTATCTGAACTAAACTAAAAGAATCATCATTGTTTAAACAAAAAGGAACCAACAATTGGTATCAGAGCAAACCTTGATTTTTAATATCAAGGGATCCACTCTAAACAATGATCTTTGGTAGAAACTTGGATTTTTAACCTATTCTTCATAAACAGTTTTTGTTTTTCTGCCATTTTCGATTCATTCGAACTTTGGTAAACTTATAGAATCTGTTATTCTGGTTAAAACACCATTTTTGTGCTAAGTTGAAAAGCTGTTAAGCTTAGAAACTTCATACGAAGCATCCACTTCTCACTCTAAAAATGTTTGTTGTTCATACCCCATTTCTGGATATTTTCTCTCTCAAAATGACAAGTACAAACAACTTCTTCACTGCTGGTTCCTTAACCAAACCTCCCACTCTTCTTAGAGACGAATACCCTCAATGGAAGATACGTATGATTCACTTCTTTGAGGGTACTGATAAAGAACTCGTTTACTATCTCCGTAACCCTCCTTTTGTTCCTATGATAACAGTACCACGTATTCCTTCCACAGACGACACACCAGAAATCCCTGAACACGAAAAACCAAAAGCTCAGGGTAAGTGGTCCGATTCTGATTGGGCAAAATATGAAGTGGCTCAGAAAACAAAAAGACTTCTGATCATGGCTATTCCCAACGACCTTTTCCAGTCCCTAGATGCATGTGAATCTGCATATGATCTATGGAAGGAACTGGAAAAACAACTAGAAGGGGGGCCAAAACTCAGAAGAACCGCAGAGCTCAATACATAAACGAATACTATGCATTTAAAGCTCTGCCAACAGAAACTATGCAGTCTACATATGATCGGTTCAACTCGCTAATCAACAAATGCAAGAAGTTCGGAATCCACAGAACTTCTGAAGAAAACAATGTCATGTTCCTTAAAAGTCTAAATGGAGAATGGCTCCAGTTATCTATGTCTCTTCAAACAAATCAAGACTTAGATTCCTGGACTCTATCAGACCTCTATGGAACATTGGCAGCCCAAGAGCCTCAAGTAGCACAAACAAAAGCCCAGATCAGTGCACCTCTTGCACTAGTTGGTAAGACTACAGAGGCTAAAGAGAAACCAAAGAAAGAGAAAACTGCAGAGGAAAAGAAGGATAAGAAGAAGAAAATTATGATAGTTGATAGTGAAGAAGATAAGGAAGAAGAAGAAGAAGAAACAACCCTGGCCTCGATAGCTAAATCATTAGCACTCTTGACTAGGGAATTCAGCAAAGGATACCAGAAGAAGACTGGTAATGAACGCTACGAAAAAGAAGGGTCAAACGAAAGAACCGACAGAAGTGGTGACCGACAGAGGTCAGACGACAAAGCTGGAAACGCTCCACAGAACCAAGGCTGTTACAATTGTGGAAAGCCAGGTCACTTCGCCAACGAATGCAGGAGCAAATCAAATCGCCCTCAGAGGGATACTGCTTTCTACAAAAAGAAAGCTGAATACTATGCTCAGAAATCCTTAATGGTAAATCAAGAAAACTGGCTATCAGATACATCCTCTGAATGAGGAGAAACAAAGAACGCCTTGTTCTGTGGCATGGCAGAAGTCAGCTCTGGCTCTGATAGTGAGGTATCCACTTCTAACTCTAACTCTAATACAGCAGAAGCTGATTTGCTTAAACTTAACATTGAATACACTAAACTTAAACAGACATGCGAAAGTGTTCAGAAAAAGCTCACCTTCTATGAGAGAGAAGCTAGACTTCTCACTCAAGAAAAAGCCAAAAATTTTCTAGAAAAGGAAGAAATTGAAACAAACTGGAACAAAAAATTAAATCCTTTAAAAGAAAAGATTTATGAACTTAATTCTTCTTTAAAAACAAAATCGAAAGAACTTATGGACGTTGAGTGTGACAGAAGGAGCATCCTAGCTCTTAAACATTATTTTCAAGAGGAAAGAGAAGTCCTCTGTCAAGACTTACTCAGAAGAGATCTTTTAATTAGAAAAATTCAAGATGCACAGAAGGTGTACGAGAAAATCAATACACAAATAGGGAGACGGGGAATTGGCTTCTGTGATATATATCCATATACAGGAAACAAAAGAGACAAATCTCTGTATTCTCTATTTCATATAGGAGATACAAGAAAACCTGGATTTCCAAATCTACTCTCTATAAGTAAAAGGCAAAAAGTCTCTGGGGAACCTCACAAGAGGAAACCACTGAAGATGACAAATGTGTGGTTTGAAAACACAGATTTGTCACCTTCAATCTCTGTCAAAAGAGAATCCAAACCTAAGAAGTATCTGAAAACTCAAGATCATATAGGAATCTTCAAGTTTGGTGACCCCGAGACTCAAACTCAAGTTGCATTTGTCTGCATGATGAATTCTGAAAAGAAGTTATCAGCAGAGGCACCTGAGTTCAAGCCAAATCTTACAAAACAAAATTTTGATATCTCTGAAGAAAACCTCTATACACCTTCCAATGATCAAAATCTCTCTGAAGAAGACTTAACAGATACTTTTGTTGACTTCGAAAATATTGCCACAGAAAAGGAAGAAAGTGAGTATGACACATGCTCTGAAAGTCCAGCCTATGTCGAAAGAGAACCAAGGGACTCAACCTCTGTTTATGAGGACGACTCATCCTCTGACGAATCTGAGACTGACTCCAAGTCAGAGATAGTACCTCGTGACACAAGGGATTTTAAACCATCCTCTGAAGTTCTTAACAGAACTATTTCTCCCAAGGAGAAAATCACAAAAGTTCCTATCTGTCCAGACTTTCTGAACATGTGTATACAAGCCAAAACCTCTATTAAGCTTGACAATTTTAAACTAAAGAAGTAAATGTCCACTAAAACTCCAACAAGTTCAGAGATTTTGAAGCCCTTAAAACCTGTTAAAGAAAAATTAACATGGCAATAGAAGGGTAAATGGACCAAAAATAATAAATCTTTTTCTTCTGTGACAGTGAAATCTGCAGAAGTTCACCACAGAAGGGGTACACAGAAGGCTGCTCTCAACAAAGGATTTTGCAAACAACAATCTAGCCTACATAAACCTTCTTGTAATAGAAAGTCGAATGTTAGGATAAATTGTAATGCCTCTGTACCCTCATTTAATGTCTTTAATGAAAAGTTCAAGCAAATCTCTTCGCACATTCAATACTGTCATTGCTTTGATCTCATGTTTCAATTAAGCCAACACTTCTCAAGTTCAAAATGTTTCCTCTCTATACCCAAAGAAAATGCTAAATTCAAGGGTAAGAAGAAACAAAATAGTTCTTCAACAGAAGTTAAAATAAAGACCAAGAATGCTTAGGCAAACTTGAAGATCCCTAACAAAACTGGACCCATTTGGATATGGGTACCTAAAACTCTCTGATTGTCTTGCAGAAGCAGTATGTGCCGATCTGGTATCTAGACTCTGGATGCTCGAGGCACGTGACTGGCGACAGAGGTCTTCTATCCACATACAAAGAAAAACACGATGGTGGATCTGTGACCTTTGGAGACAACAAAAAGGGGTACATTAAAGGCTACGGAGTCATAAAGAAGGAAATTATAACCGTATGCAAAGTTGAATATGTGGATGGCCTTAAACACAATCTTCTAAGTGTAAGCCAACTCTGCGATACGGGTTTTGATGTGATGTTCAAAAGAACCTTTTGCTCTCTACAAGGTGTAGACACAGGAGTCGAACTTCTACGAGCCGAAAGAAGAGGTGATCTGTATCTCATGAACTTCTGTGCCAAGAACAAGGAAGAAAAGCTCTGCCTTGTTACATGCAAAAGCGAAGAAGCCTGGTTATGGCATAACAGGTTCTGTCACTTAAACTTTCATACTTTAGATAAACTTGCAAAACTCGATCTAGTCAAAGGTCTGCCAGATGTTAAGTTTAATAAAGATCATTTATGCTCTGCCTGCGAAATGGGAAAACTCAAAAGAGCTTTCCATAAAGGCAAAACTGATGTGTCTTGCCCTAGGATTCTGTATATGCTTCATGTTGACCTCTGTGGTCCAATCACTACACAGAGCCTAGGTGGCAAGAAATATATACTTGTTTTAATCGATGAGTATTCAAGATTTACATGGGTTGAATTTGTCAGAAAGAAATCAGATGTTCCAAACATTCTGATAAATTTAATGAAAAGAATCCAAGTTTTGTATGAGTGCAGGATCCAAAAACTAAGAAGCGACAATGGCAAAGAATTCAAAAACTCTGTCATTGAAGCCTATCTTACAAAAGAAGGAATATCACAGAACTTCTCTGCTGCACGCACCCCACAACAGAATGGCGTGGTTGAACGAAAGAACCGCACGCTTGTGGAGGCTGCCAGAACTATGCTAACAGCATGTGGATTACCAATGACATTTTGGGCAGAAGCAGTATCGACCGCTTGCTATACCCAAAATCGATCAACCATCGTAAAGAGGCACATCAAGACACCATATCATTTGATCAACAAAAGGAGACCAAACATCAAGTTCTTCCATGTATTTGGATGCAAATGCTTTGTCTTAAACGACAGAGAAGCAAGAGTAAAGTTTGAAGTAAAAGCTGATGAAGGCAAGTTCATTGGATACTCTGCCGCATCCAAGGCATACAGAGTCTATCTTCTGAAGTCACGAACCATTGTAGAAAGCATCAACGTGTCTTTTGACGATTCTTTCCAAATGACTTCTGAACAAATCAGTTCAGAACTCGGGCTAAAAAGGGAATCCTCTGTCATCTCAAAAATAAGAGAAGAAGACTTAAATCTTCTATTTCAAGAGATGTTCCATGATGACATTGATCCCTCTGCTGGAACCGTCAGAGCCTCTGGAGGATCATCTTCTGTCAGCCAGATCGAGACAGGTATATCTCTAACTGGTCCCTTAAATACTTCATCTTCTTCTGTTAATCATACAGATGAAAATGCCGAGGGGGAGCCAACAGAAAGTGATACAACAAAGGATACAACCACAGAAGCTACTGAAATACCAACTTCAGCAACTACAGAGGAACCAATACCAGAGGAACATGACGACTCAGTCTCTACTTCCTCAGAGGAAAGAATACCAACACTCATACCAATCATCCCACAAGCTGAAAAACCAAGCACAAATACAGAAGCACCATCTACAACAGAAGGTGCACCAGAACAACAGAGCACAACCTCTGTAGATCAACTTGATGACTTCGATGACCATCTCCCAAGAACAACTCAATGGACGAAAAGCCATCCACCAAGCCATATAATCGGCGATCCTTCTGAAAAGGTCAAAACAAGATCAGCCACTGCAATTTTTGTTTCTTTACAAATTTTATCAGTATGATCGAGCCAAAAAGGATCTCTAAAGCCCTAGATGATCCAAATTGGGTAGATGCTATGCAAGAAGAGCTTCTACAGTTTGAGAGAAACAAGGTATGGACCCTAGTACCTCTGCCACGAGGGAAACAAGCCATTGGGACAAAATGGGTCTTCAGAAACAAGAAGGACGAGGATGGGGTGGTCATTAGAAACAAAGCAAGATTGGTGGCCAAGGGATATCGCCAAGAAGAAGGCATTGATTACGATGAAACTTTTGCCCCTGTCGCACGGCTCGAGGCTATAAGAATATTTTTAGCCTTTGCAGCCCACAGAGGTTTCAAAGTATTTCAAATGGATGTAAAATCGGCCTTTCTAAATGGCGAAATCCAAGAAGAAGTCTATGTCCAACAGCCACCAGGGTTTGAAAGCTCCAAGTACCCAAAATACGTGTATTACCTTGACAAAGCTCTGTATGGACTGAAACAGGCTCCAAGAGCATGGTACGAAAGACTCTCAATCTTTCTTCTCGATAACAACTACGACAGAGGTACGATCGATACAACTTTGTTTTATAAAAGGAAAGGTGATGAAATTATGCTTGTACAAATATATGTGGACGACATTATTTTTGGGTCTACAAATGCAAAACAGTGCAAAGATTTCAAAAAAACTCATGCAGAGTGAGTTTGAAATGAGTATGATGGGAGAATTAACTTTCTTCCTCGGACTCCAAGTAAAACAATCATCAGAGGGAATTTTCATAAATCAAGCAAAATATGTCTCTGACATGCTTACAAAATTCAGTGTCTCTGATGCCTCTGTAATGAAGACCCAATGGCCACTGGAAATAAGTTATACTCAGATCCAAATGATAAATCTATAGAGTGCAAGCTCTACAGAGGTATGATTGGGTCTTTGTTATACTTAACCGCAAGTAGACCTGACATAATGCATGCCACATGCCTCTGTGCAAGATATCAAGCTAACCCGAAGGAATCCCATTATATTGCTGTAAAGAGGATCTTCATATACCTCAAAGGGACCAAAAATCTTGGCCTCTGGTATCCGAAGAACTCTGGTTTTGGTCTTAAAGCCTATACAGATTCAGACTATGGAGGCTGCAAGCTCGACAGAAAGAGTACCTCTGGGAGTTGTCAATTCCTAGGTGGGAAATTAGCTAGTTGGACTTCAAAGAAACAGAACTGTGTATCGAAATCTACGGCAGAAGCTGAATACGTTGCTGCTGCTAGCTGTTGCTCCCAAGTTTTGTGGATGAAAACTCAGCTAAAAGATTATGGTCACAACATATACAAGATACCTATCTTCTGTGACTCAAAGAGCGCCATATCCATCTCTGCCAATCCAGTACAGCACTAAAAAACAAAGCATATCGACATCCGTTACCACTTTCTGAAGCATCATGTTGAATATGGCACAATCGAAATACATTTCGTGTCTACAGAATACCAGCTTGCAGACTTATTCACCAAAGCACTAGATGAGAAAAGATTCCTTTTCTTGGTGGGTAAGTTGGGAATGATTAACATGAGTTAAAACCTCTGTAAGTATAATTCTATCCTCTGTAAATATGTAAATATATTATTTTTTATTTTTATTGTTTTTGTTGTCTGGTTTATTTCTGTATGTAAATTCTCCATCATAAAAGGTTCTAAAAATTCACAGAGCTTCTGTTGGTCTGCTCAGAACCTCTGACGGCCTACACAGAACCTCTATTGAACTTGACCTATGTTCTATGCAAAACTTGTCTCATTTGATCCAAGCATAGGTCAAGGGGGAGCAGAAGCAAACCTTGAACTGATTTACAGAAGTTGTCAGTTCAAGGGGGAGCCAAAGAAGAATTGAGATCTACAACAACCACAGAAGTCGGGTATTTAACCGAGGTCAGAAGAGTCAAAAAGTGAGTATCTCGTACAAATCCTTCTTGAAAACAATTTTCTAGGACACAAACTTTCAAATATGTCCTAGAAACCTTGCTTATGACATTCCAAACAAGAAATAATCAAAACACTTGATAAACCTTCCTTTATGAGAAATTTAAGGTTCCAGAGCCTCTGCTGAGCTCGACAGAGCTTCTGTAAGACAGATCCTCTAATACTGCAAATATCATACGGGAACTCGATCAATCATCTTGAATGTCATACAGAAGGTCTTTAGTCAGAAAGTTCAACATACCACAGAACTTTTGCTGACTAACCTAGGTATTTAAAGACTACTCACACAAAATCTTTTTCGAAAATAGTAGAGGTGGCAAAAACTGACCCGACACACTAACCCGACACGAACCCGACAAGAAATAAATGGGTTTGGGTAATACATTTCAACCCGTTTAAGTAAACGGGTTGACACGACACGACACGAAAATTAAACGGGTAAGGTTAGGGTTAAAAAATTCAACTCGAAATTGACCCGTTTAACCCGTTTAAATTAGGCCATTCTTTGAACAATTAAATATGGGCTTTGACTATTATCTATTTATGTATAGACAATTAAATATGGGCTTTGACAATTAAATATGGTCTTTGAAGAGTTAAAGTCCTAATTATGAGTTTAAATGTGTCAAAACACTGAGTTTTCACATTGTACACAAGAACCTGCGCACTGTTTTTGTAAAGGTTGTAGCGGTCTGATTATAGCTCCAAATTGCATGAATCCAGTTTATGTGGAATCCTAAGGCATCAATGAACAACTTTCATTTAGATGATAGTGTCCAATTTGGCTTCTAAATTGAAGAAATATATCGTAACTTATGGCATATAGGAGCTGTCAATTATGAGTTTTAAAGTTTCTGCCATGTTATTAGAAAATTCATAGAAAATCAACCGTTGGTCCAAATGAGGTGTACAATATACCGTTGGAAAGCTTAGAATGTCCTTAAGAACTGTTATGAAGAATTAAAGTCCTAATTATGAGTTTAAATGTGTCAAAACACTGAGTTTTTGAATCAGCTCACATTGTACACAAGAACCTGCTCACTGTTTTTGTAAAGGTTGTAGCGGTCTGATTATAGCTCCGAATTGCATGAATCTAGTTTCTGTGGAATCCCAAGATATCAATGAACAACTTTCATTTAGATGATAGTGTCCAATTTGGCTTCTAAATGGAAGAAATATATCGTAACTTATGGCATATAGGAGCTGTCAATTTCTGTATGTTTCACAAGGAAGTGGGATTTCCTCCCATCCCACATTGGTGGGAAACAAAAACCTTATGCTCTATGCCCACTATAAATATGATCTCACCCCTTGTATTTTCATTTGCATCACCCCCCTTGATCCTAGCTTGGTGGTTTGAGTCCGTTGGCTTGGACCCTCTAAGTTGGTGCACCCTATTATGTTGGAGCAGCCTATTAAAAGTTTTATATTTATAAATGTTAAACAGGTTAAATGGGTTAAACGGGTTAAATGGGTTAGTAGGTTAAACGGGTTAGCGGGTCGTGTCGGGTTAGATGGGTTAAATCAGGTCGTGTTCAGGTTGAGATTTTCTGACCCGTTTATTAAACGTGTCGTGTTCGGGTTAGGCACTCTCAACCCGTTTAACCCACGAACCCGACACGACACGACCCGTTTGCCAGGTCTAGAAAATAGTTTTCTAGGACACAAATTTCCAAATACGTTCTAGAAACACTTCAAAAGACATCTCAAAGTTTAAATGAACAAAAAGATTTATGAGCTTCCCGTTATTAGAAATTTAAGGTCATAGAGCCTCTGTTGAGCTCAACAGAGGCTCTGCTAGAGAAAAGCTCTATGATCGCAAATTTATAATGGAAACTCTATCGAATCATCTTAAAAGTCCACTACAGAGTTCTCTTGTACAAATGCACGCATAAAGACACTGAAAGGTTAGTCACAGAGCCCATTCCATCACAAGAATCTCTGTTGATTAACCTAGGCAACTATAAGAGATACTCGCAGATAACTTTTTCACAAACAATTTTCTAGGACATCAACTTTCAAATAGGTCCTAAAAACATTGTTAAAAACAATTAAAACTTTGGATGATCAAAAAGTTTCATAAATTTTTAGTTATGAGAAATTTCAACTCATAGAGCTTCTGCTGGCTCTGACAGAGCTTCAGAACCTCTGTGAATATAATTTCTACACTAAAAATCTATCGATCCTCTCTAAAGCTTCTCAAACGTTTTTGGTAAAGGTCCAAGCAACAGAGGATATAACAATAAGGTCAGAAAACCACAGAGCTCCTATCATTACAGAGCTTCTGTCATTTTATGATACTTAGGGAAATTCTGCAAAAGTAACGGTTAAATTTTGCGAGTGAAAATCTTGTAGAGATAAAGAAACCCACGTGCCAAGCATTAATGGGCCGCGTACGACGTCCCATCGTACTTTGACACTGCTGACGTGTCACATTTCCATTGGACGTACATGGCACACGTTCTCCTGGAAAGTTGAACCAGCCGTATACACTCAAGTGCGGACCCCAAATTTTATTCACTCTCAAATATTACCTCTTCAAATTCTACCGTTACCTCTCAGTATAAAACCCAAGATACCTCACCTTCTAAAAACTTTACGAACTTACACTTTCTTCTCCGGTGAACTTGTGCAAAAACCTGCAAATTCTTCATTATTCATCTTTTTCTTATCCAAGAAATGGCTTCCACCTCTCACGCTCAGAAAAACTCCCTTGCTCACTCTCCGGCGAACTCCCCTGAACACTCTGAAAACCCAGCAATAGCCAGAGACCTGGAAAAGGACAACTCCGGCGACGAAGCAGACTTTGCTCCGACCACACACCTTCAAAATTTCTTAGAACATGAACATTTTGATAATGTTGTACCTTTAAAACCAAATAACCACTATCTGGTTCCATCTAAACCCGCTTTTGGGGAAGCACATGCTCTTCTTCTCCATATCCTGGAAAACCACATCCTCTACCCTCTCCTAACCAAAACCGTTGACAAAATCCCTGCCAGATACCTAAATCAATTCTGGCAAAGTTGCAGATTTGATCCAGAGGATAGACAGATAAAGGGCTACATTTCCAAGCCAGATTAATCAGACCATCTTGAACTCAAGTTCAACAGAACGATGTTCTCACTTGAGTTTAGCTTACCCACCAGAGGTCTTCTGGGGATAAAGGCCTATGCAGAGGAACCCACAGACGAAGAGCTCTGCAGGTTCATTGAAATGTTGGGGTACAACTTACCACTCAGAAAAAGGAATGACTTCCGCAGAGGCAAATTACCATCTCTGTGGAATACACTCTTTTCCATACTCAACAGGTGCCTAACCGGAAAAGTGGGCAGTCCAGATCAATCTTCACACCAGATCTTAGCCATAATGTACGGGGTCTACTATGACCTACCTCTGGACTTCGCCACACTTATGATACAGGAAATGGTTAACACCATAGACAGAAAAATCATCTTCCAGCGGAAAAGGGACAGAAGAAAGAAGCTCTGCCTCCTCTGCAATTTCAACGAATACTAGGTGTTCTGTTAGAGCCTCTGCTCTTACTTGAAAAATGGCCTATGGAGGGGCCAACAACCAAAATGTACGCCATGACCAAGAACACCCCAACAGAACATGAAGATGGATACCCCTTATGCAGACCTCTGCCAACCAAGCTTCTAGGATATGCCATGGATGAAACCCTTAGTCTAGAATATATACACGATCACAGGACTCCAGACCCAAGTCCTGTGACACCCGCGCGTTCAGGAGCCCCCTTAGGAACAGAAGTAGTCAAAAGGATGACAGATGAAGAATGGGCAGTAGCTTTTCAGAAGCATGAAGAAGTTCAGGCCAGATTCCGTGCACAAAGAGAAACCATAATCCCTTCTACAAAGAAAAGCAAACCCTCTGCCTCTACTAAAAAGAAAACTCACAAGAGGAAAACCACAGAGGGCACCTCTACTTCTACTGCTCAAACACAAAAGTCTCCACCTCATGCAACATAGGTTGGATCTTCTGCTCCTCCCTCTCCTCCAAAGGAAAAGAAGAAAAGAAAATCCAAAACCTCATAGGAGAGTGCTCCGAAACCAAAGAGAAGGAAAAGCAAGAAAAAGTCCAAAAAGCCTATCTTTCCTATGCAAACTATAGCAGAGGATGATGTAATAGAAGAAGAAGTTCACCGATCACCTCTGCAATCCCCCAATCCTCTCAACTATGCGCATCACGGAGATTTCTCTGACTTCCTCCAACGCCCTGAGTTTGCCAACACTCTTGACACTTCTGGATGGACTGCAGAACCCCTCTCCCATGGCTCTATAGAAGAAACAGACTTCAGAATCTCTTCTGACCTAGAAGAAGATGATCAAACGCCACAAAACAATAAGTCTAAAACTCCAGAAGTACTACAGAACCCCTTCACTCAACCAGGATTTGATGTACAAAGGGCAAGCCCAGAGGAAGAGGTAGCTGCAGAAGAACATCACATGGACACCATGTTAGGAGGTCCAACAGAGGAGATAGTTGAATCTAGGGAGACAAGGGTAGAAGTCTCAGAAGTGGATTCTGATGAAGAAGAAGCAGACCAAATAAGAAAAGGTCTTTATCATCCACATGTCATGCGACTAATTGGGACAAATCCATGCTATGATGATCTAGGGAAAAGCCCAGAAGTCAGGGTAGAAACAGCAAGCCATAGGATAGCTACAGAGGTAGAGATCATAGATGGAGAACAAGTGGTTGGATGCTTCACAGAAGCAGAAGCAAGAAAAGATGCCTGGAATAGTAGAGGCACACAACCAAAACCAATTCCCAGTGCAACCCACATTTCTATTGCCGCCAGTCTAGTGACAGAGGGCAATATTGAAAAAGAGCAGCACAGCTCGACCCCAACCCAAACCATCCGGACAGAGGAAATTCTTTCATCCTCTGTACCATTAGAAACCGGGGAAACCATTTCAGGGGAATCCTCTCTAAAGGATTTGCCCTTAGTAAGTGATCAATTTCCCCAGATCACATCAGACATCCCAGCAGAGGAATTTGTTTCCTCTGTTACACACACACACCTAGGCCCAAACATCTCTTTAGAGGAGATTAGAATGCACACAGACGAAGGGATTCTAGACAAATCCCCAAGTCAACTCAAGGATAATCTTGTACCCACCTCTGGAGTGGATCAAGACAATGTCCTTGACAGAACTTCTATAGAGACTGAAACTCCAAAAGTTTCTTCTCAAGGATTAGAAGGAAATCCTTCCGCCCCCAACATAAAAACAAGGGCGAAAGAAGGTGTCTCAGGAACAGAGACTCACTCTGGGGAAGAATGTGTTCCCCCAGAGGTTACAACTAGTTCACATGTATCAAGGGATGAGTTCCAAACCCTTGTCACCTCTGTGGACAATACATTGAAGGAGTTGCAAAGCTCTTTCAAATCTTTTGCAGAAACAACATCCAGGGCAATCCTTAATCTGAACACCAAAATGGACAACCTGTCAACAGAGGTGCAAAATGCCGTAACCCAGATGAAGTCAACTGCTACCACCACTGCTACTTCTGCCGCTACTGAATTCGGAAAAGCCGCTACCTCTGCCTTCAAAGAGTCTGTCAAGCATTTCCTTCAAAAGCTGAAAGAGCAATCCTCCACTTCTAAGGGCCTTACACCTGAAGATCTAAAGAAGGCATTAGAACAAGTTCAGGAGAAGACTCTGCAAGAAACTCTGGCCATGAAGCCTTCTGACTACATGACCAGAGCTCAGCTGACAGAGCTTGGGCAAGGGGTAATTAATCAAGTCACAGAAGTAATAGTCGCCTTCACTGCCGCCAACGCAAATTATGTTAAAGACTTCCAGAAGAGCGTCGGCAGAATGCGCTTCAACACAGAAGCAGAGGTTCAAACACTCCTCGGCCTCTGTGATGATTTATGCGCCAAGATGATCGCTGCAGGAGCAGATCCGCCAAAGAAACCTAATGCTTCGTGCAGAACAAAGGGTACTTCAGATATGGGTCAGGATGACTCTGGTGATGACTCTGATAGTCTACCAGATCATCCTGAGGGGGAGAATCAAGGGCAGAAACAAAGGGAAAAAGCTGCAAGCAGAGGTATACAAGCTCCACCGGTATCCGCAGAACCTATATCTCAAAAACCTCCAACTCAAACCCAAGGAGGAACACAACAACAGTCCACAGAGGCAATAACCACCTCTGCAGAATTCCCCTCTGTATTCGGAGAAGATGTCCAAACCCAAGAAAACTTCCAAATTCTGACATCTTCTGAAGAAGAACTACCTTTCCCAACACCTAAAACCAACCCAAGAATCAAAACCATTGCTCAAAAACAGAGAAAATATCTGAGCAAAACACCTGAAGCCTCTCCAACAGAACCCAAATCACCAATCAAGCCCTCAAAAACTCAAGTGTCAAAACCAACAGAGGCAACCCCCACAGAACCTCCTACAACCAAACCCTCTGAAGCTCAAAAGCCAAAACCCACAGAGGATACCCCATCTCTACAAGCAGACAAACCAACAACGAAAGACAAAGACAAAGGGATTATGACAGAAGAACCGCAGAAGAAAAAGCCCAAGCATCAACCTTCGACAGAAAAACAGATGAAGAGCTCTTTCGATGCGTATATAACACCAAAGCCTGAAGAAGAAGACTGGGCTTTCGGCGCTACACCTCTGTCAAACATTCCTGTTCTGGATCCAAAGGCACCTCCTACAGAAGATCGAGTGGCAGAAGTCAAAAACAAATTGGATGCTCTGCGCAAAACCTTGCCTCAACCACCACCACCACAAATGGAAGAGGTAGTGTACAGGTACTTATACAGCAGAATGAGCATAGATCAAACGGCACCAACCATTCAAGATCCTGATTTCCGAGCTGACCTTGAAAACCTCTTCACCAGAACAAATCCCAAGCCAAAACACGAAGTCTTCTCATCCTCCAAAATCATCAAGGTCATCTACTGTAAGTTCTAAAACCAGAACCTAGCCTAAGGTCTCTTACAACATCTACAAGGTCAAAAGAGAGGACAAATCCGAGAACCACCTCTGATGCGGATCTTAGGAATCTAAATCCTTATGACCTACCTGATCTTCTGGACTGGACGAAAAAGAACTTCACAACCGATCCAGTTCGCAGAGCCTACAGGGTGATCAGAAAGGCCATACACGAGAAGCTTCTGCTATACAGCATGGTTGATTTCCAACTAGCTAGAGACCTTGGAGTGAAGAACTTGGTTGTTCAACCGCCAGAAGACTACTGCCCTCCCTCTACTGTACCAAACTCAATCATCACATCACCAAGAGTCGGGTTAGTGTTTCAAGATCCTGCAGGAAGATCAAGATTGTTCGTAGAGATGGACTGTCAGAAGTACGCAACAAGTACTTTGATAGAGTTCAGAACGATCCTAGTAGAGCACAGAGGAACAGAGCTCATGGATCAAAGCCTAGCCGACAGACTGATAGAGATCATCGATGCAACAATCAACTTCAGAAAACTCTGCATTAGTTTCTATCACGAGCTTATAAAGGAAGGACTCGACCGCAGAAGTTATAACGACTTCAAAGATGCCAACGTCTGAGTCAATCAAACAAATTTTCAAATACAATCATATGTAAATGCCTCTGGCATAATCAAATATGAAAAGAAAAAGTGTTCTTAATATATACTTAGCCTAAAAATCCATGTACTTTTCAAATTTTCATTTTTCACTACTTAGGGGGAGATTGTTAGCTCCAATCTTTCGGTTTATGAAAGTAGTGAAAAATAGGCTAAGTATAGAAACCTCCAACAGAGGCTCTGCCGAGACACCAAGAAGACCTAAGGCAAGAATCGACAGAAGACTGCTCATAGAGGACAGAGCCGCAGAACCTCTGTCACCCTTGACAGACCCTCTGCGGTACACTGAAGACTTAGAAGAAATCAACAAATATCTTTCTACTGTTCCAGGATCCGTTCATCAACTTGTACAAGGAGTGCCCTGACAACCTCCACGTGTCAAACTCTGATAGGGCTCAGTACCAAGTTGATATCAGCGCATTTAATGCATGCAGTACCTTCTACTGTTCATACGATCCTGTCTACTATAGATCAGTCCTTATTGTCTAAAGTATGTCCCCTTTGTAGTAATATAAATAGAAGACTCATGTTGAGTTCTTCTATTAACAAGAACCAGATATTAAGCTACGCACAAACACACACACCAGCAGATTTCTTGTTATGTTCTTGGTGTTCTTGATAATATCAAATACAATAACCTTTGAGATATTTATTTGTCATCTTCATTACTTATTTGATATTGTGTGTTCTTCTATCTTAGCATTTCTTTCAGTTCATTAAATACGCTTCCGCAATATAAACTTATCTGAACTAAACTGAAAGAATCATCATTGTTTAAACAAAAAGGAACCAACAGAACCCCTGTCTCAAAAAATAATCCCAGCTTCCATAGTTGATGAGCTTCCAATAATCCCAGTCTTAGTGCTTGAGACTGATGAGCAAATAGAAGAAGAAGAGCTGCTCACGCATTCGTCCAGACCCTCTTGACTTCCTCAAAGGTCAGAGAATGTTGAAAAAGAAAGAAGAGCAGCTATGATCAATCAGCTAGAATGCCAGCGCATCTGAGTAATCCCTCCTATCGGCCTAGAGTTATTATCCCCTGAAGAACTTGAAGAATCAATCAGAGCTGAGAAACTTCTTGATGAGAGCCAAAAGGTCGCCCTTAAAGATGCAGAATTTGCCCTTAAGGTTGCTCAGCGCTCAGTCTCTGATAAAAAACTGAAGCAATTATCTGTTCGAGTTAAGGAGGAACTACTCAAAGAAATTGGTAAGGAGACTCAAAAGAAGAAGATTGTCAGCAACTCTACGTTGGAATGGTGCAGAGAAAGAGTGGACTTCAGATATAATCCAAGTCGAATCATCAATGTAAGCCTGAAGGGAAAAACTGTGAAAGGTTTAGTGATGGTTGAAGTCTCTGTCGTCAGAGAGAATAGGGAAACGCAGCAGTGCTACATGTCAAAGCTCGATCTTTATGGGTTTGATGAATAGCTAGAAGTCAGGAGCGCCATTCAGATGTCAAAATCGAAGTTCAAGTCCTACGTTGAAAAATTCTTAAATGCTATGATCAATAGGGTTACTTCTACAATTGACTTTCCTCTTCCTCCAGCTCTTCTACAAAACCAAAGACCTGCTCCTACCAAAAGAAAGTGTGCCTCCTCTTCATCAGGTCCTGCTATCCGTAATGAAACAGGGATTGAATTCTCAAGAGAAGCAATGCTCAGACCTCCTTCTGATCTCTCAGCCTTAAACCTATCACTGCCACCAGGTGGACCTTTCACCCTTGTTCAAGTGATCAGTGATCCCTATGGTATAATCTTCTTGGACTGGAATGGTATCCTACGAATTCAAAGATTTTAGAGCTCCCTATCTGCCCCGTCAACCAACTCAGAGATCTTGTCCACTGGTGCAACAAATCAAGACCAGGACTCTTCCTCAAAACCCACGTGCTGAAAGAAGCCAAACTCGGAAGACAACAAGGTGAAGTAGTTCTTGATTGGATGATCCCAGAGACAGATGCCTTTGACGAAATGCTCTTCAAGGATGAACCTCTATAGCTGATAGATCTCCTTTGTACTCTCTTCTTGTATTTATCAGTTGTAACTTTTAGTACTTGTAATTTTATCTTCACTTGTACTTGTAATTTTCTATCTTCCCTTGTAAACCTTTTACGAAGATTTAATGAAAATTTCAGTGAAGTACTTTACTCCATCAGTACTAGAAAAGATCCCTGAAAACAGTAAATGGGACACGCATCTATGAGTCCTTTTTATCCTTATGTTTTTTTACTTAACAATTTTCTTATGTTTCTTCGTCGTCATCAAAAAGGGGGAGATTGTTGATCCAAATTTCCTCAGTGATTTGACTTAGAATTACTTAGTAAAAACTATGAATAACATCTGTATGTATTACTGTTTCACCATCAGTGATAAATATACTGAGTTTGTTCAGTATCACTGATAGTAAACCACTGTTCTTTATTATTTCTCAGTGATAAATGTACATCTGTGATAGCTGAGTCTGTTCAGCTACACTAACAATCACTGATTGGTTCAATTGTAAACAATGTTATTTGTAACCCCTGAAGACAAGTTTCGCGACAAAGTGTTCATCGCTGACATCGACGACAAAGTTGATGAACAAGTGACAAGTCTACTAATGATCTGATGCGGACATCAGTGCAACCAAGACAAGTCCACACACGCGACGTTTCTAGAAGAAGACTTCAGCGATAGCAGACTTACATCAGGTCTCACTGATGGAAGATCAACTCAGCGATCGCTGGTCATGAAGCCTGCTCTCCAAGAAATGTTTGTCTTATCCTCTTGCACACTTTTGTATGATTTGTCAGAAGGACATACCTTTGTCCAAAATCGTACAAACCACTCTGCCACTACACTGTTCACCATGCGGGCCAAAGCTTGTTTGCAAAAGTCAGAAGCATGCACCCAACCATATGTTGACACGTGTAAAGTTCTCCTGACATGCATTAAATGCATGTAATATAAATAGGAGGAATGCTCCTTCAGTTTGAAGGTGGTCATCCCTGAATCTCCTTAGTGCCTTAGAAAATTATCGTTAATTTTTTTTCTTCTTTTCTCTCTATCTCTTAGTGCAAGAAATCTTTGTGATTCTCAAGTTTGTTTAGATTAGGTCTTGTACTTAGTCTTATTCCACAACAAACTATAAATTGTTTGATTTAACAATAAACAATTTAGAAAACTATAATTCTTGTGTGTTTGTATTCAACCCCCCCTTCTACAAACTAGTACTTGTATAACCCTTCGGGACCAACATTTGGTAAACTTTGAACAACCAACATACAACGGTTTTTCGGAGTCGCCAATTGTTTAAATTTTTCATAATCCTTGTCGACCATATTATCCTCCACATCATGTAATATTTCATCTAAATTATCACGACTGTCATTGTTTGATTCATAGTTATCATTGGTGTCATTATAATCACAATCAATCGTATAATTATAATTATCAAAGTCCTCTCTATGACAAATCCAACAGGTATATCGTTCCATAAATCCGTGTACAGTCATATGTTCTTTAATTAAATTATGATCATTATATTTAGAAAGTTTTCTACATTCGTTACAAGGACACCAAATTTCACTTTATTCGTTGTTCAATTGATTTTTTTCAACAAACTTCCATACACCGATTAAGACCGGCCAAATATTCATGAGACAAATATTCAAAAAGCAGTCCCGAATAGGGGACTAACGGAAATTAATCTCTATTAGATCAAAGTTCGGATGGACGACCTAAAGGCAAATGCATGGACTTGTATATAACATATAAATGCATGCATGTTAAAATTCTCAACAATCACAAAATTAATATAGTTAATGTACCTAATCAACATGCAAAAGTTCACGGATAGATCAGAAAAATGACTCGTATGATCACATACGTATATATGCTTGGATGATCGATCCAATCCAACTTGTATATATGCCCTACAAATTTAACAATATTTTTAAGTGACGAATCGATATTAGTTATATTAATCAACCATAGTACTATATTTTTTTACTACACACGTACATATATAAAATTACTCAAAACATCATGTTAATGCTTGTAAAAGTAATAATTACCACTATTTGCTTTATATAATGATCATTACCTTATCTTTTATGAAGAATAACGCCAAAAGCTGTCAATAAAGATTAAAAAGGTAAAAGAAACGTTGTTTTTTAGACCAGAAGGAGGGTTTGGTGAAAAAAACGACACTGGAATCATATATAAAGTGGAAACCCTAATTATAGCCTTTGTACACGGTTGATAGGAAAAAATTGTGTATAAATGGTCTCACCCTTTCTACGTGGTTTTCTCTTCAGAACCATATATAAAGGTTGACTTTTATACACCGTTTTGAAGAAAAGACTGTGTAACAAAGGTGAGACCACTTGAACATTATTTTTTAATGTTGCATACAATGTTGTTTTATAAACTAAAATCTTACCCAGTAAGTTAAGTAAAATGTTGTTTATTACTATTAAACGCTTACCAGGTAAGTGGGCGTCGGATAAACAACCCCTTAATGTACAACGAGAAGTTGATAAGGGTTTAGAGCCTAAATCTATATACAATTCATGTCTACAAAAGAAGGATATTAGCAATTTTCTTGATGGTAAAGCAGCTAAGGGTGTGAGATAAGCTACCTCACATTGCCCATTTAATGGAAGGTAAGAAAATAAGAAGGTACATGATTAATTAAGATGGGAAATCGCATGAAATATATGAATCATTTACAAGCTGAATATTTTTTATACTTGGTAAAATTGAGTGTGTATTAGTTACCGTGAAGAGAGTGAGACTTTGTAACGAACATACCTCGTTATCGATATTTTATCGAAGAGATTGAGTAAGTTGACCCGGGTCAGACACAAGATGAGACATTAATTAAGGTATTGAAATAAATATATTACTATTGTCTCTACCAAAAGAGGAATGAGATATGATCAAAGTAAGATTGGTTAGATTGGTTAAATTGTTCAATTGTTGCGGAATAAGATAAGGAAGAATCCTAATCTAACCAATCTTACTTTGATCTTAGAGTACTTAAGAATCTCTTAAGATCAAGATATAGAGAACAAGGTTTCTTGCACAAAAGAGAGAATAGAGACAAGAGGAGAGATAGCTTCGAATATTACTTTGAGAAGACTCTTCGTCTTAGCTATATATACTCTATACATTTAATGCACCTTGGTAGGTACAATCCACATGTAAGAAGATGAGTGGAATGCATGTCCTTTTTGTCCTTAAGGCAAAGCAGAATAGTATTTCAGGTAGTTGAGCATGGAGGAAACAATAAAGTAATCCGTATTATACCTTATATCAGAATGAAGCATGAGGGTATATTTTTGTGAAATAGGATAAGATAATGTTGATAACTTGGTTCAAGTTCACATTTCTTTCAGATAATGTTGTATCAATGAATTTCGCTTCATATCACGACTAGACTATCTTTATCTCAACTACTTCTTTGACATCGTTGAAGTTCTTTTGAAGTGATTTTTTCTTATAGAAAAATTGAAGTTCTAAACATTTTAAGTACAATAATATCTCAGCGATCATATACTTAGTTGCTGAATATTAGAAAACAACATAACTTATATAAAGATCAATGAACAAACTCAGTGATAGAGTCATCATCAAATCATTGAGAGGCTATGGATCAACAAAGATGAATGAAATGGTGAAAGATTACAATGATGATACTCAACTTAACATCCGGAAAATTTTTGAGTGTAATCATCAATGTTTAAGTGGTTAGGAAAGAACCAAATCATATTCAACTATGTGTTATGCATTGCAACAACATTGTGAGCACATACAACGTTGTGCGATACAATTTTATATCAAGCATTGATGTTCAAAATAAATAGATGTAATTAATGGACGTATTGGAAAATTTTAGCAAAATAACACAAACATTCTTCTTGGTCTTGTCTACCTAGCTAGGTCTTTAAAGGTATTGTACAACGATAAACCAACGTCAAACACGATCTGAACTAGAAAATGTCTTGAGCGAAAATATGGCATGGCTTGCCATAAAGATCCACAGTTGACGTTACACACAATTAAAAACCGGCTAAAAGCCATATTCTGTCACATGTTACATCTATAAAGATAAAATGATACAATTAATAACTTGCTAATGAAATGATTCACAGAGGTTCTAACAAAGTTTGCCCTCTTATTTCCCTTTTATTACCAAATCAACATCTTTTTCAAAGAGTTCTACTTACAAGCCATCTAACATGATAATAACTAACAACAACGTTCGTAAAACCGAATAAAAATCATTCGAAAAGCAGTAAACAAACACCGAGGGCAAACATAAAACACAAACAAATCAAACTCATTTCCACATTTTGTGATTTCCATACTTGCCTCCATGCTTGCCAAACTTTCCATGCTTTCCATGCTTGAACTTACCATGGTGTTGCCCATAACCACCATAGCCATGGGATCCATACCCATGGGACATATGATGAGCCCCATATGCAGCAGCCCCAACTGCTGCACCACCAGCTAGGAATCCCATACCATTGCCTCCATGTCCTGTGAAGGATTTCTCATGAGGATAACTTTTTAACACATTGATATATGTGTTTATTTCTCTACAACGACTACAACAAAATTGATTTTATGGAACATCAAAGTATCTATATGTTTTAATAGGTTGTTTTATAGGATTTAAGTTTATATAATATGTAAATGTGCTACTATAAGTTGATAGAATGTTTTTGGTCGTCCTAAAAAGCTTTTAGGACAAAATTTGAAAATAAAGCGTCAAGTTAACTTTTTATGTGACACTACTTGAAAAAAAGTCTTATAAATGCAATAGTCCTAAAAAAAGATGGGTTTGTACGTTACGTAGGACACTTCTCCAAAATGTCATATAAAAAGAACATTAAGGCACGTTATTTCAACTGTGTCCTAAACATTTTTATTAAGACGTCCAAACATGTCTTATAAACTTATTGTAACACCTTTACATAATACACATAATTTTGACATCTTATGAACCCAATTTTTGTTGCATTGTAGCAATGGAGGTTCAAATGAAAATGAGGAAAAAAAGTTGAAGATGTGAGCATAACCATAAAGTGATATCAAAGGGATGATATTAAAAGATGGTAACAACCATTTGTTTTAAACAAAAATGATTTCCCAAGTTTGTAGGAAATCTATTTTTTGTAAGTACTACAAAGGAGCATTTTATTCTTTTTCTTTTAACCTGATATCCATATTATTATATATTTTTTTCAACTGTTTTTTTTGTCATTCCCACATTCTCAAATTAATATACCTGCCCAGTGTTTGTATATATACAAATCTAAAACCAAATAATAAAAGAAAAAGGGGTTCTAATTCATTCATACACTAAATAACCTAAGTTCATATTATTACTTTAGAAAAACGCAACTTCTTATATAAATTGATCAAAATATCCTAATAGACTGTCTCGACTTATGTTTATAGAACTATTAGAAAAAGAGGTAGTGATGAAAAAAAATTGTCGCTAATTAGCGACGGATAGACCACCAACCCAATCCCTTGTGGATCTTTCACTAATTAGCGACGGACACATAGCTAACTAGCGGCGAAATCTATGAATTCTGATTTTAAAAAAAAAATCCACAGATTAGCGACGGAAATTTTTTGTCAGTAATAATTAGCGAAGGATAGACCACAAACCCAACTTCAAGCAAATCCTTCGCTAATTAGCGACGGACATGTGTTCGTAGCTAATTGGCGACGAAATCTATGAAATTCGGTTTTAAAAAACAATAAAAAATTTCACGCATCTGTCGCTATACATTGCTAATAAGCGACGGATTCATGGTTTTTTTATTAAAAAGGAAATTTCACGTGTTCGTTACTTGTATGTCGCTAAGTAGCGATGGATTCGTGGATTTTTTTTTTTTGTTTACCATTATTTGTAAAAGTGTCTTGTAAAAAAAGTATCCTATAAATGATATAAAAAAGCCAATAAGCACTACAACAAAATAAGTTTTATAGGAGACCAAAGTTTTCTAACTATCTCGGTAAACCATTTTATATGACATAAGTTTATACGACCAAAAGATAAAGTGTAATATCTAAAAATGTTGCAATAGGCTTATAGGACATTTTTTTGAGTGTTTTAACAAGATCTTTTAGGATATTTTTAAAATAAAGCGTCGTATTAGCAATTTTGTAGAACAACATTTGAAAAAATATCTTATAGAAACGTGTCATATAAAAAGATGAGGTGTGTTTATGACACTTTTCAGAATTGTCCTATAAAATAATACCATGTTTTATTTTAAAAGTGTCCTAATAAACTTGTTAAGACGCCTAAAACCTCCTATAAACTGATTACAACACTTGTAAATGGGACGTTTTTTTATTTGGTTGTATAAACTTAAGTGTTGTATAACAATCTATTATTATTAACGTTAGTGTCCTATAAACCCGACTTTATTTTAATGGATCCACTTTGTTTCACCCATGATAAAAATTGATTGACTAATTGAGGATATTTGATAACAATGATAAAATGGTGGCAAGAATATACAATAGTTTTGGTAGAAGTAAAAAGAAGTAACCTGAATGATGATATGGAGCAGATGAACCAGGATAGGCTGTGGGAGGATAACCAGCGGTGGTTTGTGGCGGATATCCACCGTATGGAGGATAACCAGCGGTGGTTTGAGGAGGGTATCCACCTGCAGAAGGATAACCATAACCTTGAGGAGGATATGTTCCATGTTGATGTTGTGGAGGATAATATCCACCCATATGTGAAAACAATCCTTTCTCCCCATTATACCCACTACCCATCTTTAACTTCTTCTCCTTAATTAATTTGCCAAAATCTGAAAATGGACAATTACAAAACATGCTTAATTATTCTCTAAAGTATAATATGTGGAACATTTTTCAGAAGTCTTTCAGGAGAAAGGATAGGTTGAAACATAAATGGTTCAAGTCATGCCCCCTCAAACGGAGAGTAGACGGGCACAAATTGTCCCAAAGAGTCGACAAGGGGCTAGACGTGTACAGAGTGTCGAGTACCTACAGTGATAGACGTCGGCTCTGATACCATTTAGGCATTTAAAAATATGTGGAATCTCATTAGGTAATGGTTTAAGTCGACGTGGAACTCCAACAATACAAATATTAGATTTGTAGCCCAGTGGTTCGGTAACATCCTGGGAGGGTAAGTGGTGGAAGCCCTTACTACCTGGGTTCGAACCCCGTGGTGATCATGCGGAGGTATCCCCGAATCAAGGGGCAGATCGTGGGCATGTTGTTTGGGCCAGGTCGTGGGGGGATTAGTCTGGACTTATTCAGGACACCCCCTGAAGTGCAAAATGCCTTTCAAAAAAAAATACAAATATTAGATTTGATACGTAATGTAACAATATCTTGGTTTAATCATCAATTACTTGAGACAACCAACAAAACCGGTTACTAATATTAATATAATCAATTTCGTGAACGATCACTAAATCAAAATAGTTTTTAATCAGATAAAGCCTAAGTTGTATTTGGCGAACTAGTTCAAGAGCTAGTTGTTAGCTGAAAAACTATCTAATAAGTTAGTTGACAAATGTAAAATGACTAATAAATAGAATACTTAAAACAAACCACTAATACCAATTCTATCATATTAAAATAAATAGAAACAAAAATAAAGAGTTTATCAATGATATTGAATTAATAATATATTTGGTTTAGGTAGAATAGTAAGGGTATAATTGGAAAAAGTGGAATAAAAAGAAGAGATGTACGTAGATGAGGATTACTAACCAAATGAAGCTTTGCAAGTTGATGAAGCTTGAATGAGATTATATAATAGAGGGGGATGGTGTTACATTATATAGGAAGGCAGGAACCCCTCTTTATTTGATTCACGCGTTCTATACAAATGGAGAATAAAACATGTGCTAAATTGCCAAAATGCTAATTTATCTTCACTAACCAAAAACATTCATTCTTCTTATTTTTATGCGCATGATGACTCTTGCCAGTAAGTCTTTACCCGATAAGCATTCGGTAAACGGCTCTAAGACAAATTTTCTTAAATGCTGATGCATTTTGTGCTAGGTATCGGTTATCGCGAATGATTCCCCTTTTATTTGTCTTTAAATAAGAATGTTCTATATAATGAGAAAGTAAGATTTAGGAAAAGTTCATATGTGAATCATTCAAAACCCATTTGATGAATACGTGAACTCATATGAATAGTCTGTCTCGTCGGTTCACATATGTATCTTCAAATAGTTTCTTTTTCCATATTTTTCAATGATTCACACATGAACTTTTCCTTATTCTCCTCTTCCATACGATATTTAATCTTCTTATTTGAGCCTCTCACTTTTATCCTAAATTCATAATAGACCCTTGTTTATAGAACAATATTTATTTCAAAATTACCATATTTTATATACGCATATGAATAAACGGGCCGGGCCGACTGGTCTTGAATTGGGCCTTGGTCGGGCTTTCTTCGGGTCTAAAGACTAGGCCTGAATCAACACGATTCGACTTTACAAGTATGGGGATATATATGAGCATATCTTTATCAAAGGAATAAGGATGAGTCGATGTTGGTATATGTTCTCCAAAACAATCAAACGCGTAAAACTTCAGCCATATATAATATATATATATATATATATATATATATATATAGGATTCTGTATGTATAAACATTAATCCGTAAAGCTTTATGTCCACAATCAAAGGTCAACACGTAACCAGATGAGTAACGCATGTTTTTTTAAAGTTCGGGCCATTTCTATAGTTCAATGATCAAAATAAAAATTGGACATGTATGCGCTACTATTTAATACAATTAGGGTGCGGTTGATACACTTAGAACATAGATCACTGTCCAATGTTTGGCAGGATGTTTATGTGGAACAGACAGGAACATAGTGGAACAAGCTGGAACAGACTTGTGTTTTACCAATATAACCTCAAAATAAAATCTAATTCTCTTCTAAAACATCAAATACACGTTCTAATTTATATTTTATTCATTATTTAAATTTTATTTATTGTATTTTATCTAATGTTATGTATAGGCTATTTATTGTATTTTATCTAATGTTATTGTATTAAAACGATTCAAACTGTACATTTCAAAGAGCAGTAGAACTTTTTGTATAGGCTATTTAAGAATTTAATCAAATAATTATTTCACTATTATATATAATTTTTAATGTTACGGGTTAATAATTGTTCGTAATCGACTAATCTGTTTTCTAATTTATATTTTGGTGAGTCGACTTTTGTTCGTCAATGAGGGGCGGATGTAGTTAGTAAAGGGTGGGGGGATGGCCCCCACTAAATAAAAAAAACATGTTTTTCATAGCTTAAAAACATAATTTCTTTATCGTTTTAGCATTTTCGTTTGTGCCTTTACCAACCAAAAAATCAAAGAAAGTGCCTCCAAATCAACAAAAAAATCATTTGAAATCGACAGAAAAAACCTTAAAAATCCCTCGAAATCAACCGTAGAACTAGGCTAAAAAAATATCGGACGACTTTACGGACCTTTAACCTACCTTAAAGGTGTCCCCACTATGCAAAAATCTTGGATCCGTCATATTTCTAGAATATTTGTATAATAGATCTGATTTGATTGGAACAAAGTTAGAGTAACCCAAATATATAATTCATTTAAAATACATTAATTTAACATATAGTCAATTGAATTAATAAAGCAGTTTTAACTCGGTTCGTTTATATAGATCATATCAAATTGGCTTAGATCGAAATGTTCCAGCTAAAGATTCTCAAAATAAACTGTTTCAAACATATTAAAATACAAGTTCATGCAAAACATCTATTTCATATAAACCCTTGCCCATTCACAAGTGTCCCTCCATAGTTTCAAATTTGGGCTATTTTTTTTCTTTTTTTTTTGCTAACCGTGGGTTTTCGGGCTAGAATGGCCTGGAGTTATCGCATAACTCCAGTTGAATCTCCATGGCCACATGGACTATGGCAGTGCCTGAATTTGAACATGGGGTAGATGAGATTTTCCCTACATCCCAAGACTTAACTAGTGCGCCACAGCCCACTTAATAAGCTATAAACAATCACTCCAATATGGCTGAACGAGTATTCGTTCCATTAAGCCCAATAAGCAACAAACAAAAAGGCCCTAACACCTCTAAATACTATGTACTAAGTACTTAACGTGCCACTCTCTGGAGCGCCCAACCGCAACTGGTCGACAGTCATCATGGGCAGAAAAATTGAAAACCATTTATACCAATTTTTTAAATTTATTGCATTTATCAATTTCGCATTTATCACCGAGTCAACTTAAATCATAACTTTTTATGTTCTTATTATAAACGCTTTCAAATTGACAATCATTTCATAACATGTTGAATCATGTATATATAGTATGCCCGAAAAGAGCGAACCAGGGTAGGATCGTCCAAACAAATCGCACGATTCAATGAAAATCACTTCCATTTCTTGTAGCCGGAGTGCTTGCCCTTGTGCTTACCAAACTTGCCATGCTTCCCATGCTTTCCATGCTTGAACTTACCACCACCGTGCTTACCATGCTTAAACTTGCCACCACCGTAGTGGCCCATTGGGCCCATCATGTTATGGGCTCCATGAGATACGTTGTGGCCGCCATGACCATGAGAAGAAGTTAGATGGTGAACTCCATATGCAGCAGCTGCAGCGGCTGCACCCCCGGCTAGCACGGTTCCCATGCCAGGTCCATGTCCTAAACCAGCAATTTTCAACAATCGTCATCACTAATCTTTATATTTAACAAAAAATGGATGCTTTTTATTCATTGAAGTCTTGATTAGCATCTGCCTACAAGTGAGCTCCTGTTAACTGTCAACCTTCAAGACGATTTAACTCTTAAGGGGCTGTTTGGCAGTTGCTGAATGGTTTGGTGCAGAATGATTAAGTGGTCAGAATGATTAAGAGGCTCTTATGATATAGTGTAAAATGAAATTTGGTTGTTTGGTAATTGTTCAGAATGAAATTGGGGCGCTGAATGGTTAAGGGAGACCCAAGATACAAAATCATTCAGAGGGTTTTAGAAGCATCATGAGCCAGACTTTTTTTTTGACAGACAAGATTTACGTCTTAGCGATTCAGAGGTTGCCTCTTAATGGAACTATTAAGAGGTAAACAAACATCCCCTTAATGACTAATATAGCAGAAGTGAACAAACTTCACATTTCCTAAAGTGGGATATATATTGCACAATTGAACTAATAAGTAATATGGCACAATTAGAATTAGAAAACAAAGAGCACGCAATTAGAATTAGGAAACAAAGAGCACGTGAAATTCAGTTGCAATAAAGTATTTGTGACGTTAATGATCACAACGGCAACTAACCTCCTGAATGGTGTGAAGCTGATTGACCAGGATACCCAGCTGGTGGATAGCCCTGCGGAGGGTAGCCACCGCCAGAGGGAGGATATCCTGCCGGAGGGTATCCACCACCGGAGGAAGGGTATCCACTCGGTGGGTAGCCTCCTTGTGAAGGGTACCCTCCTTGAGGAGGATACCCACCACCATGTTGTGGAGGGTACCCTTCTTGAGGAGGATACCCGCCCCCATGCTGTGGAGGGTACCCTCCTTGAGGAGGATAGCCCCCACCATGCTGTGGAGGGTAGTGCCCACCTCCAGCAGCATATCCAGCAAGATTACCAAACAGCCCTTTGTCCTGTTCATTCTGCTGCCCGTCTCCGCCCATTTTCTTTCAATTTGGTACCCTTATTCACAGAAGCTGCAACGCGAATCAAAAGCAAAAGATTATTTCGAAACATATAATAGAGAAAAAAAATATGATTTCATACGGTTGATATGGAGTCCAACATTCAGAATTAGTATTGAGGCTCATTTAGTCCAAACTGCTTTTGTTTTTGTGCCTAAAATCAAAAGCTTTTTCTGAGGATTATCCCAGATTGAATTTCATGATACCAGGTCGAAATATCAATTCGGAAAGTGAACTTACACGATTCTCAAGGAATCCAGATTCCAGATTACCATACACCCTATTTCCGTAATCCCGTTTTTCTAACACTACAAACTCAGGATCATTTCAACTCCAGAAACAGTCAGAGGAAAGCTTTCCCATCAATGGAAATAGGAAAATACCGATAATCGAAAATTGTGCAGATTTCAACAAATTGAACAAGATTACCAATTCATTTTGACTACAGAAAATATGAATTTGGTTGATACCCTTGATATAAAGAACTTTTAGGGCTTACAAGTTGTGTGTCGCAGATAGAAATGTGATAAAACAAAATCACCCTATGATCCTTTGATCCCCAATCACAGTTACCAAGTAACATTAGCAACCAGGATTCATAAATAGCTTCTAAATCAGGTATTTCGTCGAACACATAATATGCGTATCCAATCTAAACATGTAACGAACGATCTAGGTTGAAATTTTGATTCTGATCATATCCATCCCAATTCCCAAAACATAAATACACAAAAATTAAAGCAATTCGCATTCCAATTTAGATAGATCGACTTCAATTAGCAGTATTTAGATAGAGATAGCTCACCAAATGCGACGATTTTGCAGGATATGGAGTTGAAATGCTCAAATGCAGACCCATTGACTAGTTATGCATATATAAACGAGACGGAACGTGACGCAACAACACACGAAGGAGTATTTAAAAAAATATATAAAATAAATAATTGAGTGAATTGCAAGTTAGGTCCCTGTGGTTTACAAAAAAGCATACCGTGTATCTCTAAAATGAAATATTTTCTCTAACCCTCCATCTAACTCTGTTAAAAACATATGTTATTTCAGGGTTTGTTTGGTCTTTTTTACTTTTGATTGATTTCCTATTAAAAATAAATAATGTATGGTATTTTTATATTTATACACATACGTATCTTAAACATAAGGTTGGGTTCCGATTAGAGGTTGAGGTTACCATGAGAACCGTGAGAAGTGGTTGTCAACTGTTAGATTACAAATGGATGTACATTAGAATGAGATGCACCGAGATAAGATACACGAGATGCATCATATCAATTTTCTTATAAGACGCAATTCATGAGAGAACATTTGATTAAAAGTGATCAGATTCACTTCTCACGCTTCTCACGTTAATCTCAACCTCTTACACGATCTTTCGCCATTAAACATATATAGCGCTATTGGTTTTTTCCGTCTGCTATGGAACATGAAATCACAGGGAGGATTTGATTGAAGGTTTTATTTAGGTTAGCAATTAGATTTGATAATTGGAAATTTTGATTTTAAGGTTTGTATCACATATTTTTTAATTGAATTTAAACATAAATTGTTGTTTGTGTTTAATGTTTGTGATAGTATGTGTGATGTTTGTGATTTTTTTATGTGATTGAATTGGGTTGGTGGTGGTAGTTAGGGCTGTAAACAAACACGAATGGAGGCTTGTTCATATTCGTTCGTTTAACATAATCGAACAAACGAACGAACACGGACGGTAAACGGACGAAATTTTTTGTGTTCAGGTTCATTCGTTAAGAAATTTTGTTTGCTCGTGTTAGTTTATGTTCGTTCATTAAGAGCTAAACGAACGAACTTAAATGAACATAAATGAACGAACCCAAATGACCAAAAAACAATCATCGTACTCATCATTTCGTTCGTAAAAAATACCTTAACATAATGAAAAATCGGGTTAACTTATGAGGTATAGAAAATGAATTCTAAAATATCAATTTACTTGATGATTTTACATAATAATTTCATATTATTTAAATATGTTTATATATATAAACAGTCGTAAACAAACATAAATGAACTTAAACGAACGAACATTAACGAACATAAATATACGAACGTTCACAAATATAAATGAACGAACGAGACCATTGTTCATGTTCGTTCATTTAATTAAACGAACAAAAAATGTGATCATACTAGTTCATTTATTAAATGAACGAATATAAATGAACTTCTCATCAAACAGTTCGCTAAACGTTCGGTCCATTTACAGACCTAGTGGTAATAGCGGAGCAACGAGTGGTGGACCGGTGGTTACAATATAAGATGATATCTTTTTGTTCGTTTTGTCTCATGTTCTGTTGTTTTAAAGGAAATTAATCAAAGTATTCAATTTTCCCACTCAAAATTTAATTTTTAGCTATTTTTAAGTTGAATTCACATTTTAGTTCAGATTACAAAAAGGAAAAGAAAAATCTCTATTCAAACTTACATAAGGATTCTAAATTATTTATATAAACTCGATCGGTCTAAAATGGGTATTCGATTCGATTCTAAAAAGTGAATTTAGTTGGGAAGATTAATTATTTCTGTTAATTTCCTTTTTTAAAGTCTACATACATAACTTGTAGAAGTTCAAACATTATGTTGCATCTATATGTTTTTTACAACTTTTAAGGCTTCTCTGTCCCTTGAACTACAAAGGATGCGTATTTACATCATACGTTACCGGCTTCAAGTGTTAACGACGTGTTCTCTAAATAACGGTAATCCTATAGAAAATAGAATATTGGGCCATGGAATATGACAAGATATCATCATATTATCAACGTAGATTACCGACGGCCTTGTTGTTGTACCATGATTTATCGACTATGCACCAACCGTTTCCGACGGACAGATTTTCAACGGAAGGCCAAGGGTTTCTCAGTTGGTTCTCCAAAAAAAAATGTTCTTCTTAAATATATTTAAGATTTTACATTCCTCGCTCTCCGAGATAATCTTTTTGCCGGAATATCGACTGCAAGTAGACGTCGATTCGAGCTTTTCCTCCCTACGGCTTGTTGACTAGAAAAATAAGAATGCTCCTATATTATAAATTTTTAACTCTTTACATAATTATCATATATTATAAATAGAAAAAATATCAAATATTATACAAATATTCGATTCATTATTGTTTTGGAATAAAATTTGAGGTTGTATACATTTTCATTTTGGTTTAATATTCCCACTCGATAAAGAGAATATAATATTGTGATATTGGCTTCCTTTTTATCAATATTTTGTTTTGTGTGCATAGTGAACAACTTTTTAGTAATTTATATTTCAGTTATTGTAAAATACTAGTTATGTATCTGTACTATATTATAAAGCATGAAGGCACCTAATTCTTAAAAACAACAATCTGAGCATAATGTACTACAAATTAAAGCATAATTACTTAATTTTTTTTATTTTTGGTATTCCCTTAATTCACTCACGCCTTCAGTTTCATTTTCTTCTTCTCATACACGCTTCATGTATATCAAAAATGGTTAGCTTTCCCATATATTCATTTGCTCTTCAAGCTTATCAGGAATCGATTCAAGTTCTTTGCTTTTTTTGAAACTGATTCAAGGTTAGGGTTCTTATACATCTATCTTCAATCATCTACCACTTTTAGTCGTTTACAACGATTTTGCGATTTCATGTATGTTTCGGTTTAGGGTTTCACGATTTCAGATCCTCTTCTTCATCTCAGGCTCATCTCACGGCTTTTTTCTTCTCAGGGCGCCATTTCAGGTATGTTTCGGTTTAGGGTTTCACGATTTCACATCCTATGCTTTCTATCGATGGCTACCAAAATCGATTTTTTGTTTGTTATCTTGTAGTCGATTTCGATTTGTTATCATGGCTACAGAAATCGATTTCGATTTTTCTATCCAAGGCTACTGAAATCGATTCGATTTTGGTTTGCTTTCTTAGGGTTCTCGATTCACCACTGTTGTTAAGGTTCTCGATTCGACCCCTGTTGTTAGGGGTTTTTTTTGTACTTCTTTCCGTTTATCGCAATCAGGTTCGATGCTCCATCGATTATGGTTAAGGTTTCAATTTGAACTATTTGCTCAATCTTCTCCTGATTCGATGTAAATGGAATATTTGATTTCTTGATTCTGGTTTGATGTTATAATCATTTATTTATTTTATTTTTTTGGTTTGTAGCTCTGATAACTTGGATTCTTAAATCTTCTAACTCTAAAGTTTTCGTTTTATTTGATGATTTGCAGCCTAAGTCTTCAAAAAAAATTTCTTTTGCTTACTTGCAATCACATATTTTGCAAATGAGCTCAACATCTTTTTCTTCTATTATTATCCCTATGCCAACATGAATCTCTTGAACTCTTATGTTTATGGACTCTTTTGGCACACATGAACGTCAATATTGCTTATTTTCAGGTTAAGCTCATCACACCCTTTACTATCTTGTGTTCTTGTTATAAGGTGTGTATAATTGCAACCTTTTAATTTAACTAGGTATTTAGAAGAAACTGTATTTTTCACGCTGAAAGGGCTAAAATTTTGATATGTGAGTTACATTCTTTCTATTTTTTCCAGGATTGTGGTATATTGAAAATTAATCCTAGCTCAGGGTCGGTGGATCAGACCTTCTCACAATCACCATACTTGACATTCTCTGTTAGTCTATCACACTTAACATCCGATTTCTCTCTCTAAACAATAATGGTATAAACATCTCTCAATTATGATTGTGCTTTTAGTTGTGCTCAAGGTGATTACGGTGATTCGGTGCAATTGCCTAAACAGGTAAGTGCATAATGTGGAAAAAAGAGATGCATATTCAAATTGTTGAATAGGAACATTAGAACATTTGAATAAAAAAGTTAAAAACAGTAAGGTAGTGCAAAATTATGGCAATCAAAAATGGTTTGTGTTAAGCGCTTCCCTCACCGGGTAAGATTCTTGTTTCTTGCCATGCTTTCCGGTAAGGTAAGTAACACCCGATAAGCTTTTACACGGTAAATTGTTAATACAATTTATATCAGTACACTCTAGATACCACTTCCAATCAATCTGGTTTAAAAATGGATGTTCATCCACTAATTTGTTAATATAGCTCTGTTTATCGACTAAATTGTTAATATGGCTTGTGGCAAATTTAACGATTACATTTGAGGTTTTCGTTTGTTTGTTTAGAACTTCAGGTGGCTGGTAGATCGTATGGTTAACCTTGGGTTTTCAAAGTTCATACAAGAGTATATTAGTAGCAGCCTCAAGAAGTCACGAGAACATGAAACGTTTTTTTTTCCAATATCGAGAGTATATTGTGAATTATTGTTGCTTTAATATACTTTTGCAAATGAGTTTGTACCATGATCTAACTTTGACTCTGTTTGATGTTTGTCATAGCACTTAAACATGGTTACTGAAAGATCATGGGCGAAGTTTTTAATGGGAACATGTGCCATTTTCATCGTGTTAGGGGTCGTTTACTTGGTAAGTGAATTCGGCCTGCTTAAGTCCTTGTTGTTATGCTATACGTTGTAATTCCTGCCTCGGGTAAGGTTTTATCATTGTGTTAAAGGTAAGATTATGTGTCTTTTGATATATTTATCTATTCCGCCAAGCGAGAAACCAGTTTGGAGAATGATTCTTCTTTGAGTGTGCATTAGTCTAAAGATGATTTTTTCCACTCTAAAAAATGTCGACACAGTTGGTCTATAGGTGTAATCACAACATTATTTCTCATTTAGGTCTATAGGTGCAAGTCAGTAATGTGTCCTTTGAGGATGCTTATTCAAATGGCCATCTAAAAGTCTACGTGAGCTTAGATTTAATGGAAAGAAGGACTTGCAACTACATGTAATTTTTATTACTGCAGTTGCTCTTTAAACTTCTTTGGTTATGGTTATTGAATTTGCAGCAATTTTTATTTCATATTATTTGATTATATATTTACTTGAATACTTAGTGGAATGCCAATAAAATAATTTGCATTATTTGATTTGTTTCAAGGTGTACTTTCTTTTTTGTAGTGGTTTATTACTTCAAGCTCCATCTAAACTCCAAAGAATCTTGGAGATCATGGACAAAGCAGTGGGCTCCAAACTTGATGCAGTTCTTAGTTCATGATATTTACATTGTCTTTCCCTAACAATCATGTGTTACATTATTTTTATGCTTAAAAGTATATTCTTGGTTATTTTTTAAAAGTGTGTATATATATTTATGAATTAATTAGTTGGGGCTTGATCATATGTTTAGATGTCGTGCCTACCGCCATTTGTATCTGAGCGTGAACAGAAACTGCAGTTCAGCCTTGGGTGTCCGGTGATTTTGCCGCCAGAGAGTTGGGTTTGCATGATATTTGTGGCTTAATGCTTTAGGTACAGTTTTAGCATTTCCTACTTTCAGAAACAACCTCTACCCATTGGGTGGAGGCAAAGTCTGTGTGGATTCTATTCTTTGAGATAGTATCGTTGTGTAGGATATGCCGAGTTTGTTTAACTTGATTTGATTTTAGTCTTTTCCTACTTCTGCTCGCTTTGATGTGCAAATAGCCCCAACACAACGTTTGACGTATTGTTTATTCTAGCTAGATGAGGTTTCGGCTTAGGTGAATCAAACGGTAGGTGGGTTATGTTCCAAACAAATGCTTGCCTTCAATTTGTTATTAATCATATTCATTCTAAATATCTTTACTATTATAGTCTCATGTAATCTATATTGGCTATTAAAGATTGCAACTGCTTGCGTGCAGTTTATCCTTAAAACATTGATTATGAAAATCTTTAGTGTCTCATGTTATGGTGGATTTTTAACCAACCCAATCCAAATAAACTATTTGAGATATTAATCACAAGTGTCTTTTTTTTTCTTCACACATTTATTATTTGGTTCCTATCTGAGTATCTTCTTTAGGACATAATCGTTTTGTTTTTAATCTGAGCGTCATCACCATGACTCGAGGCTTACTTGCAAAGAAGCAACTTTATGAGCCGTTTACTCATGTTATGATGAATGACTCTTTCACTATACTTTCATTTTTTAAGTCATATGGAAATATATAAGGTAGATAGAATTTCAAAGCATGTTTGTACCGGAGAGCATCACAATACATACATACATTATAATGCTCTCAGTACATAACTTAGGGGCCATTTATCAAGCACTTAACCGGGTAAGTGCTTACCGGTAAACTTCAACACCATTGCTTAGTTACCAGGTAAGATTTTAGCCACCAAACGGTATTGCAAGTAACAATTTTCCTTGTAAGCGCAAACCGTGGTAAGACTCTTCGCCCTCACTTACCATGTAAGACTCGGTTTTTGCCTTACCTCTTACGGGGTAATATTCTTAGTCTTTGCCACATTCATTCAATAAGATAATATGACTTGGTAGTGCTTACTTGGATAAGCATTTAGTAAACGACCCCATACACTAGAATTATAAAGATTCTATCGCATCAAATATTTCAAAGATTTATTGTAAAAGTTTGATATTCAAAGATTAAACGTATCTGATAGAACATTTACATCCCGCAGCATTGCGCGGGTACCCAACTAGTATGCTATAATGCAGCGGTATGTAACAAATCTTTATTAATCAATGATTAAAATTTAAAACAACCGCTTTTTTAAAAATTACTATAAATTTAGATATAAATAGAGCAACACTAATATTGTCGCATGATAAGAAGTCAATTCGAGCTGGCTAATCCCCCAACAAGCAACAGAAGAGAAGTAGTGTTTTTGGGGCAATTTTCTGATCTCATTTCTAATGAAAAAGTTACAATTTATAGCAATTTGAAAACTAATAGTGCACCTAAAATATTGCTACCACTAAACAACAATTAAGGGAGGAAACATATGCATGCAACTAAAAGGACTAAAAAGGACCATAACTGCTTCCTTGTCAACTGCCATCAGACTGGGTCTTTAGTACCCACATGAATCTAGCAAACCGACCAATCTTAGTCTTGGTAACGGGCCACACGAACCCGGTTCCGTTTGGGTCTTCCCTCATTCGACTGGGATAGAACACCAAAGTTTGAATCAGTGGATTGGTCTTCGTAGCTAAACCCAACAGTCATTGAATCGTATCAATTCCCTCCCTTGCCAGCAAGGTCAAAATCTAAAGCCAAGTTTGAGAATTCGAGGAGAAACACATTTGTGCCCTCCCATGAGGCTTCCTCTATAGTGAAACCAACCCAATCTACAAGTACCTGGGCAACCAACGAACCATTTCGGACCACTGTACACTGGGAAAGAAGGGCATGGGTGTAAAGCCCGTATCCCGGTATGTAATTTCTTTGTTTTAATTCTTTTTTAAAAGTTTTATTTATCATGGTTTCCGTTAGCGGGGTTAGACGAATTGGACCTAATAGTTAAATATGTCAAGACGTGGTTAGTTTGCGAGAAGGATGTAGTGAGGGACCAAAATTGTTAAGGGGCCAAAAAGTGAGAGTTTCGGCCCATGCAACCCAAACCAAACCCTTGTATCATTTTTTTGGTGTGGTGTTCGTGAGTAACAAGAAAAAAGGGATGGAGCTCAATATTTTCGTATTTTGAAAACCTAGATGCAGAAAACTTCTGTTTCCCGGAGATTGAACGGTCGGATCGTCGTGATTTTTGGTGAGCAGCTTCACGACATCTTCATCAACATTCTGGACGGTGGGATCGTGGTTTTGAGGTCCGGAGGTCATGGTTTCGTGGGGTTCTGCACAGCAGTAACTTTGTGGTGATTTTTCTCCATTCTTGCTCTATTTTGGTTCCATACATCTTGATGTGCTTATTTCCAAGTGTATGATGGTTTTTTATGCCTCTAGTATAATCTAGAGAAGACTTTTTATTGCTCTAATATTGGTGGTAGTGGATTTGAAGCGGCTCTAGTAGTCCCGTGGTTTTTACTCTCGATTTTGAGGGGTTTTCCACGCTAAAATTTTGGGGTCTCATTGTGGTTGTTGATTGTATGTTTGGGGGTTGTTTTTACTTGCACTTAGAATACCCTATTTGTTTGCATCCTCAAAGGTTCATTCGGGTCTGTTTGGGTTAAGCTATGGCTTAATGGGTTACTAAGCATTATTTGTCATTTTATGTGAAACTGCAGTTTCTGTCCCTGTTTTTGTATCGAGTATAACTTCTTCTAGGAATGTCGGATTGGGATGAAACCAGTGCCAAAAGTTCCCTTTATGAGTCTAGTAAGTTTCTTATGTTTTGCGGAAAAACCAGTTCGGACCGTAGCTAGTGTCAAACCGCTGTTTTGTAATGAAAGGTGCTGTTTTTCGCTGTGCAGTTAACCGGTTTTGTAAAATCCATAATAAATTGTAGAAAAATCGTTAGAGCGCGTGCGATATGTCCCTGGAACCCTAAGACATGGGACTTTGTGATTATGGATTAATATTTCTGGATTTATCAGTTTACAAGGGGTTAAACAGGTCCCGAACAGACCTGTGTTTTTAGAGTAAAAGCTGGAATGTGTATGTTATAATTTAGTAGTCGTGGTTTTGGGTTGGGGCGTCACTTTGACATTTGTTAACACGTAATTAGGTGGGAGAAGGTGAGTGAAGTTGGCCGGCTTGTGATTGCGGTTGCGGATACTCGCGTTGCTTTAAGGTGAGTTCTCTCACTGTGTAGTTAGGGGTTGTATGCATGTCATAGTAGTTTGTATGTACTACTGTCTTTGTGGTGTGAACTAGTTGTTTGTGGTGTGTAATATTTGATTGGTTTAAATGCTTAGTATAAATTTTTACATTACACCTCGGTGGGACCGAGGAAGTGGAAAGAAACGTTGTGGGAACTCGGTGTGACGAGTGTGTTACATTACAACTCGGTGGGACCGAGGGCTCGGTGGGACCGAGGAAGTGGAAGGAAACGTTGTGGGAACTCGGTGTGACGAGTGTGTTACATTACGACTCGGTGGGACCGAGGGCTCGGTTGGACCGAGGTGTTGGATACATAATTACTTGTAGATGTTTACTCGTTTTATGTAACTGTGATGTTGTTGCTTATGTGCGGATAGGGGTGATGTGTATATAATTCCTATCTGCACATGTGATGGAATTCACTAAGCTTCGTGCTTACCCCTTCCCAATATCTTATGATTTCGGGTGCGAGTAGCAGTCGGGCATGACGGTACACACGGGCGCAAGGCGAAGGCTGTTTAAGTTTAACTTTTTAAATGGGGATTTAATTATATAACTTTTCCGCTGCTTAAATTTCATTTGACGGTTTTAATTAACGACATCCCAATATCTTATGATTTCATGTGCGAGTAGCAGTCGGGCATGACGGTACACACGGGAGCAAGGCGAAGGCTGTTTAAGTTTAACTTTTTAAATGGGGATTTAATTATATAACTTTTCCGCTGCTTAAATTTCATTTGACGGTTTTAATTAACGGCATTTATTTTTATTGTAATGGGATTTGTTAACTTATGGTTTGATTGTAACGAAATGCATTATTTTTAAAATTTTAAATTCATTGTAATTTTTGGGACGTTACAACTTGGTATCAGAGCACAGCTTGAGTGAATCAGACACATCTCGGTGTGTTTGGTCTCAAGTTGCGGCTATGAAATTTCAATTTCTTTTACTAAAATCTTTTAGAATAAAGGGAAAAGGAAAACCCGTTTGGGAAACGGTGATCGAGGGCGCAGTGTGTACAGTCAGCCGACGCTATTTGGGAAGGTACGGTACTTAGTGTATTTATTGCTTTCTAGGCATAGGGTATGCATGCTAGATTGCCTATGTTGTTTACACTGTACTGTATGATGACTGCTTGCTGGTAGGAATCAATGCTAGTTATAGTAGGTTGTTAAGTGAAGGCCCTATAGGTTGTATGCAGTAAGAATCATATAGCCTTAGAATATTTGATTTAGTTCTATTGCGCAGCTCTTGTTTGAGTCCAACCGTTCTAGGATAGAATTTTGTATTCGAATGTCTATTTGATTCACGCTGCATGCGACTGGGAATTCGCGAGGCAACTCGTTATGGCTAACAGGGATTCCGTTGTAGCAAGGGTAGTGGGATGAGATGAAATTCCTAGTGAGCTGGGAAGAGTGTTTACATATGAGTATGTATGCTAGATTGCTTTCTAGAACATAGGAGTATGTGTGCTAGATTGTTTGGTGCTTATTACACTGTACTGCATGTTTGTTGTTTGCTAATAGGAGTTCATGCTAGCCTTGATAAGTTGTTAAGTAAATGCACTATAGGTTGTATGCGGTAGGAACCAAATAGCCTTAGAATGTCGGATTTAGTTCTATTGCGCAGCTCTTGTTTGAGTCCAACCGTTGTAGGATAGAATCTTATATTCGAATGTCTATCTGCTTTTACACTGTGTGCGACTGTGCATTCGCGAGGCGACTTGTCATGACTAGTGGGGATTTCGTCATAGCAAGGGTAGTGGAGTTGGGTGGAATTCCTAGGGAGCTAGGAAGAGTGTGTACATATGCCGGTGCGGGCATATGTGTGTAGTTATCGGCGAGAAACTAGTTGGACCCATCGGATGGAACTCGGAACGAGTGATGATAGGTGTGGAAGGTAGTAGTAGAGCTCCTACTATTGGAAACACAGGATCAATGCTCGAGTCGGGGAAAGTCACGAGGAATCCAAGGAGTTGAACGTGAGCGTTGTTAGTGTGAGTTATTATGCGCTAATAACTCGTTGTAATATCTACCCGGAATAGCCATCGCAAGGAGGAACGACTATAGTAAACCTACTAGTACAGGTGTGTACTTGTTTTGCTTTGATGGGATGATCGCTGGGGTAGTGTCGAAGGTTATAAAATTAGTAGTTGTTGGAATAAAAGGACGATTCTAGTATTGATCACTTGGAGTGACGATAAGGATGATGTTTGTTTCGGGCCAAGATGGACGATTGTGCTAGAATCATAGGCTTATAGAGCCGACTTTGATTTGAGGAAAAATCGTAGGGATTATTTGACGTAATTTCTTAACTTGCCTAAGAGGCTTAAATGTCCGGATGACGTTAGTGGACCGGAGAGATTTGGAGGAGTAGGAGTCGAGGCGTAGAATGCCGACTAAGTCATTCACAAAGTTTGACTTTGAAATAGATTGCATTAACAAATTCTCGTGTTTCAAATCATTTTATGGATGGTGTTTTGGAATTTTGGGAAATGTTCAGCACACACACAAGATTTTGAAATATGGTTTTGGAAAGTGTATGAAATCGTTTTATCACGGGAGTGCATATTTTGTTAGAATTTGTCTCATTTCATTATTTTTCCAACGTTTCTTTCGGGTAAGATGATATCCGTGTTTTGTGGTGTTTAAAATGTTGGGCAAGTGACTACGGCTTGTGACTTTAACATTGGAACTCCTCCACATATGTTAGAGTTGAGACGGAAAGTTACATTCCACGATGTCTGTATAAAGCTATTTGAGTGATTTCGTTAAATAAGTTTTGTTTTACGGCATGTTGAGTCGTGTGGGTTTAATTTCACGAGGTGCATATCTTATTTGTTTATGTGACCATTTGGAGAAATCTTGGAAATCAATTTAAAGAACCCCACCTTTTGAGATTTAATGAGGTTTTAGTCGATATTTTCAAATGATGGAAACGGATTGGTTTTTATCTTTAAGTTTGAAACTTACACGAGACAGTTGTGTTTTAACAAAAATATATTTGTAAACCGTTTCATCGTTTTGTATGACTAGCCGGCGCGCACAAGATTTGTTGGTGAACCCTGTGCCACGACATTGAATGTTGAAAAAGAGAAATTTTGGGGTCAAATGTCGTGGAACTGATTTTGAAATTATGTGCACACTTTTGTCGCACCCGGTGTAAGGTCGAGCGGTTACTTTAAATACATGTCATGAGTCAATTCATGCTAGAACCGTGACGGTTCATTTTCAAAGAAATTATTTATTTCGCTTTACGTTCTGTGAGTAAACTAAGCTGCAATGAAATAGTTTTCAACATGATTTTCATATGTGGGACAAGCGTGTCCATTTTTGCGTAACTACCGACCTGGTAATAGTAGTTTTATTGCTTACGGTCTTTTTGAAATGAAAAAAAAATAATAATAAAAAAATCTTGACGTTGAAAATATATTGTAAACCATTTGGGCAATGCGCTTTTAAGTGTTATGTGTCATTTTGAGAATTTTAAGGGTGTGAGTCCTTTTGGAAAACTCTTTTGTTTAACCCGTGTTGAGTTTGGGACTAATGTTGATTTTAGAGTATTGCTTGCTTAAACTTTATTTAAACGCGTTTTGACCGACTATGGGTCTAGCAAGCGTGGAGCATTTTGCTCGGTTTTGACTTTGAGATAGTCAGGGGTCAATTGCACGGTTCTAATGGCTCGATGGGGAGTCTTGTTGTTGGATTGTTTTTGTTGCACAGTTTTGCATTTATTGCACGTTGAGTATTTACATGTTTGGGTGAGTGAGTCATTCCGGGATAGGCATGTTGTTGGTAGACTGTTTGCTTTGGATCCTTGGTCATGACAGTCAGTCGTTGGTAATGGTCGGTTGGGTATCTCGGGGTGGGACCCCGGTATTCTTGTGTTATGACCTTGACTTTCTAGTAGGCACTAGGAAGATATAGTCTTGAGCACTTACCTGGGAGGTAGTTCCGATGCGCCGGGCCTTGAGACGTACCTGGGAGGTAGGCGTTAAGGAGTATTTTGATACAGTGTAACTAGGCTTCCTAGAGCGAGCGTGTGGGATAAGTAGACGGTGGAGGATTGGCTATTCCACACGTGTTAATATGGTAGGCCAAATAGTGTCGGTTAAGGGAAGGATGCCCTTTGTAATTAAGAGAATAAATGCGCAATAACCGTTTTGAAGTAAGTAGTATATTTAGGTGTCGACTTTTGGGCTTGAGGCCAAACACCTTTAGTGTAATCGGAGATTTGTAGCCGATTTGAAAATAATTATGATGATGGTAGTAGTAACCCTGAGATGCTTATTTGTGATGAATGGTTATGGTGGAATGACCTGCGTGGGTGATTATAAGTTTACTGGTTTGATGATCTGTGTGAAATAATTTTGGGAGTCTATTAGAACTCGTGGAAGTTAATCGGCAGTAATGGTAGGAATTATCGAATTCGAGTATCCTGTAGAGTATGTTGGTGAGCACCTTTAGGATGGTTAGAGCTTGTAAGTTGAATCGGGATGTATGGAACATCTAAAGGTTGGGAGGCAACCGAAGTCGTTTGACTAGGAATGAATTCAGTTGTTGGAATGTTCTTCCGATCATATTTCCAATGTCCGTGAAGGAGTTTTGTTAGTAAGAAAAGTATTCGAGAAATTCTAGACGGGGTGAGAAATTTAGATTCTAGTTGAGGAAAGTCCAGTGGCAACACAGAAAGGGCTCCGAGTGGACTTGGGAACCCGAGGTTGAGATGTGGTAAAGCTATCCAGAGCTGTTTGCGGACGTAGACTTCGAGGACGAAGTCTAATCCAAGTGGGGGAGAGTTGTAAAGCCCGTATCCCGGTATGTAATTTCTTTGTTTTAATTCTTTTTTAAAAGTTTTATTTATCATGGTTTCCGTTAGCGGGGTTAGACGAATTGGACCTAATAGTTAAATATGTCAAGACGTGGTTAGTTTGCGAGAAGGCTGTAGTGAGGGACCAAAATTGTTAAGGGGCCAAAAAGTGAGAGTTTCGGCCCATGCAACCCAAACCAAACCCTTGTATCATTTTTTTGGTGTGGTGTTCGTGAGTAACAAGAAAAAAGGGATGGAGCTCAATATTTTCGTATTTTGAAAACCTAGATGCAGAAAACTTCTGTTTCCCGGAGATTGAACGGTCGGATCGTCGTGATTTTTGGTGAGCAGCTTCACGACATCTTCATCAACATTCTGGACGGTGGGATCGTGGTTTTGAGGTCCGGAGGTCATGGTTTCGTGGGGTTCTGCACAGCAGTAACTTTGTGGTGATTTTTCTCCATTCTTGCTCTATTTTGGTTCCATACATCTTGATGTGCTTATTTCCAAGTGTATGATGGTTTTTTATGCCTCTAGTATAATCTAGAGAAGACTTTTTATTGCTCTAATATTGGTGGTAGTGGATTTGAAGCGGCTCTAGTAGTCCCGTGGTTTTTACTCTCGATTTTGAGGGGTTTTCCACGCTAAAATTTTGGGGTCTCATTGTGGTTGTTGATTGTATGTTTGGGGGTTGTTTTTACTTGCACTTAGAATACCCTATTTGTTTGCATCCTCAAAGGTTCATTCGGGTCTGTTTGGGTTAAGCTATGGCTTAATGGGTTACTAAGCATTATTTGTCATTTTATGTGAAACTGCAGTTTCTGTCCCTGTTTTTGTATCGAGTATAACTTCTTCTAGGAATGTCGGATTGGGATGAAACCAGTGCCAAAAGTTCCCTTTATGAGTCTAGTAAGTTTCTTATGTTTTGCGGAAAAACCAGTTCGGACCGTAGCTAGTGTCAAACCGCTGTTTTGTAATGAAAGGTGCTGTTTTTCGCTGTGCAGTTAACCGGTTTTGTAAAATCCATAATAAATTGTAGAAAAATCGTTAGAGCGCGTGCGATATGTCCCTGGAACCCTAAGACATGGGACTTTGTGATTATGGATTAATATTTCTGGATTTATCAGTTTACAAGGGGTTAAACAGGTCCCGAACAGACCTGTGTTTTTAGAGTAAAAGCTGGAATGTGTATGTTATAATTTAGTAGTCGTGGTTTTGGGTTGGGGCGTCACTTTGACATTTGTTAACACGTAATTAGGTTGGAGAAGGTGAGTGAAGTTGGCCGGCTTGTGATTGCGGTTGCGGATACTCGCGTTGCTTTAAGGTGAGTTCTCTCACTGTGTAGTTAGGGGTTGTATGCATGTCATAGTAGTTTGTATGTACTACTGTCTTTGTGGTGTGAACTAGTTGTTTGTGGTGTGTAATATTTGATTGGTTTAAATGCTTAGTATAAATGTTTTACATTACACCTCGGTGGGACCGAGGAAGTGGAAAGAAACGTTGTGGGAACTCGGCGTGACGAGTGTGTTACATTACAAATCGGTGGGACCGAGGAAGTGGAAAGAAACGTTGTGGGAACTCGGTGTGACGAGTGTGTTACATTACAACTCGGTGGGACCGAGGGCTCGGTGGGACCGAGGAAGTGGAAGGAAACGTTGTGGGAACTCGGTGTGACGAGTGTGTTACATTACAACTCGGTGGGACCGAGGGCTCGGTTGGACCGAGGTGTTGGATACATAATTACTTGTAGATGTTTACTCGTTTTATGTAACTGTGATGTTGTTGCTTATGTGCGGATAGGGGTGATGTGTATATAATTCCTATCTGCGCATGTGATGGAATTCACTAAGCTTCGTGCTTACCCCTTCCCAATATCTTATGATTTCAGGTGCGAGTAGTAGTCGGGCATGACGGTACACACGGGAGCAAGGCGAAGGCTGTTTAAGTTTAACTTTTTAAATGGGGATTTAATTATATAACTTTTCCGCTGCTTAAATTTCATTTGACGGTTTTAATTAACGACATTTATTTTTATTGTAATGGGATTTGTTAACTTATGGTTTGATTGTAACGAAATGCATTATTTTTAAAATTTTAAATTCATTGTATTTTTTGGGACGTTACAATGGGGCTGTAAGATGGGATGTCTTCCCATGAACCATTCATCAAGGGCTACGGTGGCTAGCGGGGAGACATGAATGATGGGATGAACACGCTTCCAGTAAGCATGTCAAGACGGTAAGCGACCTTCCCGGTATGCTCTTGTACTTTAAATGGTCCAAAAAACTGTAACACCCAAAATTTTCAGTACGAAAAGTTATCCCTATTGTTGTTGGCAATTCTAAATTATTGGCCCGTTAAATAGGAAATGTTTACTTCTGGTTTTGGATTGAGTCAAGAACTTTCGGGTGAAATAAGTCAATTTTTGTAGTTCGTGAGTGCCTGTCAAGAGTTACTTGGTCACAATTGCCGAGGCATAGTCGCATGGTCTGTGGCCCTGACGGTACAATCAGGGCGGGAGTGCCCAGCGAGAATGACTCGATCACAATCGTCGGGGCACAATCTTGTGGGTGACAACATGTGGGACAACCTAGGGTTCGAGTGAATTGAGAATCCGGCGAGGTAGGGTCGAGGCGAAATCCTCCCTGATCATGCATGACTTTAGGTGGAATTTGATGTAGTGTGGTCCCAACCAGTTCTATTCTCAGAGAGTAAGTGTTTCGACCTTTGCAAACTGGGGGTGTTTCGGTAAAGGATTCTGATTAATCTGTTAATTCCTTTTGTTGAATAAGATGTGTAGAGATCCATAATGACACCACCGACTTCACATTTGTGCGAATTTTGTTATGACCCTGGTTTTTAAATTTTCTATCGCTATTTTGCTTGAGGACAAGCAACGCTCGTTTGGGGTTGTTGATAATGTCGATTTTTGACATTATTTTTAATCTCAAACTAGGTGGTTCACGCATGTCTTCAAGTGAAATACGAGTATTTTTAATCTCAACGGCGCCAAAAACTTGATAGGCGGGTTTACACCCCCCTTTGACTAACCGCAAGTGTACGGTGTCGTCTCAAGTAATACTTACAGAAGTACGAGTATCGAACCCAAAGGAACTAGGTGTTAAGTACCTCAATGACTGTAGTAACTATTAACTAAGCGGTCGAAAATTGAGTTGGTTGAATTTCTGAAATACTCAATTAACAAAAGCACACAAAAACGTTGGAATAGTTGATTAATTGGAAAAGGTTAAGAGGGAAGAAGGAGGGTTGGAATCTGAATGGCTTATCTAGTGAGAATTCAGAGTGATTTATGATTAGCTCTAACGATCAATGAATTGCAAAACCCGGCCTCGTTGCACTTTTTCAAGCTACAACGAGAATTGACTCAATTAAAATTGTTTATCTCTCAATCTCACAAATAAATTGACTTAATGAAAAAGGTTTAGAACACAACACCGAAGGACTTGGTATATCTCTATCCAATTCCCATCGGTGGCTATTGAACCCGACCTAGATCTCAAGACTTCTCTCGAACGTACTCAAGAATGGTAAAATCATTTAACGAGTGATCAATTGGTTAAACGCAGTGAGTATAAGTTCAAAAACGCCATCCATCTATTAAAACCAAAACATAAATCATCCGAAAACTACATCGGTAACCCAAACATCATCCAACCCCCCAACATGTAGTTTATCTCATGTTGGGGGTGTGTAAAAGAAACTAAAGGTTACAAAAAGCTTCAAAGAATTCATGGTTCGAAAAGTTCTAGAGGCAATGCTAAATAACTCTCTGAGAAGAATCCCCTTCGATCTCGCGTGCTCAATCGTCTTTGATTTCTCGTCCCAATCTGTCTCCCTCGTGTCTTCCTCTTCAAAAATCTCTGTTTCTCCTCCAAAAATCGCCCTTTGGCCAGCCGTCGTCGTGTGTCAGTCCAAAAAGTCCCCCAACCCTAGCTAAAAAAAGAGTTTTAAAGAACTGGGCGTCGGGGCCAGTACTGGCGCCAGGTTCTGTTTAATTTGTCGATGCGGATTGTGGCGCCAGTTGGCTGGCGCGGATACTGGCGTCGGCTTCTATTTTGCTTCTTGGCACGGATTGTGGCGCCAGTTCACTGGCGCGGAGACTGGCGCCAGCTTCTGTTCTCATTTCCTCGATTCTTCTCGTTTTCAGCTCCGGAACTCAAATCTGCTGCTCTTTTGGACGATAATGCTTATACCTGTATTTTCTCACCAAAAACCCGTTAAATACTCGTATTTCACTTGAAGACATGCGTGAACCACCTAGTTTGAGATTAAAAATAATGTCGAAAATCGACATTATCAGTGGGACATGACCCCCACGGTACAAGTTGAGCGACAATGCCCGCGAGAGTGCCCAATGCACAATCGCATGGCATTATCGCGGTCGGCCCCCACGAGTATTAAATGCTCGTTTTTCTCATCATTTCTCATTTACTACTTCATCTAGTTTTCCCTTTCTCTCTCAAAAGTGAAGCCCCGACATTTATTTCAAACCCTAGCTCATTTAAGAGTCATTCCCTTGGGTTTTGAAGTGATTCTTCTTCTTAATCATCAAACTATGATTTGGAAGCTAAGTCAAAGGATCTTCCATCTCATCTCCATCTTCAAGAATTTCTAGGGTTTTCCAGGTTTTCATCAAAACCTAAGTTGTGAGTTCATCCTAATTTTTTATACTTTATACATGTCAACCTTATATTTGAGCTCCTAAACTTCTCCTAGTTACATTTTCTTGTTTGAAGAATTTTGACCTAACTTGAGTATTTTGGAGATTTTAGGGTTTTTACCATTTTATATATAATGAAGAGTTTTATTATATGTGTTATAAAATGTAGTTTTATATGCATATTTATGGTTAAATAATTGGGAAAACCCACTTTGAACATATTTGTGAAATTGTATTGTTGGATGAACTTTTGGTAAAAGTGGGATTTTGAGATGAAATGAATGCATTATTCCATGTGCAACTAATGTAATTTTAGACCTTATAAATATTTGGAAACTTATTTTGGGAACACTTTATCTTTGAATGAAATTAGTTATTTGATTTGAATACTCCTATAGAGTTAATATTGACATGGTGTTATTCATAGCAAGAAAAACCTTATTTGACAAGAAATGGTTATGTGAACTATACGTGTGGTTATAGTTTTGTCACAATATGAATGTAACGTGCCTTAGACTAATACTAATAGATCTATAGGGATAGGAGTCAGCTTATTTGATTTGAGATAATTCCCATTTGTAACTAGCTGAGATATTGGGTCATTCGGGGTAACTTGGTACAATTATGTGGAGTCGGATACTAGCCATTGACCATAAATGTAATCCTGGTGAATGAGTATGATGACTAGGATCATGGATTCATGGGGGCCCATATCCACATCTAAATTGCGAGTCGGAGAATTCGTGGCCATTGATCCTCGTACGAGCTCTATAACCTGAAATGTAACTTACTTTTGTGTTCTGCACCAACAATCATTGGAAATCGGGTCTGCCCCGTCATCACAAGATTATGTGAAAATGAACTTTACATTATTACATGGAAAACTCTAATTGTTTACTTACACTTTATTTAATTATAAATGTTTACTTACACTTTATTTAATTATAAACTCAATCCTATATATATTTATTATTGAATAGAGGTGGTTTCATTTGCAAACCACTTTTATATTGCAAATTTCGCAACTCATCTAGAAACCGTAGATTTCACCAATCAAAGGTCAAGATGTATTTGGGTTATTTATGGTAATTAAAAATAAATTTTAATGTAATAAATTAATTAAATCATTATGGAATGGCATAATTGTACATTTCATTCGAAATTCAAATATGGTAAATCCGATGAAATGATAATGAAACCATAATAAAGCCATAATGAAACCATACTGAAACGATGATGGTCGTGTTTCATCATAATGAAACCATAATAAAACCGTTATGAAACGATAATCTGAAACTATTTTCATCATATACCAACGTCAAAAAAATTATTTTCTAGACAAACAAAAAAAATGAAATATAGATAGATATGGTCATATAGAACACCTAATTACATATTTAAAAAAAAACAATACCATCATTTGTATCCTCGATCAACCGAACAACATCAAAATCCTCCAACATTCATTCGGTATATGATTAGGAATATTATCTGAAGCGATGCTAAGAATATCATCAACGGGACAAACAAATGACGATAAAAACGCTTCATCACTACCGAATACATCTCGAAGATTTATTTCATCGGCCAAAATTCCATGAAACATAATCTCCTTCATTCTTCCGATGATAAGAAAAACAAACATGCACACATTTATAAAATTGGAATTTTATTAAAAAAAACTAAATAAGTAAACAAACTCACGCCACTCCACTTACAAAGGATATTCGGTTTATTGTAAAAAAAATTGAATTACCATGATTAAAGGAATAATTATATGAATATCTTCTAAAATAACTTAAAATGATAACTAATATATATATACTAGGCGTGATCTTCGGCCGTCCATAGACGGCCCTCTGCCCACGGGTCCTATAAAATGCGTTGTTATGATTGGACACTGAATATATGAGTTTAGATAGTTGGATCTAGATTTGTGGTATGTGCAAATATTATAGTTAACAAAAGACATCAAGATTAACGCTTCATCCATTTTTTGGTAGTACATATATGCCTTTACAAAAGTATTGTTGTTTGTAGTCTACGCATCAAGCGTTTTGGTTTCCATAGGAATCTATTTTTCAAAACGAGTTCAATGTGCAAAAGCCTTTGATCATGATTCATGTGGTTACTTATGCTTCTTGGTTGGTAGGCCAGTAGAAGAAGTTGCTTCTACTGCTTTCCTTTTTTTGGAGTCTGCTTCCGGATTTGTATGCGAGCTTTGTCCTTCATGCGTCTTGTGTCCATTGATGAGAAATATTATTGTTTCTGGTTGTCGCTGATATGTTGTCTCATAAGCTCTTGCAAAAGTCACAATTGTTTGGCCATTTAATTCCTTCTCAACGATGGCATGTATGTTTCCACCCTGTGAGTAATGAAAATCGCGGTAAATGCTAATGGAAACAAGAAGTAATTTCATATTATAATGCAAAGCAAAACAGGCGCCACACCGATTTATTGGCATCCATGTGAGGAAGTTTTTGTAGTCCTAAAAGGGAGTGGCACTGTTTAGTTTGCCTCAAATTCTCATGTGAAGTCCCCTTATGTTAAGTGCCCTGGCTTTAGAAATCTTTTTCAAACGAGTGTCATTTATTCGCTATCTGAACCTATTTTTCAAAACGAGTGTCATTTATTCGCTATTCGAACCCATAATAGTTTTGTCCGTAATCATATTGTAAACGGATTAACTGAATACATATAAAGTGCATTAACACGTACTAAAACATATACATACATATATTTAATCAATATACTAAATACTAACCTTAGATGAAAGAATCATATAAAACAATATCGTAAACATAAAATTTTCACATTCAATACAATATATGAGTTCACGTTTGGTTAGAAGGTGCAGTTATATTTTATCCATTAAACCATTCCACATATATTATTTTTGTCTAAACTTGATCACCTTACGTTTTTATAAATAATCGATATTTTGAAAACAATTGAAACATTAGTGTATTATAACTGTAATTAAAACAAATATTGATGTTACTTGTAGGGATGGAAATAGTAAAGTGGAGAAGCTTACAACTTCCTCGGTGTCTCTGATTTGCGTTGATGTTGTTGAAAGAAACTTCTCAATTATTGGTGATGTTAGCATTGTTTTTATTGATGTTGTTCCGTCGTGTATCTGCACAGCTACCCTTACACTGGATGGAAAGGTTGCGCTTGTTAGTATGTTGTTTATGTTGAACAAGAGTTTAGAGGAAGAAGTGCCTTACATTAGCTGGACTTCGCATTCCTTCTTGCATGTTGGACAATGTACGATCCAAGTTAGGTCAGCCTCCAATGGTTTCAAACAATCTGCGCATCCTGTGTGTGTGTAAGGTATGTCCTGAGGTTGAACTGTGATTCTGCCTGCTATCCATGATGTCCTTTGCTATGAAGTAGAGAAATTGGTTATGTTGTTTGATAATTCATTGATGTTGTAGTTGTTTATGTTTTAATAAATATTGTAGTAGCTTACAGTTTTTAAGTTTAGTAAATATGTGACAATTGGTATAATGTCAGCCTGCTCTGGTGGTGGAAGGAGTGTATCTACGTCTCAGAATGCCTTTTGGTCGAGCAACTTTTCGATTTCACCCCTATTTTCATGGTACCTGTCATGTAGGCGTATTTAATATTTTTATTCGAAGGATTTGGTTTAGTATCAAATATTTATTGGTTACCAGTTGTTTAGTTGTAGGTCCTCCGAGACGGGAGGGTTGATGAGAATGCTAGATCCGTTCCTTGTTGTCAGTGACAAACCTATCATGGAATATAAATAGGAAACGGATTGGGGTAAGTGATTACGTTTGTGACCTTCCATTGCGGTTTTATTGTATTTACTTGGCGTAACATACCGTTAAATGATGAGACCTTCAATCTCAATCCGAATATCATTGCCGGTGGGTCTATCAAATTCTCCAAGATTTGTCCTTCGGTGTCCGCGAAGTAGTCCCACAAAGTTAAGATCATAGGGCGTTTTTTGTTGGACAACGATATTGCGAAGTTAGTTATAAAAGCGTAACAAAAGAGGCAAGTGTTTTGATGTTTCAACATACTCTGTATTAATGACGACTACATCTTGTTTTATTATGAGTCCTGAAGCGTTTTCTTGTTCCACAGACGGGAAACATTTGACGACGATTGCATGTATGTCTGTGTGATGGAAATTACACAGTTAAAATATGAAAATTGGGTTGAAAAGTGTATATATTTATGTATATATCATTTGAATAACATGTGATCAATCAGTATTTATATAATATTCTTTCATAATAAGACGTTAGTAGACATTTTGCATATGAAAAAACATATAAATATGTTTAGTTCGGGAAACATTTGACGACGATTGCATGTATGTCTGTGTGATGGAAATTACACAGTTAAAATATGAAAATTGGGTTGAAAAGTGTATATATTGATGTATATATCATTTGAATAACATGTGATCAATCAGTATTTATATAATATTATTTCATAATAAGACGTTAGTAGACATTTTGCATATGAAAAAACATATAAATATGTTTAGTTTCCAAAACCCTTGAAAAGAATATTATTATTTCCAAAAGAATAAAATAGAAATATCGTGTAAATTGGCTTACTCTGATGTGATTCCGTTTCCGCATGTTTTGCCAATTCTGCAAAAGGTGTGAACTGGAAAGCGCATGGGAGGACAGGTGGTATTTGTTCGATGTATTCCTCCATAAGAGTTCGGCTGTTCAAGCTCCATGAGTGCGGGTACGTACTGACTAGGAAACGCGGGCCTGCTTTTGTTACTACGGCATTTGATATGTAATACCTTCTGTAAGGTCTAAATGTCTTTAGGAAGAACTTAATGTGAGCTGCATATATCACTGCTGTTGTCGTCGTTCCCTGTTCTCGGTAGTTTATCGATAGTGTAAAAGTGTAAGCACCATTGTTAGAATGTGTGTTATTACAATGGGCAGCAAGATGTGGGAACTGTACCTGTGAGTCTGTCAGTAGTAGTCTCCTGAAATTACTACCTGCCTTGCTAGTCTGCATATGTCCGGCGTCTACAACTTGCACGAGAACCGTCCATTTGTTCTTTATCTCTGGTTGGATGTCCAATAGTTGAATACTGCCTTTCCATAGATGATTGTTTATGGGATTTTTTACCTGTCAGTAAGTAATGTAGACACTTTAACTGCATGGTTACTTAAAAGACAAATTGGTTTAGGGCCTTTAGGGAGAAATTCGTGAAATTTATATATATTTTTTAATTAACAAATCATTTACTCCAAAACTAACATAATATATATAACTTAGCCCAATGCATTGCTCAACATATAATGAAAGAAGCTCTTTCACATTAGATATGCTAAATAAGTGGTCTTGATGTGGCTCAATCGAAATGCTGAAAACTTTCAACTAATGAGCATACTTATTACCATTCTTACTATCATTATATTTGAATAGCATTACCATTATTATTAGAGTCATTTTGTCATTTATCATTATTTACATTTCAATTTCATAACTAAATACTACAAACAAAAAAGTCATTATTATTAGAGTCCTCCCAATGAAACAACATATATGATTATACATACATGTTATATTGATTTTCTTAGAGCATATATATATATATATATACATATATTAGGTTGATATCCCACGAGCAATTAAATACTTTGTTTCTCTCTTGATCTTCAACTAAAGAAACAAAGCAAACGCTAATAAATGTTACCCAAATGATATATTCTTGTTTAGAACTTAAAAACCTTTTTATATTTTTTCTAGAATCTTATAGACTGATTATCTGCATCATATCAAAATCTTAATCTGTTGTTACTATAATGTCATTTAAGTCATTGACAGGGACTTTAAAACTGGCAGATTGGAGCATTTTCAACTGAAACTTCTTATAATTAAAAGATTCACTATAACCTTTTTTCAAAATAAGAAAAAATATAAGAAATGGTGTAAATTTCTTCAAATTTAAAGGAGTCTTTAAAAATGCTTACAATAAAGTTTCGTTAAAGGTCAAGGGCTAAAACCTCATCAAATAGCCTGCAGAAAATTACATTTTTGCCTCACAGAGACCATTTGAATACATTTATCAAAGAGAAAGAAAAAATCCTCCTGTAGTTTTCACGGTTGTGAGTTGGAAAAAGATTCAATACATGGTTAAACAAACACCTTAAACTTCACCACAAACATTAGTTTCAAAATCAGGTTTAACATCTTGGTGGTAATTGACCAAAATTGGGAAAGAAATCAAACTTCCTTTGAACCCAGAGAAACCCAAATCAGATTTTGGTATCCACCATGAAGATGCAAATTCGCCAAATGTGGAAAAAATCAAGCTTTTCTAAAAAAAGAAACAAAAAAGGCATATACCTGTTGTAACACTTTGAGGAAGATGACTGAGTAGGAGGGACTGAAGAAGATGTTGTAGTTATCTAATTTGCAAACACGTTGGGTATGGCTGATGTGTCCAAACAGGGATGACCTAAGTGTATACGTGTAGGTAATCCTCTGAGGGTTGAGTGACACCTCCCTCGCCTCCACTTTCATATGCCTGTGAAGCTTCTCCTGTCAGGGCGGCAACAGGTCGTAGATGGCGGAGGAAAGAGAGGGGCGGGGGGGGGGGGGGGGGTGCAGGTGCAGGTGCGGGTGCGGGTGGGGGTGGGGGGAGTGGGTTCTGATAGCGGTGTTTGAGTTCCAATTTTAGGGCATGGTTAGGGGAAAAAGGAGAGAAACAGGTAGAATTGGAGGAAAAACGAATCTGATCATGTATTTGGTAGGTGGGTGGAAATTAAACCTGGAGGATGGTGAGAGTGGGGAAACAAAGAGAAAGGCGCGCCTGGTCGTGAGTTAGCATGCGCTCTCTAAGGGTGGTCTCTTTCTTTATAGTATATAGATATATAGAGAGAGAGGTGGGTTCAAACGAGGAGCGTAACAATTTAAGAAAACGCGAGGAGCACCGCCCATGTACTGAATCACATGTGATTCACGTACAAAATCACATGTGATTCACACCTGATCGGGGGGCTTCCGCCCATGTAGTGGATCACATGTGATTCACGCCTAAAATCACATGTGATCCGGCGACTTCCACGCGACTCGCGAACCAGGTCGCCCGCTACCCGATTTTTTCGGGAGTAGTGAATCACATGTGATCCAGTACATGGAAGGCGCTCCTCGCGTTTCTCGTAAATAGGTACGCTCCTCGTTTGAACCTTTCTCTATATATATATATATCTATATATATATATATATATCTATATATATATATATATATAGGGTCCCCTTCTTTTGTTAACCGTCAATTTAATATTAACCGTGTTAACTTTTTTGGACCAATAGGAATTAAGATAAGTTACTGGTTTGGTAGGGGTAGTATAGGAATTTCAGAATTTTAATTATTTAATGGTTATTTACTTTCTTAATTTCACGCACAAGATATTTTTGGTAGTTATTAATGATAATCATAATCTTCTAAAACCCATTTTCATTTTTGGTAGTTATTAATGATAATCTTAATCATCTAAAACCCATTTTCAAACATAATCTTCATCCTCACGTTTCAGAGATTCTTTTCACGTTTTTTTGCATATATGCACAATTTAAAACTGCATATATGCACATCATTGAATTGCATATCTTGGTGCATATATGCACATGAATTTGCATAAATGTACATGAATTTGCATATGAGCTCTTGTGCATATATGCATACACACAAGTCTAGATATATGAATATCTTGGTGCATATATGCACATGAATTTGCATATATGCACATATTTGCATATGAGCTCTTTTGCATATATGCACACACACAAGTCTGGATATATGAATATCTTGGTGCATATATGCACATGAATTTGCATATATGCACACGAAGATGCTACTCGTGGGGCTATCGTGGGCGAACAACAGAGGATCTTGAGGCGAAGAAGTTGGCACGGTCGTGTCCGTTGGATACCGTGTTGTACCCGAGATGTTGAATCGGCAAATCGGGCCGTTGGGATTGTTCCGAAGCCAAATGCCGATACAGTGTAAATGGAAACCATGGTTGCAACTTGGAATAACGTGTAACGTATCCAAATCTTGAAACTCGTTCAAGCAAACAACGCATTTATACAATCTTCGATTCTCACAATCCCTTTGGCTATATAGACAAACGGGTATCTCGCGGATTAACGATTCGTCAAGTCCGGTGATTTGCCAAGCGGGAGTCGAATAGACCGACGGTGGTTCTTCGGCGGTGGTGGTTCGTGCAATCAAGAATCGGCTTATTGGGTAGCAACATTTGGTGATCAAGAAGTAGGTAATGAGCAAAAACGTTGTGGCGGTGATATAGGCTATCGTGATGGCTAGTAGTGGGAATCCGGTAGCGGTTGCTGCCGGAAAAGCGATTGGTTGGTACGTTGAGTTATTGTGGTTCTTGATCGAAAGGTGGTTGGGGTCGTAAACTTGTTTGTGTACATAACTAGAACTGAAATCCATTTATGGATGGATTTCGATTAAGAAACTTTGAGATTCTTTGCCTGATATTTAGGGGATTCCAATTTTAGGTTTTGTTGTTTTGGACAAAAATGCCCCTCTGCACTTGTGCACAAACATCAACCCTCTCTTTTTTAATTTTGAATAATATTATAATTTTTTATTTAATTATAACCGTTGATCTGAATAATCTATGGTTGAGATTGGTTGACATGGTTAACACTAAATGGGTGGTTAACAAAAGAAGAGCACTCTCACACACACTCTCTCTCTCTCTCTCTCTCTATATATATATATATATATAAACATAAACGTTTTAAACAAATGACTATTAAAAGAACAGAATATAAAAATGAATTCATTGATTGGTTAATATTGGTTTGCAAAGTTTGAACTATTAGGTTATCAAATAATCCCTTCCCGTATCGAATAATATAAAAGATAAATAATTAGTAGAGTAAACTACTATTTTCGTCCCTATGCTTTGGTATTTATAACGATTTTCGTCCTTATGGTTTAAATTTTGCTTTTTTAGTCCTTATGGTTTGTACCTGATTGCTTTTTTCGTCCCTCATACCAACTCTGTCAAAATAGTCTGCTATATTAGGGATATTTTGGTCTTTTAACTACTTTATCTTTTTTTTCATTAAAAAAATAATAACAATATTATATAAATATTTTTACATTATTTTAATTCATATTATATATATACTAGTCAGTATGCCCGCGCGATGCATCGGGATACAAAGGTTCTATCAAAATACATTGAATTTTTAAATATTAAATCTTGCAAAATATATTTGAAATACTTGATGGTTAAGACCTTTTGTAAAATATGAAAACCGTAAGAAGTTAGGGGTTATTTGACAAATATTGAATTGAATGAAAAAGTGCTAAGTTGGAGTTTTCTCTCTGTTCCTCTCACCTACTTTACGAGATTTGCATAAAAGCTTCAACTTCCTATGAATAAAATATGAATACAACAATGGCAATTGAAAGAACGTTTATAGTTGGGAAAAAAAGTTGAATTTAAAGCAAATAAAAATGTTTTATTTCTCTTTCTTTCCTTTCATTTTTACTTCCAAATGTATGTGTGGTCTGTTTTGGTTTTTCAAAAATAAATTTAAAAAAAAACATTTTGAAACCGTCAAGCTTAACAATGAAAGTACAGGAATTTAAATCTCAAGTCTCAAAGTACAGGAAAAAGGACTTTTATATACCATACTCAGGTTTAGAATCATGTGAATTCTTCTAGCTTAACAATAACTCTGATCCAAACCCCATTGGCAGATTGTAACATCATAATTTTTCAAAACCAGAAAAAAAAAAAAGACATAAAGGCTTAACAATCAACAAAACAATGAGCTATAGATGAGGACCATCCTTTGAATAGAAGATTGTCAAGATTGCAGATCATAAGCCTTTGAGCTGCTGGTTCATGATATATGTCCAAAATGGGAGCTTGCAAGTCGTGCCATCAACCAAGAACATCTCATGTCTTTGATATTCCTGTTAATTATCTGTGTAACAGAAAGTGCTTCACTAACAGATAAAAGCTGTTAAAAAATAGGGTTAATGTATTCACAAAAATTAATGCAAATACAATGTAACCTAAAAAAACAAATTCTTTTAGGACATGGAAGCTTTATGAAATCAAGTTTCTACAAAAACAACTAACTTCTAAGATCCATTGTCTAATCAAAATGAAACAAAAATAACCATTGTGATGCAATGCATATATTATGTAAATTTAAAAGAAAAGACGGAATCCTTACAGATGAAAGCTGATTTGTAAACAAACACGGTAGAAAATGCATATTCTTCCAATCTGGTAATCAATATCAAAATAGGCGATCATGGGCTTGTTAGACAGAAGCGGCGAATATACAACATGTTTGTTTGCGCGATTAAGTGGTTGTGCATGATAAAGAGTATAGAGATTTCAAAGAACCAAAAAACTTATCTAGAAAATCCAGAGATTAAATTATAACAATTTACAACCAAACAGGAACACAAAGACCGATAATGGTACAATCGGTACCAAAATCCAAAACCTTCCTCCGTTACTATGTAAGAACCAAATTCTTGTTAGAACAGACCCCAACCCTCTTAGATATACATCGATGTTGCCAGAGGTTAAAATAATACCCCACCACACAAAAGAGTATCGGTATGATTGTACCACTAAACCGCTCTTGAAGTGACTTGCATGGGTATTAGGATACGTAGATCACAGCATCACCCAATAAGAAATTACACATGAGCAGCAATGTTGAAGACCAAAAAATCAAGAAAAAACAAAAGCATGGTTTCAAATCGTCCATCTCATGCATGGAATCTTATAGCATTTTTATTGAAGCAAATTGTCGTCAAAAAGAAAATAGTAGGAATAAATTGGGTTTATGTGATGCTGAGTCCACCTGTAAAAACACACCGACAGAGAATCGAAAAGTCATACATGCCAATATTTTCAAAAACAGTGTCAAGCATGATGTTTTGGCAGATCAATAGAAGAAAACATAAAACGCCTAGATGATATATAAAACACAAACATGGAAAGCAAGCAACAACCAGTTAAAATGAAGTCAAAATATGCACAACAAATTGAATTTGCACCATAAATTAACACACAACTTTCGAATTTTGTAAGATTTTTACCTCCTGGAAGCACAAAACTGAGCCGAGCAAGGCCCTTGTTATTGCAAACGATGTGAAAAATCAACAATGAACATTGTTCACATGCTCAAATCAAAATACCTACAAAAACCTAAAATTAAGAAAAATCTCATCATATTGCAAAAAAAAAAGATCTCAAAAGTTGCGAAATCGACAATTTCGTGTTGAATTGAATTTTTGCAGATCATCATCTTTTGTCATAATTCAGGAAAACCCATGAAAAGTATTACAATCCAATATCCATGTTGCAATTATCTTAGATTTTATATTGCAATTAAAAGAAACACATAAACAAAAACTAAAAACATTAACAAAAACAATGAAGTAAAGAAAGAAAGAAAAAACTAACTCTTGGGTGGAAGAACTCTAGCAGGAGCAGTGGGCAGAAACTTGACATCTAAAGCAGTGGCAGAATGGGAATCTTGAGTAAAAGAAGAAGGCCAACCTTTCAAAACCAAGGTCGTATATCTCTAAAACCTCCTTGAAATCATCTCAAAATCAACCCTGATACAAAATTTTAGAATAAGGTTACCACAACAGTTGTTACGAAATTAATTCAACATGCAATTTAAGCAAATCTTGGGTTTTCAGCAAACACAAACCCTAACTCAAATTAAAACATATAACAGGTACGTTCGTATAAATTGAAGAAAAAAGGGAAATTTTAAAGAGATAAATTAGGGAAAGATACCTGTGATATAAGAAGGAGGTGCTTCCAAATCAAGCTTGGTAAATCGCATCTTGAAGAAGAAGGTGATTCCATATGTATTTATAGCAGGGAAGCCGACTACGTGGGAGAGAATTCAGGAGGTGGAGAGGAGAGGAATTCGTGCCATATTGCAGAACGTGGAGGAAAAAGGTAGCTGATTTCAGTCATCTGAGAATGGAGTAGGGTTTGAGAGAGAAATTAGGGTTTTGCAGAGGTTAGAGGAACGTGGTTTAGAAAGAAACCGAATTGTTTAGAAAAACTGAATGTTGAAAAACGGTTGCCACTATTCTTTTTTATAACTAGAATAGATATATATATATATATATTATACGTACGTATATACACTCTCCAGGTAACCACCGATTTCATTACCATCTCCGACGAGTTCCCCTTCCGACCAGTCCCTCTTCATCTCCGGTTGACCGGTCCTCTTCACATGTCAATAGAAAAAACATAGGGGAAAGGGATTCCATGAAAAAGGGGTAAAGTTATGGATTCAATCAGGAAAGAAAAATCTTTTGTTCTGGATTGCGATTAAGTGGAAAGGGGCGAGGGATGGCCTCAGGCATGGCCAAAATGGTGGACGACGAGAGCTATGTCCAACAGAACCAAAAAGACTAGAAATCGCTTTGTCCAACACTTAAAAAGCAACTCTTTAGCCTCCAATTCTCTACCTTCATCAAACATACCCTGAAACACATTCTGGTAAGCTGAAATTGATGGGCTTTCTTTATAACTCAATGCCTTCAAGAACTCCAAACTTTCATCAACTGTTCCAAATTTCGAAAGATACCCAACAAACGCCTCCGAAACGGCTGGTACCGGTGTTTTTTCATAAGTCGTAGCACCTCCAACGACTCCTCAATCTTCCGTTCCGCTAACAGCTTCTGAATCAGGTTCTTGTAGGTTGCTTGCCACGGTTTCACGCCGCCAGTCTCCACCATCTCCGCCAGTAACTGGTGGGCGGCTATCGCGTTTTCTTGACTCAAAAACCCATTTATTAAAACATCCAAAAGATCTGCATCCGCTTTACAAAGCCCGAAGATTAGTTGGCTGTAGGTTATGTTATCGGGTTTGTATCCCGCTTCTTTCATGGCTAATAAACGGGTTGTAAGTAATCGTATTGTGTTCGGGTTTGTACTCCGAAACTCTTCTAACAAATCTTCATGGCCAAGAACGCTAAAAGAATCGCATTGTAAGTAATCGTATTGTGTTCGTAATCGAAATTCTCACCAACCCCCTAAAGCTTTTAACCGATATAAACAATTGGCCGGAATCGTGTAATCGAAGCAATCCCAGCCGCGTTCGCCACGTCGACGGGGGAAATCCTTGATTGACCTAGCGCGTTGTTGAGCATCGTTGGGTTCGAATTTGTTTTCGAGCATGTATCTGGCTGCCGCTGCGCGTTGGTTGATACTCAACAACTTCATACAACAATTCTGCTCCACCCTTATCGTAAAATTCTAGGGTTTTGGCGTCAATGCCCGATTGAACCAACGAGTCGATTCTGCTCAACACCAGTGATGCCAGTGATTTCTTCTATGGTGGGTGAAGCAAAACCTTCACGAATGAGAAGAGGGATGAACATCAAAAGGTCCCCCACCACCACCACCTTCTTGTTGATTTTGATTTCCAAGGGGATTCCATGCCATGAAATCGACGAAGGCAAGTCTGGGAAGGGGTTAGGTTCTTTTTTTCTTTTGATTTCCAGATACCAAGATGAAGAAGGGGTTAGGTCAGAAGTGGAAATAACTCTTTTTTAACAAATTAAAATAAAAAGAAAATGGAAATTGCCCCATGATGAAGAAGGGGTTGACGCCTGTTATGTAACACTGTTGGACTCCAGGACCAAAATAGAAGTATATGGAAACCAGGACGAAAAAAGCAGTTTTTAAAATCGTAGTTTACTCTAATTAGTAATAAAGCGAAAAAGTAGGGTCGTTGTAATTTTTAGTTTTGTTTATACGGGGAAACAAGTTGCAAAAAAATTGGTTTCCACTTTCGGATGCAGAGTGCATTAGGTACTGTAAACGAGTCGAGTAGTAGGTTATTCGAAGTCGGCTCGAAAAAATAACGGCAGGCTCTTTTTAATGTTTGAGCTCGAACTTGATGCTCATCTGTGAGTTCGAATTCAATATCGATTAACTCATTTATTTGCTCAAGCTCGATGGTTTTTATATATTGATTATACAACACATAAATATGTTTGGCTCAAAAAATGTATGCTCGAATGGCTCGACTCGGCTCGACTTGTAAAGTTTAGTCGAGCTTTCAAACTGAGTCGAGTCGAACATAAACATTGGTGTTATGGAGCTCGACTCATTAAGTTAAGCTAGCTTTGTTTTGTGTTCGAGATCGACTTGAGCTCGATAATTATTAACACCCCTACGTAGGACATGATCTCGGACCAACACAGATGAAACAAAATTTAAAGAGATGAAATGCAGTTAGATTACAGAACAATTTTTTCAACTACCTATCTCACTTTCACTAGTGCTGTCCACTTACCAAACACAGCCCTAAGGGACACAACGGTTAAGAAGTAATCACTTACGTGAGTGTGGCATTTATAACCGATTACGGAATAACCGCCGTCAATTATCCGTAGAAATCGTTACTTCCTTTTGTATTTCATCCCCAAATCATAATATATAATTTTTGGTTCGATAACAATTTTCGATTTCAACCTGCGACTTCTTCGGGCCCGCATTCCAGACCAAATTATCGAATACGTTTGGTCCAACCTTTTGACTCATTAAGATCTTGAGGCCTCTCTCGTTGCTGATTTCACGACCACAAAACTCAATCATTTGTTGGCAGAAAAAAAAAACTACAATGGTTTTTGGTACATTCTTCTGTAAATCTTTGCACCTTCATATTGTGCATGGATCTCTCTTTCTGTTCTGATCCCCATTGGATTACTCACTAACCATCCTTCGTTATCGCAGACCATATTGGAGTCGAAGCTATCAATGTGGACAAGCTTTTCCGACTCCGCATCAAAATACTTTCGCATGTCGACAGCAACTTCAAGCACATCCGACTGTATAAACACCTGCTTAATGTAAGATCCATCTCAGTTATGTTGGTAAAATTGGTACACATAACTCAAAACATTATGTCCCTTTATCATTTCACACAAGTATGGTGATTTTTACATGATAGGATTGAGATGCAACATATTAACCTCAAACATAAGCAAATTAACCCAAAAGCCTAAAGAGTTAACCATGGGTTCCAATGCACGAGAGATCTTGTAGCACTTACCAACGAGTCCCTATCGATTAGTATTACACAGAAGAAATCAATTATAGATACTTGACAATTAGATCCGCTCTTTGTGCACAATGTTCCAGTATTAGCATTATCAGTTTTTTTAGGAACCCGGTCCTGCTTGATTTCTACCATCCAACTGAATCCAATTTAATTGTTTACTTATTCAGTTTCAATGAGTGAATTTTCAACCCAAACTTAACCCTAAATTTTAAAAATTATCCCCAGATTAACTCTAAACAAATAACCTAAAATCGGCAGGGTTAGGGCCAAATATACACAGACTAACCCGAAGAGTTGGTTAACATGTTATTATGTTAACATAATTACATCAGGATAAACAAATTAACCCTAATAAGAAATTTGTATTCACGTTAAATTTATTGAAAGTGTTTCACCTTATTATTCACGCTAAATTTTATCACAAAAATATCAACAACAAACATCGAGGCAAGTGTGTATTTAATGTAGATTAAATACACGCATTCCATTAACTTCAAAACATATGTTTATTACTATTGACTCATTGAGTAACACTACAAAACATATGTTTTTATATAAAATATTATATATGAATTAGAAATTTGACGCCATAAGTCACGTCTTAAAAACGCCATGGCTTCGCCGTGGCTTCTAAGGCTTGAGGCTTGGACTCGCCACCACGCCACGCCTCACGCCATTTAGAACCTTGCATGAGACAGGGACAAGAACTGGGACAGGATGGGACAAAAAGGGCTTTTTCTTGTTCCACCAAAATAGGTGGAACGACATGGGACAAAAGCGAAACACAAACTAAAAAATTACTTTCACCCTCATTTGATATATAACCCTGATATATGGTATTTGTTTTAATGGTCATGACCACCCATGTCATCGGTAGCCACCGCCAACCACCGTCGGCCACCTCCACCTCTTCCTCCAATACAACCACCACCTCCACAACAACGATCGGTCATCGTCACCACCTCCACCCCCATCTCCACCGATCACCATCACATTTCGCTGCCACCACCACCGACGGCCACCGTCAACCACTTTGCACCTCTTCCTCCACTACAACAACCTCCACGACCACCACTATCGCCACCACCACTACCATTATCGATCGCTGCCACCACCATCGGCTGTCACCGGTAGCCACCACCAACCACCGTCGGCCACCTCCACCTCTACCACCTCCATAACCACCGTCCATCGCCACCACCACTACCATCGTCGATACCTCAACCAATCACCACCACCTATCGCCGCCCACCACTACCTATGCGTCCGCCACATCGGCCATAACTACCTCTACCACCACTGTCCACCATCTTCACGTCCTCCACAACCACCGTTGTTCACCATCCATCCATTGGCTTTACCTCTACCTGTCACTGTCACTGCATGCACCGATGCCTCTGCCAATTCATAAAGGATCTTCTAAATTGAATCAAACATAGTATTTCCTTTGTATGATCCGGGTTTTTTCGAACTGCCATCAATTATTTCATATTCTTCAATCAAATTTCATACTATTATTTATATATGTATATGAAAATTATGTAAAAAAGACCAAAAATCCTTATAAATTAAATTATTTATAAATACTTAGTTTGTGTCATTTTAACTATTATATGATATATAAAATCATCAAGCAACTTCTAGGGGCAACTTGTCTAGGCTTGTCCTATCCGGTACTAGTCGTACCAAACACCAGACACACACTTGTCCAGTCCGGTCCAATCATGTCCGCATACCAAACACTATCTAAAGGGTCAAAAGTGTAACTTATCCCCAACCACCATCCTCAACTTACACTTCCGTGGATTTTTATTTTTTTTAATTTTTCATATAAACCCCTTAAAGGTTTCTATGTTTATGGTTTCACCCAAAAAAAGAAAAAGACTTCACATTTCAAAACTAAAAAAGGTTACACTGTGGCCCCCAATTTTTTGTGTTTTCACAAGCAACCACACCCTGAAGGGTAGGTCCACCCTTGCCAACCCCAGTGCACCTCCCATACACACAACAGATCCTGCACCAGACCAAGGACCCTAACAAGAGATGGGCAAAGACCGGACCAGACCATATTGTCATCAGACCAGACCAGACAGCTGGTCCTTAATCAGTCCAAACTTTTTTGAGATGGGGACGAGTCTTTTTTAGGACCAGATAAAGCTCAGATTGGATTAAAAAAATTTGGACCAAACCGTATTCAAACAAACTCAATTGTTTTTACAAGAAACATGAAATTTGTTAATAAAATTAATAAATGTAATCAATAAGAATACAATAAAAATCAATACATTTCTTAAAAATTAAAACATAATTTAACAACCAATACTGGATATTCATAAAGTAATTCATATTTTATAATTATGTGTCTTCCATATGTTTTCATTTTTCAATCTAAAAGATTATTTAAGTATATTACCATTTTGTTTTTCATCAATTAAATTTAAGTATATTCCATAATTCCATTTGTAAATTTATATTTCATAATGTTTAATACAACAAATGAATTGTGAAATCATGAATACTAAATAAATGATTAATTGTAACATTAATAATTATTATATGTAATAGTTAGCAATAATGTACTAAATTAACTCTCTCTATCTAGTAATGATATGAACGTGTAAGCTTAGTGTGTTAAGATATAATCTCTCTTTACATGAATAAGCTACAAAAACTGGATTTATAATGGGAAAGTGTTGCTACAGTAGGGATCAGAATATTGTCGTTTTTAGTAATTACACATGTTTTTTTTGGTGAGCACAGACTTATGCTGGAACCAAAGGTATCCAGGTTAGCGGTAGATCCCAGCCAAAAAAAGCTCGTTAGGGTTATTAGGGCCAACCCTAAGCCCAAGCCCATTAGGGTTATTAGGGCAGGTAATAAATAGGGGATAGAGGGGAGAGTACGGATGGAGAAAAATATTGTGTTTGTTCTTGGGAGAGTCTAGTCTCTCGAATAGCTAGTTACCTATGCTTTTCTTGTTAATCAAGCATCCTCCTAATGTTTCTTCTACATTTCTTTTATTTTAATTATTTAGTAAATCGGGTTCTTAATCTTATCAGCCCGGTCCAAGTCTGGCAGGTTAAGGACCGATTTAGGACCAATGGGACAGAAGAATCCAAAAAACATGTCCCGCGTTTGGTGTGACATTAGACTTGGATAAGAGAGAACCTGAGTGGGACAAAAATGCATATTTTCTGTCCCACCAATATAGATGGAACAAAAATCAACAAGATGAGACTAGATTGGTAAATTACTAAACTGCCCATGTCCAATTAAAACCCTGAAACCTTCCAGAATTATTTCACCCGCCTACCTCACTGTCATCGGTCCACTCCTGTCTGCGTACCACCAAACGCACCCTTAGTGAGTTGAATTGGGAGAGATAGGGGGGAAAGTGGTTCAGGTTTCCATACTCAAGATACTGTAGCACGATCTCTTTAATTTGAAAGACATCCCTTGTTATACCAGATATAGAAGAAAAAAAATATGAAAATGCATCACAGTTAAATATATGTGAATGAAGAACACCTTCATGGAGATTTTATTTATATGCGCGGATTCAAACACTTCATGGAAGTGACATAAACTAAATGACATCTAATTGAAAAAAGAAAAGATCTGAGATAATTACCTGTCCTCCGGGCATTAAACCATCCACAATCGCCTCCACAAGAGGCTTCTGGACAATCCTTCTTTTATGGTGTCTCTTCTTGAAATGAGGATCTGGACACTGCATAGAAATCCAATAAAATTCCAAAACCAAGAAACTGACCGCTAGATTTGAAGGTCATTAATATGTTCAAAATGAATTAAGCAAAGATTTAGGAACAGGAATACACGAACCAATATTGAAACCAACATCAAAGGCCCAGGATATGTTGAAATCATCTGCTTGAAGGAAATTGAGGCATTTGCGAAAAGAAAATGTCTGCATAAATGTGCATCAAGTTATTGTAGATAGCATTGATTATCTCTCTTGTTGTGATGGGAAAAATAAATTTTCTAAAAGCTACCATAATAATAATAATAATAACAATAATAATAATAATAATAATAATAATAATAAGAGATTAACAGTATATTACATTTTTGGTCCCATATGCTTTACATGTTATGACATCACAAGTCCCTAAAATAAAATAATTACGGATTTGAGCCATGTGATATGCATTTTATAATGCCTTGGGTCCCTTGCCCTAATTCTCTTAAGCAAATTAACCGAGGGCGGTAATTTTGTCATTTTACCTTTTTCTATATTTTTCTATTAAAAAACTTAAAAAAATATTATATTGTATTATATATATACACTTTGTGTGTCGCCGCTTTTGGTCCATGTGTACAATCGCCGACATCTTCAAAAAGATCTGGCATCGTTAAAAAGTTATTCGCTGTCTCCAATAGATCTTGTAAACAGAAACTTTTCTTGTATTCTTCATACAATATTACATGGCTTTATATAGCAGCCGGTTAGTATCGAAATAATTAATACACAAGATAATATCTATATCTATATAATTAATAACAGATCAGCCTATATCTATACAATTAATACATGATTTGATTCACCATATCAGCCTACATAACTGCTGTGATATCACACCATGATTAGCAGATTACAAAGAGATTTGGCTTTAATGAGATGATTCAGAATCTGCTTTAACATCCCCCCGCAAACTTGACCTTTTTGGGAGGACAAGTTTGTTGGTGAAGAACATATGGCGCGATGTATGGAGTGGCTTTGTGAGGAGATCTGCAGGTTGATCTTTGGACGGGAGGTAGCAAACACGATGACTACCCCTGGCAACCTTTTCACGGACATAATGGTAATCAAGCTCAATATGTTTTGTGCGAGCATGAAACACGGGATTGGAGGCCATGTACGTGGTGCTGAGATTATCACAATATAGATGTACAGGAAATTCAATATGAGCACCAAGTTCATAGAGCAGATATCCTAACCAAGTAGTTTCCGCACAAGCATGTGAGAGGGCACGATATTCAGATTCCGCGCTTGATCGGGCTACTGTTGGTTGCTTTTTAGAACACCAAGAGATAAGATTGGAACCAAGGTATATTAAGTAACCAGTCGTAGAACGACGGGTTATTGGACAACTGGCCCAATCAGCATCAGAGTAGGCTGATAAGCACACTTTTTGACGTTGAGGAGTGAACATTAAGCCGTGACCTAGAGTACCTTTGATGTAGCGGAGGATGCGTTTGACGGCAACGAGATGATGATCCCTAGGTTGATTCATAAATTGTGCAACACAATGGACCGCAAAGGAAATGTCAGGGCGCGTGATCGTAAGATATTGTAGGGATCCGACAATTTCACGATATAGCGTAGGATCAGTAAGAAGAACACCATTTGCAGAGTGAAGATCAGCTTTGGTCGACATAGGGGTGCAGACGGGCTTGCTAAGTAATAAATCATGCTTGGAGAGAAGATCATGAGCATACTTGACTTGGTTAATGTGAAGCCCATCTGAATTCTTGTGGACCTGTAAACCAAGAAAATAGTGCAAAGGACCTAAATCCTTGATGTCAAATTCTCGACCCAAACGCTCAATAAACGTATCAAGGAACTGATCACTACTACTAGTCACAACAATGTCATCGACATAAAGCAAAAAGAATATTTGATGCATCCCATGACGATAAACAAATAGAGAAGAATCAGCAATACTTTGGATAAATCCAACTGAGAGGAGAAATGCACACATACGCTGGAACCAAGCACGGGGGGCTTGTTTCAAGCCATATAGAGCCTTATGTAGCTTGCAAACATAATCTGGCCTGGACTGATCAATGAATCCCGGAGGTTGAACCATATAGACTTCTTCTTTTAAGAAACCATGTAAGAATGCATTCTTAACGTCCAATTGCCGAAGAGACCAACCACGGGATACGGCTATCGTAAGAACAGTTCGTATAGTAGCAGGTTTAATAACTGGACTAAATGTTTCAGCATAGTCAATACCTTGTTGCTGATGAAATCCCTTTGCAACAAGGCGAGCCTTGTAGCGCTCCACAGATCCGTCGGAATTGCGTTTGATACGGAAAACCCATTTGCAACCAACCGGGTTTTGTTTTGGAGAAGGCGGTACTAAAGTCCATGTTTTGTTCTTTAGCAACGCATTGAACTCTTCAGTCATAGCTGCACGCCATTCCCGTGATTGTGATGCTTGAGAGAAACAAGTAGGTTCTATTGCATTTGCTAAAGTCAGAAGAGCTTTTGGTACTGGCCATTTGACTGTACCATCAGTCCTTTGTCTTGTTTGAACAATTCCATGACGTAGTCGAGTGGTCATCGGATGGATAGCGGGAGGCGCTGGGGCAGCGGGAGGCGCTGGGGCTGTTGGGACAGCAGGAGGTATTGTTGGGACAGCGGGAGGCGCTGGGGCAGCAGGGGCTGCTGGGTGGTCGGGGGCAGCGGGGGCTGCTGGGTGGTCGGGGGCAGCGGGGGCTGTTGGGTTGTGGCGACGTGAGTATTGAATAATTGGGGAGGCGGTGGTGGGTGTAACGGTAGGTGGAGCAGAGGTGGTGGTGGTGGTGTCAATGGGATGGACTTGGATTTGGTCTTGTGAGACAGTATGTGGTGAGCTGTTAGATGAAGGTGATATGGGGTTTAAGACATGGGTTTGGGGAGGTGAAGACATGTGGACTAATTGAAATGAATCTATGGGAGGAAGTTCATTTGATTCCTTAAACGGAAAAAGAGATTCATTAAACAAAACATTACGGGACACATAGACACGTCCGGTAGAAGGGTGAAGACATTTATATCCTTTATGTGAGGGACTATACCCTATAAAGACACATTGTAAGCTTCTATTTGACAGCTTATTGGAGGAAGATGATCCTAAATGAGGATAACAAGAAGAACCAAAGATACGAAGATGAGAATAGGAAGGATTTGTACCATAGAGACGATGATAGGGAGTGGACCAATTTAGGGTAGGAGTAGGCAAGATATTGATAAGATGAACAGCAGTAAGAGCAGCTTCGACCCATAAATTTGAAGGACTACCAGAGGTTAGGAGAAGAGATCGAATGATGGTGGCAATGTGGCGGTGTTTGCGCTCTGCAAGTCCGTTTTGTTCGGGTGTATTAGGACATGATAGTCGTTGTTGTATCCCAAGAGATTTGCAAAAATGAGAGAATGCTTGATTTACATATTCGGTTCCATTATCACTTTGAATAATCTTAACTGACCCATTATATAAGTTTTGAATTAAGGCAATTAAGGATTGAAAGTGAGTGAGAACTTCATTTTTGCGACGCATGGGATAAATCCAAGTAAACCGTGAGAACTCATCAGTAAACACGACATAATATTTATAACCACTAACAGAAAGAACGGGAGACATCCACACATCACTATGTATTATTTCAAATAAAGTGGTAGCTAAGACATGATTTGAAGGAAAAGGTAATTTATGCGATTTGCTCAAGGCACATTCATGACAGAAAAACCGAGAGTTTGTGGGAAAAGCTAAAGTAGACTTTAAAGACGAAAGAACAGAATTGGAAGGATGCCCAAGACGTTGATGCCACAAGGTGGAATGAACCGTTGCAAGGGCTTGTGGTTTGATCGGAATGGAAGACAAGTTGAGTGGATATAGCCCATCTTTACAGGGGCCTGAAATAATATAAGACCGGTACGTAAGCATCGAATTTGATAGAAATCAGGAGCAAATAAGAAGTAGACAAGATTATCTTTAGTAAAACGAGCAACAGACAACAAGTTTTTACGAATAGATGGAATATGAAGAATATTTTCAAGGAAGAAACTAGAGTCGCCTAAGGAAAAGGGTAGATTACCAGAATGTGTGACCGACATAGAGTCACCATTACCCATGTAGACATTATGAGGACCGGCGTATGGTTGAGCATTTTGAACCGGCATGGATGTCATATGATGTGTAGCACCGGTATCAGGGTACCAATTGTTATCTCCAAAAAAATGGGCTCCGGCAAATTGTTGATTGGAGGAAGGGCCTTGGAACCGATGTGGACATTGAGAAATGGCATGTTGGCTGGTTTGACAATTTGAACACCATTGTGGGCCAGGTCCAAGAAGGCCACTGGACCAAGGATTAGTGGGATGCCATGGGGGTGAGAAGGGAGATCGTGGTCCATGAGGGAGCTGTTGAGGTGGATATTGAGGACGTTGTCCACCATAGAAGTTACGGCCTCCACGACGATGGTTTCTACCACCTCGACGACCACCCCCACGACCACCAGACGAAGTGGGGAAGTGTGGGGAAGCGTCGGCAAGAGAATCACGTGATTGTTGTTGTGAACGGTTTTGATTAAAAAGAGCAGTAACTTGTGCTCCGTTAGAATCACGTGATTGTTGTTGTGCATCAAATGCAAGAATACGTGCACGCAATTCAGTGAAATCAGGAAGAGAAGAAGCTTGGGCTAAGGCAGTGCGAAGCATGAGGTAGTCAGGTCCAAGACCATGAAGGGTAGCAACAACCAAATCGGCATCATTGACAGGTTGATTAATGGAGGCAAGGGAATCAGCTATGGTTTTGGCTTGTTGAAGGTAGGCATCAACTGTTTGAGACCCTTTTTGGAGATCAAAAAGCTGGAGTTTTAGGCTTGTTGCACTAGCTATGGATTTTTGGGAGAAATGATTTGTAAGGCAATCCCAAATGGACTTGGAGGTATCGTAGCCGATAGTGAGACGAGCAACATTTTCAGAGAGAGAACGAGTAAGGACACTTACAATTTGTTGATCAATGACAAACCATTCTTTGTGGGCGGGATTGGGTTCGATAGTGGCAGGTTGGTTGCTGTCAGCAGGTTTGACGATGGTTGGGGATGGTTCTGGCACGGTACCATCAATGTAGCCCCATAGTTTTTGACCATGAAGCCAAGGTTTGAGTTCTCGAAGCCAAACTAGATAATTAGTTTCATTGAGTTTGGTAAACTGAGCAGTAGCAAGAGGAGAAGGGTTGGAAGATGATGCCATGAGGAAACAGAAAGCAGAAAGACACAAACCAGGAGGTAACCTATTCTACTGATACCATGTAAACAGAAACTTTTCTTGTATTCTTCATACAATATTACATGGCTTTATATAGCAGCCGGTTAGTATCGAAATAATTAATACACAAGATAATATCTATATCTATATAATTAATAACAGATCAGCCTATATCTATACAATTAATACATGATTTGATTCACCATATCAGCCTACATAACTGCTGTGATATCACACCATGATTAGCAGATTACAAAGAGATTTGGCTTTAATGAGATGATTCAGAATCTGCTTTAACAGATCTTAATTGTCATCAACGCCACCAACCCCACCATTATCAAAAACGAACTCAATCTATCATTCATCGTCTTCTTCCTCCCCCTACATCACCGCCATCTTCTCCGGTGTACCGCCCTCACCCACCATCACAACTGGACGTCGAAGAGAGATGTTGCAAGTGGTTTCATAGTTGTTTTCCACTGTGAATAGATGATGATCTTTTACCTGGAAGAAGAAGCATACTACAGCCCCAGGTGGCGAAGAGCCGACAAATCAAAAAATAGATTTTTGTTCAAGAATGAAATATTGTTGGAACTGTCCAATTCGGGTATCAAATTTGGTTTATTTTACGTTGCTTCATATTTAAATCTACTAGTTTCTTCATTATTTGTAACAGTTCTTTACTTGGGGGGTTGGAATCTTTCGATTCATACCTTCCCCTCAATGAATATTCGGTTTAGATTGGTCATCGAATCTGAATATTAACTATACCAGTGAGTGAGGCCTATTTGGGTCGTGTAAGAAGAAGCAGAAGTAGCAACGATGCGTAAGAAACCCACTTCCAACAGAATTTGTAACCCACCTCCTTCAACTTCTTCATTTGTGACTGCACAAGGTAAACCACCACTAAACCAAGGGTATCAGCTTGCAAAACGAATGACCAAATTGGAGTTCCCATCATTTGAGGGATATGGTTTCAAGGATTGGCACTATAAAATATAAATGCAATCAGTTTTTTGAACTGGAGGATACTCATTAAAAGATGAACATCCGGCTGGGGGCGATACATCTGAAGGGGAGAGCATTGCAGTGGCACCAAGGGTTCATGAAGGAAATGGAAGGCAAATCAATTAGTTGGAAAAGTTACCTGGTTGAACTCAGAGAGCAATTCGATGGAGGTGTTGTCTCAAAGCCTCTCATAGAATTCAGAAATCTAAAGCTTACCACCATGGGCTGACCAGTAGTGGTGCCACCGGTGGCACGTGCCACCGTATTATTCTTCCATCGAAGGGTAAAAAAAATTAGGTTTGTGAAAGGTGCAACTGTATCAAATTGTTGTGTGCCATCATATATATTTTGAAACTACAATAAGAACACAAGTTTTCCTTGGTAGAGTCGGTTTGCATGGCTTTTTTTTCTACTTCAGACCCAGGTTCGAGTACTATTAGAGTCCTTTTTCTAGTTTTTAGCTTTTAATTTCATATTTATTATGTTTCTAAAAAAATTGCAATAACAGGACTCGAATAGAAGACCTCATGTTTGAAAAACAAGGAGCTAACCACCAGACCAATATTGATTCTGTGAAAAATATCTCTATATTTGTTTCTTATAGTCAAATGGTGCCACCGTTTGTAAAAAATTATGGGTCCGCCCCTGCTTACCACCACTGTAAGTGATTACAACTCCCAGTTTAATGCTCTAAGAAACCAAGTAGATGTTCCTTCGGAGGTGTTGTTAGATTTGTACATTGGGGCTCTGAAATGAGATAATGCATACGGTTCAACTTATAGATCCAAAAACTCTGAGTCAAGCTATGAAATTAGCCAGAATTCATCAGGAGGGGTGTACTACAATTTCTCGGGTTTGCATCCACCAAAAACCCCTAACTATATTAATGACCTTAGCAAAACAAGTGACAAGGTTTCACCTTGCTCCTACTTTTCTTCCAGCCCCTAATTTTCTACCCTATGTTCCCCCAAATTCTGCAAATTCAATCGGATGTCTTTACAGGAAGCCGCCCCCAAGCCAAACCCCTCATAAACCTTTGGTAGAATCTCAATCCTGGCTCCAAAACACACAAAATAAGACCACCTCTTTGAAGCAACTGACAATGAGTGAATATGAAGAAAAAAGAAGGAATAATAAGTGTTCTTTTTGTAATGAAAAATATGTGCCTGGTCACAAGTGTAGAGATAACAAGTTGTACATGTTGATTGGCCCAGAAAATCCAAATGAGTACATGGAAGAGGAGGTCATTAATGAAGGTAATGGGGAAGAAGAAAAAAACAGGACAACATTGGAAGCATGAGGGCATGGGAACAACTCAGATCCAGAAGACTGCACTCTTGAAGACTTTGACATTTCCTGGAGTCTGATGTGGGCTATGTGTTATCCTTGAGGTTGTTATTTCTCAAATCTGGTAATTTGTTCTTATTTCTTTCTAAAAGAGATTACAATATATATAACATTAATAAACCTAAAAGTGGAAATACTAACACTACTACTAGGAAAGGAAAACCAAACTTTGCCATATTTAACACTCATGCCCAACTTGCTACAAATAAAGTCTATTTGAGTTTTCCGCAATGGCTTCGTGAGAATGTCTGCAAGCTTATGCGCAGTCCTGATGTTTACTAGTTGGATCGATGGAGGGTCTGTCCGTGTTCCGACAACACGGTCTCTAATGAGATGGCAATCAACTTCAATGTGTTTGGTCCTTTCATGGAATACTTGATTATTGCCTATATGAATGGCTCAAGCCGTCTGTCTCTCTAGGAGTCTCCTTACCCACGTAATTTCACATGACACATCTGCCATGGCTCTATATTCTGAATCGGCACTTGATCGAGAGACAGTATGTTGTTTCTTGCTTTTCCAAGAAACTAGATTTCCTCCGACGAATACACAGTATCCTAGTGGATCTCTCTAGATCTCCTAGAGAGATGGGACATCCAGCCCAATCTGCATCCGAGAAACCAGATATTCTACCATCTCCTTCTTCAATGAAAGCCCCCACTCGACAATGGCCCTGATCTGAATAGAGTATCCATAGTCTGCCTGGTGTGGCCTTGAGATACCTCAAAACGCGAAAAGTTGCATCCCAATGACCCGTATAAGGAGCGGACATGAACCGGCTCAAGACACTAACCGAGAATGAAATATTTGGTCGAGCAACTGTCAAATAGTTTAATTTACCAACCAGTCTCTTGTATCTCTCTCTCTGGATCCTTCATAGGACTTCCATCATCCGGAAGAAGCTTTCATATAGTGAGCATCGGACGGTCCACCGGTTTACATCTCAATAGACCACACTCAGTAAGCATATCAACAACATATTTTCGTTGAGACAGAAGAATCCCTTGTGGAGATCAAGATACTTCTATCCCAAGGAAGTAACAGAGTCGTCCAAGATCAGTAACTTGAAATTGAGTCTGTAGAAATTCTTTTAGTTCTGAAATTCCGGTGCTATCATCTCCGGTGATGATAATCTCATCTACATAAACCACCAATATGATACGTCGATTGTTATGGTGTCTAAAAGACATTGGGACTGCGAGTCATACCAAACTCTTGAAGGACATCTGAAAAACGTCCAAACCATGCTCTAGGAGATTGTTTAAGACCATACAATGAAGGTCGCAATCGATATACCTTTGTGACCTCCTCAATAACAAACCCAGGTGGTTGTTCCATGTACACCTCCTCCTTAAGAATGTCATTAAGAAACGCGTTCTTGACATCCAACTGATGAAGTGGCCAATGATTGATGGCCGCCAAATCGATACAAATGCGAATTGAAGGCATTTTAGCCACCGGAGAAAATGTCTCGTCATAATCAACCCCATGGGCTTGAGAATAACCCTTTGCAACTAATCGGGCTTTCAGACAATGCAATAATCCATCAAGATGAACTTTAGTGTGAAAACCCACTTACAACCCACTTTACGCTTTCCACGAGGAAGTTGTTCCAAATCCCAAGTATGATTCTTTTGTAAGACATTCATCTCTTCCTGCATTGCCATAAACCATCCTGGGTGATTGAGGGCCTCGGTTACATTTCTGGGAACAAGATGGCTATCAAGGGTTGTGGTGAAGGCACACGACTTGGAAGAAAGGTGAGAGTAAGCAAGATACTCATGAATGGGATATCGGGTGCGAGTTCGTGTGCCTTTTTGGAAGGCAATTGGAATATCAGGAAGATGAGCACCAGGCGGGTCATAAGGCTCAGTATGTGGTGGTAGGGGGTTACCAAGGATGGGGTGGGGGAAATATCAGTAGGCAATGATAAGTGAGCATCAGGTGATGGAATGGGAGACGTACCAGAAACATCAGAAACATCGAAACATCATGCACAGCTGGCCCTCTTGGGTCTCAGACACTTGTCTTTGGCGTTGTCGAACATACACATTTGTGAAACGAGTATCATGATAAGAACCAAGAGTTACTTACGTATGCTAGAAGAAGGGTAGAAAAGTAATTACAAGGAGAAGAGTCGGTGTAACCAAACTGATAGTTGTTAGGGGGTTGTTAGTAAGGAGCGTGAGTATAGGGGTATAAAAAGGGGTTTCGATTGTAAAGAGGGGCATTCGATTTTTCTTTTGACATTCAATTCGTGTAATCGAATTAGGAGAGTTCCAGTCTCTCGAACACCGGAAATCAATCGAACACTGGAAATCTGATAAGAACCTGAACTGAATAGTTGAACTACAACCAAATTGGGGAAGAGTAGGCTATGGAATTATGGAAATCGAAAAGTTACAGGATAGAAATCAAAAGGGATAAACCCTCCTGCCCAAGCTATTGCTAGCCGAACTTCAAAACAGAAAGTAAATTCTATCATGCCCTCCGCAAATGAAGAAGCATTTTTATTTATAGTTCCTCTCTCCTCTAAAAGCATGCATAACTGACTGTTCTGATCTCAGCCTTACACCTGTCCTTTCTTAGTCCTCTTACGATAGTAAACTTTCCAACTGGCCTGATTGGGCTGAGTGTCCAGAAATGGTCCAGTGGGCTGGGTATTCATTAGTGGATTCCTATCAATGCCACCGTCTGGAAGATCAGGCTTGTCCTCAAGCCTGAAGTCTGGGAATTGAGTCTGAAGGGCAGAAACATCCTCCCAAGTAGCTTCATCTGCTGTACCGTTGTCCCATTGGATTAGCCATTGTTGCGTTTGCATTCCCTGTTTGGTCATAGTGCGCACGGATAAACACTTAAGAGGGCGAGTTGGGGTAGAGGATTCCACTTCCATGCCGGGAGGGAGTGAAGGTTCAGCCGTGTGATTTCCGATGGCTCATTTGAGGAGGGAGATGTGGAAAACTGGATGGATTTTGGCAGTGGCAGGTAGCTGTAGTTTATATGCGACATGCCCAACCCTTTCAATGATGAGGAAAGGACCATAATAGCGAGCTGAAAGTTTCTGGTGAATCCTGCGTACCACAGACTGTTGACGATGGGGGCGAAGTTTAAGAAACGCCCAATCACCCACCTGGAACTCAATGTCACGACGGTGTTTGTCAGCGGTGGATTTCATTTGTGCCTGGGCCCTATTAAGGTGATACTTGAGTTGCTTGAGTGCTTCATCCCGATCGGCTAAGTCGCGTGCCACAGTCTCACAACGAATTTCTCCCGGAACAAATTGCAAAACGGAAGGAGGGGATCGACCATAAACCACATCAAACGGGGTAGTGTTTGTGGACACATGGTAGGAGGTATTGTGCCAAAATTCGGCCCATGGAAGCCAATAAGACCAAGTCTTGGGTTGTTCGGCCGCAAAACAACGAAGGTAAGTTTCTAAGCTTCGGTTTACGACTTCTGTCTGGCCGTCTGTTTCTGGGTGGTAGGCCGAGCTGAATTTGAGTTGACTGCCCTGAAGTGAGAAAATCTCCTTCCAAAATTTACTCAAGAATAAAGGATCGCGATCACTAAGCAATGACTTGGGAATGCCATGTAAGCGAATAACCTCCTTGAGAAAGATTTCAGCGAGTGAGCGGGCGGTAAATGGGTGTTTGAGGGGGATGAAATGGCAATATTTGGAGAGTCGATCGACCACGACTAAGACAGCTTCAAAGCCTTTCGACTTGGGTAGCCCAGTAATAAAGTCAAGGGAAATGTCCTCCCATACCGCTGCTGGAATAGGTAGGGGTTGAAGGAGTCCGCCTGGGGCGAGAGTGGAAGACTTGTAACGTTGGCAAATGTCGCACGCCTGGACATAGTTCTTGATGGTTTTGGTCATTCCCAACCAATAGATTTGTGAAGCCAGACGTCGGTAAGTGCGATAGAACCCCGAGTGACCACCACTTGGGCTATCATGGAAGTCTGCAATTAGTTTTGGAATTAAGTGGGAGGAGGCGGAGATGACGAGTTTTCCTTTGTGGAACAATTTGCCATTAGACAGGGAGAAACCGGGGCGAGAATGTGGATTGGTTTTAAGATCAGCAACGATTTTCTGAAGTTGTTGATCGGAATCAAATCCATCGAGCAGCGAGGCTCCCTCCGACCATTGGGGATAAGACATTAAAGTGCACAATTCGCTCCCTTCCAAAACCCGTGACAGGGCATCGGCAGCCCGATTTTCTTTTCCCGGTTTATAACATATTGAAAACTGGTACCCCATAAGTTTGCCGATCCAATTCTGCTGATCAATGGTCGTTATGCGTTGCTCCAGCAGGTGCTTAAGGCTTTTCTGATCTGAGAAGACTGTGAAGTCACGTCCCAAAAGGTATGGCCGCCAATGTTGAATTGCAAGAACGAGAGCCATTATCTCCATTTCGTAAGCTGATTTATTAAGGTTCTGGTCGGACAAAGCCTTACTGAAATAGGCAATAGGCCGTCTGGATTGCATGAGTACGGCACCTAACCCACGACCTGAGGCATCACACTCAATCTCGAATGGTTGTGAGAAATTGGGAAGAGTAAGAACGGGAGCCGTGATCATAGCTAACTTTAATTCTTCAAATGCCGATTGAGCTGCTGGTCCCAATGAAAATTATCTTTTTTTGTTAAGTCAGTTAAAGGTCTCGCAATCTTACCATACCCGTTTATGAATTTTCTGTAATAGCCCGTAAGGCCTAAGAATCCTCGTACCCCTTTTGTATTCTTTGGAATTGGCCAACTCTGAATGGCCGAGACTTTGGAAGGATCCATGGACACCCCTTGGCCATCGATGATATGACCGAGATATTCTACCGACCGCCTGCCAAAACTGCTCTTCTTCTGATTTACCACCAGCTGATGGGTCTGAAGGAAGTGAAGTACTTGAATCAAGAGCTCCAGATGGCCTGCCCAAGTTGGGCTGTAAACCAAGATGTCGTCAAAAAATACTAGCACTCCCTTGCGTAATAGAGGCCTAAAAACCTCATTCATCAAAGCCTGGAAAGTGGCAGGGGCGTTGGTCAAGCCGAAAGGCATGACCAAGAATTCGTAATGCCCGTTGTGAGTTCTAAATGCCGTTTTCTCAGTATCAGACTCCCGGACGCGCACTTGATAGAATCCCGATTTTAGATCGATCTTAGAAAAATATTGTGAACCGTGTAATTCGTCCAACAATTCTTCTACGACTGGAATTGGGTATTTGTCGGGGATCGTGGCTCGGTTTAAGGCCCTGTAATCAATACACATACGCCACGATGAATCTTTCTTCTTCACTAGGATTACTGGGCTGGAATACGCACTTTGGCTAACCCGAATGATTCCAGTTTCGAGCATTTCACAGACCTGTCGCTGAATTTCATCTTTATGCAGATGAGGGTAACGGTAGGGGCGTACACATATTGGTCCTTATGGCGTGTTCAATAGATCTGGCCGGTGGTAGACCCTGTGGGGACTGAAATAGGGAAGTGAACCTTGATAGGATTTCATCTAACTGAGTCTGTTGTTCGGGGATTAGGGTTGGTTCGTCCTTCGCTTCGACTGATAAGGACCGCAAGTGTTCCTCGAGACATGTTTGGAATGACGAATGGCCCTTAGAAGAAGGAGAAACCCCGCATAACTTAACGAGAGTTCCTCGATCCCAGAAACGCATCTGTTGGGTTTGCCAGTTAAACACCACATCTCCCAAAGTACTCAGCCATGCGATACCCATGATGATGTCGAGCGATCCCAGGTCGTAGACGAGAGCATCGATCACACAAGTGAAGGTCCCTATTTGAATTGAAACGTTCTGGCAAATCTCCGAGATCCGAACTCGGGTTCCATTTCCCAAACTAATCGAAAGGGGTTTTGTTGCCTGAATTTCCAACCCCAGAGCGTTGGCTAGGTGTCTAGAGAGAAAATTATGGGTCGCCCCACTATCCACCAAAATCAGCGCAGGGATACCATGTAGTTCGCCCATTAATTTCAGAGTTTTTAGAGTCGAGGGAGATCTCAACGCTGAAACTGGTTGTGGGTTTGTTATCTCTTACTATTAACAATGAGGAGAACCCTCAATATATACACAATACTAGGTTCCTATTCTTGGGCCTATGGGCCTTACACTAATGGACTAGAATATACATACTACTTTAACACTCCTCCTCAAGTTGGAGCATATATGTTAATCATGCCCAACTTGTTACAAATGAAATCAATCTGAGTCTTCCGGAGAGGTTTAGTAAGAATATCCGCAAGTTGAAATTTTGTCTTGACATATATTGGCTGAATGGATGGAGGATCTGCTTTAGTCCCTACTACTCGATTTCTGATTAAATGACAATCAACCTCAATATGTTTTGTCCTTTCATGAAATACTTGATTCTTAGCGATATGCATAGCCGATTGACTATCACAGTATAACCTCATCAAGTCGTCAGAAACAACCCCGAGTTCTCTAAGAAGACGACGAACCCATATCATCTCTGACGTGACATCTGCCATGGCTCTATACTCTGACTCGGCACTCGATCTGGACACCGTGTGTTGCTTCTTACTCTTCCAGGACACAAGATTTCCACCAACAAACACACAATACCCAGTCGTAGATCTTCGTGAAATAGGGCATCCTGCCCAATCTGCATCTGAGAATCCTGATATCCGTCCATCCCCCTTCTCTCTAAATGCACCCACACGACAGTGACCCTGATCAGAATATAATATCCCTCGACCTGGTGTGGTCTTGAGATACCTCAATACACGAAGAGCAGCACCCCAGTGTCCGGTGTATGGTGTGGCCATGAACTGACTCAGAACACTAACCGCAAATGATATATCCGGTCGAGTGACTGTCAAATAATTAAGTTTCCCAACCAGTCGCCTATATCGTTCAGGGTCCTTCATCGGACTTCCATCTTCAGGAAGGAGTTTCCCTGTAGGAAGCATTGGGCTATCAGCTGGTTTACAGCCCAGTAACCCACACTCCGTCAACATATCAAGGACATACTTCCGTTGAGAGAGAAGTATTCCTTGTGGAGAACGTGACACCTCTATGCCAAGGAAATACCGAAGTCGGCCTAAGTCGGTAATCTGAAACTGAGACTGAAGAAACTGTTTGAGTTTGGTAATCCCAACCTCATCATCTCCTGTGATTATGATATCATCCACATAAACTACTAAAATAATCCTTCGTCCATGGAGATGTCTGAAGAAAACAGAGTGGTCATATGCACTTCGAACCATGCCAAATTCTCCCATAACATCAGAGAAACGCCCAAACCATGCTCTGGGACTCTGCTTAAGGCCATATAGGGAGCGACGTAACCTGCAAACTTTTGAAGCCTCCTCCTCGACAACAAATCCAGGTGGCTGCTCCATATATACCTCCTCCTCAAGAACACCATGAAGGAAGGCGTTCTTGACATCAAGCTGGTGGAGCGGCCAATGATGAATGGCAGCCAGAGAGATACAGATGCGGACAGATGGCATTTTGGCAACTGGAGAGAATGTCTCGTCATAATCAATGCCGTAAGCTTGAGAATAACCTTTAGCAACCAAACGGGCTTTCAGGCGATGTAAAGATCCATCAGGGTTGAGTTTAACAGTGAATACCCAACGACAACCAATAATACGCTTCCCATGAGGAAGCGGCTCAAGATCCCACGTGTGAGTTGCTCGAAGAGCCCCTATTTCCTCTTCCATAGCCTTTCGCCATCCTGGGTGATTAAGAGCTGTCATCACATCCTTGGGAACTGGGTAGGAGTCAATGGCAGTGGTGTAGGCATGGGATGCACGGGAGAGGTGAGCATAGGCAACATAATCCTGAATAGGGTAACGAGTGGAATGTCTAGATGCTTTACGGAAAGCTATGGGTATATCGGGTTTCGGTGCACCGGGTGGATCATATATAGGTGTATCATCTGGTGGCGGATCAGCGGTAGAATGAGTAGTGGCGGGTAAGGGTATATCAGGCTCAGGCATCGGTGGTGGAACTAAGGATGTCCCCGTATCAGGATTCGGTTGTGAATCAAGTGTCGGTACCGTCTTATCCTTATGTCGTCGAGCATATGTGAAGACCAGTGGTGGAGGCATTGTAGGTAGGCCAGATGTGTTACTAACAGTATCTGAGGAATCTGAGACCGGAGAGGTGGATGTAGATGGAACAAAAGGCAGATCAATCGTGTGAGAATCGGAATCGGGTTCGGGTTCAGGATCGGGAAACAAATCAAAAGGTGGGGTAAGAGACGTGGAGAAGTAAGGACATGACTCATGAAAAGTGACATCAGCACTTGTAAAGTATCGATGAAGAGACGGACTGTAACAACGATACCCTTTTTGAACACGAGAGTAACCAAGGAAGACACATCGAATAGCTCGAGGGTCAAGCTTAGTAAGACCTGGACGATGATCATGAACGTACGCAACACACCCAAAAATTTTGGGTGCAAGAGAAAATGGGTTACCTTTAGGGAATAAGACAGAGAACGGAGTCTGACCCTTAAGAACAGATGATGGCATACGATTTATCAGGTAAGCAGCAGTAAGGACAGCATCACCCCAGAATCGGTGAGGGACATTAGAGTGAAACATGATTGTGCGTGCAACATCCAATAGATGACGGTTCTTGCGTTCAGCAATTCCGTTTTGCTGAGGGGTATACACGCAGGAAGACTCGTGAACAATGCCATGTAGTTTCAAATGGTTAGAAAACTCGGTGGATAGATACTCTTTTGCATTATCAGTGCGTAAGGTTTTGATAGATGTGTTAAATTGATTTTTTACATAAGAATGAAATTCACGAAAAATGGAACTAACTTCACTACGAGATTTCATCAAATAAACCCAAGTTGCGCGAGAATAATCATCAATAAATGTAACAAAGTACTGAAAACCCAATGTAGATTTGGTAGGGCAAGGACCCCATACATCAGAATGCAAAAGTTCAAACAAAGTACTGACTCTACTAGACACTTTCGGGGGATAAGGGCGCCTAGTATGTTTACCAAGCTGACATGACTCACAATGAAAATCATAAGGAATAGGAAAATCCGGTCTCATTTGCCTCAAAACCGCTATAGAGGGATGACCTAGCCGGCAGTGAGTCTCCCTCATACTGGAATCACATATGTTTGCTGTAGAGCGTGACGGTAAGGATAGACGGTAGAGGCCTCTTGATTCAAAACCGGTGCCAATCAGCCGGTTCGTCCCTAGTTCCTGAAAAATACAGTGAGTAGGAAAAAAGGTTGCAGAACAGTTATTTTGTTTTGTAATTTGACTGACTGAACAAAGATTATCAGGAAATTTAGGAACAAACAAAATAGAGGAGAGGCGTAGGTTTGTCGAATTGTTAATGGATCCAATGCCCTCAACTGGGCATGAAGATCCATTAGCAATTCGAACGGGTGGATGGAAAGCTTCATGTAAGCTAGAAAGGATACCTTGATTCCCAGTCATGTGATGAGTAGCTCCAGAATCAATAACCCAAGATGAATCAAGACTAGAAAGTGTACCTGAATGGGCAGAGTTGACTTGTGCACTATGGCTGGCTTGTGCAGTATTGGCTTGTGCACTGTGACTGGTTGTCTGTGAGATCAGTAACTGCTGGAGCCGATTATACTCCTCCTGGCTGAGCATGTAAGTAGGGGCAGTTTGCTCAAGAGGCTCATCAGTAGTAGCCATTTTGGCTCTAGGACGGGGAGGTGGCTGAGATCCAAGGGGGCGATTTGGACAATTGTACTTCGTGTGTCCATCCAGTTTGCAATAGTGACAAGTAATACCATTACCTCGGCCAATCCCCTTCCGCTGAGCAGTATGAGAACCTCGGCCAAAACTTTTACCAACGGATGAAGCAGTAGTGGTATACATGGCAGAGGTGTCGATGGATCCAGGAGTCGTCGTGTCGGAGCCGTACATCTCTCGCAGGAGATGATATGTGGATGCCACAGAGGAGATAGCGGTAGAGTTGCTCAACAATAGGTGTCGAGCACTAGAGTACTTAGAAGATAGACCAGCAATGAACATCATAACATCCATCTTAGTATTGCGCTCCTTCTGAACTTTCAAGTCAGTAGTAGGTGGGAACAAAGTATGTAGCTCATCCTGAAGTTTTGAGAACCGAGTAAAGTAATCCGTGAATGACGAATCACCTTGCTCGACTCTCGTATATGCCTGAACCACAGAATAAGCATGAGACAATGATTCCTTCGCAGAGAAGGATGAAGAGAGATGGTTCCACATTTCTTTTACAGTAGAAAAGTTTTGCGCGATAGCAAGTGTTTGTGGCTCCATTGCATTCCATAGAGCCATTTGAATACCACTATCATCAATACGCCATTCACGGGTAATAAGATCAGGAGGGTCTTTAGTCAGATGGTCTTCTTTGTCCAAACTTGTAAGACCCTTTTGGACAAATAGACTCCACGAGTTCCAATTATCAGAATTAAGTTTAATCGGAATACGTAAAACTGATGTGAAGTTAATTATACCCGGGGCAATATGACTTGCCTGAACTTCCTTAGGCTTTCCGTCTCCCATTTAAGTGAGCAGAAAAGTGAACAGAAAAGTGTACCAGAAAAGTGAACAGTAATTCCGGCGTGAACAGTAATTCCGGCGTGAACAGTAACTCCGGCGTGAACAGTGGCGGCAGCAGGTTCCGGGCGGGAACAGTGGCGGCAGAGGGCGGGAGCAGGTTCCGGGCAGATTCTGGCGGCGTCTGGTGGCGGCAGGCAGCGGCGGCGGCAGCAGGTCTGGATGATTCCGGCGACGGCGTCCGGGCAGATTCTAGCGGCGTCAGGTGGCAGCAGAGAGCGGCAGCAGGTCTGGATGATTCCGGCAACGGCGGCTAGGGTTCCGGCGACGGCGGCTAGGGTTCCGGCGACGGCGGCTAGGGTTTGTACCAAGAGTTAGGCTCTGATACCATGAAACTGGTTGTGGGTTTGTTATCTCTTACTATTAACAATGAGGAGAACCCTCAATATATACACAATACTAGGTTCCTATTCTTGGGCCTATGGGCCTTACACTAATGGACTAGAATATACATACTACTTTAACAAACGCTAACCCATAGAGTTCGAGCGCGTTACACTCACCATCGATTTTCTGTTCGTCCTCCGAATCGACTTCCACTCGGTGAATTTCCCCATCTTCATCCATCTCTTCGCCATCGGCAAGGAGTATGACCCGAAGTTGACCTTCCGCGCATTTGTGTTGGGGAGAATACCTCTGACCACACCCGAAACACAAGCCTCGTTTTCGTCGATCTTCCCATTCTTGCTTGGTCAGGTGACGAGATCCAGGGGTTCGATTAACATTGGGGTTAGGTTTTGCGAACTCATGTGGCTTAGGTTGGACTGGGCCGGCAGGATAGCTGGGCCGAGTGTGTGACTGGAAGTTGGACGTGTTGGGCTTGTCTCGTGGGCTGAATTTCCCGGTTGGGATATGGTTATTACTATTCGTCCCCATACTGAACGGCGTCTTCCCTCTGGTGTTCGTTTTATCCCCTTGGATATTTGTGGCTAAAGCGACGTGACGAGACAGATCCATGGCCTGATCGCAAGAGCGTGGGTGAAGAGCCCTGACCCAGTTCCTGATATCGGGTTGAAGGCCACGAAGGAACATTCCAACAGATTGATCCTCCGATTGATCGGGAATCAGAGCCGAGAGAGCCTCGAAATTCTCTATGTACTCATCGATGTCCCCTTCTTGATACAGGGATCCCAGGGCTTCGTGTGCATTATAGAATTTCGTACCTCCAAATCGGACCATTAGTTTCTCCCGAAATTGATCCCAAGTTGTTTGAGGATGTTTAAACATGAGATTGGTGAACCAGTTTAAGGCAGATCCATCCATACACATTTGGGTGAGTTTTAATTTTTGAGGAACAGGGGTGTTATGAACCTGGAAATAGAGTTCTGCCTTGGTGATCCATCCCCTGGGATCAACACCTTCGAAAACGGGAAGTTTCACCTTGGGCATAGAAAATAAAGGGGATTCGAAATGGTTACCTCTGAAGAAGGAATCCAGCCCCTTAATTGGAGTTTTCGTACCGGACCCGTTTTCTCCGGTCGTCGTACTCCCTTTGAACGGATCCTCATCATCTTCGTCCTCTTGAATCGGTCGTTTCCCTGGATGCCTCTGGTAACCCATCACGATTCTCTCGAAGGATTTAGGCAACTCGTTCATGATCTCTTTCACCGAATTGATGGAGTTGGTCAGATCGTTCACCTGATTAGAGAGAGCTTCTATTTTCCCATCTTGAGCGTCAATCCTTGTTTGCAAACGGGTGTTCACTTGAGCCTCCGGAGCGACCATCGTTTCCCGGCAATGGAACCAAATTGATAAGAACCTGAACTGAATAGTTGAACTACAACCAAATTGGGGAAGAGTAGGCTATGGAATTATGGAAATCGAAAAGTTACAGGATAGAAATCAAAAGGGATAAACCCTCCTGCCCAAGCTATTGCTAGCCGAACTTCAAAACAGAAAGTAAATTCTATCATGCCCTCCGCAAATGAAGAAGCATTTTTATTTATAGTTCCTCTCTCCTCTAAAAGCATGCATAACTGACTGTTCTGATCTCAGCCTTACACCTGTCCTTTCTTAGTCCTCTTACGATAGTAAACTTTCCAACTGGCCTGATTGGGTTGAGTGTCCAGAAATGGTCCAGTGGGCTGGGTATTCATTAGTGGATTCCTATCAAAATCAATCATAAACCTTCAATCGATTACCAATTTTACAGATTCGTATCAAATTGGTATCAGAGCAAGGTCCCAATCGATAATCAATCATGACGCTTTCAGTTCAATCAAAAATCGATGAACATGATGCAGAAATTTCATAGATGAAAGAAAATATGCAGAAGATGATGCAGCAGATGGAATCGATGTTGAAGATGCAAGAAGAGACGCTACGAAGAACTAATTCAACAGGAGACGAGAGTGGATTTGGTGTTGGTCCAAGAAACGCAGTCGACAGGGAAGATCGATCTCCAGATTCGAGTCGTTTTTTGGCAATTCGTGGAAGAAAATTGGAGTTACCAATATTTGATGGCAAGGATCCAGACGGATGGGTATTACGGGCAGAAAGGTATTTTTCCTTAAATAAATTGACAAATGAAGAAAAATTGGAGGTTTCAGTAAATTCTTTTGAAGGGGACGCCTTAATATGGTTCAGTGGGAAAATAAGAGGAGACCAATTATGATGTGGGAAGAATTGAAAAGGTTATTGATTCATCAATTTCGACCGATAGGAGAAGGGTTATTGTGTGAACAATTATTGGCTGTGAAACAGGAGGGAACGGTGGCTGAGTATAGAAGACGCTTCGTATCTTTGGCAGCACCATTGGACGGTATTCCAGAAGAAGTTTTTGTAAGTCAGTTCTTGAATGGGTTAAACCCTCATATACGTGCAGAAGTGCGATTGTTAGCACCAAATGGGTTAGGTAAGGCGATGGAATTGGCTCAAGGGGTCGAGGAAAAGAACAAGACTCTCGCCCGTACTAGTGGTTTGAAATCGAGTTGGGGATACCGTAGAACAATCGAAGGATCAGGAAGCGATAAAGGTTATGTTGAATCGACAAATAAGAGCAGCAGCTTGTTGTCAAAGAATGTCGGTGAATTCCGTAAGTTGTCAGATCAAGAATTACAGCAAAGACGTAGTCAAGGTTTATGCTATAAGTGTGACGAAAAATATGCTCCGGGCCATCGTTGTAAGAGGAAGGAGATAAACGTAATTGTTGTACGAGAAGCAGAAGAAGATAATATGGAGGATGTAGAGACCGAACCATTGATGGAGTTGGCGGGTATTGAAAGCGGGAGAGATGTCGAAATGTCGAAATTTCACTGAACTCTCTGGTAGGGTTGTCAACACCAAAAACAATGAAAGAAGGGGAGATAGGCGGTCAAAAGGTGGTGGTGTTGATAGATAGCGGAGCTTCTCATAACTTTGTCGCAAAGGTGTTAGGGGATAAACTCGGGTTGACCACTAGGATTACAGGAGAGTACAACATTTCGATGGGGGCTGGAGAATCGATTAAAGGCCAAGGAGTATGCAAAGAGGTGAAACTGAATCTGCAAGGAATAGAGATTATAGAAGATTTTTTGCCCATTAACTTGGGAAATTCCGACGTAATTCTTGGAGTCTAATGGTTGGCATCGTTGGGACCGACATTGGTGAATTGGCAATCCCAGACTATGAAATTTAAAAGGGGTGATCAGTCTTTAATATTGAAGGGGGATCCAGCCATGGGCAGATCATTGGTCTCGTTGAAAGCCATGATGAAAACATTAAAAAATGAAGGGCAAGGAGTGTTGGTAGAATTGGCAAATGTGGAAACAACAGATGGGAATACAGAGACACCGGCGGAGATAACACAATTGGTAGAAGAATTTGATAGTGTGTTCTGTATGCCAGGTTTTGTTACAAGTACGAAAGACTAATGGGGGAGTTCTTGAAGTTTTAATCAAATGGAGAAATCTGCCAAATTTTGAAGCTTCATGGGAAGAGGTTGAGGTTATTCAAAAGCAATTTCCAGGATTCCATCTTGAGGACAAGATGAAAGCATTAACGGGGGGGGGGGGGGGGGGGTATTGATAAGAACCAAGAGTTACTTACGTATGCTAGAAGAAGGGTAGAAAAGTAATTACAAGGAGAAGAGTCGGTGTAACCAAACTGATAGTTGCTAGGGGGTTGTTAGTAAGGAGTGTGAGTATAGGGGTATAAAAAGGGGTTTCGATTGTAAAGATGGCCATTCAGATTCTTTTGACATTCAATTGTGTAATCGAATTAGGAGAGTTCCAGTCTCTCGAACACTCGAAATCAATCATAAACCTTCAATCGATTACCAATTTTAAAAAGATTCGTATCATATCAGTCTCGACCGTGGGAATAACGAAATTTGGTGTCATTAATAGAGGCTGTAAAACTTGAGGATCAAAAGAGTCGGAACGATCAGAAGCAAGATTTATCGACTCAGAAGCGTTGGTGATAGGTTTACCATAGAAGGGACACAACTCATGGAATGTGACATCAGCAGAAGTAAAATACCTACGCAAGGCAGGGCTATAACAGCGATAGCCTTTTAGAACGCGAGAATACCCAAGGAACACGCACTTAATAGCACGTGCTGCAAGTTTATTATGTCCCGGACGATGATCATGAACATAAGAAACACATCCAAAGATTTTAGGAGCTACAGGGAAAGAAGTGCCTTTTGGAAATAGGATGGAGAAAGGTGTTTTTCCTTTAAGAACAAGAAGAGGGCATACGGTTAATTAGGTAATTAGCTGTAAGAACCGCATCGCCCCAAAAACTTTGTGGAACATTATAATGAATCATCATAGTACGAGCTACATCCAACAAATGGCGGTTCTTTCGTTCAGCAATGCCATTCTGTTGGGGTGTATAGGCACACGATGATTCATGTAAAATACCATGCTCAAATAAGTAACTTGTAAAATCAGAGGAAATGTATTCTTTTGCATTATCAGACCTCAAAGTTTTGATGGAGACATCAAATTGGGTTTTGACATATGCATAGAGTTCACAAAAGACAGAAAATATTTCATTACGTGACTTTAGAAAGTAAACCCATGTCGCACGAGAAAGGTCATCAACAAACGTAACAAAATATTTAAATCTATTAGTAGAAGTTACGGGACAAGGTCCGATACATCCGAGTGAATTAACTGAAATAAAGCGGTAACACTACTAGACTCTCTAGGGGGATTAGGACAACGGGTATGTTTACCCAACTGACATGACTCACAAACTAACTCTTTAACAAACGAAAAATCCGGTCTCAATTGTTTCAGAACAGACAAAGGGTGGCCTAGCCGATAGTGTCTCCCTGATACTAGAATCACAAAGATGTGTTGTTGTTGATCGCAACCCAGACAAACGATAGAGACCTTGAGATTCAAAACCCAGTTGGTTCGTCCCCAATTCCTGAAAGACACAATGTGTTGGAAAAAAGGTTATTGAACAATTAAGCATCTTTGTAATTTGGCTAACAGAAATTAGACTATCTTTTTGGCAAAAGGTTGATAACCGGCAACCTTAATCGGCCCCACATGGAACCTGCCTCCAAGGACACCAATGTGAGGGGGCATTTTTTGGCTCACTCAGCGGCTGAGGCTAGTGGGGGGCTGGGATCGAACCCACGACCTGTTATGTATTTGGGCAAAGTCACCCCACCCCTTTGCCAACTGAGCTACACTATCTGGAAAGGTGAGAACATAAAGAACAGATGATAGGTTTAATTTCGACAAGTTGCTAGTGGATCTTATGCCCATAATTTGACACCTAGATCCATTAGCAAGTCGAATCGGAGTCTGGGCTATATCAGTATTGAGATTGGATATAAGGTCTTTGTTCCCCGTCATATGATCTGTGGCTCCTAAATCAATAATCCATGATGGTGAGCATGCTGAAAAACAGGCAGAAGGTATACCTGACTGTGCTATGCTAGCACGAGGAATAGATGAAACGAGAGACATCTTCATCATGGAAAGTGTGAGTGGGGTGGTATTATCTGCACCTGGGCTCGGAATGGACGAGGTGGCGGTTGAGATCTAGGACCAGAAGAAGGACGATTCGGGCTGTTATACTTGGTGTGCCCAAATTCCTTACAATAAAAGCATTGGATCTTCTTCTTATATCCTTCCTTTCCAATATTTTTGGTACTCGAAGAGGCAAAAGCTGATACAACAGTTTTGGATGATTGTGATGGAGTATGACTTGAGTACATTTCACGGGCAAGATGATACGTCGATGCCAATGACTGAGATGCGGAGTGACTCAGTAGTAGAAGACGTGCTCTGGAATAATCCTGAAATAAACGTCATCACGTCCATTTTTGCTAACCGCCGGGAAAAGAACCCGAAGCTCTTCTGATAGCTTCGATAGTCTAGTATAGTACTTAGTGAGATCGGAGTCGCCTTGTTCGCATCTGAAATAGGAACCGAACACGGAATACGTGTGAGACAAAGATTCTTTGGCTGAGAAAGAAGACTCCAAGTGGATCCACATCTTCTTTGTGGTAGGATAGTTTTGAGTAATGCTAAGGACTTGTGGTTCCATAAAGCCATTCGGATACCACTATCGTTGAGTTTCCATTCCCGGGTTTTTAGATCCGGAGGGTCCTTGATTAAATGATCATCTTTGTCCAAACTTTCGAGACCGGTTTGAACAAACAAACTCCATTGAGCCCAATTCGTAGAGTTAAGTTTAACTGGAATCTTTAACATGGCAGAAAAATTGATTATACCCGGGACAGAGATATCACTAGAGGTCGAACCTTGTATTTTGGCTGTGGGGGTTGTGGGTGTCATTGTTGAGGTTGAGCTTGTATGAAAAAGAAAGACTGGTAATGAGTTCTCTGATGGTTCCGTTAGGGTGTATAAAAAGGCTCGAGCTTTTTTCACTTGTGTAGTTTTGGAAAAAGAAACAGGATGGGAAAAAAGGAAACAAACAGGGAGTAGTTACCACCGTGGAGTTGGAAAAAGGAGACAACAACCACAACTTGATTCTGAGTGAAAACTCATGGAGGCGGCGTCGACGCCGGCGACGCCGGCAGAGGGCGGCGGCAATTCTGGAAATGGTGATTTTGGACGTGGGAGGCGCTAAACAATCGCAGATCTGAACGAGAAGACCGGCGGCGGCGGTTTCGAGCAAAGAGGTCGGCGACTAGAAGTCAGACGACTTTCTGGCGGAGGCTAGGGTTTAGACGACTTTCCGGTGTCGGCTAGGGTTTAGGCGAGTTCAGACGACGGCAACTTCAGGCGACGGCGGCTAGGGTTCCGGCATATTCCGGCTATGGCGGCTAGGGTTTCGGCGACATGTATTCCATCAGCTCTGATACCAAGTTATTTCTCAAATCTGGTAATTTGTTCTTATTTCTTTCTAAAAGAGATTACAATATATATAACATTAACAAACCTATAAGAGGAAATACTAACACTACTACTAGGAAAGGAAAACCAAACTTTGTCATATTTAACAGAGGTCAAGGATAATTTGATGAGGAGGGTATCGATACGACGTAGTTTATCTAATATCAGCTATTTCAATAAAATATTTATATTTTTCATAAGTGTGGACCACCATCTGCCACCTATATTGTTAGTATTGGTTCGTTCAACAACTGTGTTCAAGTAGTCTAGTAGTCGGATATCGGACCTTGGCAAAATATCGGTTGCAAAAAGTCATTCAAAATATCGATTCCGATAATATCGCCGATATTTGAATGATATTTTAACCAAAATATCGGTCTTAAATACCGATTTTTTAGATGGTTTTTTGGGCCTTTTTAGTAACTATTGGGCTATAGTTTTATATATTACTTGGGTTTTTTTCAATTAGTCAACTAAGAGTCTAAGTTAGGTTTCCCTTCTTCTACCTACGCTGCTATGCACGATCGAGGCTTTCCAACCCCATCCTCTTCTGTTGTGCTTTGGTCGATTTTGTATGTTCTAGTCGAGTTCTTCTCTTCTCTTCTCTTCTCCACGAGTTCTTCTGCTACTTTGGTCGACTTCTTCTTCTGTTGCTTATTCTGCTCTTTTTAAAGTTGCGGGAAAAATCTTAGAAGAACAACATCCTCAGATGTTTTGGACACCATGCGCAACACATTGCGTGAAGCTTATGATAGGAGATGTAGAATAGAAAATGCCAAAGATTAAAAGTGTGTTAACCGATGCGAGAGCGGTAGTGGTTTATATCTATAACCACGGAAGGATTTTGAATATGATGCGGAGGCTCACTAAAAATATGGAACTGCATAGGTCTTGTGTTACAAGGTTTGCAACACAATTCTACACCATTCAGAGCATTCATGAGAACCGACATCATCTCTAAGTGCTATTTGTTTCTGAACAATGGAGGAAGAGTGACTTTGCCAAGAAAGCCATCGGAAAAAGAATTGAAAGAATAATAGCTAAGCAAGAGTTCTGGGACAATATTGTTCTTGCTTGTCAGGTATTCGCACCATTGGTTGATGTTGTTCGGTTGGTTGACACGGAGGAGAAGCCGTGTATGGGTTACATATACGATGTTATGAAAAGAGCAAAAGATCAAATTAAGAAGAACTTGACTGGCACTACTCACGAGAGATTGATCACTAAAGTGTGGTAGTGTGGTCTATGATTCAAGCACAATGGAGTGACCAACTTCATCATCCTTTCGCACGCCGGTATAATTTATAAAATATTGTTATGTTTTATTAACCTATTATTGGTATTAACTTTTAGTACATTCGTAGCCGGATATTACCTCAACCCCGCCATCTAGTATGCACAAGATTCAAAAGTTGAGAATAATAGATACATTAAGACGGGACTATATGAGGCAATTGACCGACTTGTGCGTGATGAAGAAAAAAATGATACTTTAAAGATGGAACTCGATCAATATGACGAGTTATTAGGGCAATTTGGATCTACGGCTGCCATAAGGAATAAGGCTAAAGTTGCACCACGTAAGTATGATATATATATATATATATATACATAATCAAAAGTTTATATGTGATAAGAACCAAATTGATTGAACAATTAAAATAGAAACCAAGTGAAAGTGACACTATAAGATGCTTCAATTAACAAGGAAAACAAAGGACAAACTAGCATTCGAGAGACTAGCACTCTCCCATAGACCACTCACTGATTTCTCTACATAACCTACTCTCCCCTTTATCCCCTATTTATTTATTAACAGCTATCACAGAATCAATACCAAAATTAACCTTTCTAGAATATGCAACTTATTAATGGACTTGGGTTAGGGTTATGCCTATCATTACCCCCGCTACGAATGTACTAAAAGTTGATACCAATAATAGGTTAAATAAAACATAATATTTTATAAATTATACATGTGTGCGACGATGATGAAGTTGGCCACTCCATCGTGCTTGAATCATAGACCACACTTTAGTGACCAATCTCTCGTGAGTAGTGTCGGTCAAGTTCTTAATTTGATCTTTTGCTCTTTCCATAACATCGTATATGTAACCCATACATGGCTTCTCCTCCGTGTCAAGTTGTCAACCAACCGAACAACATCAACCAATGGTGTCAATACGTGACAATCAACAACAATATTGTCCCAGAACTCTTGCATATTATTCTTTCAATTCTTTTTCCGATGGCTTTCTTGGAAAAGTCACTCTTCCGCCATTGTTCAGAAACAAATAGCATTTACGAGATGATGTTGGTTCTCATGAATTCTCTGAATGGTGTAGACTTGTGCTGCAAACCATGTAACACAAGACCTATGCAATTCCCTATTTTTAGTGAGCCTCCGCATCATATTCAAAATCTTCCGTGGTTATAGATATAAACCACTACCGCTCTCGCATCGGCTAACACACTTTTAATCTTTGGTATTTTCTCTCCGACATCTCCTATCATAAGATTCACGCAATGTGCCGCACATGGTGTCCAAAACATATGAGGATGTTGTTCTTCCAAGATTTTTCCCGCAGCTTTAAAAAGAGCGGAAGAAGCAGCAGAAGAAGAAGACGTCAACCAAAACAGCAACAACAAGCAGCAGAGAAGTCGACCAAAGCAGAAAGCAGCAAGCAGCAGCAGAAGAAGTCAACCAAAGCAGCAGAAGAAGTCGTGTAGAAGAGAAGAGAATAACTCGACCAGAACAGAAGAAGTCGGGGCTAGAGCCTGGAAGAAAGCCTCGATCGTGCATGGCAGCGTAGGTAGAAGGACCTTGGAAAGTTTGGAAAGTTGGAAACCTAACTTAGACTACTTAGTTGACTAATTAAAAAAAATCCCAAGTAATATATAAAACTATAGCCCAATAGTTACTAAAAAGCTCCCCAAAAAAACCATCTAAAAAATTCGGTATTTAAGACCGATATCGGTCAAAATATCCCTCAAATATCGGTGATATTATCGGAACGATATTTTGGCTGGTTTTTTGCAACCGATTTTTTCGATATATCGCCGATATTAACAGCATAGCCCCTAGGGAGGAGATCGAACCATATTGGAGTGTGAAACTTTAAAACTAGTTCCTTCTGTCATTTTAGTAAATCCCACCTTTTGGTATGTTTATACTGCATCAGAAACTATTCTCTGTTTTATGCAACAAAAGATGTACATGAATGAGTATGAATAGGGTATAACAGTTTGTATTTCATGCTGATTTAAGTAACAAATTGACTACATGGCTGTAGAACTTTTCTGAAAGCTCTCTTCTCTTTTTACGCTTATCTCTGATTGGAACTACATAGTTCCCTTATCAAAGAATAATATCATGTTGTGCTGGAGCTCCCTTCCCAAAGACAGAAACCAAATCATGGTTTCTTGTGATGTTTAGACGGTGGTTGTGGCACTTGGTAAAGACCTTTAGCAAGATCAAGAATGAATTTTACATGAGCATGTGTGCACATGCATTGTGTCAAATTTTATATAACATGAACAGGCCCAGAGAGGGAGAGATAAATAAAAAAAATTAAGTTGAAGGTGGAATTAGCAATTTCAAAACAGGTTCCAACTGTATGTGGCATCTTTAAACTTCAAATAAAAAGTAATGCATTAGATAAGTCGGTGTTTATTAGGCAACTTGGGAAATTAATGGAAGCTTACATATTACTAAGAGCCAGCTCCTGCGCCCATGTTTCAGCACGTGTCACCAACTACAAAAATAAAGAATCTTAATATTACGAATTCTGAGACATTTGATTTTCAGAAATACCAAGTACTACACAAACTCAACAACCAGGTACCTACTTAAAACGGAAAAAAAAATCGTGTATCCCCAAAAACCAGTTACCATACCTTTTTCCGTATATCGAGACCCATGTAGTTCTTGGAACCAGGATTCCTCTTAGCAAGCCACATGAGAAATCTGCCACTACCTGAATTATTTACATTTATGGGACAATTGGCACTTGTTTGAATAGAAAATTAATCAACTTTAGGACCACGGTTTCTAGAGAATGGCATACACAAGTAGTAGGTGCATAGAATAAGAAGCTTGGGGGTGTTTGGTTCATAGAATGGAATTTTATGGAACTGGAATCCATCTAAGGAATTTGACTTTGAAGGAATTGGAATGAAATTTGACCACGCGTTTGGTTGGTAGGAATTCAATTCCTTTACTTAAGCCAAGGAATGATGAATTCCTTAAATTGTGGAATTCAATGGAATTCAAAGGATTCCATCATTTTCATTATGTGAACCAAACATAGGATTTGGAATTTGGTCAAAGGAATTTGTCATTCCAATTCCATCAAAGTCCTTTGAATTCCGCGAACCAAACAGCCCCTTAGACCGAGCAAAGAATGTCAAGAGAGGTAGACATAGCAAGGATTGACATCTTCATTTTAGTTTAAATACATCAAGGGAGTTGGCTTTAGTCTTTAGGTACAAGTTCAGAGAAAGATGCTATTTACGTTATGGAAACCTAAAGAGATAGCCTTCTTATAACTTTTGTTATTGTTCTTGAACTATTCATTGCATTGGGCTAATGGGCTTTGAGTTGTATTTCTAATCTTCCCAACTGGTTTAACATAAAAAGTCTTTGTTATAATCTTTCAAGGCAGCATAAAGTAATCTAGATCCAAGGCTTCACACTCATAATATGGTAATATGGTATTACAAAGTTTGGATCAGACGTTCAAATAACAAATAACGAGGAAATTGTGAAGCTCATCCATAGATGAAGATCATAATAGGAAGGAGTAAAAGTAAAGATATGCTCATTACCGCTACCAATGTCCACCACTAGAGGCAACTTTGGGTCTTCAAATACATCATTCCAGTTCGGCACTTCAACAGGAATCTATCATAATACATATAAAAATAGGCGGAACCATCATTAAATGCATCTTTCCAAACCAAACATGACATTATGTTCACATCACAATGGGTGCACCAGAAAAGGCCTATAAACATAAATTTCAACTTAAACAAATGAGGGAAAGAAAGCACATACTGAGAAAGTAGAGCTGAGCGGGTTAACATGTTGCCTCACCCGAGTAGCACTTAATTCCTGATGAATCACGAAACGAAAAACAAAACATCTGAATCAATTGAAAGAAAACCCACTAGGCTGTTTGGCAGTTGCTGAATGGTTTGGTGCAGAATGATTAAGTGGTCAGAATCATTAAGAGGCTCTTATGATATAGTGCAAAATGAATTATGGTTGTTTGGTAATTGTTCAGAATGAAATCAGGGCGCTGAATGGTTAAGGGAGGCCCAAGATACAAAATCATTCAGAGGGTTTTAGAACCATTAAGAGGGGGACTTTATTTTGCCAAACACGATTTACCTCTTAATGATTCAGAGGTTGCCTCTTAATGGAACTATTCAGAGGTAAACAAACAGACCCTAATTTCTGAAGGCAAATGAACTATTCATCAAATCCAAAATTGATTATCACAAATTCAACACTAATATAAAGCTTTAAATGTGATTCTCAGGTCTTTTTTGGGCATGAACCAAATCTTGTTTGTAACAGAGTATACCCAACTTCTAGTAATTTCTACTCAAATTTCAAACCAATTCCAATTTTGAAGTTCAAAAGTAAATGTCGAGCATGCGAAGTCTTGTAAGATAACATAGAGAGTAATAACCTATTCAGCATTAAGATTACAGAAAATACAATTTATCTTCGCTTTTTAATACCTCGGATACAATATGTGGAATACTAAGATCAGCATACTCCAATGCGACGAGTTGAGGGCTCCTGACTTGCGGTTGTCGTTGTTGCTGTTGTGAAACAGATACGGTTGATGAACAGTAACAGATACCGCGGCCATAACCATGAAACGATGAAGAATTGAGCAATGATTTCGACAATTTAATCGTAGTTGTGGTGATGACTGTTGAGAGAAGTGGAATTTTGAGTATCATTGCGAAAGAAACGCCGGAAAGAACGAGTAAAGGGGTCACGAACTCAGGGGGTGTTTGGGATTGCTTTTTTTTTTTTTTGACTTATTATATATAATATGGACAGAGTCCAACTGTTTTTAGTTTGATCTGAGCCCTTTAAATTAAACCCAACTTTTGTTCTGGACCGTTTAAAATCAATAAGCCACTTCAGTCAGCACGATTAAGCCATTCATTAAGCCCGATTTCCCCCTCCTTCTTCCTCGTCTGCAACCTCCCACTCTCACAAACCCCTCTCCTCTCACACAAACTCTCCCTGGTTTTCTCTCCCACTTCTCAGGTAACTTCCCACATATCCCATGAATTTTCTCCTCTCTCCACGATTCACTCGGTCTTCAACCTCTCATCCCCCTATAAATAGACTACCTCTCCATTCTCTCTTTCTAATTGTCTATGGCTGCTCCTCTCTACTGAATCGATGGATTTTTGCAGCATGTCTGTAGAGGGCATCATCGGCCAGCCCAATTTTCACCCTGGTAGGCTCTCTCGACTCTCTCTCCCTCTCTATCGATCTGCATCGTTTCATCATCTCAGTATCATATGCGGTAAGCCCTCTTCTCACTGTTTCGATTGGTTTTTAATTCAGAGAAAGTAATTGAAGTTGTTGTTGATTTGTAGATAAAGAAGTCAATTGGTGGTGCTGAGATATCAATTCAAAGAGTTCGGGTGGGCAGGCTAGTGGTGGCGCCAAAGGTCATCCAGCAAAGGCACCTGTTGTTGTTATTGGTTCCCCAAACCCGAAGGTTCGCGATGCTACATAAATTATCACTTGTAGATTTCCTAGAAAATGTCAGTTAGTTGCTTTGTGGTGTGTGTGTGTGTTTTTATCAAATCATGAAGATTCTTGAGTCTTAAAAAATGCACAAATGTTAGAGTTTATTAGAATATAGATGTTTTTAGAATTGATAAGTTCCATTGTCTGAATTTGTCCTTTCCTGCAGCCACAGAGCATGGTCTGAACTGATTTAATCTCATTCATCAAGTCAAAAGGGCTGTTTTTTTTACGGCTTAATGGTATGGAGAGCTTATTCGCTCAACCATATCAATGTGTTTCATTCAGCTCATTTGGTTTATTTTATTAAGCTTTATGTTCCTGGCTTTATCTTTTCTTTTGTTTTTTCTAACCATTGATCTTGGTGTTTAGTTAGCACGTATTTTATTACATCAACGATGATGTTGTTTGATTCTACTCTTTTAGGTGATTGTTGGTTTACATATATGCTTATTTGCATTTAATTTAATTATTTTAGATAATTTCTTATTGTATACTTGGTTCGGAGGTTTTGTTCCATCTATTTGTGTTTTAATTCATTGTATTATAAGTTTTGATTCTTCAATATTAGTACACAAGTCTTAACTGTCTCATTATAGCATGTGTTTTCAGTTGTGGCACTAAACACCCTAGCCTATAGTTATTTATTGATTGTTTCTTTTTATGGACCTTGAAATTACAATAACTATTTGGTTTTTAAAAGTTGTAATGTCTCATTATAACATAAAAAAACCTCTAACACCTTAATTAGTTATAAATCATAGTATGATTTAACTGAATCACTTTAGAGATATGTTGCCAAATCAACTTTCTATAATGACCATGGTCAATCTAATATGATTCTCTTATTTCCTTGAAATCAAGGGAAAAGGTGTTTTAAGATTGATTTAAAAAAAAACAAATTAGATATGAGAATAATTATATCTTATAAAACTCTGCCTCTTATTTAATTCCTATAAATATATGTAAGGATGCATCCTGGATACCACATAATACAATAAAAAAACATAATTTTAAATTTAAAACCTTCTTAGCTGGTCGCATGTAGTTTTTTTTGGCTTAAAATGATGCATATAATCAATTTGTAAAAGTTCACCGGTTTATTTATTCAAAATAAAATATTCAAAGACTTGGTGATGAGAAAGTTCAGTGGTTTATTTATTAAAAGAAAGTTCAATGACTTATTAATTGAAAAGTTTATTGAGTTTTTCTGAATAATTTTCAAATGATGTATTTAGTGTCAAAGTACCCTGTCCGTGATGTTTAATATCACGGTTTTGTAAAATCTTGAATAAACATCAAAAGATTAGCGTGTAGAAATGACTTTTATAAAATGCCATTTAACTAAATAGCCGGTACAATTAACAAGTTTGCCTCAAATGGGACCGAGACGGGAAATATTATACACTTCATAAAAAATAGGTAAAACAAAAATTATAGATACAAGAAAAGATTGATAAATTACTAAATCACCCATGTTAAAACATTCCCGAGGACATGCATTTAATACATTTCCAAAGACGATGATTCAGGCATGTGAGATGATGTTTTGAGAATGAAGCCACTTCTTTGCGACTACTTTGAGGGCACAACTTTGTAAGTTCTTTCATGCACAATCGATATTGGATTTTAACTCGAACGAAATCGATGATCAAGCTGTGTTTTCACCCGGTTCACTTGAAAAACTCGAGTTTGAGATCACAAAAATCTTAAAATCAAGAAGGAGTAATCCGATTTCGATCGCTTATTTGCCTATGCTCTGTTATGAAAGATACAAAAGGACCCTTCAAGCATAAGGGTACCTAACTGAGAGTCAAAGGCACAGAAAACTAAGGGGCTGTTTGGTAGAGAGAAATGAGAGGAGAGAAATGGAAATGGATTTGAATTCTCTTGTTTGGTAGGTAAGGGAAATAAAAACACGGAGAGTTGGTATTTCCCGAGAATTGACTCCCTTTGTATTTGATTTCTCTGATTTAGGAAGAGAAATGGAGAGAATAGGAAAACACGGAGAAATCGATCTCGCGTTCGCTTCTCTCTCTCTCGTTCCCCCTGTCTAGGGTTCCGCCCACCACCGCCGCCCACCACCACCGCCGCCCGCCGCTGCTACCATCCACGTCCGCCGCTGCTACCATCTACCTTCCGCCGCTGCTACCATCCACGCCGCCGCTGCTACCATCCATGTCCGCCGCTGCTACCTCTGAATCTGATTGTCTCACTTAATTGGTATACGGCCAATCTCTCTCACTCTCTTCTGCTTCTGTTCCAAATCGAAGTGGGTTTTGTCAAAGTTGTAGTTCAACTTGATTAATTTTCTACTTTATAGTTTATTGTGATAACTTGATTATGTTTGTAGTTCAACTTGATTAACTTGATTACTTTTAATTGTGTTTGTTGAAATTCATGAATGGCGGTAATTTACTTCATTATGCCCTAAAAATTGTAAATTTGCCTAACATTTGTTACTTTTAATAGCGTGTGTTGAAATTCTTGAATGAGTTTTTATTTGGTTGTAGGGTAGGTGTTTTGTTGAATTGCATGAATTTTCATTGGCATTGGCAGGTCTGTTTTAGACTTTTAGCCACTGATTGAGTTCAAGTGTTCAACAATTTCACTTGAATATATACACAATTGACATTTCCATAATACATTAAGGATTAAAGTTATGTTTTTCATATTAGGATTCCACATTCCAGTGAACTTTCATGTTAGTTGGTAAATGGTAAATGCAAAAAAAGTAGCATAAACCGGGTTTTTGTTCTCTGTTTTCGGTAAGCCTCTGTGTTTTTATTCTCTGTTTTCTGTTTCACGTCGGTTGTATGCGGCTGAATTCGCTGCTGTGAAATATGTATGTGGTTGGCTTTTTGGGTAATATATGGGGTGCTTATTGTCGTTCAAAAAAGGTTTTTATTGAATTTGTTTTAGTTAGTTGATTTTCTATAATTAATTTTTTAACTACTTTATGTTTACGATATGTATGAAATCAGTTGTGATATTTATGTTTCATGTTTGTTGATTATTAACCTATGTTGTAAACTTGAAGGTCAGTTTCTACAAAGCGAGGGTTTCGGCAGCCATTTTTTGAGGTGTTTAAGGTTTGCACTTTTTTCTAACTGTTTCTATGCGGGCTAGAATGATCGTTTAGATGGTTAAACATATGTATGTATGAATGTAGGGTTTTAAAGTCATCCAAAACTCTTCTAGCCTTACGGTTTGACTTTAAAGTAGGCAAACCATTACACGTTGTGATGTTGTTTGGTAACTCCTTAAATAATTATGTGTTTGGCAACCATTTAGCATTTAGGGTGGTGTATTATATGAAATAGTTATGTTTCCTTTATATATATATATATATATATATATATATATATCTAGTATTAACTATATAATTGTATGTGTAGATGGCAAGATCACCGTTGAGACAAAGAATAGTTGCCATAGGTGCATTTTATGCCATGTATGTTATGATTCGTTGGTGGATGATGTGTAGTTATCGTAGACGTCGTTCGATTGAATCTAGAACATTACGTACAAGATATTTAATGAGTTACCATAATAGGCGTGAAAACATGATGAGGATGGTTTATGAAAGTGATGTTACTAGTGTTGTCAACATAAGAATGAATATACATGCGTTTTCAACACTTTGTGATATGCTAGAAAGTAGAGGGGGGTTAAAGGCTAGTAAAAACATGCTAGTAGATGAGCAAGTTGCTATGTTTTTACATACCCTTGCTCATAATGCTAAGAATAGGATACTAGTCAATAGATTTCATCGATCTGGGGAAACTATAAGTCGGTATTTCAAGTTAGTCTTAAATGTTGTATGTCGATTACACAAAGAATTCTACAAGTCACCCGTACCAGTGCCAGATAATGAAACCGACGAGAGATGGAAATGGTTTAAGGTTAGTCAAACACATAAGTTTTTATTAAATATATTCTTTGTTAATAGAACACTTTAATGATGTTTTCTTTTTATGAAGGGTTGCCTAGGAGCATTAGATGGAACATATGTTAAAGTTAAAGTCCCCGCTGTTGATCGAAAACCTTATCGGACACGAAAGGGGGAGATTTGTACGAATGTACTCGGAGTATGTACGAGAGACCTTTTATTTACATATGTATTAGCGGGATGGGAGGGTTCTGCAGCTGATAGTAGAGTTCTACGAGATGCAATTAGTAGACCTAACGGTCTTAAAGTAACTCAGGGTATGTGATATATAGTCTTCAAATAGTAAACATATAATTACATATGTTAATTAACGTAGAGTTTATGGTTAATGTAGGAACATACTACCTTTGTGATGCCGGGTATACGAATGGTGAAGGATTTCTAACTCCTTATCGAGGTCAACGTTACCATCTTAATGATTGGTCTCGGCCGCCTACCAATGCCAAGGAGTTATTTAATATGAGACATTCGTCGGCAAGGAATGTTATAGAAAGATGCTTCGGATTAATTAAAGCTAGATGGGCTATTTTGCATGATAACTCATATCATCCCATAGAGTCCATGCCACGTATCATCATTGCTTGTTGTTTGTTACACAATTTCATACGACAAACAATGAGTGAAGACCCTATTGATAACGAAGTCCCAACAAATCACACACAACCAGGCTACGATCATGATAATGTTATTTCTACGGTTGAGCCCTCACAAGAATGGACCGATCGTAGAGACGCTCTTACTAACGAAATGTTTAACAATTGGAATGCTAGGCGTATCTACAATTAATTAATTATGATCGTTAATGTTATTTGTACTCTGTATTTGTACTCTTTATTTGTAGAACCATGAATTATGATCGAGTTAATTTTAATTTTTCATTTATATTTGTACTCTTTATTTGTACTCTTTATTTGTACTCTTTATTTGTACTCTTTATTTTGTATCTACTATTTGTATGTATTATTTGTAGACATGGCAGAGTCAAATGAAGTGAAAGGTACTGTACGGACCAAACATACTTGGAAAGAAGATCAAGACGCAAAGCTAATTGATGCATTAATGGAGTTACATGCATCTGGAAAGTATGCCGGTGCTGACAATGGTTTCAAACCGGGCTATTTAAATGGCGTTCAACAATTGCTAGATGTAAGTCTTCCTAACTCCGGCCTCAAAGCAGAACCACATATAAAGTCTCGGATGAAGACATGGAAGACACACTTTAGCATTGTTTATGATATGATGCATACAAGTGGGTTCGGTTGGGATGAAGAAAAAAAATGTGTGGTAGCTGAGGACAGTGTTTGGGATGAATACGTCAAGGTACATGCTAAATTTATTCTAAATTGGTATTTTTTTTTACAAAAGTTTGTACTAAATTTGTTTCTAATTGCCTTGTAGTCTCACAAAGGTGCCGCAAATTTTCGAGGCAAGCCATTTCCTTTCTATGACAAGCTGTGTATCATCTATGGTAAGGATAGAGCAACGGGTAGTAAAACGATTGATCTTGGAGAAGAAGATGATGTCGTTCCAGAGACTCAAAAAAGTTCCCCGATTGATCTTGAAGAAGAAGATGATGTTCAAGGTGCTAGTCGATCTGAAGGACCAACAAGTAGTGTAACAAGCAAACGTACCAAACGCAAAAGTATAGATGGAGATGACATTTATCGGGAGTCATGCAAAGAGATGAAGGAGGTATTGGTTAGATTTGAGAGATCGTGGGGGAAAGCTTGAATAAAGAAAGTTTGGAGGCTCGTGAAAAAAGTTTGGAGGCTCGTGAAATCTTTGAGAAGGTTAGTGACGAGTTGAAAGTTTTGCCGGGTATTACTGGAATCAAACGTTTTAAAGCAACTCAGTTGATTGGTAAGGATGTGCTTCTAGGACGATTATTTCTTGGGTTGACAGAAGAAGAGAAGATTGACATGGTAGAATCGTCTACCAATGGTTAGATTTGGATTAAAAGTTTATGGTTATTTTTTTTGTATGACTACGGTTGAACTGTTGTTTTTGGTTTGATTAAAACTATGTTTGTAATCCTTTTGGTTTGTTTAAAAACTATGTTTCTAGTTGGTTTGATTAAAAACAATGTTTGTACACTTTTTGGTTTTATTAAAAACTATATTTGGTAGTCTTTTTGGTATGATTAATGCATTTTAATTACTAATTTATGCATCTTTTTTTTGTTTGGGTTTAAATAATTGATTTGTAAATATAAAAATATGGGTGTAAATGACAAGGTTGGTACAATTCTCTATTGAAATCTCTGTGCAACCAAACAAGAGAAATGATTCTCTATTGCATTTCTCTGCTGAATTCTCTGTGCTACCAAACAGGATAGTCAATTCCTATTCTCCTGACCAATTCTCTTTCTCTGCAATCATTTCTCTGGAATCATTTCTCTGCAATTCCATTCTCTGTACCAAACGCACCCTAAGAACAATGTAAAAAAGCAAAAGCATCTAATACTCAGTCATCAGGATTGGCATGGGACATCGAGCTTGATTGCCCACCTTTTTGCATATGTACTGTATTTCTTTCATCCGCCATGGTTGAAGCGCTCTCTAATTGCCTCATTGTTCCCGTATGTGTGATCATTGATTGCATAAGCATCATAATAATCATGGTACGAGAAACTCCCAGGTTCAAAGTACGCAAACTTGTATGCATTGTAGACTATATGTTATCCTGCATGGACAAGTGAATACGATCTATCGTTACTCAAATTTTTTGGTATTAACATTATCTTCCAAGGTTAACACTTTCACGGTGTTGCAAGTGAAAGTTACAGTTGGTAATTATTTGAAAAGAACAAAATTAACCAAACAAAATTGTTTACACAGAATATATGATGATTGATGAACAACTCAAAAACACCAAGTCTTATGGCTAATGCCTAATGCAAATTGAAAAACATATATATATATATATATATATATATATATGTAGGGGTGGTATCGGGTACAAACCAACTAGTTTGTACAAACTCGTACAAACCATACCTAGCTTCATGATTTTGTAAATTTGGCTTCATGAATGTATATATATATATATTTTGGCTTCATGAATATATAATTTGGCTTCATGAATATATCATTTGGCATTTTTAACTAATTTTTTTACAAAAATAAGGGTATTTTTGTAAAAAAATTAGTTAAAAATGCCAAATGATATATTCATGAAGCCAAATTATATATTCATGAAGCCAAAATATATATATATACATTCATGAAGCCAAATTTACAAAATCATGAAGCTATGTATGGTTTGTACGAGTTTGTACAAACTAGTTGGTTTGTATTTGATACCCAGCCTATATATGTATATATATATGTATATATATATGTATATATATATGTATATATATATATGTATATACAATAGAGAGAGAGTACTTGGCTACGAATGTGTTTGTTTATGTAAGCTGAAAACATCTGAATACATATTATTGTCTATTTTATCTCTGAAAATATGATACTTTCGAATTAAATTAAATTATACTAATAAAATCAATCTTCACAACAACCGAAATACGTTAATTGGTTCAAATACAATAGAAAACATGAACAATTCAAGGTTTGATGGACGAGCTCCAGTTCAGACGACATCAATGACCAAATAAGAAAACACGAGAATAACCGATCAAATTCGATTTTCCAAAAGCATGTGTACGATTTCAGCACATAATCAATGATATACATTGAACCCATTCTATAGGTAGCAAAAGTCTACAATTTCAGCATATAATCAATCCTTTTTGGGCATTTTTTACCCAAAAATCAGAAAAAATAATAGAATTGACGAAATTATCTCAAGAACATGTTCTTCCTTCCATAGCTTTTAAAAGTAAACAACAAAGAAGAAATAAAACCTATTTGTGGGAATAATTTACACACATTCAGGTTCAATTACCATTTCTTTTAATTTAAAAGAGGGGGTGGGGTTGATAGCTTTCTTCTACATGGGATTACAACACTTGGATAGCAATTTTCATGTTTGAACTTCAAGGAGCAAGAGGAGAAAATCAAGGCAGAAGCTGCAGCAGCACGCATTATATGGCCATACCATTTGATCAAAATCCAATTAGTCAAAATCCAAATCTTGATCAATAATTGCAACTAAAAATTTAGTGGAAGAAAAAAAATCGTAGCAAAGATAGTAGCAAAAGCAAAAACAAATAGCCCCTTACATGGGTAAAAGGAGTCGTGGTTCAAACAACCCCTTGCTACAAAAGCAAAAGCAAAAGCAAAAACAAACATCTCATTACAAGCAAACACATTCCTCAGAGATCAATTTCAGGAGAGAACGAACAAATCGCCCCTTGTATTTTTCATGTGAAAATCACAACTTTCAGAAACATACAGTTTATCGAAACAAGAAATCTAACCATAGCTTATCGAAATAGAAACCATACAACTTATCGAAACAGAAACATACAACAGAAAATCTAACCACATTGAACAAAAAAAGAACCAGAATCAAACCACAAGGAGTAGCAAATCGAAACAGGAAATCAAACCACAATAGGACAGAAAATAGAACCACAAGGAGCAGAATCAAACCATAACCATGAAAAATTGAACCAAAATCGAACCAAATGGAGCAGCAAATCGAAACAGGGAACAAAAAATCGACATACCGTGTTGCATTTGGAGATGGAGATCGACTGCCTTGGAGATTTATTGGAGTCAATCAAACTTGGAGATGAAGATCGATTTGGAGGTTGAATCGTCATTTTGGAATCAATTTCTGAGTGTCGCCTTGGGAAGAAAGAGAGAGCGTGGCGAACGATGAGATGGTGAGGGTAGAGAGGAGAGTGATATATAGGGAGAAGTGGGAGGTTGAAGGCAAGAATTGATGGGAGGTTAATGGTTTAGGAGAGGGAGAGCGGTTTGTGAGGAATCGTGGAGCAGGAGACCATGGGAGTGGAAGAAAAATTAGGGCTGCAAAACTGAATGTTAGAAAGTTTTAGAAAATCCGTATCTTGAAAAATAACTACTATTCCATTTTTATAAAGTAGTATAGATATAGATATTGCTGTATTAAAATATTAAAACAGTTATTTTTTAGATTCAAAATTATAAATAATATCTTTATAATTATTTATTTAGTTACTTTTGATGTCTTATTTTTTTAATTTTCATTTTAGATTCTTATCATATTAATGTAATTAATTGTATATGAACTAAAATCCTTAAAAATACATTTTTTATGAATTATATCATTGTAGTCGCCTCATCAATTAATCAATACCTTCAAAATAAGTCAAATATTGAATATTTTTGAATTTAATCATATTATTAAATATCATTAATTATACCAATTAATTTGTTTTATATTAATTACATTTTCATTTTAGAGTTTTATCATATTAAAAATACATAATCATAGATTAACTAAAATACATTAAAAATGCATTTCTATACAAATTTACACTACTATATAAAAATTCTAAAACAGTTATTTCGATAATCTTGAAAATCTATATGTTAAGTTTAATGTACAACTCCGCCACATTCACTCCCCACCAACCCCTCCTTAAACCCCGTCCCAATTTTTTTTATAAGTTTCAATTAATACCTTTATAATTAGTTATTAAATTTATTTTTAATCTTTTACTTTTTCATTTTTCATTTTAAACCTTTATTTTTTTAACATAAATAATCGTATATGAACTAAAATGCATTAAAAATACATTTAGGGGCTGTTTACTAAAAAACCGAGTAAGTGCTGACTGGTGTAAGAGGTCTGACTAAGATAAGAGGTGACTCAAGTACGTACGGATTAGAAATACATGTTTACTAAATATTTTGTGTTAAGCGCTGACTCGATAAATATTACCATTATACCCTTATATCTATAATGAATAGAGTAAATTACACCACAGGTCGTGTGGTTTGGTCAAAATCTGGATTTGGTCCCTCTTTTAAAATAATTACACCGGACATCCCTATGGTTGTCATTTTGTTTCACGTCAGATCCCTGTAGTTGTCATTTTGTTTCAAATTACTCTTTTTTTTATCTAAACCACAAGGACCAAAATTGAAACAAAATGCCAACCATAGGGATCTGAACCACATATACATCCTACATTAATTGGTTTTCTCTTTTCAACAATATTTATTTATTTTAAATTAAAAAATTAATTATTTATTTATTTTAAATCAACATTTAAAGGAATAAACACTTGATTCAAGATTACATTTGTTTGAACGGCACTTGGTTCAAGATTACTTGCTTTTACCTTTATATATCTTTTTTTGAAAACTGAAAAGGCTACAGGTTCCTCAACTTCCTCTTTCCTTAACTGTCGAAATCTCAGAAACAATATTCACCATTACATATGATTTGATTTGGTTTTATACCTTTTTGGAGCCATTGACGATGAAAAATTAGGGTTTCATCCAACAAGAGTTGATATCTTTTTGGTTCTATGTGTTTTCTTGTCCTCGTATCAGTACGGTGGGTGGAGAAAACAGAAAAATGCTACTCATCATCCATAGCTTTGCTCTTTCTAGTAACAAAACAAAAAAATGGTATCCATGTTGCTTTTTCTTCCTTCAGTTATTGTTCTTGCCCCTTGGTGAACCATCTTATGGTCCCCTTCTTCAAGCTACTTTAGAGAAGGGTAGACAGGGAAATGTTATCGCTTACCCTGGAAAGACATGGTTTCTTCTCTGTTTGTGGTCAGAGCACGACCAGAGGTTGGAGCACGGTCAGAGGTTTTTTTTTGGTAAACAGTCCTACCTCTTAACCGAGTAAGAGCCTCTCACCGGTAAGAGGTGGTAAGAGGCTAGTAATCAACCCCTTATTTTTTTACAAATTATATCATTGTTTGTTCTCGTCAATACTTTCGAAAATCTTAGAATATATTTGTGAAGATATTGTATATTATTAGGTGATTGATATTCTGTATAGTCATTTTGGTAGGTTTCCTTTGTGTTCAGTGTTTCCATATTATAGTGTAATTATAAATAGGATGTTCTGTGAATAATAAAGATCAAGGGATTATTCTCTTTCATGGTATCAGAGCTAAAGGATCCCTCCTCCCCCTCCTCTTCTTCCTCGATTTCATCTCCCTCATTTCCTACGCCGACGATGTCGTCTTCTTCATCGTTTCACCCGGCGCTCGCTGTCTCAAACATCAAGAACCATGTCTCCATCGTTCTTGAAATGGAGAATGTGCAATATGCAACCTGGGTTGAGTTATTTAAGATTCATGCCCGCTCCCACAGGGTCATTCATCACATCATCAAACCCAATCCGGCAAAAGAAAAGGCCCCTGCCACCGATGATGAGAAAGAATTGTGGGCCACCCTTGATGCAACGGTCCTTCAATGGATATATGCTACTATTTCTCATGATCTCCTCCATACCATTCTTGAGCCAGATGCTACGGCTATGGAGGCTTGGAATCGTCTCCGAGACATCTTCCAAGATAATAAACACTCTCGAGTCGTTACTCTTGAGCAAGATTTCTCTCACACCCGTATGAAGGATTTCCCGAATGCCTCGACGTATTGTCAACGGCTGAAAGTTCTCTCGGATCAACTCAAGAATGTCGGGGCACCGGTATCCAATGACCGATTGGTTCTCCTAATGGTCGTCGGTCTCACCGAGGCATACAAAGGGGTTGGGACGGTTCTTCGACAAACCAACCCCCTTCCTCTTTTTTACCAGGCACGTTCGATGCTCGTTCTTGAGGAAGCTGGCTTAGCCAAAAAGATTGCAACCAGTTCACCACCGGCAGCGATGGCGGCGGTATATCGGGATTCTGAAGATCCTTCCCACTCGTCTGACACGCCGCATCAACCTCGTTACAGCAACAATAGACGCGTCGCTGCTGGTCGGGGTACTGGTCGGAACAAGCAGCAGCAGTCGGGTCGCGGTGGCGGTCGCGGGAGCAGCGGACGTGGAGGTCTTGGCGGGGCTTTTCCTTCGCAATGGCAGCAACAGCCGTGGGGTGTAGGGAATACTCAGGCTTGGTCGTGGGCTCCCTGGGCGGTTCCTCCTTGCCCTTTCCCCACTCAACAACAACGGACCAGACCCGCTAATACTTCTGGAAGTCAGCATCGTGGGGTGTTGGGTCCAAAGCCTCCACAAGCTTATGCCACCATGTCTACAGGTCGAAATTCCATTGATCAGCAACAATCTACAGCTTCTCCAACTGACATAGAAGCGGCGATGTATACGATGGGACTTAACCCGCCAGATACAAATTGGTATATGGATACCGGGGCTACATCACACATGACATCCACACCAGGTACACTCTCACCTTATTTTAATTTGAGCACACAACATGGTATTCGTGTCGGCAATGGTCATTCCATTCCTATTCGGGGTTACGGCCACACTACCTTTCCCTACACTAACCACCCATTTACTTTAAACCATGTTCTTCATGCTCCCCATATTATTAAAAACCTCGTGTCTGTCCGAAAATTTACTAAGGATAATTCTACGACAGTCGAATTTGATCCTTTTGGGTTTTCTGTGAAGGATTTCCGGACGGGGAGGCGTCTCATGAGATGTGAGAGTCAAGGCGAACTTTACCCCGTCACCAACCTTGTCTCATCCTCTTCTACATTCGCGGCCATCGCTCCTTCTTTGTGGCATCAACGTTTGGGTCATCCGGGAGCACCTATATTTAATTCTCTTCGTCAAAATAAGTTTATTTCTTGTAATCCATCTACTTGTTCGGATTTATGTTCTTCGTGTTGTCTTGGAAAGAATATAAAATTACTATTTGTTTCGTCTAATTCTAGCACATGTATGCCATTTGATATTCTACATAGTGACATTTGGACATCGCCTGTTTTAAGTGCTATGGGCCATCGATACTATTTGGTATTTTTATATGATTACACGAATTTCGTTTGGACTTTTCCGTTATCTAATAAGTCGCAAGTATTATCAGTTTTTTGTGGATTCAAACAATTCGTCCAAAATCAATTTTCGCTAAATATTAAATCTCTTCAATGTGATAATGGGAGGGAATTTGATAATGCTCGAATGCATGAATTTTGTAAAACTAATGGCATATCATTTCGGTTTTCATGCCCATACACTTCGTCCCAAAATGGTAAATCGAAACGAAAAATTCGTACTCTTAACAATATGATTCGCACTATTCTTGTTCATGCATCTCTTCCTCCCACGTTTTGGCCACATGCCTTGCAAATGGCTACCCATCTCTTAAACATTATTCCTAACAAACAATTAGAGTTTCAATCTCCTCTCAAAGTTCTATACCAAAAGGATCCGTCATATACTCATCTTCGAGTCTTTGGGTGTTTATGTTTTCCTCTCGTTCCATCCACCAACATTCATAAACTCTAAGCCCGGTCAACCCCTTGTGTATTTTTGGGCTATCCATCCAACCACCGCGACTACAAATGCTATGACCTTTCTTCTCGAAAAATCATCATAAGTCGCCATGTGGTGTTTGATGAATCCAAATTTCCATTTGCCACCATACACTCTCCATCACCACAATCGTACGAGTTCTTAAATGATGGATTGTCTCCATATATTCGTCATCATCTCTCACCTACTTCTACATCTACATCTCCTACACCTATACCCCAAACCATGAGTCCAACTAACACTTCTCCATTCTCCCCTCTCACAACTAGCGGCCCAATAAGACCTCCTCCAGCAACTAGCAGCCCAATAAGCCCTCCTCCAGCAACCAACAGCCTAATAACTCTCCTGCAGCAACCAACAGCCCAATCAGCCCTCCTACAGCAGGTGTTCCAACCCGGGGACAACCACCACCTCTTCCACGACCGGTCACCCGCAGTCAAAGTGGGATTTTCAAACCCAAAATTCCGTTTAATCTCCACTCCAGAATCTCTCGTTCCCCTTTACCTCGTGACCCCGTGTCGGCCTTACGTGATGTGAATTGGAAAATGGCCATGGACGATGAATTCAATGCTCTTATTAAAAATAAGACGTGGGAGTTAGTACCCCGTCCCCCTAATGTCAATGTAATCAGATCTATGTGGATTTTTGCTCATAAAGAGCATGCTGACGGTTCTTTTGAGAGGCATAAGGCCCGCCTTGTAGGTGATGGAAAGACTCAACAAGCGGGCGTAGATTACGGGGACACTTTCAGTCCGGTTGTGAAACCGGCTACCATCCGTACGGTTCTCAGTCTCGCCCTCTCGAAGTCATGGCCTATTGTTGGGTCATCAAGATTTGAAGATGACCTCATGATCTCCTTTTATACTTTGAAAAACATTTTATACTTAGAGAAATTTTGGATGCATGGTTCTTTGTAATGGCTTGTACAAGATAGCAAATGTTTGGTGAAGTCAAAGATCAACCAAAAGTCAAGATTGAAGATTATCTCATTGTGGAAGTGAAAGATCTTTTCTCAACACATACAAGTCATTGTCCACCGATGGTGTTCTCACACATCGGTGGACACATCTCCACCGAAATTACTCTCTGTTTCGGCCAAAGAATCCCACCGATGGAAGTCCAATTTCGGTGGGATCTCAAAGAAGTCACAAATATGTTTTTCCTCCAAAGATGATGTCACATATCCCAAAGATGATGTCACATATCTCAAAGATGTGTCACATATCACAAGGCTATCATCGGTGGGATCTCAAAGAAGTTTCAAAGATGTTTTCTCCAAAGATGTGTCACATATCCCAAGCTTCCTTCGGTGGTGCAATCTTTAGAAGACAAATTGAGAAGAGATTTTCTACATGGATAAAGTGACATTTTGTCTTATTATCCATTTCCATGCAAAGCTCTTTTCTCATGCATTGGCTCTTCTGACTGTACCTTGTGAAAGGTGACAAGGACTTCACAACTCTCCAGAAGTCAACATCCTCAGCAAGTGTGAAGATGACATGTGTCCCAAGCATTCAATGCTTACACACTCCTTGTCACTATAAAAGGAAGACCTCTCCATGCAGAAACAATACACATCTTGAGAGACTTAAAGATTACTGTGTGCTCTTGATATTCTACGCAAACTGGAAGATTTCTCTAAGTGCAAGAATTTCCAGTTTGCTTGAAAAACTTTATAGCTTTGTTCTAAGTGTTCTTAGTTATTTTGTTAGTATACTTTGTGTAAGATTGTTAGAATAGTTTATCTGTTCTTTTCCGCAACAGTCTTAAGTTTTCTATGTGTAATTCTTGTTGAAAGTTTTTCAATAAAAAGAATTAAAATTGTGAAAATTTTGAGTATTGTATTCAACCCCCCCCCCCCCCCCCCCTTCTACAATACTTGGTTAGCCATCTGGGACTAACAAGTGGTATAAGAGCAGAAAGTTTAATTCCATAAACTTGATCTGCGATGGCTGCCTCCTCTTTCTCTACTGTTGAAAACTCTTTTCAAAATAATTTTTCTGAAAATGGGTCCATTTCAAAACCTCCTAAGTTTAATGCTAACAACTTCTCTTTGTGGAAAAGCCGCATGATGCTGTTCATGGAAGGAGTGGATACTAGATATCCAACCATTCTCAAAGAGGGACCCATCATCCCCAGAGTTTGGGCTCGCTATGAAACGCAGAGGCCCGGTAAAGAAACCATGGAAAAAGATAATTCTGATGATTCGTCTGATGAAGAAAAATCTGCTGCTACTGGTCGTTACATTCTTAAAAATCCTAAGAAATATACTGATGAGGAAACTTCTGTTGATAAATTATCTGATGAAATGGTCATGTTGGATGGGCACTCTAAATCCAAATCTCATCTCTCTTCTGGAAAATCTAAGTTTGGTAGAAAATCATCCTCTTCTCTCTCCAAACAATCTTGTTTGGACAAATCTAATGAGGAATGTTTTAACTGTGGTAAAAAGGGTCATTTTGCTTCTGAGTGTAAAAGTAAACATTTTGAAAGACCCAGAACTGCTTCCTCAGGCCGATTTTCCTCAAAATCGGAAAGATCCAAATTTGATTCCCAAAAGTTCAGCCAACACCTCTCTTCTGCAAATTCTGACCGGGCTGAAAGATACAAGGAAAAATACAACAGAGAAAAGGAAAGAAATGAAAGACTTGTCAAAAGAGGAAAGGGTCTGCCTGCTAAATATTATGATTTGGCAGATGAACCCACATCTGAAAGCGAATAACTCCTCAACTGCTCGTGTATCAGCTAAGTGTCTCCCCACCTCATCACAGGTACATCCATTTCTATCTCTCTCTGATGCTGAAAAGATTGAAGCCTTTAATTCCTTATCTATTGTCTTTAGATGATGCATCCTTCTCTTCCAACTCATGCAAAATATTTTCTATCTCTGAAAAAGGAAAGTATCTGGGTGCCAATTTTTTTTTAAAAAGAAATCCTTCACTTTTTCTAAAAACACCTATGTGTCTTCTTCTACCGATTTTATTCTCAGTTCTGTGTATCTCAAAATGTCCTTTTCAAAGGAAAAGTTTTTGGTCCTCCCAAAATTTGAAAAATGTATTTTAGGTGCTGCACCCCAAATCTTTGATTCCTCGTCAAATTCTTGAGGACATTTTTTTAAAAGCAAAAATAAAGAAAAATATCACAATTCTAAAAAGATCTTTCTTTATAGAAAATGTTATTTCTGTGGTGATACTTCTCATGTTGCCAAAGACTGTCCAATTCTTTTCCGTCTAACCCAAAAGGACCCACCTTCCAAATGGGTACCTGGAAATTAAATTCTTTGTGATTGCAGATTTTGAGCTGGGCAGATGGATCTATGTGAACAAGTGAGAAAGTTGACAAAACCTTAGAATTCTTTACTCTCATGACATCATAAGCATGATGATGTCATTCTCATGACATCACTATCTCCAATCTCTTAAAATTCCATTTCTTTTCTAAACCTCACCACCGAACCAAAAATTCATCATCTTCCACCAAATATTCTTTTTCACCACCTTTTTTCTCTCATCCATTAATCAACTCCAAGACAATAACAATCCATCTTTTTGTGATGACACGTATGCATCCTTAAACATTGCATGCATTTCTCTTCTTTTCTTGATCATCTTTATCACCTCCTTTTCTTTCACTTTCAAGAAACCACTCATCTCCATCTTCAGAACCCCATTCCACCGAACCTGCATGCTCTTCCTCCGAAAGTGCAACTTGTAGCAATTAATTCCCAAGCATACCATCCCATTCTTCTAACCTTCCACCGAAATCTAAATTCGGTGGGACCCCTCTAATTCGGTGGAACCTTTCAAATTCGGTGGAACCCTTCACGTATCCACCACCGATTCTTCTAACCTTCCACCGAAATCTAAATTCGGTGGAACCCTTCAAATTCGGTGGAACCCTTCACAGACACACCACCGATTCCACCGATTCCAAACCTTTCCATCTTGCCATGCACCAAACCTTCCCACCGATTCCAAACCTTTCCACCGATTCCATCTTTTCAAATTTTTTTACCGAAGACAATCACCCACCGAGTCTACACCGACCCACACCTATTCTACACCGAATCTCCACCGATCCACCACCGAATCTCCACCGATCCACCACCTCAAATCCCACCGATCTCTCCTTCTCAATATAAATCTTTTTGACTCATGCTACCTACAGAAATTTCAGAGTCTTTCAAATGAATGTCAAAAGTGCCTTCCTCAATGAGGAACCTGCAGAGGAAGTCTATGTGAAACAACCTCCTGGCTTTGAAGACCCAACTCATCCAGACTATGTGTACCGACTAGACAAAGCTCTCTATGGTCTCAAGCAAGCTCTACGTGCTTGGTATGACACTCTTGCCAATTTTCTCTTAAAGAATGGATATTCCAGAGGAAGCTGCCAACTTCTTGGTGGCAAATTGGTAAGTTGGTCCAGCAAGAAACAAAACTCTATGTCAACCTCTACTGCTGAGGCTGAATATGTAGTTGTGCTGAGATCCTGTGGATGAGAAATCAACTAAGGGACTCTGCTCAAATCTATTCCAAAGTCCCAATTCTGTGTGATAACTCAAGTGCAATAGCTATTGCAAATAATCCAGTTCTTCATTCCAGATCAAAGCACATAGATATCAGATATCATTATCAGATATCATTTCATCAGGGACCACATCTCCAAAGGTAACATTGAGCTTCACTTCATTCCTATAGATCTTCAGCTTGCCAACTTGTTCACCAAACCTCTAGATGAAACCAGGTTTAATTTCCTCATAAATGAACTTGGCATGTGTAATCTTCAATAACTATGTGTCCTAAGTTTCCACCGAATTCTCATCGGTGGACACTATTCTTCTCTCACAAATCTCCTCTCCTATCTAGAAACATAGGAAAGAACCCCTCCAAATGATGTCATCCCATGCATGGTAGACACCTTTTTCTTTTAATGATGTCATCACCATGATCTCATCTCACCAAAGTTGTAGACCTCTACCATTTCCTCTACCGATTCTCTCCCCACCAATTTTATCTAGCTTCTCATATACTCTTCCTCTCACCTAACCCAACTTCCTATGTGTCATCTCCTCATCCCATCCCTTTTTTCATCTTTTTCACTCTTGGTTTGCAACCCATCTCTCCTTTCATAAAATCCACCCACTACAAACTCTTCTGCAGATGTCACCCGAAATCCTCAAACTCAATCTTTTTGGGTCATCAAAATTGGAAGATGAAATTCCAATCTTTTCTTCACTTTGAAGATTTTCCCCATAATGCCATAGAAGACTTTCTCCACACTCTGCTGAAGATGTCTTAGAAGTTTTCCGTCAACCTCTTCAAGAAATTACACCGAATTTTTGTCTAACTCTTGCAAATTTTCGGTGGGAATGATTTTTTTTCAAAAAAAAAAAAAAAAAAATTCTACCGATTTTCCACCGAAAATCCTACCGAAAATAGGCAATTTTCGGTGGATACTCCTTCATTTTCGGTGGAAAAGCAACAAAACAAAAAAAAAAAATCTCTCCAGATTTCCTACCGAAAATTACCAATTTTCGGCCGATTTTTCATTTTCTCTTGGTGCTTTTCCTGCGTCGGCCGCTGAGGGGGAGAATTCATCTGAGGGGGAGCAACATCAACCCTCAGCACTCATATCCAGCGACCAACTTGAAAAAATGAGGAAATCGACGGACCGGTTAAGGGGGAGCACATCAGTCCGGGCGGATCTAACTGAGGGGGAGTAACACAAAGACCGACTGATCTAACTGAGGGGGAGCAAATAAAAGACAAGTTGATGATGCTAAACAGGAAAAGATGCCAAGATGCAACAGATGGGCAGATGCATCCTGAGGCTGATTCACTCAAACTCAACCCTCCTCAAAGTTTGTCACTATAATGGGTTGTCTCCTATCAAAACCCACAGATTCTCTTGGCTGAAATCTTTTGGAGTAAGTGAATGACTTGAAGATTTGAAACATCTGAAGAAAAGCAAAAGTGCCTGAAAGATAAAGCTCTTCAACACATCAACAGGCTGCTGATCAAAATGAAGAATCCTCAAGCCAGACACAAGTTTCAACTCGCCCCTCCAAAGATGCAAGTAATATTCATTCTGTTCATATTGTTTATACTGTTTATACTTCTTTCCTTTTCCTTTCAATTATTTGTACATCTATACCTTTTTATTTTTTCTCATATGTAAATATCATATATACATACACACACAAAAAAAAAATGGACTGTGTGAAAAAGAACCCAAAAGAGTAAAGAAGGGTCAACATGCATTATTCACTGTCTTACTCATGTTTTTCTAAGTATGGATGTCATCATCAAATAGGGGGAGATTGTTGGGTCATCAAGATTTGAAGATGACCTCATGATCTCCTTTTATACTTTGAAAAACATTTTATACTTAGAGAAATTTTGGATGCATGGTTCTTTGTAATGGCTTGTACAAGATAGCAAATGTTTGGTGAAGTCAAAGATCAACCAAAAGTCAAGATTGAAGATTCTCTCATTGTGGAAGTGAAAGATCTTTTCTCAACACATACAAGTCATTGTCCACCGATGGTGTTCTCACACATCGGTGGACACATCTCCACCGAAATTACTCTCTGTTTCGGCCAAAGAATCCCACCGATGGAAGTCCAATTTCGGTGGGATCTCAAAGAAGTCTCAAAGATGTTTTTCCTCCAAAGATGATGTCACATATCTCAAAGATGTGTCACATATCACAAGGCTATCATCGGTGAGATCTCAAAGAAGTTTCAAAGATGCTTTCTCCAAAGATGTGTCACATATCCCAAGCTTCCTTCGGTGGTGCAATCTTTAGAAGACAAATTGAGAAGAGATTTTCTACATGGATAAAGTGACATTTTGTCTTATTATCCATTTCCATGCAAAGCTCTTTTCTCATGCATGGGCTCTTCTGACTGTACCTTGTGAAAGGTGACAAGGACTTCACAACTCTCCAGAAGTCAACATCCTCAGCAAGTGTGAAGATGACATGTGTCCCAAGCATTCAATGCTTACACACTCCTTGTCACTATAAAAGGAAGACATCTCCATGCAGAAACAATACACATCTTGAGAGACTTGAAGATTACTGTGTGCTCTTGATATTCTACGCAAACTAGAAGATTTCTCTAAGTGCAAGAATTTCCAGTTTGCTTGAAAAACTTTATAGCTTTGTTCTAAGTGTTCTTAGTTATTTTGTTAGTATACTTTGTGTAAGATTGTTAGAATAGTTTATCTGTTCTTTTCCGCAACAGTTTTAAGTTTTCTATGTGTAATTCTTGTTGAAAGTTTTTCAATAAAAAGAATTAAAATTGTGAAAATTTTGAGTATTGTATTCAACCCCCCCCCCCCCCCTTCTACAATACTTGGTTAGCCATCTGGGACTAACACCTATTCACCAACTTGACGTAAATAATGCTTTTTTACATGGAAACCTCAAGGAGACTGTGTACATGCATCAACCGCTTGGGTTTCGTGACCCGTTTTACCCAGATTACGTATGTTTACTTAAAAAGTCTCTTTATGGGCTCAAGCAAGCCCCCCGGGCATGGTACACCTGTTTTGCGGATTTTCTAGCCACTATGGGGTTCTCACCGAGCATCTCAGATCATTCTTTGTTCATTTACGCCCATGGTCGGGATATGGCCTATCTTCTCTTATACGTAGACGACATTGTTTTAACCACATCGTCTGAGACTTTACGTCAGCATATCATCTCACGCCTCAGTTCCGAGTTTGCCATGAAGGACCTAAGTCTGTTGAGTTACTTTCTGGGCATTGCGGTAACTAGGCATAAAGATTGGTTATTTCTGTCTCAGCATAAGTATGCGGCTGAAATTATTGAAAGGGCCGGCATGGCCTCGTGTAAACCATCCCTGACACCGGTGGATACCAAACCGAAGATTGGTGTTACGTAGAGTGCCCCATATGCGGATCCCTCTCAGTATCGTAGCCTAGCAGGAGCGCTTCAGTACCTTACTTTCACCAGGCCAGATATTTCTTATGCGGTACAGCAGGTATGCCTATACATGCATGCTCCACGCGATGATCACATGCTTGCCCTCAAACGCATTGTGCGCTACCTACAAGGCACCCTTCATTATGGTTTACATCTCTATCCGTCCACTTTCACCACCTTCCGCTCATACACAGATGCCGATTGGGGTGGCTACCCGGATACGCGGCGCTCCACATCCGGGTATTGTGTGTTTCTAGGTGATAATCTTGTCTCATGGTCAGCAAAGCGGCAACCCACGCTCTCACGGTCGAGTGCCGAGGCAGAATACCGAGGGGTCGCCAATGTGGTCTCAGAATCGTGTTGGATTCGGAACCTTCTTCTTGAGCTTCGGTGTCCTATTCAAAAGGCTACCTTGGTGTATTGTGATAACGTTAGTGCTATATATTTATCAGGCAATCCGGTCCAACATCAACGTACGAAACACATTGAGATGGATATTCACTTTGTCCGTGAACAGGTGGCTCGAGGTCAGGTTCGAGTCCTACACATTCCGTCACGGTATCAGATTGCCGATATTTTCACAAAGGGCCTACCGTTAGTACTGTTTGAAGATTTCCGGGGCAGTCTTAGCGTCCGGTTACCTCCCGCTTCGACTGCGGGGGTGTCTTAGAATATATTTGTGAAGATATTGTATATTATTAGGTGATTGATATTCTGTATAGTCATTTTGGTAGGTTTCCTTTGTGTTCAGTGTTTCCATATTATAGTGTAATTATAAATAGGATGTTCTGTGAATAATAAAGATCAATGGATTATTCTCTTTCAGAAAAGAGTTCAATATTTAATATTTTTTGATTTAATCATATTATTAAATAACTAGATACATACCCGTGTGCGATGCGGCACAGTTTTGTTTCATGTTCAGTTTTATTCTCCATCACACGATGCCAATTTTATGATTTTATGTGTTTTTAAATCGCATATCACGTATATAAAATTCAAGGTTAATATTGTTAATTGGTAAAAATATTGAAAAAGATTCGCGTGATAGTGGGATTTTCAAACCCATAACATTTGAACTTATTTTGAAGGCATTGATGACACGATTATAATGTTATAGTTTGTAAAAAACACATTTTTAATGTATTTTAGTTAATATACAATTATGTATGTTAATATAATAAGGATGAAAATGAAAATAAAGATATAAAAGTAATTTAAATAACTAATTATAAGTGTATAAAATGTAATTTAAAAATATAAAATGAAAAACCAAGGTTTAAAGCTCGGTTAGTCGCGAAAGGTTATAGTCAAATTCCTAGCATTGACTATAATGAAAATTTCTCACCGGTGGTAAAACATAATTCTATTTGTGCATTGCTTGGGATGGTCGCATCCAGTGATTTTGATCTTGAGCAATTGGACGTAACGACTTCTTTTTTGAATGGTGAACTTGAGGAAGAGATTTATATGCAACAACCGGAAGGTTTCGAGATTTCGGGTAAAGAAGGTCACATGTGAAATCTTATTAAATCTCTCTATGACCTCAAACAGTCTCCTAGAAAATGGTACAAGAGATTCGACGCATTTGTGACCGCACACGACTTATCAAATTCTTCGTTTATTTCAAGAAGTGTGAGGATGGGTAGATGTTATATTTGTTCTTGTATGTGGATGACATGCTCTTAGAAGTTAAAGATATGGGAGAAGTTCACAAAGTGAAAGACCAGTTAAATTCAGAATTTGATATCAAGGATTTGGGAGCTACAAAGAGAATTCTTAGTATGGAGATTATTCGTGACAGAAAGGCGAGGAAATTATACCTTAGTCAAAAATGGTATATCGAGAAAGTTCTTCACCGGTTCTACATGTTTGAAGCAAAGTCTATCAATACTCTATTTGCACCTCGATTCAAGTTATCATCCGCTTTAAGTCATTCGACTCAAGCCGATTGTAACACCCCGAGTTTTCCAAGTAAGTAACCAACCTTATTCGTATAATCAGGATTTCAGTAATTATGGGTTTCGTACGTGGGGTACGTCTTGCATGCATGTCATCATGATGTGAGACCAACCTCGAGAAAAAGGGAGAATCGGGGCCGAATTAGATTTTGGGCAGCAGCGGGACAGAGGTCCGCGACTATGCCCGACGACAATGCCCAGGGCATAGTCGCTGGGGCATTGTCGCATAGGAGGGACATCAGGGCCGAATCACACAGAAGGTGGTACGTAGGTCGCGACTATGCCCGGCGACAATGCCCAGGGCATAGTCGCGGTGTCATAGTCGCGGTCGGGGTGCTGAATCCGATTAAAACCCCTTTCAACCCCAAATCACTTCTTACAACAAAAGGGGAATTTTGAAAGTTTTAGCATTTTAGTCATGGGTTTGCGTTATGCAATTTGATTGTTGGAAGCGAAAGGTTTGGCACCATTTGGTTGAGTTGAGGCAATTGAGCCCATGGAGTTTTACGGAGTTTTGTTTTACGACGTGTTGTGTCGTGTGAGTGCAATTTTGTAAGATGCATACTTTAGTTATTGCGTGTGTTAATTTTGGATTATATTGGGCATTTTGTCTCGTTCGAGTTTTGTTGAGAAGTGCTATTTATACTGTAAGGCGACCAAACAGAATGTTTTTGGAAATTTGATGTCGCGTAAATTTCTCTTTCAAAGCTTTGTGTTAGCACGTTTTGTTACAATTTATTTAATTGTACGGATCGAATTATACGTAGCGTGAGTAATGCATGAAAGAACATACTGATTGTAGTTCTTAACAATTTTCTTTATGTGCTTCTGACTAGTTGATTATTTTATTGTCCTTTCTTGCAAACGCGTGGTATTGATCTAAGGGTGTGCATAATTCGGTAGTCCCTAACCCTCGAAAGCTTTGATAAAAGTATCGTGAATGAAAATATTTTATTAATTCATTGCATGAGTGAGGGTCGCTTGGTCAAAGATACATTTTAAGATTTTGGGGCTTATGCTCGGGTTACGATACGGTACATTTTGAAAACTCGAATGTGTGAGTCATCGAATTTCGGTCAACATTGGTTTGATGAGCATTTTGGAGAATTGTAAACCTTTTTGGGTTTTGGAGAAAATGGGTATTTTGAGTATCCCAACGAGTAAATTTGAAACATGGCCATTTCAACGTTTTATATTATGAGTGTGAAATTTTGGTGTAAATGCTCCGTGATGGATATTTTGGAAAACTATGTGTCCTAACCTAAAGTGCATGGGATTACTTAAATTTTTGAAACATTTATACGCACCGTTTGTACGAATCGAAATTGAAGTCGATTTAAACCCTTTTTGGTGTCAACCAATTACAAACACTTATTTTCTCCTAAGTTTCAGAGAAACACATTAATGTGTGGGTATGGTCAAAAATGTTTTACTCTTATGTCATTATATGACTAGATGAGAAAATTTGAATATTGATTTAAAGAATTTCATCTTCTGAAGTTTTGTTATGAACGATTTGATGCATGTAATTTCGTTTAAAGAAAACTACTAAGAAAGTGTTACAAATTCGCATTCATACCCCAATTTGAAATTTCCTCTAGATGTTTTAGTCGACATCTTTGAATGATGAATACGTATTGATTTTGTCTTTAAACTTAGAACTGACACAAATCGTTTTATGGTTTAACCAAAGTACATTTATAGGATTGTTCCACCGTTTTAGGGAAATAAACTGACGTGTGCGCACTTTGTTGGTAAATCTTGTTTCATGCTATTTCATGATTTAAAAAGGGAATTTTGGGAATCGGATGACATTCAAACTCCTTTTGAGGCACGAATAGACCTTTTGGTTGCGCATTATGAAAGTGGGAAATTACCTTGTGTACATGACATAGATCAATCCATGCTAGGGCCGTATCGGTTTCTTTCAGAGAAGTTATTTGTTGTGCTTTTGCGTTTTACTAACGATACAAATTTCGATGAAATGGTTTCCAAGATGATTTTCATATGTGGGACGAGTGTGTCTGTTTTTACGCAACTACCTCTTTGTGTTAAAAATTTATATAAAAAGTTTTCGATTGGCATATTTGTTAAATAATACACTTGAGAGCCTTGAACTCATTAGGACCCTGGCAATGTCAAGTAACCCCGGTTAAAAGTAAGTGTGAGTAGAACTTCGTCAGTGGAAGGCTGAGTATTTTAATGCGTGTTGGTACCGTAGGCCAAGTAGCGCTGTTTGTAGAATCGACATATTTTGTAACTGAAGGGTTAGATTCGCGGTATCTTATTTTGAGGTTGGTTGTAACCATCTTGTTGGCAATTTTGTTTTGGGTCGTGGTCAATTTTCGCATAATGGATGTGTAGGACCCTGTAGACACCATATTGACAACCTTGGTTTTGTAAGAATGGTCGACGAGTGAAACTCGGGTGTTGAGTCTGTTGTGATTCAAAGTTTGGGTGGTATAACTAGGTGTCAACTTTTGGGCTTGAGGCCAAACACCGTTAGTGTAATCGGTGAATTGTAGTCCGAATTTAATATAATGATGGTAATGGTTGTAGTGATCTTAAGATGTTCAATTGTGATAAGTGAATTTGGTGGGATAACCTTACTTGCGTGGTAAAATAATCTGTCGGTTGGATAATCGGTAATTGGAAGTATCCTTAGAGTTGTGTAATTGATGGGTCAGTGATGACTGTCGGTGTTAGAGTTTAATGGAAATCGTTAAGAGTAAATGCTAGTTGTAACGTCCCAAAAATTACAAGGAATTTAAAATTTTAAAAACATGCATTTCATTATAAAACAATCACAATTTAATAATTCGTAACTCAAATGAAGTTAACGTCGTTAACTCGAACAGTCAATAAAGTTTATGCAGCGGAAATTTCATAAAATAAAATCCAAAGGTTTGAAAGTGAAACTTAAACAATTCTTGACACTCCGCGCCTAGTGTGTGTACCGTCAAGCCCGACTGCCGCTCGCACCTGAAATCACAACATATTGGGAAAAGGGTAAGCTAAACGCTTAGTGAATCCTATCACACACGCAGGTAGCAACCCCACGTATATCGCCCCTACTCGCCAGTAGGCAACATCACCATCACCACGGATATAAATCCACATAATAATTAACGTATAAATGCGAACCTCGGTCCCACCGAGCACACCAAAAATATATCGATACAAGCTCAGTCCCACCGAGCCCTCGGTCCCACCGAGTAAAGACATTGATACAAGCTCAGTCCCACCGAGTAATTACAATTGTACTAGCTCAGTCCCACCGAGCCCTCGGTCCCACCGAGTTCCTACGCCACCCGCGTATACAAACTTCGGCCCCACCGAGTTCCTACGCCACCCGCGTATACAAACTTCGGCCCCACCGAGTTCCTACGCCACCCGCGTATACAAACTTCGGCCCCACCGAGTTCCTACGCCACCCGCGTATACATGACAATATACCCGGTCCCACCGAGTTCCTCCAGTCCCACTGAGGTGTACACAAGCATACATAATTCACATACACATTCAACAGATCACAACTAGATATCACATCCCAACTAATTCACGTAAACACGTAATAACACATAATAACACGTAACACAAAATAACGATATGCATGAAATTCCTAACTACGCGGTCAGAGAACTCACCTCAAAACAACGCGACGCGCTCCCGAGCCGCAACACCAGCACGTCAACCTTCCTCACTTTTCCCACCTAAATACGCAGTAAGAACGTCAACGGAAGGCCCAACTCACGACACTTTTACTAGTTTAACAAAACTAAAATTCCAGCTTTTATACTAAAAACGCAGGTCTGTTCGGGACCCATTTTACCCCTGCTAAACTGATCAAACCAAAAATCTAATTCCACATTCAGGAAGTTCAATGCCTTACGGTTCCAGGGACGTATCGCACGCGTCCTAACGATATTCCTAGCACTCTATATGAATTTTACAAAAACACCTCTCAGAGCAGCTAAAACAGGACCTGTCCGTATAAAATGGAAATTTGACACTAGCTATGGCCCGAACTGGTTTTTCCACAAAACATATAAAAGTTACTAGACTCAGAATGGGAACTTTTGGCACCAGTTCCATCCCAATCCGACATTCCTAACAGAAGATATAGCTTTTACAAAACAGGGCAGAAACTGCACGATTTACATAAAATGATAACTTTTGAACTTGAACCCAATAAGTTATCTTAATCCAAACAGACCCACGAAGAAACATGACTTACTGAATTAGGGTTAACATGGGCTGAACAAAACCATGCACCACCCACTGCCGCCTCCGGCGGTGGTGGTGGCTGGCGGTATTCTCGCGACGAACAAAACGAAAAGACACGGAAAGGAAAACGAACGATTACCTCGCTGCAACTCCTCCTTCTTCTCGATTCCGGTAGCAAGCAGCGGCGTTCCTCTCCTTCCCGGCGTCTCTCACTCTCCGGCGAACACTCTCCCTCTCTCTCCTCTCGCCGGCGACCACACTCCCTTTCCCTCTCAATTTCCCTCTCTCTCTCTCCGGTTTCCCTCTCTCTCGGCCGAACACCACCAAAAGGGGGAGGGGGGAATGACTAAAGGGTTCTTGGGGAGTTACTAGCATGAAACCGAAGGGGAAGAGGAAGGGAGGGTCTCTTGGCTGATCCCTTGCCAAACTTTGGTGAAATGCCCCAATTAGCCCCTCAACTTTCCTTTCCTTGCAAAAACACAAAAAGGTTGACTCATTTAACTTTTTGGTCCGGTTCGACTAACCCCGCTAATGGAAACCACATTAAATCCAACTTAAAAGAAAAGAATTAATACAAGAAATTACATACCGGGGTACGGGCTTTACAACTCTCCCCCACTTGGATTAGACTTCGTCCTCGAAGTCTAGACCGGCGAATAACTCGGAATAGTTCTCGAATACTTTTCTTACTAACAAAACTCCTTCAAGGACACCGAAATTATGATCGGAAGAACACTCCAACAACTGGATTCATTCCTAGTCAAACGACTTTGGTTGACTCCCATCCTTAGATGTTCCGCACATCCCGATTCAACTTTCAAGCTCTAACAATTCTAAAGGTGCTCACCAATATACCCTACCGGATACTCGAATCCGATCATTCCTACCATTACTGCCGATTAACTTCCACGAGTTCTAATAGACTCCCAAAATTTATTTCACACGGGTCATCAAACCAGTAAACTTATAATCATCCAAGAAGGTCATTCCACCATAACCATTCACCACAAGCAAACATCTCAGGATTACTACTACCATCAACATAATTTCCTTAAAATCGGCTACAATTCCCCAATTACACTAAGGCATTTGGCCTCAAGCCCAAAAGTCGACACCTAAGTATACTATTTACCTCAAAAATTCTACGCATTTATCCTCTTTATTACAAAGGGCATCATTCCCTAACCGATACTATTCGGCCTACAGTACCCACACGCGTGGGATACCCAACCTTCCACCATCGACGTATCTTTCACACTCGCTCTACGAAGCCTAGTTACACCCCAACGCCTACCTCTCAGGTACGTCTCAAGTCCCGGCACATCGGAGTTACCTCTCAGGTAAGTGCCCAAGACTGTATCCTCTTAGTGCCTACTGGAAAGTCAAGGTCATAACACATGAATACCGGAGTCCCACCCCGAGATACCCAACCGAGCAATTGACCCATGACTATCACGGACAAAATTCGGAATTTCCCCCGAAACTCTCTCGCGTTTGGCATTTTCCTCCAAAACTGCCACCTCCTGAGCACTACCTATCGACTCGAGAAGAGGTGCAACCACTGTTAACCGTTGACACAAGCCCCACGGTGGCTCACCATCCAGATGTCGACTAAGTGCGTCCGTAACAACATCCGCTTTACCGGGGTGGTAAAGTATCTCACCATCCTAATCCTTGACCATGTCAAGCCACCTCCTCTGACGCATGTTGAGGTTTTACCGGTCATCAAGTACTGGAGGCTTTTATGGTTAGTGTATACACTTGACGCCATACAAATAGTGCCTCCAAATCTTGAGAGCAAACACCACCAAATCTTACATACCCTCCGGCAAAGTCAACATCGGAGCCTCGCATAACGCCTGCGTAGCTCCTCAAAGCCCTCTGCTGCTCCTCACCCCAACTAAAAGCCGCAGATTTCTTCATCAATCGGGTCATCGGTAAAGCAATCTTGGAGAAATCCTGAATGGATCTCCGGAAGTACCCTGCTAACCCAAGAAAACTCCGTACATCAGTGAGAGTCTTTGGCACTTCCCACCGCATCACAGTCGTAATCTTGGCCGGATCCACCATAATACCATTCTGGTTCACGTCATGCCCTCGAAAGTGGACCTCTCGTAACCAGAACTCACACTTGGAGAGCTTAGCATACGGCTTCTCCCGCCTCAAACTTCTAAAACTTCTCGCAAATGCATCTCATGCTCTTCCTTCGACTTCGATTACACAAGAATATCGTCGATGAACACGATCACCGATCGATCCCACATAGGGCTACATACCCGGTTCATGAGGTCCATTAACGCTGCGGGTGCATTGGTGAGTCCGAGAGGCATCACCACCAACTTGTAAATGGCCATAACGTGAACGAAAGGCCGTCTACTCCGTATCCTCTCTCCTCACCCGCATCCGATGATACCCCGATCTCAAATCAACCTTAGAGAACCACGAGGTTCCCTGAAGCTGATCGAACAAGTCATCGATCCTTGGCGGAGGATAACGATTCTTCACCGTAAGCTTATTCAACTCACGGTAGTCTATACACATTCGTTGGGACCCGTCTTTCTTTTTCACAAACAGAATCGGGGCTCCCTACGGTGGACAACTCGGCTTGATGAACTCCTTTTCGATAAGTTCCTGCAACGAGTGTACAACTCCTTCATTTCCGGTGGAGACAGGCGATAAGGTGCCTTGGCCACCGGAGCAGCATCCGGAATCAAATCAATGCGGAACTCTACCTGTCGCTCGGGAGGTATCCCCGGTAACTCCTCAGGAAAATACGTCAGCAAACTCCCGTACAACTGGCACATCCTCCGCAGACTTCTTCTCTCCGTCGACGCGCGTGTCGATCACATACGCCAAAAATCCCTGACCACTGTGCTGCAAGTACCTCCGAGCCCTCGCAGCCGAACATATCGCTGAGGTCCGCCTGGGCAAGCCGCCCTGAACTAGCATTTCTCCCCCGCTTGGGGTTCGAACTCGTACTTGTTTGCGACGACAAACAATCTCCGCATCATACGCATCCATCCAATCCATGCCCACAGTCACGCACAACTCCCGCATAGCGATCGGAATCAAATCAATCGGGAACCTCACACCAGAGATCTCCAAAGTGCACCCCCGGTACAAGTCAGTAACCGTCAAGGTCCTGTCTTCAGCAACTGCAACCACAAGTGGACAACCAAACCGTCCTTCAACTCGGCCCCAAATACTCACTGACTATGTAAGACACGGAAGGATGAGTAGCCCCGCTATCAATCGTCACCACATCAAGCACCGAGTTAACCAAGAACGTACCTGTCACCACTTTATACGTAGCTTGTGCCTCCTCCACTCCCAGTTGACGAACTCTACCTCAGGCCGCCTCCATCCCAACAGCAAGTGAAGCATACTGCGCGGTACTCACGAACTCCCTGATCTTGGTACGTAACATATCCTTGTACCGTGTCCTCTTCATGTCCTCAAAAGCAGCATGCTAAGGATAGAATAATGTCATTTCCGTAAACTTTCGGTTCACCTCCTTTATGGCCTCCGCAGTCTGACAGAGCTCCAAGAACTCTTTGGCACTCCTCTCCATCTCCACTAGAGGCACATGCTCTACACGAAACATACGACGAACTCCTCCCAGGTCAAGTAGTGCGCCCGTTAAGCGTCAAAGCAGTAGCACACCAGTCTTTCGCTCCGTCTCGTAAGAGATTCACCGCGAAGCGAACTTTCTAGTTCGCAGGACAACCACCGATAAAGAATGTGCACTACATAACCGATCCCGACCCTCTTGTTCGAGGCTGCCCACCCGCAGGGGGTGGAATCGTCGCGATGCGCTCCTCCATCGACACTATTACCTCATCACGAAATGGCGGTAATAATTTCGGGGATCGCCTCCTCAAAATATGCGTCACGTCGACCGCAAACATCTCACGAATCTGATCAGCAATAACTCCAGCATCAGCATCTGGATCAACATTGTTGTTCCTCCTTAACGAGCAACTAGCACACTTTAAAACCTGCTAACTACGCTCACGCTCAACTCTTCAGTTTCTCCGTGACTTTCCCCGACTCGAGCACGGATCCTGTGCTTCAGATAGTAGGAGCTCTGCTACTACCCTTCACACCTATCCCTACTCGTTTCGAGTCCTGTCCCGGGACATCCAAGTAGTTGCTTACCACAACCAAACACATATGCCCATTCCGGCATATGCAAACACTTTTCCTAGCTCCCTAGAAAAGTCGTAATACCCCACTACCCTTGCTAGAACGGAACCCCACTAGCCCTGACGAGTCGCCTCGTGAACGCACAGTCGTATACAGTGGAAACCAGATAGACATTCGAATATAAGATTCTATCCTACAACGGTTGGACTCAAACAAGAGCTGCGCAATAGAACTAAATCCAACATTCTAAGGCTATTCAGTTCCTACTGCATACAACCTATAGTGCATTCGCTTAACGACCTATCAAAGTTAGCATAAGTTCCTAATAGCAAGTAACAAGTATACAGTACCACAAAATCCACGTAAGCAATCTAGCATACATACTCCTATGTTCTTAGAAAGCAATCTAGCATACGTACTCATATGTAAACGCTATTCCCAGCTCACTAGGAATTTCATCTCATCCCACTACTCTTGCTACAACGGAATCCCTGTTAGCCATAACGAGTTGCCTCGCGAATACCCAGTCGCACGCAGCGTGAATCAAATAGACATTCGAATACAAGATTCTATCCTAGAACGGTTGGACTCAAACAAGAGCTGCGCAATAGAACTAAATCAAATATTCTAAGGCTATATGATTCTTACTGCATACAACCTATAGGGCCTTCACTTAACAACCTACTATAACTAACATTGATTCCTACTAGCAAGCCGTCATCGTACAGTACAGTGTAAACAACCTAGGCAATCTAGCATGCATACCCTATGCCTAGAAAGCAATAAATACACTAAGTGATGTACCTTCCCAATTGGCGTCGGCTGACTGTACACACTGCGCCCACGATCACCGTTTCCCAAACGGGCTTTCTCCGTTCATTTATTTTCAAAGATTTTAATAAGAGAGTTTAAAAAAACTTCATAGCCGCAACTTGAGACCAAACACACCGAGATGTGTTTGATTTACTCAAGCTGTGCTCTGATACCAAGTTGTAACGTCCCAAAAATTACAAGGAATTTAAAATTTTAAAAACATGCATTTCATTATAAAACAATCACAATTTAATAATTCGTAACTCAAATGAAGTTAACGTCGTTAACTCGAACAGTCAATAAAGTTTATGCAGCGGAAATTTCATAAAATAAAATCCAAAGGGTTGAAAGTGAAACTTAAACAATTCTTGACACTCCGCGCCTAGTGTGTGTACCGTCAAGCCCGACTGCCGCTCGCACCTGAAATCACAACATATTTGGGAAAAGGGTAAGCTAAACGCTTAGTGAATCCTATCACACACGCAGGTAGCAACCCCACGTATATCGCCCCTACTCGCTAGTAGGCAACATCACCATCACCACGGATATAAATCCACATAATAATTAACGTATAAATGCGAACCTCGGTCCCACCGAGCACACAAAAAATATATCGATACAAGATCAGTCCCACCGAGCCCTCGGTCCCACCGAGTAAAGATAATACAATTGTACTAGCTCAGTCCCACCGAGCCCTCGGTCCCACCGAGTTCCTACGCCACCCGCGTATACAAACTTCGGCCCCACCGAGTTCCTACGCCACCCGCGTATACATGACAATATACCCGGTCCCACCGAGTTCCTCCAGTCCCACTGAGGTGTACACAAGCATACATAATTCACATACACATTCAACAGATCACAACTAGATATCACATCCCAACTAATTCACGTAAACACGTAATAACACATAATAACACGTAATACAAAATAACGATATGCATGAAATTCCTAACTACGCGGTGAGAGAACTCACCTCAAAACAACGCGACGCGCTCCCGAGCCGCAACACCAGCACGTCAACCTTCCTCACTTTTCCCACCTAAATACGCACTAAGAACGTCAACGGAAGGTCCCAACTCACGACACTTTTACTAGTTTAACAAAACTAAAATTCCAGCTTTTATACTAAAAACGCAGGTCTGTTCGGGACCCATTTTACCCCTGCTAAACTGATCAAACCAAAAATCTAATTCCACATTCAGGAAGTTCAATGCCTTACGGTTCCAGGGACGTATCGCACGCGTCCTAACGATATTCCTAGCACTCTATATGAATTTTACAAAAACACCTCTCAGAGCAGCTAAAACAGGACCTGTCCGTATAAAATGGCAATTTGACACTAGCTATGGCCCGAACTGGTTTTTCCACAAAACATATAAAAGTTACTAGACTCAGAATGGGAACTTTTGGCACCAGTTCCATCCCAATCCGACATTCCTAACAGAAGATATAGCTTTTACAAAACAGGGCAGAAACTGCACGATTTACATAAAATGATAACTTTTGAACTTGAACCCAATAAGTTATCTTAATCCAAACAGACCCACGAAGAAACATGACTTACTGAATTAGGGTTAACATGGGCTGAACAAAACTCCCTTTCCCTCTCCCTCTCTCTCCTCTCGCCGGCGACCACACTCCCTTTCCCTCTCGATTTCCCTCTCTCTCTCTCTCTCTCTCCGGTTTCCCTCTCTCTCGGCCGAACACCACCAAAAGGGGGAGGGGGGATGACTAAAGGGTTCTTGGGAAGTTACTAGCATGAAACCGAAGGGGAAGAGGAAGGGGTGTCTCTTGGCTGATCCCATGCACAAGTTTGGCCCCCTTGCCACTTTTGGCCCCTCAACTAAACTCTTCTCACAAACCAACAAAATAGTTGACATATTTAACAATTAGGTCCAAATCGTCTAATCCTGTTAACGGAAACCACGTTAAATAATAGCTTAAAAAAAGATTAATAATACGAAAATACATACCGGGATACGGGCTTTACACTAGTTCAGTAGCGGGAACATTTGGGATTTAGAGGTTTTGATTGATCTCGGCAGTGATTAAACCTTGGACTGATTTGGAAAGGAAAGTTTAAGAACATGTGGATGTGGAGTGATTGGGGAGTTCGAATCTGTCGTTGGGAAAGTATGGAACATTTAAGGTTGGGAGACAACCGAAGCCATCTGGTTGGAAGTTACTCTAGTAGATAAGTATAGTGTACCTGAGAGGACATTGTCGGTAAGAGTTGCTTGAGGTTTGTCATAGCAGTCTACGTGGGAGAATTTAGATTCCAGTTGGAAGCTGATGGAACAGGGCCGGCGTTCAGTTGGTTAGCCCTTGGTTGTAAAGGATCTAGATTTCGAGGACGAAATCATTCTAAGGTTGGGAGGATCGTAACACCTCGAGTTTTCCAAGTAAGTAACCAACCTTATTCGTATAATCAGGATTTCAGTAATTATGGGTTTCGTACGTGGGGTACAACGTCTTGCATCCATTCCATCATGATGTGAGACCAACCTCGAGAAAAAGGGAGAATCGGGGCCGAATTGGATTTTGGGCAGCAGCGGGACAGAGGTCCGCGACTATGCCCGGCGACAATGCCCAAGGCATAGTCGCTGGAGCATTGTCGCATAGGAGGGACATCAGGGCCAAATCAAACAGAAGGTGGTACGTGGGTCGCGACTATGCCCGACGATAATGCCCAGGGCATAGTCGCAGTGTTATAGTCGCGGTCGGGGTGCTGAATCCGATTAAAACCCCTTTCAACCCCAAATCACTTCTCACTTCTCCCATTTCACCCCTTTCTCTTACAAACCGAAACCCTAAGCCTCCCAAGCCGTTTTCAAGCTTTTAAACCCCAAGATTTGATGTTTCAAGTGAGTTTCTTCATCTTTCACGGCTATGAGAAGCTAAAGCAAGAACCCTCTCCACTTCATCTTTTTCACCAAGTTTTCTAAGGTTTACTCAACCCTCACCTAAACCCTTCCCTTTGATGAAATGGAGATTGAGGTTCATATTGGTGACCTAGAAGTGTTTGGTTGGTGGATTCACTTGATGGTTGAGGTAATCTTCTCTTCTCTTCATTTTGGAAATTAGGGTTTCGATCTATTGGTGATTTTGGGTGTAATATGTTGGGGGAAATTATTCTAAGTGTTTGAGGATAAATATTCATGGTTGGAAATTGTGGATTTAGGTTTTTGGAAGATTTGGAGCTTAAGGATTCGTGTTTCTTCAAAGGAGCTTACGTTTGGGAAAAATCTAGATTTAGCCTAAATCTAGAAAGGTGAGTTCAAGTTGCTTTGTGAAAACTTTGTACATGCCAAAATGTTATTTTTCCAAGTACTTATGTGTTTTACATGAAAATTATCTATGACTGAATTATTTGGCGGGTTTTAACCCTTTGAAGTATTTATGGTTGTAAATATGGTAAAACACTTACATTTTGAGTTTTTGGGAAAATGTGATAGATAAATCAATCATGAAAATGAGTTATGGATTTATGTTATAAATGGAGTCTACTTGCTATGAAAATTCATTTGTATATATCTTGGAAATATGCGTTTAGTACATCATGGGATGATTTGAAAATGTGATGGTGTGAGTCCTTTGGAAAAGGGGGTTTCCCAACCCAATGTTTTATTTCGAGTTTTCATGGATTCAAAGTATTTATTGGCAAAGGTGTATGTTGCTACGTTTAATGTCATTTTATGACTTTTTATGAACTATCTTTTGAGTTAGTTGAGCTTGTGGCTCGATATTGGATTTTGTGAGGTCTTGAGGACAATTGTCCAGTTTTGATAGCTCAAAGTTGAGTTTTGATCATGATTTACGTTATTGGGGATTGCATGTTTTTAATGCACCTGTTTATTCATTTGGGGTCGTGTAATGTTTTACACCTTATTAGCTATGGATCCATACGCGTTTGAGTTTCCCAAAGTCTGGCGGGCAAGAGGTCGGGATTGATTGAGCTCAGTTTACGAGACGTTAGTTTCTCTTCTGTAGCACGAGATAGGCATCGGGTTCCATGATAAGTAAGGCGTGGACCTATATGGTCGGGTGTCGTCTCATGGGCAGTAAGGTGTAATCCCAAAGATGTTGTTGTGGATTTGGAGTGACCCAATGTATAGACCTGGAGTGGTTGAAGTTGGGGGCTCCCTATTCTCGCGGGCAATAGATCTGGAGTGATTAAGCTCAATTTAAGAGAGTAATCCACGGGTGTGTTTTATTGCTTAGTAGGTGACCCACTTTTGTGTTCCGTCACGTGCAATGTATACGGGTCTCCCCCGTCACCGAAAGGTGTTGTTTTGGGTATTTGTGTTTATCCATGTTTTCGGTGACGTATCATATTTATGAGAATTACTTTTCCATGTTATATGAGTTATGGGTTATGTTTCATCCATGTTTTGGATATGTTTGGAATAATGGCAATTTAATTATGAATTTAATAGATTTGAGTATCAAATGTTATTTCACCTTTCACGTTGATTTTGGACATGAGTCTATTTTGGAAATCGTGTTATATTAAATATTTCAGCACGGGAATTGTGTGAGTTGGAAAATGGGTGATTTGCATTTAAAGTAAACTCTTTTGAAATCATAACTAAAAACTACATTCCACTCGATTTATGAATTTATATAGTCATGATAAAATGCTTGAACTCACTAGGCGTTAGCCTAACCCTTTTTATTTGTCGGCATGTGCAATAGGCTCAGGTTGGGAGTTGCTTTAGCTACACTGTGAAGTGGCGAGTGCTAGTAGAGTGCACGAGAGGTGACTTGATTAGTTAAGTCTTCCGCATTTATTTGGAACTAGCAACTTGTGTTGTGTTAAGTAACGCCCGTCTTAAGTTATTAGTTGTGGAAATTATGATGTTTAAATTCCGAGGTATTTTCAGGAATGAATTGTAGAAATGATTTTATCCGCTTTTGGTTATTTTATTGAAATTAAAGTTAGTTGCTCGTTCCAAAATTGAGGGTTTTACAAGTTGGTATCAGAGCATAAGTTTGAGAGAATTAAGTGTTGATTTTGGATACCTAGACTCAAACTAGTGATCTTTTAAGTGAGGGAAAGTGAAATTGCACTATTAGGCACATTAAGATAGGATGTTTTGAGGTCGATGGAGTCGTTAGAAATGAGAATCGCGTCAAGAGTAGCAAGGATAATCATGTACGGTACGTTCATAATTGCACCTGGCCAGTGTCATGGTGAACCTGCTAGTTACATGTTGTTAGGGTCAGTTTATGTTGAATTAAAGTTCAAGGGGCTATTTGTATTTGTTTAAATTGAGCCTTGTTAGTGAACGGGCTGTGGGCTTGTTAACCACGGGCCCGTCATATATAATGCTTTGTTATCCTTAGAAAATAGGCTAGTTGTTCATTTGCTTTCTATTTCATATTGTAAAACTCTCTCAAGTTGAAAGCTAAATTGGATGACCAGTTGAAATCATAACCTGTGTTTATTACCTATTGATTTCATATTGTTCGTTGCACGGATCTGGAACTCTCAATTGGTATCAGAGCAGACGGACAGATCGATTTAAAGTATTCTTATTGGATTCTGGTAAGTTTTCGAAAAATAAGGCTGTGTTCTTGATTGAAATCTCGGTTTTGATTCGGATTAAATTGCTTCGTTTCGTTTATTGCATTCTGTTGGTATTACTCTTATTAGTAATTCTGCACGTTTTCGCATCTTAATTCGATCATCTGAGTGATTTTTAAGCAATTTAAAGTTCAAAAGTTTTGGGTGTGTTCTTGATAAAAATCGAATTTTTAACCATCAAAACTTGTTGTTTTTGCTTCAAAATCGATTTGGGTAGTGTTATTTTTGTGTTTGGTCATGTTCCTAATCTTTCAGGAACGATTTTGAGCAACCCTAGTCGATTCCCAATCGATTTGGAAACTCCAGCTGTACTTTCCGGACAACGGCATCACTTACCGGATAACAAGCCCCACTTTTCGGAAGTTCGCTTCGATCTTTCCGGACACATTCCAACTTTCCGGGTAAGTACTCTAATTTCAATCTTTCCGGGTATATTTGTTCCGGAAACCCAAAGTTTCCGGTAAAATAGTTTGTCCGGACAACTCAACGTTTCCGGTAACCTATATTATCCGGACAACTCGAAGTTTCCGGCTAAATTGATTCTTTTCGGACACTCTATCATCCGGAAAGCATATCATCTGGAATCTCATTCCATCTAGTAAGTATTTCATCCGGAAACTCCTACTATCCGGTAAGTTTTTGTATCCACTTATTGTATCCGGAAACTATTGTCTTCCGGTAACCTATTGTTATCCGGAAACTATAGTTTGTCCGGACTCTTCGGTGCTATCCGGACACTTCTGTGTTTTTGAATTGTTTTTACTCAATCTGATCCGGAAACTTCCAGATCAGACATCTTATCCGGATTCCTATCCGGTAAGCTCATTTATGTTAAATACTTACTTGTTCCTAGTTCAAATCAGTCGTAGAACCTGCGTTAGGATACCACTCGTAGTGCCTTGCGTTAGGTTATCACTTTGAATCGAACACATCGTCTGACGATCACTCCAGTGCAACTGAAGATGTCTCCTGCCGATGAAAAAAAGACAAACTCAAGCCAGGTATGTGAATCTAACCAACAAGATTTCTTGAATCAAATGCAATCATTTGTTGAACAGGCAGATTCCTTTAAGGCCACCTCTAACGAACAACTGATTGAAATCAGATCTCTAACTGAAAAGCTAGATGTTCAAAAGAGAATAACTGAGAAATATAAGTCTGACAATGCTAGCTTAAAAGACAAATGCAAAAATCTTTCAATAGCACCTAAGGGCCAAATTATCTGAACTTCAGTCTCAGTTTGATCAATGTATGAATGAGAAAGCAGAAATTGTTTATCAATGTTCTGCCCTTCAAATTCAGCACAAGGAATTTGTTTCTAAAATTCTTGATCTTGAAACCAAACTTCATAAAAGAGGTCAAACTGATCAGACTATCCATATGAATAAACCAAAGGAGTTCACGTATTTCAACAAGGACTGGGGAATCGGATACGATAACCCGCACTACCTGAAAAAGGGTATCGCCAAAAGACCTATATTGTATGATTTTAGTTGTCTTGGAATAGCCAAAGATTATCCGGAATATGCAATTAAATGGACTGGTCCTCTTGAACCTGAAAAGGAAGAGGAAACTGAGGAATACAAGCGCACACGCACATCCAAAATGCAACTTCCATTCTGTTATGGATCTTTAAATTATTCCTATCAGAAAAATAAAAAGTACCTCTCGAATGACTACTTCGACTGCTACAAGGTTGCAACGCCCAAGGATTCCTCCAAAAAGGATGAGGTCCAAGCAACCGAAACCAAGTCTGAGACGGATGAGTTCAAACTCTATGTTCCCCCTCTCATCTTGTAAGCAAATATAGTCAAGTTGGAGGAGTCACTCGAGAAAGAAAGGTCGAATTTTCAAAAGGAAAAGCAAGCGCTAATCCAGGAACTTGAGAATCTTAAATCGGTCAAAACCGAAACTGTGTCGGATGAAGGACAGGAAATCCTTCGGTGTGAAATCACTAAGCTCACGTCAAAACTGGCTGCCTTGGCAACATATGCGATGCAAGAGTATACGAGAAATGGTCAGCTCCAAGAGCAGATTGACCTGAAAATTCCTCAAGCTCATCTGATACGTCGACGTGCAAAGTTTTCATAGGCAAAATTTCTTCTACACAAGACGATAAAGATCCTCAAGACGAAAGTGTTTTACGGAATTTGAACTCTGGTTTTTTCTTAGCTTCCGCACCAAATTCCCCAAAGCACACAAGCACCAAGTGTTCCTCGCCTTCCTCGACCGATCCAAGTCCCGTAATTCTGGATGTCGATTTTTCTGAATATATGAACTCCGAAGGCAATTCTGATGAAGAGTTTGAGTCGTTCCATTTCGACAAACCTCTTCCGAGTCATACTGATTTTTTGTCTCCAGTAGTCAATCGAACGGTCAACTTTCTAAAGGGTGACTGTTCTAAAACAAAGGCCCCAGCTGTGATTAAAATTTCCAAATCTAAACCTGTTTCTCAAAACTAATCACAGCCGAGGCAAAAGACCGAATGATTGCCTATCAAAAATCATGTTCCTTCAAAAGTCACTGACCATTCTGTCCCTGTTGTTTCAGATAAAAATGGTCGCGCTAAACAAGAAAAACCAAAGTGGCTAGCTAAGGAACCTGTCGAAGATGCAGCATCAAAGTCTTTCAATACTGTTTTTTACCCTAGGATGAACAAAAACGATTGTGCTTGGAATCATAGGAATGATTTTGTTAAACGTGATGTTTCTTTTCCAATTAAACTTTATTCCGTTCAGCAATTGATTCACTTATCGCATGATTGTTTGTGTTGTTCTAAATGTGGTTGGAATGACTTTGATGATATAAATAATAATGATTGGTTTGGGTCATATCACATATATCATCATACACCCAAAAGCAAACCCCGTAAAAACAAAAAGAAACATCATTTACAACGGGGTTCCCAATCAGAGGTTAAACCACAACGAGATAGGAAACCCACTTCAAAATGGGTTACTCCTACTGAGGTCAAACCTACACCTAAGAGGCAACCTGTGTCAAAGAAAGTTCCTACGAAGGGTGTCAAACCTAACCCTCCGGGACCCATGCAATTATGGGTACCCAAAGTCCGCTAAACTTGTTTTGCAGGACGGTCATGTGTGGTACTTTGACACTGGATGCTCCACACACATGACCGGAAGGAGGGAGCTGCTCACGATCTACAAGGAACAATATTGCGAAAATGTGAGGTTTGTCTATACATGTGCTTTCACGAGCTGCTCATGTGTTTAGGGGGAGCATAATCAGCTATCAGGAAAGTTCATTCTACTGTTGAGGGGGAGTGTCACACACAATTTTTTTACAACTGCCAGAAAAGTTTTTGTGTGTGTCGACATTCCCGTGTGCATTTCACATCACACATTGTGCACATTCTGAGGGGGAGCAACATCATTATGTCCATCACTTGAGGGGGAGCGTCACACTGTTTTCTTAAAAGTCTAAAAGTTTTTTTCTTGTGTTGATGTCTCCCAAGTAAATCACATTCTCACTCCGAGGGGGAGCAAGTCAATCCCCATGTAAGTTTTGAGGGGAAGCAGGATAATATCCGTGCTGGGGTCGAGGGGGAGCAGAAAATCTTTTATTTTTTTTGAGGCTTTCCGGACTCTTACCCGGTAAGTAACCCACCAGATACCCCAGTTATGCATATACCTGAAGCCCTACCTGTGATAGCATATAGACGAGAGTTAGGGAATCCCATGGTCCAGCCAGCGCCGGAGGGACCTTCCCCGGGACATAGAACATGTGAGACGGAGGGAATTAAGGTCGAAAGCGAACCAAGAAAGATTAAGCCGTAAAGATAAAGAGGCTTCTGAACGACCCCACACCAGTGTCACCCGGGTAGCCACATCTGCTATCCCGTCTCATCCATTGGGATGGGGTATTGAATAAGCCGCCGTGGACCCAGCGGCGCAATTGCACAACCTCCTCAGCCACTCATCCGTCTCTCAAAAGACGGGTGTTTCAACTTCTCACGGGGATCAAGCACAACTTCTACCGGTCTCTCAATCGGAGAGTACTGGTATTGAAACAAGAGACCAGCCTCCCCCGTTCTCGACTTCTTTCAATGCACTATTGAGTCTAGAGCCACTTGTTATTGAACATTCTTCGGCTAGGACACAAGATGAGATCCAACAAATCGGTGCTCTTGGTGACCCGATCGGAACCTCCGTAGTATCTCCGCATTTACACGGAACGCAAGGATCGGAGGGAAATCCTACCACGGCTACCCCTATGCCAACCATGAACGTAGGTGGCTCTGCCTCTAAGGTAGACGACTCAACGGGTAATCTAAGTGATCCCGGAGTTACATTACCCGACTTAGTGTCAAAGGGATATCTGGACAGCACTCTTAAGGCTGTCCGCGAGGCAATGGAGCAGCGCCTCACCACCGAGCTCGACAAAATTAAGAGCTTAATCAAAGGTAAAGAGAAGATCGTCGAAGCTGAAACTGCCCCTACACCTCCACCGGCTCCTACTCAGCCTATCTATTCGGTGGACACCCTAAAGATGATGCTTCTAGCCCAACTGCTCCAACAATCAGAAACCGACAGCTCAACTGAAGCAGACCTGCTATCCGTTCTGAAATCCCAGGTCACTGATCCTTCATCATCGATCACCACTCGGATGGATAACCTTGACTCGACTCTTAAAGACGTTCAACAAGCGCTCACAACGTTGTTCGAAAGAGTCCGTTCATTCGAAGATACCTGCAAGAGTCAAGCAGGCGGTCTGAAGCGCAAGCACGATGATCAGGATGATCCTGATCACCATGAGGGGGAGAAAAGACAAAGACTAACCGAGACCGCCTCAATCCTCACTGAAACGACTACTGTGGTTCATCAAGAAACCCCAACTGCGGCAACAACCCCGGAGACCGAAGATGCATGGTATGAAAAAGCCGCCAGTGCCGCAAATCTCCATGTTAATTTGGTCTTTCCAACTGATGAAGTCGACAACGTAGACTACGACCAGTTTCTGCTCCAGAATTTGTATGGTACTCCCGTTCACTCAGCTCAAGCCGCCGAAACTTCAACAAGACCCAAAACTATAACTGCCGATATTCCGACATCTCCTCAACAACAACCGACAACTTCTGATCTTCCTCCTCCTCAACAGCAACAGATCCGATGGGAGAAGATCACGATATTTATTCCTCATCTGGAGGAATCCCTGAAAAGGTTATTTGTTCACAAGTTACGCAAGATCGAGCCTACCTTCTGCCTTGGTATTTACAGCTCCAACCCAGAATACCAACGCCGATACATAAGCGCAATAAAGCGGTGTCTACCAGTTAGCCAAGTCCGAACCAAGCATAAGATCACCGAAGTGCTTAACATCCAGTCATGCTGTATTATGAAAGTCGTTTATCCAGTTTTCATTGTCCGACGCGAAGACGGAAATAAATGGTGATTCTCTGAAGCCGACTTCCAGCACCTCCGACCGTTCAACTTCTATGATATTCTGAAGGACCTCCGTACCAGAACTATTCGACCGCTTCAAGTTACAAAAGCGCTCGAAGCTGTTCGTCGACTCCTTGTCCGTACCATTATGATGTCTTATCTCACGGACTTCCAAATGGCAATCGAGAACAGAGCTAAGAAGGTAAACCTGATAAAGCCGAATCTGAAAGCACCTGAGTTGAAGATGTGTCCCGAGAACGCACTGCTTCTGGAACCTGAATTTGGGATAGTCTACATCAACGAACAGAAAGAGAAAAGATTTATGCGCTTTAGTCATGTAGATAGATTCTGCGACGGCACACTCTTCAAAGTCCAAGATGCTCTTCGAAAGATCATATCTCACAAGTCCGAAACTCGAAGGCTTTCGTATGTTCCCAATCCGAATGAAACAACTGCTCGGAATGCCTTGGAAATGGTTGAAGAACGCATCGACTATCGTCGTGCCATCAGAATGTTCGAGGTACACTTTGCGCTCCGTAAAAGATATGTCAGTAACTGGTGCGAACTCGAACTTCAATTCAAAGGGGGAGATTGTTAGGGTCAGTTTATGTTGAATTAAAGTTCAAGGGGCTATTTGTATTTGTTTAAATTGAGCCTAGTTAGTGAACGCATCGTGGGCTTGTTAACCACGGGCCCATCATATATAATGCTTTGTTAGCCTTAGAAAATAGGCTAGTTGTTCATTTGCTTTCTATTTCGTATTGTAAAACTCTCTCAAGTTGAAAGCTAAATTGGATGACCAGTTGGAATCATAACCTGTGTTTATTACCTATTGATTTCATATTGTTCGTTGCACAGATCTGGAACTCTCACATGTGCATACTTGAACTACTTTAATGTGATGACCGTTGGGGTAGTGAAGAAGTTTCTAAGAGAAATAGTCGTCGGAAAAGATTGACGAATTTAGTAATAGTCACTTAGGGTGACAATAAGCATGATAATTGCTTTAAGTGGACCGTTTTGGTCGAAGTTGATGGTTGGATTAGAACCATAGATTTATTGAATCGACCTTAATTCGAGGGGGAATTGTAAGGTGAATCGATGTAATTCCCCACTTTGCCTTAAGAGGTTTGAGTATCCGGATGACGGTAGTGTGACCGGAGGGATTTGGAGGAGTATGGTTTGGGATGTTGAGTGCCGACAAGATTCATGCACAAAAGTTATTTTAGAAATAAAATTGCATCAATTATTTCTTGTGTTTCAAATCCTTATATGAATTGTGTTACAAAATCTCGAAAAACGTTTAGCACACACAAGATTTAAATCATGGTTTTGAATATGCATGAAATTGTTTTACTGCGAGGAGTTGCAAACTCTGTCGGGACTTGCTTTATTTTGCTATTGTTCAACGTTACTTTTGGATATAGTGATATCCCTATTTTGATGTGGTTTGAGATGTTGGACAAGTAACTACGACTTATGGATTTAACATTGGATCTCCTCCGCATATGTTAAAGTTTGGACGGAAAGTTATCTTCCATTGTGTCTATGTCGAATTTTATTGGAATTTTTTTTAATACAAGTTTTGTCGAAAAGTATTGTTTAGATTGTATTACAACAAAAGGGGAATTTTGGAAGATTTAGCATTTTAGTCATGGTTTTGCGTTATGCAATTTGATTGTTGGAAGCGAAAGGTTTGGCACCATTTGGTTTAGTTGAGGCAATTGAGCCCATGGAGTTTTACGGAGTTTTGTTTTACGACGTGTTGTGTCGTGTGAGTGCAATTTTGTAAGATGCATACTTTAGTTATTGCGTGTGTTAATTTTGGATTATATTGGGCATTTTGTCTCGTTCGAGTTTTGTTGAGAAGTGCTATTTATACTGTAAGGCGACCAAACGGAATGTTTTTGGAAATTTGATGTCGCGTAAATTTCTCTTTCAAAGCTTTGTGTTAGCACGTTTTGTTACAATTTATTTAATTGTACGGATCGAATTATACGCGACGTGAGTAATGCATGAAAGAACATACTGATTGTAGTTCTTAACAATTTGCTTTATGTGCTTCTGACTAGTTTATTATTTTATTGTCCTTTCTTGCAAACGCATGGTATTGATCTAAGGGTGTGCATAATTCGGTAGTCCCTAACCCTCGAAAGCTTTGATAAAAGTATCGTGAATGAAAATATTTTATTAATTCATTGCATGAGTGAGGGTCGCTTGGTCAAAGATACATTTTAAGATTTTGGGGCTTATGCTCGGGTTACGATACGGTACATTTTGAAAACTCGAATGTGTGAGTCATCGAATTTCGTTCAACATTGGTTTGATGAGCATTTTGGAGAATTGTAAACCTTTTTGGGTTTTGGAGAAAATGGGTATTTTGAGTATCCCAACGAGTAAATTTGAAACATGGCCATTTCAACGTTTTATATTATGAGTGTGAAATTTTGGTGTAAATGCTCCGTGATGGAGATTTTGGAAAACTATGTGTCCTAACCTAAAGTGCGTGGGATTACTTAAATTTTTGAAACATTTATACGCACCGTTTGTACGAATCGAAATTGAAGTCGATTTAAACCCTTTTTGGTGTCAACCAATTACAAACACTATTTTCTCCTAAGTTTCAGAGAAACACATTAATGTGTGGGTATGGTCAAAAATGTTTTACTCTTATGTCATTATATGACTAGATGAGAAAATTTGAATATTGATTTAAAGAAATTTCATCTTCTGAAGTTTTGTTATGAACGATTTGATGCATGTAGCTTCGTTTAAAGAAAACTACCAAGAAAGTGTTACAAATTCGCATTCATACCCCAATTTGAAATTTCCTCTTGACGTTTTAGTCGACATCTTTGAATGATGAATACGTATTGATTTTGTCTTTAAACTTAGAACTGACACAAATCGTTTTATGGTTTAACCAAAGTACATTTATAGGATTGTTCCACCGTTTTGGGGAAATAAACTGACGTGTGCGCACTTTGTTGGTAAATCTTGTTTCATGCTATTTCATGATTTAAAAAGGGAATTTTGGGAATCGGATGACATTCAAACTCCTTTTGAGGCACGAATAGACCTTTTGGTTGCGCATTATGAAAGTGGGAAATTACCTTGTGTACATGACATAGATCAATCCATGCTAGGGCCGTATCGGTTTCTTTCAGAGAAGTTATTTGTTGTGCTTTTGCGTTTTGCTAACGATACAAATTTCGATGAAATGGTTTCCAAGATGATTTTCATATGTGGGACAACTGTGTCTATTTTTACGCAACTACCTAACTGATAGTAGTAGTTTTTATGCGTGCGGTTAACTTGATACGAAAATCTTTGTATTAAAAATTTATATAAAAAGTTTTCGATTGGCATATTTGTTAAATAATACACTTGAGAGCCTTGAAGTCATTAGGACCCTGGCAATGTCAAGTAACCCAGGTTAAAAGTAAGTGTGAGTAGAACTTCGTCAGTGGAAGGCTGAGTATTTTAATGCGTGTTGGTACCGTAGGCCAAGTAGCGCTGTTTGTAGAATCGACATATTTTGTAACTGAAGGGTTAGATTCGCGGTATCTTATTTTGAGGTTGGTTGTAACCATCTTGTTGGCAATTTTGTTTTGGGTCATGGTCAGTTTTTGCATAATGGATGTGTAGGACCCTGTAGACACCATATTGACAACCTTGGTTTTGTAAGAATGCTCGACGAGTGAAACTCGTGTGTTGAGTCTGTTGTGATTCAAAGTTTGGGTGGTATAACTAGGTGTCAACTTTTGGGCTTGAGGCCAAACACTGTTAGTGTAATCGGTGAATTGTAGTCCGATTTTAATAGAATGATGGTGATGGTTGTAGTGATCTTAAGATGTTCAATTGTGATAAGTGAATTTGGTGGGATAACCTTACTTGCGTGGTAAAAGAATATGTCGGTTGGATAATCGATAATTGGAAGTATCCTTAGAGTTGTGTAATTGATGGGTCAGTGATGACTGTCGGTGTTAGAGTTTAATGGAAATCGTTAAGAGTAAATGCTAGTTCAGTAGCGGGAACATTTGGGATTTAGAGGTTTTGATTGATCTCGGCAGTGATAAAACCTTGGACTGATTTAGAAAGGAAAATTTAAGAACATGTGGATGTGGAGTGATTGGGGAGTTCGAATCTGTCGTTGGGAAAGTATGGAACATTTAAGGTTGGGAGACAACCGAAGCCATCTGGTTGGAAGTTACTCTAGTAGATAAGTACAGTGTACCTGAGAGGACATTGTCGGAAAGAGTTGCTTGAGGTTTGTCATAGCAGTCTGCGTGGGAGAATTTAGATTCCAGTTGGAAGCTAATGGAACAGGGCCGACGTTGAGTTGGTTAGTTCTTGGTTGTAAAGGATCTAGATTTCGAGGACGAAATCATTCTAAGGTTGGGAGGATTGTAACACCCCGAGTTTTCCAAGTAAGTAACCAACCTTATTCGTATAATCAGGATTTCAGTAATTATGGGTTTCGTACGTGGGGTACAACGTCTTGCATGCATGTCATCATGATGTGAGACCAACCTCGAGAAAAAGGGAGAATCGGGGCCGAATTGGATTTTGGGCAGCAGCGGGACAGAGGTCCGCGACTATGCCCGGCGACAATGCCCAGGGCATAGTCGCTGGGGCATTGTCGCATAGGAGGGACATCAGGGCCGAATCAAACAGAAGGTGGTACGTGGGTCGCGACTATGCCCGACGACAATGCCTAGGGCATAGTCGCGGTGTCATAGTCGCGGTCGGGGTGTTGAATCCGATTAAAACCCCTTTCAACCCCAAATCACTTCTCACTTCTCCCATTTCACCCCTTTCTCTTCCAAACCGAAACCCTAAGCCTCCAAAGCCGATTTCAAGCTTTTGAACCCCAAGATTTGATGTTTCAAGTGAGTTTCTTCATCTTTCACGGCTATGAGAAGCTAAAGCAAGAACCCTCTCCACTTCATCTTTTTCACCAAGTTTTCTAAGGTTTACTCAACCCTCACCTAAACCCTTCCCTTTGATGAAATGGAGATTGAGGTTCATATTGGTGACCTAGAAGTGTTTGGTTGGTGGATTCACTTGATGGTTGAGGTAATCTTCTCTTCTATTCATTTTGGAAATTAGGGTTTCGATCTATTGGTGATTTTGGGTGTAATATGTTGGGGGAAATGATTCTAAGTGTTTGAGGATAAATATTCATGGTTGGAAATTGTGGATTTAGGTTTTTGGAAGATTTGGAGCTTAAGGATTCGTGTTTCTTCAAAGGAGCTTACGTTTGGGAAAAATCTAGATTTATCCTAAATCTAGCAAGGTGAGTTCAAGTTGTTTTGTGAAAACTTTGTACATGCCAAAATGTTATTTTTCCAAGTACTTATGTGTTTTACATGAAAATTATCTATGGTTGAATTATTTGGCGGGTTTTAACCCTTTGAAGTATTTATGGTTGTAAATATGGTAAAACACTTACATTTGGAGTTTTTGGGAAAATGTGATACATAAATCATACATGAAAATGAGTTATGGATTTATGTTATAAATAGAGTCTACTTGCTATGAAAATTCATTTGTGTATATCTTGGAAATATGCGTTTAGTACATCATGGGATGATTTGAAAATGTGATGGTGTGAGTCCTTTGGAAAAGAGGGTTTCCCAACCCAAGGTTTTATTTCGAGTTTTCATGGATTCAAAGTATTTATTGGCAAAGGTGTATGTTGCTACGTTTAATGTCATTTTATGACTTTTTATGAACTATCTTTTGAGTCAGTTAAGCTTGTGGCTCGGTATTGGATTTTGTGAGGTCTTGAGGACAATTGTCCAGTTTTGATAGCTCAAAGTTGAGTTTTGATCATGATTTACGTTATTGGGAATTGCATGTTTTTAATGCACTTGTTTATTCATTTGGGGTCGTGTAATGTTTTAGACCTTGTTAGCTATGGATCCATAGGCGTTTGAGTTTCCCAAAGTGTCGCGGGCAAGAGGTCGGGATTGATTGAGCTCAGTTTACGAGATGTTAGTTTCTCTTCTGTAGCACGGGATAGGCATCGGGTTCCATGATAAGTAAGGCGTGGACCTATATGGTCGGGCGTCGTCTCATGGGCAGTAAGGTGTAATCCCAAAGGTGCTATTGTGGATTTGCAGTGACCCAATGTATAGATCTGGAGTGGTTGAAGTTGGGGGCTCCCTAGTCTCGCGGGCAATAGATCTGGAGTGATTGAGCTCAGTTTACGAGAGTAATCCACGAGTGTGTTTTATTGCATAGTAGGTGACCCACTTTGTGTTCCGTCACGTGCAATGTATACGGGTCTCCCCCGTCACCGAAAGGTGTTGTTTTGGGTATTTATGTTTATCCATGTTTTCGGTGACGTATCATATTTATGAGAATTACATTTCCATGTTATATGAGTTATGGGTTATGTTTCATCCATGTTTTGGAGATGTTTGGAATAATGGGAATTTAATTATGAATTTAATCGATTTGAGTATCAAATGTTATTTCACCTTTCACGTTGATTTTGGACATGAGTCTATTTTGGAAATCGTGTTATATTAAAGATTTCAGCACGGGAATTGTGTGAGTTGGAAAATGGGTGATTTGCATTTAAAGTAAACTCTTTTGAAATCATGACTAAAAACTACATTCCACTCGATTTATGAATTTATATAGTCATGATAAAATGCTTGAACTCACTAGGCGTTAGCCTAACCCTTTTTATTTGTCGGCATGTGCAACAGGCTCAGGTTGGGAGTAGCTTTAGCTACACTGTGAAGTGGCGAGTGCTAGTAGAGTGCACGAGAGGTGACTTGATTAGTTAAGTCTTCCGCATTTATTGGGTACTAGCAACTTATGTTGTGTTAAGTAACGCCCGTCTTAAGTTATTAGTTGTGGAAATTATGATGTTTAAATTCCGAGGTATTTTCAGGAATGAATTGTAGAAATGATTTTATCCGCTTTTGGTTATTTTATTGAAATTAAAGTTAGTTGCTCGTTCCAAAATTGAGGGTGTTACACCGATGTTGCTTATATGGAAAGAGTGTCATATTCTAGTGCGGTGGGATCTTTGATGTATGCAATGATTTGTACCCGTGCTGACCTTGCCTATGCAATTTGGTGAGCAGATATATGGCCAACCCGGGTAAAGAGCATTAGAGAGCGGTCCAATGAATCTTTCGTTACTTGAGGGGCACGATATATATGTGTTTGAATTTTGGGAAGAATTCTTCGGGGATGCTTGGCTATGCAGATTCCGGTCATGTCAAGGATCTTGATAATAAAAGATCAATCAACGAATATGTATTTACTCTTGATGGACGTGCCATTAGTGGAAGGCACATTTACATCCTACTATCGCTTTGTCTACAACAGAAGCGGTAATGAAGCTGTGAAAGAAGTTGTCTGACTCAAGGGATTTTTTGGTGAGTTGAGTGATCATCTGAAGGTCGAAGAGGTTTTACGTGATAATTGAGGTATGGTTCTCTTGACCAAAGATTGGATGTTTCACGATATGACGAAGCATATTGATATGTGTTCACTATGTTTGTAGGGTGAAGTCAAAGGTGGAGATTTGAGAGAATTTGTTTGCCTTCCATCTCTGTCCAGGCGAGTGCAACACTGGTTTAGTCGCCTCAGGGTCACCACATGCACTGTTTTGGTCGAACCACAACATCTCCTACGTCTTACATGGGGTTTACCCGCATGCAAGTCACCCACATGTACTTCCTGTGATGTACATACGGGGTTTTGGGCTCCAGCTCATTCCCACCTCCTTTTAAATTAGAATAAGACAAAAGTTGAGAAATCAAATTTTGTAGCTTTTATCTTTTGCTCTCTCTCTCTCTCTCTAAAACTCGGTCTCTAGGTTTCTCTCAAACTTCAAGAACCCTTATTGTTTTCTCCATTGTAAAAGGCCTGGAATCTCTCAAGTGTATGATCATCAAAATGATAGCGGATTAGTTCTCGGCGTCCTTCGCCCATCTCTCCTAAACTTCCCCCGGGTTTCGACCTGAGCTGTATGAGGCAGAAACTCGTCCCACATATGGTTCGGAGGTCGAGCCCCACCCCAGCCCGTGGTTTTTCCCTTTCGGATTTCCACGTACATCGGTGTCTCTCTTACTTATGCTTTATTTTGCATTTGTTGGGTTTTATAATTGTTTACATTTCTTAGTGATTGATTATCTTACATTGTTAATCGTATTTCCGCTTTGAATCTCGATATAGAACCTAGTTCATTTGTTCTTGGGTAATATTGTGTTTTTATCGGGAACCAACGTTTGAGCTTTTAACTATTTGGGTCTTTTAACCGGTTAAAGATCGTTCAAGTTCAAAATTTTGCCTTTTGTTTATAAACAATCTCTAGATTGGACTTTTTAAACCATTTTTTTATAAATCGGTCCACGATGCTTACGGCTTCAAAATCCGTTATGCATAATATATTATTCGAAGTTCACATATACTTGTTGGTGCTATCAGTAGTTGCAATGACCATTACCATTTTTATATCTATACTTTCTAATAGAAACATTTAGGGAATAAACATTAAATTCAAAACTACTATTCTTTCATACAACTGAGAATTTAAACACTATTTTTATTTGGATTGATCAGTAATAAAAGTTTAGCTTCGAAAAAAAGATGTTTCATTTGATAATTCTCTTTTAGTGGAAATTAAAGAAAGTTTAGTGATATGTATTATCGCTTTTGTATGTTAAGTTGATGATCAAACAATCAAGGACCGCAGGAGCGGGGGGGGGGGGGGGTGTCGTATAAATTTTTTTGGGTTAAAAAGATTCATATGCTAAAACTTGAGGGTGTTTTGGGATATTTGAAAATACACGAGACATCACCTAAAAGACCGAAAAAGTCCATCAAAATCAACCAAATCAAAAACTGAAAAGAAAACCTCGAAATGGTTTGGGTATTACACATTGGGCTTAAGCCTAAGACTTAATCTTGCGTGTTGCTCAAAAAAGGTCGGTCCTATTTGGAAAAGTGTATCTTATTCCCCAAATTGACACAATTGACTTTTCTAAAAAACAAAATGTGTTGACTTTTTCTACATGATCAAACCGAAACTTTACAGACGTTTCATCCACCTCCAATTAAGGTACACACGTTCGGCAAAAATCTTGGATATGCCTCCGAGTATAGCTTCTATTATGATTTTTTTTTCATTAATACATCATATAGTGTAGTTCTTTGATTTTTCAATTCATCTTGACCTTGTAAGATGATCGATCATATAGACTCTATCAATGGTTTCAAAAGTGAAACTAGTTTTGAAATCTTTTTTTGGATATACAAGTGTGCAAATCGGAAAATACAATGCCAATCTAGAAATACATATTAGATTGTAATTTTAAAAAGATGGTACCTTCTAAAAAAACTTAAAAATCGAATATATATTTTAAGTCAATGCCGTCTAATTTTTCAGATTTAAGGTCATTGTCTTGCAATCAATGTGACATTACCTTCAAATAAGTGATATGTTGGTCTTCATAACCAAAATGTCATTAATGATAGGAGTAAACATCATAAAAGTACAATGAACTCATCATAAAAGTAAACATGTATAAAATAAATTAGCGATAACAAAAAATATTTTGAGGTTTGATTTATGTACCCTCATATCTTCATAGCTAATATCGTGTTCTCGAATTTTTGTGAAGAAAAGAAAAGAGGGAAAGGGAAAGAAAAGAAAGAAAAGCTTTTATTTTTGATATTGAAACGAAGGAAAAAATAGAGGGGGGGGGGAGAAACTAATGTTTCACATTCTTGAGCTGGATAAAAAGGATAAGAAAGACGTCAATTGTACAAATACACCTTTATTTATTTTATAGCATAAGGTAATTGATGGATAGATGTGTAATTTTATAAATAGTCTTAATTGTTGTTATTTTTTCCGTTTTTCCTCCCATATTTGGGACGAAAGTTTTGGAAATAAAATCAACCTTTCCTTTATTTTTCTTTTTTTCTCTCCTAACAAAATAACTTAGAGAGCATGAGAGTTTTTTCTTTTCCCCTTCTTAATTTCCTTCTCTTTTCCTCCCTTTCCATCGTAAAAAAATGACTTGAGAACACAGCGTAAGGGCCACTTTTGACTTTTTAATTGATCCAACCTTAACATACTTACTCATGAATTTATATTCCCAATCCTGTAATGCGTCAAGCTCAAAAAGACCAAGACCAATGAGATTTGCATTCAAATCCTCCTCCGCAAATGAAATTTTGCTAAAGCTCTACTAGCATCTTTTTCGGCAAATAATGCATAAGGGCCACTGCTTTCTGACACATCATAAATCATTTGATTGCCATAAGAAGCGGCTTCTTAGGATCTTACCATTGTATGCTTTCAGCTCTTCCTCAGACATATCACGAGGACGAGTGTCTTCTTCAACTTCTCCACGAGATTTCAACTTCTTTTCCTTCTTAACATCATGTCTCACCTAGATAAAGTAGAATTTAAATTATTTTTTATATGAGGAGAAGGAAAATCATTTGTGTTCGAAATAAAACTTACTTGATCTTGAGGTGTAATTTCAAGTTGTTTTATAATCTTAGCTATAGGTGGACGTTCGTTGCGATCCCTTTTCAAACATCGATATGCGATTGTTGAGAACATAACCAAACATTTTTGTGATATTTGCTTTTGTAGACGAGTATGGACAATTGTATGTATTTTCTTTTCTTCATAACATCTTTGCGCCAACTTCGACAAAAATCGACGACTATCATTGTAATTTGCAAAGCAAAGACTTCCACACAAGACTTCGAATAATACTACCCCAAAGGAGTAGATATCAGATTCTTTTGTCAAGAATCCCGTATCCATATGAAGTGGATCACAATACCCAATTGTGCCTGCAACATGGGAGATAAGAAATGTGAATTCTTGGTTAGCTGGTCCGAATTTGGAAAGGCTAAAATCTGAAATCTTGGCTTTCCAATCTTCATCTAATAATATGTTGGAGCTCTTGATATCACGGTGTAACACTCTCTGTGTGGTTCTACCGGGATTGTGAAGATACTCTAAGCCACGAGCCGCCCCAATACATATTTTAAGACGTTGGATCCAGAAGAGAGTGGTGTTGCTAAGATACATGTCGAGACTTTTTGTTAGGTAAATACTCATATACAAAGATATTCTCACCACCTTCATCCAAATAGTCTAACAAAGAGACAACATGCTCATGTTTGTAACGAGAAAGCATCATGACCTTTTTCTAAAATTCAGGGGGGCCTTGTCCAAGTGTCGTATCTAAGCGTTTGATAGCAGCCATAACATGGGCCTTTGGAATGAACAAGCTCTCCTTTGTAAACCTTCCCAAATCCACCTCGACTGATGTAATTATCATCATCAAAGTTGTTGGTGGCTAATTTTATGGCTTGAAGTGGAATTCTAAGGTGTTCAAACTCTTTAATTAAAGACATTTTATGATTTTGGTTATATTGAAGGAAAAAGGAATTCAAAATAACAAAAGAGAATCGGAGAAGAAAATTAGATGGAATGCAACAAGAAAGTAGGGAATTGAATAACAAAGCAGAAAGTAAAGGAAGAGGAGAAAGAAATAAAAAATAATGTTTTCTTTAATTTAAAAATACAGACTTCTAAAAACCTTCCCTCTTGTATACATACATTAACACAAGTATTTTTGTAATGAGTTTAAAAGAATACTGTTTAGTTTATAAATTATTTATTATTGTAATAATAAAAGGGTTTAATCATTTGAATATATATATATATATATATATATATATATATATATATATATATAGGTGAAGTCTCAATTGCAAACCAGTCAATTTGTGCAAACCCCGTACAAACCAATCTACAATGATGAATCTGCAATTTTTTTGTTGATGCTTCATGAATCTATATTTTGGCTTCATGAATATAAAATTTGGCTTTATGAATATATAATTTGGCTTCATGAATCTATATTTTCCGATAGAGCCCTAAAATACCCTTATAGATATAAAAAAGAAGTTATGGATATAAAAAAATAAGTTACGTGATTGGTGGAGATGAAACAATATGCTAAAAGCCCTAAAATACCCTTATGGATAAAAAAACAAAGTTACGTGATTGATAGATTGGTTTGTACGAGGTTTGCACAAATTGACTGGTTTGCAACGAATATCGCAGAGTTGATCACCACGGGACTCGAACCCGGGTAGTAAGGCTTTCACCCCTTACCCCCCCTCCCCCGGGATGTTACCGGCCACTGGGCTACAAGCTCTTTGATAATTAAATGATAATCTTAGATAAAAAAAATATATCATATAAAAAAATACATTAGGAAAAAAGTTTTCATTCCTAAAAAAAATCACAATTATCTGAATATATATATAGAGGAAGGTTCAAACGAGGAGCGTACCTATTTACGAGAAACGCGAGGAGCGCCTTCCATGTACTGGATCACATGTGAACCACTACTCCCGAAAAAATCGGGTAGCGGGCGACCTGGTTTGCGAGTCGCGTGGAAGTCGCCCGGATCACATGTGATTTTAGGCGTGAATCACATGTGATCCACTACATGGGCGGAAGCCCCCCGATCAGGTGTGAATCACATGTGATTGTGTACGTGAATCACATGTGATTCAGTACATGAGTAGTGCTCCTCGCGTTTTCTTAAATTGTTACGCTCCCCGTTTGAACCCACCTCTATATATATATATTCAGATAATTGTGATTTTTTTTAGGAATGAAAACTTTTTTCCTAATGTATTTTTTTATATGATATATTTTTTTTTATCTAAGATTATCATTTAATTATCAAAGAGCTTGTAGCCCAGTGGCCGGTAACATCCCGGGGGAGGAGGGGTAAGGGGTGAAAGCCTTACTACCCGGGTTCGAGTCCCGTGGTGATCAACTCTGCGATATCCAGATCATGGGCTTGCCACTTAGTGGTACCCTTAATTGGGTCGGGCCGTGGTCAACGAGGATTAGTCGGGTGACACCCTTAAGTGGGAGCCCGAATACCCCAGGAACATGTGTGTGTGTGTTAGCTTGCCGTTCAAAGAAAAAAAGATTATCATTTAATTATTGATATTTGCTTCATATATATATATATATGTAGTTTACAATGTAAAATTTTCTTATGTATAACTTTTGTTTCATAAACGAACTAAAAATATTTATATTGTAAAACAAATATATATGTTAATCGATGTATAATCTTATTTTTAGATAAAAAAATTATATAAAATAACACATGATATATTTGTTTTTAAGATTATCACATATTTATATGTTCTTAAAAAAGATCTTTAATATTAAGTATACAAATAAACATAACTAAACAAGAATTTAAATTAAAGTTCTGCCCGTTATGAATTTAAATAGATGAGAACTATAGGTTGGATTATATTTTGTTCGGTATTTATTCAACGATATAACTTATAAGAGAATTTATAATCTTGGTTTTTCACTCCAAATTATTTCAGTGCTTTTTAACACAATAAATTAAGAATCCCAGCGTATTTTCTTATAATAAAAATATTTCTAAAGTATATTTATTGTTTTTTTGCCTCTGGCGTATAACTCAGTTGATAAAGGGATGAGGTGACTTTGCCCAATATATAACAGGTCCTGGGTTCGATCCCAAGCCCCTCCACTAGCCTCAGCCGCTGAGTGAGCCAGAAAATGCCCCCTAACATTGGTGTCCTTGGAGACAGGTTCGTATGAGGCCGGTTAGGATTGCCGGTAATCAACTTTTTATCCAATATTTATTGTTTTTTATACTTTTCAAAGTCTTGTCATTTTGATTTTATATGATTTATATTTTATTTGTAAAATTCAATATACTAAAATATATTGAAACTTATACTTGAGACCAAAAACATTATCAAAACTCCTCGTAAAAAACCTCAAAATGAAGTTTTTAACTTATAAATAACCTTCCAAAAATTTTCTAAAAATTAGTTTTTCACTTTTTCTCCTCAATATTTGAACTTACAAAAATCAATTAGTTTATGGCATCGAACAACGAACATGATGTTAAACATCAAACATATATTAATTGATAATTACCACAATTCGAGTTAAATATTCAGAGTAAACTACAAATTTTATAATTGTACATAAAGAAAAGTGGGTTACAAAGAGATGTGGAAAGCCCTCGCCTTCGTGCGAGCAGGCTCCACCTTTCTATCTCCGTCTCTTCCTCCGCTATTACCGCCATAGTCCCCAGCAAATCCCCTCTTTAACTGCGGACAGTCCATCTTGTCATGGTCTGGCGAACCACACTGATAACATGACCTCGAGCTACGGCAATCTCGTGCCATGTGCCCCGTCTTCCCACACTTGAAGCACCCTTCCTTGTCAGCCAAACATTCCCCTTTATGCATTCGATTACACTTACCACAAGGTTTCTCTCCTGTTCTGGGTCCCACCCGTAGCTCGGGTCTAGGAGCACTCGACCTCTTAACATCACGGTTCGGCCCTTCCCACTTCCGCTTATCCCCGACTCTCTCCAACATCTGTCTGTTCTTCTCCTTTTTCGTGAGTTCCGCAGTATCTACCGCAGCTTGAAAAGTAGCGGGATCCTTTACGTGAACCAACTCTCCCACACTGCTCTTCAATCCCCATATGTACCTCTCTATGCGCCTTTCCTCAGTAGGCACATACAATTCAGCAAACCGATCTTTCTCTATAAACTTTGACGTATACTCTTGTACTGACATCGTCCCTTGTTCCAACCCCAAAAATTCCTCCTCAAGCTTCTTAACTGCCGCTACTGGGTAAAACTGTGCTTTGAACCTCTTAGTAAATAACTCCCAGGTAGTTTCCTTCGCTATCTCTGAACCCTTACCGCCAGTCTCGACATCCCACCAAAAGATGGCATCCGCCTTCAGCATAGACATGGCAAACAACACCTTGTCTTCTTCAGCACACTTACTTGTGTCGAAAGCTAGTTCCATCTCGCGGATCCATCTCAGAGCCAAGACTGGATTACGTTCCCCGCTGAAAGATGGAGGTTTGCACGACGCAAAAGTCTTAAAAGTACATCCCTTCGTTGCCTTCGGTTCAATATCCACAAACAGAGTCGACAACAAATGATCTCCCACCACAGTCGGAGGTAGGCTAGACGCGTCAGTCTTCGTCTCCTTTCCACTTTTAGTTCGTCCCTCCGACGTAGTCTTAACTTGATTTTCCAACAATGCTTGCAAAGTCTCCTGCAGTTTGCCCATTTCCGCAGTAAACTTCTCCTCTGTCACAAACGCTTGGTTCCGGTTTCTTCTCGGGCTGTTCGACTGACTCCCTCCGCCTACCGAGGCGGTACTCTCTTGATGCAAAGGCTCACGCACTTCAGGTGCTCCCACACTCTTAGCCCGACGGGTGGTAGACATCTTTTTCCCTCCCCGAGTTGCCACGCCAGTCCCTACCGCCTGAGAGGTAGCTTGCAGCGGCGGTCTTCCCCGTCCTCTTCCTCGGCCTCCGCCCTTTCCGCGGGTGGCCGCCCGTCTCGGAGGATTCACCGGTTCCTCCTCCAGAATTTCCTCCACGCGAATCTCCCCCGCAACCGGAATCGTACCCACCACCGGCACGGATCTACTCCTCAAAGTTCTTTTAGACATTCTGGATTACTGAAACATGCCAAAATAAATGTCTTAAGACTACCGCTCTAGAATAATAAGGAAAATTAAGTACATACATGTACCTGTAAATTCGCAATTACACTGGCCAGGTGTAACCCCGAATCTACCTTATATGACTGTCCTCGCTACCCTATTATAGTTTCCTCCTAACGCTTTCCTGGTTCTCAGTTGTGATTTCTACTCCCACAGTTTAAGTCTAGGCCCGTTCGGGCACCTAAATCCCTTAAACTATGGCTCTGATACCAATTGTAACAACCCCGAATTTTAAAATAAGGAAAAACATTCAAATATAAATCAACCATACAAAATTTGGCCCCAAACTGACCGAATACAACTGTCTCAAAATTTAGGTATGCGGTACAACCTATACACAACTGAGAATAATAGTAAAAGTCTAAGTAGTAAAAGTATAGTGACTATCAACTAGAAGCATCCGCGCTCTAATTCTTCTCCTTACTCTTGCCGGAGCTTCCTACTAACGGCTTCCCTGAAAAGGTTTAGTTTGAAAAAGAATGCGAGGGTAGTGAGCTCCTGTCACACCCCGCTAAAGCGGAAACACGGAATGTGCAGCTCAAGTTTCATAGCAAAAGTTACAAGATCACAACAACCATCAAAATACATTCAAAGGTCAAACCTTGTCTTTTACAATTGTTTTTACGGAAGGGAAATGAACATGAAATTTAAAGATTGTAAAGAAAAGCTTCATCACGTGTAGCCTTCCTAAGTCCCAACCTTAAAGACGTTCTCCTGAAAAGCATGTAAATGAGAGCGTCAACTAATGAATAGTTGGTGAGATCACAGGTTTAATGAGTATAACATTGTTTGCCATCGCAAAATAGTTTAAATCCACACAAGGGATAAATAATACGGTTATAAAAACCACTTGTTTGCCATTGCAAAATAGTTTAGATCCACACAAGGGATAAATAAAACGGTTATCAGAACCACTTGTTTGCCATTGCAAAATAGTTTAGATCCACACCAGGGATAAATAAAACGGTTATCAGAACCACTTGCTCGAGGTAATCATATGTAAAATGCTAAGTTATTGAGCCCGTTACCCGACCTATACTGACATAATTTGCCCCTACCACAACGGTGGAATCATTCCACATACGCGCATGTTCTATCACCAACAATACGCAATACAACAATAATTATGCACTCAAACAAGCGCTACTTGTGAGTGGGGGTGTCAACCCAAATAACGTTATTCATAATTACCAACGGCTCACACTCGTGAGTTAAACGGGTAACGTATACGTGAACGGGGACTTTATACATGATAGCAAAAGAAACTCAAACTTACAACATTTGCAACAACATAGATACCATAGAGCATAAATAAGCAAGCTTCGTATTTTCAAGAAAACGAAATAATCGGTGTGTAAAATAGTTGTAGTAACCACATGCTTTTCACCCCAAAATATGTAAAACATTGAAAAAGGGGCTGTGAATACTCACTTGATACGTGACAGAATCCAGGAATCTCCCACAAATACTCCGAGATGGTCCTACTTCAAACCTATGAACGTAAGGTCACTAGTGAGTTCTCAATCTCGAAGGTTCGGTACTAATTATCCAAATCATCATAAAATGCCTTGTTGTGTTTTAATATTATAACGTAATAAACGTATACATTGTTCTTCTTAGATTAAAGTTTCCACAATTTCGTCCCAATAAGTAACGAAAAGGGTTTTAAAGAACATAAACATATATAGTACATATATATGTATAAACCGAAATTTTATCGTAACGACGATAAAATTAGGGGTTGTAAACGAAATGACAAATATTTAAATGTATAAATATATAGACATAATATATATTTATACTCCACTATTTCATCATAAAATGATGAAATGGGATCAAGAATAAAATGCATAATTATATATAAATATATTATATATATAAACATTCCACAATTTCATCATAAAGGATGAAAAGGGATAAAGAATAAATAAAATGCATAAATAAAAGACATAAATAAATTGCATAGATAAAAGATATACTTATATATTCCACTATTTCATCATAAAATGATGAAATGGGATTAGATATAGTCCTTAATAATAGTAATAATTTGTCCTTCACTGTCCAGAATTTGATGTCACTTTGGGTTCAACTTTTGGTAAGTTCCAGGTATAATTAAATCATGAAATTTTATGTCCATTAAGTTCAATGAGTTAGGAAACTTTTGGCATCAGTTTCATAATTTTTGAAAGAGTATAAGTACATGAAATAATACACGACGTAAAATCCGACAGAATACTTTGCTGTTTGCATCCGGATTTTGTGAGGACTGTTTGATAAATGAAATCTTTGAGTTTTTAAATGAAACCACTTGGGTTTGAATCTTAACACACTAAAATGAATTCCAGAAAAAGAATCACTCCATTTGGAGTTAAAATGAGTGAGATATGACTCTTTGAAGTGATGTGTAATTTCTGGCAGCAAGCTGTCCAATCAACACCTTGTGCATGTGCACCCAACTAGACTTTTAAACCAAAATTCTTATTCCTTTGCATGCAAAATCCGATTTGACTCTCATCCATACAAATATTTTCAGTTCCAAACATATTTATGGTCCATTTAAAATGCATGCAAAACCACCATCAACTCAAACTTTGAATACTTTTTGTAAAAGACCCAATATTGAAGATTGTTGATGTTCTTGCCAAGAACATCAACATGCAACTAAAAATTCAGTATTTTGAGCTCATGCATGTGGGTTTAAATGTGTTTTTAGAGGTTTTCAAAGATACATTCATAAGACTCTTGAACAAAAATGATGGATCTTTCAAGATTACTACATGCATGTGTTTAAAAAGTTCATCTTTGATCTTAACTTTGGTTTGATTTTGGATTCGCCATCTTTTACTAACAAAAGATGTTATGATGGTAAATCTACAAACATTAAGACCCATAAAGATGATTTTAAAAGATGTGAAGAAAGTGTAACAAAAAATGAAGATCATACTTTTAAAAATGCAAGAATATGAAAAAGACTTAAAAGAATGTGTGTGGATTTTACCCAACACACTTATGTTTACCTTAGATTGCCTTGGACTCTTGTAGTATAAGAGTTTAGGGGATGGAGTTGTGATGAAGGTTTGAAGGTTTGAAGATGAAGATATGAAGATTTGAAGGTGGAGAGAGAGAGGGATGATACTTGAGAGAAAATGCAAGTAAAAGAAATGATTCAAAAATGAAATGTAGGGTTTATTTTATAGAAATAGAGAGAGAGGGGGGGGGGGGGGATTTCACATGGGGGGGGTTTATTAATAAAAAAAAATATAAATACTAAAGATAAATGTTGTATTATTGGTTAGATATAAAAATACTTGTATTCTCCTAAACTTAAAATACCAAGTAATTATAAAACAAAGTACTTTCATATATAATATGATTGAAATATATAAATTATCAATTACATAAATACTTGTAGTATATAAATATTTTAGGTTGGCATTTTATGAGATTTATGGATAATTTCCTAATTCAAGGATTTCTTAGGCAAAATTTCTCAATTTTTCCTATTGTATCGGGTTTACTGCTACAATTGCACTGTGTAAACTATGTCATAAAAAAAATAAGGTTTCCAAAACAGTTCTAACCTGAGATGTGAATTTGACAGTTGTCACAGTCTCCCCCGGTTAGAAGAATTTCGTCCCGAAATTCAAGTGTTACTAGCGTTAACAGGTTTGCTTGCAAAGAGGTGAGGATACTTTTGTAACATGTAATCCTCCCGCTCCCAAGTATATTCAGGCCCACGCCTTGTGTTCCAATGGACTTTTACTATCGGGATTTTGCTTCTCTTAAGACGCTTGACTTCCCTATCGAGTATTTCCATTGGTTCCTCTACGATGTGCAGTTTATTGTTGATTTGGACTTCTTCCAAGGGCACGGTTACTGCTTCGTCAACTAAACACTTCTTTAGGTTCGACACGTGAAACGTGTTGTGAATAGCACTTAACTCCATTGGCAAATCCAGTTTATAAGCTACCGGTCCAATTCTTTCCGTGATCTTAAATGGTCCAACATACCTTGGACTCAACTTTCCTCTTTTCCCAAAACGAACTGTTCCCTTCCAAGGGGATACTTTTAAAAAGACTCGGTCACCCACTTGGAATTCTAAAGGCTTTCTTCTATTATCCGCATAACTCTTTTGACGATCTTGAGCTGCTTTAAGTCTATCCCTGATGATTGCGATCTTGTCGGTGGTTTCTTGAACAATGTCCGGACTAGATAGTTGTCTATCCCCAATTTCCAACCAACAAAGAGGTGATCGACACTTGCGACCGTATAGAGCCTCATATGGTGCACACTGAATACTAGTATGATAGCTATTATTGTATGAAAATTCGACTAACGGCAAGTGGTTATCCCAACTTCCTCCAAAGTCTAATACACATGCCCGAAACATGTCCTCCAACGTCTGAATGGTTCGCTCACTCTGACCATCCATTTGAGGATGATAAGCCGTGCTTAAGTTTAACTGCGTTCCTAATGCTTTTTGGAGTGATTGCCAAAATCGAGATGTAAAACGACTATCTTTATCCGATATAATGGAAATTGGAACTCCATGTCGCGTAACGATCTCCTTGATGTAGATCTGAGAAAGCTTTTCCATCTTATAATCTTCTCGAATAGGTAGGAAATGTGCGGACTTCGTAAATCGATCTACTATAACCCAAATCGTGTCATGCCCCTTGGCAGTTCTCGGGAGTTTGGTTATAAAATCCATAGCGATTTGCTCCCATTTCTACTGGGGAATTTCCGGTTGTTGCAACAGTCCCGATGGCTTTTGATATACAGCCTTGACCTTTGCACACGTTACGCATTTTCCTACATATATGGCAATATCCTTCTTCATTCCTGGCCACCAATAGTATTCCCTTAAATCCTTATACATCTTGTCCGCTCTTGGGTGAATTGAATACTTCGATTTATGAGCCTCCTCTAAAATCATTTCCCGTAGGTTATCAGCCTTTGGGATCCATACTCTGCCTTTAAAGTAACGTACTCCATCAATCTTAGTTTCAAAACTAGACTCTAAACCATGAAGAGTCTCTTCCTTCAGGTTTTCAGATTTCAATGCTTCGATCTGAGCTTCAGAAATTCGGGTTTTCAAACTTGTTTGAACCAGTGCTCCTAACGCTCGGACTCGTGAAGGTTTTACCCTTTCTTTCCTACTCAGGGCATCGGCTACCACGTTGGCCTTACCTGGGTGGTAACGTATCTCGCAATCGTAATCGCTGAGCAGTTCTACCCATCTTCTTTGCCTCATGTTCAACATCTTTTGATCAAAGATGTGTTGAAGACTTTTATGATCGGTGAAAATAGTACACTTGGTACCATATAGATAATGTCTCCATATTTTCAAAGCGAATACCACAGCTCCGAGTTCCAAATCGTGCGTGGTGTAGTTCTTCTCATGAACTTTTAATTGTCTCGAGGCATATGCTATCACCTTATCATTTTGCATCAATACGCAACCTAATCCTTGATGTGATGCGTCACAATACACTACAAAATTTTCCGTTCCTTCCGGTAAAGCTAAAATCAGTGCATTGCACAACTTTTTCTTCAGAAGTTGAAATGCTTCTTCTTGTGGAATTCCCCAAACGAATTCCTTCTCCTTTTGGGTTAACGTGGTAAGGGGTTTAGCGATCTTAGAGAAATTCTCGATAAAACGTCGATAATACCCTGCCAAGCCTAGAAATTGGCGAATTTCCGTTGGAGTCCTTGGGGCTTCCCATTTCTTAATGGATTCCACTTTAGTCGGGTCCACGTGAATCCCTTTCTCTCCGATTACGTGACCTAAGAAATGTACTTCCCGAATCCAAAATTCGCACTTAGAGAATTTGGCATATAACTTCTGTTCCTTAAGAAGCTCTAAAATCACTTTTAGATGCTGCTCGTGATCCTTCTTACTCTGAGAATAGATTAGTATATCACCGATGAACACAATCACAAACTTATCAAGGTATAGCCTACATACTCTATTCATTAGATCCATAAACACCGCCGGCGCGTTCGTCAATCCAAAAGGCATAACTAAAAACTCGTAGTGTCCATAGCGAGTTCTAAAAGCTGTTTTAGGAATATCTTCCTCTCGGACTCTCAACTGATGATATCCCGATCGAAGATCAATCTTAGAGAAGTAAGTTGCACCTTGCAACTGGTCGAACAAATCGTCTATTCGAGGGAGGGGATATCGGTTCTTGATTGTTAACTTATTAAGCTCCATATAATCGATACACATTCGGAATGCTCCATCCTTTTTCTTGACGAAGAGAATCGGAGCTCCCCAGGGTGATGAACTTGGTCGAATGAATCCTTTATCCAAAAGTTCTTGAAGTTGATTCGACAACTCTTGCATTTCCGCAGGTGCTAGGCGATACGGGGCCATGGCTACGGGCGCTGCTCCAGGTACAAGATCGATCTAAAATTCGACTTGTCTAAACGGTGGAAGTCCAGGCAAATCGTCTGGAAATACTTCTGGGGGATCCTTCACCACAGGAATATCTTGGACTCGCCTCTCCTCAGACTTCTTCTCAATTACTTGCGCCAAGAACGCAACATACTTCTTCCTCAAATACTTATGGACCTTCACACATGATACTATCTTCAGACTCCTTCCAGCTCTATCTCCTTGGACAACTAAGGTTTCTCCGCCTTGTAATGGTAACCTAACCGTCTTTTCAAAACAACTAACCTCAGCTCGGTTCTTAGATAACCAATCCATGCCTATTACTACATCGAAACTCCCCAATTCAATTGGAATAAGATCAACACTAAATAGTTTATCAGCTAAGTTCAAGGTACAGCCTAAGATTACATCCTTAGCTTCTAATTCAAATCCATTAGCAACCTCAACAATATAAGCGTTCGGCATTTTCTTAGATTCTAGATTGATCAAAGGCCTAAAATCTAACAAAACAAAGCTCTTATCGGCACCAGTGTCGAATAATACGGATGCATAATAATCGTTTAGAAGAAACGTAACTATCACTACATTGGGGTCTCGACGTGCTTCTTCTGCTCCTAAGACAAATGCCCGTCCTCGAGCTTGTCCTCCTTGGTTTCCCTGATTGGCTTGTCTTGCTTGATGTCCAGCGTTGTTATTGATTGGTCCCCTTTTCAGCCTTGGGCACACATTTCGGAAGTGATCTGGACTTCCGCACTCAAAGCATACCCTTCCTTCCTCCTTTACACACTTTCTCCTCTTGCAGTACCGGGTAAAATGAGCCTTTTGCTTACAAAGTTCACAGATGGGACAGGTTCCTTCATGATGCAAATTGCACTGATTGCATTTCGGGAGGGGTCCATGGTAACTCCCTACTTCCTTAGCATTCATCCCAAAGTTCCATACTACTTTCTTATTCCTGCTCCCGATAACATTAAGATAAAACTTCATTCCTATTTTTAGATAATGCCGCAAATACCAAAATTTTGAGGTTCATCCTACATCAATACTAAAGTTTTTAGATCTAATACCACCAATCACTTATAATTACCCAAAATACTTAGTTCATAATAACCACAAGAAAATGTTTTCCTTTGAACCCAAAACTCTTATCAAAAGCTGCCAAACTATCAATCATCCTATTCAAAACCATCCCAAATACACAACTATCAAGATCATCAACACAAGCATAGCTAGCACTACTCCTCTAAATCTTCCACCGTCCACGTCAATATCCGCCCCGATACACTTCAATCGAAACCCACAACACCAATAGCGTCAACAGCATCACTACTACTATGCTCATTATCTCGGCTCGTAAAGCTACCCTCCGAGCTACTTTAGCTCCATTCACGGCATCGGACGACATGTTGGTTAAAAGGTGACTTAATTCCACTAGCTCGGTCACGACTTGACTCTGGTGACTGACCCTCATTTGACATTCGTGCAAGTCCATTGTCACGGCCCTAAGGCGTTGCTCTTCGGTCCAGGTCATGCCAGGCGCTCGACTAATCGGCACTCCCTCGATCACCCGTGAGGGTTCCGGTGCGTCTCGCTGATCAGACCTAAAAGACACTCGTCTAGGTATGGGCACGCTCTTCCTAGCGGTTTGCCTCGTACGTGGACCCCTAGGTGGCATCACTACCGGGATAGGTTGTGGAGGAGCCACAACCGGAGGCATCCTCGGCTCATCATAAGGGTCTCGTTCCACGTCGGACGTACGCTCACTTGATGGCGTGTAGGAAGGTTCCGAGCTCGATGATGATGACGACATGGTATTGCTGAAGTAAGAGTGTGATGAGGATGTTGACATAGTGATACTGAAGTAAAAGTGTATAACATTACTACCGCGCAAGATAAAGACTAAGCGTACTATACTATTGCATACTATAGGCAATAACTACGCTCCTACTGGGCATACAACGTGAAGCATCATGTGTGAAAACACACATCTTCCTAGTATATCCATTTCCGGTCTCGCATTACTCTTTCTTTAATTAAACATAGGTGATCAGGCTTTGTTTAATTAAAGACAAATGATGCAATACCCGAATTAGTTATACTAGCAACATGTTTAGCAAATTAAATGTTCATTCCCGTTTTTGGTTATAGTTGCAGTTTTCCAAAGGAAAACCGGTATTCTCTATAACCTTTAGCTCTGATACCAAATCTGTCACACCCCGCTAAAGAGGAAACACGGAATGTGCAGCTTAAGTTTCATAGCAAAAGTTACAAGATCACAACAACCATCAAAATACATTCAAAGGTCAAACCTTGTCTTTTACAATTGTTTTTACGGAAGGGAAATGAACATGAAATTTAAAGATTGTAAAGAAAAGCTTCATCACGTGTAGCCTTCCTAAGTCCCAACCTTAAAGACGTTCTCCTGAAAAGCATGTAAATGAGAGCGTCAACTAATGAATAGTTGGTGAGATCACAGGTTTAATGAGTATAACATTGTTTGCCATCGCAAAATAGTTTAAATCCACACAAGGGATAAATAATACGGTTATAAAAACCACTTGTTTGCCATTGCAAAATAGTTTAGATCCACACAAGGGATAAATAAAACGGTTATCAGAACCACTTGTTTGCCATTGCAAAATAGTTTAGATCCACACCAGGGATAAATAAAACGGTTATCAGAACCACTTGCTCGAGGTAATCATATGTAAAATGCTAAGTTATTGAGCCCGTTACCCGACCTATACTGACATAATTTGCCCCTACCACAACGGTGGAATCATTCCACATACGCGCATGTTCTATCACCAACAATACGCAATACAACAATAATTATGCACTCAAACAAGCGCTACTTGTGAGTGGGGGTGTCAACCCAAATAACGTTATTCATAATTACCAACGGCTCACACTCGTGAGTTAAACGGGTAACGTATACGTGAACGGGGACTTTATACATGATAGCAAAAGAAACTCAAACTTACAACATTTGCAACAACATAGATACCATAGAGCATAAATAAGCAAGCTTCGTATTTTCAAGAAAACGAAATAATCGGTGTGTAAAATAGTTGTAGTAACCACATGCTTTTCACCCCAAAATATGTAAAACATTGAAAAAGGGGCTGTGAATACTCACTTGATACGTGACAGAATCCAGGAATCTCCCACAAATACTCCGAGATGGTCCTACTTCAAACCTATGAACGTAAGGTCACTAGTGAGTTCTCAATCTCGAAGGTTCGGTACTAATTATCCAAATCATCATAAAATGCCTTGTTGTGTTTTAATATTATAACGTAATAAACGTATACATTGTTCTTCTTAGATTAAAGTTTCCACAATTTCGTCCCAATAAGTAACGAAAAGGGTTTTAAAGAACATAAACATATATAGTACATATATATGTATAAACCGAAATTTTATCGTAACGACGATAAAATTAGGGGTTGTAAACGAAATGACAAATATTTAAATGTATAAATATATAGACATAATATATATTTATACTCCACTATTTCATCATAAAATGATGAAATGGGATCAAGAATAAAATGCATAATTATATATAAATATATTATATATATAAACATTCCACAATTTCATCATAAAGGATGAAAAGGGATAAAGAATAAATAAAATGCATAAATAAAGGACATAAATAAATTGCATAGATAAAAGATATACTTATATATTCCACTATTTCATCATAAAATGATGAAATGGGATTAGATATAGTCCTTAATAATAGTAATAATTTGTCCTTCACTGTCCAGAATTTGATGTCACTTTGGGTTCAACTTTTGGTAAGTTCCAGGTATAATTAAATCATGAAATTTTATGTCCATTAAGTTCAATGAGTTAGGAAACTTTTGGCATCAGTTTCATAATTTTTGAAAGAGTATAAGTACATGAAATAATACACGACGTAAAATCCGACAGAATACTTTGCTGTTTGCATCCGGATTTTGTGAGGACTGTTTGATAAATGAAATCTTTGAGTTTTTAAATGAAACCACTTGGGTTTGAATCTTAACACACTAAAATGAATTCCAGAAAAAGAATCACTCCATTTGGAGTTAAAATGAGTGAGATATGACTCTTTGAAGTGATGTGTAATTTCTGGCAGCAAGCTGTCCAATCAACACCTTGTGCATGTGCACCCAACTAGACTTTTAAACCAAAATTCTTATTCCTTTGCATGCAAAATCCGATTTGACTCTCATCCATACAAATATTTTCAGTTCCAAACATATTTATGGTCCATTTAAAATGCATGCAAAACCACCATCAACTCAAACTTTGAATACTTTTTGTAAAAGACCCAATATTGAAGATTGTTGATGTTCTTGCCAAGAACATCAACATGCAACTAAAAATTCAGTATTTTGAGCTCATGCATGTGGGTTTAAATGTGTTTTTAGAGGTTTTCAAAGATACATTCATAAGACTCTTGAACAAAAATGATGGATCTTTCAAGATTACTACATGCATGTGTTTAAAAAGTTCATCTTTGATCTTAACTTTGGTTTGATTTTGGATTCGCCATCTTTTACTAACAAAAGATGTTATGATGGTAAATCTACAAACATTAAGACCCATAAAGATGATTTTAAAAGATGTGAAGAAAGTGTAACAAAAAATGAAGATCATACTTTTAAAAATGCAAGAATATGAAAAAGACTTAAAAGAATGTGTGTGGATTTTACCCAACACACTTATGTTTACCTTAGATTGCCTTGGACTCTTGTAGTATAAGAGTTTAGGGGATGGAGTTGTGATGAAGGTTTGAAGGTTTGAAGATGAAGATATGAAGATTTGAAGGTGGAGAGAGAGAGGGATGATACTTGAGAGAAAATGCAAGTAAAAGAAATGATTCAAAAATGAAATGTAGGGTTTATTTTATAGAAATAGAGAGAGGGGGGGGGGGGGATTTCACATGGGGGGGGTTTATTAATAAAAAAAATATAAATACTAAAGATAAATGTTGTATTATTGGTTAGATATAAAAATACTTGTATTCTCCTAAACTTAAAATACCAAGTAATTATAAAACAAAGTACTTTCATATATAATATGATTGAAATATATAAATTATCAATTACATAAATACTTGTAGTATATAAATATTTTAAGTTGGCATTTTATGAGATTTATGGATAATTTCCTAACTCAAGGATTTCTTAGGCAAAATTTCTCAATTTTTCCTATTGTACCGGGTTTACTGCTACAATTGCACTGTGTAAACTATGTCATAAAAAAATAAGGTTTCCAAAACAGTTCTAACCTGAGATGTGAATTTGACAGTTGTCACAGCTCCCTCTTAGAGCAACAGTTTCATCATCATAAATAACTAAAACATTTATAACATTTATAAACAATAACTTTAACAAAGCTTTCATGTAACAACCACACGTGTAAATGGCCTTACTGGGTCACTCCTCCCATGGCATAAACGGGACACCCCCCCGGTATGAGCACTGGCGGGCCACACCCCCGACTTAGCCAATTTACAACTATCAACAATGTATGCATACATCTCAAGTAAACTTCCATACACGCATTTTCATGTAATAAAACATATCATTTCATATTCATTTACGTACTTCAGAAACACGATTAAAATACGTATTTAGTTAGAAAAACTCACCTGTCTTTCTTGCTTCAAAACTTCTTACTTAGGCTTCAGACTCTTAGGTGGAACACCTATGATTTTAAAGAAACGAAAGCCATAAGTCTTACGTTTGATACTCGAGATTGCTTCTGAACAGATCCCGTAATCATCTAAGTTAAAATCAGACTTCTCAGTCCACAAATCGGGGTTTCGGATTTCACTTGTTCGGACTCAGTTCCGGACTACGATGTTCCGGACTACAGGTTCCGGATCTCTCCAATCCAGATTCCGGTATCGCTTTCAGACTCTATCCGGACTACACTACTCCGGAAATCTCATCCGGACTCTCGGTTTTCCGGGTTTGGCGACTTCCGGACTCGGTGAGGACGATAGTCGACACTGTTCGACAATAAGGGTCAGGAATTAACCCTTCCTAAACCAATTTCTAAGTCTCCCACTCAACATGATGGTTAATCTAACTCCCTTAACCCTCTCATATGGACATAAAACTACAATCAGCCCCCACTCTTAAGAGTAGATCGACTAAACAAACAATATTATCTTTGCTCACAATCCAGCTACTAAAAACCAATAATTACTATGAGATGGTAGGGATTACCTTGAATTGCTTGATGGAGAATCCTCTTATTTTTCTTCTTCCAAATTGAAGGTTGTAACTTGCTTCTTCTCTGCTCAGCTCTTACACACAGCCGCCAAGGAAGAAACGACAATCATCTAGGGTTTTGTGCCAAGGTTGAGGGTTTTATACCCTTTAACGAAATTACACTTTGGTCCCTCAATTTACAAAGTTTCACTTTACTCCCACACTTCTTATGTTTCTTTAATCTTGATTGGTTATTACAATACCTCCCTCTCAAAAGAATTCCGTCCCCGGAATTCCATTGCCGAAAAGATGAGGGTACTTGGACCTCATGTCTACTTCTACCTCCCAAGTTGCCTCTTGGCCTTTACGAAACCGCCACTGGACCTTTACCAGCCTGATCTCCTTGTTCCTTAACTTTCGAATCTTGTTGTCCACAATCTCGACCGGTTCCTCTACGTACGTCAGTCTCTCATCGACACTGATATCCTCCAATGGAAAAGCCATATCTGTTTCTGCCAAACACTTCTTTAGGTTCGAAACATGAAACGTCGGATGAACTCCCTTTAGTTGTTCCGGCAAGTCTAACTTGTAGGCCACTGCCCCGACCCGTTTAATGATGACGAAAGGCCCCACATATCTCGGCCTCAACTTTCCTTTCTTCCCGACATTTGGCCAAGTCAGTGTACAGAACCGAACTATCGTCCAGACCGCGTTTGTAGGCTTCGATCGCGGTCTTGACGTCGCAGTTGCAGACACTGATCATCTCCGCGTTGAATCTATTGAAATAGCTCCGGATAGATTCACCGGTCTTCTGCACGACATAATACAAGTCGCTGGTCTGCTTTTCCATCTTGCGACTGCTGGCGAACTGCTGGGAAAATTGGTTGACTAACTCAGCGAAGGACCTGATGGATTTGGGCCTAAGGTTAATCAACCATTGGAGGGCAGGACCCGTAAGAGTCGCACCAAAACTTTTGCACATGCACACTTCTTGATACATATGTGGGATCGAGACTGTCCACATTAACTGTTTATACTGCGCAATATGCTCTGTTGGATCGGTTATTCCCGAATACTTGGGCGTAAAAGCGGGGATGTTATACTTCTTCGGGATGTTGACAGTCGTTATCGTGTCAACAAAAGGAGATTCCTGATACCCCGAGCGAGGCTCGACGTCGGCATGCACGGCTGCCTCCGGCAGCTTAGCGAGTAAAGACAGGACACGTTCATTCTAGTCTTCCAACATCTTCAGCCGTTGGGCGACAAGATCATTAGGATCGGAATTCACACCTGTTGGAGGGTTAATCCCTGAACTGGTGCCGTTTCCGTACGACGAACCATTGGCGTCCCCATTGAAAGGGACGAAGTACGGCTGAGCCCCATTATGCAGAGGCGGAGGTCTCAGATGCTGAGGAGGAATCGACCCAAATTGAGGATTTAGGATGAACGATCCCTGCTGAACGAACGGACCTTGCTGCTGATTCTGCATGAATGGACCTTGCTGTTGATTATGACCAAACGGTCCTGGACCTGGATTCTGAACGAATGGTCTTAGACCGTTCCGCGGTCCGAATGATCCATTCGGATTTTGATTCCTCAGCCGCGCGATTTCTTCAGCCGCCCTTCAACTTTGCTCAGCAAGGGTGTCGATCTGACTGCGCGCAGCTTCCAGCTGCCAATGCATCTGGGCGATGATCTGCTGCTCTTGATTTCCATGACCTGCCATTTTCCTGAAACGGAAAAAGAGGAAACTCCAAGACACTGTTAGTAGGACGCACGTTTGTCGAATACTTTCCCTAGATGGGGCCCCACGGTGGGCGCCAAACTGTTATTGCCAAAAATCGTCCAGAAGGATAACTTAAGGTTGATTGTGGAGCTTAACAACTAAAGAATGGAATCATTTGACAAAACAGTGCGACAAAGACAAAAAATAAAAAAGACGAAAGAATTTTGGTGACGCGGGAAAAACCACAACGAGGAAAAAAAACCGCGGACGACGGTGAGTATCGTCGATGTACTATGGTCGCCAATCAGGGGTGATATCCTTGTGTTTCAAGTGTCGAGAGTACAATGATTACAATACAAATAACAGAACTAAGCTAATTTGTAAAGTAACAAGTGTATCGTGTATAAAAACAACGGTGTCGTGTATAAGAGCTATGTGTCGTGCGTCGTCTGTTCGAGAGATAATACTTCTTTGCTTCAGAACTTTTAGTGTGTTGTAGGTGATTCAGGGGTTCTGAGATGTGCCCAAATGATATTGGAGCCTTTGTTTACATAGCCTTCGTAGCTTTAAATGACTCCATAAAAGCGGTATAACGATCGTAACGGCTGTGGAGAGTTAATACTCATAATGATCTTCATCGGTTATAGTCGTTGGTCATTAATGGCTTTGATCCTGCATTAAACATAGAAAATATAACTGTTGTGTCGTATGTTAGTTGGTCAAGGTCGTAAGGTATCTTACGACAGTTCTGCGAATCGGGTGACAATGTGGTCGAGTGTCGTGAGGAGCTCTCGACCTAAACTTTAGGAGGGGCGACGGAGGTACTAAATGTATTTTTAGGACCTTACCTTAATCCAATACATGTCGTGTGATATGTGTCTTACCTTTTTCTGTCGTGGTCGTGACTCGTGGATTTTTACCCAAACACTCTCCTCGAACTTAGCATGGGGAATTCTTTGCTCCCCCTCGGATGTTGCATACACACACAACAAAAACTTGTATTGTTAAGAAAAAAACATGTGTGTGACGCTCCCCCTCAAATATTGCACATAAAGAACATGCTCCCCCTCGGATTGTGCAAGCGATGTGATTTTAAGAAAAAATTTTGGAATGTCCACATTTAGAAAAAACTTTCGAGTGTAAAGAAAAAATAATGTGACACTCCCCCTCAAAAATAGGACAGACTTACCTGATACGCTTATGTGCTTCCCCTGAACACATGAACAACTTGTGAAAGCATAGATATATCCAAGAATAAAGCAGACGACAGTAATAAACATAAAAGGAAACACACGCTAAAAGAAAGCAAACAACCGAAATCTACCTAATTAATACAAAGATTTAACCGATACGTGTATACGATACAAGTAGAATACAGATGCGAGGAAGTGTGTACTCAATCATCTGGTGTTTAACAGATGATGAATATACAGTTGCTCGTAGGTGTATGGAACTTGTATTGGGCACACGATTGGATTAAATCTTCATATTTAGCATACCGAGCCTGGACACAAGATAGTTAAAACGTTTTTCGTCCAGGGTTTTTGTAAAAAGGTCTGCTAACTGGTTTTATGTATTAAAAAATTAGAGTTCGACTGTACCTCTTTCGACGTGATCCTTGATAAAGTGGTATCGAACGTCTATGTGCTTCGTCTTTGTGTGCTGGACCGGATTGCTTGATATGGCGATGGCGCTCTTCGAGTCGCAGTAGATGGGCACTTTGGAGTATGTGAAGTCATATTCTTTGAGTTATGTTCGCATCCAGATGACTTGCGACCAGCAGCTCGTGGCGGCGACGTATTCCGCCTCAGCAGTTGATGTAGAAACGCACTGCTGCTTCTTGGACGCCCAACTCACCAAACTGTCGCCCAGGAATTGCACATGTCTCGATGTGCTCTTCCGATTCAACATGCTACCCACGTGATCGGCGTCTGAGTACGCTGAGAGTTCAAAACCTGTCTCTTTCGGGTACCACAAGCCAAGATCAGCAGTACCTCTTAAGTAACGAAATATTCGTTTAACAACAATTAAATGAGACTCTTTGGGTTTTGACTGAAAACGGTCGCAGAAAAAGGTCGAAAACATGATGTCCGGTCTACTTGTCGTTAAGTACATTAAAGAACCAATCATTCCCCGGTACGTTTTGGTGTCCACATCCTTTCCGTTAGGATCGGCATGTAACTTTGTACCGGGTGCCATGAGAGTTTTCATTGGTGAGAACTGTTCCATCTGGTACTTCCGAAGAATGTCCCGGATGTACTTAGCCTGATTTATGAATATCCCGGTCGATAGTTGTTTAACTTGAAGACCGAGGAAAAAATTCATCTCACACAACATACTCATTTGAAAATATTGTCTCATTAGTTTGGCAAAGTTCTTATAGTACTGTGGGTTAGTGGAACCGAAAATTATGTCATCAACATACACTTGAACTAAAACTATATGACCTTCTTCATTTTTAATAAACAGGGTTGTATCGATTTTACCTTTTGAAAAAACTGATTTTATTAAAAATTTGGACAGAGCATCATACCAGGCACGTGGAGCTTGCTTCAAACCGTATAAAGCCTTGTCTAGGATGTAGACGTGGTTAGGCTTTTTGTCGTCCACAAATCCGTCCGATTGCGATACGTACACCTCTTCCTTGATCTCGCCATTGAGGAAAGCGGTCTTCACATCCATCTAGAAGTCTGTGAAGTTCTTGTGCGCGACATATGCAAGGAACATACGAATCGCCTCGATTCTGGCTACTGCAGCGTATGTCTCGTCGTAGTCAATACCCTCTTGCTGACGGTATCCTTTGGCCGTGAGGCGCACCTTGTTACGAACGACGATGCCATCTTCGTCTTTCTTGTTCTTGAAGATCCACTTTGTGCCGATGACCGTCTTGTGAGATGGACGTGGGACGAGTCGCCATACCTTGAGGGCCTCAAATTAATTGAGTTCCTCTAGCATGGCCATGACCCAGTCCGGATCTACGAGTGCTTCAGAGACGGTTGTAGGCTCGTTCTTGCTGAGAAATCCGGAGAATAGGCAGAAGTTGGCCGATGCGCCTTGCGTTCGAACCGGAGTAGAATGATCGCCGATTATCTGGTGTAGAGGATGAGCCTTGGTCTATTTGGTGGTGTGTGGAAGCGGCTGTTGAGTCGCGTGAGAGGTGTCCGGATCCACATACCCACTGGTCGGAAGGTCTTGAACAACTTCAAGTGATGATGGTCGGTTTTTCGGAGGAGACGTAGCGGGATTCGTCGAAGGTTGAGCGACTTCTATTTCCGGGGAATTCAGAGGTTGGTCATTGAGTGTTGTTGATGACGAATCTTCAGGAGTGATCTCCGGATTTTGTACAGGTTCCTCCGGTGGATTAGTCGTTTCTTTCGTTGAGGTGTCTGTTGAGGTCTGAGGGGATTCCAGTGTGATTGCTGGAGTGCTCGTCGAAGGCGGCGGACCAGAAAGATTCGTTGAGTTCTCGATTTGAGCAACTTCAATTCTGGGTTGCACAAATACCTGAGGGTTAGGTAAATTAAAAAATTCATCGTAAAATTGCTAAAACAGTAAATCTAAATCAGAAAGATTTGAATTTGACGTAGATGCATGATTAGGATTTACTGGGTTTTGTGTAGATCCCGAACGTGAAAGTTCGGATACTAACACGCTAGTTAAACCGGGTTCTGAACTGAGTTGTTCAGAAGCCAAATCTGTGGCTTCGTCAAATGTCATGTTTATGCTTTCGACGACGGATTTTATCCGTTTGTTGTAAACGCGATAAGCCTTAGCCTGCATGGAGTATCCGATGAATACTCCTTCGTCTGCCTTCAGACTGAACTTCCCGAGGTCATCCTTGTCGTTCAAGACGTAGCATGTGCATCCGAATGCGTGGAAGTACTTGATGTTCGGGATGCGGTTGTTGATGATATCGTATGGCGTTTTGTTGAACCGCTTGTTGATGATGGAGCGGTTTTTCGTATAGCAAGCAGTTGCAGTCGCCTCAGCCCAGAGAAATAATGGCAACTTTGATTGTGACAACATGGTGCGAGCGGCCTCGACAAGGGTACGATTTCGTCTTTCTACCACTCCGTTATGCTAAGGAGTTCGCGTGACAGAAAAGTTTTGCGAGATACCGACGGATGTCAGGTATTCGTTCACCGTTTGGTTCTTAAAATCCGTCCCGTTGTCCGTCCTGATAGTCTGAACTTGTTGTCGGAGGTTCAGTTGAACGGTCTTCAGGTGGTTGATGATGAGTTACGGGGTTTCGTCCTTCGAGCGCAGGAACTTCACCCAAGTGTTGCGTGAGAAGTCATCAACCATCACCAGCACATACTTCTTCTTATTGATGCTTTCAACACACATCGGTCCGCACAAATCCATATGGAGGAGTTCGAGGGACCGGGACGTGCTCGGAGCGGCCTTCGGTCTGTGTGTCGCTCGCTTCATCTTTCCCATCTCGCATGCTCCGCAGAGTTTGTCTTTCTCGAATTTGAGTTTGGGCATGCCTTTCACGTGTCCGCCTAGCACCAGCTTGTTGATATTCTTGAAGTTGAGGTGCGAGAGTCGTCGGTGCCAAATCCACGCTTGATGAGAATTGGCCTTTGACATCAGGCAGACTGAATCATCGGTCTTCAGGGCAGAGAGGTCGATGGTGTAGAGGTTGGTCTTTCGCGTTCCAACCAGTAGCTCCGTTCCATCGTCAGTGCGGACGCTACATCGTTTAGCTTTGAATCTGACCTCGAGATCTTTATCGCAGAATTGTCCGATGCTGAACAGATTGTGTCCCAATCCCGCGATGTATGATACCTTCTTGATTGTGATCTTGTCTTGGAGAATTTCGCCGTAGCCCAAAATCGGCGCCTTGTCATCATTCCCAAATCTCACGTCTCTGTAATACTTTTCGGTGTAGTTCGTGAGCAGCTCCCTCCTTCCGGTTATGTGTTTGGAGCATCATGAGTCTACGTACCACACATGACCGTCCTGTAAAAACAGGGTTAACAGATTTTAGGTACCCATTTGAAAACGGGTCCTGGAGGGTTAGGTTTAACACCTGACTGAGGAACCTGTTTTTGAAGTAGGTTTCCTCTTGGGTGTAGGTTTAACCTCTGATTGGGGAATCCGTTTTGAAATGGGCTTCCTTTTGGTTTTATGGGATTTACGATTAGGTTTAGAAGGATAAACATGATAAGAACCAAACCAATCAGATGCATATCTATTATCGTCAAAGTCATTCAATCCACAATTAGAACAACATAAACAATCATGGGATAACTGAATCAAATGTTGAATTGAATAAAGTTTAATCGGAAAATTAACATTTTGTTCAACAAAATTATTCGAATGATTCAAACCACAATCATTAATGTTCTTCCTAGGAAAAAAACAATATTAAATGACTTCGACGCCGACTTGTTCTCGATAGATTCCTTGGCTACCCACTTTTGTTTTCCTTGTTTAGCCCGACCATTTTTATCTGAAACATCATTAACGGCATGGTCAGCAGAGATTGAGTAGACATGATTTTTATCAGTTGATCGACCGGTCTTTTGCCGCGGCTGTGATTGATTTTGTGAACGAGAATCAGTTTTAGAAACTTTGTTCACAGCCGGGGTCTTTGGTTTTGAAGAACATTCACCTTTAAGAAAATTGATCGGGCGATTTACCGCTTTTGAAAGAAAGTCGGTATGACTCGGAAGAGGTTTGTCAAATGGAAAAGATTCAAACTCTTCATCTGAACTACCCTCGGAATTCATGAGTTTAGAAAAATCAATATCGGGAATCGATGGACTAGGATTGGTTGAGGGAGGTGAGGAACACTTTGTGTCTGTGTTATTAAAAGAATCTGGTGCGGAAGCTAAGAAAAAATCAGAGTTTAGATTCTTTATAACACACTCATCTTGAGACTCTTTACCGTTTCGTGAAGAAGTTTTTCCAATGAAAACTTTGCACGAAGATGTATCAGAAGAGATTGAGGAAGTTTCGGTTGAAATATGCTTTTCGTTTTGGAGTAGGTCAAGCTTCTCTTGGAGTTGACCGTTTCTCACGTGCTCTTTCATCACTTCTGTTGCCAAAGCAGACAGTTTTTATGTGAGCCGATTGATTTTGTTCCGAAGGATTTCCTGTCCTTCATCCGACACAGATTCGGTTTTTACAGATTTGAGTTTCTCAAGTTTTGTTATAAGCGCTTGCTTTTCCTTTTGAAAACTGGTTCTTTCCGTCTCGGGTGTCTCCTCTAACTCGACTATTTTTTATTCCAAAATGAGAGGAGGAACATAGAGTTTAAACTCGTTCGTCTCAGTTTTGGGTTCAGGTGCTTGGGCCTCATCCTTTTTGGAGGAATCCTTGGGCTTCGCAACCTTATAGCCGTCAAAGTAGTCATTCGAGAGGTATTTCTTTGGGTTTTTCTTGTACGAGTAGTTCATAGGCTCATACACAAAAGGTAGTTGCATTTTAGTGGTATGTGCACGCTTGTATTCCTCAGTTTCCTCTTCTTTCTCTTTTTCAAGAGGACCAGTCCATTTGATTTTATACTCGGGATACTTTTTGTCCAGACCGAGAAAACCAAAGTGATAAAGAGTCGGTCTCATGGTCAAAACCCTTTTCAAGTACTGTGGGTTATCGTATCCGATTCCCCATTCCTTGTTAAAGTATGTGAATTCCTTCGGTTTGTTCATGTGAATGGTCTGATCAGTTTGACCTCTTTTGTGAAGTTTGGTTTCAAGATCAGTTATTTTAGAAACAAACTCCTTGTGTTGGATTTGGAGAGATGAGCATTGATAGACAATCTCTGCTTTCTCATTCTCACACTGCTCAAGTTTTAGATTCAATTCAGATATCTTGGCCCTTAAATCCTTAAGTGCTATAGAAAGATTTGTACATTTTTCTTTTAGATTAGCATTTTCGGACTTATATTTTTCAGTGATATGCTTTTGAACATCTAGCTTTTCTTTTAAAGAGTTAATTTCAAGCATTTGTTCATTAGTGGTGGGCTGGTGGCCTTATAAGAATCTATTCGTTCAACAAGTGGTTGCATTTGTTCGATTAAGCTTTGATGAATAGGTTCACATACCTGACACAGATTCGCCTTTTCTGATGGAGGAGAATGGTAGCCCATGAAAGCATCAGCATCTTCAGAATTGCTTTCACTATCAGAACGAGCCAACCAGTGGTCATCTTCAACAAATAGAGCTTCTCCTGCCGCTTTCTGTTCTGCGAGCAGAAGTTTGGCTTTGTAGTAGTGTACGTTTTTCACGACGGGCTTTCTACAATCCTTGGCAAAATGACCCAGTTCCCGCAGTTGTAGCAGGTGACGGGTTCATCCTTCTTCTTAGGCTCTGGCTTACGATATTCCTTCTCATTCGTCTCCTTGTGTTCAGCTTGCTTGTGCTCATCTGCCTTCTTCTTTCCTTCATATTTGTCTTGATAATCATGGCGCTTGTTGGAAGAAGTGGAATAGCGTTGATTATTGGACGAAGGTTTCTTGAAAAACTTCTTTTGCTGGAAAGATCTGGAGAGTAGAGCCATCGCTTTCTTTACGACAGTCAGTTCAGGATCAGAATCGCTCTCCTCCTCTTCGTCAGATTCTGGTTCAGATACACTCGGCTCTTGAGTTCGTTTGGAGTGACGGCTAGACGATTTGCCTCGTTTTGAAGAAACAAGAGCGAGTGGATTAGTATGTGACTTGGTAGCGGACTTCTGGCTGCTCAGTATCTCTATGACTTCATCCTCGTCTTGTAGAAGCATCTCGTAGAGTTCATGGATTGGAACGTTCTCCATCATTTGGTTGTGTTTGATATGAGAAGCGAACATTTTCCATTCTGGAAAGAGGTTGTTCAGAAACTTGAGTGCATTCTTCGTGTTTGATCGATTGATCTTGTCCTTGTGGAGCTCGTTCAGTAGGAGGCAAAATCGTTCATAGACCTGTGAGAGGGATTCGCTGGTGCACTGCTTAAAGCCATCAAACTTGGTTATGCAGCTGTTGATCTTCAGTTGGTTGCCGACTTTGCTCCCACTCATCATCTTTTCTACCTGATCCCATATGCCCTTTGATGTGTGCTTGTAGCTGTCTATGGTTATGTAGATCTGATTTGGTAGAGCCTAAACCAGATATCTCTTGGCATGCTTTTCGCCGTCAAACATGCCCTTTTCCTCTTCGCTCATCTCCAAGTATTTCTTGGGCTCAGTTCGAGCTTCACCACCTCCTTCTTGTGCTGGAATAATATTCATGGGTTGAGCTTGTGGGCCATCAGTTAGAGCACGCCAGATGTACTCGTAGTTGTCCTTCGATTCAATGAATATGAGGAATCTATCCCGCCATTGGCTATATTCTCCCTGGTAGAGGGTCGGTGGCTTGGAATTGGTGCCGATAGCAAGAGCGTCGCGAGACATCTTTGGTATTTGCACTAATGTGATCGTCAGACGTTGGTTCGATTCAAAGTGGAAACCTAACGCAAGGCACTATAAGTGGAAGTCCTAACGCAGGTTCTAAGGGTGATGTAGAGTAAAACTGGTAAGAAACTAGCTAAACAGAACTTACCGGATAGGAATCCGGATGAAATGGTGTCTGATCAGGAAATGTCCAAATCAGATGTGTGTGAATTATTCAGATAGCAGAAGAATCTGGATAAACTAAAGTAACCGGATAACACTAGGTTACCGGATAAAATGAGTTTACCGGATAGAGAATAGTTACCGGATAAAGAGGAAGTTACCGAATGAAAAATCTTACAGGAAAGCAAAGAGTTACCGAATGATTGTCCTTACCGGGAAGCGGAGTATCCGAATGAGGTGTCCGGGAAAGATTACCGAAAAGCTTAACAAACCGGATAGTTGTCCGGATAAATCCGGATTGTTGTCCGGAAACTAATGTTGTCCGGAAACTAGTGACAATCTGGATGAAATCTTCCGGATACTAGCGAAAAGAGAGACTTACCCGGAAACGTTTGCGAAGTACCGGTAACTGCGGCTGATGTGTCCGGTAACTGCGGTTGTGAAGAATAAGATCGATAGATATGCGACTAGGGTTGCTAATATTGTTCCTGAAAGATTAGAAACCTAACAAAACATAAATCTAACAATACCCTAATCGATTTTGAAGCAAACTAACAAGATTTTGATGAAAATTTTTGATTTTTCTAATGAACATAGACCAAAAACTTATAGCTTAAATTTTGCTCAAAAACTACTCAAACGATCGATTTGAACCGTAAACATTTTCAGAAATGCTAATGATGCTAATGCTAATCGAATGCAATGAACAGAAACTAGCAATTTTATCCGAATCAAAGAATTGCAATATGAACTCAAGAACACAGTCGCCTAAAGCTGGACAGAAGACTTACCAGAAACCTTTGAAGAACTTTGAATCGAATCGTCCGTATGCTCTGATACCAATTGCGAGTTCCAGATTAGTGCATACAATCAAGAGATCAAAGAATAATAACAATCAATATGATCTCAACTTGTCATCCATATAACTTTGATTAATCTTCTTCAGAGAATTCTTTACAGATGATCAAGAGTAAAATAAACAATTAACCTAAAACAGTAGGTTTAAAACACTATTTATATCTAGGCCTAATCTATCAATCCCATGGCCCATTAAACAATTAAGCCCAAATACAACATTTACAATTAATCCCCTTTAACTTCTATTATAAGATTTAGTCCTAACACGGCCTCTTGAGCTTCGGTCCAAACGAACTTGACGTTCTTCCTTGTCAACGCGGTCAACGGGGTGGCTATTCGGGAGAAGTCCTGAATGAACTTCCGGTAGTAGCCCGCCAACCCAAGAAAACTTCTTACTTCTGATGGCGACTTGGGCGGCTCCCAATCTTTAATTGCTTCAATCTTAACCGGGTCTACTTTGATACCATCTACCGACACCACGTGACCTAGAAACTGAACTTCTCTCAACCAGAACTCGCACTTTGAGAACTTAGCGTACAACTTCTCACGTTTCAACAATTCCAAAACCGCCCGGAGGTGCTCCTCGTGGTCTTTACGGGATCGGGAGTAAATCAGAATGTCGTCAATGAAGACGATCACACACTTGTCCAGCAACGAACTACACACCCTGTTCATCAAGTCCATGAACACTGTTGGGGCGTTAGTCAGACCAAAGGCATAACTAAAAACTCATAGTGTCCATATCTTGTGCGAAAGGCCGTTTTAGACACGTCCTCCTTTCTCACCTTCAACTGATGGTAGCCCGATCTCAAGTCTATCTTCGAGAAATAGCTCGCACCTTGCAACTGGTTGAAGAGGTCATCAATCCTCGGAAGCGGGTACTTGTTCTTGACCGTTACCTTGTTGAGTTCCCGATAGTTTATGCACATCCGCATAGACCCATCCTTCTTCTTAACAAAAAGTACCGGCGCTCCCCAAGGCGATGAGCTTGGTCGAATGAAACCCTTATCGAGTAGTTCTTGCAGATGCGTCATCATCTCCTTCATTTCCGCTGGTGCCAGACGATAGGGCGCACGCACAATCGGTGCCGCTCCAGGCATCAAATCCATTCTAAACTCAACTTGATTATCTGGGGGCAGACTCGTCAAGTCGTCCGGAAACACTTCCGGGTACTCACTCACTATAGGCACATCCTCCACTCCCTTCTTCTCTTTCTTAGCATCTAGCATATAAGCTAAATACCCCAGACATCCCTTCCCTAAACATCGTCTAGCTTTCATCAAAGATAACATACGACTTCCTATCCCGACGATCCCTATAGATTACTACTTCCTTCTTGTTAGGCAAGACGATACGAATCAACTTCTTGTTACACACAATGTTAACGTCGTTATCCGCTAACCAATCCATTCCTATTACCACGTCAAACTCCCCCATACCCATAGGGTACAGACGCAATGAAAACAAATGACCATCTACATCAATGCTACACCCCTCGTAGACCTCTGATAGGGTGGGTATCACCCCCTAATTCTAACCGCAAGTGTACGGTGTCGAAATCAAGTAATAACGTACGGTAAGTACGAGTATCGAATCCACGGGAACTAGGAACTAAGTATCACAATTACTATAAGCTCTATTAACTGAACTATCGAAATTGAATTGGTTGGTATTAAACTAACTAATTGCAAGTAAAACAAATCAAACACAAAACAGTAGACAACTTAAGAAACTTCAGAAAGAGAAACAGTTGAGGGTTGGAAATCCTTAGGTTTTCACATACGAATATCAGACTTAAAACGATTACCAGTTATTCCCTTAATGAATACCTAATCTTTAAAAGTCACCATTATTCTCTTTCGAGCAACAACGGGTTTTATTTTGAAAAGGACAAGTTTTATCTTTCGATCTCAACTTATGGATTCCAAAACACATTAAGCGCAAGATTTGTTATGAACGTATAGATTTTATCTTTCGATCTCAACCTAAATGGTTCAATTAGGACTAAGGCTTACTTGGTACATCTCTATCCCCTTTCTCACCTTAGACATGTAATTCCTAGTTCTAGTTAACAGTTAATTCTCTCGAACTCAACTGGAAACAACAAAACAATAGAAAACTAGCTAAACTCTCAAAAGTATTAAAAACCAAATTACATGCATTCATTAAATAGGAAAACTGATAAACATTCAAGTCATCTGTTCATATGCTTACAAACCAAATTCATTCCAACCCCCAACATGAACAGATTAGTTCATGTCGGTGGTGGATTCAAACACAAGAGAAAGAAAGACGAAAGAGTATGTAAACATAATGAATGTGATCGTGGTGAATGTGAAAGATGTAGTGATGAACTCCCTTCTCCCGGCTCTAATCCGCTTCGTGTCGTGAATTGCTCCTTGATTGATCCTCTATCGTCGCTCCGAAAGGCGTAGAATCTCTCCCAAAATCGCCCCCTCAGCTGCCGTAGTCGTCGTGTGTGTGTTGCGTCCGAGCCTCCTTGAATAATGACCTAAAGTTGGAATAATAAAGCTGAAATTCGTGAACCAAAGGGATACGCGGCCTTCCACGCGACTTACAAGTTGCGTGGAAAGTCGCGCGCTTTCCAGAAGCTGCGTGGGTCGGTTTTTGGTTCGCGGTTCGGGTCATGGTTTGGGTGTGGGTCTTGGGCTTGGATCTCGGGCTTCCGTTGGGCTTTGTTTTGGGTCTTTTTGGGCTCTTTTTAGCTTCTTTTCTCGATGAACGCCGTCTTTTAGATAACCTGCATACATCACTCGATAAACCATAAAATCCATGCCTTTTTGCTAGAATACAAGTCAATCTCATTGGTTTGAGAACTGAAAATAACGCCAAAAAGTGGCGTTATCAACAACCCCAAACCGAGCGTTGCTTGTCCCCAAGCAAATTAGTGACAAAATAGAATAAAAGCATATATCAGAGATATGATGATAACTGCATAACTCCCAATCGGTACCATGTAATGCACTGGTGATTTCCCATACCCGTGAATGCCTATCTCACTCTCGCCCCATTCCTATTCCGTTTGATCTATGACCTTCCATTGTAAGTTGAACTCGTGACTGCTCCGTTTCCATTAAGGTCGTACTAGGTCCACACATACTAAGGAAACATTTCGCCTCGACCCTACCTCACGGGATTCTCTCATTTCGCTCGAACCTAGGTTATCGCACGTGTTGTCATGTATAGGACGTTATGTACAAGAATACTCAAATATTACATGACAACTCTAATGAAAGACGCACTATTGTCCAAATTGATCTCAGAGAGGAATCAAGTAGCAAGACAGGGAATCTCAGTGAAGGTGGTCGCATACCGTAATCACGTTTTCCAGAAGATCATCCAGGTCTTTACACGGGTTATAACGGGGCTAAGGTTATGGCTAAGAAATGAAGGGTAAAATGGAACAAAGATCCTCGGTGTGTCAAACATTAACAGTTCTGAACTTCATCACATTCTATCTTATCACTTGGCCCTTTTGTCACTATCGGAGTCACTTTGACTCTCTTATTTTCTGCTGTAAATAAAACCTAAACTAACTGTTTTTTTTTACTTGGGACTTCATTGGTCCTCTTTATTTGCATTGGCCCTCTTTTCTATTTATTTTCATGACTGGCCTGATTTCCTTCTTTTCCGTTCTAGCTTTTTGTTATTCATTACCGCACGGTTTGACACACTTTCGGATAGGGTTGGCTAAGGCTTTTGGCTCGGGTTTAAAGGTGGGTCTGAAATGAAAAGGTGAGTGTATGGCTACAAAGGGGGGGCTATGGTTACACACAGATGGGTGAGAAGGGTACGATAGCTAAAACAGGGTTAAACAAACACACAATGCCTGGAATCATCTCTTAAGGGCCACACGATATGGTCTACTACACCCTTTCCTAATATCCCGATGGTCGTCTTTGCTTCTCAATGCAATAATATAGCGAGATCATTCTATATTCACGACAAGGAACTCGAAAAAGTGTATACGATTTTCGTGTTTGAATCCCTCGAAATGAAAGACGTCTTTTAGGCTCAAAACTCGCTATTGGGTGGTCTCCACTAATGTCCCTAGTCATGTCCTTTCCCGGTCCTTCCCTAATGGTCACGTCACTATCACAAGATTCTTCCTACAATGGTTGGTCTCGATCATTCAAAACAAAAAATTTAGCTAAAGTGATCTAGGTGTTTAGAAGTGCAAGAAATCTACGTGCATAACGTGGGCCCGATTGGGCAACCCCAAACTTTACCCACACATTGTCCCCAATGTGCAAGTGTCGGCGTAGGCGATACTAAGACAAATATCGTTATGCGGTTATTACATGCAACAGACACGTAAGGCATAACATTGAAGCATAACATCAAAGAGCTTTCTCATTTTCAAAAACATGGCCACCCCAAACCTAGGCCGTGGCCTAGGTTTATCAAACAGAAGCCAACCCCAAACCTCGGTGAAACCGAGGTTTGCACAGGATTAAAAATGAGTGTGTAGATGTTGGAAAGATGAGGCACCCCAAACCTAAGTGAAACTTAGGTTTGTTGCATCTCGTTAACTAATAAGAAACCAAACATCTTACACACCCGTTACATACAAAGTTTAGAGCGTACCTGTTTGCCCGGACGGAGGAGATTATCTTGAAAGATTCGAGTGCCAATCAGAGACATCGGGGAAAAGGGAGAAAGAGAAAGCAAACACAAGGAAAACAAAACAAAAACGAAAGAAAACAGAAAAACGAAACACACAAAGCAAGAAAAAGAAACACAGCACGAAAACAAAAACAGGGGAGCCACGCGGTTTGGCGCGCGGTTTGGAAACCGCGGCACAAGCCGCGTAACTCCCTGCTTCAGAAAACAAACAGAGGACCCCGCGGTTTGGCACGCGGTTTGTAGGTCGCGGCACAAACCGCGTAAGTCCCTGTTTCAGCTATTTTTTTGATTTTTTTTCGTTTTTTCATTTTTTCATTTTTATGGGTTTTTCGTACTAAACACACTCAAAAACAGGAAATTAAACAGAAAACTAACCTCGGTGGGTTTCCTCCCACCCAGCGCCGTAGTTAAAGTCGTGGCACGACTATGTGGATCTCAACTTGGCTTGGTATCCGCGGACTCGGCTCGCCCACACTTGCGATTCTCCGCGGATTCTTCCTCATCCGGTTTTCCATTACCAATTCCGGATCCCTCTTCACTTCGACCTCTCACCTTCTCGAACATCTTGAACACCTCTCTCTCACCACCAACTCTTAATGTCATTTCTCCTTCCTCCATGTCAATTATTGCTCTACTCGTGGCCAGAAATGATCGTCCCAATATCAACGGGACCTCTATGTCTTCATCGATGTCCAGCACCACGAAGTCTACTGGAAAGTAAAACTTGTCAACCTTGATTAGCACATCTTCTACCACTCCATACGGGTACACGATCGATCGATCCGCGAGCTTGAGCGTCATGTACGTCGGCTGCACTTCTCCCAATCCCAGTTTCCTGAAAACAGATAAAGGCATTAAATTAATACTAGCTCCTAAATCACATAATACCTTATCAAAAGAAAACTCCCCAATTTGAATAGGGATTGAAAAACTCCCTGGATCTTTGAGCTTCGGGGGAAGCTTGTTCTGAATAATTGCGCTGCACTCCTCAGTAAGTGCAACGGTGGACTGGTGATCGATCGCCCTCTTCTTGGATAGAATCTCTTTCATGAACTTGAGGTAGGTCGGCATTTGAGCAAGTGCCTCCGCGAATGGAATGTTGATGTGTAGCTTCTTGAAGACATCGAGGAACTTCTTGAACTGTTCCTCATTCTTGCGTGCCTTCACCCGATTCGGATATGGTAGCGGTGGTACAGACGGGTTGATTGGTGGTTGCCTCTTTTTCTCTTCACTCTTCTTGGCTTCTTCAGTCACTATATCTTTCTCGGCCTCCAACTCATCCACATCTACAATCTCTACCTCTTTCTCTTTAGGATCGGTCTCCCTTGATGACGGTTTGCGTGTAAGCTCTCCATTCAGCTCCTTGCCACTTCTCAGATAAATGGCATTACACTCCTCTCGGTTCTTCCTTTCAGTCATACTCGGGAATGTTCCGGGAGGTCGGTTTTGTAAGGCTTCGGAAATCTGCCCCACTTGTCTTTCGAGGAGTTTGATGGAGGCTGTGTTCTGTTCGGTAGCCGCCTTGACCGTGTTGACTGTGCTTGCTAGCTCTCCAACCGTGCTGTCCATCTTGGCCATGAACTTCATCATCATATCTTCTAGCCTCGGTTTCTTCTCCCCGGATTGTCCTTCGTTCCTTTGGTTGAAACCTGGAGGACGGTAAACATTGTTAGCATTAGGATAATTAGCAAAGTTAAAAGAATTACCTTGCTGTTGCCCTTGAGGTTGACTCCAAGAGAAGTTCGGGTGTTTCTTCCACCCCTCATTATAGGTATTTGAGAATGGGTCGTTCCTCGGCTGGTGATTCCAGTTTTGTAGGAACTGAACTTGCTCGGGCTCTTGTGGACCACCTCCTTTCAAGTGATTCGTGATAAAAGCTAGTTGAGCTTTTAGTTCCTTCAGCTCATCCGACTCTTGAACACTCGCAATTCTCCTAACGGATGATCGTGGAGTGGAAAAACTATGCTCGGCCAAATTATCGATCAGGTCGCATGCCTCTTCGTAAGACTTATCCATTAGGGCTCCACCCGCGGCAGTAGTGATGTCATTTTTAAACTGTGGGTGAAGGCCACTAAAGAAAGTCTGGATGATGACCCATCCTTGCAAACCATGATGAGGGCACTTCTTAATCATATCTTTGTACCTTTCCCAGACCTCATTTAACGTCTTTTGGTCCCATTGCGCGAAGTGTGTGATCTCGGCCATTAACTGCGCGGTTCTTCCCGATGGGAAGAATTTCTGGAGGAACGCGGCTTTCAGGTCTGCCCATGTAGTGATCTGATCCGCTGGCAAACCTTCTATCCAAATTTCAGCTCTCCCCTTAAGTGAGAAGCTGAACAATCTTAGATTGATGGCATTTTGCTCCATCCCATTGATCTTGAACGTATTACAAATTTGTTCAAATGCGCGAAGGTGGGCATGGGGATCTTCAGAAGGTGCTCCCCCGAACTGATTCTGTTGTACCATGACAATGGTACTCGGCTTAATCTCGAAGTAGTTTGCTGCAGTGGCGGGCGGTTGGATGCCGATCCGTGCGGTTGCCACGTTTGGATTGGCAAATGACCGCGTCGGAACTCTCGCTGGAGGAGGCGGAGGTGGGTTGTTACCAGGCGGTCTATTGACGGGCATTTCATCACCCATCTATAGATGTCTCTTGGCTTTGGTCTCTTGGCGTATTCGGCGGGCGGTTCTTTCGATCTCCGGATCAAGTGGCTCGATTTCCTTCCCTCGGGTCTTCCTTGGCATAAACCAATTAGTACCTGAAAAGGAAGTAACAAAATCAGTAATCCAGAAATTGAAGGTGATAAAATAAAATAACAGAAATAAAAACAAATGTTCAATCTAATAGCGCTTATAGCTGGTAGTGCTATCAGTTGCAACTAGTTCCCCGGCAACGGCGCCAAAAACTTGATAGGGTGGGTATCACCCCTTAATTCTAACCGCAAGTGTACGGTGTCGAAATCAAGTAATAACGTACGGTAAGTACGAGTATCGAATCCACGGGAACTAGGAACTAAGTATCACAATTACTATAAGCTCTATTAACTGAACTATCGAAATTGAATTGGTTGGTATTAAACTAACTAATTGCAAGTAAAACAAATCAAACACAAAACAGTAGATAGCTTAAGAAACTTCAGAAAGAAAAACAGTTGAGGGTTGGAAATCCTTAGGTTTTCACATACGAATATCAGACTTAAAACGATTACCAGTTATTCCCTTAATGAATACCCAATCTTTAAAAGTCACCATTATTCTCTTTCGAGCAACAACGGGTTTTATTTTGAAAAGGACAAGTTTTATCTTTCGATCTCAACTTATGGATTCCAAAACACATTAAGCGCAAGATTTGTTATGAACGTATAGATTTTATCTTTCAATCTCAACCTAAATGGTTCAATTAGGACTAAGGCTTACTTGGTATATCTCTATCCCCTTTCTCACCTTAGACATGTAATTCCTAGTTCTAGTTAACAGTTAATTCTCTCGAACTCAACTGGAAACAACAAAACAATTGAAAGCTAGCTAAACTCTCAAAAGCATTAAAAACCAAATTACATGCATTCATTAAATAGGAAAACTGATAAACGTTCAAGTCATCTGTTCATATGCTTACAAACCAAATTCATTCCAACTCCCAACATGAACATATTAGTTCATGTCGGTGGTGGATTCAAACACAAGAGAAAGAAAGACGAAAGTGTATGTAAACATAATGAATGTGATCGTGGTGAATGTGAAAGATGTAGTGATGAACTCCCTTCTCCCGGCTCTAATCCGCTTCGCGTCGTGAATTGCTCCTTGATTGATCCTCTATCATCGCTCCGAAAGGCGTAGAATCTCTCCCAAAATCGCCCCCTCAGGTGCCGTAGTCGTCGTGTGTGTGTTGCGTCCGAGCCTCCTCGAATAATGACCTAAAGTTGGAATAATAAAGCTGAAATTCGTGAACCAGAGGAATACGCGGCCTTCCACGCGACTTACAAGTCGCGTGGAAAGTCGCGCACTTTCCAGAAGCTGCGTGGGTCAGTTTTTGGTTCGCAGTTCGGGTCATGGTTTGGGCGCGGGTCTTGGGCTTGGATCTCGGGCTTCCGTTGGGCTTCGTTTTGGGTCTTTTTGGGCTCTTTTTAGCTTCTTTTCTCGATGAACGCTGTCTTTTAGATTACCTGCATACATCACTCGATAAACCTTAAAATCCACGCCTTTTTGCTAGAATACAAGCCAATCTCATTGGTTTGTGAACTAAAAATAACGCCAAAAAGTGGCGTTATCAACCTCCTTCACCCAGACTCGACTATCATCTGCTACTTCTACCTCAAACCCAAAGTTCAACCTCTTGGGTTTCACTTCCAATTTTCGAATAAAATTAGGCAACACAAAAGAACGATTAGCGCCCGAATTAAACAGTACTTTAGCAAAAGTCGAGTCAATAGGGAAAATACCTGTCACTACATCTCGCGTATTCACCGTTTCTTCCGCCAACATGTGGAAAGCCCTCGCCTTCGCACGAGCAGGCTCCACCTTTCTATCTCCATCTCTTCCTCCACTATTACCGCCATAGCCCCCAGCAAATCCCCTCTTTAACTGCGGACAGTCCATCTTGACATGGTATGGCGAACCACACTAATAACATGACCTCGAGCTACGGCAATCTCGTGCCATGTGCCCCGTCTTCCTACACTTAAAGCACCTTTCCTTGTCAGCCAAACATTCCCCTTTATGCATTCGATTACACTTCCTGTTCTGGGTCCCACCCGCAGCTCGGGTCTAGGAGCACTCGGCCTCTTAACATCACGGTTCGGCCCTTCCCACTTCCGCTTATCACCGACTCTCTCCGACATCTGTCTGTTCTTCTCCTTTTCCGTGAGTTCCGCAATATCTACCGCAACTTGAAAAGTAGTGGGATCTTTTACTTGAACCAACTCTCTCACACTGCTTTTCAATTCCCATATGTACCTCTATATGCGCCTCTCCTCAGTAGGCACATACAATCCAGCAAACCGAGATTTCTCTATAAACTTTGACGTATACTCTTGTACTGACATCGTCCCTTGTTCCAACCCCAAACATTCCTCCTCAAGCTTCTTAACTGCCGCTACTGGGAAAAACTGTGCTTTGAACCTCTTAGTGAATAATTCCCAGGTAGTTGCCTTCGTTATCTCTGAACCCATACCGCCAGTCTCGACATCCCACCAAAAGATGGCATCCGCCTTCAGCATAGACATGGCAAACAGCACCTTGTCTTCTTCAACACACTTACTTGTGTCGAAAGCTAGTTCCATCTCGTGGATCCATCTCAGAGCCAAGACTGGATTGCGTTCCCCGCTGAAAGATGGAGGTTTGCACGACGCAAAAGTCTTAAAAGTACATCCTTTCGTTGCCTTCGGTTCAATAGCCACAAACGGAGTCGACGACGAATGATCTCCCACCACAGTCGGAGGTAGGCTAGATGCCTCAGTCTTCGTCTCATTCCCACTTTTAGTTCGTCCCTCCGACGTAGTCTTAAGTTGATTTTCCAACAATGCTTGCAAAGTCTCCTGCAGTTTGCCCATTTCCGCAGTAAACTTCTCCTCTGTCACAAACGCTTGGTTCCGGTTTCTTCTCGGGCTGTTCGACGGACTCCCTCCGCCTACCGAGGCGGTACTCTCTTGATGCAAAGGCTTACGCACTTCAGGTGCTCCCAAACTCTTAGCCCGACGTGTGGTCGACATCTTTTTCCCTCCTCGAGTTGTCACGCCAGTCCCTACCGCCTGAAAGGTAGCTCGCAGCGGCGGTCTTCCCCGTCCTCTTCCTCGGCCTCCGCCCCTTCCGCGGGTGGCCGCCCGTCTCAGAGGATTAACCGGTTCCTACTCTAAAATTTCCTCCACGCGAATCTCCCCCGCAACCGGAATCGTACCCACCACCGGCACGGATCTACTTCTCAAAGTTCTTTCATACATTCTGGATTACTGAAACATGCCAAAATAAATGTGATATGCATTAATTATTTAATGCATATTAAGTCTTTTTCTTTCCATTTTGAGTCATTTTATCGTTAAGATCCCTAAATTTGAGTCATTTTATTTACTTTTTTTCCACTTTATTGTTTATTGGAGCTAGAGTAGTGAATGGCTTGTTTTATGACTTGGAATGGATGATTTATGCTCATTTTGGCAGATTTTATAGTGCATCTCTGCAGCATGACATGCCTGGACAGATTACTTTTTGGGACGTGGGGCTGAACTCTTAAAGACAAAATGGCATTTTGGTACTAAAGCAAGCAGCTTCCAGGAATCATAAATCCAGCTGGAGTTAACTTAGTTTAAACCTCTTTTGTTTTGTCAAGACTTTTTTGTACTTTGTGTTGATACTTTGGGACCAAGTTAATGTAGTTTTACTATTTTACCCCTCCTCTTCCTTCCTATATAAGGAGGGCTTGGGGTGATGTATTTGAGAATAGATGAACTTTGGATCAGATTTAAGAGGGTGACAACTCTTGGTCTTGATTTCTTAGTGAATCAATTTAAGCATTTGAAGTACTTAATTCTTGCAATTTATTTTCCGTCTTTTATTTCTTGCAATTTACATTCCGCCATTTATTTTTCAGTCATTTACATTTATGCAATTTAATTTACGTCATTTATTGCTTTCTTTACTTTCCGTTATGAGTAGCTAAACTTATTAGTTCGGGTGTTAAACGGAAATGTGGGATTTTAAACCAAAGAAAGGTGGACGTTGTTTCGCAATAACGATGTTCCATTATTTCATTCAAGTTTTATAAAAACCAATGACACTTCTTGACGAATTGATCACTTGCTAAAGTGTTAAAGTGCCGTGGACTTAGAGATAAGCCACTGAATGCACGTCAGTTTGAATGATATGGGAAGTAGACTTGAGAGAGTTACTGATAAAGTGACAGTTATCATCCATGTTTTTCTAAACTGATTTATTCTCGACAAGTGGTCACCAATCTAAGGTGTTAAAGTGTAGTGGACTTAGAGATAAGCCACTTGGAACACACCAACTTGAATGATATTGGAATCGGCTCGAGAGAGCGGTTTTTGATACAAAGAGATTTGGTCGTCCATATATTTTGAGAACTTTATCCCCCACTATAAATAGCTGGAGACTACACAGAGATGTGTCTAGTTGAATCTAAACAGTAGTGGGAATACTGAAGTCCGAGAGGAATACTCTCAAAATAGATGGTGGATCTAGTTATGACAAAACTGCATGCTGCAGCATTCCTGCAGCATGGCCTGCTGGAATTTGTGTTTAAGTCCCACCTTAAAGTTTTACACCCGTGCTTGCTTTATTCTCTGTTAACAACATCAAAGTGACAATCAAAACAAAACAAATCAATCTCTTCCAATTCGCCATCTGAAATCATTTCCTTCTTCTACTTTTTATTTAACTTTTTACTCCAATCTCTGTGGGATGATATCTGGTATCTTACCATTTTATTACTTGAAAGACGATATTAGATCTCATTGTATACTTGCTTTGAGGTTTAATTAGCACACGTCTATAGGTGTATTCTAAGCACTGTCAAAATGTCTTAAGACTACCGCTCCAGAATAATAAGGCAAATTAAGCACATACATGTACCTGTAAATTCGCAATTACAGTGGCCAGGTGTAACCCCAAATCTACCTTACATGACTGTCCTCGCTACCCTATTAGTCTTATCCCTATTATAGTGCCCTCTAACGCTTTCCTGATTCCCAGTTGTGATTTCTACTCCTACAGTTTAAGTCTAGGCCCATCCGGTCACCTAATCCCTTAAACTATGACTTTGATACTAATTGTAACAACCCAGAATTTTAAAATAAGGAAAAACATTCAAATATAAATCAACCATCCAAAATTTGGCCCCAAACTGACCGAATACAACTGTCTCAAAATTTAGGTTTGAGGTACAACCTGTACACAACTGAGAATAATAGTAAAAGTCTAAGTAGTAAAAGTATAGCGACTATCAACTAGAAGCATCCGCGCTCTAATTCTTCTCCTTACTCTTGCCGGAGCTTTCTACTAACGGCTTCCCTGAAAAGGTTTAGTTTGGAAAAGTATGCGAGGGTTAGACCATGAGGTATAGTGAGCTCCCTCTTAGAGCAACAGTTTCATCATCATAAATAACTACAACATTTATAACATTTATAAACAATAACTTTAACAAAGCTTTCATGTAACAACCACACGTGTAAATGGCACACTGAAGTCACTCGGAAGTGACGATGTGTCAGTCTCATACTGCCTTACTGGGTCACTCCTCCCATGGCATAAACGGGACACACCTCCCGGTATGAGCATTGGCGGGCCACACCCCCCGACTTAGCCAATTTACAACTATCAACAATGTATGCATACATCTCAAGTAAACTTCCATACACGCATTTTCATGTAATAAAACATATCATTTCATATTCATTTACTTAATTCAGAAACACATTTAAAATACATATTTAGTTAGAAAAACTCACCTGTCTTTCTTGCTTCAAAACTTCTTACTTAGGCTTCAGACTCTTAGGTGGAACACCTATGATTTTAAAGAAACGAAAGCAATAAGTCTTACGTTTGATACTCGAGATTGCTTCTGAACATATCCCATAATCATCTAAGTTAAAATCAGACTTCTCAGTCCACAAATTGGGGTTCCGGATTTCACTTGTCCGGACTCAGTTCCGGACTACGATGTTCCGGACTACAGGTTCCGGATCTCTCCAATCCGGATTCCGGTATCGCTTCCGGACTCTATCCGGACTACACTACTCCGGAAATCTCATTCGGACTCTCGGTTTTCCGGATTTGGCTACTTCCGGACTCGGTGAGGACGATAGTCGACACTGTTTGACAATAAGGGTCAGGAATTAACCCTTCCTAAACCAATTTCTAAGTCTCCCACTCAACATGATGGTTAATCTAACTCCCTTAACCCTCTCTTATGGACATAAAACTACAATCAACCCCCACTCTTTAGAGTAGATCGATTAAACAAACAATATTATCTTTGCTCACAATCCAACTACTAAAAACCAATAATTACTATGAGATGGTAGGGATTACCTTGAATTACTTGATGGAGAATCCTCTTCTTTTTCTTCTTCTTCCAAATCACAGGTTGTAACTTGCTTCTTCTCTGCTTAGCTCTTACACACAGCCACTAAGGAAGAAATGACAATCATCTAGGGTTTTGTGCCAAGGTTGAGGGTTTTATACCCTTTAACAAAATTACACTTTGGTCCCTCAATTTACAAAGTTTAACTTTACTCCCACACTTCTTATGTTTCTTTAATCTTGAGACTTGGTTATTACATTGGGTAAAAGCTTGTTTGACATCGGCGTCCATTTCGGTGTTGGTCAACGGGGCACCGACCAAAGAATTTCGATTGGAAAGAGGTCTTCGGCAAGGAGACCCACTAGCACCATTCCTCTTCTTAATAGTGGTGGAATGTTTAAATGTCTTAATGTTAGAAGCGCAAGAGAAGGGCATCTTTGAAGGAGTAAAGATCGGAAAGGAGGAAGTGGTGTTATCTCATCTCCAATATGCCGACGACACAATTTTCTTCGGCAAGTGGAGTACTAGTAACGTCAAAAATCTCATGAAGATTTTGCAATGCTTTCACAAGGTGTCGGGCTTGAAGATCAATCTAAGCAAAAGCAAGTTGTACGGAGTGGGTGTTGAGGTGGACGAAATACAAGCATGGCAAGAGGAATCGGTTGCAGGTATGACTTTCTACCTTTTGTTTACCTTGGACTCCCGGGTGAAGCGGCGATGAATAAGATTGAAAATTGGAAGAATACGGTTGAGAAGGTGAAAAATAAGCTAGCCGCGTGGAAAACAAAATTGATTTTCGTTGGCGGTAGACTAACTTTAGTTAAATCGGTCCTTAGAAGCATATCGTTGTACAATTTCTCTCTCTTTCGCGCCCCGAGAGGAGTGATTAGCGAAATTGAGAGAGTGAGGTCAAAGTTATTTTGGGTCGGGGGTAAGGGACCAAATAACAACAATGGGGTTGCTTGGGTAAAATGGGAAAATGTTATAAAGGATTTCAAGTAGGGAGGCCTTAGTGTGGGAAGTCTTCAATCTTCAAATTGGGGGCTATTGGGTAAATGGTGGTGGAGATTTGTTTGTGAGAAAGAAGCTTTATGGGTTAAAATAGTAAAAGTATCTATGGAGTAGAGGGAGGTATAATGGGTGTTGGGAGGGGTTCCATCAAGGGGAGTTCGGTTTGGGCAAACATAACCAAAATAGGGAAGGAACTAGAAAAGGTAGGTATAAATTTCATGTCTTCCTTTGGGAAAGAGGTGGGAAATGGGTGTGACACAAGGTTGTGGGCGGATAGCTGGTTTGAAAATGTAGAATTGGGTGTGAGATTTAGGAGGTTAGTGCAATTGGAAACTAACAAGTACATTATTCGAAGTTCACAAATACTTGTTGGTGTTATTAGTCGTTGCAATCACCATTACCATATTTGTATTTATACTATCTAATAGAAACATTTAGATGAATTTAGAGAATAAAACATTAAATTCAAAACTGAAATTCTTTCATACAATTGAGAATTTAAACACTATTTGTATTTTGATTGATAGTAATAAAAGTTTAGCTTCGAAGAAAGAAATTTCATTTGATAATTCTCTTTTAGTGGTAATTACGGAAAGTTTAGTGACATGTATGTTCGCTTTTTTATGTTAAGTTGATGATCAAACGATCAAGGACCACAGGGTCCATATAACATTTTTTTTGGTTTAAAAGATTCATATGCAAAAACTTCAGGGGTGTTTCGGAATTTTGAAAATATATGAGAGTACGAAACATCAATTAAAAAACTGAAAAACTCAATCAAAATCAACCAAATCAAAAATTGAAAAGAAATCCCTCGAAATGGTTTGGTTATTACACATTGGGCTTATGCCTAACCGTTATTCTTGCGTCTAACTCAAAAAAGGTCGATTATATTTGGAAAAGTGTATCTTATTTCCCAAATTGACAAAATTGATTTTTCTGTGTACCAAAACGTGTTGACTTTTTCCACGTGATCAAACCGCAACTTGACAAACGTTTGATCCACCTTAAATTAAGGTACACATGTTCGACAAAAATCTTGGATATGCCTCTGAGTATAGCTTCTATTATGAAAATTATTTTCATTAATACATCATATAGTGTAGTTCTTTGATTTTTCAATTCATCTTGACCTTATATAAGATGATCGATCATATAGACTCTTTCAATGGCTTCAAAAGTGAAACTAGTTTTGAAATCCTTTTTTGGATATACAAGTGTGCAAAACGGAAATACAATGCCAATCTAGAAATACATATTAGATGATCTTGGAGGTTGTGTAATGCTTACTCTCAAACTTTTCGTTTACACAATAGTAATATTCTTTGTTTCTCTCTTCATCTTTGGATTCCTATTTACAATTTGCAATAGATGATACCTTCTAAAAAGATTAAAAATCGAATATATTTTAACTCAATGATATCTAATTTGTCACATTTAAGGTAATATTTTGGTCTTGATAACCAAAATGTCATTAATGATGGGAGGATACCTTCCTAAAATGAACTCATCATAAAAGTAAACATGTAGAAAATAAATTAAAGTTTTAACTGAATTAACGATATCAAAAAATCTCTTGAGGTTTGATTTATGTACCTTCATATCTTCATACCTAATACAGTGTTCTCGAAGTTTTGAGAAGAAAAAAAAGAGGAACAAGTAAAGAAAAGAAAAAAAAACTTTTAGGCTGCGTTTGGTTCGGCGGAATCCGACGGAATTGGACGAAATTGGAATGGTCAATTCCGTTGACCAAATTCCATTCCAATGTTTGGTTTGTCATGAGATGGAATTGGATTCCATGAATTCCATCAAAATATGGAATTCACCATTCCAGCTGAAAACTCATGGAATTGAAATCCATTCCACCATATTTTACATAAATGACAATAATACCCCCATTTCATTTCTAAAAACCCTACTTTCCTTTCATTTCTATTCTGGTCGAGGGAAGAAGCCGCCATAGGCGATTTCGATTTCATTTCAGTTCGCATCGCATCGCAAGAACACTTCAAGATCGAACAATAGCAATCGAAAATCAGGTATATTTCTTCTCCTCTTTACGATTTCTGCGATTTCGACGAACATCAGTGTGCAATCGATTTCTGCGATTTATATGCGATTTCGATTTCATTTCAGTTGCAATCGATTTCAGTTTTGTTGCGATTTCAGTTCTGTTTCGATTTCATTCCAGTGTGCAATCGATTTCAGTTATTTTGGCATAATGCGATTGTTAGCAACATCTTCTGTTGTGATTGAGGTTTTTGGTGTGTTGTTTGAGTTTTGATTTACTTCTGCTACAGAACTGAAATCGATTTAAGTTATTTTGGCATAATGCGATTCCATTTGGTGTGTTGTTTGAGTTTTGGTTTGTGGTAAGACTTGATTGATGTTTAAATATTTTTGTAAAGAAATCTTTATTGTTGTATAACTTTTCAATCTTGTTGTATAACTTTTCAATTTTTGTAAAGACTTGATTGATTATTTTGTAGTATGTTTGTATTATTTCAGTCTTGCTGTATAATGGTTATGTGTTGCTGCTTTATTGTGGTTATTTATGTGTTAATGATTTATGTGTTTTGGGTTTTGTGTTATTGATTCGTTACTTGCTTCGTGTTACTTGAAACAGGAAATGGCCGGACTTAGTTTAGCAACATCACGTAGATGTAGGCTTATTAGGTTGTTTTGGAACGAAGCTATGATTGCTATTGTTTGGTATTTCACTACTATTTTCAAAGCAATAGCTAATTACCAAACGGAAAAACCATGTATTCGGTATTCTTTGTTAAATGTGGATCGGTATGCCATATTACATAAGTATGCTTATGAGAGTGATGCTATTTGCATATCACATCTTAGGATGAATAGGAGGTGTTTTAAGAAGTTATGTGATATGCTTGAAACTTTTGGAGGATTAAAAGCAACTAGGAATATGGATATTGATGAACAAGTTGCCATTTTTCTTCACATTTGTGCTCATAATGTTAAGAACCGGGTTATCGCATGTCGTTTTCATCGTTCGGGAGAAACCATTAGTAGAATTGTTAGAAGAGTTTGCAGCTCGGTGATAAGGTTACATCCACATTTGTTTAAGAAACCTGAACCTGTTCTTGAGGACTCTACCGATGGAAGATGGAAATGGTTCAAGGTATATGTAATTATTATTATTATTATTAACACGTAAATAACAAAATTATATTTAATGACCATTTGTTTTTTGTTTTTTTTAGAATTGTTTAGGGGCTCTAGATGGAACATTTATCAAGTGTTTAGTACCACTTGAAGACAGACCTAGATACAGAACAAGAAAAGGTGAAATTGCTAAAAATGTATTAGGTGTGTGTTCACAAGATATGCAATTTATCTTTGTGTTACCTGGATGGGAGGGTTCAGCCGCAGATGGTCGAGTACTTCGTGATGCGCTTCTTAGGCCGCATGGTTTGAAGGTGCCAAGGCCATGTTATTACTTGGTAGATTGTGGGTACACAAATGGGGAGGGTTTTCTTGCCCCTTATAGAGGTCAACGATATCATTTAAATGATTGGCGTGAAGGACACCAACCAACAACGACAAAAGAATTGTTCAACATGAAGCATTCTTCTGCACGAAATGTTATAGAAAGATGTTTCGGTATTTTGAAAAAGAGGTTTGGTATTTTGAGAGATAACTCGTATTATCCGGTTGACCTTAAAAATAGGATCATTATGGCATGTTGTCTTATCCACAATTTTATTAGGCAGGAAATGCCAATTGATCCACTTGAAAATGAATATGAGCCGGATGTTGGAACTGGAGATGATGGAATTGAAGACAATGGAACCGGAGATGAGGATGTTATCACATCTGTTGGGACATCAAACGGGTGGACTGCATTTAGGGATAATTTAGCTCAAGATATGTTTGCATCATGGAATGTTACCAATTGATGTTTGTCTATCAACGTTATTTGTATTTGAATTATGTTACATTGTAATGAATTGATGTGTGTGAACCAACTATTTGAGTTATGTTACAATTCGTGTTATATTTGAATTATGGTTTCGTGTAATATTTGTATGAATTGTTTATGATTATGCTTATGTTACAATTGTTTAGGTATGACGAGTCAAGGAAGAAACTATCGTGCGTGGTCTGCACTCGAAGATGCCAAACTTGTTGATAGTTTGCTAAATATGGTATATGTTGGAAAGTATAAAGCTGACAATGGCTTTAAATCTGGATATTTACAACACTTGGAGCAAGCTTTAAAAGAAGCACTTCCCAATTCTGGTATATTGGGTAAACCTCACGTTGAGTCGAGGATAAAGACGATGAAAAAAGATTGGCAGGTTGTTCATGACATGGTTTATGGTACTAATACTAGCGGCTTTGGTTGGGATAGCGAAAAAAATTGTGTGGTTGCTGAACCACCGATATGGGAGGCTTATCTAGCGGTACGAGTTCATTTATTATGTTAAAAAAGTGTATATATAATTTGTTGTTTTATAATTGAATTTTATTTGTTATGATATAAAATAGGTTCACAAAGAGGCCGCTAAATGGAAAAACAAGACATTTCCTCATTTTGCAGAGTTGTGCATTGTTTTTGGCAAAGATAGAGCTAATGGGTGTAGAGTGAGAGATGCTATGGAGATTCAAGATGGAAGTAAAGACGGAAGCATGGAAGACCAGATCAATCTTTCTGAAGATCAAGATGATGCCTCTAATGCACACACAAATGTGCAAAGCCAAGAGTGCACAAGTGGTAGCAAGAAAAGGAAAATCAAAAGCGAGTCTTTGCATGACGTAATCAACAATGCTACATTTGTGCTTGGTGACAAACTTATGAAAGCATCGCAATCGTTGATGGAAGTTGAAGTTGAAATGCTCAAAAAGACTTCCATGATCGCTGATGAGGTTGAAAAGTTTAGGTCATTTTCCGAAACTGAAATGTTTAGTGCATTACGAAAGATAACAAAAGATTCTGAATCTGTGATCACTTTCTGGAGCTTGAAGGAGGGACGACGTGAAAACTGGGTCCGTTTCATGTTGGAGACTTGATCGGTTGGTGGTGAAAACAATACTTTTGGTTGGAGTACACATGTTTGGTATATATTTTTTGGGTCCACTTTATGTTGGACCAATGACCGGTTTAGTTTAAAAACAATACTTTTGGTTTACGTTAGCCTACTTATCGGTCTATTCATGTGTATGAACAATATTTTTGGTACTTGTTGCTTTGATGTTATGATTCGGCAACTTCTAGCATGTGTATGAACAATATTTATATATGGGTAATGTAGTAACTTTGTGTGAATGATTTGGTTTGTGAATGATTTACACGTTTTACATTTATATACAATTTTATAAATGGTAAATTACATATTTTATTCCAATTAAATGTTAATTTTAAAATTGTTTATAAGAAGAAAAAAATTAAATTTTAAGAAAGGGTATTTTGTCATTTTTGACAATTCCATTCCGATTCCATTGCAAACCAAACAGACAGATTTCAAGATTACATTCCATTTCCTGTCAACCAAACAGTTGGTCAAACCTGAAAACATTCCATTCCAATTCCTTCCAGATTCCAATTCCTTTGACAGATTCCATTCCTACAGAAAACATTCTGCGAATCAAACGCAGCCTTACTTTTGTTGTTGAAACGAAGGGAAAAAAAGTAAAGGGGAGAAAAGAAACTAATGTTTCACATTCTTGAGCAAGATAGAAAAAGAAAATGTCAATTGTACAAATACAACTTTATTTATTTTATAGCATAAGGTTATTGATGGATAATGTGTTATTTTTTAAATAATTTTAATTGTTGTTATTTTTTCCATTTTTCCTCCCATATTTGGGAGAAAAGTTTTGGAAATAAAATCAATCTTTCCGTCATTTTGCCTTCTTTTCTATCCTAACAAAATAACTTGAGAACTCTAGTTTTTTCTTTTCCCCTTCTTAATTTCCTTCTCTTTTCCTCCCTCTCCATCGTAAAAAATGACTTGAGAACACAGCGTAAGGGGACAATTTTGACTTTTTAATAGATCCAACCTTAACAAACTTGCTCACGAATTTGTATTCCCAATCCAGTAACGAGTCAAGCTCAAAAGGACCAAGACCAGTGAGACATGCATTCAAATCCTCCTCCGCAAATGACATTTTTGCTAAAGCTCTACTAGCATCTTTTCCGGCAAATAATGCATAAGGGCCACCTGGTCCGTAAAATGTTCTGTGTTCTGACACATCATATATATGACCTTTGATTGCCATAAGAAGCGGCTTATTGGGATCTTTACCATCGTATGCTTTCAACTCTTCCTCAAACATATCACCAGGACGAGCGTCTTCTTCAACTTCTCCACGAGATTTCAACTTATTTTCCTTCTAGAACTCATGTCTCACCTAGATAAAATATAATTTAAATTATTTTCTACATGAGCAGAGGGAAAATAATTTTTGGTCAAAATAAAACTTACTTGGTCTTGAAGTGCAATTTCAAGTTGTTTTATAATCTTAGCTATAGGTGGACGTTCGTTGCGATCTCTTTTCAAACATCGATATGCGATTGTTGAGAAAATATCCAAACATTTTGGTGATATTTGCTCTTGTAGACAAGTATGGACAATTGTATCTAATTTCTTTTCTTCATAGCATCTTTGCGCCAACTTCGACAAAAATCGACGACTATCATTGTAATTCGCAAAGCAAATCCTTCCACACAAGACTTCGAATAATACTACCCCAAAGGAGTAGATATCAGATTCTTTTGTCAAGAATCCCGTATCCATATAGAGTGGATCACAATACCCAATTGTGCCTGCAACATGGGAGATGAGAAATGTGAATTCTTGGTTAGTTGGTCCGAATTTTGAAAGGCCAAAATCTGAAATCTTGGCGTTCCAGTCTTCATCTAATAATATGTTGGAGCTCTTAATATCACGGTGTAACACCCTCTGTGTGGTTCTACCGGGATTGTGAAGATACTCTAAGCTACGAGCCGCCCCAATACATATTTTAAGACGTTGGATCCAGGAGAGAGTAGTGCTGCTAAGATACATGTCGAGACTTTTGTTAGGTAGATACTCATATACAAGGATATTCTCACCACCTTCATCTGAATAGCCCAACAATGAGACAAGATGCTCATGTCTGTAACGAGAAAGCATCATGACCTCTTTCCAAAACTCAGTGGGTCCTTGTCCAAGTGTCGTATCTAAGCGTTTGATAGCAACCATAACATGGCCTCCGGAATGAAAAAGCTCTCCTTTGTAAACCTTCTCGAATCCACCTCGACTGATGTAATTATCATCACCAAAGTTGTTGGTGGCCAATTTTATGGCTTGAAGGGGAATTCTAAGGTGTTCAAACTCTTTAATTGAAAACATTATAAGATTTTGGTTATATGGAAGGAAAAGGGAACTCAAAATAACAAAAGAGAATTGGAGAAGAAGATTAGATGGAATGCAACAAGAAAGTAGGGAATTGAATAAGAAAGGATAAAGTAAAGAAAGAGGAGAAAGAAATAGCAAATAAATCGTTTTTTCCTTAATTTAAAAAGTTCACGAATTAGTGGGTCATCCATCCATCATAGTGGACGGACTTCTAAGAACCTTCGCTCTTGTAATCATTAACCCAAGTATTTATGTAATGAGTTTACAAGAATACCGTTTTGTTTATAAATTGTTTATCATTGTAATAATAAAGGGGTTTATATTTATATATATTAAGAAAATTGTGAAACTTTTTTTTTTGAGGAATGAAAACTTTTGTTATTTTATATGATTTCTTCTTTATCGAAGACTATCGTTTGATTTTTTTTTAAAGGCATAGCGGCATCGATCCTTCGACCAACTACCACGAACACACGCACGCACGCCTCTCCGGCGGTATCGGGCATCCAAGGGCAGCCCACTAATCCGCCGCTGTCCCGGCCCAGCTTACGCTGGACCTAAGGCCCAACCTTCGGTTGGGGGATCAGCCCAGCAAATGCTGGAACATCCAAGGACTGGGTACTCTTCATGCTCCCAGATGTTTCCCCAAGGATTCGAACCCGGGTAAACTGGGATACCATCCACACCTCCCCCCAGGATGTTACCGAACTCGGTTACTCAACTGAGCTAGACATGATTTGTACTATCGTTTGATCATTGACATTTGCTTCATATATATGTAGTTTACAATGTGATACTTTCTTATGTTTTATGAACGGACTAAAAATATTTATATTATAAAACAAATATATGTTAATCGATGTTGTAAATCTTATTCTTAGATGAAAAAAAATTATATGAAATAACACATGATATATTAATTTTTAAGTTTATCACACTTTCATATTTAAAAAAAAATCTTTTGTATTAAGACCATATCCAATGAACCATTTATTTTACTCTCTATCTCTATTTACTCTCTAAAACATCTCTAATGAACTCTTTATAATAAAGAAATGAATAGTAACTCTCATAATCTCTAATTTTTTTTAGAGAATATTCTTGAAATATTCTCGTTTAAAGTAGATAATAAAGTAACGATTCGGTATCTGAATCGGCTGAAGGAGAGTGAGAGTTCGAAGTTGCCGGTAGGTCAATATCCCGGGGTTGATACATTGAACAAGACATAAAATATTATTTATTTTAGACTCTACAATAGAGAGTAAAATAAAGAATTACATTGGAGATGCCCTAAGTATACAAAGAAACATAGCTAAACAAGAAATTAAATAGGCGAGAACTATAGTTTGGATTATATTTTGTCCATTAATTATTTCAACGATATAAGAGGATTTATAATATTGATTTTTCACTTTAAGGGGTTGTTTAATTTTTTTTCTAAAAAACTTTTTAATATCTTTGAAGTTTGAATCGACGTTTTTACGTTCAGATTATTTGTTTATTTTTTTTTCAGATTTCAGAGGCTCTTAAGTTTGAATTTCATCTGAAATCAGAAGAAGTAAACTAATATCTTATAACATCTTATAGCGGCCATCAGTTCATCACTCCATGATGATACTCTTCTTGTGTGCGTTGTGGAACACCAAGTAATGTAATTATGAAATATAATTAAAATTAAAAAAATATGACAACAATTTTTACTATTTTGTAGTTTATAAAATTAAAAATGTTGATTCAGATTTCAGACTTTAGACGTTACAAAAATAAACAGTCTTATTGATTCAGATTTCAGACTTCAGCACCACCTCTTATAGAAGTAAAATAAGACTTCGGACTTCAGACCTATTAAAAAACAAACGCGGCCTAAGTTATTCCAGTGCTTTTTAACTCAATGAATTAAAAATCTCAACATAATTTTCTTATAATAAAAATATTTTTCAAGTATATTTATTGTTTTTATACTTTTCAAAGTCTTGTCATTTTAATTTTATATGATTTATATTTTAATTTTGAAAATTCAATATACTAAAATATATTAAAATTTATACAAATATATATTTTTTATTTCAAGAAATATTATTAGTTTGTTTATATTTTTTTACATAAGTTATTAATTTAAATCTATTAATACAATATAAATTATATATGAGTTTTTTAAATTGTATCAAAACTCGTAAAATCTGTAGAAATTCATAATTATATTTTAAATTAATTAATTTAAATATAACAAAAAATATATAAGTACTTTAAGTATATATATTTATTTTACATTATTTATCTATTAATTATTTTAAATATAATTATTTTGGTTATATTAATTTAACCGTATTAAATAAATAAAACTAATTTAATTCGAAACTTTTTATAAAATAATATATACTAAGATTGACCAAAAACAGTTCGTATATAAATGCCATCTGACCAAAAACATTATAAAAACGTGTCGTAAAAAAACCTCAAAATGAAGTTTTTCACTTTTTCTTCTCAATATTTTAACTTACAAATCAATTAGGGCCCGTTTGGTTCGCAGAATGTTTTTGGATGAAATGAAATCTGTCAAAGAAATTTGACTTTGAAGGAATTGGAATGAAATGTTGTCAGGTTTGACCAGCTGTTTGATTGACATAATTGGAATGGAATCTGTTAAAGAAATTGGAATCTGTCTGTTTGGTTCACAGAATGTAGCTTTAGAATTGGAATGAAATTTGGGTAAATAACCAAAATACCCTTTTGTAAAATCACATATTGCAAAAACAGATTGTAAAATCACAAAAACAGATTGTAAAATCACAGATTGCAAACAGATTGTAAATCCACAGACAAAATGAAATCTGTCAGTAATCGAAAGCAAGCAGAAGACAAGAGAAATCAAATCGAACCAAAGCAAAAATCGAAAGCAAACATAATGATAAATCGAAACAGCAGGAAGATAAATCGAAACCAAGCAAAAATCAACATCAGTCATGAGGAAGATAAATCGAAACCAAGCAGAAACATAATTCGAAATCAACAGAAAGACAACCAGAAATCAAATCCAAGCAAGAATCGAATGCAAGCAAGAAAGATAAATCAAAATCTTACCAGATCAGTCGAGGAAGGAGCTTTGCGACGATGGAGAGAAAACGAGAGAGAGGTTTGTCTACTGATTTGTGAAGATGGCGACTGATAAAAGCTAAATTAGAGCAAGGGTAATTTTGGAAATAATAAAATGTTCAATTCCATTCCTTCAGAATACATTGGTTAAGTGATGGAATGAAAAATGACTACTTCATGGAATTCAATAGAATTTTAAAGATTCCATTTATACAAAAGAGTGAACCAAACACCGGAATGAAATCTGGTCAAAAGAATCTGACATTCCAATTCCACCAGATTCCATCAGTTTCTGTAAACCAAACGCCCCCTTAGTTTATGGCACCGAACAACTAACATTTATTGACGTCAAAACATCAAACATTAATTGATAATTACAACAATTCGAGTTAAATATTCAGAATAAACTACAAATTTTATAATTATAAGAAGGTCGTTGTGATTTATAAAAATAGCAGTTATTGTCCTTATAGTTTCGTAATTATAATATGGTCATCATGGTTTGCAAAAACGTTTGAATTTAGTCCCTTCCTTTAACAATTATAAAAAAAATTCCGTTAAGTTAGGGGCATTTTTGTCTTTACATCGATTTTTTTAGTTTTTTAACAAATCAAATACCACATGAACCAAAATCATAAAATGGATTTTAATTAGGTAGAAGACAAAAAAGTTGATAAAATGAAGAAAATGTTCGTCATCTAATCAAATATTTTAATGGCTGTTAGAAGGAGAAATCAAATTCGAACATTTTTTGCAAACCATAATGATAATCTTGTAGTTTTGAAACTTTAGAAATGAAAAATGTTATTTCCAACAAAATAAAACAACCAGATTAGTAGTTACTCAAATATTTATTAATAGAGTTGAATTGGACAAATCAGGGGCGGACTTGTTCATGTCCGAGCGGGGTCCCGTGCACTCGCTCAACTGAATTTCGCAAGTAATTTTTTTTTGGGGTATGAAGAGTGCACCCGCAAAACTTTGAGCAATTCTCCGAATACTAAAAACCGGAAAAATCTTTCGAAATCAACCAAAAAATCAAAAAATCTCCATCGAAATCAACCAAAAGGGCCATTGAAATCAATCAAAAAACATTAAAAAAAATCATTCGAAACGGTGGAATTCGGCTAATGATACATCGGGGAGACTTTATGAGCCTTTGATCCACTTTAGAGGTGCACCCACTTGGCAAAAATTTTGGGTCACCACTGGGACAAATATATGGTTTCATGATGTAGACATGCCAACTAATACACACAATTGTTTTAGTTTAGTTGCATCGTTGAAAATTACAACAAATTTTGGTGCAATTTACCTAATTTTAAATCTTCCAAATCAATATATATATATATATATATATAAAGCAAAATATAAAAGAGAGGATTAAGAAAAAGCATCCAATGAGGCTTTAGAATTGGAAAATTAATTAAAATACCCAAAATTTGACTTTGACTTATCAAAATATCCATTTTTTCAGTTTTACAAAAATACCCATTTTTTCCACAATGGGGCCTGCGATCGCGGTAAATTGAAAAAAAATTACGCGGGGTGTGTCCCGCAATGGAATCGAGTTGGTGAATTTGATGATTTTTTAATTGAATTTTACACTTTTAATCCCTATACTTATTTACTTACTTTACTTTATACCTTTTATTTTCATAATTTTAATTTTACATTTAACACATATAATCGTTTATCAACTATAATACGTTAAAAAATACGTTTTAATTTTAACAAATTACACCATTATAATCGTCTCTTCGATACGTTCGAAATGAGCTCAATATTGAATATTTTTTTATTTATATATTTTAATATATATCATATACACTACATAAAAATATTTTTTATATTTAAAATTCATATTCTTATAGTTAATTATTTAATTTATGGTACTTTTATAGTTAAAATACGTTTTATTTATTTTATTATCGATGGTCCAAGTGTAAGTATTAAAAATTGGCGGAGGCTTTGTGATGGACATACATCGATTCTTTTGTGCATACTCTGTAACTGCAAATAATAATAATTTAAAACGATTTAATGAATTAGTTAATATATGATTATTATGTTAATGCGATAGAAGTGTAAAACAAAATTGAAAAAAATAAGAGTGTAAAACAAAATTGAAAAAAAAAGAATTTATTATAGAAAATCTAGGCTCCCAACGTTATGAAGTTTTGTTTTTAAATAAATCAAGTCATGTTTAGAACCAGTCTGCACATATGCAGACTGTGGTTTGTAAGGGATGCAATAAATACATGGTTTGTATTTGATTTGTACCCTATATATATATATATATATATATATATAGGTTAAGGTGATAGAATATTCGACGTTTTATCATGTAAATCGACGTCTTGACATTGTGGAGGTTTTTGTTTTATCGGGTGTTCAGGTTCTTGAATTTTTTTAGGTCATTAGCTTTGTCAATTGTGTTTCTTTATCTTGAGTCGTGTTTGTGCAAGTTTGTCTAATATTATATATTTGAATGCCACATATAATAAGTGTCTTTTTTTCTACCACTAAAAGTAAAAATGAATATAGAGAAGAAGAAAAAAAACGGCAACAACTTTTTTTTATATATATATTGATATTCTTAGATGAGTCGGATATCAAGAATACATACAATAAGGTCAGACATGGTTCCTTCTTAGCTTATAAGCTGAGGATTTGAGGTAAATTTTCTCACAATAGCCTCCATCCTCTCTCATTCTTGGAACCCCGTCAGGATCATGTAAATTCCAATCTCTTTGTTTTTCCAGTGGAGCAGAACCCGTACTTTCGCTCGACAATGCAACCCCTAACATTTTAATTGTTGAAAGCTTGAACACAAGGAAACACATGTAATTTGTATATGGTGACAACTGTTGCTCGAAAGTAAATGACAAGCCCTAACAAGTAATTGTAGAAAAAGAGGGGGGAGGGGGGGTTGAATACAATTACACACCATTTTACTTAACAGTCTTTTACTAAGAAAACATAAACTCAACTAGCACAAGAAAAGTTATGACTTCTTAGAGAGTTACCGTTTTTGCTTTTGCACGTAGAGAACTGTTGAAAGCGTAACCTTGCATGGGAGAACAACTCTGCTTTAAATACCACCACGTGCATTAAATATCACCATGTGCATTAAATGCATGAGAACACTTGTCACATCAAAAGCATATTAGGATAAACATGTCTTTCCATGTTTCAGAGAATGTCTTTGTCAAGGACAAGGTTGGTAAGATTTAGTCAGAAAAGTTGTTGCAAACGTATCTTTTTATTGACCACTCGATAGTCAAGAGGACTATCCGATCAAAATATAACAATTAGAGAAAACTTGGTGTACAAGTTGCAAATGCATCTTGATCTGCATCGGTCGATCCATTTCTTGAGGGTATCGGCTAGTCTTCGAGTCGCCAAACTGTTTAGGTAGAAACCAAGCTAACTAAAGGAACCAAAATAAATCATAATACAAATGCTATGGATTTTAGAGAAACCTAATCGAAGAGTCATCAACAATTATCAGTGACCCAACAATCTCCTCATATATGATGATGACATCTAACACTTGATAATGATTAAAGCAAAAGTAAAACTCGTATATAGACCCTTTTTTACTCTTTTGGGTCTTTTTTAACGTAGGCCATTTTTTGGATGTGTTGAAGTATCCGACATATACAAAAGAACAAATGAAAGTTTACAATATACAACATGAGAAAGTGAAAGGAAATACTTGTATTTACTTGAAGCAAAATGTTATAAGTACAAACTGATTACATGAGAAAACATAGAAGATCCGAAATTTAGACTTCGGGATCCTAGAAAGAAAGAAGGGATCTCGGCATCTCTGCTCTTCAGCTCGTTCTTCAGGAGGGTGTAGAAGGTTTCACCCTCTTCATCAAAGAGTACAAAATTGAGTAATGGCAAGGAGGAACTGACTATCGGTTGTGGAAATCTTTGAAACTCTAAAGATTCGGTTGTTTCTGAGTGCGTCTTCAAATAAAATTCCATAAATTAGATCATGGAAATTCCATAAATTAGATCATGGAAATTCCATAAATCGAATCATAAATCACATGTGGATGATAGCCACTATTAGGATTGATAAATCAAGTGAGGAAATGTTGGGAACTTTTCCAGCCTTAGCAAGATCTTGAAAAACCGTTCCAGGTTTCGCTAATGTGGTCTTTGGTTTGGTAGGGGTGAGTGAGAGTTTTTGAAGCCTTTGAAATTGATCAGTTCGGCAGGAGTAGGCTTGAGCTTGTAGAACTTCCGAATTGATGCGAGCTTTCTAATCAGAAAATTTAGGTGATATCACCAACTGTAACACCCGTAAATTTTGGTATGTATAATTTATTTTGGGATTTATATAAATTTCCATCCTAGAAATAACCTTTATATTGAATCTTAAGAGGGTTCTTTCCACTTTGACCAATATTTGACTTTTGTCTCCTTTATTCTCAATCAATTCCCTCTCTCTCTCCTCACATTTCTTACGGCTTGTGTGTGTGTTTCCATCACACGCTTGTTTTTTTTGCCAACCTTTCAACTCCCACTCTCTCTCTCTTCTTTTATCTCTTTCTCCCTCATCCTTTGTTATGAATTAATTCCATTTACACACTCTCTCTCTATTTATGGTGTTTGGGAGTGCTTATATTTTTAACTTATGCTTATTTGCTTATGTGACGAGGAAAAACAGTTTTTAAAAAGTGTTTGTTAAAAATTGAGGGTAAAAAGGTACTTTGGATAGATAAGGAAATAAGGAAAGGAAATAAGGAAATGAAATAAGGAGAAGTAAATAAGTAGGTATGGATTGACTTATCAAAAACAACTTATTTGTGGTGAGGAGAAGCAAATAAACACTTTTGATTTTTTCTATCCAAACACTCCAAACTGCTTATTTACGGTGGGGAGAAGCTATAAGCAAATAAGTCAAAAATATAAGCACTCCCAAACACCCCCTAAAGCTTCAAGATTAGTCATCTTCTTCAATCCTTCCACCATTGTTGCTCAAATTTTAAGGTTTTATAAAAACCTATTACTGAGTTCATTCTCCTTTACAAAACTTTATACATGCTAAAATGAGTATTTTAAACTCACAATCATCTCCTATTTTGGCTTTCATCAAAATACAACTTTTGATCTAAACATGGGTTTTGGAGATTTTTGGGGTTTTAAATTGGTTATGGATTTATGATGAAGGTAATCATGTAATATAATCACTGTTTTAAAAGGCTCGCCACGACAGCCGCCATGGCGCGTCGTGGCTTAAGGTTTGTGTCTCACGCCACGTTATGCTTGTGGCACGCCATGGCCTAATGTGCGGTCTTTTATAACGCAATATTTGATTTTTCTTTACATTTTAATGTCTTATTTGCTAGTTTTTAATATATAACCTAATTTAACTTAGTTATTGTCATTGACTCATCGATTAATAATACAAAACATATGTTTTTATATATAATAGTATATATGATATAGAGATTTGCCGCCATAAGTTACGCCTTGATAAACGCCATGGCACGTCGTGGCTCCTAAGGCTTGAGGCTTGGCCTCGCCGCCACGCCACGCCTTACGCCATTTAAAACCTTGAATATAATATATATATATATATATATATATATTTACACATGTGGATTCTCACAATTTTGTTTGAAAATCACTTTGGTGGAAATTAGGGTTTTTTCCCAAAAAATGAGGTTTTGCTCTTAGGAATAGATGGTTGTTGAGCACAATCTAAATATGGTTTTACTTGTTTTTATGAGGATTTAGAACCCCATTTGGGGGCATCTTATAAAGAAATGGGTTTAACCATTAAATGCTTATTAACAAATTATGTACATGGAAATGACTATGTCTTGAAGATTATATGAAAGGGGTTTCTATGTGAAAGTTTTATAAGAATTATTATTTTAGTCATTAACGGAATTTGTGACTAGCCTTATTGTAGATGTCAATGGATCCATAGGCACAAAGGTAATTCTTATATTGATGTTGTGGGTGGTTGGTTTTATCCCACTCACTAGCTAGATATGGGTAACAAATCTCCAGAGGACTCAAACTATAGATCGTGAGTGGTTGAACTTGATGATCGTGAGACCCATAGTGATTTAATTCTAGCTTTGAGCAAATTGTAATATATTGGAGGACTTGAACTATAGATCATGGGTGGTTGAACTCAATAACCAATGTCTTACTTGAGAAGCTCTAAACATAGAATTGTGGCCTACTTTTGTGTTACGCCACGTTCCATGGAAATTGGGTCTCCCTTGTCATGGCAAAGTATATTTCAGACCGAACGGTTTTCTTATGGTATCAAAGAGATTTTGAGATGCAAAGCAAGTTGTTGAACTGATTAATTTTCAATTCTTATTTTATACTACTCCAACTTTTTGTTCTCACTAAGCTTTAGCCTAACACTTTTTCTTAAATGTGACATGTATATCAGGTCCTAAGAGTAGCAGGGCGCTAATCAGTAAGTGGAGTGCCATTTGCCGGTAGAGGCAACTTTTGGGCGCACTACCTTTTGAAGATCACACTTGGAGACACTAGTGCTTAGAAAGATGATTTTTGATGACTATGTCTACACCCGTCTATAATCTAGACTTGATGTAATTTAGTTTAGATTAATAGGTTGTTGTTCAATGGCCAATTTATAGATGTAAACTCCTTACCCATTCCCCATTTTGGGTGACGAATTTGTTTAAGTTATGTCGTATTCCGTATTTGAAACAGGTTTAAATTTACCCCTATTTTTAGGGTGTTACACCAACCCTCTATATCGGCTTTTGCTCTTCTTGAGGAGTAGAATCATTTCAGCCCATTCACTTAGCCCACAAGAATGTAAACAAAGTAGTTTCTTGATTCGGTTTGCTTCATTATCCCTGTTGACTCCCAAGATAGTGTCTTCGGGATTCTTAGATAAAGTTTTGGGCCATGAATTTGGATGCTCATTTTCTTTAATTGAATGTATCAGTCGATAACTGGCTCGTTGTACCACTTAACTGTTAACCTCTTTCGTCTTTGTCTTCTATACTTTCTCCACCTTTCCCATTTCAGAATTTTGAGCGTTTAGTGGATCATTCACCTTAGCTTTATCGAGTTTCTCCTTTGTTAATTACTCAACGAGACACTTGTTTTCTTCAACACTTTTTTGAGCTAGAAGAGATAGTTTTGCCTCTTCTTTAAAGATGTTGAGTTCAGGAAGAATAGCGGGTGCAAGTTGAAGCTTTAAGATATCTGATTTTGACACCTCTATCCGATATCTCTCACCTTTCTTTTACTTTGCTTCAGACTTATCCTCTTCGTATGTCAGCAACGCATTCCCTTTATAGGGAGATCAGTAGAACTCTTCTTGACTAAATTCCGAGAAGTTTCCAAATCCTTGTTGATCTCCCCCTCAAAGTTAGTTTTAGTCGTACTAAGTTGCCCCCCCTCAACCTGTCCGTTGGTTCCCTACCCTTTGGCCTTTTTTTGGTTGTTAGACGATGGTCCTTCATTCAAAATCTTCTACCCTCAGCGGTTGAGGGGAGAAGCCCTAACTAATAAGTCATACTCGAATTCACAGCCTCAACCGGTCCACCCATCTGATGTAGACACTCTCAATAATCCCCACCAAAAAGTACATCCTCGAAATCACACTCAAACTCCCGAGGCATAAAAGAAGTAAAGGCTTTTAGTATAGAATCCACCTTGGCATGCAGGTCCACAAGAGAAGCAAGAAAAGCCTTATTGACACTGTCTTGAGAATCGAACCGTGTCTGAAGTTTTTTAACTGTGTCATCCCATGCACTATAGACGACCTTGAGCTTAGCCCGAGGAAGATAAAATAAAATCCTAAGTGGCCTTGAGGTCGGACAACTGGAGGCCATAGAAGTAGAAGTCTTGGTTGGTGACCTATCAGCCACCATAGAAAAGGACTTCAAGATATCCTGGCTTAGGGACACCTGTTCCTTAATGGATTTCTTTAGAAAGGCAAGGAGATATCGAGTATACTTATCAAGATCTGCAAGATGCTCATTAATATTCTCAAAGCCCCTACGATCTTTCTACAGAAAACTTACCAAGAGATCAAAACCGATCAATCAACCTGTAAAGATCAGCATTCTGAACACCTAGTTTCCTACAGTGGCTTTCAACGTGTAGAGTTGAAACTATAGTATATTAATGATCAATAATATGTATATGCATGATGAATATTATAGTCAAATTAATATAAATGATAAATATCAGACTAATATAACTACTAGAGAGTTATTGTATACACATGACTATACATAATATTCATGATGAATAATATTTATATACATGATGAATAATATCTATATTCATGATGAATGTTATAGCGAAAATGTATATTCATAACAAATATCATATTGTTGTTTGCATGTTGTTGTATACACGTGAATATATATAAATATTCATGATGAATGTTATAGTAAAAATGTATATAAATATTCATAATATTCTCGTTTTTTGATGTAATTTGTTTGATTAAAATATTAATTGTTTTTAAGATAATTTAGTTTTAACCACAAGGGTTGTGGCGTATTGGTTAAGGCCCTGAGGGATGTGGTGGAATATCCCATTTGTCCAGGGTTCGAATCGTACACAACAACTGTGACCACTGAAGTTTAATCAGGGCTAATGTCTTACACTCATAATTTGCCAAGAGATTAATCTAGGCACAACCTAAGACACCCTTCAAAAAAATTTAATTTAAAATTTAAGAAGATAAAAAATTTAAATTAAAAAGAAAATAAAAAATCAAATAAAGTAAACCTTGATTCAAAAATTTTAAATTATAATATAAAGATGATTTTTTCTAAATATTTTAACTTTTTACTTCTTCGTTTTAAATAAGCTCTTGGAGATGTTTTTGCAAAACTTATCTATACTATATCATAAAACATTTATAAAAAACTCTTAAAAACAATTCATAAAGCCTTATGCACTGCTATTTAATGCTGATTACTTAAAATCTCTTAAATATAACTAACGAAACTTTATGTACCACTGTTAATGCTAATTACTTAATTAGTCTTTATCTCTAACTCCCTACAAAGTCTCAAATGGTAAACCCTAAAAAAACATCATTCTTTAATCCTCATTAGTTACCTAATTAATCATTGTCTCTTAACCTCTTTCAAATCCTCAAATCATGAACCCCTCAAAAAATGTCATTCTTTGTACAAGTTTATAAAAAAAAATATTATAATTTTCTCAAAACTACACAAAACCGTTTTATTAAATCGACCGATAAAAAAAGCAAAACAAAAATAATTGTTTCTACAAAAATATAAAATATAAAATAATTGTTTTAATTTTGGATTTTGAAATTGTTGGGTCAAAAGCCCAAGTGAGGAAGGTTTTAATCCATTTTCCTTTGAAAAGGCTGCCTGTCTATCTCTTCTTCTCTGGTCCTCACTGACGCCCCCCCTTATCCTCATTCAACACAATCTCATCCCTCACTCTCCTCTTCATTTCATTCTCTCTTTTATCACCTTCTTCTATTTCAATCCCAACACTAAAACCCAATCTCACATGTTTGCCTGAATAATTCAAATTTCATGTATACGATCATTACATGTATGCATCTATAGCAGAAAACATGTCCTGTTTGCTCCCCCAATTCAAGTGCTTGCCGGATTCCTTCTCCATCCAATTCAAAACCCTCAATCATCATTCTCCACAGCTACGTAAGATTACATCTGTTCTATTTTAATGTCATTGAATGTGTTCGTAATCCACATCTGGAATTTGGGGTATTATTTGATTACTGGTTTTCTGTCTGAATTTTGGGTTTTAAGTATTTTGATTGATTCAACATTGTGGTAACTTTCGTGTTTTTGTTTATTAGACTGCAAGTTTCAAGTTAATGTTCATGTTATTTTGTGATTGGTGATATTTACTTCTACTGTTCTGTTTATGAATTGGATTGGGTCGGTTATGGAAATTCAAACTCTTTTCTTGTCAAATTTCAAAAATTTATGGAACGTTTTTAGCTTTTGTAATTTGAAAATGTTCTGTTACTGTAATAATTGTCATAGTTAATATTAAAATAATTTGCATATACATTCACACACCTATATTCATATATGCACATGTACATTGCATGGGTGGGGAAAACCGCAAAAAAGTGAAAAATTTGGTACCACTGTAATAACCATCCTCCATGATTCTGTATGGTATGCACATGTGATGTGCGTAACATGCAAACGTGCATAGAAACCAGAAAACATCTTCAATTACTTGTATGCATGTGCATACCGTACAGATGAATAGTTATAGGGTGTTTCTCATTTTTTCATTTTTTAGGGGTTTTACTCTTGACCTCACTCTACATACTCTGCATTGCAAATACATACATATGTAAGTACATACATACATATATTATATAGATATACCCACACATACTTACACCTTCTATTAGTTAAGGCCGCTATCGGCTGCCTAGGCTTAACCAATTGTCACTCTTTGATTAGCAACTAATTGTTGGATTAAGCCTAACACATGGATTAATTCAATTTTTCTCAACCTGGGTTCATCAATCGACTTTTTTTTTCTTCCTAATAGGAGGTAGTCTTTCTAATTATTTTCTTGTGTGATTATATCATTGGAACAATGAAACTAGTCTTTTAGGAAAGTAATTGTACCAAAACAATGCACTACCGAATTCCTAATATCCTGCTTATATACAATGTAATAATAATTATATTTTATTTATTTAAACGAACTGCTTATGCATCCAAATAAATGTATGCTTAATCCCCACTTAGATGACGAAGCTCTAGAAGTTTACATGACCGCCTAGTTTCACTTAAATGCTTTTTAGAACACATCTTTTCAATCAAAAGAAGCTGAAATAGGCAGGAAAAAAGTGGTCTGATTCAGCCTCTTGTAACTAGTTTCAGATATGATTGGCCAAGGGACTAAATGTGTATTGGGTCATGCTGAGGGAGTTCTTGGGTGTCAAAACTAAAGCAAACACTTACATATTGTCTTATTGCTTACTTAAGGAGCTGCTCTTGCTTTCTTGGGTCCCTTCTGTATAAAATTGAAAAAAATATTTAATACATATATGACAAAAAAATATAGTTTTTATGCACTCGGTAATGGCGTTTGAGGCTTTTAGTTTTAGATTTTGTTGTATCAAGTTCGAATCATCCATCAAAATCATGCTTATCAGGCTCAACATTTATAGATTAATGTCATTAGTTTAAAGTTTAAAGGAGCTTCTTGTACTAAGTATTAAAATCTGGCAAACTTTTAATTGCTTTCTTGGAGCAACTAGTAAGAATGCCTTTTTTGTGGCGAAATGGTCATCAGTTTTGTGTAAAAGGGGACGGAACCCCGGAAAAACTATCTCTTTGTAAAAAGTGGAACGAAAAGACTTATATAGTGACCTTTTTTTTCTGTGCAAACCAAGGAGCGTTGGTTCATTTTTTTCCATCATTAAACATCTTAAATAGCTTTTAAATAAAATTTATGGAAACTCGCAGTGTATAGTGAAACATGATAAAAGTAACTTTAGAATGACGCTAATTTTGATTTAGTGAAACCTGCAATTAATAGAAGTAAGGAATGATTGAACAACCGGGAGCAATAACATTTGGTTAAGGAATCTTCTGAAATATATATATATATATATATATTTTCTGAGAATACACTTACATTTATCACTCAAATATGAATAGGAGAACCAATTAATTTAAAGAATCTTGGAAATCTTGGCCACATTCACTTGTCCCTTATCTATGAAGAGAGTTTCTTGTTTGTTTGATCCAGACTTGCTTTTTGGGTTTATTGAACTTATAAGTTGTAACAGCCCATTTATAACAAGGCATCAATACTACAGCATATAACTTGGCTTAAAAAAAATTAAAAATTAAACACGAAGAAAGCCCAAATCCATATTATAATGTTGGATACTTTGCATCCTGTTTATTTTGTCCATTTCTGATTTTCATTTTGTGGGTCCCACTTATGAGTATGAGAATAAAGTAAGATGCTAGCGTGGGACTTGCTTACTTGATATGAAAATTGCTGCGTTATTTGTCGTCACTATCGGTTTTGCTATTAATGTTATAACTTGGTTTAAATGCAGCAAAATGTAGAGAGCCTACTTATTTCTCGACTCGGTGCATTTTATCAACCACCGCGCCACCGCCATCAACAGACTCTACAGTGCTTAACTTAGAAAAGTTGCAATTATCATCATCTTTAGAGGTCCATTCAAATTCAGGTGGTGCTGAAAGACAATGGTCATCATCAACAACAGCTGGAGTGCTTGATATTGAAAATTTCCAGCTACCATCTATAGAATCTCATACAAATTCAGTTGTTGGGAGTAGACCATGGGTCTATCCTGGTGCAGTAGGTCCATCTATAGAGGTCAGAGACAGACCAACTTTTGCATTTTTTGCACTTTTTGCTTTCTGGACTTTTAATTTTAATGGGTTGTTCATATATTTAATTTGACTGCCATTTTGATATATTTTTTCACCGTTTTTTCATGGTTCTCTGGTTCTTTTTTTTCAAGGTTCTCCCTTGATCTTTATCCTATATATATATATATATATAGGGAGGTTCAGGGGAAACCTAAAAAAACGGAAAACTGAGGAACACCCTGGTAGCCCTTCATCTGGACGGTATGCACTTGTGCATACAAGTAATATATGTTATTTTTTGGTTTTTATGCACGTGTGCATTATGCACTTGTGCATATGCACGTGTGCAACTGTACATGTTACAAATTACTTGTATGCACAAGTGCATGCCATCCAGATGAAGGCTACTAGGGTGTTCCTCAGTTTTCCATTTTTTTGAGGTTTTCTCTTGAACCTGACCCTATATATATGTAACTGAAAGAATGTTTTTGCTGCCTATATGCTACCGAGTACGATATTATTTGGTCCTCTACTAAGGGCACTTCATATACTGATCACCTTTTATTCACTAATCTTCTTTCTGTCCAAAGACTGATATCTATGGAAATATATGAGCTTAATGGACACTGACATAATATCATTTTAGCAAACTGGTTAAGTTATTTTTAAGCTGAAAACTGGGCTGATTGGCCAAAAATAGAAGGAACATGAGGTACAATGGCAAAATAAATTACTTTGTTGGTATGGTGGCCAAACTTATATTACTTGATAGTACCATGGGTCAAACATATATTTTTTTATATAATACTAGAAATGTACTAGCTGAATGCAGCATGATACATTTCGATTTTAGTGTTTTTTTTGTCTTTGTCGATTTATAACATTTTGTGTGATTTTGAGAAAGCGATAATGTTTTTTTTATAATAAAATTGTTTAATTTAATTTAGGTTTAATAATGATGTAATTTATTTTAGGTTTAATAATATAATCTTTTTTATAAAAAATAATTTAGTATTTTATTAGAATTCAATGATTATCCTAATTACATTTTAGATCTTTTACATTTAAAATGATATGTATAACCTGTATTTGATCATGTTTATCAGTTAATTCTGAATTCAAACATGCAACTTTAAAAAGTTGTACTCATGCATCATTTACTTGTAATCTTGAATTTTAAGTAACATGCGTTAATAAACAATACTTGATGCATAAAAGTTTGTTTTTAAGAGTTTTTTTAAAATGCTTTATAATATAGTATAGATGCCTTCTCTAATTAAAACTCTACTTCATAAAATTGTTGCTGGATTCAAATGTATTATACATAACTATATACTGATAGCTTCACTAACTTTGTTAGAATATACCGTTTGTTTATGTGCATAACTGTATCCTACTCAGCTACTCTACATTATGTTAAATCACTTTTACTATGCATTTTAGAGTTTAGACTATCGTTTTTTCTGATAAAAATGTGAAATCTTACATTACTATCTGGCATTGGAACCTTTTGTTTAGGGAGATATTGGAGAAACTTCGCCTTCCGAGTTTGCCACCAGTGAATACGCTGCCGCAGCTGCTGAAGCAATTGCGTTAGCAAAGGCTGCAGTAAAAGTTGCCAAAAGTGCAGCAGCCATGATGATTAACCATCACAGCACCAAAGCATTAGATATAAAACATACACCTAACATTTCCGAGCCCGATAATTCCGTAAATGTGATCGAGTCACAAACCTCAGAAGAAATGGAGCCCACAAGTGAAGAACTCGAGATTCTTGAAGCCCAACTCTCATCTGTTATAACTGTGAGATCAAAGCGTCAAGTGGAACGGAAAGCGAGAAGAGTGAGAGCAGCAGAAAGGGCTGAAGCCGGAATTGTGTCGGTGAACTCCGCTGCTTTGAGTAGAGGGCGGGCGGCAAGCGGTGGTGCGTCAGCAAGACAAGCGGCTGGCAGAAAGCGTAGCGGAAAAGATGTTTTGGCTTTTTTGGGAGGAATGACTAGCGCCAAGCTTTTAACTGCTGCAGAGGAAGTAGAATTGTCCAAAGGGATTCAGGTATTAACTTCTCGTTTTCTCTTAAAAACACACGGAAACCATAGAATGGCTCATGTTGAAGCTTCGGCTGTTTGGCAATTGCTGAATGGTTTGGTGCCGGATGATTAAGTGGTTAGAATGATTAAGAGGCTCTTATGATATAGTGCAAAATGAAATATGGTTGTTTGGTAATTGTTCAAAATGAAATTAGGGCGTTGAATATTTAAGAGAGGCCCAAGATATAAAATCGTTCAGAGGGTTTTATAACCATTAAGAGGCAGACATTTTATTGCCAAACAAGATTCACCTCTTAACGATTCATAGGTTGCCTCTTAATGGGAACTATTAAGAGGTAACCCGAGTTTCTAGTCAAAAGGGTCTGATAGACCCATGAAGTGTCTCATTTTAGATGTCTACTTAGGGGATGTTTGATTTCAACTTAATAAGCTTGATGGGTGGTTAGCTTAATTGATTAAGCTATATCAAAATGTTTGATTTTAACTTAATACTAAGAGATGTTCTTGACATGGTAAGCCAACCCACCCTATCTTAATTCATTAAGCTGGGATTTTTTTTAAAATTACCTTGCGCCACAATTTTTGATCCCACGTCTCATTAAAAAATAAATAGTCTGCCAACAACTGCATAAATTAAAAATTGTAATCAAACAGTTATGCTTAATTATTTTAAATATATTTGAAGTTATTATGCACTGTGTAATAAACTCGTTCAGTTTACGTTATTTATGTTATTTTATATAATTCATACAACTTTTTTTTGTCATATAGAAGATTAATTTTCATTCAACACTTGCGTAAACAGAAGATTAAGATTGTAGTTTTTGTTATTCAGTAAAAAAATCAAACAACATTTTAGTTTAATTCATCCAGAGAGAGAGAGAGAGAGAGATTAATGCTTACAGACAGCTTAATAGATACAAGGCTTAACGGAAAAAAAATCGGTGTTCTTAACACACAGGACCTAATGAAATTGCAACGGATCAATAAAGATCTCGAAAAACGCTTTGGAGTGCCACCCACTTTTGCTGAATGGGCTGCAGCAGCAGGCGTTGATCAGATATCATTGGGGAGACGTGTGCACCATGGTGAAGAATGCAGGGATAAAATGATCAGGAGCAATATACGGCTTGTTATTTCGGTTGCAAGAAGTTTTTATGGAACAAAAGTGCATCTTCAAGATATAATTCAAGTATGCATGAACTTTTTTTCAGTTTTATATATAATCAAATGAACTTCGTTAATTCAAGCTATCGATCTTTGCTCTTCTGTCGGTAACTTTATTTCTCTCAGGAAGGAATCCGAGGCCTCGTGAAAAGCGCAGAGAAATTTGACGCTTCAAAGGGGTTCAAGTTTTCAACGTATGCTCACTGGTGGATAAGACAAGCTGTCCAAAGGTCTCGTGCTGAACAATGCAGGATAATTCATGTTCCGGTAAGCAAATTATGGTTTTAAACAGGTTTGTATATATATATATATATATAGAGAGAGAGAGAGGGGGGGGGGGGGGGGGGGAGGTTCAGGGGAAAACTCTAAAAAATGAAAAACTGAGGAACACTTTGATAACCATTCCATCTGGACGGTATGCACATGTGAATACAAGTAATTGGAGCTGTTTTTTGATTTATATGCACGTGTGCATACCCGACAAATTGCTTACAAATTACTTGTATGCACATGTGTATACCATCCAGATGAACAGTTACCTGGGTGTTCTTTAGTTTTTCATTTTTTTTTGCGGTTTTCCTCTGAACCTGACCCTATATATAGGTTCTGTTGGAGAGTAATGTAATGGGGTTCAACATATTTGGATTTCGTCCTCTTAGTTTTTGTCTGCATTTTCTGTTTTTGTTGATGATGCAGTATTATATGGTGGAAGTGCAATCTAAGGTGAATGAGGCGAGACATCGATTGGATAGGGAACTTGGAAGAAAACCTACTCGCGAAGAAATTGCAATTGAAACAGGTATCTCCATTAAGAGGATTGAATCTGCAGAACATGCCCCTAAGCCAGCTCAATCTCTTGATATTAATGTTGGCCTCGATGGGAGTCTCAAACTTACGGTTTGTCTTCTTTTTTTTTATCATTCCGTTTGAGAAAAATGTTTGGTAGCATTCCGAAAAGTCATACTTGCAATCCATTGCGTTATGATCCCCATCCGTGAATCAACTTCTCGTGTGTTTGCTAGCTTCTATTTTGAGCTTATTGAAAAAACATCGTTTGTTAAGCCACAAGCAAGCTTTTAAAAAAATACTTTAAATAGTTTTTGTCAATATGCTTCATGGCTTTTTCACCTTTTTGCATTTATGCCCCTTATGAATCGAGTAATTTTTCAACACTGTCCTTTTAGGTGATTTTACTTTGTTATCTACCATAAACTTAGTGGTTGTTTGGCAGTTGCTGAATGGTTTGATACAGAATGATTAAGAGACTCTTATGATATAGTGCAAAATGAAATATGGTTGTTTGGTAATTGTTCATAATGAAATTAGGGTGCTGAATGGTTAAAGGAGGCCCAACACACAAAATCATTCGGAGTGTTTTAGAACCATTAAGAGGCAGACTTTTTTTTTGCCAAACAAGATTCACCTCTTAAGGATTGAGAGGTTGTCACTTAATGGAACTATTAAGAGGTAAACAAACAGCCCCTTAGCATATTCCTTGACCTTTTAAAAAAGTCTCGTTTGGTAAGCCATAAACCAGCTTTTTTTAAAACCACTCCATATAGCTTTTCAATAAGCTGCATGGGCTTTTCTTCAATTTTTATCCCAATTATGCCCTTCATACCGAATTGAGAAAATTTCAACTTGTCTTTTTAAGTCATTTTACATTGTCATCTAGCTTCTCAACTAGCTTTTACCAAATATGAACCAAAACTTATTATACATATATATATATATATATATATATATTCATCATCAAATGTTTGATTTTAGGACCTTATTCATGATCCCGACCAAGAGACTCCCGAGGAGATATTATTAAAGCAACATATGTCCGACGACTTAGAGAAGGTGCTGAACACTTTAAGCGAGAAAGAGCAGTTAGTGATTAGATGGCGGTTTGGGCTTGAAGATGGTCAAACAAGAACATTGCAAGAGATCGGAGACGTAATGGGTGTGAGCCGCGAGAGGGTTCGACAGATCGAACTTTGCGGTTTTCGCAAGCTACGAAGCACAAAGAGAACCGAGGCTCTAAGGCAATACTTGCCTGAATAAACCACATACGCTATAAAAAAAGATAGAATATATATATATATATGCATATGTGTCTCCTCCTTGTACAGGGAAATCTTCTGCACCAAAAGGTCTATGACTCGGCTCGAACCATGACGTTGTTGCTAGATGAGTAGCTTGACGGGTCGAATCTTATGCAAGACTCGTCGTCTTTGTGTTTCTTCTTGATTTTGGTTATCCTTCTTCCATTTTTGTGGCCATGGCAATGTATTATATTCTTGTTATCTTTGGTTATTCATTAATGAATACAAGCAAAATGTTTTGATTTTAGTTGTCCCTTTGCACCTATTCAACTTTTTTTGGAAAGGGTATCCCAGGCACAGCCCGGAATAATCCCTGACAATTTTGAAACTTAAAGATGTCTTATCAATGTTGAGGACGCCTGTGATCGAACCCTGGGTAGATGGAATATTCCACCAATTCAACTTATGTTTGCATATACAACCGAAAAATAACTACATTTTTTTTATGTTGTTTGTTTAATTATCAGGAAGACCCGTTGTGTAAAAATAATAATTTGTTTATACAGTGGTTTTGTGTTACGGTTAATACTTGTCAAGAGTTTCACGGTTGGTCCATCCAATACATGTTTAGTTATAAATGTTATTGGTCTAAAAGGTGAACAATAAGATAACAACATAGCAAACGGAATGAATACGTATTATCAAAGTCTAATTAAAAAAACGTTATTGTCGACTTCTTTTATTACAAAAGTTGCCCATAAAATAAGAATTGATCAGTTGTGAAAAATAAATACAAGAGTTTTTAACCCAAACTTTAAATGTATTGATGGTTTTCGTTGGTTCTTGTTTCTATGGTTTAGGAAAATGGTTTTCTAATAGAGTTTTAATAACAAGAATCGTCAAAAACGACAAAGAAACAAGCCCGACAGGCCGAGATTTTACGATTTTTGCCGGCCTGGCCCGAACCCGACCCGGCCCGACCTGATTTCATTAAAAAAACTAGCCGTTTTTTAACGGGATTATAGCCGTTTTGTGTGATTTTTTGACCGTTTTTTTTGTTTTTTTGCTTTCTCAACACTATAAATAGGATGGTTAGTGTATGGGGTTAGATACCAAGTTACAAAACGAAAAAAACGTAATTCTCGATTTCTCGCTTTCTCATGTTCATTTTTCGCAACTTCTCAATCTCTCAATTCTTCCATCCTTCAATCAAAATGGTCGGCAGTAACGCATCAATCGAAATTCTAATAAAACGTATTTTTAAGTATGTTTGAGTGACTCATTACTTATTTTATAGTGTATTCGAATAACATTTATTAAAAAATATATATTGTTGTAGGATAAGTGTGTCATCGTCTAAATGATATGACGATATAGATAGAGATAAACATATTAGAGATAAGTTAGATCTTATAGTTATCTACTTGTATATCGTCCCTATTTAAAGGGCTTATGATTAATGAGAATTACGGTTCATTCTCTCCATTCTATTGTGTTCTATTTAGTTTTCCCTTTAACACGTTATCAGCACGTACGCTCAGAAATTAAACTCACACGATCCGTCGCTACTGATAAGTTTCCAAATACTGCAATTCAAGTAAGTATCTCTATATGGATTATTATGTTGAAGCTTCACAATGCAGAAACAAAGCTATCCGAAAACCAAAAATTGTTGTAAGTCTGTATTCTAATTGTTAATCTCCGCTCCTCGATTTGCTTATATCTTTGTCTACCACATGAAACTACTGCATCAATAGTTGATATATGTTACCATTATTCTGTAATAATTTTGTTCTATTTGATTAGCGAATAATCATGTCTTCAAAGATAAAACAACTTGTGGACTCTTGAATCACCACCATAATATGCATTTTTTTTTAATTTGTTAAAAAAAGTACATTTTATTTTAATAGATCTACCCCCAATATTAAATCAGGAGAGAAACCCGAAGAGAAAGGAAAATGATATACATAAAATCTAACCTAAATAGTTATAGAACCTAGAAATTAATTTGTATCAGTTAATCGGTGTTTAGTCGGAGAGTTTTCTTTCTTTCTTTCTTGGTTTGTCGCCGCTAAAGTTGAGCGCCGGTGGGTAACAAGAGATAAAATATTTAGGGTTCCTTTGACTTTTTATAGTCGTCAAGAAAACCACGTCTGCTATTTGATATGTTTTTTCCTATTGTAGGTGTTTGATATTTAATTAATTTATTTAAATCTAGTCTCATCCCATTGTTTTTTTAATACTATTTATTGGTCTGATTATTCATTTATTAAATATATACTATGTTGTAAATTAATTTAATTTATGGTTCAATACTACTTAATCACTTCAGGCCCACTATTGCAATGATTTGGCCTTGTTTAAAATAAAATAAAAGGCAAAATTAGTTTTTTGCTTTAACGTGAATATTATATAGATGCATTTGTAATATTAATATTGCTATATTTGAAATCCTTCGAGTAATTTACCTACTATAATTGCAGTTTGGGGGTTATATACTCGTTAAAATGCTTTGTTAATATTTATTTAGTTATATTTGACACAAAATTGTTTTTTTATTTCCAAGGTTTATCAGTGTTATTTATTTTCAAATGTTTTAATTTATTAAAATATTTATTTTGATTATGAGTTCCTATTCATAATTTTCAATCTTATAATTAATTTTTGGAAGTTACACTTCCAAACCCTATATATTTTGGTTTTTTGCCAATACCTTCCAAAATACGATTAAAGTATTAAAACATTGAAGTTGGCTTCATATGCCTAACTCATATTATTTTTGGTCTCATGCAAAAAATTCTATAATTAACAATGCTATCTTCAAATTAAATAAATCGCAAGATATCAATTGGATTTTGTCAAATGGGTGTAAATAATCCTAAGGTTTATAGGGATTTAAGTAATCCATGTGATTCTCCTACTACCTGGAAATCCAATAGATTGAGCGATTTATATTATTAAATACTTAAATTCTAATATTGAACAATTCAATACAACCATGATAATGAAACTTCACATACATCGTAATTTATTATGTTATGAACAAATAAAAAGTTCATCCCTTATATACATAAATGGTTGAAACAACCCATCTGTGATTCAATGTCCTAAACTCAAAAGAACTTGAGTACATATATTAATATTCAAGGTAAAGACTACTTTTGTTGAAAAGTGAACAAGTTGAAAAGGAATTATATCATATTAATTTTAAGATTGAATGCGCATAGGTTTATTTGAAATTATTTTATGTAGATTAATTTCTTTTTCTTATGTAAAACTGAATACATAACCATTATAGATGTAAAGAAATACATCCAAACAGACACAAAACTCTCAGTATTCTCCGTTCCGTGTAGGAATGTATCGAGGAGAATTTTTTAAGACCTCTAATCCTAAGATATAGACTAATATTTATTCCCCCCTCACCGTAATACGTAGACGATGGACTGTCGTTAATACAAGATTAATAGTTACTAAAACACCATATTAATAGAAACCTTGTTAAGATATTCATATCAATTGAAAATCATTTTATAAGAATGGAAATGGGTATATCAAGTAGGGGTGAGCAAAACCCGACCGAACCCGAACCCGATAAACCCGAACTTGAGCCACCCGATTAACCGAAACCCGAACTTGCCCGAAACCCGAAACCCGAAACCCGATCAAGGTATTACAGTTCGGTTTGGGTTGGGTTTTCCCAAACCCGAACCCGACTGAAACCCGAACTTTTTAAAAAAATATTTTTTTTCAATAAATCGTAAATATATATTATATATATATATAGAGAGAGAGATAGAGATGGGAAGAGATCCTTGTTGTGATAAAGCAAATGTGAAGAAAGGACCATGGTCTCCTGAAGAAGATGCAAAACTCAAGGAGTTTATAGACAAACATGGTACTGCTGGAAATTGGATTGCTCTTCCTCACAAAGCTGGTATATATTATTTACATACCTCTCTTCTCTCTCTACATTTTTTGTCCCAAGCTCAAGAAGAAACTCTTGGCCATGCACATGCTTCCTTCTTTCCAAAAGAAGCCATCACTTTTTCCTTCTATGCCCCTATCACCAGTTCACCACCACCATTTTCTGATCTTCATAAATCAGACAACTTTTTGAACGCTAATTCTTCATCTTTTAATTACAACTATAACCCTAACTTCATGATCAATGTCACCAATAATAATATCAACTCACACCTCATCAACACCAAAAAAACTGGGCTGAAAAAATGGGCTTGGGATCGGCCCAACCCGAATAACCCGACATAGGAACCCGAACCCGAAATGGCCCGAAACCCGAAACCCGAGCTACACTTTGGACGGGTTTCGGGACCTCCTCCTTCCACCCGAAACCCGAAAAACCCGACCGATGCACACCCCTAATATCAAGTCTAATGATATCAAAGGTACATATATTAGAGAAATTAATGTGTCAAATTAATGGATTATCAAGGTCATTAAATCATATTTTGTCACAAAAAAGAAATTTGGGACAATGGCACATATATGTTTTGACATGACCACGTGGGACACCATGGTCATAACATAATGATCTGTGTGATGAAAAACACACATAGACACATTCTCTTTCCATTGAAAGATACAATGAGGCGATTAACCAAATTGCAACTATTGACTTCTGTAGTACAAGAAGCAACACCACCATTGTAATATGTTGTCTCGAATACCTAGAAATTATGTATACACTGATTCTTAGCCAATACAGGAATGAGACCATCCTAAAGCTAAGGACATAATACCAAAATATTCCATTCTTACAACAAATACAAGGTGATATTTATTGACATAAACATCCAGATGGGGGCCATTAAAGTATTTTTTGGTTCTGGTTTCGACACGATGGACGCATGTCGTATTGTTGTCAACATGCAATGCTGCACTCCTAGCACTAGCTATACTATTAAGGGCTAACCACCCTGATTATCTCATCAAGTCTACATGGCTTAGAATGCTGGAGAATATACATCATAAGGATTTGATAATTATTGCATATGTACTAGGATTAACGTACAGTTTCCTATACCCCATGTGTATATAAAAAGTCTCGTAGAAATTATCATCAAAAGAATATAGATGGTAGCTAGGGCATTGGTTATGCGCACCAATTTACCCACATCTTCCTGGGGTTATGCAATATTATATGCATCTTTACTTATTTATTTTTTGGCCCTACTACTAGTCAACCAATATCATGCGTACCAGGTAACTGAATATAAGCCTGATCTTTTACATGCGCATGTTTGGTTGTAGTATATGTGCCAATTGCGCCCCCACAACTAGGGGTGTAAATGATGCGAGTCGAGCTCGAGTACCAGGTAACTCGACTCGACTCGTTAGTATGTCGAGTCGAGCACATTCGAGTCGAGTGTTGACCGAGCTTTGACCGAGTCGATCTCGAGTCGAGTGTTGACCGAGCTTTGACCGAGTTTTTGATAAACCATCGTTGTGGGACAGAAAAAACTGAAAGAGATGCTCCAAGCCTCCCACATCGCTAGACTGAGAAACTTTTAAGACCTCCAAGACACTATATATTTTCTTTCCTTAATATTAAGTTGTTAATTTTTTATATTTGTTAATTTATTTAATTTTAATTTTTCTATTATTTATAATAAGTAATAATATAGACTTTATTATATATAAAATTAATTCGAGTATCTCACGAGCTTATCGAGTCGAGTATCAGGTAACTCGACTCGACTCGTTAGTATGTCGAGTCGAGCTCGATTTCGAGTCGAGTACATTCGAGTCGAGTGTTGACCGAGCTTTGACCGAGTCGATCTCGAGTAGCTCGCGAGCTGTCTCGTCTCATTTACACCCCTACCCACAGCGCACCAAAATGGGTCCTTAAACACGATTAAGTATATATGTTGGATATAAATCTCCAACAATTATCCGCTATTTAGAACTTTTGACGGGTGATCCTAATATCGCATGATTTATGGATAGTCACTTTGATGACAGTCTTCCTGTCGTTAGGGGGAGATAGGAAAAAGTATTTTCCAAGGGAACGACATGAACTGTCATGAAATGTTCCTACTTTGTCTCATTTTGATCCCCAAACTTCACAACGTAAAGTTGAAGTCAAACTAATCAGACTCGATACCTGATACGTTAAATGTTATTCCAGAAAGTGACAAGATCACACATACGAGCTGCTAATATACCCGTAAGGTTAAAAGTCCCCAACAGGGGCACAACGCCATTGGAAAGTGCGTTGCAATCACACATAGTGGAGGTGTGGTTGAGGTCGTAGCTACCAAATGGAAGTGGTGGAAGCTACTTGGTTCGATGAATACTATTCTAAAGAAAGAGAATAGTAAGGCACATTCATTTATCATCAACACATAAAACTCTCATGAGATTATCTCTAATTATGTCCATGAATCATCACTGGAGGACGCTCCAAAGTTAATATTGATTCTAGAGATAAAGAAAATCTTAAATGAACTATGAGAGTACATATGAGTCAATGGACAAATCATATATACTCATTGATGATTTATTCGCATATACTATTGCTCGTAAGACGATAGAGCACGACGACATCGAACCACACTCAGTTGAATAATATCAACAAAGAGCATATTGACCTAAAGAACAATCCAAAAATAATTATATTCTTTGACAAAGGATCGGGTATTTGGTCCGGTAGTGCTAACCCACCAAGTGTAAAGCCCATAGGACATAACTGAGTCTTTGTCAGAAAGTGTAACGAGAATAATAAAGTCCTAATGTATAAGGCTCTTTTTTGGCGCAAGGTTTCTCACAACGCCCTGGAGTGCCCACGAGGTTACTTACTAGCCTAGTAGTTCCCGAAGGACTGGAAATGCAGCTCATGGATGTGGTTGCTACATATCTCTATGGGGATCTAAATCCAGAGATATATAAAAGTGCTTGAAGACATTATACCAATATCAAGTAACTCTAAACCATGAAATGCGTTTACAATAAAATTGAAACACTCACTTTATAGATTAAAGCAATCTATGCGGATGTGGTATACCCGCCTGAGTGAATACTTGATTGGGAAACGATATATAAGAACGATGAACTGTGCGCTTGCGTATTTGTTTAGGAAAAAAAGTTCTAGATTTTCATAGTAGCTCTATATGTCGATGTTATGAACATAATAGACACTTTTGATGAAATAAGAGAAAACACAAGCTATTTGAAATCTGAGATAAAAGATCTTGGGAAAACTTGGTTTTATCTAGATACTTGAGCTACAACACCGAGTTTGTGGAATATTGATCCACCGATCCGCATATGTCTAGAATATGATCAGGCGACCTAATATGGACAAAGCGCATCCGATTAGCACTCCCATGATCGGTCAAAGTGTTGGATATAAGAAAAGACCCATTTCGTCTAAAGGATGAGGACGAAGAGGTGTTGGGAGCTGGAATTCCATACGTAAGTACAATAGGCGCATTATTGTACTCAACATAATACACTTGACCGTATATTGTACTTCTCACTAAACTTGTCAGCTAGATTTAGCTCAGCGCCAACGCAACGTCACTGGAATGATTTCAAATTAATCTTTTGGCACCATTGATGTGGGCTTATAATTTCCCTACGGAGAAAAATGGATTGATAAAAAAACTTCAATACCTACTTAGATTGTGAGCGGCAAAAGTACTGGCTTTTGTAGAAAAATACCAAACAATGCCTTGGTATATATTTGCTGATATTAGGTATATGTTTGACTCATATAAAGATTGTTCCCAATCTGGATAAGGAATTATCATATGGAACATGCCGATTGCTTGGAAGTAAACTAAGCAAACCCTTAATAACTATCTTCTTATATTATCAACAATCTTACTCTCCATGAGACTATTCAAGACTGTATATGGTTAAGGACTATCATTACACATATAAGAGGAGCTAGTAATTTTGAGTTTGACCACTATACAACTTGCATGTATGGAAATAATGCATCATGTATCGAAGAAATGAAAGTAAGATATATCAAGGGTTATAACACAAAGCATATTTTGCCTAAGTTTTTATATAATCAATTCTCCTCAAGATTCAAGTGAACTAAATAATATGCGAGGAAAATGTGACATGTTTGTTTACCAAATCAATACGTAAAACCATATTTGGGAAACATGTAGAAAATATTAAAATGGAAATGTTTTAAACCTCCTTTGATTAATGCACGAATAAGGGGGAGTGGTAGACAAAAGGGGGAGTCTACTATATATGTAATATTGTTATGCTGTGCTCTTTCCTTCAACCAAGGTTTTATTTTTCCCATTGGGTTTTGTTCCTTGGTGTAAGGTTTTAGTGAGGCAACATTTTATATACCATCATGCTTTCTTAACTCTCACAATTAATGTACGAATCTAAGAGAAAACTAGACTAAAGGAAAAGTCTATGTATTGCAAAGAAGCTAGTGCGTTGCACTCTTTCCTTCGTCATATTTTATTTTTTCCCACTCGGTTTTTATTTTAGCGTAAGGTTTTAACGAGGCAACAATTGTGCACCATCATTCCTTTAACTCGGCACAAGGGGGAGTATTGTAGGATAAGTGTGTCATCGTCTAAAGGATATGACGATATAGATAGAGATAAACATATTAGAGATAAGTTAGATCTTATAGTTATCTACTTGTATATCGTCCCTATTTAAAGGGCTTATAATTAATGAGAATTACGATTCATTCTCTCCATTCTATTGTGTTCTATTTAGTTTTCCCTTTAACACACACACACACACACACACACACACACACACACACACACACACACACACACACACACACACACACACACACATATATATATATATATATATATATATATATATATTTGAAGGCCCGGTTTATAAGCCCAGTCTTTAAAAAGGCTAAACAGCCCGGACCCTCGACCATCAAGCCCATCCCGGTCCGAAAAAGCCCGATCTCTAGGTATCTCGGCCTGGTCCAGCCTATGGCCCGACCCGGTCCGTACCGACCCGTACATTTGGCCACATCTAATCTGAATTGCGTTGAGTTAGGCTATGTATTGTTGGTCTCATTTCTTTATTTAATGTCTGGGCGAACATAGGATTATTTAAATGAGACCCAATTTAATTATATTAGAGTCCAAATTTATATTTGGTATTTTAATTATTTTGGGCTGATTAAGATATATTATTGATGCTGCCTTGTTCACAGAAACATAGAAATTTTCCTTTTGTTGTGTTGCTCGGGATGATGAAGTAAGGTTTGTTTGGATGAAGAGAGCAAGTAGACGAGGGACGGTGGAACCGGTTAAAGCGGAAGCAATCGGAATGAAGGAAGCATTGAGCTAGATAAATACTAGAGGCTACAGATGGTGGTAGAAACGTATTGCTTGGTTGTTATCCAAGTCCTTCAAAGTTGTACGAGTTAGAATTCATCATTTGGCTCGATAATCCAAGATTGCAAGGCGATTCTTCGCGATGTCCAGAATGCCTCGGTTCTTTTTGTGAAACGATCTGCAAACACGGTTGCCCATAGCATTGGTAGGGACTCTTGTTTTCATCCAGATTGTGAGGGGGATGAAACTATTTTGCCTCCCTCTTTCGTGTATCTGTTCGCTTGAGTTCTTTTTCAGTGAATGGTTTTCTTTGGTGTAAAAAATAAAGCTACTTAATTAATTAATTTTAATCAATATATTAATTTATCTTAGAGTTTTAATTTAGTATTGATTAATTAATTAACTAATTTTTTAGGGGGATGTGTCTATAATAAACTATTTAATTATTGGGACGATTTTAGATTAAAGCGTCGTATTTGAGTTAAATATTTATTGGGATGCTTTAATTTGGAGGAATGGATATATAAGTTTATAAAATGATGATTTTGACGTTTTGGGATGTCATCGAGTTTTAGTTAGTCGACATTGACTGCGTTGACCAAGGGTTGACTTTTATCTCGTTTTACCCACAAGTATTTTGATGATGAGGTCAAATGGAGATATTTGAGTCATTAAGAGACCCGATTTTGGAGTTGGATTTTAGGTCAAGTCGGGTTGACCATAGTTGACTTTTGTTGAGTTTTGGAGAAATTAAACCATTAATTAAATTTGGAGGTATGAAATGTGTAGGTTTCCAGTCAAGAGCTTTTAGTAGCCGATCTACATGCAATCAAACGAGTCTTCATGAGACTTACATGGGATGCATATCTATGTACAAATATATTTTGAGCATTATATGATTTGTATGTATGCATTAGAGATGGCCAAAAACCGGTCCCGATCCCGGCTAGACATAGGAATGGGGCAGGGATCACAATCCCCATCCCCCATCTTCATCCCCGTCCTCCGTCCCCATCCCCATCCCCGCCGGGGAACGGGGATCCCCAACAAGTAAACGTGGATTTTTTCCCGTTTACGTAAGCTCTTTTAATTCAATATGTGAGACACTACACATGTTTAAATCCCACATATTTCCAATAAAACTAAAATCGAACGTGATTAAGTTTAATACAAAAAAATCACAACCTCATACAAAAATTAATAACTTTAAAAAAACAATCTAATCCAAAAAAACTTTACGTTACACGTACCAAAACATATCGAGTAGTATCCAAAACCATTGTACTTTGATTCGACATCCACAACACATACTAACATCCAAAAAAATAACAATTTTAGATTCTAAACCTAGTTAGAAAATAGGAATTATGAATTACCAATTTAGTTTAAATAAATAATATATATTTCATTTGTTAATTAAAATATATAACGGGGACGGGGCGGGACGGGGAGTGCGATACTCGTCCCCGTCCCCATCCCCGTCCACGGTTTAGCAGGGAATCCCCATCCGCGACCGAGACGGGTGGACTGGGTTCCCCGACGGGTCGGGGCCCATTCCATGCCTAGTCCCGGTGTAACTGTGGATCCCAATATCAAGTGCAATATCAATTAATCAATCACAATAAATACAGATTCAACAACAAAGTATCATATGACTGAATATGCAGAGAAAATATCAAAGTAGCCATACAAAGGTTTTAACAAATGCTTAATGAATGATTAACCTAACTAGGGTTAAGGAAAAAGATATTTATACCCCAAATGGGATATTTACAAAATATACCATGAACTTCTATTCAACTATCATTTGAGCCCTAACAATCTCCCCCTTTGAATTGAAGTTCGAAGTTGCGCCAGTTTGCAACGTATCTCTTTCGAATTGCGAAGAGAACCTCGAATGTTCTGATGGAATTCCGAAACTCTAGCCGTTCTTCAATTTCTTTCAGCAGTTCTTTGGCTAGGAATCCCTTCAGGTTTACTATCTTCTCCGTTGGTTATTTTTCCTCATCAACAATTATACCATTCAAAATCTGACGTATCATCCGCAACGTTTTGTCACAATATCTGTTCATCTGACTTATCCTGAAAGTGCTTCTCGTTCTTCTTGTTCAAATACAAATCCTTGTCTATGGTTTGCATAACCAAGTGTGAACCTGTAAGTCTTCTAGTCTTCTATCCCAGGTAACGTCTGATCGGGCTTGAGTAGATTCACTTTTCTCTGATTACTTTCAATACCCATTTGAAGATCGTTGACGTAAGACAGAGTGATCGTGCATTTCATGAACTTTTTAATTGTCTCTAGTGCCTTGATGACTGGTAGAGGCCTCATGGTTCGATTTCTTAGATCCCGCAGAATATCAAGAAAGTCATTCAGTACCATGTTCTTGAAATCTGCCTCTGAAAATGTCCAATCTCTTCTATCTTGTCTCTTGACTGTGAATACCGGAAACCAGACCTTCATAATTTTGTCGGATGTGATCTCCTTTATTTCAGTGATCTTGTGCTTGGTCTTGACCTTTCTTACCAGACGATATCTCTTCATTATTTCCACATACTAAGGCTGAAGAGGTTCATCCATATCGGATACTCCATAGTAGATAACATGATTTAGAGGTCTGATCTAATGAACGAAGATCTTCTTTTGGGATTCTTCAAAGAATGGAATGAGGATTCTGACTCTCTCCCAGCGAACATAACAGGTTAATTTGGCCGGGCTTGAACTGTTTTTGGTTGAGGAGATGGTGTTGGTATCCTTGAAGAACTTTCAGTCTCGTTTGGCACTGATGTCTGCTGCACTTCTGACTGTGACTCAGTGATCTGCTCGTTTTGTAAAAGGAATTGATCATAATCATCATCATCCATTATTTCATCGTCAAAAACATGAAAAAGCATATCCGCTTCAGCTCTGATTGCAATCATTGCCTTTTCATTCCACTGATTTTCAGTTTCTAGATCAATTTCAAACTCAACATCAATTATTTCCATGTCTGGTCTTTCTACCGCAGTCAACACGAGCACTTCATTTTTATCACCCTCCGGCTTTTCAAACGTTGGGTTTTCATTGGCTGGAACGTTGGTTTCTCTTACCGGAGACTCTATGTAACGTCCCAAAAATTACAAGCAAATTAAATTTTTTTTAAATAAACATTTCATTTATAACAACTCATTAAATGATCCCAACGTTTCGTTTGCAAACTCATAATTAATATCTTTATAAAATAAAACCAGCGGAATACACGTTTAATTATTAAAACCAGAAAGCAACCAGCTCTCCTCGCGCGCCAGTGTGTACCCGTCACGCCTTAGAGCCACTCGTACCTGAAACCACAGTTTATTGGGAAAGGGTAAGCACGAAGCTTAGTGAATTCTACACCATAAGTAACACAGTTATTTCCACACCACCATAAACAGATATTTGCACATAAACAACATTCAAGTCTACGAACAAATCATAACCTGCATACTCACACCAACCCACCTAATGGACACACGTCAGTCCCACCGAACACACGACCATCATGTAAACGCAACCCGGCACCCCCGGGTTCATACGCCACCCGCGTATACAACCTTCGGTCCCACCGAATTACTACGCCACCCGCGTATGTGACCCTCGGCCCCGCCGAACTCCTACGCCACCCGCGTAGTCACAACAATAAAGGTCCGACTAGACACCCCACTATTTAACCCCGCATCAAAAGCAAATAGAACTACCACATACATACACAACGTAATGTAAAAATAACCGACATTAGTTATAGTGAGAGAACTCACCTCGAATGCGCGCCTAGCTTAACAATACAATTCAAGCTTCACAATTACGGTCACTTCCCAGCACCTAAACGCATGTTAAAACGTGTCAATACAAGACCCGGACCCTATGACACGACACACGCTTAAACCGTCACTAAAACCATTTCCCGCTCTCGCCAAACAGGTCTGTTCGGGACCTGTTTCGACCCCTTTAAACCCAGAAAATTCCCAATATTATTTCATGATTAGAAAGTACTCAGAGATAGGGTTTCAAGGACATATTATACGCCTCCTAACGATTTTTGTCAGGATCGATTCTTAACAAGAATTAAACTTCTTAGAAACAGAATTTAGAGAATCTTGCGGAATAGAACTCTAAATCAATTAATGAACAATCAATAGAAATTCAATACACTGTATAAATCAAACTGTATTACTCACAAGTTTTACACCAAACCTCAATCTTGTTGAACAGGCTCAACAAGACGATTTCTACTTCTCTAGAAATAGGATCTATGATCTTGAGGTTAATTCACTCTTGAATGAATATCAAATTCTATTTCACTCGTATATTTTTCCTGTCTATTCGTCTCATCTAATAGCTATCTATCAATACTATTTATACAGAAGTAATTACAAGATAACTATCAAAAGTAAATTGATCTTCTGAATCTTCGTTAAACAAATCTTGATCAATTCCTTATTTGTCTCCAAAAGCATCGCATACCAAACTTATCAAGTCAGCAGTATTAACAATGATTTGGCTCAGCAGCATTAATGATGATTTGGCTCAGCAGCATTAACGATGATTTGGCTCAGCAGCATTAACGACCTTCAGCAGTATTAACCTTCACAGTCTTCAAGCAGTAGTAACTCAGCTCAGCAGTACTAACCATGTCTAGCAGTAGTAATTTGGTCTAGCAGTACTAACCATGTCTAGCAGTAGTAACTTGGTATAGCAGTACTAACTTCGTCTAGCAGTAGTAATCTTGCCCAGCAGTAGTAACGAAGAACTGGCAGTAGTAATGTAGACTTAGCAGTACTAACCATACTTGGCATATCTTCAGTTCCCAACAATCTCCCCCTAACTTGACTTTTAGGAAAAGAAGTCAAGTTCTTCAGATGATGCTTCCAAAACTTAGTCATCATGTACACATAGATCAGGACTTAAACCTAGACTCTGATTTGCAATCCTCCTTACTAAGAATCTTTCCATAGCAGAGTCTTTGTTGCAGACCAACTTTACATGTAGCATCCCTTTCAGTCTTTTCATGCTGTGATTATATATTTTATCCACCAGATAATACTCCTGATATGTGTTGTCAATTGATATGACATACACTCCACAATTTTCATAGAGCATCCAGTTGGTTACTGCTTGAAAAGGTCTTGCTGTCATGTGCTGAACTACTTCTGGTCTGAACATTAGGCATAGGTATTCTAACACCATCTTTGTGATAGACATACCTCTTTCTGTCAACATGTTGCCATAGATCTGCATGCCTACTTTGAACATCTCTTCCAGGTCAGATCTTGAGCATCTTCTTATGGCTTGTCCCCATGTTCTGTAGACTTCAAACTGCCCATCAGCTCTCTTGAGTCTGATATACTCCTTTCTTTCATCTATCAATGTATCCCAGTGACTGATTTCAGGAGGCTTTGAGTCTAATGGAGTCACTTTTATTGGTTCAGTATCAACCATAGTGATGTACAAGTCACACTGTTCATTGCTAAGTGATTGTGCCTTACTGGATTGACCTGTCTTGCTATCTCCTTGTCCTTCATCCTTGGCAACTTCTTCCTTTTCTTTCTCTTCTACCACTGGTTTCTCAACAGGTTCCACCTTTTGCTTCTTTACACACTTCTTTTTAGTGGCCACAGACTTTGTTCTCTTTCTGCTGAAAACCATCTTTGCCTCCTTAGGTTCTTCCTGTTTCTTGGCAGTTGGAGGTGTATCATGTTTGGCTTTGATTAAAGCCTCTGCAACCTCCACTTCTTCTACTGTAAGCTTCTCTGTTACTGTTTCTGCTTTCTTTGTAGATTGAGCAGCATTAACTGTTTCTGCTGCTTGCTTAGAGTCAGCAGCATTAACAGTTTCTGCTGCTACTTCAGTTTCAGGTTCTTTCTCTGTTAGGTCTTCAGCAGCATTAACTGTTTCTGCTGCTTGTTCAAACTCAGCAGCATTAACAGTTTCTGCTGCTGTGGTTTCTGCTGCTTTAACACACTCTTCCCCCTTTTCTGTTTCCCCCTTATTCTGTGCACTGGACTCCCCCTTAAACTGTGCATAATCCATTTCCATCTCATTCTCCATGTGAACTGTCTCCCCCTCAATTTGTGGACCCTTCATTTTCAGTTCTGCTTCTGACTCTGACTCCCCCTTTTTGGGAGCATCATCAGTTGAAGTTCTTCTTCTCAGCACAAATCGTGCCTTTTTCCTTTTGTGCAGCAACTTGGTGACCATCTTTTTGAGCTTCTCAATTTGAGACTGTTGGTAGGTGACCACAGTCTTCAGTTGCTCAATCTCCTTCTTTTGTGCCATAACATCCAAGTTGATATTCCCTATGGTTTCCATCAATTCCTCATAGTTATATCTATCCTCACCTTGTTTAGAAGTGTTTACCTTCTTTAAAGGATCACAGGAAGTTTTAGCAGAAGCCTTCTGCCTAGCAGAAGCACTACCTGCCCCCTTGGTTTCTTGGCACCTGGGTCCTCCTAATGATTTCTCATTTAGAGTTGCCATGGGGAAGGTCTTATTTATGTTACCACTGTCCTTCTCTGTGCTAGCAGAAGTAGTGGCAGCCTTAGCACCCATATGGTCATCCTTCTCCTTAGAGACCACCTTCTTGGGGTTGGGAGACACCCCTGTGGTTTCCCTGTTGATATTCTCAATTGGAGAATGCTCCAACTGAGGGCTTAAAGGCTTAGGGCTCTGAGTAGGTACATCAAGGGAAGGAACCTTGTGCACCTTTCTTCTTTGAAACCTTTTGGTGATTGTGGGAGTGGGTTGTTCAAGAATGGACTGAGGGATGTCTTTTGAGATGGAAGGTTGGGATTGGTCATCAGTGGGTTGATCTAATGAGGGCCTTGATCCTGATGCCATACCTTCAGAGGGGTGGGACACAACCATCATTGTAGAGAACAATGGTGTGTCAACTCCTTCCGAGTCCCTAGGAAGTCTTTTCATATTTGAAAAAACCTTCCCTTTAGGGGATTTGGGTACATATACCTCAGTAAACTGAGGTAAGTCCATCAATTCCTTGTTAAGAACTTCTTGCACAAACCTTGGATACATGAAAAAGCTCTTTTTGGATTCCAAGTTTGATACAAGATCATTAAAGATCATTGCTGAAAAATTGTACTTTCTGGCAGTGGATAAGCAGACCAAGGCATATGCAATGGGACTGCTGAACTCACTCCATCCAGTAGTTTTCTTGGAAATACAGTGCATCAGGGTATGAACAAGAAATCTCCATTGGTTGAAAAATTTTGATTTGTAGAATTTAAAAACACCAATGGGACCTTCATACCCCATTCTTTGTAAAGTAGAAAAGAGTTCTTCATTAGGAATAGAAGATATACCTGAAGCATCATTCAACTGAAGAGAGATGCGAATAACCTCTTCAGTGACTTTCAAGGGTTTATCACAAACCCTTGTTCGAATGGTTTTCTGCCCTTCTTCGAAACTAACAGTGGCATTCTCCCAAAATTGTGTCTGATGTTCGATATAGATTATTGGGCTCACCGTTAGGGCATAGGAGATGTGCGAGGATTTGAGAAAATCGACTATATCGTGGAATCCCGCAGCTTGTTTCGGCTTCTGAAGCATGGCTATTTCATTGTGCTCATCCACAAACTCCATGATTCCTGAGGATTCTTGAAAGAAAAACACAAAGATTCTGGGGAGACTAGGTTAGAACGAGAGAGAAGAAGTAAATGCGAAGAGTCGTTATGAACATTGGCGGGCAAACAGGGGTATTTATATGCCCTAGATTATCAAAAGCAGTATTAACGACATAAGCAGTATTAACTACTGAGCAGTATTAACTACTGAGCAGTATTAACTGCAAGTATTAACTGTGCACTAGCAGTATTAACTACTGAGCAGTATTAACTGCAAAGCAGTATTAACTACACAAGCAGTATTAACTACCAAGCAGTATTAACTACCTAGCAGTATTAACTACATAGCAGTATTAACTGCACTAGCAGTATTAACTACTGAGCAGTATTAACTACTGAGCAGTATTAACTGCAAGGCAGTATTAACTACACAGCAGTATTAACTGCCAAGCAGTATTAACTACCTAGCAGTATTAACTACTAGTATTAACTGTGCACTAGCAGTATTAACTACTGAGCAGTATTAACTGCAAAGCAGTATTAACTACACAAGCAGTATTAACTACCAAGCAGTATTAACTACCTAGCAGTATTAACTACCTAGCAGTATTAACTGCACTAGCAGTATTAACTGTGCACTAGCAGTATTAACTACTAGAACACATGCAGTAGTAACTCTGCACTGTGCATCACTTTTCAAATCCTCAAATGTCAACTTACACATCACTTTTACCACTTCTCTTACCTTCTGCAGGATTATTTTCAAAAGTAACATGTCCTTCATCAATCTTTTTGAAATTTTTGAAGACAGGCCATGTTACCTGTCATGTGCCTAGAGCAACCACTGTCAACATGCCAAATGCTTCTCCCCTTAAGCTGTTGGCTGCCCTGCACATCTGATAAATCAATTAGTTTTTGTTAGGGACCCAAGCCAAAGTGGTCTTGGGTCTCCCTTGATCATCAAAATACTTACATTCTGTTTTGATGAGCTTGTCAAAGTGAGGAACATCAGTGCTTGAGTACTTTGTTTTGATGATTGGTCTAGAAGCAGTACTAACTGATGTAGAAGTGCTAACTTTAGCAGCACTAACATTGCTTCCAGAAGTACTAGCCTTCTCAGCAGTGTTAACTAACTTAGCAGTACTAACACTAGAAGCAGTATTAATTGTTGAAGAAGTACTAACTGTGTTAGCAGTACTAACACTGCTAGTAACATTATTGCTTCCTGCAGTACTAACATTGTTAGCAGTACTAACTGAGTTGGCAGTATTATCATTAGTACCTTTGGGCATCCATACTCTAACACTTTCTGTTTCTGCCTTTTTCATGTGGCTGTTGGTTTTAACTTGTTTCTTTGCCACAACTTTCCTCACAGACTTTTTATTTCCCCCACTCTTTCTGTAACCACCAGGTTTTTGAAAATATCTTTGAGCATTAAACCTTTGGTTAACTGGATTGAAATAACAGTGTTTGGCTAAGTGATTTAGCTTACCACAGATGAAACAAGGTTTTGGCCTGTTGATTCTGTTCAGATCAACTCCTTGTCTCATAGCCCACTGGTTATTCCAGTTCCTTTGATTTCCCCTCTGATTATCATGTTTTTGGGGCTTGAGCTCTTGAGATTTCTTACAAGAACAATGTTTACAGGTATTGGGAGCCACAACTGTGGTCTGTTTGTAATGGACTCCCTTTTCCTTTTCAGTCCTTTTGATCTCAGTGTCCTTATCACATGGACTCTCAGATTCCTCATCAGAGTCTACTTTGTCAGTCTCATCCTCAACCACTACTTCTTTTTCACAAGGATCTATATTAATCTTTAATTCAGGATCCTTCCTATCCTTGGTCTCTAACAAATCAGACTTAGGAGGTATGTAGTTGTTATTGTAGGGTGGAGGTGTGGCATTGTACCCTATCCCTACTTTCATCTTGTCATGGACTTGAGCCTTAATGATGGTATCCATGGTTTTAGAAGCACAGGTAAACTTTTCAACATCAAGTTTAACCTTCTTAAGCTCTTCTTTTAATTTCTCATTCTCCTCCCCAGACACTTTCAGCTTAATCTCATACTCATTCTTTTCCCACTTCCAATAGTTAGTATCATAGTGGTGTTGAAGTTCATTAGCTTGAAAAGCTCTAATCTGTTCCTCAAACCTTTCTACAATCCTAACATAATCTTTCACATCTTTCTCTAGCCTCTTAAGGTCATCACACATACCCTGATTGTGATCCCTATATCTTTTAACAGCATCAATGCAAGCTTGAGAACAGAGTTTAGATTGTACCTCAGTGGGAATATCAGATACTTCTGCCATAAGAGCTTGATTCTGACAGGCTTCCTCAGCTTGATCACTCCAATCAAATCCCATTCCTTGTTGAGAAACATGGGCTTGAGAGGAGCTTCTGTTTTGGTTTCCATTTGGAGCCTGTTGATGTGATCCTCCATAACACTCAACCTTGGACTGGTCAAAGCCTTCACCATCTTCTCCAATCTTTCCTTCATTACATGGGCCATTTTCTATGATGTCCCATATTGCATAATTAGTAAGAAGAATATACTGCTTGATTCTCAGTTTCCACATGTCCAATTTATTGGGTTTGAGCATGGGAATCTTTGAAACAAGAGTACTGTGAGAATCCATTGAATTGTCCATAGCTTCTAAGATACCAATGCTCTGATACCACTTGTCAGGATCGATTCTTAACAAGAATTAAACTTCTTAGAAACAGAATTTAGAGAATCTTGCGGAATAGAACTCTAAATCAATTAATGAACAATCAATAGAAATTCAATACACTGTATAAATCAAACTGTATTACTCACAAGTTTTACACCAAACCTCAATCTTGTTGAACAGGCTCAACAAGACGATTTCTACTTCTCTAGAAATAGGATCTATGATCTTGAGGTTAATTCACTCTTGAATGAATATCAAATTCTATTTCACTCGTATATTTTTCCTGTCTATTCGTCTCATCTAATAGCTATCTATCAATACTATTTATACAGAAGTAATTACAAGATAACTATCAAAAGTAAATTGATCTTCTGAATCTTCGTTAAACAAATCTTGATCAATTCCTTATTTGTCTCCAAAAGCATCGCATACCAAACTTATCAAGTCAGCAGTATTAACAATGATTTGGCTCAGCAGCATTAATGATGATTTGGCTCAGCAGCATTAACGATGATTTGGCTCAGCAGCATTAACGACCTTCAGCAGTATTAACCTTCACAGTCTTCAAGCAGTAGTAACTCAGCTCAGCAGTACTAACCATGTCTAGCAGTAGTAATTTGGTCTAGCAGTACTAACCATGTCTAGCAGTAGTAACTTGGTATAGCAGTACTAACTTCGTCTAGCAGTAGTAATCTTGCCCAGCAGTAGTAACGAAGAACTGGCAGTAGTAATGTAGATTTAGCAGTACTAACCATACTTGGCATATCTTCAGTTCCCAACAATTTTTCTACAATTTATTATGGATTAATTATGAGCGACTACCAAAACTGACAGTTTTCGGTCCAGCCTGCACAAACAGCCCAATACAGCCTAGCTACGGGCTTAATCGGACTTTCGACAAAACACGAAAAACCTTCCCAACTCGATTAGGGAATTTTGGGCACCAATTTCACCTCAAAACGAGTTACGAGTAAAAAGTTATGGTCTACACAAAACAGTGGCAGATTCCAGAGTTTTCCACATAAAATGACGAATCACCGAACTTGCGACCACTTTTTCGCCCAGTTAGAGACCGAACCAGTTTTCAGCTAAAACACAGAAAACGTGCCCGACCCCGAACCTGAACCGTGGGCGCCAGTTTCGGCTCAAACGGAGTTACGACAGAAAAGTTATGATCACGCGAAAACTGGACAGCACACTTAGAATTTTCATAAAAAGATAACTTTATAAACGGTTCGCGTTCGGCTTAACGGTTCGGGTTGCCACTAGGGCTGGACACCCCACGCACCACCCACTGCCACCTCCGGCAGTGGTGGTCGGCGGCGGCGGCGGCCACCGCCGGTGGTGGTTTCACGGCGACAACAAAGAGACAACAAGGGGGGGGGGGGACACTTACCTACGACGACGTCTCACCACCACAACCACACCTCTCTCTCTCGATCTCCGACGAAACCAGGGTGGTGGCGCCCTCCGGCGACAGCAGCAGCGGCGGCGACGGTTGCCGCTGTGTTCCTTCTTCTCGTCCCTCTCTTTCTCGCGATCACTCTCTCTCTCGGTTCTCCTCTATCTCGCTCTCTTCTCGTTTCTTTCTCACAGCCGCACCACAAGACAAAAAGGGAGAAAAGAGGATTGTAGGGTTTGGAGGTTGTTTGGCTTTGCTTGAAACACAATGAAAAAGAAACCAGAAAGGGGGTTTCGGTCATGGGCCGAGACTCATGCACAAGTTTCCAAGAAATGCACAAATAGCCCCTCAACTATACCTCATCTCACAATCTATAACAAAAGACACGTAAGCTAACATTTTTGGTCCTTTTTGACACCAAACCACTAACCAAAAACAATTAAAGGTAAACACTTTAAAATGGTTTAAAGATTTATTACGCATTTGGTCAAACTTGCTAACCCCGTTAGTAAAGATTCGCTCAAAGAACGATATTAAAGCAATTAATTAAAATATATATAAACATACCGGGACACGGGCTTTACAACTCTCCCCCACTTGGATTAGACTTCGCCCTCGAAGTCTCTGCCTACGAATAGCTCCGGATAGTTCTCCCTCATCTCAACCTCAGGTTCCTAAGTCCACTTGAAACCCCTACTAAACTTCTCGAATACTATTCTTACTAACGTACTCTTTCTAAGACACTGGGATTATGATCGGCAGAACACCCCGACAATTGAAATCATTCCTAGCCAAGCGACTACGGTTGTCCCCCAACCTTAGATATTCCATACATCCCGAGTCAAATCTCAAGCTCTAACCACTCTAAAGCTGCTCACCAGTATACTCCACAGGATACTCGATTACGATCCCTCCTATCATTAATTGACGATTAACTTCTATGAATTCTAATAGACTCCAAAGATTTTCAATAACTTATATTAACAAAACATCGACCCCCTGCCGAACATCGGTCCAACCGATTACAATAACAAACATCGGCCACCCGCCGAACATCGGTCCAACCGATTACAATAACAAACATCGGCCACCCGCCGAACATCGGTCCAACCGATTACAATAACAAACATCGGCCACCCGCCGAACATCGGTCCAACCGATCACAATAACAAACATCGGCCACCCGCCGAACATCGGTCCAACCGATTACAATAACAAACATCGGCCACCTGCCGAACATCGGTCCAACCGATTACAATAACTCACATCGGCCACCCGCCGAACATCGGTCCAACCGATTACAATAACAAACATCGGCCACCCGCCGAACATCGGTCCAACCGATTACAATAACTCACATCGGCCACCCGCCGAACATCGGTCCAACCGATTACAATGAATCACATAAGCGTGGTATTATCCTAGACACTAACACAAGTAGATATCCCCTACAATCAAGTCAACTAACACACACGTAGGTCATTCCCTTAACCGATACTACCCGGCCTACATTACCAACACGCGTGGAATACCCAACCTCCTACCGTCGACGTATCCCCCACACTCGCTCTACAAAGCTAATTTATCTGAACCGGGGATACACCCTGACGCCTACCTCTCAGGTAACGCCTCAGGGCCCCTCACATCGGAATTACCTCTCAGGTAAGTGCCCACAACTATATCCTCCTAGCACCTACTAGAAGCCTAGGCTATAACACCTGAACACCGGGGCCTCACCCCGAGATACCCAACCGACCACTACCAGCGACTGACTAACGTGCCTAAGGATCCAAAGCAAAACAGCCTACCCACGAGTGCCTATACCGGAATGACTCACTCAACCAAACATGTAAATACTCGACGTGCAATGAATGCCAAACAGTGCGACAAAACAATTCATCAACAAGACTCCACCTTGAGTCATTAAAACCGGGCAATTAGCCCATGACTAACTCCAAGTCAAAACCGAGCAAAATGCTCCACGCTTGCTAGACCCATAGGTCGGAAAATGCGTTTAAACAAAGTTTAAGCAAGCAATACTCTGAAATCAACCTTAGTCTCAGACTCAACACGGGTTAAACAAAAGAGTTTTCCAAAAGGACTCACACCCTAAAAATTCTCGAAATGACACATGACACTTAAAAGCACATTTCCCCAAATGGTTTACAAAATCATTTACAAAATATTTTCAACATCAGGATTTTCATCTCAAAAGATCGTATGTAATAAAACTACTATTACCTGATCGATAGTTACGCAAAACTGGACACGCTCGTCCCACATAGGAAAATCATGTTGAAAATCGTTCCATTGCAGTTCAATTTACTCACACAAAAGCAAGCGTAATAAATAATTTCTTTAAAATGAACCGCCTCGATTCCAGTATGGATTGACTCATGACATGCACTTAAAGTAACCACTTGGCCTTAAACAGGGTGCGACCAAGGTGTGCACATAATTCAAAATAAGTTTCACGACATTTGATTCAAAAATTCTACTTTTTAATCATAAAATGACGTGGCACAAGGTTCGCCACAAATTTTCGCGCGTCAGCTAATCACACAAAACGATGACACGGTTTACAAATATATTTTTGTTAAAACACAACTGTCTCGTGTAAGTTTCAAACTTGAAGACAGAAACCAGTCCGCTTCTATTAATTGGAAATATCGACTAAAACCTCATAAAATCTCAAACTGGGGGCAGGCATGCAAGCTTGTAACACTTCCTCAAGTTTCGTACTTGGGACATATAACGTCAAAACATTATAGCTTAAAAAATGTATTTATCGAAAATGCTCAAAATACTCGTTTCCTCCAAAGCAAAAGTTTTTAATTTCCCAAAAAAAATGATCGGTAATTCTAAATTAACCGAATGTCAAAAATCTACGCATTTATATTTCCAAAATATAACACATTGTAATCGTATGCATGATGTTCACAACATTAAAACACTCCTTGGATCAAATGGTCTTTCATTTCGACAAAAAGGAACTAAAACATTTTCATGCACGACTCGTTCATCAAAATGTCGAGAACAAAGGTTACCCCAGTATGCATACCCCTAAGTCGATAAATCGCATTTTCATGGAAATGTCAATAAAATCTTTAGCTGACTAAAAAGCGCACTAAACAACTCCTTATGAAATGTTACCAAAATTCCTCCATGCATCACTTATGTCACGCATGAATCAATCCACACACTGAACTATTTGCAATAAAACACTTAGTAATACAAACTCTCGAACGAAAAGTTAAGCGACACTGGAATTCCAAACTCATTTTAAACAAATCACCAAAATAGCCTTCATACAGACATCGTGGAATGTAACTTTTCGTCTCAACTCTAACACATGTGGAGGAGTTCCAATGTTAGAGTCTCAATCCGTAGTCACTTACCCAACATCTTAACCACCACCAAAACACGGATAACATCGTACCCGAAAGAACCGTTGGAAAAATAACGAAAATGAGACAAATTCTAACAAAGTTTGCACTCCCGTGATAAAACGATTTCATACACTTTCAAAACCACATTTCAAAATCTTGTGCGTGTGCTGAGCAGTTCCCAAAATTCCAAAACACCGTCCATACAAAGATTTGAAACACAAGAATTTGTTAATGCAATCTTATTTTCAAAATAACTTCGTGCATGACTCATTCGGCATTCAACGTCTCGACCCCTACTACTCCGAAAATCCCCGGTCTACTATTGTCATCCAGACATTTAAACCTCTTAAGGCAAGTTGGGAAATCACATCAAATCATCTTACGGGTTTTCCTCAAATCAAAGTCGGCTCTAGGAGCCTATGACCCTAGCACAATCTTCCATCTTGGCCCGAAATGATCTGCTTACAACAAATATCATCCTTATCGTCACTCCAAGTGACTAATATTAGAATCGTCTTTCTATTCCAACGACTACTAGTTTAGGATCTTCATCACTACCCCCAACGATCATCACCTCAAAACACTTCGAGTACACACCTGTACTAGTAGGTTTACTATAGTTGTTCCTCCTTGTGATGGCTATTCTGGGTAGACAATACAACGCGTTATTAGCACATAATAACTCATACTAACAACACTCACGCTCAACTCCTTGGATTCCTCGTGACTTCCCCGACTCGAGCATTGATCCTGTGCTTCCGGTAGTAGGAGCTCTACTACTACCATCCACACCTATCATCGCCCGTTCCGAGTTCCATCCCAAGGGGTCCAAGTAGTTTCTCTCCGAAACTATACACATATGCCCACACCGGCATATGTACACACTCTTCCTAGCTCCCTAGGAATTCCATCCAAACCACTACCCTTGCTACTGCCAAATCCCTAATAGCAAGCAGCAGACATGCAATACAGTGTAATAAGCACCAAGCAATTTAGCATACATACTCCTATGTTCTAGAAAGCAATCTAGCACACGTACTCATACATAAACACCCTTCCCAGCTCTCTAGGAACTTCCTCTTATCCCACTACCCTTGCTACTACCGAATCCCTACTAATTATAACGGGTGACCTCGCGAATACCCGATTATATGCAGTGCGAAACAAATAGACAGTCGAATACAAGACTCTATCCTAGAACGGTTGGACTCAAACAAGAGCTGCGCAATAGAACTAAATCGAATATTCTAAGGCTATAAATCTCTTACTGCATACAACCTAGAGGGCATCCACTTAGTAACCTATCATAATTATCATAAATTCCTAATAGCAAGTAGTTCAACATACAGCATAGTGTCCACAACAGGCAATCTAGCATGCATACTATATGATCTAGAAAGCAATAAAACACTAAGTACTGTACCTTTTCCCCTGGCTCCGGCTGACTGTACACACTGCGCCATCGATCACCGGTTCTCAAACGAGTTTTCCTTTCTTTTATTTTCCAAAAATTTTAAAGAAATATTTATAGCCGCAAACTTGAGATCAAACACACCGAGGTGCATTTGATTCACTCAAGCTGTGCTCTGATACCAAGTTGTAACGTCCCAAAAATTACAAGCAAATTAATTTTTTTTAAATAAACATTTCATTTATAACAACTCATTAAATGATCCCAACGTTTCGTTTGCAAACTCATAATTAATATCTTTATAAAATAAAACCAGCGGAATACACGTTTAATTATTAAAACCAGAAAGCAACCAGCTCTCCTCGCGCGCCAGTGTGTACCCGTCACGCCTTAGAGCCACTCGTACCTGAAACCACAGTTTATTGGGAAAGGGTAAGCACGAAGCTTAGTGAATTCTACACCATAAGTAACACAGTTATTTCCACACCACCATAAACAGATATTTGCACATAAACAACATTCAAGTCTACGAACAAATCATAACCTGCATAATCACACCAACCCACCTAATGGGCACACGTCGGTCCCACCGAACACACGACCATCATGTAAACGCAACCCGGCACCCCCGGGTTCATACGCCACCCGCGTATACAACCTTCGGTCCCACCGAATTACTACGCCACCCGCGTATGTGACCCTCGGCCCCGCCGAACTCCTACGCCACCCGCGTAGTCACAACAATAAAGGTCCGACTAGACACCCCACTATTTAACCCCGCATCAAAAGCAAATAGAACTACCACATACATACACAACATAATGTAAAAATAACCGACATTAGTTATAGTGAGAGAACTCACCTCGAATGCGCGCCTAGCTTAACAATACAATTCAAGCTTCACAATTACGGTCACTTCCCAGCACCTAAACGCATGTTAAAACGTGTCAATACAAGACCCGGACCCTATGACACGACACACGCTTAAACCGTCACTAAAACCATTTCCCGCTCTCGCCAAACAGGTCTGTTCGGGACCTGTTTCGACCCCTTTAAACCCAGAAAATTCCCAATATTATTTCATGATTAGAAAGTACTCAGAGATAGGGTTTCAAGGACATATTATACGCCTCCTAACGATTTTTCTACAATTTATTATGGATTAATTATGAGCGACTACCAAAACTAACAGTTTTCGGTCCAGCCTGCACAAACAGCCCAATACAGCCTAGCTACGGGCTTAATCGGACTTTCGGCAAAACACGAAAAACCTTCCCAACTCGATTAGGGAATTTTGGGCACCAATTTCACCTCAAAACGAGTTACGAGTAAAACGTTATGGTCTACACAAAACAGTGGCAGATTCCAGAGTTTTCCACATAAAATGACGAATCACCGAACTTGCGACCACTTTTTCGCCCAGTTAGAGACCGAACCAGTTTTCCGCTAAAACACAGAAAACGTGCCCGACCCCGAACTTGAACCGTGGGCGCCAGTTTCGGCTCAAACGGAGTTACGACAGAAAAGTTATGATCACGCGAAAACTGGACAGCACACTTAGAATTTTCATAAAAAGATAACTTTATAAACGGTTCGCGTTCGGCTTAACGGTTCGGGTTGCCACTAGGGATGGACATCCCACGCACCACCCACTGCCACCTCCGGCAGTGGTGGTCGACGGCGGCGGCGGCCACCGCCGGTGGTGGTTTCACGGCGACAACAAAGAGACAACAAGGGGGGGGGGGGGACACTTACCTACGACGACGTCTCACCACCACAACCACACCTCTCTCTCTCGATCTCCGACGAAACCAGGGTGGTGGCACCCTCCGGCGACAGCAGCAGCGGCGGCGACGGTTGCCGCTGTGTTCCTTCTTCTCGTCCCTCTCTTTCTCGCGATCTCTCTCTCTCTCGGTTCTCCTCTATCTCGCTCTCTTCTCGTTTCTTTCTCACAGCCGCACCACAAGACAAAAAGGGAGAAAAGAGGATTGTAGGGTTTGGAGGTTGTTTGGCTTTGCTTGAAACACAATGAAAAAGAAACCAGAAAGGGGGTTTCGGTCATGGGCCGAGACTCATGCACAAGTTTCCAAGAAATGCACAAATAGCCCCTCAACTATACCTCATCTCATAATCTATAACAAAAGACACCTAAGCTAACATTTTTGGTCCTTTTTGACACCAAACCACTAACCAAAAACAATTAAAGGTAAACCCTTTAAAATGGTTTAAAGATTTATTACGCATTTGGTCAAACTTGCTAACCCCGTTAGTAAAGATTCGCTTAAAGAACGATATTAAAGCAATTAATTAAAATATATATAAACATACCGGGACACGGGCTTTACACTCTAACTCCATATCTTGCTCCATAGTCTGTTCTGAACTTGGTGCAATAACTCCGGTACCTGTTTGAGTTTCAGTGACCATTTCTGCAGTTGTCGTCTCGGTAGATTGCGTTCTCTGGCGCTTCTCCCTCTCATGGTGATGAGGATCATCCTGGTCATCATGCCGGCGCTTCGTACCCTGAGCTTGACCTTTGCAAGTCGATTCCCGAGTGGCAGCTCTCTCAGAAAGTGTAGAAAGTGTTCGTTGAACATTCTAAAGAGTTGTGGTTATGTGGTCAAGCTTGGTGTTTATCTGGGCTTGTTGGTCAGTTTGGGGTTGAGTGTTTTGAGGGAGTGAGGGTTGAACTTGAGATCTGAGGAGACCTACAAGATCAGCTTCGGTTGAGGTATCAGTATTGGCCTGAGACATTTGTTTGTCTAGTAGGGCGGCTTTCAGGTCATCAATACTCATGTTTTGTGGGTTTGGTTGAAGTTTAGGAGATGGAGGTGGTGTTTGGGATGCGGGCTCGATCATAACGTCTACTTTGACCGAACGTTTGATTATATCCATCTTGTCCTGTATCTTCTTAGCTAAACCTGCTTGGACAGCCTTTAAGGCGCCGTCCAGATGTTCCTTGGAGACGAACTCCGGGAAAGTAACTCCTGGCTCACATAGGATGCCAGTTGTGGTGACAACGGTTGAGTCAACTGCTATGCCACCTACGTTCACGGCTGGCATGGTGTTAACCGTGGTAGGACTTCCACCCAATCCTTGTAATCCACCTTCAGTTAGAGGTACTCTGGGTGTTCCGATCGGGTCACGGAGAATCCCGACAGTAGCCGATAAAGTTTGTTGTGTCCTAGCCGAAGAAAGAAGATCTGCAAGTGGCTCTAGACTTAATGGTGCACAGAAAGAAGTCGAGGACTGGGGCGACTGTCCTCTTGTTTCAATACCAGAGCTCTCCAAGTGAGACACTGATACATTATGTGCTATATCCCCATGTGAAAGTGAAACAGTTGTCTGTTGAGAGACAACTGAGTGGCTGGGTGGGGTGTGCAATTCGTTGCTAGGTCCACGAAATATTGGTCAATACCCTGTCCCAACGAATGAGACTGGTTAGCAGATGTGGCTACCTGGGCGACACTGGTCTCGGGGATGTCAACCAGAGATCGTTGCCTCATCACTCTATATCTCTCATTGTTTTGCTTACTTCTCCTTTCTCTCAAGCTCGCATTATTTTCATTTTCGACTATTTCTCCCCCCGCTCTCCTTGTCTCTCCAGTAAGGGCTTATGAAGTGGGTGTGCGTTGCAGACGAAATTGATCGTCGTTGTTATCATCAGAGTCAGTTGACTCATCATCTGATTCGGATGTCGCAGATTCAGATCCAGATTCTGAGGCAGAGGATGAATCAAATTCCTCAGGTTCGGCCACAGAGGTGTTACCATTGACCGGCACTTCGTGTAGTATGGTGTCGTCCTCCGGGATCTGGGTCTCGACATGAGGTGGGGTAACGGGTCGGTGAGAAGTAATAGGAGCGTTCAAGTTGTGTGATCTCCTATATTCTATCACACTTGGTGCCGTTTGACTCGTGTATGCTAGCAATCCCTTCGGTATAAGCATGGAAACCACACCTGGTATCTCAGGTTTGTTCTGTAAGCGAAATATGCGGTTTTGAGGACATACCGTATGAGATGACCGACGAGGAATTGTAGGGTAGACATCCATGAAATGGCGGATGATCAGCTAGAGAAAGTGCATGAACGGGATGAAGCTCTGCTTCTTGCTGGAGTCTTTGCCTTTGACCTTCTGAACCAACTCATACCAGAGTATTTCGGTGTAGTCAACATGGCGGTGGAAAGCAACATCGTGAACGAGTCGAAGGAAGTTAGATCTGCTCTGGTATATTCCTTTGGTGTTGGAGGATAGGCAGCGATTCAGTATCGTGAACATTGTGTACCACAACGGTGTTAGGAAACTGCGGTTGAAGGCGGAGGTGTATGGAAGTTCTGCTCCGTAGCCGAGTGAATGACTGTCGCGGCATAGAGTGACGTCTGACACTGATGGATCGAATCGGTTTCGGTCTGAGAAGGATGTGGCGTCGGGAAGGTGGAGGATTTTCCTGAAAGTCTCGCGAGTGAGAATGATCAGGGTGACATCAATGCGTCCTTCAATAAGAGTCCCTTCCCCCTTAGTGACATAGGAGAGTGACTTCCAAAACTGCTGCAGATATAGTCTTGGAACTTCGGCTGTGGCTGTCAGAGCGTGATTGAGTGGATGGCCTTTGAGAAGTTCGACCACCACCTGAGATTGACAGCGAAGGGCCTCAGTATCCAAGTTAAAGTTGTTCGGAGTGAGCGGAAGGACATCGTTGGCACTTAGGAGTGCGACTTCAGCTACTGGATCAATTACTTGGTTCTGAGCCATTTGTGTACCTGTTGAACAAATAGGTTAGCATACGGTTCATCGAAACATCTTAGATAACATACCTGAATTGCGCGTAGCAGAAAGAGACCCTGTCCAAGTCAGGATTAAGAACCGGGAAAGAGGGTACAGTGGGAAATAGTTACCCGGGAACAATATCTACCCGGGATTGAAATACCAGGGATTCGAAATACCCGGGAAAAGGATCTACCCGAGATTGAAATACCCGGGAGTCGAAGTACCCGAGAAATGATCTACCCTGAATTGAAATACCCAGGATTCTAAGTACCCGGGAAATGATCTAGCCGGGATTGAAATACCCGGGAGTCGAAACACCCGGGAGATGGGTCGATACCGGGAAATTTGATTCGGGAGTGCACGAACTCCAAAATCAACTAAATCAATCATCACAATACAACCAATGATAGAAATCAATAACTAATAACAAAGTATGGAGCGAAATCGATTGCGATCGACTAAGGAACGGCGAACCAGGTTTCGAAAACCTTAATCGCAACTCGACACAACCCAAAACAAGGATTAATTGATGAAATTGTGATCGATTTCGTGAAATCGATGTTTGAGGGAAGGAAATCGATGTTACCTTGTCGATTTAGTGTGCAAAAACTTGAAAAACGGTTCAAAATCGAGTGCGAGTGTGAAGTCGGTCTTGAGATGAGTTCTGATCGAGAGAGATATTTGGGAAAGAAGTGTCGAGGGTTTATGGCAAAAGGGTTTATATACCCTTTCCAGGGAGTCGGTCCGATGGAATTTCCAGGGAGTCGGTCCCAGGTTATGGGATTCTCGGGACGCACGGGGTTCCTATCGAGACGGGTTTAAGGTTCCCGAGTTTGATGAAGGAGCTAGATACATCACCGGGAAATAGAAAAATACGGATATCCGGGACCGGGTTTGGATAGAGATGTTAACACACTTAAACTCCCTCTCGAAAAATTACAACTTGTAAATCTCCCCTTCGAAAAATGACAACTTGAGAATAGCCACCCATGAAAAAAATTTTAAGAAAAGGAAAAGGAAAAGGAAAAGGAAAAAACATTTTGTTAAGTCACCATACAAAAACCGTATGACAAAGGAAGAAAAACTGTGGTGCTCTGCCTTGACGAGTGACTCCCCCTCAAATCGTGACCAAAGTCAAACTTACGCTTAGCCACATGTGTTTGCTCCCCCTGAACTCATGAACAAATTGTTAAAAGCAGTTATCGAATAAATAACACACAGAATGGCAAGAAGACAAAATAAAGGACCCTTACAGAAAAACGAAAAACAAGACATAATCGAGACCTAAATTGAAAATACAGAAGCTTAAACTACGAGATGAATGCGATACAATTAGGATGCACTAAGCTAGAAGTGTGCCTTGAGCATGTCGAGAGAAATCACAACATGATTTAGGAATAATTCTACCTTTTTGCATAGAAGTTGTATCAGATTCATAGACGAGTTAAACTTTCAGGTTGAGCATTCCTAGCTTGGACACTAATTCATTAAATCATTTTTCGTCCAATGCTTTTCTGAAAAGGTCCGCTAACCGATTCTCTGTATTCATAAAATAGAGTTCGATCGTACCTCATTCGACGTGATCCTTTATGAAATGGTACCGAACATCTATGTGCTTTGTCTTCGTGTGTTGAATCGGATTGCTTGATATGGAAATGGCGCTCTTTGAGTCATAGTAAATAGGTATCTTCGAGTAGTGAAATCCATAGTCCTTCAGCTGAGTCCGCATCCAGATAACTTGCGAGCAGCAGCTGGCGGCAGCGACGTACTCTGCTTCAGCTGTAGAAGTGGAAACGCATGTTTGCTTCTTCGATGCCCAACTGACAAGCTTGTCGCCTAAGAATGGACGTGACCCGTCGTTCTTTTCCAGTCAAGCATGCTTCCGGCATGGTCGACATCATAATACACCGTCAGTTCAAAACTTGGAGCCTTCGGGTACCGCTGACCAAGATCAGTAGCACCTTTCTAATAACGCAAAATACGCTTAACTGCTATCAAATGGGACTTTAGGTTTGGACTGAAACCTTGCACAAAGAAATGTATAAACCATAATTTTTGGTCTACTAGCCGTCAGATATATTAACGAGCCAATCATTCCTGTATAGGTCTTAGTGTCCATGTCCTTTCCACTAGGATCGGAGTGTAAATTAGTACCCGGTGACATAGGAGTTTTCATGGGCGTACAGTATTCCATCTGGAACTTTCGGAGAATGTCCGAGATGTATTTAGACTGATTGATGAATATCTCGGTCGACAGTTGTTTAACTTGTAGACCGAGAAAGAAGTTCATCTGGCTCATCATACTCATTTTAAAGTGAGATTTCATGAGGCCTGAGAAGTTGTGGCAGTACTTAGGATTAGTTGAACCAAAGATTATATCATCTACATAAATTTGTATAAGGATAATATCTTTACCTTCTCCCTTGATAAATAACTTACCTTTAGAGAAGCCAACCTTAGTTAGAAAGGTCGAAAGGGTGTCATACCAGGCTCGCGGTGCTTGCTTAAGGCCATAGAGTGCCCTGTCTAGTATGTAGACATGGTTAGGTTTAGAATCACTCATGAAAACCCTCTGGTTGCGATACATAGACTTCTTCCTTGAGCTTGCCGTTGAGGAATGCTGTCTTGACATCCATCTGGAAGACAGTGAAGTTCTTGTGCGCGGTGTAGGCAAAGAAGATTCGTATTGCTTTAATCCGTGCAACCAGTGCAAACGTCTCTTCATAGTCGATCCCTTCCTGCTGGCGATATCCTTTGACGACGAGTCTTGCTTTGTTCCGAAAGACAATTTTGTTTTCATCTTTCTTGTTCTTGAAGTTCCACTTGGTGCCAATTACCGTTTTGTTCTTCGGACGTGGGACGAGACGCCATACTTTGAGACTCTCAAATTCCTTCAACTCCTCTTGCATGGCAATTACCCAGTGGGGGTCATTCAGGGCCTCTGAGACAGTCGATGGTTCAACGCTGCTTAGAAAGATATAGAATAAACATTCATTCCCAGTGGCGGCTCTAGTATGAACTGGGGTAGAAGGATCACCGATTATCTGATCTAGAGGGTGTGCCCTTGTCCACCTTTTGGTGTGGAATTGGTTGGTAGGTCAGTTGAGTGTTGTCGGGGTCCACATAGGTGCCTGGGGGGGAGGTCTTGGACCGCTTTAAGTGACGGTGAGGGATGGATTTGTGCATCGGCGATAGGTTGAGCCGATTGAGTAGAGGAAGAGGATTCAGTAGCCGTAGCATCCGTCGACTTAGAATTAGGCGTAGCAGCACTTGAGTCTAGGGACGGTTTGTCATCTGGGCCTGATGATGAATCTTCCTCAGAATCAGTAGCATCACTTGAGTTTGGCGACAGCTGGTCAACCGGGGCTGATGATGAATCTTCCGCAAAATCAGTAGCATTACTTGTGTTTTGTGATAATTTGACAACCGAGGCGGAGGATGATTCGTCCGCCGAGTCAGTAGTATCACCTGATTTTGGGGATGATTGGTCAACAGGGGCTGTTGATGAGTCTTCCACAGAGTCAGTAGTAGGAGATGACGAAGGACCATAAATTTGTGTTAAAACCACAACTGCTCCACCTACATTTGAAAAATAAACATTAGAATTAATTGGATTAAGAAAATCATCATAAAAGTACTCAAACAGTAGATATAAATCTGAACGATATGCATTCGACGAAGTGGCATAATTTGGATCTACTGGAGTTTGTGCAGATCCCGAACGCGATTGTTCGGAAGCTAGCACACCAGTTAAAGCGGGTTCTGAACTGAGTTGTTCAGAAGCCAAGTCAGCCAGTTCATCGAAGGTCACGTTTACGCTTTCGATGAGGGACTTTGTGCGCTTGTTCTAGACACGGAATGCCATGGAAGTAGTGGAGTATCCGATGAAGATTCCTTCATCTGCCTTGGGATTGAACTTGCCGAGATCATCTTGTCATTCTTCACGAAGCACTTGCATCCAAAAGCATGGAAATACTTTATATTCGGGATGCGATTGTTGATGACCTCATACGGTGTCTTGTTAAACCGCTTGTTGATGATGGATCGGTTTTGAGTATAATAAGAGGTTGCAAACTGCTTCGGCCCACAGAAATAGTGGAAGCTTGAACTGGGTCAACATGGTGCGTGCGACCTCCAATAAGGTACGATTCCGTCTCTCTACGACTCCGTTTTGCCGAGGTGTCCGTGCAGCAGAGAAGGTATGGGTGATGCCTATAGACACGGGGTAGTCACCCAATGTGCGTTTCTTTTATTCTGTACCGTTGTCCGTCCTGATCGTTTGAACGGATTGCCGCAGGTTCACTTGGACACTCTTCAGGTGCGAAATAATGAGCTCGAGGGTCTCATCCTTAGTGCGAAGGAATTAGACCCAAGTATACAGGGAAAAGTCATCCGCCATGACTAGGACGTACTTTTTGTGGTTGATACTCTGAACACGCACCGTTCCGCAAAGATCCATATGGATGAGCTCTAGGGGCCTAGACGTGCTTGGAGTACCCTTCGGCTTGTGAGTCTCTCTTTTCATCTTTCCCATCTCGCAGGCAGTGGACAGGTGTTGGTCCCGAAAGGTTATACAAGTTTGTAGAAGGGGGGGGGGGGGTTAAATACAAACACAAAATTTTATCTTTCTAAATTGTTTATTGAATAAATCAAACAATTTACAGTTTGTTGCGGAATAAGACTAAGTATATAACCTAATCCAAACAAACTATGAGAATCACACAGATTTCTTGCACTAAGAAAAGAAAGAAGGAAGTTAAGAAAATCTAAGGACAGTTTTTCTTAAGGCACTAAGAAGTTCAGGGGTTCTCCACCTTCAGAATGAAGGTATTCCTTCTATTTATACTGCATGCATTAAATGCATGTCAGAATGACTTTACACGTGTCAACACTTGGTTGGTTGCATGATTCTGACTTTTGCAAACATGCGTTTGGCCGCATGATGAACAATGTAGTTGGCAGAGTGGTTTGTACGATCCTAGACAAAGGCATGTCCTTCTGACAAATCGTACAAAAGTGTGCAAGGGGATAAGACAAACATTTCTTGTAGAGCAGGCTTCATGATCAACGATCGCTGAGTTGATCTTCGTCAGGGAGGCATGAAAGAAGGTCAGCTCTTGCTGAAGTCTTCTACTTGAAATATCACGTGTAGTGGACAAGTCTTCGTTTCACTGATGTCCGCATCAGATCATTAGTAGACTCATCACTTGTTCTTCAGTTTGGTCTTCGATTCAGCGTAGAACTCTTTTGTCGTGAAGCTTCTCTTTAGGGATTATAAGCAAACACTTACAAAATGACCAATCAATGATTATCAGCTAAACCGAACAGGCTCATTTGTCGCCGATGTACATACATCATTGAATAATAAATTTAAGAGCGGTGGTTTCACCTTAGCGATATTAATCAGACTTAGTATATTTTCTTTGATGGTGAAACACTGATACATAATGTTTACTTACAATTTTCAGTAAGTGATTCTAAGGGCCATCATCAAATCACTGAAGGGTTTGGATCAACAATCTCCCCCTATTTGGTGATGACTAAGCAACATAAGAAAATTGCTACATTAAAAACATAAGGTTAAAGAGGACTCATAAATACGTGTCCCATTTACTGTTTCCAAAGATCTTTTCTAGTACTGATGGAGTAAAGTACTTCCTTGAAAATTTTCATTAATCTTCGTAATTCAGTTTACAAAGGAAGATGAAAAATTTACAAGTACAATGAAATACAATTACAAGTACAAAAGTTTACTGATAAAATAGAAGAGTACAAGAGAGATTCTATTATCTAGCTAGGTTCATCCTTGAAGAGTAGTTCATCAAAGGCATTGGTCGTTGGAATCATCCAGTCAGGGACTTTTTCTCCCTGTTGCCTTCTTAATTTTGCTTCATTCAGTACTTGAGGCTTCAGGAAGATTCCAAGTGGTGACAGGTCACACCAATACATCAGGTCTCTGAGCTGGTCGACTGGGCAGATGGATAATTCAGCGAAGCGTTGAAAACACTTCTTGCCATAGAAGTCGAGAAAGAATATTCCGAGGGGCTTACTGACCACTTGTCCAGGGACAAAGTCTTCACTAGGTGACAACGAGAGGTTTAGAGCTGATAAGTCAGGTTGAGGATCGAGCACTGCTTCCCTTGAAAGTTTGATCCCTGTTTCATTTTGGATACCAGGCCTTGAAGATGACGATGCTTTCTTCCGTTTTGCAGGTTTCTGGTTTTGATGAAGTGCTGGAGGAGGAGGCAAGTCAACCACTAAAGCAACTCTATCGATCAGCTTGTTGATGAATTTTTTGACATAAGGTTTGAAGCTTGATCGTGATCGCTGAATTGTAACTCTCATTTCCAACCATTCATCAAGACCATAGGCCTCGAGTTTTGACATGTAGCATATCTTTGTATCTCCATTTTCTCTGATGACCGTGGCATCTATCAGTGGAACACCTCAGACGTTTCTTCCCTTCAGGTTTACATTGATGATTCGACTAGGAAGGTACATGAAGTCGACTTTCTTCTTACACCAACTCAGAGTGGTTTCACTGACCTGTGCCTTTTTCTTCTTGAACTCTTCTCCAACTTTCTTGAGAAGTTCTTCTTGGACTCTGAGGGGAAATCGTTTCAGCTGTTTGTCTTTCACTGAACTTTGGGAAATTTTAAGAGCGAACTCTTTATCTTTGAGCATATCCCTTTGTTGTTCAGCAAGAAGCTTTTCAGCTTGGATGGCATCAATGATTTCTTTAGGAGTCAAGAAGCCAAGACCAGTTGGAGGGACGATCAGTTGATTTTCTAGCCTTTGAATCATCGCTGCTCTTCTTCTTAATTCATCCTTCTCTGACCGTTGAAGTAGTCGAGAGGGTCTGTTGGGGTGTGAGAGCAACTCTTGTTCTTCTTCTTGATCATCAATCACTGAGACTGGTATTATTGGTGCGACATCAGCTAGGACAACTGGAATTATTTGGAGTTGTGGAGGTTCAGCGACATCCTCAAGCAGGGGAGAGGACTAGCTGAACAAAAGATCAAAGAGTTAGATCTTTTGAGGGTAAGAAAAAGATAGAAAAGATGGCTAAGTGTTTAGAGGTTTGAGGTGATGAAGGATAGAAGTAGAGAAGGGGTGGAGGATAGAAGCAGTGCAAGGGATCAGAGATAAACATACCTGAGAAGTTGACTTGTTGAGGAGAATAGTCAAGTTCCCTTTAGAAGCAAGTCCTTTCTGTTTGCCATGAGAGGTCTTCTTAGCAGGAGACTTCCTGGTCGTCTCCCCTGCTTCATTAAGGAATAAGGACTACCCCTTGGGTTCAGGGACCCTGATGGCAGTGGGTTGGAACCAAGCGAAATCATCATCATCTTCATCATCCTTTCCATCAGGGTTTGAAGAGGGTTCATCATCCTAAAGTTCCACCTCCTCTTCTTCTTCTTCTTCTTCTTCTTCTTCATCATCCTCATCAGTAGAGGGTTCCTTGTCTTCGCCTTGCTCCCCCTCAGAGTGAGGGGTTTCTTCAGCGGTTCCCTCCTCAGTAGGCATGGGAATGGGGCGGGGGACCTCAATCCCCATCCCCGTCCCCGATTCTAATCTACATCCCCATCCCCACCGGGGGAAATGATCACATCCCCATCCCCATCCTCGACGGGGAACGGGGATCCCCAACGGGGAATCGGGGATTTCCCCCGTTAATATAAGATGTTTTAAATCAAATATGTTAAATACCACACTCGATCGATAAATGGTTCATGTTTACATCTCACGTATTTTTAAAAATTTGCTTTTATAGAGTATCAAATAATCATATGTGGACAAAGTAACAAGATTACACGTAACCGTTTAATCAACGTTATACATATGGCTTTCAACGTTATTTTCTCTAAAAAAGTAAAACAAATAAAAAAATGTATACAAAAAGAAATGTCAAAATAACATTTCTAAATCTAAAAGATATTGAATCCAATTATGTATAAATAATATAATTAATAATAAACATATAGAATATATTTAATATTCGAGGACGGGGCGGGGCGGGGACCACGTTACCCGACCCTGTCCCCATCCCCGGTTTTTAACTTTCGGGGATCCCCGTTCCCCGATTTTGCGGGGAATCCCCATCCCCGTCGGGGCGGGTACACCGGGTTCCCCATTGGGGCGGGTCTTATTCCCATGCCTACTCCTCAGCGAAGGAGGGGTCTTCATCATTTTTCTCCCCCTCAGAGTGTTGGGGAAGATCTTCTTGATTCTTCTCCCCCTTTTCGTCAACACGAGGGAGGGAGGAGTGACATCAGCGGTTGCAGCAACAGCAACAGAGTGAGGAGCCCTGTCTTCTTGGCCAGGGGATCCTAAGGCCTGAGCTTTTTCAATTCTGCCAACCCCGTCTTCTAGGCCAGGGAGGGCGGAGGTTGTTGATCCAAACCCTTTAGTGATTTGATAATGACTCTCTGAAATACTTAGTGAAAATTGTAAGTAAACAATATATATTAATGTTTTGCCATCTATGAAAAATATAATAAGTCTGTTTAGTATCGCTGATGGGAAACATGCACTTTAATTTATACTTCAGCGATACATGTACATCAGTGAGCTCTGAGCCTGTTCAGTCTTACTGATGATCGCTGATAGTTCCATTTGTAATTGTTTACTTATGATCCCTGAAGACAAGATTCGTGACAACTGAGTTCAAAGCTGAAATCGAAGACCAAGCTGAAGAACGAGTGACTAAGTCTACTAGTGACCTGATGCGGATATTGTTTGGGCAAAAAATCACGTCGTACGACCACGACCGGAGCAGGTAAGACGCACGTTATAATCCAAATCTTGTATTAAGATAAGGTCTCGACAAGAACCCAGAAAACATCCGTCGTCTCCCGTAAAAGGTAAGTCGTACGTCTCCCATGACGCTCGACCATAGCATCGCCCGTCCCGTACGACCATCGCGTAAGATCATTGCACCTTCGACCAAAGCTAACGATAACCTTGACTGTTACGTTTGTTAAGTATTTAATGTAGGAGTCAAAGCCATTAACAGCAAGCAGCCGTAATGGACGAAGAGCATTATGGATAATCACTCCGGCGACCGTTTCCAGCCGTTGATCAAATCATTAATGGAGCTAATTAATGACGCGAAGACTATAAAAGCCAAGCTAAGTCTTCACATCAAGGGAGATCAGTTAACATCCAACACACATCAGCGATCATCAGCGAACATCACCAAACAGCAGAGAAAATCATCCAAACTCATAGCAAAGAACATTCAAACTCTAGAGATCAAGTACTGAAAGCCAGAACCTTACAGCGAACTCAAGAACACTCGGAGGAACCCAATTCCAAGATCGTTCGACCAGAATGGCCCTAGACCATTTGTCCCGAATCCAGGTTCATCCGCGCAGAATCAGCATCCAGGTCCGTTCATGCAGAATCAACAACCAGGGCCGTTCAACCCAAATCCTCAGTTTGGGACAGTCCCTCCTCAGCACATCCGACCACCACCCTTGAACAATGGATCCCAACCATTGCAAGGTGGCGCCCAGCCGTTTCAGAATGGATCCCAGCCGTTTTCCCAGCCGTTCCAAAGTGGTCCGCAACCTTTCCAGCAAGGATCACAATCTTTCCAACAGAGATCGCAGCCATTTCAGCAGGGACCACAATCGTTTCAGAATGGACCGCAACAATTCCAACATGGGTCGCATCCATATTTTGTTCCATTCAATGGGGACACCAATGGTTCGTCGCATGGTAATGGCACTAGCCCAGGGACCAATCTCTCGACAGGGGCAAATCCCGATCTTAACGATCCCGTCGCCCAACGTTTGAAGATGTTAGAAGACCAAAATGAGCGCGTCCTGTCCTTGCTCGCCAAGTTGCCTGGGGCAGCCGTCCCTGTCGACGTCGAGCCTCGCTCGGGGTATCAGGCGTCGCCCTTCATCGATGAGATCGCCACCGTCGAGGTCCCAAAGAAGTATAACATTCATGCCTTCACTCCCAAGTATTCGGGTGTGACCGATCCAACCGAGCATGTCGCGCAGTATAAGCAGCTCATGTGGACAATCTCGATTCCACACATGTACCAGGAAGTATGCATGTGCAAAAGTTTCGGGGCAACTCTCACTGGTCCAGCTCTCCAGTGGTTGATCAATCTCAAACCCAAATCAATCGGGTCGTTCGCCGAATTGGTCAACCAATTCTCCCGACAATTCGCCAGCAGTCGCAAGATGGAAAAGCAGACTAGTGATCTGTATTATGTCGTACAGAAGACCAATGAGTCTATTCGAAATTATTTCAATAGATTCAATGCCGAAATGATCAGTATCCGCAATTGTGACATCAAAACTGCGATCGAAGCTTATAAACGTGGTCTAGACGATAGTTCAGGTCTATATATCGATCTGACCAAGTATTCCCCAGAGACTTTCGAAGACGTCCGAGCTCGAACCTTGGCATATATGAGGGTCGAGGATGATGCCGCCTTTCGTCGCAAGCACACTGAAGACAAGAAGTCGTTAGGCGTCAGAAAGCCAGAGTTCAAGACAAAAGGTATTTCCAGAGTAGAGCCAGCGCGCCAAATTTCAAACGTTCATTTCAAGACGAAAGCAGAGGCCAAGACCGCGACTAAGTTCAATCAGTACCCCAAGATATCCTCTTACAGATTCAAAGGATCTACAAAGGACCTAGTCGAACCTCTGAAAAGTTCCCAAGCGACCATTCGATGGCCAAAGAAGTCCGACCTGGACGATGCTAAGAAAGACAAATCAAAGTGGTGCGACTTCCATGCCGATCATGGTCATGCGACAGACGACTGTATCGCATTGAAGAAGGAACTAGCATATCATTTCCCGAAAGGAAATCTCAAGGACATCATCGACGATGTCGCTGTTCCAGCTAATGGCCATCGACCGTCGACTCCCGAGCATGCAAAAGTTGTCAATTGAAATTCCCTACGCCATGGGGAATCCAGGAGTCGCTCGTGAACGCTACAAGTCTACCTTGAAGCCGGGAAAATAAACTGAAGTCGCAAGATCAAGCTCTCGACAGGTTCGTTCTTCTATCCCTAAATTAATATCTTTTCCACAGGGATAAATCCACTATGGTGCCTCGTCGCACGACAACATAGTCGACCGCAGGACAATATTTCTCCGTGTTATTCTGTCATTTAAAAAACCTATCTTTTCCTCCCAAAAAGGATACGGTAATAAATGACAGGGGGCAAATAGAGAGAGTCTGAAATGGTACGTTCTCTAGCTCTTTCTAGCTCTTTCTCATACGATTTTTTCTCACAAAACGTCTACTGACTATGCATCGGAGGGTCGTTGGCCAGCCAACGACCAACCCCCGACATCGTTTTATCGCAGAATCGCACGACAATAATCATTAAGTCTATTATATGACTTTAATATCGCAAGGTCGAACGACATAAACGATCAGGTCTCTAACTTGATCATTTCTCCACAGGGGCATACGACACAAACTCACTGTACGATCTGGTCGTACGATCGCAGAGTCTAAACGACTTTACCCCTAAGTTTCTTAACTTTCATACCCTGAATGGATGCTTTAATCGCGTGTTTTTATATTTGTTTTACGTTCTTATCATCGTATTACAATGTATGCCTCAGTCGCATGATTTCCTGTGTGTCCTATGTTCAAATTCATAATTAAACATGGTTTGGATAAAGCATAAACAAAAGTTGCGTTCATTATATAAGCCATCGAGTACATAATCAACCATTAACGGTCGAGCAACACGAACAAACAAATACATTTTTTCTAAGGTTGTGGAGGAGCATCGATCACAACCTTGTCCGATACCTCATCCTGAAAACCCTCGCTAGCCGCCTCCTCTTCGACCTCCTTCTGGTCATCCAAGTCGAGATCTCTCTCGGTCCCGATTCTCTCATAAAAGAGACGCAGCTCATCTGACGCTGAAGCCAAAGGATCCTTGCCCTGCAGGTGACGTCGCATAATTGCCGCACGCGCAGTAAGTCGAGCATAAGAAAAGAAAGACTTATTTTCGTCCTTCAACTCATCAGACTCCTTCTTCAAATTTATCACCTTAGCCTTGATTCCCTCGACTTCCTTCCTCTTCGCGGTTACGGATTCCTTCATCCCCTCCAGCTCCTCTCTCTGGTCGCACATCAAAGTCAGGGACTCCTTCAAATGCGAGTTTATCTCATCTCTTGTATGACTGAGGGCATCCAATTCGTCCAGAGCATGGTCAAGGCGCACCGACATCGCTTCTTCATGCGCCAGAGCAGCTTTCTCTTTAGCTAACGCTGCATCTTCATCTTTGGTAACATAAGCCGTTGAAACCTCTATATTCGTCGTTTCGGCCTGCAATGCCAGGGAAGCTTGGAACGCCTGAAGAATTATAATATGAGCGGCATTAGTAAACAACGACAATGACAAACGACAAGTCTTGAAAAAAAGACTTACCAAAAATAAGAGTCCAGCTGTATGGAACTCTTTCTTCTCGAAAGAAAACCCGTCAAAACGCTCCCTGAAAGACGGAAGCAAATATTTTTCCAAATGGGGGAACAACTTTGTCTCGTCCAAGACATTGTCGTCCAGAAAACCCGACGGCAAAGTAAAGTTGACCGTCGTTTCCCCCACATGTCCCTTCTGCGCGCCTTTGCCCCTGTCGGCCGATGAAGGGCCGGATAGGACGACGGGAGACATCGTCGCCAGTTGCGCAGTATCCACAGATTTCGCGCCGGTCGTGTCAAATGCAACCGACGCCTTCGCCTTCCTGGACAAGGCAACCCTCGATGGGTTACCCGTCTTCAAAGACGGTTCCCTCAGAACGGACACCTTCGTCCTCTTTAAGAGGTCCGACCCGGCTATCGGGACCTCTTTTCTCTTCAGGACTCCCGACCCAGTTGTCGAAACGTCCTTCTCCCTCGCCTCACGAGCTACTTTGACTTGGGCCATCTTCCTAGCAACAGAAGACGTCGCCTGTGCTTGAGATTCACCTGTACGGTAAAAGAAAGAAATTAGACGATTCAGAACAGAGAAAGACCAGGACAAGCAAAAAGAAGACAAAAGGATACTTACCAATTATCTCTACCTCTGATTCTTCGCTCTTCTCTTCCTCTTCAGTCTTCTCAGAGTCCTCCTCTTCTTCTTTCTCCTCTCGACCCATCCTCATTCTGTCGCTCAAGAAAACGGTGTCATCATCCTCGTCTATCAAATGACGCGTGCCGTACGACCGGTCTTCAGTACTAAATTCCAAGAACTTTTTGATCTTAGCCCGAGAAGCATCATCCGGCTCTAACTTATCGAAATCAATATCTACGCATAAAAAAGAAGATCAGTCGAAGAAACAATCGAGCAATAGAATAACATGAAAACTTATAATCAAAGGCTCACCCGTCATATTCCAACCCTCCCTAATCCAGTCACTATCAGTGTCCAGCGTCGACGTCCGTATGAATACATACCTCTTCTTCCATCCACGGTCGTTGACCGCAATATTTAAAACCAGGGTACGATCACCCTTGAACCTTGAAAACAAACTATAGCGACGGTACCGGTCATTCTTGACCTTATACGCCGTCAGAAGGTCCCTCACATTCATCGGTGGATTCCAGTCGGAGGTAAGTCGTTCGATGATCAAAATAACTCGCCAGAACTGGGGCATCAGTTGCCCCGACGAAAGTCAAATTCACACATGAACTCTTTGACTAAAGGCGAATATGGCCAGTGAAAGCCTATTTTGAACGGGTATTCGTATATAACAATGTACCCCTCGGGGCACATTTCCGGCCGAACCTTGCCAACCTTGCTTACGGTAATCCCCATGGGAATCCTCGCTAGACTTCTAAAGTCGTCGAGATCTTCTTCGTTTTTAATGGTGCTTCTAGGCTCTGTCGACATCGCCAGCCCCGTTAAATTGATTTGCACTTCTGAAAGGCCCCAGATATCCAGTTTTTTCTAGGCTTTCTAGCAATAGACTTGCGACGCATACGCAAACTGGAGGGTCGTATCTTATATGATCTCAGAAAAACTTAAATTAGGTCAAAGATTTTTGCAAATTCTAATCGAACGGAAATCGCCAAGAAAATATCCATCGTAATCTTTATTTATGCAGTCGATCATGTCAGGTCGAGCCCTTTGATGATCACCGCTTGCTTTCATCCCTTCGTATAACCGCAGGGATCATCGACACCTGTCATCGACAGCTGGTAAGCACAATCGTGTGAACCATGACGTCACGACCTTGTTCCCTTTTCAACTTCTCGTTCAGTTAGAAACGGACCAGTCTAGCTCCAAGGTGATTGAGGTAATTTCTAACTCTTGTCTTATTTCCTATGCGTCTGATTGACAAATTTTAGGGGCAAACTGTTTGGGCAAAAAATCACGTCGTACGACCACGACCGGAGCAGGTAAGATGCACGTTATAATCTAAATCTTGTATTAAGATAAGGTCTCGACAAGAACCCAGAAAACATCCGTCGTCTCCTGTAAAAGGTAAGTCGTACGTCTCCCATGATGCTCGACCATAGCATCGGCCGTCCCGTACGACCATCGCGTAAGATCATTGCACCTTCGACCAAAGCTAACGATAACCTTGACTGTTACGATTGTTAAGTATTTAATGCAGGAGTCAAAGCCATTAACAGCAAGCAGCCGTAATGGACGAAGAGCATTATGGATAATCACTCCGGTGACCGTTTCCAGCCGTTGATCAAATCATTAATGGAGCTAATTAATGACGCGAAGACTATAAAAGCCAAGCTAAGTCTTCACATCAAGGGAGATCAGTTAACATCCAACACATATCAACGATCATCAGCGAACATCACCAAACAACAGAGAAAATCATCCAAACTCATAGCAAAGAACATTCAAACTCTAGAGATCAAGTACTGAAAGCTAGAACCTTACAGCGAACTCAAGAACACTCGGAGGAAAACTCAAGTATCGCTCTCGATGCACGGCAACAGCCCTCGACCAGAAGTTCACACTTTGTATTCACACACGACAAACACCTATTTTTACATTTAAACAATTGTACTTTACATTTCGAAGCTTTTCCTTCATTTGTATTGTAACCATCGTACGACCGACGCCAGTACCAAGGACATCGCCCCTGATTGGCGACCATAGTGCAGCGACGACACCTCCTGTCGTCCGCAGGTGTTTTCCTCGATTGAGGTTTTTCCTGCGTCATCAAATCCCTTGTCTCATTTATTTTTTCCCTCGTCGCACGTCTCGTCGAAAGATCCTTTCTTTAGTTGATTAAGTCTACATCGACCTTAAGTTGTCCCTTTGGTGCGATTTTTGGCATTAACAGATATCAGCGAAGACAAGACTTGTCCATTTCACGCGAAGTTTCAAGTAGAAGACTTCAGCGAGAGCTGAACTTTATCATTCGCTGATAAAGATACATTCAACGTTAGCTGATCATGAAGCCTGTTCTAAAAGCAACTTTTGTCTTATCTCCTTGCACGCTTTTGTACGATTTGTCAGAAGGACATCCCTTGTCCAGGATCGTACAAACCACTCTGCAACTACACTGTTCATCATGCGGCCAAAAGGGATGTTTGCTAAAGTCAAATTCATGCAACCAACCAGACACTGCCACGTGTAAAGTTGTACTAACTTACATTAAATGCATGCAATATAAATAGAGAACCCTACTTCATTTATGAAGTGCTCGGCTTCTTCCTCGCTGAACTTCTTAGTGTTAGAAACATATCCTTAGTTTTCTAAATCTTCTTTCTCTCTATTTCTTAGTGCAAGAAATATGTGTGTTTCTCATAGTTTGTTTAGATTAGGTTTTTAACTTGATCTTATTCCGCAACAAGCTGTAAACTGTTTGATATATATCAATAAACAATTTTAAAGATAAAAATCCGTGTTTGTATTCAACCCCCCTTCTACAAACTTGTATAACCCTTCGGGACCAACAAGTGGTATCAGAGCAGACTGTTTAATCTAATAAACAAGATCTTGTTTATACTCTCTTCTTTGCTATTTCTTCAATATGGCAAATACCACAAACAAGAACTACATAGATAATGGCTCTGTTGCCAAACCTCCTCGATTTAGCAAAGATAACTTCAATCTTTGGAAAAATCGAATGATGCTCTTCTTGGAAGGTGTAGATCCCACTATACCTTACTATGTTGAAACTGGACCTTATGTTCCTTTCATCATAGATCCTGCTATTCCAGCCACTACTAACACACCTGCCGTCCCTGAAAGACTTATTGTTAAAGCAATTTCTCAATGGACTGACGATGACAAGAAGAAAGTGGCCATTGACACAAAGGCCATATCCATCATCTCCATGGTACTTCCTGATGAAGTCTACCATTCCATAATGAACCTGAAAAGTTCCAAAGACATGTGGGAAACTATTTGTGTTCAGTATGAAGGTACTGAAGATGTACAAGAATCCAGGAGAATAAACATGGTAAGACAATATGAAAGCTTCATATGTGGTAAGAATGAAACTCTCTCTGAAGTTCACCAACGTTTCAATTGTTTAATTATTGATTTAAAAACTGTTGGTAAGATTTACTCTAACTCTGAGATTCTGACAAAAATTCTTGGAATGTCTTCCTGAAAGCTGGGACAACTATACCATGTGTCTTTAGCTCTCTAAGAATCTAAAATTCATGACCCTCTCTACCTTATTTAGCACTATGCTCAATCATGAGCAGTCGTGTCAACTTAAGAAGAATCTTGTCAAAGATTCCAAAAGCACACCTATTGCTTTACTCTTCTCAGAGTCAGTACCTGCTCAGCGATCTACTGTCACGATCACTGAAATGGAATCTAACTCTGATGATTCATCAGACACTGATCCTTCAGAACTTGATAAATCTCCGGCACTCCTGACAAATACCTTCAGGAGGTTTGCTAGAAAGAGTAACTTCAGAAGAAATAAACCTCTTTCACTCACTGACAAGCATAAATCTACTCTTGTTGATAAGGCTACTGCCACCTACTTTAACTGTGAAAAAGTAGGACACTTTGCAAGTGAATGCAGATCAAAGAAAGTTTTCAAGCTTTCTTCATCCTTCAAGAAATCCTCTAACCCAAGGGCTAGAGATAACAAGTACCAAAAGCTTAAAGAAAAGTATGCTAAGATGAAAACATACAAAAAGAAGGGAAAATGTCTGATTGCTGAAGATCATGACTGGGCTGAGTCTGATGAAGAATCAGATTTAGATGAAGAAGAAGAGGCCAATCACTGTCTCATGGCCAAAGTAGAAGATGGGGAAGAACAAGCTGAAATTCCCTCTACTTCTACCTCTCAGGTATCAATCTCTTCTACCTCTACTTCAGCTATCACTGAAGCTGATAGAGTTCGAGCTATCGATTTGCTGACTGTTGATTTATACGATGCCATGAATGGCAAGACCAAAGCTGAACAACAAAACTTAGATAAAAACTGTCATTTAAAAATACAACAGCTTTCAAAAATAGAAGAAAACTTGAAAGACCAGGTCTACGTAAATCAAGTCATCAGTATCGAGCGAGAACAAGCTATCGCTGAACTGAAAGCTGAAAAGGCTACTGTTGAATGATGGTATAAATCCTCAACAAAGATCACTGAAATAATCGGTGCGCAGATACCTCTAAGTGACAACTGTGGTCTCGGTTACAAAGCTGACGCTGAAGAACCAACCACTGATCGTTCCATGCTTAAGTTTGGAATGTCCGTGTCATCGATCCCTGACACCTCTTCATCTCAGTGTTCTTCTTCATCTAAAACTTCCATCCCTGAGGATAAATCTTTCTTAAATGCTAAACTTAAAGGTAATGAAAAAATAATTGTTCAAAAACCTCAGAAGGGTACCAAAGTACCACAACTGAAAGTCTCAAAACCTTCAGCTAATCATTCCTCTAATTCAAAGAATAAGATCCCTGAACATGTTCAGCGATCTATTCCTAGAATCAGAGTGAATGTGATTGGAAAGAAATCTGAAGAACCTAAGGTTCTTCCGATATCTGATGCCAAAGGTATTCTTGGTACAAGCCCTGCCCATTTGAAATTGTCAAATAAATTTGCCTATGGTCCTAAAGCTACTTTTAGCTATAGGAAATGTTATCACTATGGACTTACCGATCACATTGCTAGTAAGTGCCCTACAACCACCAAAGCTGAGAATTTAGCTAAGGTAAAGATCAATGCCCCCAAGGCAAAGAAGACCATCCCTGGTGCAAATCAGGCCAAGGTGAAAAATGCAACCAAGGTTAAGAAATTAACCAAGGTGAAGATTACCACTGAAGCTGAATCATCAGATGCTGCGAAGATCGCTGAACCTTCCACTTCTTCATCCACCACTGACAAGTGTGGACCCATCGTAAAATGGGTGCCCATTCCAAACTAATCTTCCTTTGTTTGCAGGTCTTGAAGGGTATCTGGTATCTTGATAGTGGATGCTCTCGACATATGACTGGAAAGAAAAACCTGCTCACTGAATACAAGGAAGAGAAAGGTCCCTTAGTGACCTTTGGTGAAAATGAAAAAGGCTATACCTGAGGGTTTGGTGTACTCCCTAATGGTACAACAACCTTCAGAAGAGTAGCATACGTTGAAGGGCTGAAACACAATCTTCTTAGCATCAGTCAGCTGTGTGACAAGGACTTCAAAGTTTGCTTCACCAAAGAAGCATGTTTCGTCACTAACAAGTAGGAGAAAGTTGCTCTCAGTGTATATCATTTAGAAAATGTTTATGTAATAAACATGGACTCAACAACCACTGAAAACTCTTGTTTTCTCTCCAAAGCCTCTACTGATGTCAACTGGCTATGGCATAAAAGGCTTTCTCATCTTAACTTCAAGACGCTGAATACTCTTTCTTCAAAAGAGTTAGTCATTGGTCTTCCTCAACACTCATACGCTAAGGAATCTATTTGTTCAGCGTGTGAGAAAGGAAAACAAACTAAAGCAAGCTTCAAGTCAAAGCAAGCTTCTTCAGTGACATCTGCTCTTCAACTTCTTGTTTGGCCCTGTCAACATTCAATCCATCGCTGGAAAGAAATACACACTGGTTATTGTAGACAAATTCTCTTACTACACCTGGGTAATGTTTCTCCGTGCTAAGAGCGACACCTCAGAAGAGCTTATGTCCTTTGTCATGAAAATGGAAGTCCTGAACAATCTTACTGTTCGCTCAATAAGGAGTGATCATGGAACTGAATTCAAAAACAGTTCCCTTGATAACTTCTTTGAAAGTAAGGTTATTTTTCACAACTTTTTCTCAGTGAGAACACCACAACAAAATGGAGTTGCTGAAAGAAGAAACCAAACGATCATCGAAGCTGCACGTTTAATGCTCAGTGATTCTCATCTTCCTACTCAATTCTGGGCAGAAGCTATCAACACTGCATGTTTTACACAGAATAGATCGCTGATCGTCAAAAGATTTAACAAGACTGCCTACGAACTTTTCCATGGAAGAAATCCATCTATCAGTTTTCTTCATATCTTTGGTTGCCAGTGCTTCATCTTAAACAACCGAGATACTCTTGGAAAGTTTGATCCCAAAGCTGACGACGAAATATTTCTTGGATATTCTTCCATATCCAAAGCCTTCAGAGTCTTCAACAAGAGAAGACAGACTGTAGAAGAAACTATTCATGTCACCTTTGATGAATCCCGTTCAGCAAACTCAAGACCCTCTACTGATAACGAAGAACTTAATCAGTGGATGTTTTCTCATTTTGGGGATTCAGAAACTATTCCTAACCCTGACCCTCAATTCAACACACCAACCACTGATGATGATCCTGTCATCATTCCCAACACGCAGACACGTGAAGCTGATTCCTCATCTTGGGTCTCAGCTGTTCCAATCAACACTATGCCTGTTTCTGAACCATCATCTGATATTCCATCAACCTCTCAGCAATCAGTAAATGAAGTTTCATCTGTTCTGCCTATCGTGCCTCTATTACCTGACATCGCTGAAGCTTCCTCTTCAGTGATTCCAGAAGTTCACTCTGAGTCAGCGGCTCACACTCCTGCTCAGCGATGGACTATAAATCATCCCATAGATCAAATTCTTGGTGATCCAAATGCAGGTGTTCAGACTCGACGCAATGCAGGTAACATTTGTTTATATGTTAATTTTATTTCACTAATTGAACCAAAGAAGGTTGATGATGCCCTCAATGATACAAACTAGGTCAGCGCTATGCAAGAAGAGCTGACTGAATTCGAAAGAAACAAGGTTTGGATTCTTGTTCCAAGACCATTTGACAAATCAGTAATAGTCACTAAGTGGGTCTATCGAAACAAGTTAGATGAAAATGGAACTGTAACCCGCAACAAAGCTCTTCTAGTTGCTCAGGGATACATACAGGAGGAAGGTATAGATTACGACGAAACCTTTGCCCCAATGGGAAGACTCGAAGCTATTCGTCTATTTCTAGCATACGGTGTTCACAAAGACTTCAAAGTTTTTCAAATGGATGTCAAGTCAAGTCAGTGTTTCTCAATAGAAGGTTGAACGAAGAAGTCTATGTCGAACAACCACCAGGATTCACTGATCCTAAGCATCCAGGTTATGTTTATAAACTGGATAAGGCACTCTATGGACTGAAACAAGCTCCACGTGCATGGTATGATACTCTATCTTCTTTTCTTCTCATTGAAAAATTTGAGCGTGGTAAAATCGATAACACTCTATTTTTCAGGAAAGTAAAAGGTTATATTATTCTTGTTCAAATTTATGTCGATGACATTATATTTGGTTCTACTAACCCTGAATTATGTACTCGCTTCTAAAAAAGAATGCAATCTGAATATAAGATGAGTATGATGGGTGAGCTGACCCACTTCCTTGGACTCCAAATCAAGCAGAATGATAAGGGTGCGTTTATCCACCAAGGTAAGTATGTCAAAGATATGCTGAAAAAATTCGATTTAACTCAAAGCTCAGCTATGAAAACCCCTATGGCATCGCCGCTTATACTTAACAAAGATTCTTCAGGGAAGCCTGTTAATGTCACTGCGTACCGAGGGATGATCGGCTCTCTTCTTTATCTTACAGTTTGCCGTCCTGATATTATGTACGCTACTTGTTTATGTGCACGATATCAATCTGAACCCAAAGAATCACATCTGATCACTGTAAAGTGAATTTTCCGATATCTGAAGGGTACACCCAACCTAGGTCTTTGGTATCCCAAAGACTCAGGGTTTGATCTAACTGCCTATTCAGATAGTGATTTTGCAGGATGCAAACTAGATTTAAAAAGCACCACAGGAGGCTGTCAGCTCGTGGGTGGAAAGCTGGTAAGTTGGACAAGTAAGAAACAAAGTTCAGTGTCCACCTCTACAGCTAAAGATGAGTACGTAGCCGCTGAAAGCTGTTGTGCTCAGGTTTTATGGATGAGAAATCAACTATTAGACTATGACCTTCAGCTCTCCAAAATTCCAATCTATTGGGACAACACAAGTGCCATCGCTATAGCAAATAATCCAGTGCTACACTCAAAGACCAAACACATCGAAATCAGGTATCACTTTATCAGAGATCATGTAATGAATGGTGGTATAGAACTTCACTTTATTCTAACTAACTTTCAGTTAGCTGATATTTTCACCAAACCTCTTGATGAGACAAGATTCAACTTTCTCATCAACGAGCTTAACATGCTGAACCTTGAAGAATAATTCTTCAGTGGTAACGCATTAGATCAGTGATAAAGGAAATTCTATCTCCTTATTCATCATCTAATCTCTGAACAAAATGATTCGCTGATACTAAGGTATGTTTTTCTATTCCTAAAACGCTGAAGTTTACTTCAATATGTTGTTTTTCAAATAAATTTGATCGCTGATATTTTTTATTTAGTGATCTTTTGAAAATACAAAGCCATTACTGAGATTTTCTTTTTCAGTGATCCTTCATTTAAAATTGTCCCTGAACCATTCAGGGAAGTGTTTTGAAAATGAAAAGACGTTTCTGACCATGATGTCATCAAACGGATAACCTATGACACGCCTTTTTCTCTGACACGTTCGTCTTTTTGAATTCTTGCCCAATAAGCTTCATGGGACGTGTCCGTGTCGTGATGAGTAACTTTTCCTGCTCATCACTTTCTCTCTCTATACTCACTATATAAACTCTTCATGTTTATATTTTTACCTTTTACGCGCACAAACTCTTTCAAGCAAGAAAAATTTCAAGCATTGTGTTCTTGAATCTGTGATATTAAAAACCTGTTGATCGAATCTTCAACCTTCACTCATACAGGTTAATATCTTCTTATCTTAAAACTCTTATATATCTTGTTTTGATCTCATTTCTTGATACATTGGATCAAAACAAACGTTTTTCAAACATAAAATCATCTTCTTCATGATCTTATGGACAAAACTTGAAATACAGTTTTTTCTTTTGAGTTTAAAATAAAAATCTTAAACTTAATAACTCATACGTTTTTCCAGAATCCCTTTCCTTAAAAGGAAACGGGAAAACATTGTTTCTTACTAGTTTAAACCTTTCTAAAACTAGAAAACCCATTTTCTTCACTGTTTCTTCCTTAAAAAGAAACCGTAAAACCCTAAAAACTCAAAAACCCTTATTTTGGATAACTATTTCCATTTTAAGATTTTGTCTTCTATAACTTTGTGTTCTAACAGACATGGCATCTTCCAACATTCCTGCTACCATTGCTGTTTCTTCCACCATGACCAAGGCTGACAACATGAAACATGAGCAGAACCAAATCACCTTTGCTTCCAACAACTCCTATGCCCTATTGGAGTTTCCCAAAAAAAAGCAAGCCCACATCTTGCTAACGCTGTAAATTTTATCAGAACTTGCCCACTCTCAACAGCCATGACCATAACCCCTACTCATCGTAATCTCCTACATCAGTTTTGGTATACTGCTCACCGCACAACTGCTGTCTCCAAAGAGACTGGCAAAGAATACTCAGTTATCGGTTTTCAAATCGAGCTGGGTCGTGGAAACATTTCCCCTGCTGCACTCAGATCATCACTGAACTTGCCTGGAAGTTCCAAGGCCAACCCCTTCGTTCCTTTCACGGACCCTAACACTCCTGAGGGTAAGCAAATCTTGATCAACTTCCTTGATCAAATGAACTATCTCTGGAATACCAACTGCAACAAGGAACCTGAGAAGAAGATAACAACGGTTCTAAAGAACAAAATGCCCTCTGAACTCAACTTCATCTTTTCACATATCATAAGCTGCATGACAGCAAAAACTGGCTCCACTGATCAAGCCAGCAAATCCTAACTCGCTATGGCCTACGCACTCCTTAAACGCCTGCATGTTGACTATACTCGCTTTATTTTTGAAGACCTGATGGATCGGGTAGGGCAACCTGAACGCTCATCAACAGTTCCCTACCCAAGGTTCATCTCAGCCATTCTGCAAATGGCTCTGGGCAGCCACTACCCCACTCAGGGAGACTACAGGCTCTCCCAGGTAGGGCCTAAGGTACTCGACTTCAAACCCATCGAAGGCGAGGTAAGTCTTTCTACTCTTCTCTCTCTTCTCCGCCCTACTTCTTCTTCTGCGGCTATTCCTGCAGCGGTACAACCCCCTGCTGTGACCCAGGCTGCAACCACCACCTCTCTGAAAAAGGGGAAACACTCTACTTCCCCACTTGGCATCCATAAGTCCAAGAAGACTTCAAAGGAGCAACCTCAGCCTTCCCAGGCTCAAGAGTCCACGTTGGCCTCTTCACAAGCAATGCTGGATGATTTCGTGGTCCACTTCACCACATCTGCTACAAACACGCCTTCCACAACCGTTCTCTGAAACATTCATGGATGAGAACCCAACATCCTCAGCACCTCAAAGCGCTGCGGAGGTCTTTTCCAGCGTCACCAACGCTGATCCGTCTACCCAACTCTTCTCAACCATAGCTTCTACTACTCCTTTGGTCTCTCCTACCTTTACCTTCGCTACATCTCTCTCGCTGATGGATACACGCGCTGCCACACTGCAAAACCTGATGCGGCGCAACTTCACTGGACCTATAGGCTCTTCAACAACAATCCCTGCTTGTTCCTTCGAGGACGACATGGAACATTGGGGAGGAACTCGTGACTTTTGCATCTTCTCCAACCCCAATCCTACAGGTATCCATACACAATCTATATCCCTCTCTGCACCCCTAACTTCCGAGCTGTCCTTCACTCACAAGTTAATTTCTTTTTCAGGTCCAAACTTGGGCACTATCAGCAATTCCCTCACGGATATCACTGGTAAGGTGGATAGTCTCTCCACCAACATCAACACCAACACCTCAGCGATAACTACTGCTGGGGATACGCTGAAAGATATCTCCACCTCCCTTGCAGCCAAAGCAACATCGGCTGACATTTCCTCTCTGCAAGGGGGAGTAAATGCTTTAGAGAACGCTGTCACCACCAATCTCTCCAACTTACAGAACACCATCACCGATCTCTCCAATAACTTCTCCAGCCTCAGTAGCGAGGTTGGAACGCTGAAGACCGATTTGTCTGGTCTCAAAGGTGAGATGAGCAGTCTTACTTTATAGGTTGCTAAATCAAATACCCTGCTCACCAAGATCCTTCAGCGGCTAGAGGCTCCCACTGTCCATCTATCTCACTTTTCTCAGGCTGACGTGGAGAAGTTAGATATGGTTGTAGAATTCATCATGAAAACCACCCCTGCTATTTCTGGCCTTGAAGACAGAATGGCAGAGGTTGAAACGACTTTAGGGCACCCTGGCCAAGAAGACAGGGACATGAGGTTGATGCTGCTGTTGCTGTCGCTGCTACCTCCCCCCATTTAGTGGAAGAGGGGGAGAATATTATTAAGGACTTCCCCCGAAATGTTGAGGGGGAGGAGGAAGAAGAGAAAGACCCTCAGGAAGGTGATAATCCCGAGGGAATCGCTGAAAGTCCCTCTCCATCTGAGGGGGAGCGAGGCGAAGACACTCTTCATTCCCTAGTTGACAACACTGTGGAAATTCCCTCTGAGGATGAGGAGGAAGAAGAAGATGAAGAAGACGTCAACATTGATGATGAAGAACCATCATTCAAGCCTCTGAATGATGATGAAGATGATGATGAAAATGGATTTTTCTTCCACCATGAGGTGATCAAAGCCCCTACTCTAAAGGGGGTTTCCATTAATGAACCAGGGGAGAGGACCACTGCAAATTCTCCTAAGAAGACGCAACATAGAAAGAATAAAGGTATTGTTGAGGACTACTTGACTATACTCCTCAAAAAGCCAAGTTGTCAGGTATGTTACTATCTGTTTTTTCCATACACTGCTTCTATCCTCTACCCCTTCTTAATCTCTACCCTACTCCTCCTAAAACCTCTAAACACTTAGCTAATTATTTTTCTATCTCCTTCTACCTTCAAAAGATCTAACTCAATTAATCATTTTTTTCAGCTAGTCCTCTCCTCTACTTGATGCTACCGCTGAAGCTCCTCCATCAACAACGCTACTAATAATCCCAGCGCTCAACGCTGAAGAACAAATAATCACCGTCTATGTTATGGATGAGACTGAAGTACAAGCTGAAGAAGAACGGCTTTCCCACCCCAAAAGACCTTCTCTGACTCCTTAAAGGTCAGATGAAGATGAACGAAGAAGGAAAGCAGCGATGATTCAGAAGCTAGAAAGTCAGAGTCTCATCCCTGCCCATCTCAGTTGTCTGATTCCAAGGGAAATTGCTGAAGCTCTCAAGGCTGAGAAGATTCTTGTTGAACAACATAAGGCTAAGCTTACTAATAAGGCCTTTGCTATCGAACTTGCTAAACGTTCAGTAAAGGATCCTCAGCTGAAGAAATTTCATTTCGCAGTCCATCAAAAATTGCTTAAAGATACTGGCAAGAAGCAAGAAGAGAAAAGGAAGGTCAGCGATAACACCCTTGCCTGGTGCAAGAAGAAACTCCACTTTAGAGTGTTACCAACAAGACTAAAACAAGTAAACCTGAGGGGGAAAACTGTCAGAGGTGCTGCTATTGTCGATGTCCAGATGATCAGGGAGAACAGAGTGTCAAGAACCTGCTATATCTCAGATTTGGATAAGCTTGGACTGAATGAATGGTTGGAAATTCGGGTCGCAATTCAGCGATCTCGATCAAACTACAAGTCTTGTGTTGAAAACGCTATTAACCAGCTAATCGACTAAGTCTCCTCAGCTGTTGATCTGCCCATTCCAGCCATCAAACCAAAATGAACCGCTCCAAAGAAAAATCCTCCACCATCTTTAACCCTGTTATAAGGAACGAGACTGGTGTTGACTTTTTTCGTGAAGCTGTACTTGGTCCAGATGCTGATCTTTCAGGACTTGACATCTCACTGCCTCCCGCTGAAGACTTCATAGCTGAAAAAGTAGTCAGCGAACCTTATGGCATATTCTTCTTTGACTACTATGGTCGCCAATGCTTTCAACGCATATATGAGTTACCCATCGCTCCTATCGAATAACTCAGAGATCTCTTGTATTGGTGTGATCGCTCATTCTTTGGAAGATTCATCAAGCCTCAGATCTACCGTGAAGCCAAACGAAGACGGGATCAGGGAGTAACGGTCCCTGATTGGATGATTCCACAGACTCACACCCTTGGTGAACTTCTTGTTAAGGGAGAACCTGAATAGCTGATAAAATCACCATTTGTATACTTCTATTTTATCAGCTTGTAACTTTTTGTACTTGTAAATATTTTCATTGTACTTATAATTTTTTCACTTCCCTTGTAATCTTGTTTACGAAGTTAATGAAAAATTTCAATTAAGTACTTTACTCCATGAGTACTAGAAAAGATCCCTGAAAACAGTAAATATGACACACACTTTATGAGTCCTTTTTATCCTTATGTTTTTAACTTAGCAATTTTCTTTTATTGCTATGTCATCATCAAATAAGGGGAGATTGTTGATCAAAACTATTCTGTTTTTTATATAATGGCTCTCTGAAATACTTAGTGAAATTTGTAAGTAGACAATATGTATTAATGTTTTGCCATCTATGAAAAATATACTAAGTTTGTTTAGTATCGCTGATGGGAAACATGCACTTTAATTTATACTACAGCGATACATGTATATCAGTGAGCCCTGAGCCTGTTCAGTCTTACTGATGATCGCTGATAGTTCCATTTGTAATTGTTTACTTATGATCCCTGAAGACAAGATTCGCGACAACTGAGTTCAAAGCTGAAATCGAAGACCAGGCTGAAGAACGAGTGACTAAGTCTACTAGTGACCTGATGCGGATATCAGCGAAGACAAGAATTGTCCATTTCATGCGAAGTTTCAAGTAGAAGACTTCAGCGAGAGCTGAACTTTATCATTCGCTAATAAAGATACATTCAACGTTCGCTGATCATGAAGAATGTTCTACAAGCAACTTTTGTCTTATCTCCTTGCACACTTTTGTACGATTTGTTAGAAGGACATCCCTTGTCCAGGATCGTACAAACCACTTTGCAACTACACTGTTCATCATGCGGCCAAAAGGGATGTTTGCTAAAGTCAAATTCATGCAACCAACCAGACGCTGCCACGTGTAAAGTTGTACCGAATTGCATTAAATGCATGCAGTATAAATAGAGAACCCTACTTCATTTGTGAAGTGCTTGGCTTCTTCCTCGCTAAACTTCTTAGTGTTAGAAAATTATCCTTAGTTTTCTAAATCTTCTTTCTCTCTATTTCTTACTGCAAGAAATCTGTGTGTTTCTCATAGTTTGTTTAGATTAGGTATTTAACTTGATCTTATTCCGCAACAAACTGTAAATTGTTTGATATATATCAATAAACAATTTTAAAGATAAAAATCTGTGTTTGTATTCAACCCCTCTTCTACAAACTTGTATAACCCTTCGTTGACCAACATAGGTGGCCTGAACAACAAAATTCATAGCCATGCCTAACTTTGCACGGTCATCCGGCGTGAAGTAGGATAGAGGGACATTGGGAGCTTCCAGGCGCTCGAGGATTTTTGTGAGTAAGGAGTTGGAATCATTAACCTTTGAAGCAAGGTTACTTACCTCACCTCGAAGCCCTGATACCTCGTTCTTCAGCGTCCCAATGTCATTGCTGAGATTGTTGATGTTTGTGGAGAGAGTGGAGACGCTGGTGGTTAGAGTTTGGATGGAGGTAGAGTTGTTGACCATGTCAAGTTGGAGCTTCGTCACCTCCCCATTCAGCTTTGACGTATCAGCGTTGGAGGCCTTGCTGTCAAGGGAGGTGGATAAATGATTCAGCATTTCACCGACATCATTGACATCGGTGGTATTGGTGGAGAGGTTGGTGGATAACTTGTCCACTTTATCACTCACATCCTTGAGGGATGTGGTGATGGTGCCCAAGTTAGGACCTGTAAAAGAAACTAACTTATGAGCGAATGAAAGCTCAAAAGAAGTTGGTGGTTGAGAAGGGATAGGGGATAAGTGTTGGATACCTGTTGGGTGAGAGAAGAGGTGAATATCTTTAATCCACCCCAGTACTCCATGTCATTTTCCATGGGAGAAACAGAAGTAGCAGGGATGCTGGACCCAACAAGTCTTGAAGAGTTCTACTCGATTAGATTCTTGAGCAGGGAGGCCTGTGTGTCAGCGAGCCCGTTAGAGAACGCTGGTGCAGAGGTGTGAATGGCCAAAGACGGTGGAGAAGAAGCAACGACTGAGAATGTTGTGGCAGATTCGGCACTGGTGTTGCCGAGAATGACTTCCTCAGGGCGTGGAGACACTGAAGGAGTTGGGGAAGATACCAGCGAAGCTTCAACGAACAAAGGCGATGAAGTGGTTGGAGATGATGGTTCAACATATGTGGTGGAGTGTACCATGAAGGTTTCAAGCATTGCCTGTGAAGAGGCAATCGCTGAATCTGATCCCTTAGAAGGTTGGGGCTTCTCCTTTGAAGGTTTCTTGGTCTTTTGGGTGCCAAGTGGAGTTTCAGAATATTTCCTCTTCTTAGAGGATTTGAGGGTGGTGGCTTAGGTCTCAGCGGTGGGTGTAAAGCCCGTACCCCGGTATGTAATTTCTTTTATTAATTCTTTTCTTTTAAGTTGGATTTAATGTGGTTTCCATTAGCGGGGTTAGTCGAACCGGACCAAAAAGTTAAATGAGTCAACCTTTTTGGGTTTTTGCAAGGAAAGGAAAGTTGAGGGGCTAATTGGGGCATTTCACCAAAGTTTGGCAAGGGATCAGCCAAGAGACCCTCCCTTCCTCTTCCCCTTCGGTTTCATGCTAGTAACTCCCCAAGAACCCTTTAGTCATTCCCCCCTCCCCCTTTTGGTGGTGTTCGGCCGAGAGAGAGGGAAACCGGAGAGAGAGAGAGAGGGAAATTGAGAGGGAAAGGGAGTGTGGTCGCCGGCGAGAGGAGAGAGAGGGAGAGTGTTCGCCGGAGAGTGAGAGACGCCGGGAAGGAGAGAAACGCCGCTGCTTGCTACCGGAATCGAGAAGAAGGAGGAGTTGCAGCGAGGTAATCGTTCGTTTTCCTTTCCGTGTCTTTTCGTTTTGTTCGTCGCGAGAATACCGCCAGCCACCACCACCGCCGGAGGCGGCAGTGGGTGGTGCATGGTTTTGTTCAGCCCATGTTAACCCTAATTCAGTAAGTCATGTTTCTTCGTGGGTCTGTTTGGATTAAGATAACTTATTGGGTTCAAGTTCAAAAGTTATCATTTTATGTAAATCGTGCAGTTTCTGCCCTGTTTTGTAAAAGCTATATCTTCTGTTAGGAATGTCGGATTGGGATGGAACTGGTGCCAAAAGTTCCCATTCTGAGTCTAGTAACTTTTATATGTTTTATGGAAAAATCAGTTCGGGCCATAGCTAGTGTCAAATTGCCATTTTATACGGACAGGTCCTGTTTTAGCTGCTCTGAGAGGTGTTTTTGTAAAATTCATATAGAGTGCTAGGAATATCGTTAGGACGCGTGCGATACGTCCCTGGAACCGTAAGGCATTGAACTTCCTGAATGTGGAATTAGATTTTTGGTTTGATCAGTTTAGCAGGGGTAAAATGGGTCCCGAACAGACCTGCGTTTTTAGTATAAAAGCTGGAATTTTAGTTTTGTTAAACTAGTAAAAGTGTCGTGAGTTGGGACCTTCCGTTGACGTTCTTAGTGCGTATTTAGGTGGGAAAAAGTGAGGAACGTTGACGTGCTGGTGTTGCGGCTCGGGAGCGCGTCGCGTTGTTTTGAGGTGAGTTCTCTCACCGCGTAGTTAGGAATTTCATGCATATCGTTATTTTGTATTACGTGTTATTATGTGTTATTACGTGTTTACGTGAATTAGTTGGGATGTGATATCTAGTTGTGATCTGTTGAATGTGTATGTGAATTATGTATGCTTGTGTACACCTCAGTGGGACTGGAGGAACTCGGTGGGACCGGGTATATTGTCATGTATACGCGGGTGGCGTAGGAACTCGGTGGGGCCGAAGTTTGTATACGCGGGTGGCGTAGGAACTCGGTGGGACCGAGGGCTCGGTGGGACTGAGCTAGTACAATTGTATTATCTTTACTCGGTGGGACCGAGGGCTCGGTGGGACTGAGCTTGTATCAATGTCTTTACTCGGTGGGACCGAGGGCTCGGTGGGACTGAGCTTGTATCGATATATTTTTGGTGTGCTCGGTGGGACCGAGGTTCGCATTTATACGTTAATTATTATGTGGATTTATATCCGTGGTGATGGTGATGTTGCCTACTAGCGAGTAGGGGCGATATACGTGGGGTTGCTACCTGCGTGTGTGATAGGATTCACTAAGCGTTTAGCTTACCCTTTTCCCAATATGTTGTGATTTCAGGTGCGAGCGGCAGTCGGGCTTGACGGTACACACACTAGGCGCGGAGTGTCAAGAATTGTTTAAGTTTCACTTTCAACCCTTTGGATTTTATTTTATGAAATTTCCGCTGCATAAACTTTATTGACTGTTCGAGTTAACGACGTTAACTTCATTTGAGTTACGAATTATTAAATTGTGATTGTTTTATAATGAAATGCAAGTTTTTAAAATTTTAAATTCCTTGTAATTTTTGGGACGTTACAACTTGGTATCAGAGCACAGCTTGAGTAAATCAAACACATCTCGGTGTGTTTGGTCTCAAGTTGCGGCTATGAAGATTTTTTAAACTCTCTTATTAAAATCTTTGAAAATAAATGAACGGAGAAAGCCCGTTTGGGAAACGGTGATCGTGGGCGCAGTGTGTACAGTCAGCCGACGCCAATTGGGAAGGTACATCACTTAGTGTATTTATTGCTTTCTAGGCATAGGGTATGCATGCTAGATTGCCTAGGTTGTTTACACAGTACTGTACGATGACGGCTTGCTAGTAGGAATCAATGCTAGTTATAGTAGGTTGTTAAGTGAAGGCCCTATAGGTTGTATGCAGTAAGAATCATATAGCCTTAGAATATTTGATTTAGTTCTATTGCGCAGCTCTTGTTTGAGTCCAACCGTTCTAGGATAGAATCTTGTATTCGAATGTCTATTTGATTCACGCTGCGTGCGACTGGGTATTCGCGAGGCAACTCGTTATGGCTAACAGGGATTCCGTTGTAGCAAGAGTAGTGGGATGAGATGAAATTCCTAGTGAGCTGGGAATAGCGTTTACATATGAGTACGTATGCTAGATTGCTTTCTAAGAACATAGGAGTATGTATGCTAGATTGCTTACGTGGATTTTGTGGTACTGTATACTTGTTACTTGCTATTAGGAACTTATGCTAACTTTGATAGGTCATTAAGCGAATGCACTATAGGTTGTATGCAGTAGGAACTGAATAGCCTTAGAATGTTGGATTTAGTTCTATTGCGCAACTCTTGTTTGAGTCCAACCGTTGTAGGATAGAATCTTATATTCGAATATCTATCTGGTTTCCACTGTATACGACTGTGCGTTCACGAGGCGACTCGTCAGGGCTAGTGGGGTTCCGTTCTAGCAAGGGTAGTGGGGTATTACGACTTTTCTAGGGAGCTAGGAAAAGTGTTTGCATATGCCGGAATGGGCATATGTGTTTGGTTGTGGTAAGCAACTACTTGGATGTCCCGGGACAGGACTCGAAACGAGTAGGGATAGGTGTGAAGGGTAGTAGCAGAGCTCCTACTATCTAAAGCACAGGATCCGTGCTCGAGTCGGGGAAAGTCACGGAGAAACTGAAGAGTTGAGCGTGAGCGTAGTTAGCAGGTTTTAAAGTGTGCTAGTTGCTCGTTAAGGAGGAACAACAATGTTGATCCAGATGCTGATGATGGAGTTATTGCTGATCAGATTCGTGAGATGTTTGCGGTCGAGGTGACGCATATTTTGAGGAGGCGATCCCCGAAATTATTACCGCCATTTCGTGATGAGGTAATAGTGTCGATGGAGGAGCGCATCGCGACGATTCCACCCCCTGCGGGTGGGCAGCCTCGAACAAGAGGGTCGGGATCGGTTATGGAGTGCACATTCTTTATCGGTGGTTGTCCTGCGAACTAGAAAGTTCGCTTCGCGGTGAATCTCTTACGAGACGGAGCGAAAGACTGGTGTGCTACTGCTTTGACGCTTAACGGGCGCACTACTTGACCTGGGAGGAGTTCGTCGTATGTTTCGTGTAGAGCATGTGCCTCTAGTGGAGATGGAGAGGAGTGCCAAAGAGTTCTTGGAGCTCTGTCAGAGTGCGGAGGCCATAAAGGAGGTGAACCAAAAGTTTACGGAAATGACATTATTCTATCCTTAGCATGCTGCTTTTGAGGACATGAAGAGGACACGGTACAAGGATATGTTACATACCAAGATCAGGGAGTTCGTGAGTACCGCGCAGTATGCTTCACTTGCTGTTGGGATGGAGGCGGCCTGAGGTAGAGTTCGTCAACTGGGAGTGGAGGAGGCACAAGCTACGTATAAAGTGGTGACAGGTACGTTCTTGGTTAACTCGGTGCTTGCTGTGGTGACGATTGATAGCGGGGCTACTCATCCTTCCGTGTCTCACATAGTCAGTGAGTGTTTGGGGCCGAGTTGTAGGACGGTTTGGCTGTCCACTTGTGGTTGCAGTTGCTGAAGACAGGACCTTGACGGTTACTGACGTGTACCGGGGGTGCACTTTGGAGATCTCTGGTGTGAGGTTCCCGATTGATTTGATTCCGATCGCTATGCGGGAGTTGTGCGTGACTGTGGGCATGGATTGGATGGATGCGTATGATGCGGAGATTGTTTGTCGTCGCAAACAAGTACGAGTTCGAACCCCAAGCGGGGGAGAAATGCTAGTTCAGGGCGGCTTGCCCAGGCGGACCTCAACGATATGTTCGGCTGCGAGGGCTCGGAGGTACTTGCAGCACAGTGGTCAGGGATTTTTGGCGTATGTGATCGACACGCGCGTCGACGTAGAGAAGAAGTCTGCGGAGGATGTGCCAGTTGTACGGGAGTTTGCTGACGTATTTTCCTGAGGAGTTACCGGGGATACCTCCCGAGCGACAGGTAGAGTTCCGCATTGATTTGATTCCGGATGCTGCTCCGGTGGCCAAGGCACCTTATCGCCTGGCTCCACCGGAAATGAAGGAGTTGTACACTCATTTGCAGGAACTTATCGAAAAGGAGTTCATCAAGCCGAGTTGTCCACCGTAGGGAGCCCCGATTCTGTTTGTGAAAAAGAAAGACGGGTCCCAACGGATGTGTATAGACTACCGTGAGTTGAATAAGCTTACGGTGAAGAATCGTTATCCTCCGCCAAGGATCGATGACTTGTTCGATCAGCTTCAGGGAGCCTCGTGGTTCTCTAAGGTTGATTTGAGATCGGGGTATCATCGGATGCGGGTGAGGAGAGAGGATACGGAGTAGACGGCCTTTCGTTCACGTTATGGCCATTTACAAGTTGGTGGTGATGCCTCTCGGACTCACCAATGCACCCGCAGCGTTCATGGACCGGGTATGTAGCCCTATGTGGGATCGATCGGTGATCGTGTTCATCGACGATATTCTTGTGTAATCGAAGTCGAAGGAAGAGCATGAGATGCATTTGCGAGAAGTTTTGGAAGTTTGAGGCGGGAGAAGCCGTATGCTAAGCTCTCCAAGTGTGAGTTCTGGTTACGAGAGGTCCACTTTCGAGGGCATGACGTGAACCAGAATGGTATTATGGTGGATCCGGCCAAGATTACGACTGTGATGCGATGGGAAGTGCCAAAGACTCTCACTGATGTACGGAGTTTTCTTGGGTTAGCAGGGTACTTCCGGAGATCCATTCAGGATTTCTCCAAGATTGCTTTACCGATGACCCGATTGATGAAGAAATCTGCGGCTTTTAGTTGGGGTGAGGAGCAGCAGAGGGCTTTGAGGAGCTACGCAGGCGTTATGCGAGGCTCCGATGTTGACTTTGCCGGAGGGTATGTAAGATTTGGTGGTGTTTGCTCTCAAGATTTGGAGGCACTATTTGTATGGCGTCAAGTGTATACACTAACCATAAAAGCCTCCAGTACTTGATGACCGGTAAAACCTCAACATGCGTCAGAGGAGGTGGCTTGACATGGTCAAGGATTAGGATGGTGAGATACTTTACCACCCCGGTAAAGCGGATGTTGTTACGGACGCACTTAGTCGACATCTGGATGGTGAGCCACTGTGGGGCTTGTGTCAACGGTTAACAGTGGTTGCACCTCTTCTCGAGTCGATAGGTAGTGCTCAGGAGGTGGCAGTTTTGGAGGAAAATGCCAAACGCGAGAGAGTTTCGGGGGAAATTCCGAATTTTGTCCGTGATAGTCATGGGTCAATTGCTCGGTTGGGTATCTCGGGGTGGGACTCCGGTATTCATGTGTTATGACCTTGACTTTCCAGTAGGCACTAAGAGGATACAGTCTTGGGCACTTACCTGAGAGGTAACTCCGATGTGCCGGGACTTTAGACGTACCTGAGAGGTAGGCGTTGGGGTGTAACTAGGCTTCGTAGAGCGAGTGTGAAAGATACGTCGATGGTGGAAGGTTGGGTATCCCACGCGTGTGGGTACTGTAGGCCGAATAGTATCGGTTAGGGAATGATGCCCTTTGTAATAAAGAGGATAAATGCGTAGAATTTTTGAGGTAAATAGTATACTTAGGTGTCGACTTTTGGGCTTGAGGCCAAATGCCTTAGTGTAATTGGGGAATTGTAGCCGATTTTAAGGAAATTATGTTGATGGTAGTAGTAATCCTGAGATGTTTGCTTGTGGTGAATGGTTATGGTGGAATGACCTTCTTGGATGATTATAAGTTTACTGGTTTGATGACCCGTGTGAAATAAATTTTGGGAGTCTATTAGAACTCGTGGAAGTTAATAGGCAGTAATGGTAGGAATGATCGGATTCGAGTATCCGGTAGGGTATATTGGTGAGCACCTTTAGAATGGTTAGAGCTTGAAAGTTGAATCGGGATGTGCGGAACATCTAAGGATGGGAGTCAACCAAAGTCGTTTGACTAGGAATGAATCCAGTTGTTGGAGTGTTCTTCCGATCATAATTTCGGTGTCCTTGAAGGAGTTTTGTTAGTAAGAAAAGTATTCGAGAACTATTCCGAGTTATTCGCCGGTCTAGACTTCGAGGACGAAGTCTAATCCAAGTGGGGGAGAGTTGTAAAGCCCGTACCCCGGTATGTAATTTCTTTTATTAATTCTTTTCTTTTAAGTTGGATTTAATGTGGTTTCCATTAGCGGGGTTAGTCGAACCGGACCAAAAAGTTAAATGAGTCAACCTTTTTGGGTTTTTGCAAGGAAAGGAAAGTTGAGGGGCTAATTGGGGCATTTCACCAAAGTTTGGCAAGGGATCAGCCAAGAGACCCTCCCTTCCTCTTCCCCTTCGGTTTCATGCTAGTAACTCCCCAAGAACCCTTTAGTCATTCCCCCCTCCCCCTTTTGGTGGTGTTCGGCCGAGAGAGAGGGAAACCGGAGAGAGAGAGAGGGAAATTGAGAGGGAAAGGGAGTGTGGTCGCCGGCGAGAGGAGAGAGAGGGAGAGTGTTCGCCGGAGAGTGAGAGACGCCGGGAAGGAGAGGAACGCCGCTGCTTGCTACCGGAATCGAGAAGAAGGAGGAGTTGCAGCGAGGTAATCGTTCGTTTTCCTTTCCGTGTCTTTTCGTTTTGTTCGTCGCGAGAATACCGCCAGCCACCACCACCGCCGGAGGCGGCAGTGGGTGGTGCATGGTTTTGTTCAGCCCATGTTAACCCTAATTCAGTAAGTCATGTTTCTTCGTGGGTCTGTTTGGATTAAGATAACTTATTGGGTTCAAGTTCAAAAGTTATCATTTTATGTAAATCGTGCAGTTTCTGCCCTGTTTTGTAAAAGCTATATCTTCTGTTAGGAATGTCGGATTGGGATGGAACTGGTGCCAAAAGTTCCCATTCTGAGTCTAGTAACTTTTATATGTTTTGTGGAAAAACCAGTTCGGGCCATAGCTAGTGTCAAATTGCCATTTTATACGGACAGGTCCTGTTTTAGCTGCTCTGAGAGGTGTTTTTGTAAAATTCATATAGAGTGCTAGGAATATCGTTAGGACGCGTGCGATACGTCCCTGGAACCGTAAGGCATTGAACTTCCTGAATGTGGAATTAGATTTTTGGTTTGATCAGTTTAGCAGGGGTAAAATGGGTCCCGAACAGACCTGCGTTTTTAGTATAAAAGCTGGAATTTTAGTTTTGTTAAACTAGTAAAAGTGTCGTGAGTTGGGACCTTCCGTTGACGTTCTTAGTGCGTATTTAGGTGGGAAAAAGTGAGGAAGGTTGACGTGCTGGTGTTTCGGCTCGGGAGCGCGTCGCGTTGTTTTGAGGTGAGTTCTCTCACCGCGTAGTTAGGAATTTCATGCATATCGTTATTTTGTGTTACGTGTTATTATGTGTTATTACGTGTTTACGTGAATTAGTTGGGATGTGATGTCTAGTTGTGATCTGTTGAATGTGTATGTGAATTATGTATGCTTGTGTACACCTCAGTGGGACTGGAGGAACTCGGTGGGACCGGGTATATTGTCATGTATACGCGGGTGGCGTAGGAACTCGGTGGGGCCGAAGTTTGTATACGCGGGTGGCGTAGGAACTCGGTGGGACCGAGGGCTCGGTGGGACTGAGCTAGTACAATTGTATTATCTTTACTCGGTGGGACCGAGGGCTCGGTGGGACTGAGCTTGTATCAATGTCTTTACTCGGTGGGACCGAGGGCTCGGTGGGACTGAGCTTGTATCGATATATTTTTGGTGTGCTCGGTGGGACCGAGGTTCGCATTTATACGTTAATTATTATGTGGATTTATATCCGTGGTGATGGTGATGTTGCCTACTAGCGAGTAGGGGCGATATACGTGGGGTTGCTACCTGCGTGTGTGATAGGATTCACTAAGCGTTTAGCTTACCCTTTTCCCAATATGTTGTGATTTCAGGTGCGAGCGGCAGTCGGGCTTGACGGTACACACACTAGGCGCGGAGTGTCAAGAATTGTTTAAGTTTCACTTTCAACCCTTTGGATTTTATTTTATGAAATTTCCGCTGCATAAACTTTATTGACTGTTCGAGTTAACGACGTTAACTTCATTTGAGTTACGAATTATTAAATTGTGATTGTTTTATAATGAAATGCATGTTTTTAAAATTTTAAATTCCTTGTAATTTTTGGGACGTTACAGTGGGTTTGGCCGCTGAATTTGCCACAGAAAAAAGAGAAGATAGAGAAGGGTAGAAAGACTTACCTTGCCGTCGATGGGCTGAAAGTCAAGGATTTTGACCCCTAGATGCGGGAGCTTGTAATCCCCGTGTTTTGGGTACCTCTCCCCGATGAAAAGTTGGAGGAGAGCTGATATGAAGCGGGGATAGGGGACCTTCATGTCTCTGTCAGGCTTTTCGACCTTGTCCATCAAGTCTTCGAAGATGATCTGCGCATAATTGATCTTGCGCCCGCTCATCAAGGAGTATCCCATTTGCATCTGGGTCTTGTTGGCTTGATCAGTAGAGCCGAATTTCGTTGTCATGCAGAAGATGACGTGGGCAAAGATGTAGTTGAGTTCAACGGGCATCTTGGCTTTGAGGATCTTGGGCAGACGCTTGTCATCCTCATCAGTTCTGGGATTCGTGTCCCATGAATACTTCATGAGATCAAGGAAGGCGATCAACACTTCGTCTTCAGGGATCGGGTCGAAAGTACCAGAGGGCAACTTCAGTGCAACGCGAATTGCTGAAGGAGAAATATACGCTTGTCTAAATTCCGTTTGAAATCCAATGACAATCAGTTCTTTTCCTGACTTTTGAGAGGTTTGGGTGGTTTGTTCAGCAGTGAACCAGAATTGTTGTAGAAGATGGCGGTGTGCAGGAGGGGCTATGGTGATAGCAGTGTGGATGGGGTATTGTTTCAGGAAAGCCACATCATCAGTTAGGTGGGTGCAGGGTTTCTTCTTGGACCATTAGGGCTAATGGGTTGTTTGCAGCAAAGGTAATCTGGTTCAGTTCACCAGCCGTTTTTGAAGATTTCTTCATGGTTACAAGCTTGGGAGTAGTAGCAGCAGTAGTAGATGCCATTTCTGAACAAAAATAACACAAGGATCGAGAAGGAGAAACTTTCTTAGTTATGGAAATATTTCCAAAATAAGAGTTTTTAGGGTTTTTGCAGTTTCCTTTTTGACAAAGAATACCAAAAAGTTGGTTTTCTAGTTTTATAAGGACAAAAACTAGGTAGAAAACAGTTTTACCAGTTTCCTTTTAAGGAAAGGATTCTGGAAAAACGTATGAAGATTAAAAGTTTAAGAGTTTAGTTTTAAACTTTAAGAAAAACTATTTTTCAACTTTTGGCCATAAAATCATGAAGAAGATGATTTTATGTTAGAAAAACGTTTGTATTGATCTTTGTAAGAAACAACAGTTGATCAAAACAAGTTTGAAGAAGAGTTAATGTAAAATAAAGAAGAATTGTGAACCTGTTTGTTGATGAAAGTTTGAAGAACTTAGTAGCAGGTTTCACAATACTCCAAGAACACAAAATGCTAGGGTAATTTCTTGCTTTAGGGAGTTCGAATGCGTAAAAGGTAAAAATACAAACTTAGAGGGTTTATATAGTGAGAGAAGAGAGAAAGAAATGATGAGCAAGAAAAAGTACTCATCATGACACGTGACACGTCCCACGAAGCTTATTGGGCAAGAATTCGAAACAAACGAACGTGTCAGACGAAAAGTCGTGCCATGGATTATCCGTTTGATGACGTCACAGACATAAACGTCTTTTCATTTTCAAAAGATCTCTCTGAAGGTTTTGAAAAATCAGGGATGATTTGTTTAATGAAGGATCACTGAATAGAAGTAGCAGTGATGGATTTTTATGTTATTTCAAAAGATATCACTGATAGAAAAATGTCAGGGATATAAACCTTGTTTTTGAAAACATCTTACTGAAGTGAACTTCAGTGATTAGGGATAGAAAAACATACCTTGGTATCAGTGAACATTCTTTCAGGGATGAGATGATGAATAAAAGAGATAAAGTTTTATCACTGACCCAATGCGTAACCACTGAAGAGTTATTCTTCATAGTTCAGCATTCCAAGCTCGCTGATGAGAAAGTTGAATCTTGTCTCATCAAGAGGTTTGGTGAAATGGTCAGCTAACTGAAAATCAGTTGGGATAAAATAAAGTTCTATATCTCCATTCATCACATGATCTCTGACAAAATGATATTTGATTTCGATGTGTTTAGTCTTTGAGTGTAGCACTGGATTGTTTGCTATAGCGATAGCACTAGTGCTGTCGCAGTAGATAGGAATTTTGGATAGCTGAAGGTCATAGTCTAATAGCTGATTTCTCATCCATAAGACCCGAGGACAACAACTTCTAGCGGCTACATACTCAGGTTCAGCGGTAGAAGTGGACACTGAAGTTTGCTTTTTGCTTGTCCAACTTACCATCTTTCCACCCAGGAGCTGACAACCTCCAGTGGTGCTTTTTCTATCCAGTTTGCATCCTACAAATCACTATCTGAATAGGCAGTTAGATCGAACCCTGAGTCTTTGGGATACCAAAGACCTAGGTTGGGTGTACCCTTCAGATATCTAAAAATTCGCTTTACAGCGATCAGATGTGATTCTTTGGGTTCAGATTGATATCGTGCACATAGACAAGTAGCATACATGATATCAGGACGACTCGCTGAGCATTGATCTGGCAGCTTCGATGATCGTTCTGTTTCATCTTTCAGCGACGCCATTCTGCTGAGGAGTTCTTACTACAGAGAAGTTGTGAGAAATGCCATTGCTTTCAAAGAAGTTATCAAGAGAACTGTTTTTGAATTCAGTCCCATGATCACTCCTTATTGAGCAAACAATCATATTGTTCAGGACTTCCATTTTCCTAACAAAAGAGATGAGTTCTTCTAAGGTGTCACTCTTTTCACGAAGGAACATAACCCAGGTGTAGCGAGAGAATTCATCTACTATGACTAGAGTGTATTTCTTTCCAGCGATGGATTCAAAATTGACAGGGCCAAATAAATCCATGGGGAGGAGCTGAAGTGGATTTGTCACTGAAGAGACTTGCTTGGATTTGAAACTAGCTTTTGTTTGGTTTCCTTTCTCACACGCTGAATAAAGAGATTCCTTAGCGTATGAGTGTTGACGCAAGCCAGTGACCAATTCTTTGGAGGAGAGATAATTCAACGTCTTGAAGTTTAGATGAGAGAGCCTCTTATGCCTCAGTCAGTTGACATCAGATGAGGCTTTGGAAAGAAAACAAGCGTTCTCAGTGGTTGTTGAGTCCATTTTTATGACATAAACATTTTCCAAACGATAACCGCTGAGAGCGATTTTCTCTTTCTTATCAGTGACAAAGCATGCTTCTTTAGTAAAGCAAACCTTGGAGTCCTTATCACATAGCTGACTGATGCTAAGAAGATTGTGATTCAGTCCTTCAACATATGCGACTCTTCTGAAGGTAGTTGTACCATTGGAAAGTACACCAAACCCTCGGGTATATCCTTTACCATTTCCACCAAAGGTCACTGATGGACCTTTCCTTCCTTATATTCAGTGAGCAAGTTTCTTTTTCCAGTCATGTGTCGAGAGCATCCACTATCGAGATACCAGATACCCTTCGAGACATGCAAACAAAGGAAGATTAGTTTGAAATAGGTACCAACTTTACAATGGGTCCACACTTGTCAGTGGTAGAGGATGTAGAAGGACCAGCGGTATTTACAACATCTGATGACTCAGCGTCAGTGGTAATCTTCACTTTGGTTAATTTCTTAACCTTAGTGGTATTTTTCACCTCGACTTGATTTTCACCAGGGATATTCTTCTTTGCCTTGGGGGCAGTAGTCTTCACCTTAACTAATTTCTCAGCTTTGGTGGTTGTGGGGCACTTACTAGAAATATGATCGGTAAGTCCACAGTGATAACATTTCCTATAGCTGAAAGTAGCTTTAGGACCATAGGCATAAGTATTTGAAATTTTTAAATGGGCAGGGTCTGTACCAAGAATATCTTTGGCATCAAAGATCGGAGGAACCTTTAGTTCTTCAGATTTCTTGCCAATAACATCCACTCTTATTCTTGGAGTAGATCGCTAAACATGTTCAGGGATCTTGTTCTTTAGTAGAGGGAAGATTAGTTGAAGGTTTATAATTTTTCAGCTTTGGTACTTTGGTACCCTTCTGAGGTTTATGGAAAACAACTTTTTCTTTTCCTTTAAGTTTGGGGCTTAAAGTAGATTTTTCCTCAGGAATTGGATTATTAGAAGAAGAGCATTGAGATGATGAGGTGTCAGGGATAGAAGAGACGAACATTCCAAACTTAAGCATGGAACGATCAATGGTTGGTTCTTCAGCGCCAGCTTTGTAACCAAGACCACTTCTGTCATTGACAGGGATCTGAGCACCGATTATCTCAGTGATCTTTGCTGAGGATTTACACCATCCTTCAACAGTAGCTTTTTCAACTTTCATGTCAGTGATAGCTTGTTCGCGTTCAATACTGATGACTTGATTTACGTAGACCCGATCTTTCAAATTTTCTTCGATTTTTGAAAGCTCTTGTATTTTTAAATGAAAATTTTCAAGATGTTAATATAGATCTAAAATTTTTTGTTCAACTTTGGTTTTGCCATTCAGGGCATCATATAAATCAACAGTCAGCATATCGATAGCACGAAGTCTATCAGCGTCAATGATAGTTGGAGAAGGTGATACCTGAGAAGTAGAAGTAGAAGTAGCGGGAATTTCAGCTGGTTCTTCCTATTCTTATTGAATTTTGGCCATAAAACAGAGATTGGCCTCATCTTCTTCATCAAAATCTGATTCTTCATCAGATTCAACCCAGTCATGATCTTCAGCGATCAGACCTTTACCTTTCTTTTTATAGCTTTTCAGCTTCTCAGATTTTTCCTTGAGCTTCAGGTATTTGTCATCTCTACTTTTAGGAGTAGAGGATTTCTTGAAGGATGAAGAAGGTTTAAAGACTTTATTTAACCTGCATTCACTAGCAAAGTGTCCTACTTTTTTACAGTTAAAGAAGGTAGCAGTAGCCTTATCAACAGGAGATGATTTTGGCTTGTCAGTGATGGTGAGAGGTTTATTCCTTCTGAAGTTACTATTTCAAGCGAACCTCCTAAAAGAATTTTCCAGGAGTGCCAGAGATTCATCAAGCTCTGAAGGATCAGCTTCTGATGAATCATCAGAGTTAGATTCCAACTTAGTGATAGTAAGAGTAGATCGCTGAGCAGGCATTAACTCTGAAGAGAGTAAAGCAACAAGTGTGCTTTTGGAATCTTTGACAAGATTCTTCTTAAGAAGACGCGACTGCTCATGATTGAGCATAGTGCCAAATAAGGTACTAAGGGAAATAAATTTCAGATCCTTTGAGAGTTTAAGACACATGGTATAGTTGTCCCAACTTTCAAGAAGACATTCCAAGAACTTTGTCAGGATCTCGGAGTTAGCATAGGTCTTACCAACAGTTTTTAAATCAATAATTAAACAGTTAAAACGTTGGTGAACTTCAGAGATAGTTTCATTCTTACCACATATGAAGCTTTCATACCGTCTTACCAGGTTTGTTCTCCTGGATTCTTGTACATCAGCAATACCTTCATATTGAACACAAATTGTGTCCCACCTGGCTTTTGAACTCTTGAGGTTCATGATGCAATGGTAGACTTCCTCAGGGAGAGCCATAGACATGATAGATCTGGCCTTTGTATCTATGGCCACCTTCTTCTTATCATCATCAGTCCATTGAGAGACTGCCTTGATGATTTGTCTTTCAGGTATGGCAGGTGTGGTAGCAGTGGCTGGAACCATAGGATATATGATGTAAGGAACATAGGGTCCATTTTCCACATAATGAGGTATAGTAGGATCTACACCTTCTAGGAAGAGCATCATTCGATTTTTCCAAAGATTAAAGTTATCTTTGCTAAATCGTGGTGGTTTGGTAAGAGAGTCATTATCTATGTATTAGTGTTTGTGTTGTTTGCCATTTGGAGAATAGCAAGGATAAGATAGTATAAGCAAGATCTTGTTTATTACGATTAAACAACCTGCTCTGATACCACTTGTTGGTCCCGAAGGGTTATACAAGTTTGTAGAGGGGAGGGGGGGGGGGGGGTTGAATATAAACACAAATTTTTATCTTTCTAAATTGTTTATTGAATAAATCAAACAATTTACAGTTTGTTGCGGAATAAGACTAAGTATAAAACCTAATCTAAACAAACCATGAGAATCACACAGATTTCTTGCACTAAGAAAAGAAAGAAGGAAGTTAAGAAAATCTAAGGATAGTTTTTCTTAAGGCACTCAGAAGTTCAGGGGTTCTCTACCTTCAGAATGAAGGTATTCCTTCTATTTATACTGCATGCATTAAAAGCATGTCAGAAGGGCTTTACACGTGTCAACACTTGGTTGGTTGCATGATTCTGACTATTGCAAACATGCTTTTGGCCGCATGATGAACAGTGTAGTTGGCAGAGTGGTTTGTACGATCCTGGACAAAGGCATGTCCTTCCGACAAATTGTACAAAAGTGTGCAAGGGGATAAGACAAACATTTCTTGTACAACAGGCTTCATGATCAACGATCGCTGAGTTGATCTTCTTCAGGGAGGCCTGAAAGAAGGTCAGCTCTCGCTGAAATCTTCTACTTGAAATATCGCGTGTAGTGGACAAGTCTTGATTTCTCTGATGTCCGCATCAGATCATTAGTAGACTCATCACTTGTTCTTCAGCTTGGTCTTCGATTCAGTGTAGAACTCTTTTGTCGTGAAGCTTGTCTTCAGGGATTATAAGCAAAACACTTACAAAATGATCTCTGAACAAGATCAGTTGTCGCTGATGTACATACATTACTGAATAATAAATTTAAGAGCGGTGGTTTCACCTCAGCGATACTAAACAGACTTAGTATATTTTCTTTGATGGTGAAACACTGATACATAATGTTTACTTACAATTTTCACTAAGTGATTCTAAGGGTCATCATCAAATCACTGAAGGGTTTTGATCAACAACAGGTGTTACTTCTTGAACTTTAGATCTGGCTTTCCTTTGACAAGTCCGCCGAGCACCAACTTGTTGATATTCTTGAAGTTGAGGTGCGAAGGCCGTCGATGCCATAGCTAATTCTGTTGTGTCGTCGCCTTAGACAAGAGATACACGGATTTATCAGTCTTCAGGGAGGAGAGGTTGATGGTGTAGAGGTTGGTTCGTCGTGTGCCAGCGAGTAGTTCTCTTCCATCTTTAGTACGAATGCTGCAACTCTTTGCTTTAAAGTTGACCTATAAGTTCTTATCGCAGAACTGACCTATACTGCATAGGTTATGACCTAAACCTTCGACGTATGACACCCTTTTAATGGTAAGGTTGTCCTGAACAATGTCTTCGTAGCCCATTATCGGAGCGAAATGATCATTCCCAAATCGTACATCACCACAATATTTATCAGTGAAGTTGGTGAGAAGCTCCCTCCTACTGGTCATGTGTTTGGAGCAACCAGAATCTAAATACCACACATAACCGGGTTGCAAAAAAGAAATTAGGCATACCTAGGTACCAATTTAAAAATGAGTCCTGTGGAGTTAGGTGTAGCACCTGTTTTGGGAGCCCTTTTTGAATTGGTTCCTTTACGAGTGGATGAATAATAACCAAAAGCACGAGAATTATAAACATCATAAGAACCAAACCAATCAGATGCATAATTGTGATCAACAAACTCATTCAAGCCACACACAGAACAACAAAAACGATCATGAGAAATCTGAAGACTCTGCTTAATGGAATAAAGTTTTAAAGGAAACTTCACACTTTGTTCAACAGTAGTACTAGATTTAAAAACTTCATGATTGTTATTTGTTTGTCCTAGAATGTGAAAAAGAATTAAATGATTTTGTCTTCTCAGTGCGTGAATTAGACTTCTTCTCTACCCACACTTGTTTGACTGCTTTCCCCCGACCCATTTGATCTGAAATAGCGTTAAAGTCAGTGTCAGAGGAGTTGGAGTAGTAAGAATGTCATTTATTAGGGTGACCAGCGTTTGATCGCTGTTATCATCTTTTGGATTTAGATTTTGAAGGTTTGGACGATTTGGGCACATAAACGCTTTTAGAGGCAAAAGTGGAACACTCCCCTTTTTGAAAATTTACCGGTACCCTCATCCTCTCAATAAATTGAACATGGATCGAAAGTGTGGGTGCGGAGTCAACCTTAGCAATCTCATCATCTGAACAAACTGTGGAATTCATAAAAGCAGAAAATTTGATTTCAACATCAGACTTGTCATCATTGTTTGAATCGGATGAGAAACCTTTTGTATTTAGACTTTGTAAGGAATCGGCAGTGAAAGGATTTTCAAAATCAGAGATTAGATTCCTTTTACAAATTTCTGTTTGAATTTCTTTGTTTTTATCAGAAAATCTCAAGACGTTGGCATCGTTGTCAGAAGACAAATCACCCAAGAAGGCCTTGCACGAGGAGCTATCTGAAGTAGCAGAGGGTGGTTCAACTGAGATTGATTCAAGGATGCTTTTTTTGATAGGTTTAAATTTTTTTCATGCGGATCATGGATATCAGCCTTAGCAACCTTTTCTTGTAAAAGTTTTGTCGCCAAAGCGGACATGTTAGACGTAAGTATGGAAATCTCAGAATTGAACATAGCCCTTTCTGCTTTAGATAGTTGCTCGGTTTTATTGAGCTCAAATTCCTTAAAGGTGGATAAAAGCACCGTCCTTTCGAATTCAAAAGAAGCCTTTTCCCGTTCACATGACTCTTCGAGTTGAAAATTTATGTTTTCCAAAATTAGAGGGGGAACGTACCGTTTGTACTCAGACAGTTCCACCTCATTCGCATCTGGTGTTGTTTCAACATTTACTGAAATTTATGCAGTTTTGGCAACATAACAGATGTCGAAGTAGTCATTTGAATGGTAAGAGGATTTAGTTTTCTTGTAAGATGCATTTAGCTTTTCATATACGAAAGGAATTTGTATTTTAAGGCTCTCTTTTCTTTTTGAGGTCTCTTGTTCCTCATCCTCATCAGAACTGTTCAAATCCTTTTGAGTTTGGACATTGGTTTGCCTTTTTCGGGTCTCTTGTTCCTCATCCTTAGGAGACAATTTTGTCCAACTGATTTTGTACTCTAGATATCTCTTATCAAATCCTAAAAAGTTAAACTCGTATAACGTTGGGACTTTAGATATGATTTTCTTTAGGTAATATGGATTATCATATCATATTCCCCAAAGAGCATTATAGTACTTGAATTCTTTAGGTTTGTTCAGATGAATCGTTTGACCCGTTTGACCTAGCTTATAAATCTTTGACTCAAGAACATTGATCTTTTTGGTTAACTTTTCATTTTCAAGTTGAATTAAGGAACATTGATTAACAATCTTAGTATACTCGTTCGCTGACTGTTTGAACTTTGTAGTGATTTCAGACAATTGGGCTTCTAGAGATTCAGTCTTTTTAGAAATCGTGGCACACTCTTCTTTATAATTGTTAATTATGCACTTGTTGCCGGCGTTTTCTACACTAAGGGTTTGTTTGTTTTTAGGTTTTCAGCTCTTAATGAGCCCTTTTATCTGAATCGCTTAGACTTTTCCTCTTTCAGAGTGTTTGTTTTTATTTTATATTCAAAGGCACTTAAATCTAAAACACCTCTAAATAAAAAAGTAGCCAATTAACCTCTAAATCGCTTTGACGTCCTCTTCCAGTCTTCCTCCATCTCTTTTTATCAGTGTTCTCTTCCTCCATCTCAGAATGTAATCGTCCTCTTCCAGTCTTCCTCTTCCTCCATCCCAAAACTTTATCCTCTCATCAACTCCATCTCAGATCTTCCTTCAATCGAGCAGGTACTCCATCTCGTCTTCCTTCAAATGATCAGGTACTCTTTTTCACCTAAACTCTGCTACATATTTACATGAATCAAACAACTTTTCGTCATTTGTTTCTTTGTTTCATCTTGATTCTCTTTCAACCCACTGTTTAATTCCATTTCATTTCACAAACCCTAATAAATCATGCATCGCGATTTCATTTTGTAAAGCATATTGTTCGCTTTTACTTGGTAGTAGGTGTGTTGCGAAACTATCTTCTCATGATTTAATTTGATAAATCAAGAAATCTTTGACCCAAACCTAGAGAAATCCTTCACAAGCAAATTGCTTGCACAACTAGTGATGAAGTACACTGCTGACATAGATTTATAGAGAAATCCTTCACAAGCAAAGCAGAGACCCAAATTGCTAAAGAACACATAGCATAAGATTTATATAAAAATGGTTGATGATGGCGTGTTGATTTTTGTTGGATTCCGATGAAAAATCGAAAACATCCAAATCATTAAGAAACACAGTCAGAGTGTTTCAGATTTTATATTGATTGTTGTTCGATTGAGATGAAAACCAGAGACATCTTATTCACTAAAAACACATAAACGAACACATAGAAGAGAAAGAAATTTACAAATTGGATGATGATGATGGTGATGTGGTGACTTCTGTTCGGTTCAGGCTGCTAAATTCATTAAGAAAACATACGGTAAAGACAGGTGTTATAAATCAACTAAAAAGGAATCTATTTGATCTTGAAAATAGTGTTGAATGGTAGGAAGCATTAAAATATTAAAGAAATCAACGCAATTTTTGATGTTTCTAGTGAATTGCACACAAAGAGATAGTGGAATATGAACACAGTTGTGGGGACCAAAATTAGAGTTTACTCTTGTTTTTATAAATTTAAGAGTATTACATTCTGAGGGATAAAATACACAATTATATATATATATATATATTCAGACGTTTGTTAGCAAACAAAAACAAACAGTCTAATTGATTCAGATTTCAGACTTCAGCACCACCCCTTAAAAATCAGAAGTGAAATCAGACTTCAGACTTCAGCACTTCTTAAAAAACAAACGCCACCTAAGATTATTAATAATGTCATACTTCCTTTTTACGTTAGCTTCTAGATCAGATATTTGAACATCTTTTGCTTTGACGCTTTGCTTGTAAGAGTCTAACGTATGCACAATTATACGCATCTGTTTGACTAAGTTCTTATGAATGGGAGCACATACCTGATAAGATGCCTCAGTAGTAGATGTGTTATGATCTTCACTTTCTGAATCAGTCTGATCTGATTGTCTTCCCATAAAACATAAGTGTGCGTCAGCATCGCCTTCTTCATTGTCGGTCAGATTAAGCCAATGATCATCTTCAGCCATAAGAGCTTTCCCAGCTTCCTTCTGCTTAGCCAGTAGCATCTTACTCTTATAGTACTCAGCATTTCGTACCACTGGCTTTCGGCAGTCTCTAGGAAAGTGGCCTAGCCTGCCATAGTTGTAACACTTTACTGGCTCATCTTCCTCTTTCTCTTCGGATTTGCTTTTCGGATTCTTTCCTTCATCAGGCTTCTTCTTGCCTTCATACCTGTCCTTGTAGTCTCCGCTCTTGTTATTCGTAGAGTACCTCTGACCGTTAGAAGGTTTCTTGAAGATTTTTTTGCATACTCTCTTGATAGAAGGGCAACTGCTTTCTTGATGCTGCCGAGTTCGGGGTCAGAGTCTCTTTCTGCTTCGTCTTTCTCAGGCTCAGATTCACTCCTTACATCATGTCGGTGAGAGATGCGGTAGGAGTGTTTATCTTGTTTGTTAGAGATGAGAGCGAGTGGATCTTCTTTAGGTTTTTCAGGTTGTTTCTGTTCTCCTATAGTTCAATCACTTCATCTTCATCTTGGAGAATCATTTCATACAGTTCATGAAGATGGACGTTCTCTAGGATATGGTTGTGACGAACATGTGATGCAAATCTCCTCCACGCAGGCAGAAGGTTGTTCATGAACTTTATGTTATTCTCGGTATTCATCCTGATAATGTTGTTTTTGTGAAGATCATTGACAAGAGAGTAGAACCTTTCATAGGTTTCGGTTAGCGTTTCTCCTTTCCTAGCCTTGAATGCATCATAACGGGTAAGACAACTTGTGATCTTCAATTGGTTGCCTACCTTGCTGCCCATCACCATCTTGGCTAGTTGGTCCCACATGCCCTTAGGCGTTGCCTTGTAGCTGTCAATGCTAGTGTAGATATCATTTGGCAAGCTATAGATTAAGTAGGTCCTTGCCAATCTGTCACTGTCAGCTCTTTTCTTTTCTTCAGCGGTCATCTGTTCGTAGGTCTTTGGAACTCTGCGACCGGGTGCTCCTTCTTCTGGAGCCGGAACATCCATCATGGGTGTAGCTTGAGGTCCATGTTCCAATGAGAAGAGAATCTTGTGATATAGAGGTTTTGTCTCGATGAAGCACATAAAGCGGTCGCGCCATTGGTTGTACTCTCCTCTGTATAGGACTGGTGGCTTGCCATCAGATCCTATGGCTAACGCGTCTCGGGTATTCATCATTGTGCACTTGAGTGATCGTGAGACAAATTGATGAGATTCAAAGGAAAGGTAGCTAGAAATGAAAACTTAGCGCAGGAAACTAAACTAGAGTGAATAACCTAACGCAAAACTGAGATTCTACTAGAAAAAATAATAATTAAACTCTTGAGAAGAAATAAGATGGATAAAGCAACGAAGAGTGATAAAAAACTGGACACTCAGGTAAAACCGGGACTTAGGTACCGGGTAATAGGGACCGGGAGCTAGAACCGGGAGTTAGAACCGGGAACTAGGGAACCTGGTAGCTGAGACCGGGAACATGGAAACCCGGTAACTTGAGAACCCGATAGCTGAGACTGGGAACTTGAGAACCCGGTAACTTGGAACCGGGAGATGAACGTATCGGGAAGTCGGAAACCCAGAAACTGAGTTCGGGGATCGACTCGTACCAGAAGCTCTTATATCGGGAAATTAGATAACCGATATGCAATCCGGGACGCTTGGTCCAAGAAATTAAAGAACCGGTAAACTGGGAAGTCGAGCAAATACCTGGAATTCGACGAACTGGAAGAACACAACGAAGAACACAGATATAGGTTTGGTTTTTCTTTGCAAATTTTGGTTCATGAAGATTGTTAGCACAACCAAACACGAAAAACACCAAATACAATTCGATTTTTGCCCTTAAAATCAACCTATTCCTTGAAAATTCTGAATACTCAAGAAACAGAGACTCAAAAACAGTATATTGATTTTTGACAAAATTGAGATTAATAACTTCAAAATCGAATGTGAGGTTTTGTCAAAATCAATTTAAGAGTATATAGAATGCATTAGAACAAACCGATTTCAATATGATTGCAAAAATAAAAAACCAAAAAAAATAATATGATGAACACAACGCCGTTTTTTGGAAAAAAAATCGAAAAAGATGAATCAATAGGAAAATTACCTTTGGATAAAGATTGTCTCTCCGCTTTAATACCAATTGTGGATCCCAATATCAAGTGCAGTATCAATTAATCAATCACAATAAACACAGATTCAGCAACAAAGTATCATATGATTGAATATGCAGAGAAATTATCAAAGTAGCTGTTGGTTCCTGTTTTGGTTAACAATGATGATTCTATCTAATTAGTTCAAACAATATATAATACGGAAGCGTTTTAACGAACTAACAGATATAATGAGGTAGAATAACACACAATATCAAATACATGAAGTATAAATAATACAGATAAATAGTTCAATGATTCACTGTATTTGATATAATAAGAACACCAAGAACACCGAAAGGTTTGACAAGAAACTGCTCTAAAGGTGTGTGTGTTGTGCAAAGCTTAATAGAAGAACTCAACATGAGTCTTCTATTTATACTATTTCTAAAGGGGACAAGATCTTAGATAATAAGGACCGAAGGTACTAGGATACAGTTGATTAACAGTTGTTGGAATGTACTAATACACTATTCTGTTACTGTTGATACAACGTGCATTAAATGCTCCGTATTCAGCTTTAGGCTGAAACCTATCAGAGTTTGACACGTGGAGTTGTCAGGTCACGCCTTGTCAGAATGATCTTCAGAACCTTCGAATGGCAGATATTGTAAGAAGCACATTTGTCCTTGTTTAGATCTTTTGCGTAGATCTTCTTTTTACCACATAGGCTCTGTCAAGTATGACAGAAGCTCTGTGGCCTTGTCCGTTTAGAAGAGTCTTCTGTTGCTTCTTTACTTCGGTCTTCTTGGCTAACCCGGCAGAGCCTCTGTCGAAGACTTCTGTCTTCTCGGTTACTCGTCTACTCGGCAAAGCCTCTGTCGACGACTTCTATACTTAGCCTATTTTTCAATACTTCTATTAACAGAAAGATTGGAGCTAACAATCTCCCCCTAAGTATTGAAAAATAAAAAAATTTGAAAAGTGCAGAGTTTTAGGCTAAGTACATAACAAGAGGTGAAACATTATACCTCAAAAGATTTTTTATTTCTTTCATACATAAAATATGCCAGAGGCATTTACACTTGATTATGAAAGAAAAGATTTGCAGAGGTTGTTTGAGGATATCAGACATTGGCATCTTTGAAGTCGTTGAAACTTCTGTTGTCGAATCCTAATTCTTTGAGCTCGTTATAGAAACTGATGCAGAGGTTTCTAAAGTTGATTACTTGGTCGATGACCTCTATCAGTCTATCTGCGAGAGCTTGATTCATGAGCTCTGTTCCTTTATGCTCCATAAGGCTTGCTCTGAACTCTGTCAAAGTAGTTGTTGCATACTTCTGACAGTCCATTTCTACGAACAATCTTGACTTCCTAGCAGGATCTTGATAAACTAGCCCAACTCTTGGAGATGTAATAATCGAGTTTGGTATGGCAGAGGATGGGCAGTCGTCTTCTGGTGGTCGAAGATTCAAGTTTCTCACTCCGAGATCTCGTCCTAATTGAAAGTCGACTAGGCTGTATAACAGAAGTTTCTCTCTCATGGCTTTCCTTAGCACCCTGTATGCCCTTCGATTTGCATATGTTGTGTAGTTTTCTTTGGTCCAGTGCAGAAGGTCGGGTAGGTCATAGGGACTTAGATTTCTCAGATCAACATCTGAGAATTGGGTAACGCTTATGTCCTCCCTTTTGACCTTATAGATGTTATAGGAAACCTTCGGTGTGGTTCTGGTTTAAGAGAACTTACAGTATATGAATTTGTCGATTTTGGACTCTGAGAAGACTTGGTATTTTGGCTTGGGAGTGGTTCTTGTGAAGATGTTTTCGAGGTCAGCTTGAAAGTTGGGATCTTGAAAGGTTGTTGGCAGAAGATCTCTGGCACTTCTGTTGTACAGATATCTGTATACTACCTCTTCCATTTGTGGAGGAGGTGCACCGGGTGGAGGCATGGGCCTGCGCAGAGCATCCATTTGTTTCTTTATTTGGGCCACTCGATCCTCTGTGACTTTTGCCTTAGGATCCAGAACGGGTATATTTGACAGAGGAGTAACACCGAAAGCCTAGTCTTCTTGTTCTGGCTTTGGTGTCACATATGCATCGAAAGAGCTCTTCATCAATTTTTTTGCTGGTTGATGCTTGGGCTTCTTCTTTTTGGGTTCCTCTGTCATTATCCCCTTGCCTTTGTCTTTTGCCTTCGGCTGAAGACCTTCTTGTAGAGATGGGGTTGCCTCTGTGGGATTTGTCTTTTGGATTTCTGAGGGTGCCTCTGTAGTTTTGGGGGTTGCCTCTGTACGTTTTGGCACTTGTGTTTCTGAGGACTTTGTTGGTGATGTGGGTTTTATTGGTGAGACTTCTGTGGTTTTGCTCAGATGTTTTCTTTTGTGAGCAATGGTTTTGGTTCTGGTTTTGGGTGTGGGAGATGGGGGTTTTGTTGTTGCAGCTTCTGGTGTTTTTGGTGTTGGAGAGGGGAGTTCTTCTGGTGATTTTGGTTTTGGTGATTGGGATGGTTGATCTTCTTCGGAGGATGTTAGAATTTGGAATTCTTCACGGGTTGGGACATCTGCTCCGAATACAGAGGTTGTTTCCACAGAGGTGGGTATTGCCTCTGTGGTCTTCTGTTGTTGATCTTGCTTGGTTTCAGGTACTTGGGTTTGGATTGGGGTTTCTTGAGGGGTTTCCACAGAGGTGGTTGTAGCCTATGTGGTTTGTTGCTAGTTTCCTCCTTGGGTTTGAGTTATTGGGGGGACTTGGTTTAGGGGTTCTGCGGATACAGGTGGTTCTGGTAGACCTCTGCTTGCAGCTTTCTTCCTTGGTTTTTCCCTTTGATTCTCCCCCTCAGGATGATCTGATGAATCGTCAGAGTCATCATCAGAGTCATCCTGACCCTTTTCTTTAGTACCCTCTGCTCTGCACGAAGCCTCGGGTTTCTTAGGCGGTACTGCTCCTACGGCTATCATCTTGGCGTATAGATCGTCACAGTGGCCAAGAAGGGTCTGGACCTCTGCTTCTGTTTTGAAGCGCATTTTGCCCACACTTGTATTGAATTCTTTGACATAGTTTGCGTTGGCAGCAGGGAAGGCTCGGATGAATTCTGTCATTTGATCAAGTATTCCTTGCCCAAGCTCTGTCAGCTGAGCTCTGGTCATATAGTCAGAAGGCTTCATGGCCAGAGTTTGTTGCATAGTTTGCTCTTGAACTTCCTCTAATGCCTTCTTTAGGTCTTCAGGGGTAAGGCCCTTAGAGGTGGAGGCTTTGGCATTCATCGTTTCAAGGAAGAGTTTGATAGAGGTTTTGAATGCAGGTATGGCGGCTTTTCCGAATTCAGTGGCAGCAGATGCAGCAGAGGTATCAGCAGTTGTTCTCATCTGGGCTAAGGCATTTTGCACCTCTATGGACAGGTTGTCCATTTTGGTGTTCATTTCGTTTAAGGCCCTGGATGTAGTACCTGCAAAAGAATCAAAAGAGCTTTTCAACTCTTTCAATGTATTGTCCACAGAGGTGACAAGGGTTTGGAACTCATCCCTTGTGACATGTGGACTTGGTGTAACCTCTGGGGGAACACATTCCTCCCCAGAGTGAGTCCCTATTCCTTGGACACCTTCTTTCGCCCTTATTTGTACGTTGGGGGCGGAAGGATTTCCCTCTGATCCTCGAGCAGAGGCATCTTGTGCCTCAGACTCTACAGAAGTTCTGGTAAAGACATTGTCTTGATCCACTCCAGAGGTGGGTACAAGATTATCCTTAGTTTGACTCAGAGACTTGTCTAGAGTCTCTCCGTCTTTGTGCACTCTAAGCTCCTCTGAAGAGCTGTTTAGACCTATAGTAGTGTGCGTGGCAGAGGAAACAAATTCCTCTGTAAGGTTGGCGATTGTGGTCTGGGGTGATGGACCACGAACTAAGGGTAAGTCCTTTTGAGAGGACTCCCCTGGAATGGTTTCCCCGGCTAAGATTGGCACAGAGGTAGAAAGAGTTACCTCTGGCCGGTCAGTTTGGGTTGGGGTCGAGCCGTGCTGCTCTTGTTCAATATTACCTTCTGCCACTAGACTGGCGGTAATAGACATGTGGGGTGCACTGGTAGTTGGTTGTGGGAGTGTGCCTCTTCTATTCCAGGCATCAGTTCTAGCTTCTGCTTCTGTGGAGCATCCAACCACTTCTTCTCCATCTATAGTCTCAACATCTGTAGCTACCCTATGGCTCGGTGCTTCTACCCTAACTTCTGTAGTGGCTTCTGCATCAGTGCGTAAAGAGTCGTACATTGGATGTGAGCTAATTAATTGTCATACGTGGGGATGCAGAGGTCCTTCTTCTGCCTGATCATCTTCTTCATCAGAGTCCACCTCTGAGACTATGACTGCTGGGGTTTTGGTGGTGGTTTTAGCCAAATCCTCTGGACTTGCTCGTAGAACATCAAAACCAGGTTGGGTGAAGGGGTTCTGTAGAACTTTCGGAGTCTTAGACTGATTATTCTGTGGGGTTTGGTCATCATCATCCAAGTCAGAAGAGATTCTGAAGTTTGGAGCTTCTGTTGAATGATGAGATAGAGCTTCTGCAGTCCATCCAGAAGGGTCTAAAGAGTGTGCGATCCCAGGTTATTGTAGGAAGATAGAAAAATCACCCTGATCTTCTGCATAATTGATGGGTGAGGGTGATTGCAGAGGTTGGTCTTGGGTTTCTTCGACCATATCTGCTTCCTCTGTGATGGATTGCAGAGGAGTGCGGGGTTTCTTGGATTTCTTCTTGCTCCTCCTTTTCTTTGGTTTGGGGGTACCCTCCTCAGAAGACTTATGTTTTCGTTTCTTCTTTTCTTTTAGAGGAGGGGGAGGAGCAGATGATCCAACTTCTGTTGTATGAGGAGGGGATAGTTGAGCAACAGAGGTAGAGGTGTCCTCTGTAGTTTTCTTGTGGGTTTTCTTCTTCTTCTTCTTCTTGGCAGAGGATTTTTTCTTTGTTGCATGGGAGAGAACCGCTTCCCTCTGAGCTTGAAAGTTGGCCTGTACAAGCTGATGTTTGGCCAAAGCTGCAGCCCATTGTTTATCTGTCATCCTTTCTACAACCCTAGTTCCTAATGGGACACCTAGATGCGGGGGTGTCACAGGACTCGGTTCTGGAGTCCTATGATCGCGTATGTAGTCTAACTTGAGGGTTTCGTCGGTAGCATAGGCCAGAAGTTTGGTTGGCAGAGGTCTGCAGAACGGATAACCATCTTCATGCTCTGTTGGGGAGTTCTTCGTCATGGCATAAATTCTAGCAGTTGGTCCCTCCATGGGCCATTTTTTTAGAAGTAATAGAGGTTCTAGAAGAACACCCAAAATACGCTGATATTGCAGAGGAGGGAGAGTTTCTTTTGATCGTCCTTTGGCCTTCTGGGTAGAGATTCTTCGGTCGATGGTGTTTACCATTTCCTGCATCACGAGGGTGGCATAGTCCAGAGGTAGGTCATAATATACCCCGTATATTATGGCCAAGATTTGATGAGAAGACTGGTCTGGACTACCCACTTTCCCTGTTAGGCACCTGTTAAAAATAGAGAAGAGAGTATTCCACAGAGGGGGTAATCGATTTCTTCTGAAATCATTTCTTTTTCTTAGGGTTGTGTTATACCCCAACATTTCAACAAACCGGCAGAGCTCTTCGTCTATGGGTTCCTCTGCGTACTGTTTTATGCCAAGAAGACCTCTGGTAGGTAGACTGAACTCAAGTGAGAACATGGTTCTGTTGAACTTGAGTTCAAGGTGCTCGGATTTGTCTGGTTTCAAAATGTAGCCCTTGATTTGTTTATCTGCGGGGTCAAATCTGCTGCTCATCCAAAATTGATTTAGGTATCTGGCGGGGATTTTGTTGACAGTTTTGGATAATAGGGGGTAAAGATAGTGGTTTTCCAGAATGTGAAGAAGGATGGCGTGTGCTTCCCCAAAAGTGGTTTTTGAGGGAACTAGGTAGTAGTTGTTTGGTTTCAAAGGAAGAACACGTTCAAAGTGTTCATGGGCAATGAAGTTTAGAAGATGGGTAGTCGGAGCAAAATCTGCTTCATCGCCGGAGTGGTCTTGTTCTAGGTTTCTAGCGATTTCTTGGTTTTGGGAGTTCTCAGAATGAGATGGAGAGTTCACTGGAGCGTTGGAGGTGGAAGCCATTGGATTAATCTTGAAGAAAGAGAGTAGAAAATGGAAGTTGCAGGTTTTTGCAAGGTATGCTGGAGAAGATGAAGAGAGTAAGTTCGTAAACGTTTAGAGGTAATGGTAAGTTGGGTTTTATACTGAAGAAAATGGTAGAATCTGAAAGGGTAAATATGTGAAAGTGAATAAAATTTGGGATCTGTAATTGAGTATATACGGCTGGTTCAACTTCCCAGGAGAACGTGTGCCACACACGTCCAATGGGAGAATGCCACGTCAGAAGTGTCAGAACACGATTAGACGTCGTGTGCGGCCCATTAATGCTTGGCGCGTGGGCATTTCTACTTTGTGAGTTCTGTCACTCGCAGTAGATAACCCATACTGTTACAGAATTTCCATAAAAGGTCAAGTGTCAGAGTCAACAGAGGCTCTGTGGTGGAGTGAGCTCTGTGATCTGAAACTTGTCTTTTTGTCTCCTCTGATGCTTGTACCTTTTCCAAAAACGTTTGAAAGATCATTGGAGAGGATCGATAGATCTTTAGTACAAAATTCTCATTCACAGAGGCTTTGAGGCTCTGTCGAGGCCAACAGAGGCTCTGAGAGTGAAAATTTCTCATAACAAAAAATTTAAAGAACTTTTTGATCATCCAAGGTTTTCATTGTGTTAAACGCTGTTTTTAGGATATATTTGGAAATTTGTGTCCTGGAAAACTGTTTTGGAAATGGATTTTGTTCGAGACATACTCTTAGAGTGTCTAGTTTGGGCGACAGAGACTCTTTGGTGGAGTGAGCTCTTTGCCCATAAGACTTTCTTTCAGTATCCTTGTGTGTGCATTTGTACGTACAAATCCTTAAAGAAGACATTTAAGGTTGATCGACAGAGATTCCGTATGAAATTTGCAGTTCTAGAGGATCCGACTTATAGAGGCTCTGTTGAGCTCAGCAGAAGCTCTATGACTTTAAATTTCCAATAACGGAAGGCTCAAAAATCTTTTTGATCATTTCTTGTTTGGAATGTCTTAAACAGTGTTTATAGGACGTATTTTGAAATTTGTGTCCTAGAAAACTGTTTTGGAAAAAGATTTGTACGAGTTACTCACTTTTGGTTCTCCTTTGTTCGGTAAAAATACCTGGCTTCTGTAGATATGGTTGATCATATCTCTTCTTTGGCTCTCCCTTGAATGATCAACCTCTGTAGATCAGTTCAAGGTCTCCTTCTGCTCCCCCTTGACCTATGCTTGGATCAAATGAGATAAGTTGTGCACAGAACATAGGTCTAGGTTATCAGAGGTTCTGTGGAGATTGTCATACTCTGAGCAATCCCACAAAAGCTCTGTTGGTTATAGAACTTTTGATGATTAAGAATTTACATACAGAAGAGTTTAAATATATACATATTTATAGGAAGATCAAATCTTACTTACAGAGGGTTCAACTCATGTTAATCATTCCCAACTTACCCACCGAGAAAAGGAATCTTTTCTCATCTAGTGCCTTGGTGAATAAGTCTACAAGCTGGTATTCAGTGGACACAAAGTGCATTTCGATTGTGCCATGTTCAACATGATGCTTCAGAAAGTGATAACGAATATCGATATGCTTTGTTTTTTTAGTGCTGTACTGGATTGGCAGAGATTGCTATGGCACTTTTGGAATCACAGAAGATGGGAATCTTGTATATGTTGTACCCATAGTCCTTGAGCTGAGTTTTCATCTACAGAACTTGAGAGCACTAGCTAGCAGCAGCAACATAATCCGCTTCTGCTGTAGATGTAGACACACAGTTCTGCTTCTTCGATGTCCAGCTGACTAGATTACCTCCCAGGAATTGACAACTCCCAGAGGTGCTCTTTCGATCAAGCTTGCATCCTCCATAATCTGAATCTGTGTATGCCTTAAGACCAAAACCAGAGTTCTTCGGATACTAGAGTCCAAGATTTTTGGTCCCTTTAAGGTATTTGAAGATCCTCTTTACAGCAATATAGTGGGATTCCTTTGGGTTAGCTTGATATCTTGCACAGAGGCATGTGGCATACATTATGTCGGGTCTACTTGTGGTTAAGTATAAAAGGGACCCAATCATACCTCTGTAGAGTTTGCACTCTACAGATGTGGCATTTGGATATGAGAATAATTTATTTCCAGTGGCCATTGGGGTCTTCATTACAGAGGCATCAGAGAGACTGTATTTTGAAAGTATGTCAGAGACATATTTTGCTTGATTTATAAAAATTCCCTCTGATGATTGTTTTACTTGGAGTCCGAGGAAGAAAGTTAATTCTCCCATCATACTCATTTCAAACTCACTCTGCATGAGTTTTTCGAAATCTTTGCACTGTTGTGCATTTGTAGACCCAAAAATAATGTCATCCACATAAATCTGTACAAGCAGAATCTCATCACCTTTTCTTTTGTAAAATAAAGTAGTATCTGTCGTACCTCTGTCGTAATCATTATTGAGAAGAAAAGTTGAAAGCCTTTCGTACCATGCTCTTGGAGCCTGTTTCAGTCCATACAGAGCTTTGTTGAGATAATAGATATATTTTGGGTACTTGGAACTTTCAAACCATGGTGGCTGGTGGTCGTATACTTCTTCTTGGATTTCACCATTCAGAAAGGCAGATTTTACATCCATCTGAAAGACTTTGAAACCTCTGTGGGCAGCGAAGGCTAAGAAGATCCTTATTGCTTCGAGCCGTGCGACAGGGGAAAAAGTTTCATCGTAATCAATGCCTTCTTCTTGGCGATATCCCTTGGCCACCAATCTTGCTTTGTTTTTAATGACCACCCCATCCTCGTACTTTTTGTTTCTGAAGACCCATTTTGTCCCTATGGCTTGTTTCCCTCGTGGCAGAGGTACTAGGGTCCATACCTTGTTTCGCTCAAACTGTAGAAGCTCTTCTTGCATTACATCTACCCAGTTTGGATCGTTTAGGGCTTCAGAGATTCTTTTTGGCTCGATCATACTGATAAAATTTGTAAAGAAACAAAAATTAGCAGTGGCTGATCTTGTCTTGACCTTTTCAGAAGGGTCGCCGATTATAAGGCTTGGAGGATGGCTTTTCGTCCACTGTGTTGTTCTTGGAAGATGGTCATTTGAGTCATCAAGATTAACCTCTGTGGTTGCACATTGCGGTTCTGGTGCAACCTCTGTTGCTGATGGTACTTATGTGCTTATGTTTGGTTCTTCAGCTGGTGGGAGGATTGGAATAAGAGTTGGAATTTGTTCCTCTGAGGAAGTAGAGACTCAGTCTTCGTTTTCCTCTGGTATTGATTCCTCTGTAGTCACTGGAGTAGGTATTTCAGGAGCCTCTGTGGTTGAGTCCTTGGTTGTGTTATCTTCAGCTTCTGTTCGCTCCCCCTCAGCATGTGCATCTTTATGATTTACAGAAGAGGATGAAGTATTTAATGGACCAGTTAGAGAGATACCTGACTCAGTCTGGTTTGCAGAAGATGTTTCTCCAGAGGCTCTGACGTCTCCAGCAGAGGGATCAATATCATCATGGAACATCTCTTCAAATAGAAGATTTAAGTCTTCTTATCTTGTCTTTGAGATGCCAGAGGATTCCTTCTTTAGACCGAGTTCTGAACTGCTTTGTTCAGAAGTCTTTTGAAAGGAATCGTCAAAAGATACATTGATGCTTTCAACAATGGTGCGTGACTGCAGAAGATAAACTCTGTAGGCCTTAGAAGTGGCAGAGTACCCAATGAACTTTCCTTCATCTGCTTTCACCTCAAACTTTCCTCTTGCTTCTCTGTCATTTAAGACGAAGCACTTGCATCTAAATACATGGAAGAACTTGATGTTTGGTCGCCTTTTGTTGATCAAACGATAAGGTGTCTTGATGTGCCTCTTTACAATGGTTGATCGATTTTGGGTGTAGCAAGCGGTTGACACTACTTCTGCCCAAAAAGACATTGGTAATCCACAAGCTGTCAGCATAGTTCTTGCAGCCTCCACAAGCGTGCGGTTCTTTCGCTCAACCACGCCGTTCTGTTGTGGGGTGCGTGCAGCAGATAAGTTCTGTGAAATGCCTTCTTCTGTAAGATAGGCTTCAATGATAGAGTTTTTGAATTCTGTGCCATTGTCGCTTCTTAGTTTCTGAATCCTGCACTCATACAAAACTTGGATTCTTTTCATTAAATTTATCAGAACGTTTGGAACATCTGATTTCTTTCTGACAAATTCAACCCATGTAAATCTTGAATATTCATCGATCAAAACAAGTATATATTTCTTGCCACCTAGGCTCTGTGTAGCAGTGGGACCGCAGAGGTCGACATGAAGCATGTACAGAGGCCTAGTGCAGGATATATCAGTTTTGCCTTTATGGGAAGCTCTTTTGAGTTTTCCCATTTCGCAAGCAGAGCACAAATGATCTTTATTAAACTTAACAATTGGGAGACCTTTGACTTGATCGAGTTTAACAAGCTTATCTAGAGTATGAAAGTTTAGGTGGCAGAACCTGTTGTGCCATAACCAGGCTTCTTCGCTTTTACAGGCTACAAGGCAGAGCTTGTCTTCCTTGTTCTTGGCACAGAAGTTCATGAGGTAGACATCGCCTCTTCTTTCGGCTCGCAGAAGTTCGACTCCTGTGTCCTCACCTTGTAGAGAGCAGAAGGTTCTTTTGAACATTATGTCGAAACCCGTATCACAGAGTTGGCTTACACTGAGAAGATTGTGTTTAAGGCCATCCACATATGCAACTTTGCATACGGTTATGTTTTCCTTCTTTATGACTCCGTAGCCTTTAATGTACCCATTTTTGTTGTCGCCTAAGGCCACAGATCCACCATCGTGTTTTTCTTTGTATGTGGATAGAAGACCTCTGTCGGCACACACTGCTTCTGCAAGACAATCAGAGAGTTTTAGGTACCCATATCCAAATGGGTCCAGCTTTGTTAGGGGTTTTCAAGTTTGCCTTAGCATTCTTGGACTTGATTTTAGCTTCTTTTGAAGAACCATTTTGTTTCTTCTTACCCTTGAATTTAGTGTTCTTTTTTGGGTGTAGAGAGGAAACAGTGTGGACTTGAGAAGTGTTGATTTAATCAATACATGAGATCAAAACAATGACAATAATGAATGTGCGAAGAGATTTGCTTGAACTTTTCATTGAAAACATTAAATGGGGGCTCATAGGCATTACATTCTATCCTAACATTTGACTTCCTATTACAAGAAGACCTATGTAGGCTAGTTTGTTGTTTGCAAAATCCTCTGTTGAGAGTAGCCTTCTGTTGACCCCTTCTGTGGTGAACTTCTGCTGGTTTCACTGTCACAGAAGAAAGAGTTTTGTCATTATTAGCCCATTTACCCTTCTGTTACCATGTTAGTTTTTCTTTAATAAGCCTTAAGGGTTTTAAAATCTTTGAACTTGTTGGATTTTTAGAGGACATTTCTTTTTGTTGTTTAATTTTCTCAAGCTCAAGAGAGGTTTTGGCTTGTATACACATGTTCAAAAAGTCTGGACAGATAGGAACTCTTGTGATTTTCTCCTTGGGAGGAATAGTTCTGTTAAGAACTCCAGAGGGTAGTTTAAAATCCTCTGTGTCATAAGGTCTTATCTCTGACTTAGAGTCAGTCTCAGATTCGTCAGAGGATGAATCATCCTCATATACAGAGGTTGAGTCACTTAGTTCTCTTTCGACAGAGGCTGGATTTTCAGAGCATGTGTCATACTTGCTTTCATTATTTTCCAAGTCAACAGAAGTATCCATTAAGGTTTCATCAGAGAGATTTTGACTATTATTGAAAGTACTAGGGCATTCATAAAAGTTGTTTTCACCGATTTCCAATAATTCCTTTTCAGAAATATGAGTCAGTTTTTCTTCTGTTGAAGCAGGCAAGAACTCAGGTGCCTCTGCCGATAGTTTCTTTTCAGAATCTATAGTGTAGACAAAGGCAACCTGTGATTGAGTCTCAGGTTTACCAAACTTAAAGATTCCTATCTGATCTTGTGTTTTCAGATATTTCTTAGGTTTGGACGCTCTTTTGACAGAGGCTGATGATGGTAGATCTGTGTTTTCAAACCACACATTCACCATCTTCAGAGGTTTCCTTCTGTGAGGTTCACAAGAGACTTTTCACCTTTTTCTTACAGAGAGCAAATTTGGAAAACCGGGTTTTCTTGTACTTCCAATATGAAATAGAGAGGACATAGACTTGTTTCTTTTGTTTCTAGTGTATGGATCTATATCACAGAAGCCAATTCCCCGTCTCCCTATTTATGTATTAATTTTCTCGTACACCTTCTGTGCATCTTGATATTTCTTTATTAACAAATCTCTTCGGAGTAAATCTTGACAGAGGACTTCTCTTTCCTTTTGAAAATAATGTTTAAGAGCTAGAATGTTCCTTCTGTCGGTCTCAACGTCCATAAGTTCTTTAGATTTTGTTTTTAATGCAGAGTTAAGTTCAGAAATCTTTTCTTTCAAAGGATTTAGGTGTTTGTTCCAGTTTGTTTCAATTTCTTCCTTTTCTTGAAAGATTTTAGCCCTTTCTTGAGTGAGAAGTCTAGCTTCTCTCTCAAAGAAGGTAAGCTTCTTTTGAACACTTTCGCATGTCTTTTTAAGTTCTGTGTATTCAATGTTTAGTTTAAGCAAATCAGCTTCTGCTTGACTAGAGTTAGAGTCAAAAGTGGATACCTCACTATCGGAGTCGGATGAGTTGACCTCTGACATTCCACAAAACAAGGCATTTTTGTCGCCTTCATCAGATGATTCGTCTGACAGCCAGTTCTCCTGATTCACCATTAGCGACTTCTGAGCATAAAACTCCGCTTTCTTTTTGTAGTAAGCAGAGTCCCTCTGTGGGCGGTTTGGTTTGCTCCTGCAGTCAGCGGCATAATGGCCTGGCTTGCCACAGTTAAAACATCCTTGGTTCTGGGAACCGTTGCTAACTCTGTCGTCTGACCTCTGTCGGTCACCACCTCTTTCAGTTCTGCATTCATTGGCGTAGTGGCCTGGCTTACCACAGTTGTAGCATACTTGGTTCTGTGGAGTGTTGCCAACTTTATCGTCTGACCTATGTCGGTCACCACCTCTGTCAGTCGACCTCTGTTGGTCGCTACCTCTGTCGTTCCTTTCATTTGACCCTTCTCTTCCTCGATCATCTCTTCCATAGCGTTCATTACCAGACTTCTTCTGGTAACCTCTGCTGAATTCCCTTGTCAAAATGGCTAACGATTTAGCAATAGAGGCCATTGATGTCTCTTCTTCTTCCACCACCTCCTCATCTTCACTATCAACGATCAAGATCTTCTTCTTTTTCTTTTCTTCCACTGCTTTCTCCTTTTTCGGTTTCTCTTTATCTTCTGTAGCCTTACCAACCAGCGCAAGAGGTGCACTGATTTGAATTTTTGCTTGTGCAATCTGAGGCTCTTGGGCTGCCAACGTTCCATAGAGATCTGACAGAGTCCAGGAGTCTAAGTCTTGATTTGTTTGCAGAGACATAGACAACTGGAGCCATTCATCATTGAGACTCTTTAGGAACATGACTTTGTTTTCCTCAGAAGTTATGTGGATTCCGAACTTCCTGCACTTGTTGATTAGAGAGTTGAACCGATCATATATTGTCTGTAGAGGTTCTGTCGGCAGAGCTTTGAAAGCGTAGTACTCGTTGATGCATTGGGCTCTGCGGTTCTTCTGAGTTTTGGCCCCATCCTCCAGTTGTTTTCCAGTTCCTTCCACAAATCATATGCAGATTCACACGCATCTAAGGATTGGAAAAGGTCATTGGGTATGGCCATTATCAGAAGTCTCTTAGTCTTCTGAGAAACTTCATATTTTGCCCAATCAGGATCTGACCACTTGTCCTTGGTCTTTGGTTTCGTATGCTCAGGGATTTCAGGAGTGTCGTCTGTGGCAGGTACACGGGGTACTGTGATCATTGGTACGAAAGGAGGATTGTTGATATAGTACATGAGTTCTTTGTCAGTACCCTCAAAGAAGTGAATCATTCGTATCTTCCATTGAGGGTACTAATCTCTGAGTAGTGTGGGTGGTTTGGTTAAAGAACCAGCGGTGAAGAAGTTGTTTGTGTTTGTCATTTTGAAAGAGAATGAGGAATCCAGAAAATAGGGTATGAGCCGTACACCTTTTAGAGAATGAAGTGGATGTTTCTAATGGTTTTTATAAGCTTTAAAACCTTTAAACAATGCACTAAAATGGAGATTTAACCGAAGAAACAGATTCTGGAAGTTTACCAAAGTCGAAACAGGTCGAGAATGGCAGAAAAACAGATGCTGTTTTGAAAGATATGAAAAATAGGTTAAAAGTCCAAGTTTCTACCAAAAATCATTGTTAGTGAGGATCTCTTGATATAGAAAATCAGGAACCGCTCTGATACCAATTGTTGGTTCCTGTTTTGCTTAACAATGATGATTCTATCTAATTAGTTCAAACAATATATAATGCGGAAGCGTTTTAACGAACTAACAGATATAATGAGGTAGAATAACACACAATATCAAATATATGAAGTGTAAATAACACAGATAAATAGCTCAATGATTCACTGTATTTGATATAATAAGAACACCAAGAACACCAAAAGGTTTGACAAGAAACTGCTCTAAAGGTGTGTGTGTTGTGCAAAGCTTAATAGAAGAACTCAACATGAGTCTTCTATTTATACTATTTCTAAAGGGGACAAGATCTTAGATAATAAGGACCGAAGGTACTAGGATACAGTTGATGAACAATTGTTGGAATGTACTAATACACTATTCTGTTACTGTTGATACAACGTGCATTAAATGCTCCGTATTCAGCTTTAGGCTGAAACCTATCAGAGTTTGACACGTGGAGTTGTCAAGTCACGACTTGTCAGAATGATCTTCAGAACCTTCGAATGGCAGATATTGTAAGAAGCACGTTTGTCCTTGTTTAGATCTTTTGCGTAGATCTTCTTTTTACCACAGAGGCTCTGTCAAGTATGACAGAAGCTCTGTGGCCTTGTCCGTTTAGAAGAGTCTTCTGTTGCTTCTTTACTTCGGTCTTCTTGGCTAACCCGGCAGAGCCTCTGTCGAAGACTTCTGTCTTCTCGGTTACTCGGCTACTCGGCAGAGCCTCTGTCGACGACTTCTATACTTAGCCTATTTTTCAATACTTCTATTAACAGAAAGATTGGAGCTAACAGTAGCCGTACAAAGGTTTTAGCAAAATATTAATGAATGATTAACCTAACTAGGGTTAAGGAAAAAGATATTTATACCCCAAATGGGATATTTACAAAATATACCCTGAACTTCTATTCAACCATCATTTGAGCCCTAATAGTAACCGGTCTCGATCCAGATCACGGTCCCGACACAAATACGAAGGCCCAATTAAGCTTTATGAGGCTCGGTGATAAGAACTGTCCCAAAGCTGGCCTAAACCGGTCCCATATAGTTTTTTTAAAACTGATTTTAAGTTATAATTTTTTTTGAAGAATATGGTCAATCAAATACATTTTTATTATAATTGGGTCTATCAAATGCACTAAAAAATAGTTACAGTTTAAAAAATTACATTTTATTGTAATTGGATCAATCAAATACACTAACAACCACTTTTTTATTTAAAAATATACTTAATATTACATTTAAAATAAATTTTATATAAAAAACACCGGGTCAGGCCGGGCCGGACCTTTTATTTGGATAAAAATCGTAACCGGTGAAGGACCGGTGGACCCAAACCGGTCCCAAACGGTCCTATTTGGCCATCTCTAGTATGTATGGTGTTTCAGTTTACATACATGATACAATATATTTTACATGTATGTTATTTTATGATCAATTGCTATGTGTTTATTTTGTTTTCAAATAACTCTAGCATGATATTTCAGTCCCAGGTTTTATGATCAGTTTTAACGGGTGGACATATGACTAGTAAGTCACACGACAAGTGGCAACGTAATGGGTGTCCAGACAAGTGTAGGTCGGACAATGTAGAGAATGCCAGTGACAAAAGGACCCATACCCAACGAAACCAATTTATGAGATCTCTTTTCTTTCAGCGTTGCATGTTTTCAAAAAATGCATATTATTTGGTACATAGTTTACAACTTGATATGTATGATGTGAAATGATTTTTATTCACACAAAACATGAACTCGTTGAGCTTTATAAGATGACTATAATATGCATATTGGGGACATAAGGTTAAGGTTGGACAAAGAAAAATGGCACACATAGAGACTTGCCATGTCCATATAAGTTTAGTATTTATGGCCAAACATCTTTGATAGATAAATTTTTGACACACCCTTGTATGGGACGGGTTAGCATTTAAGTTACATATTTATTGTTATTAAAGTCTTCCGCTGTAAACTGTCTAAGGTTTTAATTTAACCGTAACTTTGGAGTATTTTCAGAAGAATTGTTTTAGATTACATAACATTTCTCATTGTAAAATATGAGTGTTACAACTGAGCCAGTTATTTTCTTATCAATACCCCTGAGAAACTTCATAGGAGTAGTAAGATTCACTTTCTTTCTATACATCTCAAAAGCAAATTGGAAGTCTATTTTTGCACCCAATCTGATAATCCTGCAATTATCATCTTTAACAACAATATGTGCCTTCATGAACTTGATATGCCTGTCTTCTTTTCCTAAAAACATTCTCTTCAAATCCTACATATCAGACCATTTGAGATTAGGAAAATCAGTTTCAAAGAATATGTCTACCCTTTGATCTTCTCTTACTACTTCAATATCAGGTTACTATTTGTTGGTGATTTTAGTGAAATCATCGGTCCATTTTGTGTAGTTGGATTCACAAAGGTAATAATGGGGTTGGTAGCTAAGCTATAACATGAGTTAGGAGGTGTGGAGTGCCCACTCGTGTAAGCTAACTAGAACCCGGGATTGTTGGACGGTTAAAATCGACAAGTTACAAAGTGGTTTCTTGAGCTGGGCGTCGGGGCCACTTGTGGCGCTACTTATCTAGCGCGGGAAGTAGCCCCAAGCTCTGGAATGTTTCCCGCGCTCCTTTTGGGGCTACTTATCTAGCGCGGGAAGTAGCGCCGGGCTCTGGAATGTTGCCCGCGCTCCTTTTGGGGCTACTTATCTAGCACGGGAAGTAGCGCCTGCGTCAGGGATGTTTTCTCACTTTGTAACTCCCGTTTTTTGTAACCGACGTCATTAAGTCAACAATCAAATCTCATTAAATGAGAGATTATTTCCTGGTTCAATACAATGTAGGTTACGATTCTCTAAAGGTGTATAAGTATGAATCGATTAGTGCCTTAATCGATACACCGAAAACAAAGAGATTATCCCCTAGAGAATTTCGTGATACCCAGGCATATAGGGTCGAAATATCTCTTACGGAAAGCGAGCTCTCACGCGATCTCTGCGTTTATCCAAGTTATTCTACATCTCTTTCTCCCCCAATTTTCGAATTCCTCCAACAATCGTAAGAGATATTTGCTTATCGCGAGAGAGATGACGAATGATCAATCGGTGAGAGACATGACGTCCAAGTTCTCAAAACTTGAGAAGTTTGAAGGCGTGGATTTCCGTAGATGGCAGAAGAAGATGCACTTCTTATTGACAACGTTGAAGGTGGTGTACGTGCTGAGCACCCCAATGCTAGAGGTGATGGAGAACGAGACATTGGAGGTGACCCGACGTCGCGGCAAATGGAAGAACGGCGACTACATTTGCCATGGCCACATTTTAAACGGTATGTGTGACTCCCTCTTTGATATCTATCAAAATGTTGAATCCGCCAAAGAGCTATGGGACTCTCTCGAGTCCAAATACATGGCCGAGGATGCTTCCAGTAAGAAGTTCCTCGTTAGTAATTTTAACAATTACAAAATGGTGGACTCAAGGCCAGTGATGGAGCAATACAACGAGCTCCTTCGCATTCTAGGCCAATATGCTCAACATGATATGAAGATGGACGAATCCATCTCCGTATCGAGCATTATTGATAAACTGCCCCCATCTTGGAAGGACTTCAAACATATGTTAAAACATAAGAAGGAAGAGTTGTCTCTTGTACAACTCAGTAGTCACTTGCACATAGAGGAATCTCTTCGGGCGCAAGAGGCTGAGAAACCTAAGATAAACGAGGTTTCTGCACCTTCGGTGAACATGGTTGAAGAGGGAAAGGCTAACAATTTCAAGGGAAAACAAAAGTTCAACGAAGCTAAGAAATGGCCCAACAAGATAGTTAAATTAACCTGTTGGACATGTGGGATGACCGGCCATCTCAAGCGGGATTGTCGGGTTGTCAAGAATAAAGGTGGAGCAAGCACAAGTGGTGTTGGGCAAGGATCCAAGGATCAAAACCCACGGCAAGGTCAGTTTCTTGACTTTGGTTTGTAATTCAAATTTGAATTATGTACCACTAATATCCTAATCTATTTATGTGCAGGATGATGATGTTGCTTGGTGAATCGACTCGGGTGTAACAAGTCGTGTGTTCAAAGATCGCCGTTGGTTCGCCTATATGGAACCGGTTGAAGACGGATTAATGATACACATGGGGAACGAGTCGAGTGCTACCATTCTTGGAAGAGGCTTAGTTAGGCTAGAATCTAGTTCTAGCAAAATAGTTGAATTTTTAATGTTTTGTATGTACCACGAATTCGAAAGAATTTGGTTTCCGGTAACATCTTGAATAAGTTAGGATATAGGCAAGTTTGTGAGTCGGACAAGTTTATCTTGTCAAAGGATGGCTCTTGTATAGGATTTGATTTTATGTTGAATAACATGCTTGAATTAAATTTGAATGAAAGAATGTTGTTTCAAATTTTGTGTATGATACAATTGAATTGCCTTATGTTGCTTTATAAATTGCTTTATGATACAAATGAATTTTGTGTTTAAAATTCTGGTTATGTTGCAATTGAATTTTGTCTAAATTCTGTTTATGTTACTTATGAATTTTTTGTTTAAAATTCGGTTTATGTCGCATATGAATTTTTGGTTTAAAATTCTGTTTATGTTGCATATGAATTTTTGTTTAAAATTCTGTTTATATTGCAAATGAATTTTGTTTAAAATTCTGCTAATGTTGCAAATGAATCTTGTTTAATATTCTGTTTATGTTGCATATCATGTGAATTTTTGTTTACAATTCTGTTCATGTTCATGTTGCATGTGAATTTTGTTTTAAAATTCTGTTTATGCTACTTTATGAACTGCTTGATGGATTTTGGGGTGAAGCCATGTTAACGGCTTGTTTCTTGTTGAATCGAGTTCCCAATAAAAGGAAAAAGATTACCCCGTATGAACTTTGGTTCAAAGGCCTAACTTGAGTTTTATTCAAGTTTGGGAGTGACGAGCGGTTGTTCGATCACCCGAACCCATAAGGAAGACTTTGGGTGATGCATCTTTGTTGGATATGCCGAGCATTCCAAAGCATATAGGTTCTATGTTATTGAACCTAATGATTCTATAGCGACTCACACCGTTATAGAATCGAGAGATGCGATATTTGATGAGACTAGATTCTCTTCAATGCCGAGGCCTAAGGACATAGTTCCAAATACTAGTGAAACTAGTGAGGTTGATGAACAAGCAATTGTTCCAACCGAATCTCCGATGCTTCGAATGAGCAAAAGAGGAAGGATTGAAAAATCCTTTGGTCCCGATTTCTAAGTGTATTTGGTAGAGGGATCAAGAGATGAGATTGGATCCCAATTCCTTACTGTTATAGTGTTGAGGAGGATCCAAAATCATTTGATGAGGCTATTAAGTCTCAAGATGTTGCTTTCTGGAAAGAAGCAATACATGATGAGATGGACTCCATCATGGGGAATAATACTTGGGTATTATCGGACTTGCCACCGGGTTGCAAACCTTTGGGTTGCAAGTGGATCTTTAAAAGGAAGATGAAAGCGGATGGGTCAATCGACAAGTTCAAGGATCGATTAGTGATCCAAGGCTTTAGGCAACGGGAAGGCATAGATTATTTTGTTACTTATGCCCCGGTTGCAAGAATCTCCATGATTAAATTGTTGATAGCTTTAGGTGCTATTCACAATTTAGTGATTCACCAAATGGATGTCAAAACGACATTCTTGAATGGTGATTTGGAGGAGGAAGTTTACATGAAACAACCGGAAGGTTTTGTTATGCCCGGGATGGAGCATAAGGCATGTAAAACTTGGAATGCCATATGTCGGGTTTCCTTCAATTTTGGAGGGATATTCGGATGCAAGTTGGATTACCAATTTGGAAGACCACTCTTCTACGAGTGGTTGGGTGTACTTGCTTAGGGGAGGTGCCATCTCATGGGCTTCCAAGAAGCAAACTTGCATCACGAGTTCGACTATGGAGTCGGAATTTGTGGCGTTAGCCGCTGCCGGTAAAGAGGCGGAATGGCTAAGAAATTTTGGTCCATGAAATTCCATTATGGCCGAAACCAATATCACCAATTTCTATCCGTCGTGATAGTGAGGCTACTTTGGCTAAAGCTTATAGCCAAATGTATAATGGCAAGTCTAGACACTTAGGTGTTAGACATAGCATGATTCGTGAGGTAATCACGAATAGGGTGATTTCGGTTGAGTTTGTTCGGTCGCAACAAAATCTAGCGGACCACTTGACGAAGGGGTTAGCTAGGGACTTGGTTCACAAATCGGTAATAGGGATGGGATTAAAGTCCATCTAAATCTCTAACGGTGAGATACCCAATTCCCTTCTAATACAACGTTAGAAGCTGAATTCAATGGGAAAGCTCACCCTAAGAGATTGGAGCACAAGACTGTCATCCCAAGGTGTGTGCTCGGTACTGCAAGTGAAGGAGGTAATTGTTCTTTTGTAAAAATGCATGTGCAGGTGCATGAGGAAAAGAACTACCTATATGAGTGTGAAGTGTGGCCGCTTCAAAAAGCTTGGACTTGGCTTTGATACACTCACGAATGGATAAGGACACATGGCCTGTATAGTGTCAAGTTTATACGTTAGAGAGTCTTTTAAATTCATGTGTATGTTATCTTCTGGTACTCAAATGGGTTGACGGGTTCAATCCATAGGACACCCGGATTCTCGAGTATTTGAAATGTGTAATGTACTAAGATGGAAATTCAATCTTTTAGATATTTTCATTTATGCATGAGTTTGTTTACCTGTATTGTAATTTTATTTTGTGAATCAAGGATTGCACTAAAATGGGGGAGGAATGTTGGTGATTTTAGTGAAATCATCGGTCCATTTTGTGTAGTTGGATTCACAAAGGTAATAATGGGGTTGGTAGCTAAGCTATAACATGAGTTAGGAGGTGTGGAGTGCACACTCGTGTAAGCTAACTAGAACCCGGGATTGTTGGACGGTTAAAATCGACAAGTTACAAAGTGGTTTCTTGAGCTGGGCGTCGGGGCCACTTGTGGCGCTACTTATCTAGCGCGGGAAGTAGCCCCAAGCTCTGGAATGTTTCCCGCGCTCCTTTTGGGGCTACTTATCTAGCGCGGGAAGTAGCGCCGGGCTCTGGAATGTTGCCCGCGCTCCTTTTGGGGCTACTTATCTAGCACAGGAAGTAGCGCCGGCGTCAGGGATGTTTTCTCACTTTGTAACTCCCGTTTTTTGTAACCGACGTCATTAAGTCCACAATCAAATCTCATTAAATGAGAGATTATTTCCTGGTTCAATACAATGTAGGTTACGATTCTCTAAAGGTGTATAAGTATGAATCGATTAGTGCCTTAATCGATACACCGAAAACAAAGAGATTATCCCCTAGAGAATTTCGTGCCCAGGCATATAGGGTCGAAATATCTCTTACGGAAAGCGAGCTCTCACGCGATCTCTGCGTTTATCCAAGTTATTCTACATCTCTTTCTCCCCCAATTTTCGAATTCCTCCAACACTATTTTCATTGGTAACATCTCATATGTACATATCTAACCATCTCAATATTTTTATTAGAGTACACTTCACTCTTTGGTTTTCCTTTAGTTTTATAACATGTATTGAACTTTGAAGGCTGAAGTTTATTTGAGTAAAGTGTCAATGTAATCCACTTCCTGAATTTCATGTGGCAAGTTGAACAAGGTATCATATTTTAACTCTAAGAACCATTCATCAAAATGCACTTTCTTCACACCCTCTTCTTCTTTAACTTTAGGCACATTCTGAATAGGCATTTCAGATTGAATTTCTTCTCTTTGCTCAGTCTATTCAGGGATAATCACTGATTCAACTATAGTCTCAACAACATTAGCAAAAACTTCTTCTTGAATTTCAGTCTAAACTTGCTTTTCTAGAACATTAGTTTTCACTAATTCTTATGTCTGAATGATGTCCATCTTATCAATGATCACTGAAATTTATCTAGGGTTTGAAGATCCTGTCGAAATGCTTTTCTTGAGTTAGGATCATTAAAATAAAGTTTTGGACATACTTTAATAAGTTCTCTAAGCATCAGTCTTTCTTCAATCCGTTGTAGAAAATTATCTTTAAGTACCTTATATCACTATGTTACCTTAATTTGATCATACAACCATCTCAGAGTTGAAGAAAAAACTTTGGAAATTTAGAGAATATTAAGACTTGAATTCTGGCTACAATTGGATCTAAATAAGTAAATCTAAGCTTTGGATCACTTATAAATCATCTAACGGGCATGGAACCATATTTACAACCTGTTCTTTTAATAACTCATATTGACTTCTTCAATTTCTTTTCAATTGCCAGTTGAAAGTCTAATAAAGTGATGTTTCTGATAAAAAAAATTCCATTGTCTTTCTAACCTCAAACTCTAATGCTGGCTCATCAACATTTTAAAAAATCTGAGAAAAAACAACTTATCATGTTGCTTTAAAGTAAACAAATCTATATTGATGATCAAGCAAGTTGACTTGTCCTCCTTATCACAATAATCACCATATAATCAATCAGATCAAAACTCCTCTTCTCATAGCTTTCAACTCTTTCAATCATGCTCTTATTATTCATTCTCTCACTAATCTGTATGGATCTTGTTAAGACTCTGATATGGGAACATGCTCCCCATGCCAGCCAAATTAAGTTCTAAAAAACATTATTTTATTAGTGTCATACTTTTGTTTATTGTTCCTTCTGCATACAAAAGGATAGGATGGGCTAACAAGTGTCTGGATCAACCTCAAAGGCTGAAATAAAGAGTGCAAAAATGCATGGATTAACAAATCAGATGAAGAACTCGTTAAAGTTGGATAGTAGCATTTAATGTAGTTGTCGCTATTAAATATCACCCTTGTCATTTGTTTCTATTCACCTATTTTGAAAGAACTTTTAAGTGATAGTTTCTTAGGTAAAATCGGCATCCCAGTTTAAAGGACTATCTTAGTACTTCAGATCTGAAAGAGTGTCTGGTTCCTTCACTCTTTCAGTGTTAGCAAAATTGTGACCAGTTAGATTGTTCAGAATAAGATCTTACCTTCCTAGTTTTTGCAACAAATCTTTAATTCTTTATTTTAATACAAAATATAGAATTAAAAATGAAAATTTGTTGTATTTGTATTCATCCAACCCTTATACAAACACATATTGTGTAAGTTAGTGGCGGAACACGAACATCGTACCTTCGAGGGCCGAAAAGTAATATTATAAAAATTCGAACACCCCAAAATATAACAACATAAAATCATTGAGTTTCTTTTTATATATTTTGAAGTTGATATACTAATAACTTTTATGAAAATAATAATAGAAAAAATTGGCTAATTAGAAAATTTTGCAACATAAGAGCATTGTTCTTTTTATGATTTTGGAGTATAATATATTAGAAAAATGAACATTCATTAAATAATACTACGACTACAACCTTCATACCATAAAAAAATAGCAAAAGATTTATACTAATAAATTTTATGATACTTAAAAGTAGAAACAAAAGTTAAATATAATTAACAAATTTACGATATTTTATATAATTAAAAAGATGATATATAATAAATAGGGAAATTAATTAAAATACCCCAAGTTTGACTTTGACTTACCAATATACCACAAATCTCGCTCAGTTTATCGAAATGTCACAAAATTCCGCGGTGGGCCCCGCGATCGCGGGCCCCAGCCCACGTGTCATACGAGTTTGGCCAAAAGTCCCGCGGAGGTCCCTTAAGAATGCCCGCGGTACAGGTTTGGCCCCTCAAGAATGCCCGCGTTTACACTTTTGGCCCCTGTCCTACGGTTTTGCCCAAATAGCCCGCGTAGGTCCCTCAAGATAACCCGCGGAACAGGTTTGGACCCTGCCCGCGGAGGATGCCCGCGATCGCGGGCTAACCCGCCACGTGTCGGCATGGGGTTAACCCTAAAAATTTTTGATGGACAAAACCCTAATTTTTTTTTGTCGCCGCAACTATATAAGAGAGGGTGGGGGGACCAAAACGGCTACACTCATTTTTTAATCAAATCCTCTCTTCTCCTCTCCCAAACTCTCTCAATTTTGTCGTGTGGAATACGCGCTCGGGTTTTTTGAAGATGACTCGTATTACTCAGTTGATAAGTTTTTTGTTTTTTTATATGTTGTTATTTTAAGTTAAGATATATGATATTTATGTTGTTAGAGTGTTTATAACTTGTTATATGTTTGAATATGATATTTGTTCTATGTTTAAATTTTAAAATATATGATATGTATGTTTTTATGTTTGAATGTGATATTTCTATGTTGTAATGTGTATGTTGTTATAGATGTTAGAGTATTTTTATAAAAAAATGTTGAGAGTGTGTTTTTAAAAAAATGTTAAGAGTGTATTTTTATAAAAATAATTCTTAAGAGTGTGTTTTTATAAAAAAATGTTAAGAATGTGTTTTTTATTAAAAAAATGTGAAGATAGTTTTTTTTATAAAAAATTGTTAATATGGTGTTTTTTATAAAAATAATTATTAAGAGTGTTTTTATAAGAGTGTGTTCTTAAAAGTGTGTTTTTATAAAAAAAATGTTAAGATGATGTTTTTTATAAAAAAAATGTTAAGATGATGTTTTTTATAAAAAAATTGTTAAAAATGTGTTTTTTATAAAAAAATTGTTAAGATGGTGTTTTTTATAAAAAAAATTGTTAAGATGGTGTTTTTTTATAAAAATAATTATTAAGAGTGTGTTTTTATAAAAAATTGTTAAGAATGTGTTTTTTACAAAAAAAAATGTGAAGATAGTGTTTTTTATAAAAAAATGTTAAGATTGTGTTTTTTATAAAAATAATTATTAAGAGTGTGTTTTTATAAAAAAAATGTAAAGATGGTGTTTTTTATAAAAATATTTCTTAAAAGTGTGTTTTTATAAAAAAAATGTAAAGATGGTGTTTTTTATAAAAATATTTCCTAAAAGTGTGTTTTTATAAAAAAAATGTTAAGATGATGTTTTTTATAAAAAATTGTTAAGAATGTGTTTTTTATAAAAAAAATTGTTAAGATGGTGTTTTTTATAAAAAAATTGTTAAGATGGTGTTTTTTATAAAAATAATTATTAAGAGTGTGTTTTTATAAAAAATTGTTAAGAATGTGTTTTTTATAAAAAAATGTTAAAATAGTGTTTTTTATAAAAAATTGTTAAGATGGTGTTTTTTATAAAAATAATTATTAAGAGTGTGTTTTTATAAAAAAATGTGAAGATGGTGTTTTTTATAAAAATATTTCTTAAAAGTGTGTTTTTATAAAAAAATGTTAAGATGATGTTTTTTATAAAAAATTGTTAAGAATGCGTTTTTTATAAAAAATTGTTAAGATGGTGTTTTTTATAAAAATAATTATTAAGAGTGTTTTTATATAAAAAATGTGAAGATGGTGTTTTTTATAAAAATATTTATTAAGAGTGTGTTTTTATAAAAATGTTACGACTGACAACTTAGGTCCCTAGGGTTTTAAGAATGACAACTTAGGTCCCTAAACTTTTAAGAATGACAACTTAGGTCCCTAAACTTTTAAGAATGACAATTTAGGTTCCTAAACTTTTAAGAATGACAACTTAGGTCCCTAAACTTCACATGCCACACTAAAAAACATCTATATATAACACTATGATATGTTGAAATAAAATAAACCGCAACCTATCTATTTATAACACTATTATATGTTGAAATAAAATAAACCGCAACATATCTATTTATCACACTATTATATGTTGAAATAAAATAAACCGCAACATCTATATATAACACTATTATATATTGAAATAAAATAAACCGCAACATATCTATTTATAACACTGTTATATGTTGAAATAAAATAAACCGCAACATCTATATATAACACTATTATATATTGAAATAAAATAAACCGCAACATATCTATTTATAACACTGTTATATGTTGAAATAAAATAAACCGCAACATATCTATTTGGATTTTGTCAAACGGGTGTAAATAGCCCTAAGGTATGTCGGGATTTAAGCAATCCTTGTGATTCCCCTGCTACCTGGAAGTCCAATAGATTGAGTGGTTTTTTTTCTAAAACTAAAACAAACGAATAATTATCAACACAATAAACCAAACAAGCAAAAGCATCTATATATAACACTAACTATAACATCTGTGAATGACTATGTAGAGGGATTTCTTTAACATTGACTTGACGCTAAAGTGCAAAGTTGGCTACATCGAGGAGTTAAGAGAGCGCTTTAGGGGATTAGGTGATTGTGCAGATACCGTTAAGGCCATCTTTAGAGGGATACCTTTCGGGCCATGGATGGATGTGTCTTACTCTGGTGGCGACCCTACGCTAGTGCACATGTTTCTACAGTTGGAGGTCGAGAACTCCAACGCTGAGCCGGAGGAGATGCATTTTGATTTCTTCGGCCATCGATTGTATTTTGGGCGTCGTGAGTTCTGTCTAATTACAGGACTACGTTTTGGAGAGGCTCCCCCCTTCCTCCCTTAGCAGACTGCTCCTTCGTTCCTAGGGTTTGGGGCATTTCAGCATCTCGTTTGAAGCTGAAGGCAGCCCGGGACATGACGAAAGAGGGCCTTAGTGCCCTAAGCGGCGCCGATGCTGTCCGTGTATTCTTGGTGGTGATCGTGGATATGGGCTTCACGGGCCGTGAGTATAGCCAGACTGCTTCCGAGACGGTCATTAGGGTCGTCGAGGACTTTGATGTGTTTAACAGGTACCCGTGGGGTAGCCATATCTGGACACATTGCTACTCTATTCTGCACCGAGCCATAGCCAGACGCGCCGATCGACATGCAAAGATGAATCTTTGTGGTTTTACATACACCTTCAAGATTAGATACGTAATATAACATAAATAATAATACATACAAACTGTTTCGCTTTCCTTTTTACGTACTTGCTCTTCTTGTGTAATTCCAGATATGGATCCTGGAGATGTTTCCCGCAGCCGTCCAATATTTCGTCAAGCGCGACGACATATTACTTAGGGGAACCCGTTGGGGCAAGGGCCCTATTTCCCTAAATAGGGCGCTTTGGCTTCAGTTCTTCAGTCAATCTAGACATGTAAGTTCTTTTACTATGTTTACAATGTTGCATACGTTAGTCCCGCTTATTAAATTTGTTATGTTTTATCATATATTTAGCCGCCGCATGCGCCTTTCGCTCACCTTGAGCCTACTGCCGACGAGAGGGAAACGCATTGGTACAGAAACAACGTGGCCTTTATTGACGAAGAGGCGGAAAGGGCTCGACGTCCCTCTCCTTCCACATCTGACGAAGATGAGGAAGACGACGCGAGGCCCTCCTATCAGCCGGCCCGTTCCTCCTCCTATCAGCCGCCCCCTTCCTCCTCCCATCAAGATCCGACTTCCACCGAGCCATCTTATGGCACCTTACACGAGCCGTGGGACTACGTTCGGGGGCCAATACACACGCGTATTGATAATCTGGAGGGCCTCTACAGACAGTTTCGCGCTGTAAATGTTAGTGTGTAACTTAATTTATCGGCCATGATCTTTTTGTTTGTATACTAATATTACGTTCTAAATTTGTTTTAGCTGTCGAGTACGACGCCGATCCCCGCTCCGTTCGGACAGGGGGCACATGAGACGTATGCCACCACATCCTATCCGTCATTCCCTGAAAATGTAAGTGACACTGAGTAACCATTATAGTTATATGTTTGTTCCTAATTTTGTAACTCTTATAATGATCAATGTCACGCAGGCCGGGATGTCGGGGCATACACCTCGCAGATGACGCCGTTTGGCACGGCATCTTATTCTACTATCTCGGAGACTGTAAGTCACACTGAGTAACCATTATAGTTATATGTTTGTTCCTAAGTTTGTAACTATTTTAATGATCAATGTCACGCAGGCCGGTATGTCGGGGGCATACACCTCGCAGATGCCGCCGTTTGGCACGACATCTTATTCTACTATCTCGGAGACTGTAAGTCACACCGAGTAACCATTATAGTTATATGTTTGTTCCTAAGTTTGTAACTGTTTTAATGATCAATGTCACGCAGGCCGGGATGTCGGGGGCATACACCTCGCAGATGCCGCCGTTCGCCACCACAGCATTCACGGACATCTTTGGCGGTTCGGCCGGAGAGTATTACAGGCCGGAAATGTCGGGGTCGTCGTACGTCACACAGACACCTTCCATGCATACTGTAAGTTATTTTGGTAGTTTTGGTTTAATTGTGAACATTTCCTAAATTGTACTTAAAACATCTAATAACTTAATTTTCAGACGATGGGGTCTCCTATTATCGAGGAGCACTTCTCGGAGCCGGAAGATGACCCGATGGATGTTGTAGATCCACAGGTGACCCCGCTCCCTCAAAAGCGCCAGCATAAAATTTCAAAATGGTTGAGTTACCCGTTTAGACAACAAGAATCCACGACACCACTGCCCCCTAAAAAGCAAGCAAAGAAAGCGGGGGGAAACAAGGGAGGAAAGAAGGCGGGAAAGAGAAAGGGAAAGGTGGCTTCACCGGAGCGTCTACCGGCATCCGATATATTGAGGATGTGCAAGACTGGTCACCTCCCCCCCATGATATTCGTCCCTTACTTGAGCCTGGAAATCACCCCCCGCTTTTTCCAAGTATTGCTGGCGGATGACCCTTTGGAGTCTGAGTTACAGGATGTGGTTAGTATGAAGTTTAACTATGGTCATATAATCAAATATATTTATATTACATGTCGAACCATCTATTTTTTATGTATAGCACATGGATTGTTGGGTCTCGCTGCTCCAAAAATCTCGTGGAACAGACACGAGGTGGACCATGATGTACAGTATTTTTTTTCCCTACCTATTGCTCCCCCATCAAGGTCCCGCCTCCGTGGCCAACTCATGCAATGGCGTGGAAGGGGTTTCTTGGGCTCTCCTCGATGTGGTATGTAAATCGTTTTACTCTTATTTTATTTAAGTTGTTTTATTGCTAACTAAGTTGTCTAATATTGTAATATTTCAGGTGTACATCCCAATATGCATTCATCCCAAACATTGGCTGCTTGGAGTGTTTGAGCTTGACGCTATGACCATGACCATATATGACAGCGACAGTGCCAGTCTCTTCAGAGACCAATTGGAAGACCAGATGAGAAGGTTTAAAGCTGTTCTATTTGACTTCTTTTGCCGGGTCAAGGACACTAGGCGTCGCGATAGGTCAGAGCTCTTTCGCCATAAGTTGGCCAAGAATACACCCCAGCAGGCCGGGGTGAATGCGGATTGCGGTGTCTGGGTATGTCGTAATGCCAGCATGTTGATAAATAACGATGTGGTATTTGTACACCCTGACCACACCATGGCCGAGGCCAAGGCATTTCGCATACATATGGCGGAGTCCATTTATGCGCATTGTCAAATAAAGCAAAGTTAGGTTGTTTATGTAACATTGAATAATTGTTATTTTTAGTATTAATTTATTTTGTTAAAGTATTGTGATTGACTTAGTGTTTACTTCATTTGGTTTTTGCTAATTTCATCCAATTACTCAACTTTGAGTATCGATATCTCTTTCACACATACTCCATTTTGGACGCATTATATATCGTTTCGAAGCTCTCATATAGGAGAACATAAACCTACTAGGAGTTAGTTATATATAACATATATATATATATATATATATTTAAATGTGTCCAAAGTTTAGTAAAACCCATATTTTTACTAAAATTTTCCAACACCTAGTAAGTAGGTTTATGAAACATGCGATAATCCTAATACAGAGATTATTGGATGAACAGGCATTTATTTCTTGATTCACATGTGCATTAATCCTTAGACTACTTAAAGACTAATTTTCATGCTACTGAGTGAACTCAATGAACCGGCGAAGTGGTTTTTGTTAAATGGAAGTCTTATTCTCGAAGCCGAGTTTTCTTTGGTTGGAATGCTTAAAAATATCATCACGGCCATTTGGCGTCTTCCTTCTGATGCAAAAATTGGTATTATGTAATGTAGAACAGTATCAGTCGAATCTTACAGGCTCTTTTCAAACGAATCTTGCAGTGAACTATTCAGACGAATCATGCAGGCAACTTTTTCAGACGAAATCTTTGACCATATCTGATGAAGAACATACATTTTCACGGCTATAAGTAGATGGCATGATGAAGTAGTAATTCACAACTTCCTATCTATCTTTTATACAAACACACTCTCGCTTTTCTTAACACCATGGCTGGAGGTTCAAGATCAAGGGGGAACAGGTCGGCGAATGTGGCTGGAACTTCACGTTCGGGAGCCTACCAACCACTGAACGATGGAGCTCGCCAGAGTACCTGGAAGGTACCGGAAACAGACGAGGAGTGGACAAACTGTGGGCAAAATGCAGCCGATTTTCCATTCACGTCTGAGGAGGAAGCATACTGGGAGATGGCATCCGACAATTACTACATTGATAATGGCATGAGAACCCCACCAATGTATGATTTTATGCCGACGGGTCTTCGACAAAGTCAACTGTAATAACCAGGTATGTCAGTGATTTATTTAATGTTATTATTTTAATTTAAGAAAGGTTGGGAGTTAGTTTTATAAATGTTAGTTGAGTATTTTATGGAGTTAGAAGTTAAGGGGTAAGTTTTAATTTTAATATGGAAGTATAAGGGGGTGTTTTGTCAAATGAGTGAAGCCTAGGGTTTGTTTGGTCATTTTACCTAAACCACACACCATCACCGCCATTATCACCTCACTTAGGAGGAGGTGTCCTCTCTTTAGACTTGATTAGCAAAACTATCAAAACAAAGTGTGTGTGTGTGTGTATGTGTTTTCGATTGAGAGAGAGAAGAGAGAGATAGAGGCGTAGAAAGGAAGGAGAAGAAAGACAAGATTGTTGCAGAAATTAAAGGGTTCATCTTGTGACGATTAAAGGTATGTAACCTCTTAATCTCTCCTTTTGTTTAGATAAAGTTTTATGTAAGTTTTTGGATGGGTTTTGATGATTTAGGGATGTTTTGGAAAATCTGAGCATATGGTTAGGTTATGTTAATAGTCTTAAACATATCTGCATATTTACAGCAACATGCATAGCTTAAAAGATTAAATTTCTGGGTTTTAGGATGAACAGTGGACTGAGACATTCATGCATGTCGCAATAGTGGGTTGCGACATGGATGATAGTTGCGATCTTCATGAATGTCGCAACCTTGAGTTGCGACTTGTTCATTGATGTCGCAACAGTGGGTTGCGACTTGGTGCTATGTCGCAACAGTTGGTTGCGACATGAGGGGGTTGTCGCAACAGTTGGTTGCGACATGAGGGAGTTGTCGCAATAGTTGGTTGCGACTTGGTACTGTGTCGCAGTAGTTGGTTGCGACATGGTACAGTGTGTTGCGACATGGGGTATCTCAGTAGTTGATTGCGACTTGAGTCGAGGATTTCAGGATTTTAGAGATTTTAGTCTTTAAAAGAAATATTTGTATTTATGTGGTACAGATTCTGTGAAACTGGACTGAAGAAATTGGAGTGCTTGATAATAGCTTGGAAGGATTTTGGAAATAAGCGAAACGAGTGAGTTTTTATTTAAAATGTTTTCAAATGGAATACATATATGTGAATGAGTGTAATATTGTGCATATGGAATTTATATGAGTATTACACTGCATGAGTGCTAGTTGGCCGGGCTTAGGACCGGTGAAAGTTGGCTGTACAGAGGGACAGTGGTGTTGGCTGTATTTAGTACAGCGGTGTAAAATAATTAATTGACTTTCTACCAATTAATATGGCCAAGTTTAAGAGAAAGAGAAAGAGAAAGAGAAAGAGATGGAAAAATACATGATGCATGAGTCATAGTTGGTATTCTTATGTGAATTATGTGTATGATGTTGTGCAAATGTTGTCTTTAACTAACGGGAATTTTCTCACCAGACCTCAAGGTCTAACCCTCATTTTTGTTTTAAAATATGTATTCCAGGTCGTGGAGCAAATAAGGACAAATGATAGGTTAATCATGTCTAGCTTGTGTAGAAGATACATGATTATGAAGATTCGAGATGTGTTTTGTATCTATTATGTACTTTATTATAAAAGAAAAAGTTTGTACTGAAAGACCTATTTTTTTAAGCTAAGGGACCGTAAATGAAATATGATGTATTATTTTGTGGTGAAATTATGTTATGAAATATATGTTATTTGTATGTATTTGGGAATCGGGTTGTTACATCAACGAATTACTCCCGCAGTGCAAAAAGCCATTGATGAGGCGAACACCGATATCGAAAAGGTAAAGGGTATGTGGAACCATAACAGGGGGATTCAGCAGGGGAAAATGGAGTATCTAGCGGAGAAGAAACGACAACTGGCCATGACTAGGGCTCACATTCGGCAGCTGCCACGAGAGATTAAGGAAGCTGAAGAGGAACTAGAAGAACTCGAATCGGACTACATGGGAATGAAGGACGTGATCAAGGAAAAGGTTAACTTGATCACTGGACTCCAGGACGCCTTCCAGTAATAGATTTATTTGTTTACCTGCACTGTATCCGTTTCAGTTGGGAAGATGATTTGCAATAATTTCTTAAGTTAATTTCTATATTAAAAACATTAAAATGGAAAGGAAACAATATATTAAAAACCACATAAAATGATAACCTAAAAACTATAGGGACCATTAATGTTTTTTTAATATTGCCACAAACTTCAGGGGCCAAAACTGTAATTTTGGCATATCGCGGGACCACCGCGGGGTACCCTCGCGGGACAGGGGCCAAAAGTGTAAACGCGGGCATTCTTGAGGGGCCAAACCTATACCACGGGCATTCTTGAGGGACCTCCGCGGGACTTTTGGCCAAACTCGTATGACACGTGGGCTGAGGCCCGCGATCGCGGGGCCCACCGCGGAATTTTGTGGCATTTCGGTAAACTGAGCGAGATTTGTGGTATATTGGTAAGTCAAAGTCAAACTTGGGGTATTTTAATTAATTTCCCTAATAAATAAGCAGAACATGAGAAAAGAGGATTATTAATCAATAATAAAAAAGTAAAAAAAAATGGAACCCGTGACTTTGACCCCTTGATCTTAGGTGGCGAATTGTTATTAATCCAAGTATAATATTATATATGATTTTTAATACTAACATGCTGGATGTGTTCCTTAAACCATAGGGGCCATGGCCCCCTTTGGCCTTTACTATGTTACCACCATGGCGTAAGTCATTGTATTTTAGACCAACAACTCTTTTAACCTAAATCAAGTAACTGATGTAGGATGAAGTTATTATCTTTTCTCTTAGGGATAGAGAAAAATCTTTGTACAACTCTTTGGAACCTGATTTAGTTGAGTCTTGGAATGTTATGGATGGGAAGTTTTTAAAAAAGTATGTCCTCACACGAGGAATGCCAAGTCCTGAAATAAGATTTACATGTTTAGACAAATGGACGATGAAACAATTTTTTATGCTTGAGAGAGGTACAAGGAATTGTTAAAGAAATTTCATCACCATGGCATTCCCTAGTGTATTCAGCTAGAAATATTTTATAATCATTTTTATGCCAATGTTGAACAAATGATTGATGCTACTGAAGGAATAGCCTTTGCAACTAGTATCTAAAATGATGATATGATGTTTGCAAAAGATTTCATTTAACAATGGTTATTGGTTAGATTCGCGTGCATTAGTACCTAAAAAGGTTGTTGGTATCCATGAAGTAGATGCATATACAACTCTAAATGCTCAATTAACAACCATGACTAACTTGCGTAAAAACATTTATGCTCTTGTTGCTACTACAATTGTTGCCACATCTGTCTTAAAGGCCAACAATGTGCAATGTGTGTATTGTGGTGAAGGTCATACCTATGATCAATGTAGCCAAAATTCTGAATATGTGAATTATGTTCATTAAAAACCTAATGCTTATTCAAACAACTATAACTTTAGATGGAATCAACATACAAACGTTTCGTGAAATAGTCCTTGTTTGAATCCCAGGATGTGAAATAACAAAGATCCAACAATTTTCAACTACAACAACATTCAAATATCTCTCAAAACCAGTAACCCCGTTTTCATCAACAAAGTCCCCTTTTTAAAATAAGTCATTTCAACAAACTAATCCATCTAATAATTCTTTGGAAGCTATGTTGAAAGGTTTCATTTACCAAACCAGTTTAGCCATGCATTATCAAAATGCCACAATCAAGACCTAGAAACTTAAGTAAGATATATTGCTCTTGAGCTTAGGAATAGGACAATTGGAACCATCTCTAGTGATACTGATGTTGGAATACGGGATCCATACACTAAGCATAAATTAACTGTAGATCCATACGAAATAGACTAGGACGGGTGTTTCAAATTTTTACCAGAACGAGCAGCAACCCTTTGATGTCGTATCTGAATCGTAGAAACTAACTCAGCTCATTGCCTCCACGGTATCCACGTAAATGTTCAGAATCCTCTTGTCGTCCTACGCCAAGAGAGGAGATCTCCTCCTTTCCGAACGCTAGATACAGTCCTCCCACTCTTTGAAGAAAAAGAACAAGAAGAGAATTTTTGGGGATTTTAAGAGAGAGAATCCTTCTGAACAATATTTAATCTTTCAAAAGGTTCTCATCCTATGGGTTAACTAATCACAATGGTCTCTCTCTCCATTTATAAATGAGTGTAAATGTGCTAATACATATCCTATAGGTACTGCATGAAAAAAGAGTAGATCAATATTTTGAGGATCTCTTATCCTTCAATAGGTTGCTTTAGCTTTACTCAATATATATTCACTAACAGACACCACTTGTCAATCACATCCCTCTTGTCAACAAGATTCGATTGTATCACTTATAAATCGGATAATAATTAAATACATTATGTATTTATTAATTATGCTAATTCAAATATACATTTAATGCATGTGACATATTGGGACTTTATCATGATAGGAATAATTACAAACCCTATTTATAATTATCAACGAAGAGCGACATCTAGCAATACATCGTCGTTACCTAAATGATAAAGTTTGGTGATTCAGCCAATAAGCAAACTGTGTGATCTTTATCAGTGTACACATTTATGTCACTTTGTTTAGATATCCAGATCGACCACGAGGCATGGATGTGTCATCCTCGTTATGTCCGTACCTTAGTTTCTAGATTATGCAATATACTGATAGGACATATGTTAGTATAGTATACTGATTATCACTATCCTATACTGATCATTTGAGCATGCATGCGCTTCCACAGTATTATTCAATCGAGGGCCCTAGGGATATCACTATCGAAATACAAAGGAACAAATCCTATTTTGATCCATACTAGTACTACTAAGTGATATGCGATATACCTAACAACCGTTTGTCACCTAGTTACTGACTAATTAGAATCATTTATCAAAGTACACCACTCACACAAAGCAAATTCCATGATCTTAGGTCAAATGACTAATTGTACAATGACCACATGAGAACCGTCTATGACACTCATATGACATCCAATGAAACGTTCTCATAGCAAGTCACGTCTAGTACAAGATCCTATCTCATACCCATGTGCGGATTCTGTATCTCTATACGAATCCCTGCATATACTAGTCGTAGCGATTAATTCAACCTAAACCCAAATTAATACTTAACTAGGGACATTTTAGAATACATTATTGTATGATTATTTTTATGTTTATATATAACACGAAATATTACATACACATAATAGTTGTGCAATGTCTATTATTTATTAATATCACGACACAATGTCCAAACAGAATTATCTAATGATTGGCTTTTGGGCATACACACTAACAATTGAGATATTAAGGAATGTGCCTAAAGAGCAAGTTACGACTGTGACATTAAGAAGTGGGAAGGACCTATTTTGAGAATGCACCAAACGAGCCCAAACAAAGCCCATAGTTGAGCCTAAGGAAATATGCATGATTGAGCCTAGAACAAAAGCCCTATCTGAAATTGAGAAGTCTGTCATTACAACTCCACCAGCTGTTAATGCAATCCCATCTAAGACACTAAAAACAATAGTAACCCATATTTATGTGACCATACTAAATAGATCCAAATTTCCCTTTTTTCCCAATGATGCTGAGAAAGACAAGTCAAAATAGAGTGATATTACAACAAAGGTTCCTCACAAGGTACAATTGTGGGAACACTTCCAGTAGATAATGAACCAATTTTTTACTACTGATTTGCCTACCCCAATTCCTAAATAAACAGTCCCAACACATATAGAACCTTATATTCCATATCCTCGGAGAATGAGGAATCAAAAGGAAGAGATATAATTGAAGAAGTTGTTAGATGTATTCATGCAGTTGTATATCAACATCACTTTGGTTGAAGCATCTGAAAATATGGCTACTTATGTCAAAATATTGAAGGATATATTGAGAAAGAAAAAAAATTGATTGAATATGAGATTGTAACCCTCACCAAAGGTTGTAACACCCTTTTGTCCAATAAAATTCCCCCTAAGCTCAACGATCTTGGAATTTAAAGGATTCAATGTTCCATAGAAGGAAAATAAATAGGAAAAGACTTGTGTGAGTTTGGTGCTAGTATAAATCTGATACCCTTATCCATTTTCAACACCTAGTTATAGGAGAAGCTAGGCCCACAATAATGACTTTACAGTTAGCTGACAAATCAATTGCTATCGAAGGGCAAGATTGAGGATGTTTTTGTGCAAGTAGATAAGTTCATCTTCTCTTCTAATTTATAGTTCTTGACTTTTAGGATGAAAAATATATTTCTACTTTGTTAGGAAGACCTTTTTTACCTACATGTAGATCCATCATTGATGTCTAGAAAGAATGATTGACTATGATAGTTCAAGACCAAAAAGTCACTTTTAATGTGTTTAAATCCATGAGACACCTTGAGGAGAAGTAAGAATGTTCTATTTTAAGTTCAATAGAATCCTAGAGTCATGAGGAGAGTTGACAAGGAGAGTTAAATGAGGATAGTGATGATGAACCTTTGTATAGTTTCAGTGAGGACTGTGATGACATGTTGCAACATATTAGTTGTTAGATCAAGAAGTTAGAAAACCCTCATTCCTTCCATTAAGACACCGCCTGAACCTAAGTTGAAACATCTCCCTGCTCACCCTAAGTAGGAAATTTTAGAAGAATATAACAAACTTCATGTGATTATTTCATCCACTTTGGAAGAAGATCATGAAGAATAGTTAGTTAAGATGCTTAAAGAGCACACCAAAGTCATAGGTTGGATCATTGCTAACCTAAAAGGCATAAGTCCATAAATATGTCAACACAAGCTCGTCCTAACAGACGAAGACTTCACTTTTGTTGAACCCCAAAGGAGGTTAGGACCCTCTAATGAAAAAGTGGTAAAAGAGAGATAATTAAGAGATAAGATGGGTTTTGGTGCATTCATCGTGGGAAATGATCAGCCTTTTTTGAAGAATTACAGGAGATGAGAATATGAGAAGACTTGTACTAAAAAATCACATAATTTTAGTCTGATTTATGAGGCACACCTAGGCCTAAAAGGTGCATCAGCCAAAGGTGCAACACCTTAGCTCATCTCGTGAATGTGCCTCGCCTAGACCATAGAAAAACCAAAACTCTTGCGCTAGGTTGACTTTTAACAACGATTTGTCAATCTGCACATGTTTTGTTCATTCGTAATGGATTGGGCTGTAAGCTATGTTTAAAGATGCTTTATTGTTGCTATAAAACCTTGTAGGTAAAATCATCCATCATGATTTCATCAAGAATTTTGAATGGTTTCCACCGTGTACCTTGAGTTACAAAATGTAATTTAGATTCTAGAAAGATTCTTACTACTTGTTTCTTTTTACATTTTTTTTCAATTCGCTAGGTTTCTATACATGAATGCACAATATTCATTAGTTAAAATCCCATCATTCATACATCCATTCCGTTCCGGGTTGGTGTAGACCTCTAATCATGGCGATCTACCTTCTTGTAGAACATACCTTTTCTAGGCTTTTTTCTAGATAATGCTTGGAGACAACTTGCATGTGATGTTCCCTCGGATCATGCATAACGAACTCAGATGACTCACTTTGAAAAGCAATGTGTAGTCTTGTGGGGGAAAATAGATTAGCCTACCAACAAGTCACTGCAATCTCCCTTTCTCCATTATTTAGCATGTCCTTAAGATCATTTGGAGTTGAAATAACTATCGTCGTACATGTTCTCTTGAGGATATCAACAATGTATTTGTGTTGGGTGATGGAAATACCTTTCTTAGACCGTGAAACTTTCATGCGAATGAAGTATATAAGATGATTGAGATCTTTGATTTCAAATGCTTGATTTGATTCCTTTTTCACTTTCTCAATGTCTTCAATGTTGCTACATGTTACACTTAAAATCATCTATATACACGATTAAGGTTCCAATATCCCCATGACTTGAGTGTATGAAGAGTACTGTATGATCGTCATATCCTTAAATAAACTCAAGTTTCTTCATCGTCTCTCCCAACTTTTCAAATCAAGATCGAGGTGATTGTTTAAGCCCATACAAATACCTATTGAGATGGAACATTAATCACCTCATTTTACTCTTTACAGAATCCAGATGGGATATCGTTGTAAACTTTTTGATGATGGTATCATTTGAGGAAAGCACTCTTGGCATCGAGCTGGTATAACGACCAATCTTGATTAGTTGTAAGATACATAAGTACCCTCGCACTATTGAGGTTGCTACCGGTGGGAGCGTCTTTGAGTAGTCAATTCCATTTGTTTGGGTAAATCCATGAGCAAGCAACCTTGCTTTGTATCGTTCAGTGCTTCCATTAGATTTAATATTAAATAACCATCGAATGACAAGCAGAGGCGGACCCAGAATTATAGAGGAGCGGGTGCACAAACGAAGAGCTAATTTTTTTTAAGTAAACATACGAATTCATTAAAACGATAAAACAAGTTACCATCTATAATTGTTCCCGACGAGGCCGCATCTTTTGAAAGCGGTTAATTACATCATCATTTTTTACATTGCAAAGCAATTCTTTTTCGACAGCACACACGACCGCGACATTCAAAAACTCATCCCCCATTCGATTGCACAACTACGACTTCACAAACTTCATTGTAGAAAAACATCTTTCAACTGAAGCGGTTGCAACGGGTATAGTCACGTCAACTTAAATATTCGATAAAATAACGGATAAGTAATAATCGACGGCTGAATGAGGATGAAAGTTGGACTTCAATTTTCTTCTTGTCGCCTTCCAGTGAGGCAGGAGAGAGCAGATGCGTCGAAAGTTGAAATTCAGAAGACAAAAAGTGAGAGAGATGGAATCATGGAAATGGGATCTGCTTATTTTGTATTTTTCTAATTGAAAGTCACGCCATACCTAAACTAAACAAATAACAATTGATTTTCTTTTATTTTTTTAAAATGTGGGGACCACATCTGATACACCACACGTGCCATACCAAAAAGCAAGGGATTCTTTTTTAAACTTTATCAACTTTGTGCTCCTTTACCCCCTGGAAAACTCAATATATGCTGGAGCACCCCCTCCCCTGTAGTTGACGGGTGAACCTTACGTCGAGAAATCAGTCCCCCTTACAAAACGAGGTTGAGCGGGTGCACAGGACCCCCCGGGTGTGTGTAGGTCCGCCCATGATTGACAACTTTCTTGCCTCACTATATTTGTACAATCAACCAAGCCTTTTCTTTCTGTAAGATACATTCATCCATTCAAATATGACATTTGTTTCTACTTTAGTGACTCAGGGGCTGTTTGGTAGTTACTGAATGATTTAGTGCAGAATGATTAAATGGGTAGAATGGTTAAGAGACTCTGTATGATTTAGTGTTAGGTAGAAAATAATTGTTTGGAAACTGTTCTGAATGAACAGTCTGAATAACATAAAATTACCAATTTACCCTCAGTTTTGTGTTGTATGAAAATTAACGTTTGACAAAAATAACATATTACAATTTAACTCAAATGTTAAACATCAAAAAGCTTTCATTTTTTTCTTGAACATTTCATCAAATAGGTAGTAAGCAAACCATAATATTGATTCAAAACATGTAAACTAATCTTTACAAAACCATTATTCATCAATCGTACATCAAATTGCACATAAATAAAAAGAAAACCATTCTTCACCAATCCTACATCAAATTGCACACTAATAAAAAGAAATAAAAGTAATACACAAATCTCTATCTAAATTGGACTTTGCGTAGATGCCAACTACTACAAATGAGAAAGCACTATCATTAATCAAACTTTTGACATGTGTTACTTCACAATGAATTCATCAGGAAGGTGTTTACAACGAACCCCCCATGTACCATATGTATGTGAATTCTTCAACTATGCTCAACAGAAAGCGACAACATCAGATCAATATATTTGAAGAGTATCTCCCTCACGAACATCTTCTGGTTTCTCCTACAAACTGAGTCAACTCATTACGAACATCTTCTGGTTTCTCCTACAAACTGAGTCAACTCATTACGAACATCTTCTGGTTTCTCCCTTACGATGGTTTCTCCTACAAACTGGTTTCTTCCATCGTCGACAACATATTTACTATTCCCTTTCTGCGATAGCTCTCCCTTACGAACAAATCCTCTGGTTTCGAGTAATTGGGAAAAAAATAGAACGAATCCCGCTACCACCACGGTTTAATTTGAAAGAATGAATAGGCTAGAGAAATGAGGGCAACATGGGGGAAAATATATCTGAATCGTATAAGGTGTGGATTGGTGATGGAACGATACAGAGTTGCTATTTTTTGTTTGTCAAACAACCAATATGTCTGACCGATTCATACATGGCCTCTGTATGGCTTCATTTCATTCAGAGCCAAACAAACAGCCCCTTCATTTGGTACCCTACAACTTGAATGTTGGTAATAAATGCCTTATTGTCAATTTCCCATACTGAGAGTTGATTATGAAAAGGGTGTTTGGTTCAATTTCTCACATAGAGGAAGACTATTTTGCAACCCACAAAAAGGTTACAACCCGTGCAACCCTCATCCAAACCATTCATTTAGCCTCATTCATCATGTAGACACTTGATTGATAACTGAATTGCATCAATGATTAATGGTTTCATGCAATAATTTTTCATGCAATGCATAGTATTTCATTAAATGTCATGAAATGCATACTTATTCATGAAAGTATCACATTCATCCATACATCGCATGAACCGTTATGTGCATCGACATATTTTGCAGAAATTCAATGAAATTCGACAAAATTAGGTAAATTCATTTAGAGAATCAATGAAAATTCAAATGCAATGGACGGTTTAGATGAAGGTTGCACGGGTTGTAACCTTTTTGTGGGTTGCAAAATAGTCTTCCTCTTCTCACATATATATATATATATATATATATATAGAGAGAGAGAGAGAGAGGGAGGTTCAAGGAAAACCTAAAAAAACGGAAATCTAGAAAACACCTTAATGACCCATCATCTAGACGGTATGCATTTGTGCATACAAGTAAATTATGCTTTTTATTTGTTTCTATGCACGCGTGCATTGCATTATGCATTTGTGCATGTTACAAATTACATGTATGCACAAATGCATACTGTCCAAATGAAGGGCTACTAGGGTGTTATTTAGTTTTTCGTTTATTTGATGAAAAATGTAACACCCTAAAAATCAGGACCAATTTAAACCTTAAAATTCAATAAGGTTAATCATAAAAGCATCCAAACTTTTATACATAAGCGGAGAATTACTATGAGGGTTCATATACATATTTCGAATTCTCAAAACAACCTATTAATCTAATCCTGACAACTACGATTAGATTAAATTGGTTGTCTAAGCTATTCAACAAAAGGTATCCTCGCATAAGCTAACTTCTCCACTTAGCACCAAAAGTCGTATACCAAAACACTCGTCCCTCTTCCCGTTACTTTCCTGAATTCGTACCTGGTAAGAAAATTTAATTTGAAACGATTAGGCTTACGCCTAGTGAGGACATCCAATTTCAAACTAAAACATTATCATCTTTGGAAACTCAAATATTCAAAGCGTATAAACAAACCTGGTTTGCTACCATTCTTACCGTACGTTTACACATCTTAGCATGACGGGAACATACCCGATTCCATGAGTATGACAAACATTCAAAAAGTCATAACATCACATTTGAGAGCCTACTACGAATCATTATCGATTCTAGATCATCGCTCATATCCAAGAAATTACAAGTTACTTTATGCCTATTTTTTGGAGTGGAAGTAAAGATTACAATTTACTTTATGCCTATCCCTTACCTTCCCATAGAAATCAGGAATTACAATTTACTTTATGCCTATTCCAAGATTTGTATTCACATTACTAAATGGGAATTACAATTTACTTTATGCCTATTCTACATTTCACGTTACACTATGAAATAGGAATTACAATTTACTTTATGCCTATTCCTCATTTCACATCACCTTTTACGAAATGGGAATTACAATTTACTTTATGCCTATTCCACATTTCAGGTCAACGGAAATTACAAGTTACTTTATGCCTATTCCACATTACAAACACTACCAGTGCCTATGGATCCATTACACTTACCAGCGTATATGCATAACAACATAAACACGCAACATCTCGTATCATATTCTCAATGCTAAGAATACTAGATAACCTATCGTATCCTTATCCTCAAATCCCCCCCCCCCCCCCCTTCGGCGACTTAGCACGGGGGTTCCGCTAACTATATCCGGACATCAGAAGTGACCGGACATCAGAGGTTACCGGACACCACAAACTATCCGGACATCATAACTTACCGGAAACCAAAGTAATCCGGATACCATCCGGTAACTATTTTATCCGGAAACTAACTCTTTACCGGATACTACAGGAAAGAAAAACTTACCGGATGCTATGCCTCGTCCGGATACCATCGAACAGAGGTTTCCGGATACCTCATTTGTATCCGAAAACTACGGCTGTGTTCTAGTTTTATCATCGAACAGTCTCAATAAATCCATTCTTAGTTCAATACACATCATTATAACAGTTCTAAAACATATAGACAAGTTAACAACACAAAAATCATTCAATTTTGATGTCTATTATGTCAAAACAAGATGAACTCACGTGGAAGTTCTTAGACCCACTTCTTTCTGCACAATCCAAGTTCAATTTGTTTCCAATGATTCTAAAAACCTATCCAGAAGATAAATTGGCTCATAAGCATCCATCTATAAGAAGTTTAACTGGAAATCATGGTGATTTTCTTACTAATTTGAAGATCAACAGTTTGGTTCTTTCTTTCCTTTTCTCTGCTAACCGACTCCAGACTAAAGTAATTGAGATGATCTCTCAATTCAGCCAACTCTATCCCTTATCTAAACCAAATTTTCATAAATGACCAATCACACCCTCAATTTCCAAATTTTCATAATTAGCTCCAACTTTGGTCACTTGAATTTTCAATCCCTTTGAGTTATGTATTTTTACCAAAAGTCCAAAACTTAGACTAAAATACAATTAGAACCCATTCATTTTAAATACAAAATAATGGAAATTCGAGGTGTTACAAATCTCTCCAACTTGAGAATGATTTTGTCCCCAAAATCAAAGTTAGGTAAATAAATGAGGATATCTAATCTTCATATCATCTTCTGCTTCTAACGTCACGTTAGCACCTCTGTGATGTTTCCATTGTACTTTCAACATAACCACATCCTTATGTCATAGCTTCTTAATCGATCTTTCTTAAATTGCTTCCGGTTCCTCCACACAACGACTCTTCTCATCCACACTTACTTCAGTAAGTGGAATTACATCATTCTCTTCGGCTAAACATTTCCGAAGATAGCAGACATGAAAGGTATTGTGGATTCCTTCCAATTCAGGTGGAAGATCCAACTGATAAGCTTGAAGTCCAACTTTTTTAGTTATGGTGAAAGGTCCAAGAAAACGAGGACTCAACTTTCCACGTTTACCAAACCTTATCACACCTTTCCACGGGGATATCTTAAGCATCACACGCTCCCCAACTTGGAACTCTTTCGGCCTTCTTTTCGGATCGGCGTAACTCTTTTGTCGATCTTGAGCCGCCTTCATGTTCTTTCGAATCTCTTACACTTTATCAGTCGTTTGTTGAACTAGTTCAGGAACAACAAATTGTTTTTCTCCAGCTTCTAACCAGCACACCGGAGTTCTACACTTCCGTCCATACAAAGCTTCTAAAGGTGCTCTTCCAATACTAGAATGATAACTATTGTTATACGCAAACTCTACTAAAGGTAAATGCGTATCCCAGTTACCTCCAAAGTCTAGCACACAAGACCTAAGCATATCTTCCAAAGTCTGAACGGTTCTTTCACTTTGCCCGTCCGTTTGTGGATGGTAAGCAGTGCTCAAATTTACTCTCGTGCCCAATTCTTCTTGTAGTGACTGCCAATACCTCAAAGTAAACCGGCTATCAGTGAAGAGAGTGCACTTTTGTAACACCTCAAATTTTCGTTATATTATATTTTTAATATGAATGGGGCATTTTGTAATTTGAGTTAAGATTTGGATCACTTTGCAAGTGTATAACTCATGAGGGGTTAAAAACATGAAAGACCACAGTTGGAGCTAATCTTGATAATATGGGAATAAAAAGATGTGATTAGTTATTAATTGAAAGTGGGTATGGATAAGTAGGCTGAAATTGAGAAATATCTCAATTTTTGGTCTGAGGTCGGTTAAGAGAACAGAGAGAAAGAATAGAGAAAAAGAAGAGAGATAGAAGAGAGAAAGAAGAGAAGGAAGAATCAAGTTTTTTTGTCTTCAAATTTGGGAAGAAATTACCATGGGTTTCAGACAAAGCTTGTTATTGATGCTTAGTTCTGAAAAAAATTATTTGTTGATTAGGTATCCAGAATCATTGACAGTAGTTTGGAATTTTGGATTGTGCAGAGAAGTGGGTTTATCTTCTTCCAGGTGAGTTTATCCGATTTGATTTTTATAAACCTCAAAATTGGATGATTTTGATGTTGTTTTTCGTATCTATATGCTTTACAACTGTTAGAATGATTTGTGTCAGACTAAGAATGAAATTATTGGGGTTGATTGATGGTAAAACTGAAGAACAGCCGCAGTTTCTGGATAAAATGAAGTATCCGAAAACCCCTGTGCGAAGGTATCCGGACAAGGCAAAGATTTCCTATAAGTTTGGTTTATTCTGTAGTTTCCGGATGAACTAGATACCGAATGGTATCCGGATTACCTTGGTTTCCGGATGTCATCCGGATTGATATTGTTCCCGGTAAGTATCCGGATAGGATTAGTATCCGGTAAGTTGAACTGTCCGGTAAGTTTTGTGTACCCGGTAAGTTATGCTGTCCGGATAGTTGGTGGTTTCCGGAAACTCTTGTTGTCCGGTCACTTTTGAGTATCCAGAAACTTGTGGTTTTGTTAACTACTGGACAGGGTGTGATTGAAGAATTGTAATACAATCCTAGTAGCTTGAACATATTGACAATAGGATGGTAGTATGTTAGGCTTAAAGATTGTTTTAGTTTGGTACTATGTGGGTGTGTAGTATATGTAATGGATCCATAGGCACTGTTTTTATTTTAACGTGGAATAGGCATAAAGTAATTTGTAATTCCCGTTGACCTGAAATGTGGAATATGCATAAAGTAAATTGTAATTCCTATTTCGTAAAGGTGTTATGAAATGAGAAATAGGCATAAAGGAATTTGTAATTTCTATTTCATAGTGTGACGTGAAATGTGGAATAGGCATAAAGTAATTTGTAATTCCCGTTCACATGGAAATGAAGAATAGGCATAAAGTAAATTGTAATTCTCATTTCGTAGTGTAGACATCGAGGAATAGGCATAAAGTAAATTGTAATTCCTGATTTCTATGGGAAGACCAGAGATAGGCATAAAGTAACTTGTAATCTCTATTTCCAGTCCAAGAAATAGGCATAAAGCAACTTGTAATTTCTTGGTTAAGAGCAATAATCTAGAATCTATAATGATTCGTAGTAGGCTCTAGATTATGATAATATGACTTACTGAATGTTAGTCATATTCATGGGATCGGGTATGTTTCCGTTATTGAGGTGAGCTAGTGTATGGTAAGAATGGTGGCGAACAGGTTTGTTTATATGTTGTGTATATTCTCAAAGTTGTTAATGTTTTAATTTGAATTTGGATGTTCTCACTAGGCGTAAGCCTAATTGTTCAAATTAAATTTTCTTACCAGGTACATGCTTAGGGAAGTAAATGGGATGTAGGACGAGAGCTTTTGATGTATTCAACTTTTGAGATAAGCGGAGGATTTAACTAACACAATAAGGCTTTTGATGGATTGCTTAGATAACCCAATTAATCTGATTATAGTTGACATGATTAGATTAATAGGTTATTTGGAGAATTTAATATTTGTATATATGAATCCTCATAGTTAATTCTCTCCTTATTTATATAAAAGTTTGGTTGTTATTCTATCATAACTTGTTACAATTTGAGGTTCAAATTAGCCCTGATTTTTAGGGTGTTACAACTTTGTTCCATACAGGTAATGTCACCATAATTTCAATGCAAACACTACCGCTGCAAGTTCTAAATCATGGGTGGGGTAATTCTTTTCATGATCTTTGAGTTGCCTTGATGCGTAGCAATCACTTTGACTCGTTGCATCAACACACACCCCAAACCCATCTTTGACGCGTCACTATACACGACCAAATCTTCCGTTCCTTCCGGTAGTGCAAGAAGAGGAGCTTCACACAGCTTCTGTTGTAATGTCCTAAAAGCTGACTCTTGCCTTTCAGTTCATACGAAGCTTACATTCTTCCGAGTCAAAATGGTCAAAGCAGAAGCAATCTTTGAGAAATCTTTTATGAACCTCCGGTAATAACCTGCTAAACCCAAGAAACTCCTTATTTCTGATGCGCTCTTCGGTGTTTCCCAGTTCGTCATTGCTTCTATACTCCTTCCGAAGTAATCACATGCTCCAGAAATTGTACCTCTTTTAACCAAAATTCATACTTTGAAAATTTTGCGTACAATTTCTCCTTCCTCAGAACTTCCAAGACTTCACGAAGGTGGCATTCATGATCGACTTCAGTCTTCGAATAAACAAGTAAGTCATCAATGAACACGATGACAGACTTGTCTAAGAATGGTCGACATACCCTATTCATCAAATCCATGAACACGGATGGGGCATTTGTCAACCCGAATGGCATTACAAGAAATTCATAATGCCCATACCTCGTTCTGAACGCCGTCTTGGGAATATCTTCATCTCTTACTCGTACTTGATGATCTCCCGACCTCATATCAATCTTTGAAAAGTATCCCGCACCTTGGAGTTGATCAAACAAAACATCAATCCTCGGAAGCGGATACTTGTTTTAAATAGTCACCTTATTCAGCTCCCTATAATCGATGCACATTCTCATAGTGCCATCCTTTTTCTTAACAAATTATACCGGAGCTCCCCAAGGTGAAGAACTTGGCCTAACAAATCCTTTGTCGAGCAGTTCTTGTAACTGAGACATCATTTATTTCATTTCGGCTGGTGCTAAACGATATGGTGCACGCGCTATCGGTGCCGATCCAGGGACAAGATCAATTCGAAACTCTACTTGTCGTTCAGACGGTAGACCTGGAAGATCATCAGGGAATACATCTGGGAATTCTCGTACTACCCTTATGTCTTCCACTTGTTTCTTTTCTGCTTTCACATCTAGAACATATGCCATGTAGGATAAACATCCTTTTACTAGACATTTACGCGCCTTTGCAACAGAAATTAATGGGACTTCCCCTTTTCTCTTTTCCGCAAAGATGAATACATCATCATTATCAGCCATAGGAATCCGAATTAATTTCTTTGCACAAAGAATTTCTGCCTGGTTGATTGTCATCCAATCCATACCCACAACTAAATCAAATCTTCCAATTTCCATCAACATCAAGTTAATCGGAAATTTCTTTTCCCCTATCAAAATTAGACAACCCTCAAGTCTTTCACGAACTAAGACTTGACCCCCGTTAGCTATCTCGACTACTAAGGCATCTTCCAAGGTAGTGACAGGCATAGCTAACTTGTGATAGAACGATTTTGATACAAACGACATATTGGCGCCACAATCAAATAATATTCGCGCGGATTGGAATTAACGAGAAATGTACCTGAAACAACACCTTTGGATTCCTTCGCCTCCTCAGCCGTCATATGAAATGCACGACCTGTTGGCTTAGGAGTATTTGGTTTCCTTCCCTGATCTCCACCCTTCTTTAGCTTTGGACAGTCTCTTCGGAAGTGACCGGGTTGTTTACACTCAAAACAGATCAACCCTTGAATAGGACAACTTGCAGCTTGATGACCAGGTTTTCCACATTTGAAACATTCACTTCCTACCACTCGACATGGGCCAAAATGCTTACTTCGGCACTTTTGGCACCAGTTTGGTTCCCGACGAGACTCATAACGAATATTCTTGCCAAATGATTTAGATTTCTGAGAAGACTCCGACCGGCCTTCCCATTTTCGTTTCTCTCCCCCTTGTGTCTTTTCTTCCTTATCTTTGGCATACACCTCTTCTATCACTTTAGCTTCTTCGATCGTCTCCCTTAATGTCGAGGCTTTTGAGTTTTGTACTCGCGACATCATGTCAGACGGCAAGCCCTTCAGATAGGCTTTAATCTTTTCCTTCTCAGTTGGAGCCACATGCCCCACCAAATTCAGCTTCTCCATGAATAATCGAGTGTACTCCCGAATAGACGAAGTACCCTTCTTAAGAGTTCGGAACTCTTCTTCGATTCTATCCATTTCATTCTCGTTACAATACTCTTCTAAAATCTTTCTTTTGAACGACTCCCACGTCATAGCAGCCAAGACTGGAGCCGTCACGGTCGATGTTACGATATTCCACCAGGTTAAAGCATTGCCTCGTAACATTTGAGAACCGAACCTAACCATCGATTCCTCGTCGCATTCACAGGCTCGAAACGTGTTAGCCCCAAGTATACAAGATGTAAAAGTATTGAAAATATTACAAGTCAGAAGGCCACCAGAGATCCTGCAGAAGACTTAGAAGAAAATCAACCAGAAGATCATCAGAGCTCGACAGAGCTTTGGCAGAAGACTTATTCTGTTCCACCAGAAGAACTGTTCACACCAGAAGACCATCAGAGCTCTGGCATAAGAGCTCTGGTAAATGAAGACCTCTGTGAAGCTTAAGTCTCGTAGAAATCTCTAAGTGTCAGACACGTGTCCGTACTTTCCACGTAAGCCCTAAAAGGACGGAGACACACTTTCCACGTGTCACCCCAGGGTTAGATAGTACACTGTCTTTCACTTTATCAGTCTATAAATAGAAGGGTAGTGGAACACACATTTGTAAGTTTTGGAAGGATTATTTGCCACAATTGTGAGAGCACACACTACAACATTCCTTTCCACTATCACTGTACGATTTGTCACCTGAGAGATTTCAGAATACACACACAAGAAAGTGTTCTTGGTGTTATTCAAACATATCAATATACGAGCAACTTATTTATTGATCTTGTTATCATTTACTGTTCATTATTGATACTCTCACTGTTATATACTCGTCTATACAATCACTCATATTTAATAGCTTTATATTATGCTTCCGCTATCTGTTTTATGTTGTTTATATGAGACAACTTGAATCTGGGAACCTACAATTGGTATCAGAGCAGATTGATTTGCTCAAATCAAATCGATCCAATCTAACCAGGTTGATTCACTGTTGTTGATTGTGTCTGTTTTTCAAAAGCTTCATAGTAGACCCTGTTTTACTGTTTAAAACCTGAAACTCCATTGTTTCGAGCGTTTAATACTTGTTTAAGCTTTCTAGTTAGTCTGAATATCTTCTCTACTTAAGTTACTGTTCCATTGGTTACTGTTCATCTACTTGTAGTTTAAAACCCTTTTAAAATCTTTCGAAACCTTCGTACTCTGTTTTCTGAAAAGATGGCTAACAACAACATAAATGCTATCTGCACGGCTGGTTCTCTAACCAAACCTCCTACTCTTCTGAGAGATGAATATCCTCAATGGAAGATTAGGATGGTTAACTTCTTTGATGGAATGGATAGAGACCTTATGTGATCTATCACTGATGGACCATTCCAACCTATGGTTCTGGTTCCTCGTGTACCCGCAACAGAAACAACTGCTGAGGTTCCTACTCACTTCGAGGTTAAAACCACTGGGTTTACTGAGGAAGAAAACCTGAAAGTGGAAAATGACCTCAAATCAGTTAGGCTTCTGATTATGGCCATTCCAAATGATATTTTCCAAGAACTAGACTCATGTGTTACTGCAAAAGAAATCTGGGATCAGCTTCTAAATCAACTTGAGGGTGGTATAAAAACCCAAAAGAACAGAAGGACCCAATGTATTAATGAATACAATGATTTCAAAGCACTTCCTGAGGAAACCTTACAACAAACCTACAACAGATTCAATGTTTTAATAAACAAATGTAAGAAATGTGGGGTTGTTCGGTCGAAGGAAGATAACAATGTCTTATTCTTGAAAAGTTTAAATGATGAATGGTTGAATCTATCCATGTCTCTACAAGCTAACCAAGATTTGGATGCATGGTCTCTTACTGATGTGTATGACACTCTTGCTGCACAAGAGAAGGATGTTGTTAAACAAAAGGGCAAATCCACCATTGCAAGCCCAATAGCTTTCATCTTTGACTCAAAAACTCCTACTGAAGGAAAGTCCAACAAAGAAAGCTCTAGCAGAGAAAAGAAGAAAGAGAAAGTTGTGAAAAAGAAGGGAAAGAAAAGTTTGGTTGCTGAAAGTGATGCAGAGGAAAGTTCATCAGACGATGATGATGATATCAATGCTTTTGCCCAATCTCTTGCCCTAATAACTCAAAAGTTTAACAAGAGTTTTGGTAACAAAGTATTCGATAGAAGAGGAAGATGGAGAGAGAAGAGAAAGACGAGAAGAGAGGTTATGCTACACCTCACCATCAGAACAACAACAGAGCTCCACCAGAGCAGAGACAACAACAGAAGTACAATCCTCCAGGCCCCCAGAAGCAAGTTGATGCTGCCCAGCCCATCAACCAGAATGATGGAAGGTGTTTTCGATGTGGCAAACCCGGCCATTTCTCTGCAAACTGCAAGGGTAGACTGGTAAAGGATCATGACTACTATAAGAACAAGTATAAATATAACTTCAGTGAGAGAAGTTATGTAGCTGAGATGGAAAATTGGATCTCTGACTCGTCCTCTGATGACGAACCAGAGCAAGCCAATTTCTGTGGAGTTGCTGTCGATGATGAAAGTTTGGAAGAGGTAGCTGATTGGATGACTGGATAGATGCCATAAAGATCAATAGATGCAGATGTGTCTCAGAATGCATGTGCTCTTTCTGTAATAGAGTCCAACGACAGAGCGCTGGAGACCACTAAACCTAGTGCCAAGGTATGTACTACTTCTGAATCAAAATCTGACTCTGAGCTGGAAATGCATGTGTCATTACTCACTGAAGAATTTCAACTGTTGAAACAAAAGCTTTCTGAAGAAAAAGAATTAAGAAAGCTAGCTCAGAAGGATCTGTCCTTCTACAAGAGAGAGAAAAATCTCTTGGAAATGGAGAAGGAAGAGATCTCCAAAGAAAAATCTGAGCTAGAAATTTTGCAAAAACAGAAGGAAAATTCTTTTTTTGAGAAATGTAAGGAATATGAGGATGTTTTAAAGCAAAAGACAAAAGAGGTTAAGAAATCTGAATATGAAAGGCTTAACTCTGTCGCTCTCAAGGACTACTTTCAAAGAGAAAGAGAGGTTTTGCACCAATCTTTACAGAAAAAGGAGATTTTGATCAAAAAGTACCAGGATGCACAAGATGTGTATATAAAAATTAACTCTCAAAAGGATACACAAGGTCTGGGTTTCAGTGACCTTGCTCCCTACACTGGAAGGAAGAAGACATCTCTGTCCTCTGCCTTCTATGTTGGGAAAATCCAAGAAAATGTGATCTCTGGTACTGCAGTTTTAAAAGAGCTAAAACCTCAGATGTTTCAAAGACCAGAAGATTGAATTTCAGGAATGTCAGCTATGACTCCTTGGATCAAGAAAAGGTTACAAAACCATCTGTCAAGTTTACTCTTGATCAAGGAAAAGTTGAGAACTCATTTCCTAATTATGTCAAGAGTCTTGATCCTAAAGAGATTTTTTACTTCAACTCTTTTAAGGGACATAAGTCTGTTACTTCCGTGGCTGAGTCCTCTGGTGTTAAAACACAGAGTGAGCTCAACCCTGAAGCCCCAGTCTTCTCCCATACCTCTGAATCAATAAGAACATCTTTTGAAGAGGATCTTAAAAGAGTTCTTGAAGAAAATGCTGCATCTGATGCTTTGAAACCGAAGTTGAGAAAGTTTAAGTCCACCAGAGCAAATATCTCTGATTTACCCAAAGAGTCTCACACCTCTACCAAAGCCACCAGATACTTTCTAGACTCTGACACTGACTCTGATTCTGAGGTGGATGAGCTGATTTTATGTGCTCAAGATAACATCTTGCACAAACCCAAGCAGGTACTTGTTGGATCTGGAATTTTGAAAACTGTCATACCTTCTAAGAACCAATCCAGAGTTCCACAGTTCCTGATTTCAAAAACAAGGGTATCAGGATTCTTTCTTCTGATGAGATAGAAGAGAAAAGAAGAGAAAACGCCAAGAGTATTCCTATGAACCACACTTCTGTTCCCTATGCTTATAAGCCAATCAGATCTACTCCAGAGCAAATGGGCAAATTGAAAGTCAATGACCAACCTATCCCCAACTCTGCAGTAAATCAAAGGAAAAAACACTTTTTGGTCCAAAGAACCTGTTCCAAGAAACAATGCAAATCTCAAGAAATCAAACCAGGACAAAATGTATGTGAAGACATCTGGTCCTAAAGTTTTTCAATCTCAAGTGCCATTGAATCCACAAATGTTGAATAGAAACAACAATATGCACCAATCATCTTCATGTTCAATCAACTGCAATTGCATTCAACTTCTGTTAAAGTTGCAAAATCACTTGAACGGTCCTCACTGTATTCTAAATCAGTCATTTAAAAGGAGAAATCCTAAGACTGTCCACCAGAATATACAGAGAAAATCCTCTGGCACAGCATCACAGAATGGAAATCCAACAGGTAAGTCTAACACCCCAAAGCCTAACCAGAAAGGACCCATTATGAAATGGGTACCTAAAAAGAACTAATCTGTCTTGCAGAAGCGTCATGTGCAGATCTGGTACTTAGATTCAGGATGTTCCAGGCACATTACATGCAATAAGGAGCTGCTGACTTCATTCAAAGACAAAATGGGAAATGCAGTAACCTTTGGAGGCGATGGACAGGGACAGATTAGAGGTTATGGTGTTTTGAATAATGGTGGTGTTTCAGTTTCAAAAGTTGCTTATGTTGAAGGTTTAAATCATAATCTGCTTAGCATAAGTCAACTATGTGATCATGGATTCGATGTCAATTTTAAGAAGAAATATTGTTCTTTGTTACTTTCCGAGTCTGGTCAAGAGCTTTTAAGAGCCGACAAAAAAGGCAATCTGTACAAAATGAATTTTAATCCTAATCAAAGTTCTACAACAGAAAAACTTTGTTTAGGCTCTTTGAATAAGGAAGATGCCTGGCCCTGGCATAAAAGATTTGCTCATCTAAAATTTTCAAACCTTGACAAGCTCGTGAAACTTAACTTAGTGAAAGGTCTGCCTTCACTTAAATTTGACAAAGACCATCTTTGTTATGCATGTGAATTGGGTAAGCTGAAAAGAGCTTCACACAGAACAAAAAGTGATCACAATTGCCCTAGACCTTTGCATATGCTTCATGTGGATCTTTGTGGTCAAATTTCTGTGCAAAGTCTGTCTGGTAAAAAGTATATTCTTGTTCTTATAGATGAATTTTCTAGATATACTTGGGTTGAGTTCATCAGAGTAAAATATGATGTCCCAGAAATTCTGATAAATCTGTTGAAAAGGATACAGGTTCTGTTAGGTCTTAAAATCCAGAAGTTGAGAAGTGATAATGGGACAGAGTTTAAGAATGCCAGAATTGATGCCTACCTATCAGAGGAAGGAATCTCCCAGAACTTCTCAGCTACCAGAACTCCCCAACAGAATGGTGTTGTGGAGAGAAAGAACAGAACTCTGGTAGAAGCCTCCATAACCATGTTGGCTGGTTCTATTCTTCCTATTAACTTCTGGGCAGAGGCAGTCTTAACAGCCCGTTTTACCCAGAACAGAGCTGTCATAGTAAAAAGATTCAAAAAGACTACTTATGAACTCATCAACAACCAAAGGCCAAATGTGAAATACTTTCATGTTTTTGGCTGCAAATGCTACATCTTGAATGACAGAGATCAGCTGGGCAAATTCGACAAGAAGGCTGGCGAAGGAATCTTTATTGGTTATTCCTTAACCTCTAAAGCCTACAGAGTCTACAATACAAGAACCAGAGTCATTCAAGAAAGTATAAATGTGTCCTTTGATGAAAATACATCAAGTTCCTCTGATTGCAAATCACTAGAGGGGATACAGACTGAAGAAAAGCCTAGCTCTTCAAAGTCAAGGGAAGAAGATATCAATCTAATATTCAACGATCTCTTCGATGATGATGATTCCTCTGACGGCATCACCAGAGGCAATCAGGCTCAGAACTCTGCTGAACAGAACTTAACAGGTACATCTCTAACAGGTCCCTCCAATTCTTCACCATCTACTTCTCTGTCTACAGGTCAAATTCAGAGAAATGAGGGACAAGAGTCAGATGTGTTTGGGCAAAATTTCACCAGTCTCGACCACGACCAGAAAAGGAAAGACACATGTTATGAACTATATCTTGTATTAAGATAAGGCCCCGACAAAGACCCAAAAAACCTCTGTCGTCCCTCCTAAAAGGTAAGTCGAGAGTTCCTCACGACACTCGACCTCGACGTCGCCCGTTCCGCACGACCGTCGCACAAGACCGTACGACCTTGACTAACTCAATATACGACTGTTACGTTTGTTCAATGATTAATGCAAGAGTCAAAGTCATTAATGGGCAACGGTCATAACCGACGAAGAGCAATTATGAAGAGTTACAACTGGCGATCGTTATGGCTGTTATCGAAGCAATCAATGAGCTAATCAAAGCACCCGAAGGTTATAAAAGATCAAGTTAAACTTCAGTTCCAGGGACCGAACATCGAACAACAGAAGAAAACGCAAACACTCGAAGAATATTCATTCGAAGCAAAGAGATCATTCATAGAAGATCGCTCTAGACGCACGACTTTCACTCTCGACCAACAGTTTACACATTGTTTTCACACACGACGCACACTGTTTTTACATTTCAAACACTTGTACTTTACATTTCGAAGTCTTTCCCTTCATTTGTATTGTAATCTCTGTACGATCGATACCCGGAACATCAAGAACATCGCCCCTAATTGGCGACCATAGTCAGGCGACGACATCCACTGTCGTCCGCAGGTTTTTTCCTCGTTGAGGTTTTTCCTGCGTCATCAAATCCTCTGTCTCATTTACATTTTTTTCTTTGTCGCACGCCTTTGTCGAACGATTCCTTTCTTTAGTTGTTAAAGTCCACATCGACCTTAAGTTGTCCCTTTGGTGCGATTTTTGGCATTAACAGTTTGGCACCATCCGTGGGACGTCATCTAGAGAAAATCTTCGACGAACGTGCGTCTTACTAACGGTTTCTTGGAGTTTTCTTTGTTCTCTATTTCAGGAAAATGGCAGCCCCTGGAGATCAGCAGCATGTCATTGCCCGGATGTACCAGGAGCTTGAAGTCGCTCGAAATCAAATCAACGCCATGGCAGAGCAAAGTCGCAGAGTAGCTGAGGAGATCGCACGGTTAAGGAATCCCTCTGGACCTCAGAATGGTCCTAGGCCATTCGTTCAGAATCAAGGCCAAGGATCGTTCGGTCAGAATGGTCCTCAACCATTCGCGCATAACCCAGGTCCAGGATCAGCTCCGTTCGCTCAGAATCAACATCCAGGTCCGTTCATGCAGAATCAGCAGCCGGGGCCGTACAACCCAAATCCCCAGTTCGGGACGGTTCCTCCTCAGCATATAAGGCCACCACCCATGCAGAATGGATCGCAGCCATTTCAGAATGGATCGCAACCATTTCAGAATGGGTCGCAGCCATTTCAGAATGGGCCGCAGCCGTATTTTGTTCCTTTCAACGGAGACGCCAATGGCTCGTCGCATGGCAATGGCACCAATTCAGAAATCAATCCACCAACAGGGGCAAATCTCGACCCCAATGACCCCGTCGTCCAGCAATTGAAAATGCTAGAAGATCAGAACGAGCGCGTCCTATCTTTGCTCGCCAAGCTACCTGGGGCAGCCGTGCCCGTTGATGTCGAACCTCGATCAGGATTTCAGGCGTCGCCCTTTATCTATGAGATCACGACTGTCGAGGTCCCGAAGAAGTACAACGTCCCCGCCTTCACGCCCAAGTATTCGGGAGTGACCGATCCAACAGAGCACGTCACGCAATATAAGCAGCTCATGTGGACGATCTCGATCCCACACATGTATCAGGAGGTCTGTATGTGCAAAAGCTTCGGTGCGACTCTCACCGTTCCTGCTCTCCAATGGTTGATCAATCTCAATCCCAAGTCCATCGGGTCGTTCGCTGAATTGGTCAACCAATTCTCCCAGCAATTCGCCAGCAGTCGCAAGATGGAGAAGCAGACCAGTGACCGGTATTACGTCGTGCAGAAGACCAGTGAGTCTATCCGCAATTATTTCAATCGATTCAATGCGGAGATAATCAGCATTCGCAATTGTGACGTCAAGACTGCAATTGAAGCTTATAAGCGTGGTCTGGACGACAACTCAGGTTTATACACTGACCTGACCAAGTATCCTCTGGAGAATTTTGAAGACATTCGAGCTCGAACCCTAGCGTACATGAGAGTAGAGGGCGACGCTGCCTTTCGTCGCAAGCATACCGACGACAAAAGGTCGTTAGGTGTGAAAAAGCCCGAGTTCAAGACAAAAGCAATTTCCAAAATAGAGCCCGCGCGCCAGATCTCGAACGTCCGATTCAAGACGAAAGCAGAGGCTAAGACCGCGACCAAGTTTTCTCAGTACCCCAAGATATCCTCTTATGGATTCAAAGGATCCACTAAAGATTTGGTCGAAGCTCTGAAAACCGCCCAGGCGACTATTCGATGGCCAAAGAAGTCCGCTCAGGACGACGCTAAGAAAGATAAATCTAAATGGTGCGACTTTCATGTCGACCATGGTCACACGACAAATGATTGCATAGCTCTCAAAAAGGAGCTGGCGTATCACGTCCCGAAGAGCAATCTAAAAGACATCATCGACGACGTTGTTACCCCAGCTAACGACGTTCAATCGCCAACCCCCGAGCATGCGAAAGTCGTCATCTGTATCACTGGTGGTTCCGACGTATGTGGTCTGACGTATTCCATAGCCAAGCGTCACGCCAGTCAAGCACCTGACGATCGACCTATCCCACGTTCATCAAGGCCTAAAGGAGATCTGGAGTTGGAAGCTATGAAGATCGTATTCGACCAAGACGACCTCGGTGATTCGTACCAGAAACATCATGACGGGTTGATCATTCAACTCACGGTTGGTAATTGTTTAACTCGACGTGTCTTGGTCGATGGGGGGCAGTTTAGCGAACGTCATTTTCTTTGACACCATCAAGGCCATGGGAATCAACTGTTCGGAAATCACCCGACGTTCGACGACTTTGGTTGGTTTCAATGGAGAAGCAACGAGTACCTATGGGGATATCATCCGGCCAGTCTACGCCGGAGGGATCAACAAGCAGACCAAATTCAGCGTCATCGACTGCTCTTCGGCCTATAACATCATCTTAGGTCGACCTTGGATTCATGAAATGAAAGTCGTTCCCTCGACGTATCATCAGACCCTGAAGTTCCCTACGCCGTGGGGAATCCAGGAAATCAAGAGTGAGCCGAAAGTCGCTCGTGACTGCTATAAATCCAATCTGAAGCCGCAAAAATAGACCTTCTATTGTGGCGACTCACGACGACATTTAGTGTATCTTCTTAAAATCGCCACAAGGGGGCAAAATGGTAGCAACAATCAAGACGTCCCATGTAGTTGGGGAACAACGCGTCAGAAAAGGTACGTTTTCTAAACCCTTTTCTATTCTTTCATACGATTTTTCACAATGACGGTTACTGACTTAAGCATCGGAGGGTCGTTGGTTAGCCAATGACCAACCTCTGACATTGATTATTCTGCAGAATCGCATGACAATAATCAAACGACTCTAGTTTCGCAAGGTCGCACGACATAACGATCAGGTCTATGACTTGATCATCCTTCTATAGGGACACACGATTCAAATTCATCGCACGACTCAGTCGTACGATCGCAAAGTCTAGGGATCTCATGATCTAAGTTTCTTGACTTAGAAAAAATTTCACGTTCTGAATGAATGCTTTGATCGCATGCGCTTATGTTTGCTTATACGATTCAAAAAGTCTTATGACTTACGTTCTAATCGTTGTATTACAATGGATGCCCAAGTCGCACGACTTCTTGTTCATTTTTGTACTTAATGAATTTTTACAGTTGACATTACATTTGTCCATGACATGTATGAGTCGACATAATACTCAGGTTCAATAGAAAGGTAATTTTTTTTACCGATTATCGTTAAAGTAAAACTTACACAACGTAACTTAGGTCTCTAACGACCGTATCGGCTGTAAGCGCCAGATCATTGGTCTCTAACGAACGTATCGGCTGTAAACGCCAGATCATTGGTCTCTAACGACTGTATCGGCTCTAAACGCCAGATCAAAAGTCTATAACGACAGTATCGGCTCGAAACGCCAGGTCATAGGTCTATAACGACAATATCGGCTCGGAATTCCAGGTCATAGGTCTATAACGACCATATCGGCTCGGAACGCCAGGTCATAGGTCTATAACGACCATATCGGCTCTAAACGCCAGATCAAAAGTCTATAACAACCGTATCGGCTCAGAACGCCAGAACATAAGTCTTTAACGACTGTATCACAACATCTGCGCCTAAAAACTCTCTGAAATCGTAAACAGGGAAAGATCCATCGTAATCTTTATTTATGCAGTTGATCATGTCAGGTCGAGTCCTTCGATGATCGCCACACGTCCTCGTCTTTTCGTATAGCCACGCGGATCGCCGACACCTGGCCATGACAGCTGCTAAGCTCCATCGTGCGACGGCATGACGTCACGACTTTATCCTCTCTTCAACTTCCCTCTCTAGTTTTGAATTGAACCGATTCAGTTCTAAAAACAACCAAGGTAACTTTCGACACGTGTCATAATCTTATGCGTCCGACTGACAAAATTTAAAATTCGAATTTGCCATCCTACTTTCAAATTTTGGGGGCAAACTGTTTGGACAAAATTTCACCAGTCTCGACCACGACCAGAAAAAGTAAGAGACATGTTATGAACTATATCTTGTATTAAGATGAGGCCCCGACAAAGACCCAAAAAACCTCCGTCGTCCCTCCTAAAAGGTAAGTCGAGAGTTCCTCACGACACTCGACCTCGACGTCGCCAGTTCCACACGACCGTCGCACAAGACCGTACGACCTTGACTAAGTCAATATACGACTGTTACGTTTGTTCAATGATTAATGCAGGAGTCAAAGTCATTAATGGGCAACGGTCATAACCGACGAAGAGCAATTATGAAGAGTTACAACTGGCGACCGTTATGGCTGTTATCGAAGCAATCAATGAGCTAATCAAAGCACCCGAAGGTTATAAAAGATCAAGTTAAACTTAAGTTCCAGGGACCGAACATCGAACAACAGAAACAAACGCAAACACTCGAAGAATTTTCATTCGAAGCAAAGAGATCATTCATAGAAGATCGCTCTCGACGCACGACTTTCACTCTCGACCAACAGTTTACACATTGTTTTCACACACGATGCACACTATTTTTACATTTCAAACACTTGTACTTTACATTTCGAAGTCTTTCCCTTCATTTGTATTGTAATCTCTGTACGATCGACACCCGGAACATCAAGGACATCGCCCCTAATTGGCGACCATAGTGCAGCGACGACATCCACTGTCGTCCGCAGGTTTTTTCCTCGTTGAGGTTTTTCCTGCGTCATCAAATCCTCTGTCTCATTTTCATTTTTTTCTTTGTCGCACGCCTTTGTCGAACGATTCCTTTCTTTAGTTGTTAAAGTCCACATAAACCTTAAGTTGTCCCTTTGGTGCGATTTTTGGCATTAACAAGATGTAAGAGAACCTGAACATGAGCCATCATCACCCCCTCTGACCCATATTGGATGAAGTTCCTTATATGAAAGCTCACCCTCTCAAAGCCTTGTTGGTACATCACGGAGCAATGAGGCCACTCTCCAGAGTAGTGTGCCATAGAGCTCTGGTGCCAATCCTCAGAGCTCTGATGCTAACATACTTCTTTTCCGATCAGAAGCACAGACTCCACCTGTTGTCCATGCTCCAATGACCAGATGGACAAAGGATCACCCCCATCACCAGATTATAGGTGTTGCTGAAGATGGTGTAAAGACAAGATCGGCAACAATCAATGAGGCTTTCTTTGTAAATTTCTTAAGTATGATTGAGCCGAAGAAGATTTCTGAAGCCCTGGAAGACCTAAACTGGATTGAAGCCATGCAAGAGGAGCTTCTGGAGTTTGAACGAAATAAAGTTTGGTCCTTGGTTCCACTCCCTGAAAACAAAGCCGCCATTGGAACCAAGTGGGTGTTCAGAAACAAAAAGGATGAAGATGGTATTATCATCAGAAACAAAGCACGGTTGGTTGCCAAGGGATACTGCCAAGAAGAAGGCATTGATTATGATGAAACCCTTGCACCTGTGGCTAGGCTAGAAGCAATCAGAATCTTCTTAGCCTATGTTGCCCATAAAGGTTTCAAGGTCTATCAATTGGATGTGAAACCTGCTTTTCTGAATGGCAAACTCCAAGAAGAAGTCTACGTCTAGCAACCACCAGGTTTTGAAAGTTCAGAGTTACCAGACCACGTATACAAGCTAGATAAAGCTCTGTATGGCCTTAAACAAGCCCCCAGAGCCTGGTATGAAACTCTATCAAATTTTCTGTTGGTCAACCATTTTGAAAACGGTATTGTCGATACAACCTTATTCATTAGGAGGTACAAGAATGATATTCTTCTGGTACAGATATATGTTGATGACATTATCTTTAGGTCTACAAGGCATGAATATTGTGACAGGTTTGAGGATTTGATGAAAAGTGAGTTTAAAATGAGCATGATGGGAGAACTATCTTTCTTCCTTGGTTTACAAGTTAAACAATCCATCAGAGGCACTTTTATAAGTCAATCAAAATACGTCTCTGATATTTTGAAAAAGTATAAGCTCAATAACTCAAATCCTATGAAAACTCCTATTGTCACTGGAGTTAAACTTGACCATGATCCTCAAGGTCAATCTGTGGATGTCAAGAACTACAGAGGCATGATAAGGCCACTCTTGTATTTAACTGCAAGCAGACCTGATATAATGTTTGCAACCTGTCTTTGTGCCAGATTTCAAGCAAATCCTAAGGAATCCCATTTGTCTGCTGTCAAACGTATCTTTAAATATCTCAAAGAGACTCAATTTTTGGGTCTCTGGTATCCTCTTAATTCTGGTTTGGAGCTTATAGCATACACAGATCCAGATTATGGAGGATGCAGAAATGACAGAAAGAGTACTTCTGGTAGTTGTCAATTGCTTGGAGATAAATTAGTCAGCTGGACATCAAAGAAACAGAACTGCGTATCAACCTCTACAGCAGAAGCAGAATATGTTGCTGCTGCTAGTTGTTGTTCTCAAGTATTCTGGATGAAAACCCAGCTCAAGGACTATGGTCTGGAGTACAACAAAGTCCCAATTCTGTGTGACTCCAAGAGTGCAATAGCAATTACAGCCAATCCAGTTCAGCACTCGAAGACAAAACATATCGACATAAGGTACCATTTTATCAAGGATCATGTTGAAAAAGGGACGATTGAAATGTATTTTGTTTCAACCGACTTCTAACTTGCTGATTTGTTTACAAAAGCCCTTGATGAAAGGAGATTTAACTTCTTAACCAGCAAGATGGGTATGCTGAACATGTCCTCCTAACTCTATTCAAAATTCACCAGAGCCTCTGATGTTCATCCCAGAGCTCTATCAAAATAGTTAGGTAGGACACATCACCAGAGCCTCTGATGTTCATCTCAGAGCTCTTCCATCATACTTTTTCAATATTTTCTTCTGTGTATTCCAAATCTGTATAGTCTTTGATTCTCTTTGTAAATATTCTTTAATTCTTCAAAAGTGGCTAGAAAAGAGAAAGCTAAAAAGATAAATCTGTCAACTAAGCTCATCATTTTAGGGGAGCTTAAAAGGAAAATAAGCATGTTTTAAGGTGGTGCAAGTCAAAACAATTTCAAATCTAATTGACTTTGCACGTTGAACATAAAGGAAAATCTTTTGTAAGGAAGGGAAAACCTGTTCTGATAAAAACATTTTTTTGTTAACAATGTCAAGAACCTACCAGAACTCTGATATTTCACCAGAGCCTCTGATGAAATTCACCAAAACTCTGTGAAATCTCTGAGACAGTTCTACTTTTGTTCTTTGACTATTCTCACATCAGACATGATTTGCAAATGATTTTTGGGTAAAGGTGAAACACTTTGGGTTACTTGAAAGAATGGACAAAATTAGTCATCAGAGACATAATGTGCTGAGAGTTCCACCAGAGCTCTGTCATATCTCTGATAATGGTCATCAGAGATGCGGGTTATTTCTGAGCGTCAACCACATGTCACCCACATATCTCTAACCGTGACAGTTCTATAGCCGAAAGTTTGTCAGACCCAAAACCCATGTGGCATCGTCTGATTGAAAGACCAACCGTTAGCTGTTTTCACGTTCTACTATAGAGGTCGTTCCACTATCTGACACTCGAGTACCTACAGTACCTACGATGGTTATCCAGCCAGATATTTCGAGTATAAATACCCATTCCTTTGACCCATTTCATTTCTTACGACTTCTAAGTATTCAAATCTTCAAACCTTCCCTCCCTTGTTCAAATATCCTTTGTGTTCTTCCATACCCAGAAACCTGCAACAATGGCAGAACAAGCAAACTCTGCTGAATCGAGCAGAATAGTCCACGTTGATCAAATAGTGATCCAACCCTACGAGTTTGTAGATAATAACTACAGATTCGACGCCAATCCAACCAACTTTTTGCCTATCTACCATGTTTTTGTTGAGTTCTTCAGGAACTCAGAACTCTTTCAAGCCATTACACGACACGACGATAGCCTTCCATAAATATATGTCCAACAATGGTGGACAACATGCCAGTTCATCCCAGAAAGAAAAGGGATCATCGAGAAAGTCGATTCTGGAAGAAAAGGAGGAGCTGGAACAATCCGCATTTGCGACAAAACCTTAAGAAGAATCTTTGGAATGCAAACCAAAGAATAGTTGGGGATCCTTGCTTTTGAAAAACCCTCAAAAACCTCTGTTCTTCTCGAGTTTGTTCGTTTCTTGGGCTACAACAAAAACCTTACCAAGATTGGGGATTTCAAAGGAGGAAATCTACCCCCAATCTAGAACTTCATGTTTTCAATCCTCAACAGAACCCTCACCTGCAAAAGTGGTAGCCAAGACCAAGCTAGCATTGAAATTCTTCAAATAATGTACGGCTTCTACTTCAAAAGACATTTCGACTATGCCAAAATCATCTACAAAGAGATTCTGACCGCTGTGAATACAAAGACCACAACTCTCGCGAGAGAAGGAGTGGTTGGAGAGCACAGGAATCTGAAGCACATCAGATATCCAAGATTTATCAGTCTGGTGATCAGAGAAGCATTTCCAGTCCTACTACTTGTTCAACACGGCAACCCAACTCCTGGATGGGTAATGTCCAGATTCAAACCGACTACATCAGGTCTGTATCCTAACACCAGGAGAATTCCACGAACAATGCTTTCTTTGATAAATCCAACCCACATCTCTCTACAAAACTATAGACATGCTGCTCAACCTCAAGAACCTGAGGTGAGATCCCCAACATACATAGGTCCTGAGCCATCATTAGAGTCTACTAGTGAGGTCAGAGAAGAGGAAGAAGTAGTGAGACCAGAGGTAAGAGTACCCATAGTGGGGTCTTCCTCTGCCAATATTGAGGAGGAGGAAGTAATGGACAGAGCATCCCCTCTGGAGGCTGTCCAAGAGGAAGAAAGGGAAACTGCAGAGGAGGTGGCAGAGAGTTCATCCTCCTCTGGCAGTAGTGAGGAAGAGGAAACAGAGGGAGAGACATTTGAGTCTTCTAAATCCCTAGGAGCCGAGGGAAATGTGAGCTTAGAAGAAGATGTTCGTATGAAAACACATGTGCGTTTCCCTAGCCCATCTCCCAGTGCTATCACACAACCTATCCTTGGTGATCAAGACCAAATGGATATTGAAACAGAGGTGCACACCTCAAACCCAAACCAGCTTGAATCACCAGAGGCAACTCTTCATGCGTCTGGTATGCATGAAACCGGGGAATCCATTTTCGGTAATGACGTTCCATCACCCCAGGATATCCATAGGACAGATACACACGCTGAAGCCTCTGTGGCTTGCATAGACTTGACACAAAGTAGTCCTGAGATCTTTAGAATCTCGCGTAGGCTCTGTCCAACTCAGGGGCAGTGGTATGACTTAGTATCACAAGGGAAGACATGTCTTGATCCCAGGTCCTCTCAACACATAAAATTTCCTTCTCCACAACCTGAGCTGGAAGAGGAAATTCTTATCAGAACGCCCAGAGATGTATCCCCTGAAAAGGAACATCAAGGATCGGGTGGAAGTCCTCCAAGAGCCAACATCCAAAAAACTCTTGAAGGAGGCATCTCTGTGCTCAAGGCGGACTTGGATCCATGTGTTGGAACCAAGGTTACCCCCACAAATGGTGTCACAAGAGCAGAGCTCAAAAGCTTCTGTGACACTGTTAGTAACTCCTTGAATGAGTATAAACTTATCAATGAGGCCAAAGAGGAGGTGATCCGCAAAGAGAATGCTTGTCTCAAAGAAGAGCTGCAAGAGGTTAGCAGAAAACACGCAGAGACTTCCCAGAAATTTGCTGACTGGGAAAGGGCAAGAGCAGAGGATACAGAGAAGATGACCAGAGAGATAACAGAGCTGAAGAGGACCTTGGCAGAGAATCACAAAGAACAGATGAACAGAGCTCTACCAATCCCCTCTGTCATTCTGTCAGAGAGCAACATCAGAGCTCTGACAGAGATGATCAACAACTCTGTCAAGGATGCTATCAAAGAGGCCACTACATCTTCTGCCAATCCACTTAATGCATTCGGTCCAAGCCCGAACGAACTACCAATGACTGTTGGCCAGATGGGAGAATACCGAAGAAACGTTCTGAGTAAGATGATGACCATCTCTTCCAAATTCGTCATGAAAGCTCAAGCGACAGAAAGACATGTTCAGACATCTCTTGACTCTCACAAATTCAACTTTGAGAGTCAAGTAGATGAGATCAGAGCTGCTGCTACCGAGGTCGAAGAAGTTTTGAAAAAGGCAGTCGTCACCTTCACATATGTTATCCTACAGACTGCCTCGCACAAAAGACCTGCAGATGGGAGCCCAGAGGGAGAACCTGCTAAGAAGAAGGGCAAGTTTATTGATCCGGACTCTCCTAAACGCACTGTGGCAACTTCCTCTGATAATGATGACATCCAAAAAGATACCGCAGAGCCTTCAAGTAAACAAACAAGAGAGTCCTCAGAGCAACAAAAGGGGGATACAGAGGAGACAAAAACAGAAAAAGGGAAAGAGAAAGAGACAGAGGAAACTCCAACAGAGACTGGGATGATAGAGTTCGATTACATCTACAAAGACTTAACAATCAGAGCACCAGAAGAGGCATCAACATCTCAACCACCAGAAATTATCATCCTAGACACTCCTCCCCAATCCCCAAGGACTGAACCAGAGAGAACAGAACCATTCTCTGCTGAAGAACAATCAAACCAAAGCCAAACCCAAGTCCATTAAACCCAAACTGCTGAAGAGCCAGAAAACCCAATTGATACATTGATGGCTGAACCTGAAACCTAACCTGTAAACCAACCTGAAAACCTACCTGAGCAAAACCCTGAGCAGAACCCAGAATCTGCACCACGATACATAGAAAACCCCTTATTGGAAGAAGTGTTTGCATATCTCTACGCCGACAAAGATATAATCCCAATAAACGTTGTACCCAACAATCCTTACCTAAATCCCATCAGAGTAAACACACTTTAAGACGCTAGGCGAAGGTTCATTGAAACAAAGTCACAACTGAACAAAGCCATAAACTCTTCGTTTGGGATCGGCAGAATTCTAAAGATAGAAGAAAGACAATTTTCACATGACAGAGTTCTGTACCATCTGTACACAGTGGAATCATCAGAAGACAAGAAGATAGAGGCCTTCAACGATAATGATCTTGTGCTTCTGAATCCCTACGACCTAATAACTCTTCATGGCTATTGCGTAAATTTCCACGACAGATACAAACCCGCAAGGACAGCTTTACCAGAGGTTCAGTACGCTATGCAAGAGCACATCAACCTCAGAACGCAAGTTGACTTTCAGCTAGGCATAGAGTTCGAAGTTGAGAGACTGGCGATTGCACCTCCAAATGAAAACCTTGAGGGTTATGGCCATTACAGAACTGGAACTGTGGTTGGAAATCCACCAATCTTTATCTGCCGACAGAAGGGCATCAAGAAGGCCATCAGATCTGTTGAAACCCACAAGTACTCAAGTGAGTCGCTTCAGTATCTCAGAAACATCATCCTGAACCTTCCAAGGGAAAAATGTCCAGAAGAAGCAATGAGGAGGTACATCAACCAAATAGATCTCATGTTAGAATTCAGAGACCTTATCAGAAGATTCGACAGAATTCTAAGAGGAGAATACTATGCTTAAGTATACTAGTTCTTTGTTCTGTATTGTAATCTTTTTAAAGAATAGTATCAAGTTTCACATAGGTTGACTTTCTCCTCTTTTTCTTTTGTTTACATCTCTGTAATTATCATTATTTGTATTTTCAATACGTAGGGGGAGATTGTTAGCCCCAAGTATACAAGATGTAAAAGTATTGAAAATATCACAAGTCAGAAGACCACCAGAGATCCTGCAGAAGACTTAGAAGAAAATCAACCAGAAGAACATCAGAGCTCGACAGAGCTATGGCAGAAGACTTCTTTTGTTCCACCAGAAGAACTGTTCACACCAGAAGACCATCAGAGCTCTGGCGTAAGAGCTCTGGTAAATGAAGACCTCCGTGAAGCTTAAGTCTCGTAGAAATCTCCAAGTGTCAGACACGTGTCCGTACTTTCCACGTAAGCCCTAAAAGGACGGAGACACATTTTCCACGTGTCACCCCAGGGTTAGATAGTACACTGTCTTTCACTTTATCAGGCTATAAATAGAAGGGTAGTGGAACACACATTTGTAAGCTTTTAGAAGGATTATTTGCCACAATTGTGAGAGCACTCACTGCAACATTCCTTTCCACTATTACTGTACGATTTGTCACCTGAGAGATTTCAGAATACACACACAAGAAAGTGTTCTTGGTGTTATTCAAACATATCAATATACGAGCAGCTTATTTATTGATCTTGTTATCATTTACTGTTCATTATTGATACTCTCACTGTTACATACTCGTCTACACAATCACTCATATTTAATAGCTTTATATTATGCTTCCGCTATCTGTTTTATGCGGTTTATATGAGACAACTTGAATCTGGGAACCTACAAAACGCCTGTTCCATCTCTCTAAGCCAGTTCATACATGCTATCGGATTGTCTGCTCCAGCAAACTCCGGATGTTTGCAACTCAGAAATGTTTTATATGAGCAAACTCTCTCCACTCTCCTGTTAACATTCACTACAGGAATACGAGGTGGAGTTACTACACCAGTACCCATCTCTGGTCGTCGTAACTTTGTACTTCGGTCATTTAACGCTTTCATGAACATCTCTGATTGTTGTGCCAGTGTTGTATTCATTACTCGCATCATATTTTCCATCATGCGAGATTCCATCTTAGACTCGGTTGTCACCGGGTTAGAGGTACCGATACTCGTTCTTTGTGCTTGACTATCTACTCCTCTTATTAAAGGTGGCCTCGGTGGACTTTCGTGTGTTCCACCCATTTCCGGTTGCTTCTCCACCACCCAATCATTTACTGCCCTATCTTCCGAAGAATTAGGGGATCTGGTTGGTGTATTCACCATTGTATTCTGATATAGCACAAAGAGATAACCATAAGAAATGGTTACACGTACCCAAACACAAGAAACGTACTTTAACGTTCATTAGTCACTGTAACAATTTAGAAACAAGTATGCTTGTGTAACAATATATTCATAATGACAGTAGCTAATTGAAATTGTGAACATACTATACATGAGAATTCTCGTTACCATCGTTACAGTGCTTAATTCACGTATTTCCGTCGACTCTAAGACTATCCCGTGTTAGTGCTCCTACCCATATCTCACAAATCATATCTTAATTCATCTCAGCTTAAGTCTAGGTATCTCACTATCATTCCAAGTTCACATAAACTACAACTCTCTTACCATATTGTAACACCCTAAAAATCAGGGCCAATTTCAACCTTAAAATTCAACAAGGTTAATCATAAAATCATCCAAACTTTTATACATAAGCGGAGAATTATTATGAGGGTTCATATACATATTTCGAATTCTCAAAACAACCTATTAATCTAATCCTGACAACTACAATTAGATTAAATTGGTTGTCTATGCTATTCATCAAAAGTATCCTCACATAAGCTAACTTTTCCACTTAGCACCAAAAGTCGTATACCAAAACACTCGTCCCTCTTCCCGTTACTTTCCCGATCTCGTACCTGGTAAGAAAATTTAATTTGGAACGATTAGGCTTACGCCTAGTGAGAACATCCAATTTCAAATTAAAACATTATCAGCTTTGGAAACTCCAATATTCAAAGCGTATAAACAAATCTGGTTTGCTACCATTCTTATCGTACGTTTACACATCTTACCATGATGGGAACATACCCGATTCCATGAGTATGACTAACATTCAAAAAGTATAACATCACATTCGAGAGCCTACTACGAATCATTACCGATTCTAGATCATCGCTCTTGTCCAAGAAATTACAAGTTACTTTATGCCTATTTCTTGGAGTGGAAGTAGAGATTACAATTTACTTTATGCCTATCACTTACCTTCCCATAGAAATCAAGAATTACAATTTACTTTATGCCTATTCCAAGATTTGTATTCACAATACGAAATGGGAATTACAATTTACTTTATGCCTATTCCATATTTCACGTTACACTATGAAATAGGAATTACAATTTACTTTATGCCTATTCCTCATTTCACATCACCTTTTATGAAATGGGAATTACAATTTACTTTATGCATATTCCACATTTCAGGTCAACGGGAATTACAAGATATTTTATGTCTATTCCACTTTACAAACACTACCAGTGCCTATGGATCCATTACACTTACCAGCGTATATGCATAACAACATAAACAAGAAACATCTCGTATCATATTCTCAACGCTAAGAATACTAGATAACCTATCGTATCCTTATCCTCAAATTCCCCCCTTCGGCGACTTAGCATGAGGGTTCCGCTAACTATATCCGGACATCAGAAGTGACATGACATCAGAGGTTACCGGACACCATAAACTATCCGGACATCATAACTTACCGAAAACCAAAGTAATCCGGATACCATCCGGTAACTATTTTATCCGGAAACTAACTCTTTACCGGATACTACAGGAAAGAAAAACTTACCGGATGCCATGCCTCGTCCGGATACCATCGAACAGAGGTTTCCGGATACCTCATTTTTATCCGAAAACTACGGCTGTGTTCTAGTTTTATCATCGAACAGTCTCAATAAATCCATTCTTAGTTCAATACACATCATTATAACATTTCTAAAACATATAGACAAGTTAACAACATAAGAATCATTCAATTTTGATGTCTATTATGTCAAAACAAGATGAACTCACCTGGAAGTTCTTAGACCCATCTTTCTGCACAATCCAAGTTCAATCTGTTTCCAATGATTCTAAAAACCTATCTAGAAGATAAATTGGCTCATAAACATCCATCTATAAGAAGTTTAACTGGAAATCATGGTGAATTTCTTACCAATTTGAAGATCAACAGTTTGGTTCTTTCTTTCCTTTTCTGTTGGGAACTGAAGATATGTCAAGTATGGTTAGTACTGCCAGAACATCATTACTACTGCCAGATCAAGTTAGTACTGCCAGATCAATATTAGTGCTGCCAGAACAAAGTTAATACTGCTGGAGGTTGTTAGTACTGCTCATGAGGAATGAAGTTAATACTGCTTGGGATCAGAACATGGAATGCGAGATTGAAGGAGATAAAGATGGAACGATTGAAGATATACTCAAAAGAATATTCTGAAGATCAATCTTATTTTGATAGTTATCTGTAATTATTCTGTATATATATTTGTTGATAGATAGCTATTAAGACAACAGAATACATGATATACATGAGATACAAGAGAAAATTCTAAATTCGATTGTGTTTTTAGAGAGAATTAACCTTAAGGTATAAGAACCCTATTTCTAGAGAAGTAGAAGTCGTCTTGTTGAGCCTGTTCAACAAGATTGAGGTTTGGTTGTAATCTTGTGAGTCGATTTAGTGAATACACAAAGTGGTGAATTTTCTGTTACATTGTTCTTGATTGTGAGAATTAAAGTTCTTTTCCGCAGATTCTTTAATTCTGAATTCTAAGTGTTAATTATCTTGTTAAGATTCGATCCTGACAAGTGGTATCAGAGCTTGTGTTTCTTAGAATTCTACAAACATTATGGAAAATTCTATTGAATCAAACAGTACTTTTGATTGGAGTGATCAAGCAGAAGAGGCAATCCAGAATCATGCACTCATGGCAGAAGTCTCAGATATTCCTACGGAGGTAAAATCTAATCTCTGTTCTCAAGCTTGTATAGACACTGTTAAAAGGTATAGAGATCACAATCAGGGAATGTGTGATGACCTTAAGAGATTAGAAAAGGACATAAAAGATTATGTATTGATTGTTGAGAGGTTTGAAGAACAAATTAAGGCTTTTCAAGCCAATGAACTTCAACACTCATATGATACAAACTACTGGAAGTGGGAAAAGGGTGGTCTGGAGTTCCAACTGAAAGAGTCTAGGGAAGAGTGTGAGAAACTAAAAGGAGAGCTTGAGAAAGTTAAACTTGATGTAGAAAAGTTTACTTGTGCCTCCAAAGTCATGGACAACATAATCAACTCTCAAATCCATAGTAAGTTGAAACCAGGAATAGGGTACAATGCCACACCCCCACCCTATAACAACAACTACATCCCTCCTAAGTCAGACCTATTAGAAACCAAGGATAGGAAGGACTTACCTAAAGGAGCCACTGAAGTAGATCCTTTAGATAAAGTAGTTGTTGAGGATGAGACTGACAAAGTAGGATCTGATGAGGAATGTGAAAGTCCATGTGTTAAGAACAATGAGATGAAAAGGACTGACAAGGGAAAGGGAGTTCATTATACACAGACCACTGTTGTGAACTCTAAAACTTGTGAACATTGTTCTTGCAAGAAATCTCAAGAGAATAAGCCCCAAAAACATGATAAAAGGAGGGGAAATCAAAGAAATTGGAATAACCAGTGGGCACAAAAGCAAGGAGTTGATCTGCAAAGGATTAACAGACCAAAACCTTGTTTCATCTGTGGCAGATTGAATCATCTTGCCAAACACTGTTATTTCAATCCTATTAACCAAAGGATGAATTTTCAAAGACCTTTTTATAAATCCAATGGTTATAGGAAGCCTACAAGAACAAATGTGGCTAAGAAACAAGCTGAACCAAAAAGCCACATGAAGAAAAAGCCTGAAAAGGAATGTGTTACAATGTGGGTTACAAAAGGCACTAAAAATAATACTGCTGCTAGCAGTGTTAGTACTGCTAACACTGTTAGTACTTCTTCAAGAGTTAGTGCTGCTAGCAGTGTTAATACTGCTAGTAATTCTTCAAAAGTTAGTGCTGTTAGCAGTATTAGTGCTGCTAACACTGTTAGTACTTCCTATTCAGATAATACTGCTTCTAGCAGTGTTAACTCTGTTAATACTGCTTCTAGCAGTGTTAACTCTGTTAATACTGCTAACTCTGTTAGTACTGCTGATACTGCTGCTAGTACTGATAGTGCTGCTAACGATACTGCTGCTCCCAGTGTTAGTACTGCTAGCACTGTTAGTACTTCTGAGGTTAATACTGCTTCTAGTGATGCTAAACCAATCATATTGACAAAGTACTCCAGTACTGCAGTACCTAAGGTTGAAAATCTCATCAAAACCAAGTGCAAGTACTTTGATGAGCAAGGGAGACCCAAGACCACTTCGGCTTGGGTTCCCAATAAAAACTAACTGATTTATCAGATGTGCAGGGCAACCAACAGCTCAAGGGGAAGAGCATCTGGCATGTTGATAGTGGTTGCTCCAGGCACATGACAGGTAACATGGCCTGCCTCAAGAATTTCAAAAGAATTGATGGAGGACATGTTACTTTTGAAAATAATCCTGCAGGAGGTAAGATAAGTGGTAAAAGTAAAGGTGATGTCAGAAGGTAAGATGACATTTGAGGATTTGACAAATGCTGCAAAGTGCAAGTATAGTTACTACTGCCAGTGCAGAGTTACTACTGCTAGTGCAGAGTTACTACTGCTAGTGCAGAGTTACTACTGCCAGTGCAGAGTTACTACTGCTAGTGCAGAGTTACTACTGCCAGTGCAGAGTTTCTACTGCTAGTACATATTTTCTACTGCCAGTGAGTAGTTAATACTGCTCAGTAGTTAATACTGCTTTGCAGTTAATACTGCTTAAGTAGTTAATACTGCTTTGCAGTTAATACTGCTCAGTAGTTAATACTGCTAGTGCACAGTTAATACTGCTTGTGTAGTTAATACTGCTCAGTAGTTAATACTGCTCAGTCGTTAATACTGCTCAGTAGTTAATACTGCTAGTGTACAGTTAATACTGCTTTGCAGTTAATACTGCTCAGTAGTTAATACTGCTAGTGCACAGTTAATACTGCTTTGCAGTTAATACTGCTCAGTAGTTAATACTGCTAGTGCACAGTTAATACTGCTTAAGTAGTTAATACTGCTTCGTGGTTAATACTGCTTATGTCGTTAATACTGCTTTTGAAAATCTAGGGAAAATACTGCTATAAATACCCCTGTTTGCCCGCCAAAGTTCATAACGACTCTTCGCATTAACTTCTTCTCTCTCTCGTTCTAACCTCTTCTCCCTAGAATCTCTGTGTTTTCTTTACAAATCCTCAGGAAGCACAACGATTATGGAGTTTGTCGACGAGCATAATGAGATTGCAATGCTTCAGAAGCCGAAGCAGGCCGAAGGATTTCATGAAATTGTGGATTTTCTCAAGTCCACTCATATTTCATATGCCCTAACGGTGAATCCGACAATATACATCGAGCATCAGACGCAATTCTGGGCCAATGCCACCGTAGAATCCGAAGATGGGCATAAAGTCATTCAAACAAGGGTATGTGACAAACCCTTGAAAGTTTCAGAAGAACTCATTCGCATCACTCTTCGACTAGATGATGCCTCAGGTATATCTTCTATTCCCAATGAAGAACTCTTCTCAACTTTACAAAGAATGGGGTATGAAGGTCCCATTGGAGTTTTTAAATTCTACAAGTCAAAGTTTTTTACTCAATGGAGATTCTTTGTTCATACCCTAATGCATTGTATTTCAAAGAAAACTACTGGATGGAGTGAGTTCAGCAGTACTATTGCTTATGCTCTAGTCTGCTTAGCCACTAACAGGAAGTTCAATTTTTCTCAAATGATTTTCAATGATCTTGTGGCAAACCTGGAATCCAAAAGGCGTTTCTATATGTATCCAAGGTTTGTTCAGGAAGTAATTACCAAGGAATTGACGGATATGCCTCAATTTGATGAGGTATATGTGCCAAAATCCCCTAAAGGGAAGGTTTTTTCAAATATGAAAAGACTTCCTAGGGACTCGGAAGGAGTTGACACACCATTGTTCTCTACAATGATGGTTGTGTCCCACACATTTGAAGGTATGGCATCAGGGTCAAGGCCCTCATTAGACACACCCGCTGATGACCAATCCCAACCTTCCATCACAAAAGACATCCCTCAGTCCATTCTTGAACGACCCACTCCCACAATAACCAAAAAGTTTGAAAGAAGAAAGGTACACAAGGTTCCTTCCCTTGCTGTATCTCCTAAGAGCCCGAAGCCTTTAAACCCTCTGTTGGAGCATTCTCCAATGGAGAATATCTCAAGGGAAACCACAGGGGTGTCTCCCAACCCCAAGAAGGTGCTCACTAAGGAGAAGGTTGAGCATGTGAGTCGCAAGGCTGCCACTACTTCTGCTAGCAAAGAGAAGGCCAGTGGTAAAATAACTAAGCCCTTCCTCACGGCAACTCAGGGTGAGAAATCATCCAGAGGTCCCAGGTGCCAAGAAACCAAGGGGGTAGGTAGTGCTTTTGCTAGGCAAGAGACACCTGCTAAAACTTCCAATGATCCTTTAAGGGAGGTAAAAACTCCTAAACAGGGTGAGGATAGATATACGTACGAGGAATTGATGGAAACTATTGCAAATATCAACATTGAGGTCATGGATCAGAAAAAGGAAATTGATGAACTCAAGAAAGTGGTCCTCTATCAAAACTCACAGCTTGAGAAGCAAAGGAAGATGATCACTAAGTTGATGCACAGAAAGAAGAAAGCCCAGTTTGTCCTTAGGAGAAGAAACCCCACCAATGATGCTTCCAAAAAGGGGAGTCAGACTCAGATCTAAACATGGAGGATGCAAACATTGAGGGGGAGTATGAGTATAAGGTTGAGGGGGAGACTGAGGAGGCTGCAGATATTACAAAGGAAGCAGAAACAGAAACAGCAGCAGAATCCGTTACTGCTGCTGATATTACAAAGGAAGCAGAAACAGAAACAGCAGCAGAAACCGTTACTGCTGCTGATCTTACAAAGGAAGCAGAAACAGAACCAGCAGCAGAAACGGTTACTGCTGCTGAGGTTGCAAAAGAAGTAGAAACAGATAATGCTGATGAAAAACAAAAGGCAGCAGAAACTGTTAATGCTGCTAAGAGCCACAAAGAAGAAACAGCTGAAACCACTCCTGAAGCTGTTAAATCTTTCAAAAGAACAAAGAGGCCAAGAACAAAGTCAGTAGCCTCAAAGAAGAAAGATATAAAGAAGCCAAGGGTGGATCCAACTGTGGAAGAAGCCCAGGAGGAAGTAGTAAAAGAGAAATCTGATCCAAAAGTTGCTGAAGAAGAAGTGGCAACTTCATCAGGTCAACCAAGCAATGTACAATCACAATCAAATGCTCAATGTGATGTGTATATAACTATGGTTGATACTAATCCAATCAAGACTACACCATTGTCTTCCATGCCTCCTGAGATCATCTTCTGGGACACATTGAAAGATGGAAGAAAGGAGTTCATCAGAATCAAAAGGGCAGATGGAAAGTTTGAAGTTTGTCCTACTTGGGGAAAACTTATCAGAACATGCTCTAGATCTGACTTGGAAGAGATGTTCAAGGTGGGAATGAGGCTATATGGAAACATGCTGACAAAGCAAGGTATGTCTATCACCAAGATGGTTCTTGAATACTTGTGCTTAATGTTCAAACCAGAAGCAGTTCAGTATTTGATGGCAAGGAATTTTCAAGTCATTACCAACTGGATGCTCATTGAGAATTGTGGAGTGTATGTCATCTCTCTTGACAATACATTTCATGAATATTATTTGGTGGATGTTGTATACAAGCACAGCATGAAAAAGTTGAATGGAATGCTGCATGCTAAGTTGGTGAGTGACAAAGACTCTAAAATGGCAAGATACCTTGTAAAAAGGATTCTCAATCAAAGTCTGGGATTGGATCCAAATTTATGCGTTGATGATTAGGTTTTGGAAGCATCATCTGAAGAACTTAACTTCTCATCCTGAAAAGTCAAGTTAGGGGGAGATTGTTGGGAACTGAAGATATGCCAAGTATGGTTAGTACTGCCAGAACATCATTACTACTGCCAGATCAAGTTAGTACTGCCAGATCAATATTAGTGCTGCCAGAACAAAGTTAATACTGCTGGAGGTTGTTAGTACTGCTCATGAGGAATGAAGTTAATACTGCTTGGGATCAGAACATGGAATGCGAGATTGAAGGAGATAAAGATGGAACGATTGAAGATATACTCAAAAGAATATTCTGAAGATCAATCTTATTTTGATAGTTATCTGTAATTATTCTGTATATATATTTGTTGATAGATAGCTATTAAGACAACAGAATACATGATATACATGAGATACGAAAGAAAATTCTAAATTCGATTGTGTTTTTAGAGAGAATTAACCTTAAGGTATAAGAACCCTATTTCTAGAGAAGTAGAAGTCGTCTTGTTGAGCCTGTTCAACAAGATTGAGGTTTGGTTGTAATCTTGTTAGTCGATTTAGTGAATACACAAAGTGGTGAATTTTCTGTTACATTGTTCTTGATTGTGAGAATTAAAGTTCTTTTCCGCAGATTCTTTAATTCTGAATTCTAAGTGTTAATTATCTTGTTAAGATTCGATCCTGACAGTTTGATCCTAAGGCTGATGATGGAATCTTTCTTGGATACTCCTCAGTTTCCAAAGCCTTCAGAGTCTTCAATCGTAGAAGACAAACTGTAGAAGAAACTATTCACGTCACGTTTGAGGAATCCCGTTCAGCGAACTCTAAACCGTCCGCTGATACTGAAGAACTGAATCAATGGATGTTTTCTCATCTTGGTGATTCAGAAGATATTCCCACTCCTCAAGCTCATCCAGTAGAAGATGATAGTCCTCCTATCATTCCAAACATGCAGAATAGTGAAGCTGAAACATCATGGGTCTCAGTTGTTCCTATAAACACTATACCTACAGCAATCAGTAAATGAAATGACAAATGCAAGTATTCCTCTCTTAGCTGAAACTCCAGAAGTAGCTGAAGCCTCATCTTCAGCTCCTCCAGTTCAAGATGAGTCAGCGACTTATGCTCCGGCTCAGCGATGGACCGTAAATCACCCAATTGATCAAATTCTTGGTGATCCAAACGCTGGTGTTCAGACTCGATGAAGTGCAGGTAATATTTGTTTATTTGTTAACTTTATTTCTCTAACTGACCCAAAGAAAATAGATGATGCCCTCAAAGATCCAAACTGGGTCAGCGCAATGCAAGAAGAGCTGACTGAATTCGAAAGAAACAAAGTTTGGAAACTTGTTCGGAGACCAACTGATAAAACAGTAATAGGCACTAAATGGGTCTATCGAAACAAGTTGGACGAACATGGTACTGTAACCCGCAACAAAGCTCGTCTTGTTGCTCAGGGATACAGACAAGAGGAAGGTATAGATTATGACGAAACATTTGCTCCAGTAGCAAGACTTGAATCTATTCGTCTATTCTTAGCATATGCTGTACACAAAAACTTCAAAGTACATCAGATGGATGTTAAGTCAGCGTTTCTGAATGGAAAGCTGAATGAAGAAGTGTATGTGGAACAACCACCAGGATTCTCATATTCTAAGTGTCCAGATTATGTTTATAAACTGGATAAGGCACTCTATGGCTTGAAGCAAGCTCCTCGTGCATGGTATGACACTCTTTCTACTTATCTCCATATTGAAAAACTTGAGCGAGGTAAGATTGACAAAACTCTATTTTTTAGAAAAGTGAAAGGTCATATCATTCTAGTTCAAATATGTGTTGATGACATTATATTTGGTTCTACTAACCCTGAGCTTTGTACTCGTTTCGCTGATAGAATGAAAGATGAGTATAAAATGAGGATGATGGGTGAACTAACATATTTCCTTGGTCTTCAGATTAAGCAAACTGAAAAAGGAACTTTTATTAATCAGGGAAAGTATGTTAAAGATATGCTGAAGAAATTTGATTTAACTCATAGTTCAGCTATGAAAACCCCTATGGCACCACCGCTGACACTTGACAAGGATTCAAAGGGAATACCTGTTAATGTCACGTTGTACCGTGGGATGATCGGCTCTCTCTTGTATCTTACAGCTAGCCGACCCGATATTATGTATGCAACATGTTTGTGTGCACGATATCAAGCTGAACCTATGCTATCTCATATGAAAGCTGTAAAGCGAATTTTTTGATACCTTAAGGGTACATCGAACCTAGGTCTTTGGTATCCCAAAGATTCAGGATTCGATCTAACCGCCTATTCAGATAGTGATTTTGCAGGTTGCAAAATGGATAGGAAAAGCACCACAGGAGGATGTCAGCTCCTTGGTGGAAAGCTGGTAAGTTGGACAAGTAAAAAGCAAAATTCAGTGTCCACTTCCACAGCTGAAGCTGAATATGTAGCTGCTGGAAGCTGTTGTTCTCAAGTATTGTGGATGAGAAATCAGCTACTAGACTATGATCTTCAGCTCTCCAAAATTCCAATCTATTGCGACAGCACAAGTGCCATCGCCATAGCAAACAATCCAGTACTACATTCAAAGACCAAACACATAGAGATCCGATATCATTTTATCAGAGATCATGTGATGAATGGTGATATAGAACTTCATTTTATCCCAACTGATTATCAGTTAGCTGATTTATTTACCAAACCTCTTGATGAGACAAGATTCAACTTTCTCATCAGTGAGTTTGGAATGCTGAACTTTGAAGGGTAAAATCCTCAACGGTTTACATTGATCAGCGATAGGATAAAATCAACTCGTATAACCTATTCAATCATCTTCTCTCTGAATAAAACTTGGTTAAGCTGATATCAAGGTATGTTTTCTCTCTCTGACAATCGCATGAAAATGCAAGATTTCAAAACAAAATGCATCGCTGAATATCTCTTCCTTAACAGCGATATTTTGAAAATTCTTAAAACCATCACTGATATTTTCATTCAGTGCTTCATGTTTATAAAAGAGTCCCTGAGTTTTTCAAAACCTCAGAGACATCCTAAAAGAATATGAAAGGACAGTTGTGACGTCATTGCAACGGATAAACCCCGGCACGTTTCTCTTTCTAACACACGTTTGCACGTCTTGTTCAAACTTCCAATCAAATGCAAACACGTGTCCGTGTCATGATGAAAATCTTTTCCCGCTCAAGATTTTCTCTCTCTAATCTCTCTATATAAACAAACTCGTGGTTTATATTTTTCTTTTACGCGAACAATCTTCCTCCGCAAGAAAGAATCACTACTGCATTTGTGCTCTCAAAACCTTCAAGAACTGTTCATCATCTTCTTCATCAAACATCAAGGTTAATATGTTCTTATTTATTACCGAATGCGTATAACTTGTTTCCGATCTTTTCCTTGTTTTAACAAGATCAAACAAAAGAACTTCTTAAAAATAAAATCATTTTTTCTCATGGTTTTATGAACACAACCATTTCATGGTTGTTCTTCAAGTTTAAATGAAAAAATCTTAAACTTGTTCTTCATTCGTTTCCAGAATCTATTTCTTCATAGAAAACTGGATAACAAGAATAAATGGGTTTTACATTTCGTTTCTTAAAATCAAGAAAAACCCTAATCTTCATTAAGACATTTTTGTCTGAATGAAATGGATAAAATTTGAACCATCTTAATGGAAAATCTTTCCACATTAAGATTATTCTTATTTGTTAACATCTTTGGTTGAACTGATAATCCAGAGAAATGGCATCGTCTGACATTCCTGCTACCGCTGAGAACATCTCCGCTGATTCTGAGGAAGTGGAATTTATCAAGGCTCCTCAGGTTAAGTTCACTCTGGAACAACTAGATTGGACCAAAACGAACAACCTTTCTGCGCTTCTCGAGTTTCCTCCTCGAAAGCAAGTCACACATCTGAAAGATGCTGTGAATTTCCTAAAGAATTGCTGCATTTCAACAGCCCTGACCATCTCACCTCCTGCAAGTCAGCTACTACTATCCCAGTTCTGGTACACTGCCAGACATTCTCAGTTACCATCCGCCAAAGATCCCTCCAAAACAATTGATTGTATCCTCAGCGATACTGAGTATGGAACGATAAAGATCACACCTGCCATCATTCGCAAAGCCCTGAACTTTCCCAACGCTACAAAAGAAAAGCCTTTTGTTCCTTTCCCTGACCATAAGAAACTCGCTGACAAAGAAGCTCTTATTGCATTTTTCGATGCAATGGGCTATGTATGGGAAATTGGCAGAGACAAGAAGCATGAGAAGAAGCTGACCCTGCTAAAGAAGTCAAAAATGGCCAGCGAGATGAACTTCATCTTCGCTCACTTAATCAGCTGCATGACTGCCAAGACCGGCTCCTCTGACCAAGCCGCTCAACCTCAACAAGCAATGGGATACGCTCTGATGAAAGGTCTACACATTGACTGGGCATCTCTTATCTATGATGACTTGGTGCAAAGAGTAGACTCTGCCGCTGACAGACCTCCATGGGTTCCTTACCCCCGATTCATCAGCGCCATCTTCCAATATGGCCTGAAGGACAGCTACCCGCAAGAGGGTGACCTGAAACTCTCTCATGTTGGCCCTAAGGTACTTGACTTCAAACCAGTTGAAAATGAGGTACGTCTTTCTACCCTTTTAACTCTTCTCAACCCTTCTTCTTCTACTTCTGTGGCTCCTTCAGCGACAATACCCATCGCTGATACCCTGGCCACAAAATCCTCTCCTTCTAAGAAAAGGAAACAATCATCTACCCCACTTGGTTCTAAAAGGATCAAGAAAACAAAGGAGCAACCCCAGCAATTTCATGCTGAAGACTCCTCAGCTCTTTCTGCAGAGCTGAAGGAACGTTCAGTGGTACGCTCTGCCACACATGAACAACCCATCCATTCCATCCCAACTTCAGCGTCTCTAAACGCTGAGGTTACAAACTTGGAACCTACCCAACCTCCTTCAGTATCTCAAAAGACTGATGAAGTGTTTTTCAGCGAATCCAACACTGAACTCAGAACCCAACCTCCATTCTTATCCTTCGCTCCTCCCTCCACTCATTTGGTCTCTCCTCCAGTTTTCGCTGGAGCTGCCATCATTTCTACGGAAACTAAAGCTGATACTCCAGAAATGATGAAGACAGGACCTGCAGGACAATCCATGGGCACTTTTGAAGAGGACATGGAACATTTTTCAGGAACCCGTAATTTTGACGAGTTCATCAATCCTCCTGCAGGTACACACCAACCCATAAACACTGTCACTAAACCCCAAACTTCTGAGCTTTCCTATGTTCACAAGTTCTTATATGTTACAGGTCCTAATTTGGGAGACATCAACGCCTCTCTGAAGTCCGTGGAGACAAAGCTGACAGGTCTCACCACTACTCTTTTAAATAACTCTACAGCTGTAACAAACGCTGGAGAGAATCTTACAAAGCTGACAACGGTGGTGGAGAAGAAGGCTTCCACAGATGACATGAAGCAGGTTGATAAAACTCTCAGCGACTTCGCCAAGGTGCTCGCTGACATCTACACAAACTACACCTCTCTCAAAAATTCAGTTTCATCCATGTCCAGCGAGGTCACAACGCTGAAGACATCGGTTGGACAACTAGAGGGAGATATGTCTACTGTAAAGACTGACTTAGGCTCTGTAAAGACCGATGTTAGTTCGATGAAAACTATGATCGAGCAGCTACTACACAAAGCAAATACTCCTGCTCCTGCCCCTGTCCCTGCTTCTGACAATTTCACAGCGGCGGATCGCACTGAGCTGGAGAAGATCAATCCTGCTATTTCTGGCCTTCAAGAAAGAATAGCAAAGATTGAAGATTTTATAGGTATCTCTGACCAAGAAGATAGAGAACCTTCCAACGGTGCTGAGTTAACCCATTCCTCCCCCACTCATCATGAGAAAGAGGGGGAGAAGAGCGCTGAAGATCTCTCCAAGAGCACTGAAGACCTTTCCCATGATGAATCTATCAGGGGAGAGAAGAAGGATGCTGAAGAAACCACCGCTGGCCACCTCAGGGAGATGAAAACCCTGAGGAAACCGAGAAGCTCGCCTCTGTATCTGAGGGGGAGCAACTCGAAGAAGAAGCTGATAAAACCGAATCCGAAGCAGAAGATGATGAAGCCGTCGACATCCCTGATAATGAACCATCCTCTTCTCCAAAGAATGATGATGATGATGACGAAGATGACGTTGACTTCTTTATCGTCAAACCTGCTCCGAGGATCAAAGTTCTTAAGGGAATCTCGATAAATGAACCTTCAGGGGAGCGGACAAAGACAAAGCCCTCAGCCTCTGGAGCTGAGAAAGGCAAAGGCAAAAGCGTCGCTGAAGATGACAATCTGACGATCTTGCTTGAAAAGCCGGTTTGTCAGGTACACTAAACATCTCTCACTCCATCCCTCCTCTATCATACACTATCAGTTTTACTACCCAAGCCTATACACTTGAACAAATTTTCTCTCTCTGATTCTACCCAAGTTCTTACTTGTAAGATCGCTGTGTTTCAGCTAGTCCTCTCCCCTGTTTGAGGATATCGCCGAAGGTTCCACAACTGCGACTTCACCAATAATACCAGCTGCTGCTGAAGAAATAATCCCAGTCTTAGATTTGATCTCTGAGACTGATGAACCAGAAGAACAACTACTCTCGCACAGAGGCAGACCTTCCTTAGCTCCTCAAAAGCTAAGTGAAGAGGATCAGAAAAGAAGAGAGGAGATAATAAAGCAATTCGAGAATCAGCGAATCATTCTGAGGCGTGATCAACTTCCTTCAGTTCCTCAAAAGTTCAGAATTTCCCAAAAGGAATACAAGGATCACCTCAGAGCTGAAAGATTAATCGCTGAAAGAAAGGAAGCTGAAGAAAAGGACAGAGAATACGCCATCCAGCTTTCTAAACGATCAGTGAAAGACCCCAAGCTGAAAAGAGTTCCTATTGAAGTTCAACGTCAGCTCTGGGAAGACGCCAAGAAGATAACTGAAGAAAAGAGAATTGTGTCTCAGTCCACTTTAGCCTGGTGCAAAGAAAAGGTCAACTACAGACTCTCTCCTGCCAAAATCAACAAGGTATTCATCTCTGGAAGAACAACCCTTGTTTCAATCGCTGAAGTCGAGATATTCAGAGAAGATAAGAAGTACGAAAAATTCTATGCTGAAGCCATAACGAAATACGGTCTCTCTGAATGGTTGGAGATCAGGTTAGCCATCCAGAAGTCCAAGTCGAAGTACAAGGAACATGTTGAAAAGTTGATCAACAAACAAATCGACTTAGTCTACTCCTGTGTGGATATTCCTCCTCCTCCTCCTCTCGAAAGTCAGAAAAGAAAGGCCTCAGCGAAGAAGAAGAAATCTGTATCTTCAATTGATGGCCCTGTCATACGAAATGAAACAGGTATTGGTTTTTCACGTGCTGAAGTCCTTGGTCCTGATCCTGATCTTTCCATGCTTGACACATCTCTTCCTCCTGGTGAGACTTTCATCCCTGGCAAAGTCATAAGCGAACCCTACGGGATATTTTTCCATGACTACGATGGTAGAAAGCATTTTCAACGCATCTCTGAACTTCACATCACTCCCATCGAACAGCTGAGAGATCTCATCTACTGGTGTGACTTCAGGAATGACCCTCAGGCACGACATCTGAAACCCTTGATTTTTGAAGAAGCGCTGATCAAAAGAAAACAAGGTGTAACCGTTCCTGACTGAATGATTCCCAGCACATCAATGACCCTTGATGAACTTCTCATTAAGGAAGAACCCTTTACAAACTGATATGATCGCCTATTTCTCTATTGTATCAGTTATTCTTTTGTACTTGTAATTTATTTCGCCTGTACTTGTAATCTTTCCATTTCTCTTTGTAACCTGATTCAAAGTTTTAAAGAAAGATTTCAGCGAATGTACTTTACTCCATTAGTACTGAAAAGATCCCAGAAAACAGTAAAAGTGACAAATATTTTATGAATTCTTTTTATCCTTGTGTTTTCATTAAATAGAAGTTTTCTTTGTTGCTATGTCATAATCAAATAGGGGGAGATTGTTGATCCAAACCCTCAGTGATTTGATAATGACCCTCTCTTATATACTTAGTGAAAATTGTTAGTAAACAATATGTATCAGAGTTTCACTATCGCTGATAAGTACTAAGATCTTACAGTACCGCTGATAGGAACTCTCGCTCTTTAAATTAAACATTCAGCGAACACTGTTCACCATTAACGCTCTGAGTCTGTTCAGTCATTATGATGATCGCTGATAAGTTAGTTGTTTACTTATGATCTCTGAAGACAAGTTTCACGTCAACAAAGGTTCTACGCTGAAGTCGAAGATCAAGCTCAAGAACCAGCGACAAGTCTCCTAATGAACTGATGTGGATCAGCGAAGACTCAGATTTGTCCACTCAACGTGAAGTATCAAGTACAAGATTTCAGCTATCGCTGAACTTTATCATTCGCTGAATAGATAATGATAATGCTCTGAATCAAACGAAAGCTGATCATGAAGTCCTCCGTACAAAGTACTTTTGTCTTAACCACCCTTGCACGACTCCGTACGAAATGTCAGAAAAGAACCTCCGACTGTCTGAAATCGTACAACCACTCTGATATTACACTGTTCACCCATGCGGCTACTAAGGTTGTCAACAAAGGTCAATGACATGCAACCAACCAGCTGATGACACGTGTAAAGTGTATACTGACTTGCATTAAATGCATGCAGTATATAAAGAGATGAACCCACTTCATTTGAAGTAACTTGCTAACTCTGGACAAGTTCAATCTCTTATCTCAAGATAGGTTATTATTAGTAATTTCCTTATCTCTCTTAGTGCAAGAAACTTTAGTGTTCCAACTTGTTTAGATTTAGGTTTATCCTTAATCTTGTTTCCGCAACAAGCTGTAAATTGTTAATGATTTATCAATAAACAATTTAGAAAAGTAAAATCTGTGTGTTTGTATTCAACCCCCCCCCCCTTTCTACAAACTTGTATAGGCCTTCGGGGCCAATAAGGATGAGGAACAACACAAGAAATTTCTTGACATTTTCAAGAAGTTACACATCAATATTCCATTTGCGGAAGCATTGGCACAAATGCCAACTTATCTCAAGCTCATGAAAGACATCGTGTCCAGGAAGAGGAGGATTGAACATCATGACACAATTGCACTTACTGAGGAGTGCAGTGCTAGAATCCAACACAACTTGCCCCCAAAGCTTAAAGATCCAGGGAGTTTTACTATCCCTGTTCATATAGGAAACTCTAACTTCAGTATGTCATTATGTGATCTTGGTGCAAGTATTAATTTAATGCCTTTATCCATTTTCAGGAAACTTGGCTTGGGGGAAGTGAAGCCAACAAACATGACACTTCAACTTGTAGATAGATCGGTGAAGTATCCTTATGGAATCGTGGAAGACATTTTGGTAAAGGTTGGAGAATTTTATTTTCCAGTGGATTTCGTTGTATTAGATGTGGAGGAAGATGTTGAGATGCCATTGATTTTGGGAAGACCATTCTTAGCCACAAGCAAGGCTTTGATAGACATGGAAGAAGGCGTGATGACTTTCAGAGTTAGGAATGAGAAGGTAACCTTCCATGTTCTCAAAAGATTAGAAGATAGAGGTGAACCAGGAATGGGGCAGATTGGATCAGAAACTGGTAAGAATGGGGAAACGCAAGTGAGGAAAATCAGGAACAATCGTATGTATGGGCGGTTCTCTGTACTCTAATTGCATAATTGTTACAACACATAATTATGCAAAGTGAGTGTCAACATCAAAAAGGGAACCCCAAACCTTGGTGAAACCGAGGTTTTCAAAGGGATGTTGTGTAAATACCTGTCTAAATGCGTGCGCGGATGGTGGTGCGGGCTGGGTCACGCCGAAGGTCGCGCAGGTCAAATATTTGCACATTTCAGTGCCTTGCACGATTGGTCGCTCGACATGGCTAGCTCCATGGGTAGCGCGAAATACTTCTCTTCCCCTTTGTCTTTTTTTCTGCTGCCTTGCGCTTTTTCACGTCAGAATTGCTACCAGTGTTATCAAAACTAAACACACAAAAACAATTAAACACCAAGCACACACAAAGCAATAACGAAAGTAAATACACAAAATAATGAAATTCTCAAAAGACAATAAAATTTAACCTATGGTGGGTTGCCTCCCACCCAACGCCTTAGTTCAAGTCGTGGCACGACTGTATGGCTCTCAGCTTGGCTCGGTATCGCTTGCGGAGTTGAACCGCCCACACATACGATTGTTCCTGATTTTCCTCACTTGCGTTTCCCCATTCTTACCAGTTTCTGATCCAATCTGCCCCATTCCTGGTTCACCTCTATCTTCTAATCTTTTGAGAACATGGAAGGTTACCTTCTCATTCCTAACTCTGAAAGTCATCACGCCTTCTTCCATGTCTATCAAAGCCTTGCTTGTGGCTAAGAATGGTCTTCCCAAAATCAATGGCATCTCAACATCTTCCTCCACGTCTAATACAACGAAATCCACTGGAAAATAAAATTCTCCAACCTTTACCAAAACGTCTTCCACGATTCCATAAGGATACTTCACCGATCTATCTACAAGTTGAAGTGTCATGTTTGTTGGCTTCACTTCCCCCAAGCCAAGTTTCCTGAAAATGGATAAAGGCATTAAATTAATACTTGCACCAAGATCACATAATGACTTACTGAAGTTAGAGTTTCCTATATGAACAGGGATAGTAAAACTCCCTGGATCTTTAAGATTTGGGGGCAAGTTGTGTTGGATTCTAGCACTGCACTCCTCAGTATGTGTGGGCGGTTCAACTCCGCAAGTGATACCGAGCCAAGCTGAGAGCCATACAGTCGTGCCACGACTTGAACTAAGGCGTTGGGTGGGAGGCAACCCACCATAGGTTAAATTTTATTTTATTTTGAGAATTTCATTATTTTGTGTATTTACTTTCGTTATTGCTTTGTGTGTGCTTGGTGTTTAATTGTTTTTGTGTGTTTAGTTTTGATAACCCTGGTAGCAATTCTGACGTGAAAAAGCGCAAGGCAGTAGAAAAAAAGACAAAGGGGAAGAGAAGTATTTCGCGCGACCCATAGAGCTAGCCATGTCGAGCGACCAATCGTGCAAGGCACTGGAATGTGCAAATATTTGACCTGCGCGACCTTCGGCGTGACCCAGCCCGCACCACCATCCGCGCACGCATTTAGACAGGTATTTACACAACATCCCTTTGAAAACCTCGGTTTCACCAAGGTTTGGGGTTCCCTTTTTGATGTTGACACTCACTCAGCTACAACAATGACCATAATTATTGTTATCTGTACTCTAATTGCATAGTTCGTGGTTGTTTTTACCTTCTATGGTGAATTACATTGGGGACAATGTATTTCTTTGGTTATGGGTGAAATGTCGAGTTTATCATTTGTGATCTCAGTGGATTGAACAATCACTTTATTTATAGTAAAGAGTGGGCGACCTTTTTAGCGTGACTTAGTGTGAGTTTTCGAAGACACTAATTTTAGGGGGAGGAATTAGAAGGGATAATATAGCAAAAGGGTGGACCTAAGCGACTACACACATTAGACACATTAGTGGAGACCACCCGTGAGTTTGTTGAACCATACACTTGCAAACTTCGATTCCGAGAGACTACACATTACTCGATACACTTCTCATTTAGTCTTTTGGTCATTGTTGTAGCTGATCTTACTATAACTTGCATCCGTTATCAAAGACATCCATAGAAATAGGAGTGAAGCTTTTGCCTATCTGTGTGAACAAACCATGTGTGAAGACATCAGGCTTTTTGGTTGCTGCTAATCCCGCTGCTTTTCACAACTCAAGGTTCCCAAATGAAATCCGTTGTACCCCCCTCAGTAAAAAAACCGCAAACCCAGTGTCAAAAAGGGGTTTGCCAAAAAAAAAACTGAGGGGTCAGTTTAAGGAGTTTAAGTGAAGTGTTAGAAAGCCCGAACGAAAGAAAAAGGAGAGGATCACCAATTATCATCTTATATCCATTGACCTCCATCCAAAAGCAGCAACCATGGCCAATTTAAAGATCTGAGTTCTGCATGGAGAGTTTGTAAAGAGAAGCAAAGCAACATTCTTATGTCCTAGTCTTGATAATGGATTCTTTCCGAGATCAATTTGTGTACAATTGTGCGTTCTTGCTTAATTGTTGTTCATGCATGCTATTGTAAATTCTTTGTACCCTACTCCTGAAAGCATGACAACATGTGTGAAACCTAGGGCTTGAGTGAAGAGAGAAACCCGTGAGGTAGGGTCAAGGCGAAATCCTCTTTGTGTGTGTTTAGTCTAGGTACACTCAAGTGTGGTGTGGTCCCTGATAGCTCCCTTCCCCAAAGTTGTGCTGTTTAGAATTCCATACTAAGGTCTGCTGGTTGTTTGTCCATCTCACAGGTAACTCGTGGTGATTGTTGAGTTGACTAAAGATCACTAATGATATGCTCGACAACACAAAATTGCGATTATTTGCTTTATGGTTTATTTCTATTTTTGTCGCTGTTTTGCGTGGGGACAAGCAACGCTCGGTTTGGGGTTGTTGATAATGTTGTTTTTCGACATTATTTTGAAGCCTAACTCGGGGTTTGTGTTGTAAGTTTCCTAGTAAAATGGTGATTTAATAGTATTATTTGAGAAAATACAGGTCATTGTAAGTTTCCGGAATTAGGCGAGTTTTGGGAAGATTGGAGGACGAAAATCGAAAAATGGAAATTTTTTGGCAAACAGAGCTCTGCGCTACTGCTTGCGCTAGTGGAGTCGCGCCACCATCCGCGCAGAGGTCTGTTCTGCGTTTTTCCAGTGTTCTGCGCGTTTCATCGCGCGACTACATCCACGCCGCCATCCGCGCAGACCCCCTGGCCGTTTTTAGTCCTTATGACGGCTAGGGTTGAGGGGATTCATCATCAGTTACGTCTTGGGACTTTCTCTGGGCGATTTTGGGAGCAAGAAGGCGATTTTAAAGGCGAGAAGATGGCAAGAAACATCAAGTAACGAGAATCGAAAGGCGAATCGAGTACGTTCATCGGCGGCTTAGGCTTTTTCAGGGAGTTCTTAGATTTCATTTCTTGTAGAACAAAACATGTTTACTTTTGTTTTGAGTGTTTCATTTCTGACTTTTAAAACCCCCAATATGAACTAATCCGTTCATGTTGGGGGGTTGGTTTGAATCATGGTTGGATAATCGTTTAGCTTTACAGTAGGTGTGATTGATTTTAATATAGATGGATGACACATGTGGGATTGTTCTTAATGCTTGTAATAGTCCGATCAACTATTATTTGATTTTATGAATCTTTAACCTTTGATTAATTCTTCATGTCTTGGTTGAATTTGAGATAGTAATATGGTAACTCATCCTTTGTGGCTTTTAATCACTAATTGTTCAATTACTTTTGTTAAGATCGAATGATGATACAATGTGTTGAATGACATTTGCTATAGCTTGATAGAGTATAGTAATGGATTGTGATTATGCCTGTCATTCCTGAAGTTATTTCAATCATGTCAAATCTGTTAGCTAAGTGATTGTTTACCTGAGGAATCCAACCCTCCAACTCTCTCTCTTATCTGAATTAATTAAAGTGTTAATTCGTGTTTCGATAATCAACAAACCAAATCAATTTGCATTAGTCTAATTAATAGTCTATACAGTCATTGTGGTACTTGATACCTTGTTCCTTTGGTTCGATACTCGTACTTTCTAAGTACTATTACTTGATTCGACCCGTACACTTGCGGTAGATTTAGGGGGTGTAAACCCGCCTATCATAGCTCTGTATAATCGGCTTCTGGAAAACTTCTAACCATCTTCTGTCAATCAACAGAGCTCTGATATTCTTGACAACCTCTGAGGAAATCAACAGAGCTCTGGTTGTATGACCAGAGCCTCTGTCAATGATCAGAGCTCCGCTAAGCTCTGTAGATAGCCTTTGAAAATTTAACAGAGCTCTGGTGTTTCTGAGATATCAACAGAGCTCTGATAAGCTCTATCAATTGCCTCTGATCTTTTGACATTCTCTGAAAACTCAAATCCGAATATTACTTTGAATGGCCTGGACAACAGCTTTTTTTCAACTTGCATTGCAAAACCTGTTTTGATCTGCACATTATCAAATCAGGATTGAACACAGCTGCAAGTTTCTGATGTCAAGTCTCTGTTACAGCACCAACTTTTTATGAATCGACAACTTCTGATAATCGGCTTCTGATCTTTTTGAATAACCTCTAAGAAATCAACAGACCTCTGGTTGTGTGACCAGAGCCTCTGTCAATTATTAGAGCTTTGGAAGCTATGTTAAATTCTAAGCAACAGCAACGACTTTCTGATGTACTTCTATGTATCACCATGTTAATGGAAAACTTTCAGAATGTCTCTGTCAAGCTCTGGTCGATCATCTACACAGCTTCTCGAATCATCTGTACATGTAGAGAAGCCTTCTGTACAGTCTGGACAACTTGGATGCATCTCTGAATCATTTGTGTGTATTCTGTGGGTGCACAGAGCTTCTGTGGACAACCTACAGAGGCTCTGCGAATGGATTTGGTTCATCCTCTTGATTAGGCTCTGCAAATGCATAGAGCTCTGCAGATTTGGAACTCGAACAACAGCATAACTTATACATTTTGAACATGAACAGATTGCAAAGTTCTCCTCTGGATCATCTTCTGTTGATGACTTTTGGACTGACCTCTGCACTAACAGAGGCTCCGTGGTTAATTGAGTACAGCACATCCTCTGTCAATGTCTCTGATCAAGCTCTCGACGTATAGCAACAGATCATAATTCAAGTTAACAGGTTTCCTAATCTTCTGCCTCACATATGCCAATTGCACATCTTCTGTGTGGCAACCTGTATTCACAAGGACAGATCAATGAATACGCATCTCTGGACTGACTTCTGGATGCAGAACTCTTCTGTGAAGAAAAGTGATCACCACTTATGTCTGATCATTCCCCAATGCTCATTGAACCATCATCTGCGTTTTTTAACACCACCCATATCTGCTATCAAAGCATTAAAGTCTGTGGATACAACATCTTCGTCAATGTATCCCAAAATACCATTCATTTTGCCTTCTGATTCTTCTTTAATAGCAGGCTTTACCTGCTTTACAACAGCAAAATCAGTTTTCACAGCAGCTTCGGGTGGAAATCTGAATGACCTATGATCAAAATCTGGTATGTGTATCCCAGAAACATCTAAACAGCCTCTTGATTTCGATCAATCAGCAAAAGTCCTGTTTGGCACACTTTTGTGAAAGTCTTGGCAGCAATTTTTAGCACAGTCTCGGCAGAGCATTGACAACTTGTTAACAAGCTCTGATCAGTCTTTTTCGAACTCTGATAAGCTGTTTTATGGACTCAGAACTCATGAAACTTTATGCACAACAACTACATTCTGCAGCATACTTCGAATCAGTTTTTGACAGCACCAATATGCTTAGAATTCTCGATCATTACTTTAAACATAGCAGAAATTTCGATAACATCTCTGATCAAGTTGTGCATATAATCTGATCAGCCTCTGTGCGAGCATCTTCTGAGAAATCAACAGCAGCTGTTTGATCTAAAATTTATGGGCTGATCTTTAATTGTCAAGGCTGCACACACTCAAATTAGCCTGAGATCAACTCTGATCATCTATGATCAAACTCTAAACATGTTCTTTGAGGTCTGTGTGCACATGGATCTTCATTTAAACTCTGAATATGAACAGAATGAGGCCATATACAGATCTGGAACACTAGCAGCAACATCAAATTTTGTGAGAAAATTTTGGACAAACATGAATTTGTCTAGAGTAGCAAGCTGTGCAATTTTGGACAAACTTGACTAAACACAGGAAGCATTTGCTACACACAAACTTGTCCAATCTTTAAATACCCTTAGCAACATCAATTATTTTTCCTAGACACAACAGATTCAGCACTAAAGAGCAGATCCAACAACTTCAAAGACCAACTCACTTTTTCTGATCTATACATAGCAAACAGCAGTAAACTGATTTGTTTATTCTGATTTGGAACATCAAATAGCTAGATCACAGGATTGAGGTATGCACACAAGTTCAAGCATATCTGCACAGATCCAAACAGGTTTCAATTAAGCTCTTTTATTCTGAAAACAATATCATTTTGCAACGAAATTTTACAACTTGGGTTTTGTGATTTTTGAACTTTCAGAACTTCAAATCACCGTAACTCGCTCTAAAATCAGAATTTTGCAATGAAATTTTACAGGGTTACTCGAAATGTGATTCTGGACATATTCTCTGGCGATGTTTTTAGCGAAAAGCACCAAAAACTATGAATTCGATCACACCACAGTAAACTGAACGTTTTCGTAAAAAATTCCTCAAAATTCACAAATTGATTTATAAACAATTATGAACAATAAAACCCTGTCTTGATCTGAATTCAGAAATGTGCAAAATTTAAGACTGAGTTCTGTACTGTTGTGCACAAAAATCAAAAACAACTGAAGTGTTTTAAGAGTCATATTGAACTTTGAAGCCTGAGTCCTTAACAGATGTATTAAAGAGTCCACGTACCTGCAAGACAGATTAAAGACATTTTGGTACCCATTTCATAATAGGTCCTTTTCTGTTTGTAATTGGAGCTGTCTTCAGGTCATCTGGCCAGGTTCCTTCCTATGACTTTTCTCACTTTGGGTCTTTGGAATTTTCTTTTGAAATGACCCATTTTGAACACAATTTGATCTAGAAAAATGGTTCTTTAATTTAAACAGAAGATCAAAGCATTTACAGTTATGAGAATGAAGAGATGAATGCTTAACAGAAACAAATGGCTTTGGAGCATTTTTGACAGGAGTAGAGCTTTTGACTTTCCAAACCATTTTCACTCTTTTGAAAACAAGATTATCTGTATTATCAGCACAAGAGTTTGCTAAGTCAAATTCCTTAAGCCTTTTAGCTAAAACATCTTTTTCTTTAAGATTCAAATCAAACTTCTTTAGAAGATCTGATTTACACATCTTCTCCAACATAATCTTGGTTGACAAATCAGATAGTCTTTTTGTCAATTTGGACATTTCAGTTTTAAAAAACTTTCTTTCTTTCTCAAAATCATCTTTCAAACACTTTGTTTGAAATCCTTCAACCTTCACCTTTTCAGACTCTTTTCTTTCAAAATCATGCTCTTTCCTCTCCTTTTCAAGAGTTTTCTATAATTCTGAGATTTTGCAAAAAAATTCTACATACTTTGTTTCAAAAATAGTTTTCTCCTTTTCAAACTTTTCTCTTTCACATTAGAAAAGTTTAGACACTTAAGTTCAAGGCTTTTCTTCTCTTCTTCAGACTCAGATAAATTCCTTTTCAATTCAAGATTTTCACAGTTTAGGAGTTTACCTGATTCTTCAAGCTTAGCAATCTTATCTGAATCAATAAGAATGCTCTTGTTCCTTTCTTCTAGTTTTTTTTCTCAAAAGTAGGAATTATCTTGTGAAAATTAGTATTGAGTTTCGAATAATAATGAGAATCAGCATCAGCACTAAATCTTAGTCTTGACATATTGTTACTTGAGAGATCGTGAGTCAAAATGGTATTGATTCAAAAACACAGAAATTAATGCAAACACAGAGGTTCAAATACCCAGTTCAGATTAAGTATTAAGAACTTAAAAACTGATTTCTACACACAGCAGGTCAGATTAATTAAAATCTGAAACGACAGCAGGTCAAGTATAAGAGTATGAAATTGATAAACCTGTATTAGAAATCGTACGCTAAAAATACGTAAGAATCAAACAGGGGTTGTTTGAAATCTTCTGCATAATATGTGTATGTGCTGCTGGAATCGTTTAACAGGGTTGGGTCTGGAACAGTTCTGTGTCTTGCTGCTGGAAGAACCGATTTATAAGGGCTGTGTGAAATCTTTGAATTTTGAGTGACAGCCAGAAATCGATTGAAAAAATGATACAGCAGCAAAATCGATCAGGTCTGCTTTGAATCAACAAAAATTGTCTTTGGCTCTGATACCAATTGTTGGTTCCCAATAACAAGAAACAATCAATTGTATTGAATGATTTGAGAAGAGTTTACAATATAGGAATTAAGCACAACTCTCTCTTGAAGCTTTTCTCTCTCAGTGAACGTATGAATGTAAAATGAGAAGCTTAGAGGCTTAACCTAAAACTCTCACAATTTATACATTAAATACTTAGGCTTTAAGGCCTAAGCCCATTAGCAACTAAAGCCCACAAATATAATTTGGGCTTTTACAATTTATGCAAGTAATCTTGAATACAATATAAAAATAAGGTCAATATATATATATATATATATATATATATATATATATATATATATATATATATATATATATATATATATAGGGTCAGGTTCAGTTGAAAACCGTGAAATATGATAAACTTAGAAACACTCTTGTAACCGTTCATCTGGATGATATGCATATGTGCATACATAAATTTGTAGCATGCACACGTACATAAGAAAAAAAAACTTCAATTACTTATATGTACATGTGTATACAGTCTAGATTAACATTTACAAGGAGTTCCTCAGTTTTTCATTTTTTTGGTGCATAATGCACACATGCATAAAAACCAAAAACAATTTTAATTACTTGTATGCACATGTGCATACCGTTCACATGAACGGTTATCATGGTGTTCCTCATTTTCATTTTTTAGGTTTTCCCCTAAATCTCTCTCTCTCTCTCTACATATATATATATATATAGGCTCCATAAAATGAAAATCTTGCATTTGTTGCGCACCTTACAAACCATAGTGTGCATATGTGAACAATCAGTCTGCATATATGAACAATGTGCATATACATAAGCATATGCATACGTGCAAAAATATACATATAATGGATATATGCATCTCAGATTGTGCATATATGCACATTGGTTTATAAGGGGTGCAACAAATACATGGTTTGTATTTGATTTATATCCTATATATATATATATAGCAAGAGGATCAAACGAGAATGCTAACTATTTAAGAGTGCGAAAACGGTCAAATCACGTACAAAATTACATGTGATTTTTAAAATAACGGTCAAAACAATACGTCTTCAGGTCAAGGGCAAGTCGCATGAATCATATGTGATTTTGTACGTAATTCTAGTGTAAAATCACATGTGATTCGACTATTTTCTTATTCTTTTAAATAAATAACGCGTTCTCGTTTGAATCTGACTCTCTGTGTATATGTATATATACATGTGTGTGTACATATATAGAGGGATAATAATTTGTAAACCTCTAAATGTGTGTAAATGTGTGTAAACTTTGAATTTCATAGGTTTTTTTGATGAAATTGTTTATTTTGTTGAAAGTGTTTCATATCATTCGTTTCTTGATGAAATTGTTTCATATATATGTGTTTTTTTTTATGGAAAAACGACAAAGTTTCAACAAACAGAGAAAATATATGAAACAGTTTCATAGGATGAAAAAATATATGAAACTACATAAAAACACACAAATATCTGAAACAATTTCATCAAGAAATGAATGATATGAAACAATTTCATCAAAATAAACAATTTCATGAAACAATTTCATCAAGAAAACCTATGAAATCCAAAGTTTACACGAAAAAAAGTTTACAAAATAGTAGGCCTATATATATATATATATAGGCGAAGAATCGTGTGAGAAGTTGAGGTTAACATGAGAAGCGTGAAAAATGGATTTGAACTATTGATGATTACTTTAATCAAATGTCCTCTCATGAATTGCGGTTTAAAAGGGAACCGATCCAGTGCATCTCATCCTAATGTACGTCCATTTCTCATCAACGGTTGATAACCACTTTCATGCTTCTCCCGTTAACCTCCAATTCTTACCGGAATTCAACCCTATATATGTACATGTGTATATAGGCGAAAGATTGTGTGAGAAGTTGAGGTTAACGTAAGAAGCGTGAGAAGTGGATCTGAACCGTTGATTACTTTTAATCAAATGTCTTCCCATAAATTGCAGCTATGAAGTAAATTAATCCGATACATCTCGGTATATCTTATATTGGTGCATGTCATCCTAATTTAATTGATTGAAACATCTATATAATATATTTTAAAGGACGTTCATATAAACCCTATACATTAATAGATAAAAAAAATAACAAATATCTGCAAGAAAATAAAACAATGCAACCAGATCGATTAGGGGTGGCTTGATATAGGTCTTAGCCCGTCGTGTTTATTACCTTGGGCCCATGGCTCTATAAATAGGTGGCCATGTTTGACTAATTTTATTTTGATTTTAATCTTTTATGTATAAAAGAAAATTAATACAAAGATTAAAACTGAAATAAAGTTAGTCAACCATGGCTACCTGTATAATAGAGCCATGGTAATAAAAACGGGCTAAATCCTATAAGACCATCCGTAGCGGAGCTCGGGCTCACGGCGGGTAGAAGGCGAGATCCAACGGGTTTGGGTACGGGGGGGGGGGGGGGGGGGGGGGGGGGGGGGGGGGGGGGGGGGGGCTCGGCTTAGGGCGGGTTCCCCAATCCGTTGATATCCGAAATCTTTTTTTTTATTTTTAAATAAATTCAAATATGAACGTTTGGCAACGGTTACTTTTTAAAAAAAAAAAATTCAATTTAATCTCACTATATATATAATCTTAACCCATTTTATTTTTCACACAAAACAACTCTCTCATTCTCTTCCATTCTCTATATTTTAAACAATATGGATTCACCACAACCTGGTTCATCGACCGCATCATCATCATCCGTAGACACCGACGAGTACTTGCATCTACAAAGGGAAATTTTTGTAGGCTTGGTTCGAGAGACTGCACAATTAATTTATGGTAACACCGCCTCATCGTCAAGAAGAGAACCGAGGGCCGCGAACATAGAAAGAGGTCGAGTAGATGCAAACGAGCGGCTTATGCGGGACTACTTTGGCAACAACCCGGTTTATACACCGATTTATTTTTATTATTTATCTTATTTTTATTTATTAAAAAATATATAAATATTTTTATTTTGTTAAATAATTAAATGTATAAATAAAAGAATTAAAAAAATGAGGTGGCAAGAAGGTATGAGGGTATTGATACTCCACTTTTGGGTAAGGAGAGGGTAAGAAAAAAAGTTGATGTGGCGCTGAGGTGGCAAGAGGGTTTGGGGATATTGGTACTGATGGCCTAACAAGCTATGCCTAAACATCCAAATATATTGTTTTATTTTCTTCGACATATTTGTTATTTCTTATCTCTTAATTTGTAGGGTGTTTATTTATATAAAACGTCCTTTGAAACACACGATAAATGTTTCTACCATTAACGTAGACATTGAAAATTTGAATATATGTCATGAGTTTTCAATGGGTATATAATCCATAGAGATTGACAATTTGGAAGGATTACTTTGAACAAGGCTTCTGGAAACAACATTTTTTGTTTTGTTTGATGTTTACACATGTACACGTGTCTATGTATAAATTATATAAGTTACATTTATTTGTTATAATTGATGTTTTAAATATTTTGCCAACATTTTAATATTTTCATTAAACTATTATAAAAATCATACTGCAATTTTCAAATAGAATGTCTGTGTTTTTTAAATCTAAATATCTTTCTAACACAAAGAATTTGTAATAAGTTCATGATCTAAGATAAATTTAGCTATTCATACAAGGGTGGTTTATTTTGGTTTATTTTGCAACTCAGTAAAAGGTTAAAATCTTGTGTAATCGTTATCTAAACCATTCATTTAACTCATTCATTATATAGACAATGAATTGATTACTGGATTGCATCAACGATTATTGGTTTCATCATGTAATTATCTTACCTACAATGCATAGTATTTCATTAATGTCATGAAATGCACACTGTTTCATGAAAAGTACCACATTCATCTGATACATCGCATGAACCGTTATGTCATTGATATATTTTGCAGAAATTCGACGAAATTCTACGAAATCAGGTAAATTAATTTAGAGAATCAATAGAAATCCAATGCAATTGACGGTTTAGATGAAGGTTGCACGGGTTGTAACTTTTTTACTGGGTTGCAAAATAACTTTTTTACTGGGTTGCAAAATAACTTTTTTACTGGGTTGCAAAATAACCATGGCGTCATATATAAATAGATTAAAAATGCTAGAAAATGAGTGATATTTATGCAATACAATTTGTTGGTGATTTTAGTGAGTCGTCTGGCTATTGTGTGTAGTTTAATTTGTAAATGAATGAAGAGACTCTTATTTAAAGTAGAATACGGGTTAGGAGGTGCGGACACTCATGTAAGTTAACTTAAAGCAGGGATTATTAAATGTCACCATATGGCGGGGGTTACGCCCCTTGCGGGGTATGCACTAAGTGTTACTCAAAAGAACTGTTCAAGGAAGTTTTTAATTACTTTTCTATCAATTTCAAAAAACCATTATCTACACAGAATATGTTTACCGGAGGCACTGATACAAGTGCAATGACAATTGAATGGGCAATGACAGAAATCATGAAAAACCCAAACGTGATAGAGAAAGCACAAAAAGAAGTGAGAGAAAAATTCAAGGGAAAGAAAACAATCATCGAGGACGAACTACAAGATTTGGTTTACCTTAAACTTGTAATCAAAGAAACTTTAAGGCTTCATCCTCCTCTCCCTTTGTTACTCCCAAGGGAATGTATGGAGCATTGTCAGATTGGTGGTTACGATATACCAGTAAAAACAAAAGTGATTGTCAATGCTTTTGCATGTGCAGTCGATCCTGCATACTGGGATGATGCAGAAAGCTTCAAGCCAGAGAGATTTGACAAGTCTTCAGTTGACTTCATGGGTACAAACTTTGAGTTTGTCCCGTTTGGATCAGGCAGGAGGATATGTCCTGGGATTACATTTGGTTTGACTTCTATTGAGATTGCTCTTGCTAATATGTTATATTACTTCAATTGGCAACTTCCTTACGGATTAAGTCCTAAAGATATAGACATGACAGAGAATGACGGAGCTACTGCAACAAAGAAAGTTCCCTTGTCGGTAACACCAATTCTCAATTCATCAACTTGACGAGCAATCAGGAGAACAAATAAGAGTGATGGTTGTTCAACGTATTATATAGAAATAAATTAAGTGTAGTATCCTTCTCTACGCGTAGAATGTAATTTTGATGTGGTGATTTGTATTTGTTAAGTCGGATGTTTATGTTGTGTTCTCCATACTTTTTTACGAATGAAAAAGAGAGAAATTGAGGGGAAAAGAATAATATCTTGTGTTCTTGATGTTTTTAAGAGGGAAAGAAAAAAAAAGATGAAAAATAAACGATGACTTTCCTCCCAAATATGGGAGGAAAGGAAATGAAAGAGATAACACCCCTTCAAAAGATCTATAAAATTACACATCTAGTCATAAATTACAAAAAAAGTAAGAAAAACAAATAAGAGCAATATATTTGTAAAAATGACATCTTTCATTTTCTATATATCATGTTTAAGAATATATATGATTTTCCCTTTTTTCTTCCCTTCCCTTCCTTCTCAAGAACACAAATAAGAAAAATTATTTACTTCTGTAACATATATTGCCAAGTCAGATCACCCACGCGATTAGGCAAGTGTAATAACCCAAATCCCAAAAAGTGGTATTTGAGAGAGAGTTCAAGTATTGATTGGTCAAAGTTCTAATTTCCAAGGGGCAAACGATGAAACGGCTGATTCAGGAGCTTTTGGCCCATTCTTGGAGAAAAATTAATCGTCTCTGCGGAGTTATGTGTGTGAGGAGAGTGTGCTCTTGAAATTAAAAAAAAAAACTTCTAAGGGAGAGAGTGTGGAGGATTCAAAAAGGAGAGGTGGATTCCTTTGTTATCTCACCCCAGATATTAATTCTAAACCTTTTATCTTTGAGCTAGACCTTACCATTAATGGAGTCTGGTGGGTTTTCTTAAGTTTTTTTTAATTTACAAGGGGTTTTTTGTTTAATGATTTTGGTATTGAAATGAGGATTGATAGTAAAAACCCTTGTTGGGTTGAACGTAGTTATGTGTTAGAGTTTTAAATTTGGATTTTGTTAATGCTAAAAATCGTCCAAATGAAGATTTAAAGTCAGTGTGGAGCTTTAACAACTAAAGAAAAAAATCTCCTGACAAAATCGTACGACGGATAACAAAAAGTAAAAGAGACAATAGATTTTGGTGACGCGGAAAACCCCGTCGAAGATAAAAACCGCGGTCAACAGTTATGTCGACAGTGCACTATGGTTGTCAATTAGGGACTGTTGGTCCCGAAAGGGTTATACAAGTTTGTAGAAGGGGGGTTGAATACAAACACACAGATTTTACTTTTCTAAATTGTTTATTGATATATATCAAACAATTTACAACTTGTTGCGGAACAAGATTAATGACAAAGCCTAATCTAAACAAGTTAAGAGAACACTAAGTTTTCTTGCACTAGAATTAAGAGAGAAAAGGAGATAAGATGTTAGGGTAAAATATGTGTTGATTTAAAGTTCAAGGGTTAATTTGTAATAGATTAAACTTAGCCCATTGTGAACGGGCCGTGGGCTTGTTACCACGGGCCCAGCGTATATAAAGTGCAATTAGCTTAGAAAATTAGCTAGTTGTCTCATTTAGCTTTTCTGCTTTACACTGTAATTCTCTCTAAATCAATAGCTAAGTGGGCAACCTTTGTGAATCATATCAACTGTTCTTATTTGTTTTTTCACAAACATAATTGTTGCACGGATCTGGATTCTACAATTGGTATCAGAGCAGACAGACAGATTCGATTCAAAGCTTCATTCATCAATTTCTAGTTAGTTTGACTTTTACTCGTCTGACTATTCTTGAATTCTTGAATATTTGATTCAGTCGAAATTGGTTGTTTTTGCTTATTGGGTTGTGTTAGCATTATCGTTATAAGTGTTTCTGCAAATTTTCACATCCTAATTCATTCGTTCGAGTGGTCAATTTAGCAATTTAAGATCTAAAGTTTTGGTAGTGTTCTTGACAAAGATTCGATTTTTAACCATCAAAACTTGTTGTTTTTGCTCTAAAACCGATTAGGTTAGTGTTGTTTTTGTGTTTGGGATTGTTTCTAATCTTTCAGGAACCTTCGTGTGCAACCCTAATCGAAAAAAATCGATCGATTTGAGCAAGCAGCCGACTTGTCCGGATAAAACAGCCGACTTTTCCGGACAACTTAAAGGTGTCCGGACGTTTGTGTGATTTTCATACGGATAACTCCAATTCCATCCGGACTCCTCATTTTTTCGGGTAAGTTCTGCAATCCGGGTAAGTCACTATTCCTTATACTATCCGGGTAACATTTGTTTCCGGACATATCTTATCCGGACAAATCTTATCCGGACAATCCATTTTACCCGGAAACTTCATTGCATCCGGACAACTCAAGTTATTCGGACTCTTCATCTTATCCGGACATCTTTTACCCGGTCACTTAGTGTTTACTTCATCTTATCCGGAAAACCCTCACATCTGGTAAGCTCTTATCACCCGGTAACCTCATTTTTCCGGATTCCCTATCTGGAAACCACCCGGATTCCACAATCCGGGAGCTTTCTGAAACCTCAATTTTCAATTTTTTTCTAGGGGCGCTGCCCCCAGACCCCGCAAGGAGGGGGACATTTAAGTATTCGTGATACTGTGCCACTTTGAATCGAACAATCGTCTGACGATCACTCCAGTGCAAATGAAGATGTCTCCTGCTGAAGAAGACACGTGTCAGGTATGTGAACCTATCTTTTCAGAACTTTATGTCTGAGTGAAACCTCTTGCTGAACGGGTAGATTCCTTTAAGGCCACTTCAAAAGAACAACTGCTTGAGATTAGGTCTCTAACCGAAAAGCTAGATGTTCAAAAGAAAATATCTGAAAAATATAAGTCTGAAAATGCTATTTTAAAGGAGAAATGCAAAAATCTTTCTATAGCATCTAAAGACTTACGGGCCAAATTATCTGAACTTCAGTCACAGTTTGATCAGTGCTTGAATGAAAAAGCAGAAATTGTTTATCAATGCTTTGCTCTTCAAATTCAGCACAAGGAGTTTGTAAATAAAATCACTGATCTTGAAACAAAACTCCACAAAAGGGGTCAAACTGATCAAACCATCTTTCTAAATAAACCTAAAGAGTTTACATACTTTAACAAAGAGTGGGGAATCGGATATGATAACCCACACTATTTGAAAAAGGGAAGATGGCATGTACCCACTTTGTATGATTTTGCTTGTTTTGGGTTAGATAAAAAGTATCCAGAGTACGCTCAATGGACTGGTCCTCTTGAACCAGAAAACGAGGAGAAAACCGAGGAACACAAACGCACACACAAACGAGGAATTCAACTTCCATTTTGTTATGAACCATTAAACTACTCGTATCAAAAGAACAAAAAGTACCTTTCCAATGACTACTTCGACCCCTACAAGGTAGCTACACCCAAGTATTCCTCCAAGAAGGATGAGGAAGTAGCACCTGCAACCAAGACTGAGACGGATGAGTTTAAACTCTATGTTCCCCCTCTCATCTTGGAAGCAAAGATAGTGGAGTTGGAGGAGTCACTCGAAAAGGAAATGTCTGTTTTTCAAAATGAGAAGAAAGAGTTAATTAAGGATCTTGAGAAACTCAAATCTGAGAAAACCGACGGTGTGTCAAGTGAGGAAAAGGAGAAATTTCAGTGGGAAATCAATACGCTCTCATCAAAACTGTCTGAAATGACAAGAGAAACGATGAAAGAGCACCTGAGAAATGGTCAACTTCAAGAACAGATTGACATTCTCCAAGCTCAAAAGCAGAATTCCCTTGATCTTTCCTCCAACTCATCTGACACATCCTCGTGTAAAGCTTTCATTGGAAATATCTCGTCTCAAGAAAGTCAAGTTTCTCAAGATGAATGTGTTACGAGGAATTTAAACTCTGATTTTTCAAACGCTTCCGCACCAAATTCCTCAAAGTACACTACAGAAAGCACAAAGTGTTCCTCGCCTTCCTCGACCGATCCAAGTCCAGTAATTCCGGATGTCGATTTTTCAGAATTCATGAACTATGAAGGTAACTCTGATGGAGAGTTTGAGTCGTTTCCTTTCGACAAACCTCTCCCGAGTCATATTGATTTTTTGACTCCAGTAGTCAATCGCCTGGTCAACTTCCTAAAGGGTACATGTTCTACCACTAAGGCCCCAGTTGTGATTGAGATTCCCAAATCTAAACATGTTTCTCAAAACCAATCACAGCCAAGGCAAAAGAACGAGCGATTGTCTGCCAAAAATCATGTTCCTTCAAAAGTCACTGACCGCACTGTCCCTGTTGTTTCGGATAAAACCGGTCGCGCTAAACAAGAAAAACCAAAGTGGCTAAAGAAGGAACCTGTCGAGGGTGCTGCATCAAAGTCGTTCAATACTGGTTTTTTCCCGAGAATGAACAAAAACGATAGTGCTTGGAATCATACGGATAATTTTGTTAAAAGAGATATTAATTTTCCGATGAAAATTTACTCCATTCAGCAATTGATTCAATTATCGCACGATCGTTTGTGTTGTTCTAGTTGTGGTTGGAATGACTTTGATGATATTCAGAATAATGAGTGGTTTGGGTCATATCACATGTATAATTCGACACCCAAATGTAAACCCCGTAATAACCAGCAAAGACACTATCAAAAACGGGGTTACCAATCAGCGGTTAAACCACAGCGGGAGACAAAACCTGCTCCTAGATGGGTTGCTCCTACTGAGGTTAAACCGGCACCTAGGTGGAAAGCTGCTACAAAATCTGTTCCTCCTAAAGGTGTAAATTCTGCACCGAAGAGGAAACAAGTGCCAAAACCAGTTCCCTCCACCGGTGTAAATCCTACACCTAAAGGGAAAGCTGGGACAAAGCAAGCTTCCCCAAACGGTGCCAATCCTAACCCTCCCGGACCCAGGCAAATCTGGGTACCGAAGGTCCGCTAAATTTGTTTTGCAGGACGGTCATGTGTGGCCCTTAGACACTGGATGCTCCACACACATGACCGAAAGGAGGGAGCTGCTCACGATCTACAAGGAACAATATTAAGAAGACGTGAGGTTTGTCTATATCTGTGCTTTGACAAGCTGCTCATGTGTTTAGGGGGAGCATGATCAGCTATCAGGTATGTTACTCTACTGTTGAGGGGGAGCGTCACACACACTTTTTCCTTAAATATGTTAAAAAGTTTTTGTGTGTGGGGATACTCCCGTGTGCATTTCACACTACGCGCACATTCTGAGGGGGAGCATCCAACTGGATGTTCATCAGTTGAGGGGGAGCGACACAGTGTTTTTCTTTCAATGCCTAAAAGTTTTTGTGTGTCACACTCTCCATTGCACATCCCTATACACTATCCGAGGGGGAGCAAGTTTTTTCCCCATTCTCAGTTTGAGGGGGAGCGATAGATCCATTTTTTTCAAATTTCTACAGGTTTTATCTCTTTGCAAAATGGAATTATTCTTTAAAGTGTAAAAGTGTCCGGACACCCATCAGTCCAGATGACTTTCCGGACCAGATGGGTATCCGGGTACGACTATCCGGAATCCCTACTCTGTCCGGAAACACCCTTTGTCCGGATACTTTGTTGTGACCGGAAAGGTTTGCCATTCCATCCTCTTTCATCCGGATACAATGGTTTGTCCGGATACAATGGTTTGTCCGGAAACTGTTTTTTTTTCCAATATGTTGTCCGGACACCTCTGTGTTTGTCAGTTCAGTACCTGTTTTGACACTGCCAGTCCGCAATCTGTCCCAGATTGAGCCACTTAATGTAAAGGTACGCACCGAAACTTGTTTATCCGCCTCAGTTTCTAACTTTGGGTCTTTTTACAGATATTCCATGGCGGATCCACAACCTCAATCCGAGGGGAAGAGTCACACTGTTTTTCTTACAAAGTCTAAATATTTTTTCTTGTGTTGATATCACTCTCAATCCGAGGGGGAGCAAGTCAATCCCCATGTATGTTTTGAGGGGGAACAGGATAATATCCGTGCTATGCATATATACGAGAGTTAGGGAATCCCATGGTCCAGCCAGAGCCGGAGGGACCTTCCCCGGGACATAGAACTTGTGAGAAGGAGGGTGTTAAGGTCGAACGCGAACCAAGATTGAGCCGTAAAGATAACGAGGCTCCTGAGCGAAACCAGCCACGTCATATCCGGGTAGCCACATCTGCTATCCCGTCTCATTTGTTGGGACGGGGTATTGAAGAAGACTTCGTGGACCTAGCGGAGCAATTGCACGACCCCCATAGCCACTCATCCGTCTCTCAAAAGACGGGTGTTTCAGTCTTACACGGGGATTCAGCACAACTTCCACCGGACCCTCATTCGGAGGGTCAAGGTGTTGAAATAAGAGACCAGCAGCCCCCGGTCTCGACTTCTTTGCGTGCACCATCGAGTCTAGAGCCTATTATTACTGAACATTCTTCGCCTAGGACACTTGATGCGGAACAACACCAAGTCTCGGCTCTTCGTGACCCTACCGGAACGTCTATAGTGTCTCCGACTGCCGGAACACGAGGATTGGACGAAAATCCTACCACAGTTAATATCACGCCAACTGTGAACGTAGGTGGCTCTGCCTCTAAGGTAGATGCATCAACGGGTGTTCTAAGTGACCCCGGCGTTATCTCACCCGACTTTGTGTCACCAGGGTCTCTGGATAGCACCCTTAAGGTTGTCCGCCAAGAGATGGAGCAAAACATGCAGCAACACGTAGCCGCCGAAATTGACGCCGTCAAATGCCTAATTAAAGGTAAAAGCCATGTCGTTGATTCCGAATCCACACCTATACCTCCACCCTCTTACTCGGTAGATACTTTGAAAGCCATGCTCCTGGCTCAATTGCTCCAGGAATCAGCAGCTGATGCCCCTACCGACGCAGACCTGATCTCACTTCTCCAAATCCAGGTCACTGCCCCATCATCTGTTACATCACGCCTAGACGCCATTGACTCAGCCCTCAAGGACTACAACCGAGAACTCGCTACTCTGTCCGAGCGGTTCCGAACACTTGAAGAAACATGTAAGAGTCAAGCCGGCGGTCTAAAACGCAAACACGATGACCAGGAGGATCCTGATCACCGTGAGGGGGAGAAGCGACAACGTCTAATCGAGACCGCCTCCCTGATATAGCCTGCAACGACATATGTGGTCCAATAGGAATCCCCAACTGCGACAGCTTCAACAGAAACACCCGAAGCCGAGTTGCCATTAGCACAGATGGTCATCGACATGGATATTTCAGATGATGAAGCCCCAACGGTTGAAAAGCCCGAGGGTACAACACAGGAATTGGTCGCACAAGAACCATCAGACATGCCGACGCTCGCCATGATTTGATCCTGCATGTGAAACCAACCCGGAAACCGAAGACGCATGGTACGAAAAAGCTGCCAGAGCCGTAAACTTCGAGGTAAACTTGGTGTTTCCCACTGATGAAGACGACAACGTTGATTACGACCAGTTTCTACTTCATAATTTCTATGGTACGCCTCCCGTTCACTCGACTCAACCCACTACGACTACAGATCAACCCGAAAGCTCAAATGCAGAAATCCCGACATCTCCTCAGCAAACGACAGCTCCTGATCTTCCTCCCCCTCCTCAGCAACAAAATCGTTGGGAGAAGATCAAGGTTCTCATTCCTCATCTGGAGGAATCTCTGAAGAAGCTGTTTGTACACAAAATTCGCCCGATCGAGCCAACCTTCTGCCTTGGCATTTACAGTCCTGAACCGGCACGTCAACTCCGATATGTAGAAGCCATGAAGCGGTGTCTTCCGAGAGACCAGGTTCGAACTAAGCATAAGATCTCAGAAGTGCTAAAGATTCAGTCAAACCGAATTATGAAGATCGTCTTTCCCGTATTCACTATTCGACGTGAAGACGGAAAAGAATGGGTTTTTTCTGAAGCTGACTTTAAGCATCTCCATCCGTTCGACCTCCTGGTTATTCTGAGAGACCTTCGCACCAGAACCATCCGACCGCTTACTGTAACAAAGGCACTAGAAGCGGTTCGTCAATTCCTTGTCCGTTCTATCATGATGTCTTATCTGGCAGACTTCCAAATGGCTATCGAGAACCGAGCAAAGAAGGTAAACCTGATCAAACCGAATTTGAAAGCTCCTGAACTGGCGATGTATCCCGAGAACGCCATGCTGCTTCAACCAGAATTTGGGATCGTCTTCCTCAACGCTCAGAAAGAAAAGAGGTTTATGAGGTTCAGTCAGGTAGATCGATTTTGCGACGGCACACTGCTCAAAGTTCAAGAAGCTCTTCGGAAGATCATCAAACACGAATCCAAAAATCCAAAGGTATCCTATTTGCCCAATCTGAATGAAAGAACTGCTCAGACTGCTTTGGATATGGTTGAAGAACGTCTCGACTACCACCGCGCCATCAGATTCTTCGAGGTTCATTTCGCGCTCCGCAAACGTTATGTCTACAACTGGAAAGAGCTCCAACGCGAACTCGAACTTCAAATCAAAGGGGGATATTGTTAGGGTAAAATATGTGTTGATTTAAAGTTCAAGGGTTAATTTGTAATAGATTAAACTTAGTCCATTGTGAACGGGCCGTGGGCTTGTTACCACGGGCCCAGCGTATATAAAGTGCAATTAGCTTAGAAAATTAGCTAGTTGTCTCATTTAGCTTTTCTGCTTTACACTGTAATTCTCTCTAAATCAATAGCTAAGTGGGCAGCCTTTGTGAATCATATCAACTGTTCTTATTTGTTTTTTCACAAACATAATTGTTGCACGGATCTGGATTCTACATAAGAATATTACGAATAATATTCTAACACAAAGTAGTAGAGAGAAGAAGATGGTCGAGCACTTAATTTCTGAAGTAGGGTTCTTCTTATATACTGCATGCATTAAATGCATATCAGTATAACTTTACACGTGGCACCAGCTGATTGGTTGCATGGTTTGACCTTTGTAGACAACCTAGTAGCCGCATGATGTACAGTGTAGAATCAGAGTTGGTTGTACGATCCTGGACAAAAGGGATGTCCTTTCTGACATTATCGTACGGAGGCGTGCAAGGGGGTAAGACAAAAGTAACTTGTAGAGGAAGACTTCATGATCAGCGTTCATTGAATAGATCTTTATCAGCGAGTGATAAAGTTCAGCGTTCGCTGAAGTCTTCTACTTGTAACTTCACGTTGAGTGGACAAATCTTGGCTTCGCTGATATCCGCATCAGTTCATTAGTAGACTTTTCGCTGGTTCTTGGGCTTGATCTTCGACTTCAGCGTAGAACATAGTTGACGTGAAACTTGTCTTCAGGGATTATAAGTAAACAACTAAGATTGTCAGCGATCATCAACAAGACTGAACAGGCTCAGTGCTTTATTGATGAACATTTCGCTGAACGTAAAAGTTAAAGTGCGTGAGTTTCCTATCAGCGATACTGTAGAGACATAGTACTTGTCAGCGATAGTGAAACTCTAATACATATTATCTACTTACAATTTTCACTAAGTGTTTCTTAAAGAGTCATTATCAAATCACTGAGGGTTTGGATCAACAATCTCCCCCTATTTGATTATGACATCGCAACAAAAGAAAATTGTTAAGTATGAAAACATAAGGATAAAAAGAACTCATAAATATTTGTCCCTTTTACTGTTTTCTGGGATCTTTTAAGTACTGATGGAGTAAAGTACATTCGCTGAAATTTTTCTTTAAACTTCGTATAAGTTACAAAGGGAAGTGGAAAAATTACAAGTACAGCAAATAAATTTACAAGTACAAACGATATAAGCTGATAAAGATAGAAGAATTACAAGGAAATTCTATCAGCTATTCAGGTTCTTCCTTAATGAGAAGTTCATCAAGGGTTCTAGTGGTAGGGATCATCCAATCAGGGACTTTTTCACCAAGATCCCTTCTATTCTTTGCTTCTTTGAATATCAGGGGCTTCATGAAGTATCCGAGTAAATCATCTCTGAATCCACACCAGTAGATGAGATCCCTGAGTTGTTCGATGGGAGTGATGGGTAGCTCAGAGATGCGTTGAAAGTGTTCTCGTCCATCGTAGTCATGAAAGAAGATACCATAAGGTTTGCATAGGACTTTTCCAGGGATGAAACGTTTACCAGGGGGCAGGAAGGTGTCGAGAGCTGAGAGATCAGGTTCAGGTCCAAGAACTTCAACGCGTAAGAAGCCAATTCCGGTTTCATTTCGAATAGGAGGACCTGTGTCTGAAGGAGTTGTCTTTGTTGATCCAAACCCTCAGTGATTTGATAATGACCCTCTCTTATATACTTAGTGAAAATTGTAAGTAAACAATATGTATCAGAGTTTCACTATCGCTGATAAGTACTAATATCTTATAGTACCGTTGATAGGAACTCTCGCTCTTTAGATTAAACATTCAGCGAACACTGTTCACCATAATACTCTGAGTCTGTTCAGTACTTATGGTGATCGTTGATAAGTTAGTTGTTTACTGTAGATCCAAACCCTCAGTGATTTGATAATGACCCTCTCTTATACTTGGTGAAAATTGTAAGTAAACAATATGTATCAGAGTTTCACTATCGCTGATAGGTACTAAGATCTTACAGTACCGTTGATAGGAACTCTTGCTCTTTAGATTAAAATATTCAGCGAACACTGTTCACCATAATGCTCTGAGTCTGTTCAGTCCTTATGGTGATTGCTGATAAGTTAGTTGTTTACTTATGATCCCTGAAGAAAAGTTTCACGTTAATATAGGTTCTACGCTGAAGTCGAAGATCAAGCTCAAGAGCCAGCGACAAGTCTCCTAATGAACTGATGCGGATCAACGAAGACTCAGATTTGTCCACTCAACGTGAAGTATCAAGTACAAGACTTTAGCTATCGCTGAACTCTATCATTCGCTGATAAAGAATGATAGATCGCTGAATCAACGAAAAGCTGATCATAAAGTCCTCCGTACAAAGTACTTTTTGTCTTATCCACCCTTGCACGTCTCCGTACGATATGTCAGAAAAAGAACCTCCTTATTGTCTGAATTCGTACAACCACTCTGATACTACACTGTTCAAACATGCGGCTACTAAGGTTGTCAACAAAGGTCAATGACATGCAACCAATCAGTTGCTGCCACGTGTAAAGTGTAAACTGCAAGGCATTAAATGCATGCAGTATATAAGAAGATGAACTCACTTCACTTTGAAGCAACTTGCTAACTCTGGACAAGTTCATCCTTCTTATCTTGAGATAGGTTATTATTAGTAATTTCCTTCTCTTTCTTAGTGCAAGAAACTTAGTGTTCCAACTTGTTTAGATTTAGGTTTATCCTTAATCTTGTTTCCGCAACAAGCTGTAAATTGTTAATGATTTATCAATAAACAATTTAGAAAAGTAAAATCTGTGTGTTTGTATTCAACCCCCCCCCCCTTCTACAAACTTGTATAGCCCTTCGGGACCAACAAGTGGTATCAGAGCAGATTTGTTTAATCTCATAAACAAGATCTAATCTATACCAAGATTTCCCCTCCTTGCTATTTCTGAAAATGGCTACCAACACAAACACAAATTATATCGACAATGGTTCTCTTGCAAAACCCCCTAGATTCTCCAGAGATAATTTTAATCTATGGAAAAATAGGATGATTCTCTTCTTAGAAGGTGTAGACCCTACTATGCCTTACTATCTTGAAAACGGCCCATTTATTCCTGTAAGAATTGATGTTGCAGTTCCAGCCGCTGAGAATAGACCTGCTATTCCAGAAAGGCTGGTTCCTAAGGAAGTTCATATGTGGACCGACGAAGATAAGAAGAAAGTGGCTATCGACACAAAAGCCAGATCCATACTATCCATGGCTCTTCCTGACGAAGTCTACCATTCCGTCATGAACCTGAAATCCTCAAAAGCCATGTGGGACACAATATGTGTTCAGTATGAAGGTATTGCTGAAGTCCAGGACTCTCGAAAGATCAACCTGGTAAGACAGTTTGAAAGTTTCATTTGTGGTAAGAATGAGACTCTCTCTGAAGTTCACCAAAGTTTTAATTGCTTAATAATAGATCTGAAAACTGATGGTAAGGAATATTCTAACTTTAAAGTGCTGACAAAGTTTCTAGAATGTTTACCTGAAAGCTGGGACAGTTATTCTATGTGTCTCAAGCTGTCAAAGGATCTAAGATCAATTACTCTTGCTACCTTATATGGCACGATGTTGAATCACGAGCAATCAAGCCATCTTAAGAAGAATCTTGTAAAAGATTCCAAAAGCACCCCTCTTGCTTTAATCTCAGAGGAACCTTCTACTCAGCGACCCGTGGTCACTATCACTGAGTTAGAAAGTAACTCTGAAAGGTCATCAGATTCTGACTCTTCAGATGATGATGAATCTTTGGCTCTCCTAACTAAAACATTCAGGAGATTCGCCAAAAAGAAAATGTTCAGAAAGAACAAACCTCTTTCTATAACTGATAAGCCAAGATCATCAGCTCCTGTTGATAAGGCTACTGCTACTTGTTTTAACTGCGAAACGATTGAACATTTCGCTAACGAGTGTGGGTGTAAGAAAGTCTCGAGAAACTCATCGTTTCCCAAGAAATCCTTTATTCCCAGGAATAAAGATGACAAATACGCTAAGCTGAAAGAAAAGTATGCGAAGCTGAAAAGCTTTAAGAAGAAAGGCAAAGGCCTGATGGCTTACGATTGGGCTGCCTCTGAAGAAGAAGAATCATCATCTGACTCTGAGGATGATGAAGCCAATCTCTGTCTTATGGCAAAGATTGAAGATGAGGAAGAAAGTTCAGACATTCCCTCTACTTCAACCTCTGCAATTCATGTTAAGAAGGGTATCTGGTATCTCGATAGCGGATGCTCTAGACACATGACTGGAAAGAAAAGTCTGCTCGCTGAATACAAGGAAGAGAAGGGTCCCTATGTGACCTTTGGAGGAAATGGAAAAGGACATACCCGAGGGTTTGGTGTACTCTCTAATGGTACAACCACCTTCAGAAGAGTCGCATATGTTGAAGGGCTGAAGCATAATCTTTTAAGCATCAGTCAGCTTTGCGACAAGGATAACAAAGTAATCTTTACCAAGGAATCCTGCTTTGTCACTGACAAAAAGGAAAAGATAGCTCTCAGCGGTTATCGTTTGGAAAATGTTTATGTAATAAACATGGACTCAACAACCACTGAGAACTCCTGTTTCTTCTCAAAAGCCTCATCTGATGTCAACTGGCTATGGCATAAGAGGCTCTCTAATCTGAATTTCAAGACATTGAACACTCTTTCTTCAAAAGAGTTAGTCACTGGTCTACCTCAACACTCATACGTCAAAGAGTCTTTATGTTCAGCGTGTGAGAAAGGGAAGCAGACAAAGCAAGGTTTAAGTCAAAGCAAGTCTCCTTAGTGTCATCTCCTCTACAACTACTCCATATGGATTTGTTTGGCCCTGTTAACAAACAATCCATCACTAGAAAGAAATATACACTGGTCATAGTTGATGAATTCTCTCGTTATACATGGGTTATGTTTCTCCGTTCCAAGAGTGACACCCCTGAAGAACTCATCACCTTTGTTCGGAAGATGGAAACCCTGAACAATTTGACCGTTCGCTCAATAAGGAGTGATCATGGGACTGAATTCAAAAACAGTTCTCTTGATTCCTTCTTTGAGAGTAAGGGTATTTCTCATAACTTTTCATCAGTGAGAACACCGAAACAAAAAGGAGTCGCTGAAAGAAGAAATAGAACAATTATTGAAGCTGCATGTTCAATGCTCAGCGATTCTAACCTGACTACTCAGTTTTGGGCAGAAGCTGTCAACACCGCTTGTTTTACGCAAAACAGGTCGTTGATAGTCAAAAGATTCAATAAAACAGCCTATGAACTTTTTCATGGGAGAAAGCCTTCAATCAGCTTTCTTCACATCTTTGGATGTCAGTGTTTCATACTGAATAACAGAGATGCCCTTGGAAAGTTTGATCCTAAGGCTGATGATGGAATCTTTCTTGGATATTCTTCAATCTCCAAAGCCTTCAGAGTCTTCAATCGTAGAATACAAACTGTGGAAGAAACTATTCACGTCACGTTTGACGAATCCCGTTCAGCGAACTCTAAACCGTCCGCTGATACTGAAGAACTGAATCAATGGATGTTTTCTCATCTTGGTGATTCAGAAGATATTCCCACTCCTCGTGCTCATACAGTTGAAGATGATAGTCCTACTATCATTCCAAATATGCAGAATAGTGAAGCTGAAACATCATGGGTCTCAGCGGTGCCTTTAAACACTATACCTGCTTCTGAATCCAATGTCTCAGACATTCCATCTACTTCTCAGCAATCAGTGAATATAATGACAACTGCACCCATTCCTCTCTTGGATGATACTCCAGACATCGCTCACGCTCCGGCTCAACGATGGACTGTAAATCACCCAATTGATCAAATTCTTGGTGATCCAAACGCTGGTATTCAGACTCGACGAAGTGCAGGTAATATTTGTTTATTTGTAAATTTTATTTCTCTGACTGAACCAAAGAAAGTAGATGATGCCCTCAAAGATCCAAACTGGGTCAGCGCCATGCAAGAAGAGCTGACTAAATTCGAAAGAAACAAAGTTTGGAAACTTGTTCGTAGACCAACTGGCAAAACAGTGATAGACACTAAATGGGTCTATCGAAACAAGTTGGACAAACATGGAACTGTTACCCGCAACAAGGCTCGTCTTGTTGCTCAGGGATACAGACAAGAGGAAGGCATAGATTATGACGAAACATTTGCTCCAGTTGCAAGACTAGAATCTATTCGTCTATTCTTAGCATACGCTGTACACAAAGACTTCAAAGTATATCATATGGATGTTAAGTCAGCGTTTCTAAATGGAAAGCTGAATGAAGAAGTCTATGCGGAACAACCTCCAGGATTCTCAGATCCTAAGCGTCCAGGATATGTTTATAAACTGGATAAGGCACTTTAAGGCTTAAAGCAAGCTCCACGTGCATGGTATGACACTCTTTCTATTTATCTCCATATTGAACAATTTGAGCGAGGTAAAATCGACAAAACTCTATTTTTCAGAAAAGTAAAAGGTCATATCATTCTTGTTCAGATATATGTTGATGACATTATATTTGGTTCTACTAACCATGATCTTTATACTCGTTTCGCTGATAGAATGAAAGATGAGTATAAAATGAGCATGATGGGTGAACTAACATATTTCCTTGGTCTTCAGATAAAGCAAAATGAAAAAGGGACTTTCATTAATCAGGGAAAGTATGTTAAAGATATGCTGAATAAATTCGACTTAACCCAAAGTTCAGCTATGAAAACCCCTATGGCACCACCGCTGAAACTAGACAAGGATACTAAGGGTATTTCTGTTAATGTCACGTTGTACCGTGGGATGATCGGCTCTCTCTTGTATCTTACAGCTAGCCGACCCGATATTATGTACGAAACATGTTTGTGTGCACGATATCAAGCTGAACCCAAGATATCTCATATAACCGCTGTAAAGCGAATTTTTAGATACCTTAAGGGTACTGCGAATCTAGGTCTTTGGTATCCCAAAGACTCAGGATTTGATCTAATCGCCTGTTCAGATAGTGATTTTGCAGGTTGCAAATTGGATAGAAAAATCACCACAGGAGGATGTCAGCTCCTGGGTGGAAAGCTGGTGAGTTGGACAAGCAAAAAGCAAAACTCTGTGTCCACCTCCACAGCTGAAGCTGAGTATGTAGCCGCTGGAAGCTGTTGTTTTCAGGTCTTGTGGATGAGAAATCAACTACTGGACTATGACCTTCAGCTCTCAAATATTTCAATCTATTGCGACAGCACAAGTGCCATCGCTATAGTAAATAATCCAGTGCTACACTCAAAGACAAAACACTTTGAAATCAGGTATCACTTTATCAGAGATCATGTGATGAATGGTGATATAGAACTTCACTTTATCCCAACTGATTATCAGTTAGCTGATCTGTTCACCAAACCTCTTGATGAGACAAGGTTCAAGTTTCTCATCAGCGAGCTTGGAATGCTTAACTTTGAAGAATAAAATCTTCAGTGGTTCGTATTTGATCAGCGACAGGATAAAACCAACTTGTATAACCCATTCTATCATCTTCTCTCTGAATAAACTTGATTCGCTGATATCAAGGTATGTTTTTCTCTCTCTGACAAATCGCATGTAAATGCAAGATTTCAAAATAAATTACATCGCTGAATATCTCTTCCTTCTCAGCGATACTTTGAAATTTCTAAAATCCAACACTGATATTTCTATTCAGTGCTTCATGTTTTTAAAGTGTCCCTGAGTTTTTCAAAACCTCAGAGACATCCAAGAATATGAAAGGACAGTTGTGACGTCATTGCAACGGATAAGCCCCGGCACGTTCTTTCTTTTCTGACACACGTTTGTACGTTTCGTTTACCTGCCAATCAAATGCAAACACGTGTCCGTGTCATGATGAAAATCTTTTCCCGCTCAAGATTTTCTCTCTCTCAAATCTCTATATAAACTCATTCTGGGTTTATATTTTTCTTTTACGCGAACTTCTTCTCCAAGCAAGAAAAAGAAATTACTGTTGCATTTGTGCTCTTAAGTTTTTCAAGAACTTAAGAACTTCATCTTCTTCAACGAACCAGGTTAATAATTCTTTTATTTTACCTGTTTCTTCAAACATGTTAATGATCTTCTCTTTGTTTTCACAAGATCAAACAAAAGAACCTTTTTAAAAATGAAATCATTTCCTTCATGGTTTTATGAACACAACCTTTCATGGTTGTTCTTCAAGTTTAAAACGCAAAATCTTAAACTTGTTCTTCATACGTTTTTCCAGAATCCCAATCTTCAAAGAAAACTGGAAAACAAGATTTTTATTGGGTCTGCATTTCGTTTTTCAAAAACAAGAAAAACCCTAATCTTCATTAAGACATTTTGTCTGAATGAAATGGACAAAATTCGAACCATCTTATTGGAAAATCTTTCCACATTAAGATTATTCTTATTTGTTAATCTTTGGTTGAACTGATAATACAGAAAATGGCATCTTCTGACATTTCCAAGAACACCATCGCTGAGAACACTGCTGCTGATAATAATGCTGACGAAGTGGAAATCCTCAAGGCTCCTCAGGTCAAGTTCTCTCTTGACAAACTGGATTGGACCAAGGTAAATAACCTCTACGCGCTTCTCGAGTTTTCTCCTCGAAAGCAAGTCATACATCTAGATGATGCTGTGAACTTCCTGAAGAATTGTTCCATCTCTACAGCCCTGACCATAACACCTCATGCACATCAGCTACTGCTATCCCAATTCTGGTACTCTGCCAGACACTCTCAGCTACCATCAGCCAAAGATCCCTAAAAAACAATTGACTGCATCCTCTGCGATACTGACTATGGCACTATAAAGATCACCCCTGCCATTATTCGCAAAGCCCTGAACCTTCCCTTGGCCACCAAAGAAAAACCTTTTGTTCCTCCCCCTGGCCACAAGAAAAACTCAGACAGGGAAGCCATCATTGCATTCTTCGACGCAATGGGCTATGTATGGGAAACTGGGAGGGACATGAAGCCCGAGAAGAAGCTGACCCTTATCAAGAAGTCTAAAATGCCCAGCGAGATGAATTTCATCTTCGCTCATTTAATCAGCTGCATGACTGCCAAGGCCGGCTCCTCTGACCAAGCCGCTCGGCCTCAGCAAGCAATGAGATATGCATTGCTGAAAGGTCTACATATAGACTGGGCATCGATTATCTATGATGACCTGGTACTCAGAGTGGACTCCGTCGCTGACAGATCTCCATGGGTTCCCTATCCTCGATTCATCAGCGCCGTATTCCAAAAAGGCCTGAAGGACATCTACCCAAAAGAGGGTGACCTGAAACTCTCTCAAGTTGTCCCTAAGGTTCTCGACTTTAAGCCAGTGGCAAATGAGGTACGTCTTTCTACACTTTTAACTCTTCTCAACCCTACTTCTTCTACTTCTGCAGCTCCTTCAGCGGACAAACCCACCGCTGATACCCCAGCTGCAACCTCCATTCCTTCTCCTAAAAGGAAACACTCTGAACCCAACTTAGTTCCAAAAGAACTAAGAAAACCAAGGAGCAACCCCAGCAATCTCTTGCTGAAGACTCCTCAGCTCCTCTGGATGGGCTGAAGGAAAGTTCAGTGGTACACTCTGCCACAGCTGAACAAGCCACCCACTCTATCCCAACTTCAGCGTCTCTAAACGCTGAGGTTACAAACTTGGAATCTACCCAACCTCCTTCAGTCTCTCAAAAGACTGACGAAGCGATTCTCAGTGAATCCAACGCTGAACTCCGCACCCAACCTCCATTCTCAACCTTCGCTTCTCCCTCTACTCAATTGGACTCTACTCCAGTTATCACTGAAGCACCTGTCATTCCTCTAGAAGCTAACGCTGACACTCAGGGAATGATGGGCGTAGGACCTGCAGCGATGACCATGCGTACACGCACTTTAGCTGACGACATGGAACATTTCTCAGGACACCGATATTTTGAATCTTTCATCAATCCCCCTGCAGGTATACAACACCCCCTATACACTGTAACTGAACCCCAAACTTCTGAGCTTTCCTCTGTTCACAAGTTCTTATATGTTACAGGTCCTAATTTGGGAGACATCAACGCCTCTCTGAAGACTATAGAGACGAAGCTGACAGGTCTCAAAACTACTCTTTCCGACAACTCTTCAGCTGTAACAAACACTGGAGAGAATCTCACAAAGCTTACAACCGTGGTTGAAAAGAATGCCTCCAAAGCTGACTTGGAGAAGGTTGATAAATCACTCACCGACTTTGCCAAAGTTCTCTCTGACATCTACACAGACTACCTCGACATCAAAATATCAGTTGACACCATGTCCAGTGAAGTCACAACGCTGAAGACATCGGTTGGCAAACTCGAAGGTGATATGTCTGCTGTAAAGACTGATGTCAGTTCAGTAAAGACTGACATGAGTTCTGTGAAGACCGATGTCAATGCGATGAAGAATGACATCACTTTTATGAAGACATTGTTACAGCAGATCCTGACTAACACGACCGCCCCTGCCCCTGAACCTTCATTTTTTACTCCGGCGGATCGTGCTGAACTCGTGAAGATCAATCTTGGTATTTCTGATCTAGCAAACAGATTATCAGCGATTGAAATCTGTGTGGGGATCTCTGGCCAAGAAGACAGGGAACCATCAAAAGCTGCTGAGTCGTCGCATTCCTCCCCCACTCATCATGAAAAAGAGGGGGAGAAGAGCGTTGAAGACCTTTCCCATGATGAATCTATCAGGGGAGAGAAGACTGAAGACCTCACCTTTACTGAAGAGGGTGAGAAGACAATTGAAGCAGCCGCTGGACCTCAGGGAGATGAACACCCTGAGGGAACCGAGAAGCTTACCTCTGTATCTGAGGGGGAGCAACTCGAAGAAGAAGCTGAAGAAACTGAGTCTGAAGCTGAAGATGAAGAAGCCATCGACTTGTCTGATGATGAACCATCCTCTTCTCCAAAGAATGATGATGATGAAGATGATGATGATGATGATGACTCTTTTATCGTCAAGCCTGCTCAGATAACTAAAGCTCTTAAAGGGATTCTGATAAATGAACCTACAGGGGAGCGGACAAAGACAAAGCCATCAGCATCTGAAGCTGACAAGGGCAAAGGAAAAAGTGTCGCTGAAGATGATGAAAATCTGACGATCTTGCTTAAAAAGCCGGTTTATCAGGTACACTAATCTTACACTACATCCCTCCTCTATACACATTATCTATTCTACACACTAAATCCTCCATACACTTTATCCCATTCTTTCTATCTCTGTTCTACCCAAGTTCTTACTCATAAGATCGCTGTGTTTCAGCTAGTCCTCTCACCTGTTTGAGGATATCGCTGAAGTTCCTACAGCTGCGACTTCACCAACAATAATCCCAGCTCCCAACGCTGAAGAAATAATCCCGGTCTTAGATTTGATCTCTGAAACTGATGAACCTGAAGAACAGATGCTCTCTCACAAAAACAGACCTTCCTTGGCTCCTCAAAAGCTAAGTGAAGAGGATCAAGAAAAGAGAGATGAAATGATCAAGAGACTCGAAGATCAGCGAATCATTCTGAAGCGTGATCAACTTCCTTCCGTTCCTCCAAAGTTCAAAATTTCCCAAAAGGAATACAAGGAACACCTCAGAGCTGAACGCCTAATCGCTGAAAGAAGGAAAGCTGAAGAAAAAGACAGAGAATACGCCATCTAGCTTACTCAACGATTTGTAAAAGACCCCAAGCTGAAAAGAGCTCCCATTGACGTTCAACGTCAGCTATGGGATGATGCTCAAAGGATCGTTAGAGAAAAGACTAAGGTCTCTGATACAACTTTGGAATGGTGTAAAGAAATGCTGAACTATCGATCTCGACCATCCAAAATCTTCAAAGTAAACATCAGAGGAAGACTGTACTAAGACGTTCCTGTTGTTGAATTTGATGTCTACACAGAAGACAAAACCAAGCAAACCTTCTATGCTGCTACCTTAGAAAAGTTTGGTCTCTCTGAATGGTTAGAAGTGAAATTAGCCATTCAGGGATCGCGCTCAAAGTTCAAAAGCCATGTCGAGAAGATCTTAAACAAACAGATCGACCTGGTTTCTTCTGCTGTGGATATTCCTCCCTCTACTCTTCTTCCTCCTCAACAAAGAAGAGTCTCTACAAAGGAAAAGAAAGTCTCAGACTCAGGTCCTCCAATACGGAATGAAACAGGTATTGGTTTCTCTCGTGTTGAAGTTCTTGGCCCTGATGCTGATCTCTCAGCGCTTGACACCTCCCTACCACCTGGAGAAACTTTCATTCCTGGCACAGTTGTAAGTGATCCTTATGGTATATTCTTTCTAGACTACGAAGGAAACCATCACTTTCAACGTATCTCTGAGCTCCACATCACTCCCATCGAACAACTCAGAGATCTCATATACTGGTGTGAAGTCAGACGCGACATTAAAGCTAGACACCTGAAGCCCTTGATCTTTGAAGAAGCTCTGAACAAAAAGAATCAAGGAGTAGATGTTCCTGACTGGATGATTCCCACATCAAAGACCCTCGATGAACTTCTCATCAAGGAAGAACCTTTTGACGGATAGGATCGCCTTGTAATTCTTTCTATCCTTATCTGTCTACATCTTTTGTACTTGTAATTTTATTCGCTGTACTTGGAATTTTTCTACTTCTCTCTGTAATCTTTACAAGGTTTAAAGAAAAATTTCAGCGAACGTACTTTACTCCATCGGTACAGAAAAGATCCCAGAAAACAGTAAAAGGGACAAATATTTTATGAGTTTTTTTATCGTTATGTTTTCATTAAATAGCAATTTTATCTGTTGCTATGTCATAATCAAATAGGGGGAGATTGTTGATCCAAACCCTCAGTGATTTGATAATGACCATCTCTTATATACTTAGTGAAAATTGTAAGTAGACAATATGTATCAGAGTTTCACTATCGCTGATAAGTACTAAGATCTTACAGTACCGCTGATAGGAACTCTTGCTCTTTAGATTAAACATTCAGCGAACACTGTTCACCATAATACTCTTAGTCTGTTCAGTACTTATGGTGATCGCTGATAAGTTAGTTGTTTACTTATGATCCCTGAAGACAAGTTTCATGTTAACATAGGTTCTACGCTGAAGTCGAAGATCAAGCTCAAGAACCAGCGACAAGTCTCCTAATGAACTGATGCGGAATAGCGAAGACTCAGATTTGTCCACTCAACGTGAAGAATCAAGTACAAGACTTTAGCTATCGCTGAACTCTATCATTCGCTGATAAAGAATGATAGATCGCTGAATCAACGAAAAGCTGATCATAAAGTCCTCCGTACAAAGTACTTTTTGTCTTAACCACCCTTGCACGTCTCCGTACGATATGTCAGACAAAGAACCTCCTTATTGTCTGAAATCGTACAACCACTCTGATACTACACTGTTCAAACATGCGGCTACTAAGGTTGTCAACAAAGGTCAATGACATGCAACCAATCAACTGCTGCCACGTGTAAAGTGTAAACTGCAAAGCATTAAATGCATGCAGTATATAAGAAGAAGAACTCACTTCACTTTGAAGCAACTTGCTAACTCTGGACAAGTTCATCCTTCTTATCTTGAGATAGGTTATTATTAGTAATTTCCTTTTCTTTCTTAGTGCAAGAAACTTAGTGTTCCAACTTGTTTAGATTTAGGTTTATCCTTAATCTTGTTTCCGCAACAAGCTGTAAATTGTTAATGATTTATCAATAAACAATTTAGAAAAGTAAAATCTGTGTGTTTGTATTCAACCCCCCCCCTTCTACAAACTTGTATAGCCCTTCGGGACCAACAGTCTTCTTCTTTGCAGCAGGCCTTCTTCTTCGTTGAGTAGGAGCAGGAGGAGGATGAATATCCACAGCAGATGAAACTAAGTCGATCTGTTGATTTAGAATTTTCTCGACATGATCTTTGAATTGTGAGCATGATTGCTGAATGGCTATCCTTATCTCTAACCACTTAGAGAGACCGTATTTTTTGATTGAAGAGGCGTAGATGGTTTCCTTTGTACCATTTTCTCTGAATAAGTCGACCTCGACAATTGGAACTTTTATTGGTGATCTTCCCCTGATGTACACTTTGTTGATTCTGGCCGCCCGATATCGAAAGTGAAATCTTTCTTTGCACCATTCCAAGGTAGAGTCAGATACCTTGGTCTTTTCTTCGATGATCTTCTTGGCGTCCTTCCACAATTGACGTTGGACATCAATGGGAGTCTTCTTCAGATCAGGGTCCTTCACCGATTGTTGGACAAGCTGGATGGCGTATGCTTTATCTTGTTCTTCAGCTTTCCTTCGATCGGCGAGTTGTGTTTCAGCCTTGAGATGTTCAGCGAATTCCTTTCTTGATAGTCTAAACTTAGGAGCATTGAGTTTTTCTCGAGGAAGGATAATTCGCTGATCTTCAAGCTGTTTGATCATGCCTTCTCTCTTCTTTAGATCTTCTTCACTTAGCGTTTGAGGAGCCAAGGAAGGTCTGTTTTTGTGAGAGAGCAGTTGTTTTTCTGGTTCATCAGTCTCAGCGAAGTCTAAGACTGGGATTATTTCTTCAGCACTAGGGGCTGGGATTATTGTTGATGCAGTAGGAGGAACTTCAGCTGGATCCTCAAGCAGGGAAGAGGACTAGCTGAAACATAACGATCATTTGAGTAAGATCATTTGGGAGAAAAGAGATAGAGAAAGAATGAGGGTTAAGTGTATAGAGGTTTTATAGAGAGTAGAACTGAGGTTGAGAAGGGATAGAGGAAGGATGCAGTGTAAGGGAAGAAAAAGTATTGTACCTGACAAACTGGCTTTTGAAGCAAGATCGTCAGATTGTCTTCTACAGCGATGCCTTTATTTTTGCCTTTGTCGGCTTCAGACGATGCAGGCTTTGTCTTTATTCCCTCCCCTGATGGTTCATTTATCATAACCCCTTTTTGAGCAGGGACCTTCTTGGGCTGGACGAAGAAGAAGTCGACGTCATCATCATCGTCATCATCATCATCGTTTTTAGGGGATGATGATGGTTCATCGTCCTCAAGATCGAGGTCTTCATCATCTTCTGCTTCTTCAGCTTTAGATTCTTCCTCGTCAGCGTAGGGTTCGATAACATCAGCAGCAGCTTCAGTTTCCTTATCGAGTTGCTCCCCCTCAAATTCAGAGGGAGTTTTCTCGGTTCCCTCAGGGTTTTCATCTCCCAGAGGTTTTTCAATGGCAGTAGCAGTTGTCTCCCCCTCAACATTATGGGGAAGACTTTCTTCATTCTTCTCCCCCTCTTCCACATGATGAGTGGGGGAGGTAATAGTAGCTTCAGCAGCAGCAGTAGGCTTTGGGTCACTGTCTTCTAGGTCAGTGATACCCATGAAGGTTTCAATCACACTATTCTATCTTCTAGGCCAGAAATAGTAGGACTGATCTTTTGAAGATCTTCTCGATCAGCCTGAGTGAAGTGAGATGGAGTACATGTTGGTACGTTCAGGCGGTCGAGAATCTGCTGTAGGAGAGACTTCACAGAGGTCACCTCTGACTTTACAGTAGTCACCTCTCCCTAAAGATCGCCAACCACTGTCTTCAATGATGTGACTTCATTGGACATGGCTGTAAAGTTGGTGGAGAGTGTGTTGTTGGCGGTGGAGTTTTCAGCGAGAGTAGTAGCAAATTGACCAATGCTACCTTCCACCTTCTCCAGATCCGAATTGGAGGCTTTGCCTTTGACCTCGGTGGTCAGCTTCTTGAGTTCCTCTCCAGCGTTTGTAACCACTGAAGAGTTTGTAGATAGAATGGTGGTGAGAGATTCCACCTTGTTGGATAGATCCGTGAGCGATGTGTTGATGTCGCCCAAATTAGGACCTGTAACAGTTAATAACTTGTGAACAAAGAAAAGCTCAGAAGTTTGGGGTTTTGAGAGAGGAGTGTGTAGGATGTTGTGTATACCTACGGGATGGTTGACGAATTCCTCGTAGGTTCGATAACCTGAGAAAGTTTCCATGTCACCTTCCAGAGTGCCTTGACGCTTGGAGGTGTCCGCATGTCCTTTATTCACATTCTGCATCCGCTGTAGTTCTTTAGCAGATGAGTCACTCAAATAAATGACCTTTGTTGTATAGAAGGGAGGAATAGATGGAGTGACCAAAGAAGTAGTGGGAGGAGTGTGAGTTGAGAAGAGGGTTGGGGTGCCAGATTCAGCGTTGGATCCGCTGGGAATGACTTTCGTAGTACTTAGAGGTACTGAGGGAGGTGGGTTCTGTTCCAAGTTAATTACTTCAGCGTTTAGAGACGCTGAAGTTGGTATGGAAGGGGTGGATTCATCAGCTGTGGCAGAGCGTACCACTGAACTATCCAACGGCTCTTGAGAAGTGTGAGCCGCGGAGTCTTCAGCCTGGGAAGGCTTGGGGGTTGTTCCTTGGTTTTCTTGATCCTTTGAGTATTAAGAGAGGTATATGAGTGTTTCCTTTTCTTAGTTGGAGTGGTTTTTGCAGCCTGGGTACAAGCTGTTGGGATTGCCGCTGAAGTAGCTGCAGAAGTAGAAGAATTGGGGTTGAAAAGAGATAAGAGAGTAGTAAGACGTACCTCGTTTGGCATGGGGCTGTAGTCGAGCACCTTAGGGCCAACCTGAGAGAGTTTCAGGTCACCCACTTTTGGATATTCGTTCCCAAGTCCGCTTAGAAAGAGAGCACTGACAAACCGGGGATATGGAACACATGTTGGTCTGTCAGCCATGTCCACCCTGAGTACCATATCGTTGTAGATGATTGATGTCCAATCAATGTGAAGACCCCTCAGCAGTGCATATCCCATGGCCTGCTGAGGTTGTGACGCTTGGTCAGTTGACCCAGTCTTCGCTGTCAGGCAGCTGATCAAATGAGCGAAGATGAAGTTCAACTCGCTTGGACTTTTTGATTTCTTGATGATGATCAGCTTCTTCTCAGGGAGTTCATCTCTCCCTGTTTCCCACTCATACTTCATTGCATCAAAGAATGCAATGAGTGCGTCCCTGTCAGCTAGGTTTTTGGAGTTTGGCAGAGGGACAAAGCGTTTTTCTTTGGAACTACCAGGAAGGTTCAAGGCACGCCTGATAGTACCAGGGGTGATCTTGGAAGTGCCATGTTTGGTGTCACAAAGAATGACATCAAGTATTTTCTTTGCGTCTTTGGGTGAGGGTACCTGAGCTCTTCTGGCAGTATACCAGAACTGAGCTAGAAGATATTTATGTGCCGGGGGTGCAATAGTCAGAGCTGTCGATAGAGGACAGGTCTTAAGAAAGTTCACAGCGTCATCAAAGTGTGTGACCTGCTTCTTTTGAGGGAAGTCGAGGAGAGCAAAAGGGTTGTTGCTTTGAAAGGTAACTTGCTCAAGTTTGAACTTAACCTGAGGAGCTTTTGTGAGTTCAACACTTGCAGCAGCAATGGGAGACTTAGAGGTAGGAGCTTCAGTAGTAGATGCCATTTCTGTTTATAATTACAAACATGAAGAAAGATAAAGAATAAAGTCTTAATGTGGAAAGATTTTCCAAAATAAGATGTTTTTTGGGTTTTGCACATTCCATTCAGACAAAAAATATCTTAATGGAAATTAGGGTTTTTCTTGTTTTGAGAAAAAAAATTACAAAACATAGTGAACATTTGTTTTCCAGTTTCCTTTTTAAAGAAGAGATTCTGGAAAAACATATGAGGATACAAGTTTAAGATTTTTTGTTTTAAACTTGAAGAACAATCATGAAGATTGTGTTTATAAAATCATGAAGAGAAATGATTTCATTTTTTAAAAGGTTCTTTTGTTTGATCTGTTAAAAACAAGAATAAGATCCAAAACAAGTTGATAAAAGGTAAATAATAAGAATGATAACCTTGATTGTTGAAGACGAAGATGAAAAATTTCTGGAAATGAAGAGTTCAAAATGCAACAGTGATGTTCTTGCTTGTTAGAGAAGATGTTCGCGTAAAGGTAAAAATATAAACGCAAAGTGTTTATATAGTGAGAGTAGAGAGAGAAAAACTGTGAGCGGGAAAGTTTTTCATGATGACACGGACACGTCCCTTGAATTTGATTTGACAAGGAAGTCGAAACAGGCGAACGTGTCAGAGAAAACGTGCCATGACTTATCCGTTGTGATGACGTCACAAACGTCCTTTCATATTTTAGGATGTCTCTGAGGATTTTGAAAGCTCAGGGACATTTTTGAAAACATGAAGCACTGAATAGAAATATCAGTGAGATTTAGAAATTTCAAAAGTATCACTGAAAGGAAGAGATATTCAGCGATGCAATTTGTTTTGAAATCTTGCATTCATATGCGAACGTCAGCGAGTAAGAGAGAACATACCTTGATATCAGTGAATCAATTTTGTTCAGAGAGTAGGTGGTAAGTATGGGTTATACAAGTTCATTGTTATCACTGATCAAATGTGAATCGCTGAAGATTTTACTCTTCTAAGTTCAGCATTCCAAGCTCGCTGATGAGAAAGTTGAATCTTGTCTCATCAAGAGGTTTGGTGAACAGATCAGCTAACTGAAAGTCAGTTGGGATAAAATGAAGTTCTATATCATCATTCATCACATGATATCTGATAAAATGATACCTGATTTCAATGTGTTTGGTCTTTGAGTGTAGCACTAGATTGTTGGCTATAACAATGGCACTAGTGCTGTCGCAATAGATTGGAATTTTGGAGAGCTGAAGGTCATAGTCTAGTAGTTGATTTCTCATCCACAAGACCTGAGAACAACAACTTCCAGCGGCTAAGTACTCAGCTTCAGCGGTTGAGGTGGACACTGAGTTTTGCTTTTTACTTGTCCAACTCACCAGCTTTCCACCCAAGAGCTGATAGCCTCCTGTGGTGCTTTTCCTATCCAATTTTCAACCTACAAAATCACTATCTGAATAGGCCATTAGATCAAACCCTGAGTCTTTGGGATACCAAAGACCTAGGTTGGGAGTACCCTTAAGGAACCAAATATAATATCATCGGCATATATTTGAACACGAATAATATGACCTTTTACTTTCTTGAAAAATATAGTTTTTTCGATTTTACCTCGCTCAAATTTTTCGATTTGGAGATAAGAGGCGAGAGTGTCATACCATGCACGAGGAGCTTGCTTTAAGCCATAAAGTGCCTTATCCAGTTTATAAACATAACCTGGATGCTTAGGATCTGAGAATCCTAGAGGTTGTTCCACGTAGACTTCTTCATTCAGCTTTCTCTGGTTCTTGGAGGACATCATCTGTTTTCTTTGGTTCAATCAGAGAAATAAAGTTAACAAATAAGCAAATATTACCTGCACTTCGTCGATGCTGACAAATAACCCATATATGCCACCACTATCGTTTCCGTATCGGTTGAAGGCACATAAGGATAAGGAACAACACAAGAAATTTCTTGACATTTTCAAGAAGTTACACATCAATATTCCATTTGCGGAAGCATTGGCACAAATGCCAACTTATCTCAAGCTCATGAAAGACATCATTTCCAGGAAGAGGAGGATTGAAGATCATGACACGATTGCACTTACTGAGGAGTGCAGTGCTAGAATCCAACACAACTTGCCCCCAAAGCTTAAAGATCTAGGGAGTTTTACTATCCCTGTTCATATAGGAAACTCTAACTTCAGTAAGTCATTATGTGATCTTGGTGCAAGTATTAATTTAATGCCTTTATCCATTTTCAGGAAACTTGGCTTGGGGGGAAGTGAAGCCAACAAACATGACACTTCAACTTGCAGATAGATCGGTGAAGTATCCTTATGGAATCGTGGAAGACGTTTTGGTAAAGGTTGGAGAATTTTATTTTCCAGTGGATTTCGTTGTATTAGATGTGGAGGAAGATGTTGAGATGCCATTGATTTTGGGAAGACCATTCTTAGCCACAAGCAAGGCTTTGATAGACATGGAAGAAGGCGTGATGACTTTCAGAGTTAGGAATGAGAAGGTAGCCTTCCATGTTCTCAAAAGAGTAGAAGATAGAGGTGAACCAGGAGTGGGGCAGATTGGATCAGAAACTGGTAAGAATGGGGAAACGCATGTGAGGAAAATCAGGAACAATCGTATGTGTGGGCAGTTCAACTCCGCAAGCGACACCGAGCCAAGTTGAGAGCCATACAGTTGTGCCACGACTTGAACTAAGGCGTTGGGTGGGAGGCAACCCACCATAGGTTAAATTTATTGTCTTTTGAGAATTTCATTATTTTGTGTGTTTACTTTCGTTATTTCTTTGTGTGTGCTTGGTGTTTAATTGTTTTTGTGTGTTTAGTTTTGATAACCCTGGTAGCAATTCTGACGTGAAAAAGCGCAAGGCAGCAGAAAAAAAGACAAAAGGGAAGAGAAGTATTTCGCGCGACCCATGGAGCTAGCCATGTCGCGTGACCAATCGTGCCAGGCACTGGAATGTGCAAGTATTTGACCTACGCGACCTTCGGCGTGACCCAGCCCGCACCACCATCCGCGCACGCATTCTGACAGGTATTTACACAACACTCCTTTGAAAACCTCGATTTCACCAAGGTTTGGGGTTCCCTTTTTCATGTTGACCCTCACTTTGCATAATTATGTGTCGTGAAAAAGAACCTAATCTAGAGATTAGGTTTGGGGTGGCATAATTATTGTTATCTGTACTCTAATGGCATAGTTCGTGGTTGTTTTTACCTTCTATGATGAATTACATTGGGGACAATGTATTGCTTTGGTTATGGGTGAAATGTCAAGTTTATCATTTGTGATCTCAGTGGATTGAACAATCACTTTGTTTATAGGAAAGAGTGGGCGACCTTTTTAGCGTGACTTAGTGTGAGTTTTCGAAGACACTAATTTTAGGGAGAAGAATTAGAAGGGATAATATAGCAAAAGGGTGGACCTAAGCGACTGCACACATTAGAGACATTAGTGGAGACCACCCGTGAGTTTGTTGAACCATACACTTGCAAACTTCGATTCCGAGAGACTACACATTACTCGATACACTTCTCATTTAGTCTTTTGGTCATTGTTGTAGCTGATCTTACTATAACTTGCATCCGTTATCAAAGACATCATAGGAATAGGAGTGAAGCTTTTGCCTATCTGTGTGAACAAACCATGTGTGAAGACATCAGGCTTTTTGGTTGCTGCTAATCCCGCTTCTTTTCACAACTCAAGGTTCCCAAATGAAACCCGTTGTACCCCCCTCAGTAAAAAAAAACCGCAAACCCAGTGTCAAAAAGGGGTTTGCCAAAAAAAATTAAATAAAGCTGAGGGGTCAGTTTAAGGAGTTTGAGTGAAGTGTTAGAAAGACCGAACAAAAGAAAAAGGAGAGGATCACCAATTATCACCTTATATCCATTGACCTCCATCCAAAAGCAGCAAGCATGGCCAATTTAAAGATCTGAGTTCAGCATGGAGAGTTTGTAAAGAGAAGCAGAGCAACATTCTTATGTCCTAGTCTTGATAATGGATTCTTTCCGAGATCAATTTGTGTACAATTATGCGTTCTTGCTTAATTGTTGTTCATGCATGCTATTGTAAATTCTTTGTACCCAACTCCTGAAAGCATGACAACATATGTGAAACCTAGGGCTTGAGTGAAGAGAGAAAACCGTGAATTAGGGTCAAGGTGAAATCCTCTCTGTGTGTGTTTAGTCTAGGTACACTCAAGTGTGGTGTGGTCCCTGATAGCTCCCTTCCCCAAAATTGTGCTGTTTAGAATTCCATACTTAGGTCTGCTGGTTGTTTGTCCATCTCACAGGTAACTCGTGGTGATTGTTGAGTTGACTAGAGATCACTAATGATATGCTCGACAACACAAAATTGCGATTGTTTGCTTTATGGTTTATTTCTATTTTTGTCGCTGTTTTGCGTGGGGACAAGCAACGCTCGGTTTGGGGTTGTTGATAATGTCGTTTTTCGACATTATTTTGAAGCCTAACTCGGGGTTTGTGTTGTAAGTTTCCTAGTAAAATGGTGATTTTAATAGTATTATTTGAGAAAATACAGGTCATTGTAAGTTTCCAGAGTTAGGAGAGTTTTGGGAAGATTGGAGGACGAAAATCGAAAAATGGCAATTTTTTGGCAAACAGAGCTCTGCGCTACTGCTCGCGGCAGAGGTCTGTTCTGCGTTTTTCCAGTGTTCTGCGCGTTTCATCGCGCGACTCCATCCGCGCCGCCATCCGCGCAGACCCCCTGGCCGTTTTTAGTCCTTATGACGGCTAGGGTTGAGGGGATTCATCATCAGTTACTTCTTGGGACTTTCTCTGGGCGATTTTGGGAGCAAGAAGGCGATTTTTAAAGGCGAGAAGATGGCAAGAAACATCAAGTAACGAGAATCGAAAGGCGAATCGAGTACGTTCATCGGCGGCTTAGGATTTTTCAGGGAGTTCTTAGATTTCATTTCTTGTAGAACAAAACATGTTTACTTTTGTTTTGAGTGTTTCATTTCTGACTTTTAAAACCCCCAATATGAACTAATCCGTTCATGTTGGGGGGTTGGTTTGAATCATGGTTGGATAATCGTTTAGCTTTACAGTAGGTGTGGTTGATTTTAATATAGATAGATGACACATGTGGGATTGTTCTTAATGCTTGTAATAGTCCGATCAACTATTATTTGATTTTATGAATCTTTAACCTTTGAGAAAAGTTTTGAGGTTTGATTAATTCTTCATGTCTTGGTTGAATTTGAGATAGTAATATGATAACTCATCCTTTGTGGCTTTTAATCACTAATTGTTCAATTACTTTTGTTAAGATCGAATGATGATACAATGTGTTGAATGATATTTGCTATAGCTTGATAGAGTATAGTAATGGATTGTGATTATGCCTGTCATTCCTAAATTTATTTCAATCATGTCAAATCTGTTATCTAACTGATTGTTTACCTGAGGAATCCAACCCTCCAACTCTCTCTCTTATCTGAATTAACTAAAGTGTTAATTCGTGTTTCGATAATCAGCAAACCAAATCAATTTGCATTAGTCTAATTATTAGTCTATACAATCATTGTGGTACTTGACACCTTGTTCCTTTGGTTCGATACTCGTACTTTCTAAGTTTTTCATGATGACACAGACACGTCCCTTGAATTTGATTTGACAAGGAAGTCGAAACGGGCGAACGTGTCAGAGAAAACGTGCCATGACTTATCCGTTGTGATGATGTCACAAACGTCCTTTCATATTTTAGGATGTCTCTGAGGATTTTGAAAGCTCAGGGACATTTTTGAAAACATGAAGCACTGAATAGAAATATCAGTGAGATTTAGAAATTTCAAAAGTATCACTGAAAGGAAGAGATATTCAGCGATGCAATTTGTTTTGAAATCTTGCATTCATATGCGAACGTCAGCGAGTAAGAGAAAACATACCTTGATATCAGTGAATCAATTTTGTTCAGAGAGTAGGTGATAAGTATGGGTTATACAAGTTCATTGTTATCACTGATCAAATGTGAATCGCTGAAGATTTTACTCTTCTAAGTTCAGCATTCCAAGCTCGCTGATGAGAAAGTTGAATCTTGTCTCATCAAGAGGTTTGGTGAACAGATCAGCTAACTGAAATTCAATTGGGATAAAATGAAGTTCTATATCATCATTCATCACATGATCTCTGATAAAATGATACCTGATTTCGATGTGTTTGGTCTTTGAGTGTAGCACTAGATTGTTGGCTATAGCGATGGCACTAGTGCTGTCGCAATAGATTGGAATTTTGGAGAGCTGAAAGTCATAGTCTAGTAGTTGATTTCTCATCCACAAGACCTGAGAACAACAACTTCCAGCGGCTACGTACTCAGCTTCAGCGGTTGAGGTGGACACTGAGTTTTGCTTTTTACTTGTCCAACTCACCAGCTTTCCACCCAAGAGCTGATAGCCTCCTGTGGTGCTTTTCCTATCCAATTTTCAACCTGCAAAATCACTATCTGAATAGGCGATTAGATCAAACCCTGAGTCTTTGGGATACCAAAGACCTAGGTTGGGAGTACCCTTAAGGTAACAAAAGATTCGCTTTATAGCGATCAAATGAGATTCCTTAGGTTCAACTTGATATCGTGCACACAAACAGGTTGCATACATAATATCAGGTCGGCTAGGTGTAAGATACAGAAGAGAGTCGATCATCCCACGGTACATCGTGACATTGACAGGTTTTCAGAAGGATCCTTGTTTAGTGTCAACGGTGGTGCCATAGGGATTTTCATAGCTGAACTCTGAGTTAAATCAAATTTCTTCATCATATCTTTAACATATTTTCCCTGATGAATGAGAGTTCCTTTTTCATTCTGTTTGATTTGAAGACCTAGGAAATATGTTAGCTCACCCATCATACTCATTTTATACTCGGCTTTCATCCTTTCAGAGAAACGATTACAGAGGTCAGGGTTAGTGGAACCAAATATAATATCATCGACATATATTTGAACAAGAATAATATGATCTTTTACTTTCCTGAAAAATATAGTTTTTTCGATTTTACGTCGCTCAAATTTTTCGATTTGGAGATAAGAGGAGAGAGTGTCATACCATGCACGAGGAGCTTGCTTTAAGCCATAAAGTGCCTTATCCAGTTTATAAACATAACCTGGATGCTTTGGATCTGAGAATCCTGGAGGTTGTTCCACGTAGACTTCTTCATTCAGCTTTCCATTAAGGAACGCTGATTTAACATCCATTTGATAAACTTTGAAGTCTTTGTGTACATCGTAAGCTAAGAATAGACGAATGGCTTCTAGTCTTGCCACTGGAGCAAAAGTTTCGTCGTAATCTATACCTTCCTCTTGTCTGTATCCCTGAGCAATGAGACGAGCCTTGTTGCGGGTTACAGTTCCATGTTCATCCAACTTGTTTCAATAGACCCATTTAGTGCCTATCACTGACTTGTCAGATGGTCTTGGAACAAGCTTCCAAACTCTGTTTCTTTCGAATTCAGTCAGCTCTTCTTGCATAGCGCTGACCCAGTTTGGATCTTGGAGGGCATCATCTGTTTTCTTTGGTTCAATCAGAGAAATAAAGTTAACAAATAAGCAAATATTACCTTCACTTCGTCGAGTCTGAACAGCAGCATTTAGATCACCAAGAATTTGTTCAATAGGGTGATTGATAGTCCATTGTTGAGCCGGAGCATGATTTGCTGACTCAACCTGAACTTCTGGAGGAGCTGAAGACGAGGCTTCAGCAACTTCTGGTATATCATCCAAGAGAGGAAGAGGTGCAGATGTCATTTCATTCACTGATTGCTGAGTAGTAGATGGTATATCTTAGATAGAAGGTTCAGAAGCAGGCATAGTGTTTAGAGGAACAACTGAGACCCATGATGTTTCGGCTTCACTAGTCTGCATGCTTGGGATGATGGTAGGATCATCATCTTCAGCAGGATGAGTATGAGATGGAGGAGTGGGAACATCTTCTGAATCACCAAGATGAGAAAACATCCATTGATTCAGTTCTTCAGTATCAGCAGAAGGTCTAGAGTTCGCTGAACGGGATTCGTCAAAAGTGACGTGGATAGTTTCTTCAACAGTTTGTCTTCTTCGATTGAAGACTCTGAAGGCTTTGGAGACTGAGGAGTACCCAAGAAAAATTCCATCATCAGCCTTAGGATCAAACTTTCCAAGGGAATCTCTGTTGTTCAGTATGAAACACTGACATCCAAAGATGTGAAGAAAGCTAATAGAAGTTGTCTTTAATGTCCTTCATAAATGCAAATAATGGTTCTGGACAATTCATGCGTTTGATTGCGGTCTTCAGTTATGACCGTTGTCCTTGATTGCGCTTTGACCTACATTAATTAGACACAAAGAAAACACTTGTCGAGAGTTAAATAGTTACGATCGAGAGTAATTTTACAACGGTCATGAAGTTTTACCAGGGGTCTTGGTCGTAAGTCGTGAGTATCTTACGATCAACATATTAGGTGTCGACAGTGGTTATGGTTGTGTGTTATTTGCACGACCTTATCTTAATACAATACCTGTCGTGTAATATATATCGTTGGGTTTCTTGCGTCGGTCGTTAGGTGTGGTTTTTTACCCAAACAATTTGCCCCCAAAATTTGAATTTAGTTCGTAAATTTAAATTTTAAACTTTAAGGAAACTGAATTGACACGTATCGACCAACGAGACGTCCTCAGCTCCAAGGTAGCTGAAGGTTTGAATGCAACCGAAGAGTCGATAAGGCTTGGTGATGTCATGCTGATGTGTGACGTGTGGATGGCAGCTACGTGACAGGTATCTTCCTTCCGACGGTAGCATGCGAAAGGTTGGTGACAAGTGTCACTCATCAAGCGACTCGACCTGACACTATGGCGCGTATAAATAGGCTTCCCGGCCGATCTTTTCCTTTTTTACGCTCCAAGTTATTTTATAGAGAGATTTCCTTCGATTCTTTGTCCAATTGCAAAAAATGCAATCCTTTCTAGAAATCGATCGAGGTTTAGAGCTTATATAATGTACGATCTTCTCCCTCGATTCTTTATGCGTATTAAGACAATAGCAAAGAAACCCGCAAAACACTGGGATCTTAGGGAGTTATACGTTGCCCAAGTAACGACCCCAGATTTTGTCATGTCCAGTGAACCTCCCAGTTCGATTGACAATGGTAAGGAGATCGACGCCTTTAGATCCCTGACCCAGGCCCACCGGCAATAAAATTGAACCTTCCTGACCAACTCCACCCCAAGGAGTGTCCGAAGGGGTATTTCGTCATGTACGAGTATCCTTACAAAATAGGTTTCAGGTGGCCCTATTCTCCAATGTCTAGGGCGTTCTTGAACCGCTTTAACCCGTCGCCAGGTCAGGCAATGCCCCAATTTTGGCGCATTGTCTACGTGTTTGAAAAGGTCACGGCTGAATGGGAGTCGCCATTCACCGTGAATGACCTTCTAGTGGCTTACATGGTAAAGGCGGATAACAATCGCCGATATCGTCTCTATTCGAGGTTCAGAGGGGACCGCATCTTGGTCTAAAACACTGCGGTTAATGTTTGGGCAAAAAATTACGTCGTACGACCACGACCAGAGCAGGTAAAACGCACGTTATAATCCAAATATTGTATTAAGATAAGGTCTCGACAAGAACCCAGAAAACATCCGTCGTCTCCCGTAAAAGGTAAGTCGTACGTCTCCCATGACGCTCGACCATAGCATCGCCCGTCCCGTACGACCATCGCGTAAGATCATTGCACCCACGACCAAAGCTAACGTTAACCTTGACTGTTACATTTGTTAAGTATTTAATGCAGGAGTCAAAGCCATTAACAGCAAGCAGCCGTAACGGATGAAGAGCGTTATGGATAATCACTCCGGCGACCGTTTCCAGCCGTTGTAGCCGTTGATCAAAGCATTAATGGAGCTAATTAATGACGCGAAGACTATAAATACCAAGCTAAGTCTTCACATCAAGGGACATCAGTTAACATCTGATATACATCAGCGAACATCACCAAACAGCAGAGAAAATCATCCAAACTCATAGCAAAGAACATTCAAACTCTGGAGATCAAGTATTGAAAGCCAGAACCTTACAGCGAACTCAAGAACACTCGAAGGAAAGCTCAAGTATCGCTCTCGACGCACGAGAACAGCCCTCGACCAGAAGTTCACACTTTGTATTCACACACGACAAACACCTATTTTTACATTTGAAAACTTGTACTTTACATTTCGAAGTATTTCCTTCATTTGTATTGTAATCGTCGTACGACCGACGCCAGTACCAAGGACATCGCCCCTGATTGGCGACCATAGTGCAGCGACGACACCTCTTGTCGTCCGCAGGTTTTTTCCTCGTTCGAGGTTTTTCCTGCGTCATCAAATCCCTTGTCTCGTTTATTTTTTCCCTCATCGCACGTATCGTCGAAAGATCCTTTCTTTAGTTGATTAAGTCCACATCGACCTTAAGTTGTCCCTTTGGTGATATTTTTGGCATTAACAGTTTGGCGCCAATCGTGGGACCTCATCTAGAGAAAATCCTCGACGAACGTGCACCCTACTAACAGTTTCTTAGAGTTTTTTCTTCTTGCTATTACAGGAACAATGGCAGTCCCTGGAAATCCGCAGCAAGCTGTTGCTCAGATGTATCAGGAGCTCGAAGTCGCCAGGAATCAGCTCAATGCAAGGGCAGAGCAGAATCGCAGAGCAGCTGAGGAGATCGCGCGGTTAAGAAATCCTATTGGGCCTCAAAATGGTCCTAGGTCGTTCGTGCAGAACCCAATTCCAAGATCGTTCGACCAGAATGGCCCTAGACCATTTGTCCCGAATCCAGGTTCATCAGCGCAGAATCAGCATCCAGACCCGTTCATGCAGAATCAACAGCCAGGGCCGTTCAACCCAAATCCTCAGTTTGGGACAGTTCCTCCTCAGCACATAAGGCCACCACCCTTGAACAATGGATCCCAACCATTGCAAGGTGGCGCCCAGCCGTTTCAGAATAGATCTCAGCCGTTTTCCCAACCGTTCCAAAGTGGTCCGCAACCTTTCCAGCAAGGATCGCAATCTTTCCAGCAGAGATCGCAGCCATTTCAGCATGGACCACGATCGTTTCAGAATGGACCGCAGCAATTCCACTATTGGTCGCAGCCATATTTTGTTCCATTCAACGGGGACACCAATGGTTCGTCGCATGGTAATGGCACTAGTCCAGGGACCAATCCCTCGATAGGGGCAAATCCTGATCTTAATGATCCCGTCGCCCAGCGTTTGAAGATGTTAGAAGACCAAAATGAGTGCGTCCTGTCCTTGCTCGCCAAGTTGCCTGGGGCAGCCGTGCCTGTCGACGTCGAGCCTCGCTCGGGGTATCAGGCGTCACCCTTCATCGACGAGATCGCCACTGGCGAGGTCCCAAAGAAGTATAACATTCCTGCCTTCACTCCCAAATATTCTGGTTTGACTGATCCGACTAAGCACGTCGCGCAGTACAAGCAGCTCATGTGGACGATCTCGATTCCATTTATGTACCAGGAAGTATGCATGTGTAAGAGTTTCAGAGCAACTCTCACTGGTCCAGCTCTCCAATGGTTAATCAATCTCAAACCCAAGTCCATCGGGTCGTTTGGTGAGTTGGTTAACCAGTTCTCCTAGCAATTCGCCAGCAGTCGTAAGATGGAGAAGCAGACCATTGACCTATATTACATCGTGCAGAAAGCTAATGAGTCTATTCGAAGTTATTTCAATAGATTCAATGCCGAAATAATCAGCATCCGCAATTGCGACGTCAAAACCGCGATCGAAGCCTATAAACGTGGTCTGGACGATACTTCGGGTCTATACACCGACCTGACCAAATATCCCCCGGAGAATTTCAAAGATGATGTCGCCTTTCGTCGCAAGCACACCGACGACAAGAATTCGTTAGCATATATGAGAGTAGAAGATGATGCCCCCTTTCGTCGCAAGCACACCGACGACAAGAATTCGTTAGGCGTTAGAAAGCCAGAGTTCAAGACAAAGGCTGTTTCCAGAATAGAGCCAGCGCGCCAAATGTCAAATGTTCGTTTCAAGACGAAAGCAGAGGCCAAGACCGCGACTAAGTTCACTCAGTACCCCAAGATATCATCTTAAGGATTCAAAGGATCTGCTAAGGAATTAGTCGAAGCTCTGAAAGGTTCCCAAGCGACCATTCGATGGCCAAAGAAATCCGACCTGGACGATGCTAAAAAAGACAAAACAAAGTGGTGCGACTTCCATGTCGATCATGGTCATGCGACAGACGATTGTATCGCATTGAAGAAGGAATTAGCGTATCATTTCCCGAAAGGAAATCTCAAGGATATTATCGATGATGTCGCTGTTCCAACTAATAGCCATCGACCATCGACCCCCGAGCACGCGAAATTCGTCAATTGCATCACAGGTGGTTCAGACGTATGTGGTCTGACGTATTCCACGGCCAAGCGTCATGCCAGTCAAGCGCCCGATGATCGGCCTATTCCTCGCTCGTTCAGACCCAAAGGAGATTTGGAGCTAGAAGCCATGAAGATTGTGTTCAACCAAGTCGACCTCGGCGACTCATACCTAAAACATCACGATGGGTTGATCATTCAACTCACGGTCGGTAACTGTCTAACGCGTCGAGTCTTAATCGACGGGGGCAGTTCAGCAAACGTCATTTTTCTCAACAGCATCAAAGCCATGGGAATCGATCGCTCAGAAATCACCCGACGTTCGACAACTTTGGTCGGTTTCAATGGAGAAGCGACGAGCACCTTTGGAGAGATAATCTTGCCCGTCTACGCTGGAGGAGTCAACAAGCAAACCAAGTTCAGCGTCATCGACTGTGCGTCGGCCTATAACATCATCTTAGGTCGACCATGGATCCATGATATGAAAGCTGTTCCTTCGACGTATCATCAAATGTTGAAATTCCCGACGCCATGGGGAATCCAGGAGATCAAGAGTGAGCCAAAAGTAGCTCGTGAATGCTACAAGTCTACCTTGAAGCCGAGAAAATAAACTAAAGTCACAAGATCAAGCTCTCGACAGGTTCGTTCTTCCATCCCTAAATTAATATCTTTTCCACAGGGATAAATCTACTATGGTGCCTCGTCGCACGACAACATCGTCGACCGCAGGACAATATTTCTCCGTGTCATTCTGTCATTTAAAACCTATCTTTTCCTCCCAAAAAGGATACGGTAATAAATGACAGGGGGCAAATAGAGAGAGTCTGAAATGGTACGTTCTCTAGCTCTTTTTCATACGATTTTTTCTCACAAAATGTTTACTGACTTAAGCATCGGAGGGTCGTTGGCTAGCCAACGACCAACCCCCGACATCGTTTTATCGCAGAATCGCACAACAGATTATCGCAGAATCGCACGGCAGTAATCATTAAGTCTACTATATGACTTTAATATCGCAAGGTCGAACGACATAAACGATCAGGTCTCTAACTTGATCATTTCTCCACAGGGGCATACGACACAAACTCACTGTACGATCTGGTCGTACGATCACAGAGTCTAAACGACTTTACCCCTAAGTTTCTTAACTTTCGTACACTGAATGGATGCTTTAATCGTATTACAATGAATACCTTAGTCGCATGATTTCATATGTATTTTATGATCAAATTCATAACCAATGTGTTTTGAATAAAGCACAAGTTCAAACAAAAAGTGCATTTAAAAAGATCGTCAGGTACACGCTCGACCACCAACGATCGAGCAGCAAAGCAAACAAAATAAAATTCTTAAATTAAAGGAGGAGCATCCGCCGCATTCATGTCCGAAGTCCCGTCCTGAAGGCTTTCGCCTGCCACCTCCTCCTCAGCATCCTTCTCATCGTCCGAGTCAAGATCCCTCTCGGTCCCAACACCATTCAGATAGATGTCCAGCTCCTCCTTCGCCGAAGCAAGAGGGTCTTTCCCCAACAAATGTCGTCGCATGATCGCCGCCCGAACAGTCAGACGAGCTATGGCAAAAACCGACTTACCCTCGTCCTTTGCAGCTTGCACTTCTTCCTCCAAACTCTCTACCTTGGATTTATAATCCTCAGCATCTTTTGAAACAGCGACCAAAGATTCCTTAATTTTTTCCATCTCCTCCCTTTCTTCAGCAGTCATGGACAAGGATTGCGTCAGACGATGACTAAGATCTTCCTTGGCAAGATGAACGATCTTCAAATGTTCTAAAGCATCGTCAAGCCGCTTCGAAAAATCCTCAACACGACTTGTAGAGGCACTCGCTCTGTCTAGCGCCGCTTTCTCTCTTTCACGTGCAGCAGACAAGAGATCTTTCACCTTCGTCGTTCCACTTCGCGAGGCCAAGGAAGCCTGAAGTGCCTGCGAAAACATAAAAGACAGACATCATCAGTGGACAACAACAACGACAACGAAGTCTGGGCCTAGACAAACTAAGTCTTGAAAGAAAGACTTACCATGAACGACAAGCCGGCTACATGGGCACCCGTCTCCTCGATAGGAAACCCCTCAAAACGCTCCCTGAAAGATGGAAGTAGGAATTTATCCAAGTGAGGGAACAGGTTCGTCCCGTCTAGGACATCACCTGTCATAAAGTCCGATGGCAGCGTAAAGTTGACCGTCGTGACCTTCTCCCCTCCCGTCGAGTGATCCTTGCCCTTGTGAGCTGACAAAGGATTCGATGCGGCAGACAGGGACTTCACCGTTTCCGCCGGAGGCGCATAATTGATGGGTGTCGCTGCAATCACCTTCTTAGGTGAAGCGACTCACGACGAGTCATTAACCCCAGCCGACGACTCCCTCGGAGTCGTCGTCCTCGTCTTCTTCGGAATTTCAAGGCCAACATACATGTCTTTTAGCCTCTTTTCTCTGCCCTGACGAGCACGCTCCAGCTCAGCTGCTCTCTTAGCAGAAACATTCAACACTTTAGGGTGAGACTCTCCTGGAAAAAAGGAATGTCATAAAGCACTCAAAGGAAAAAGACTCTAGGTAACATAGGAAGAAAAGGAAAGTAAAACTTACCCGTTGTTTGGGCAAAATATCACGTCGTACGACCACGACCAGGACAGGTAAGACGCACGATTGTGAACTAAATCTTGTGTTGAGATAAGGTCTCGACAAGAACCCATGAAACATCCGTCGTCTCCCGTAAAAGGTAAGTCGTACGTCTCCCATGACGCACAACCTTAGCATCGCCCTTCCCGTATGACCATCGCGTAAGATCATTGTACCTTCGACCGAACTAACGTTAACCTTGACTGTTATATTTGTTAAGTGTTTAATGCAGGAGTCAAAGTCATTAAAGAGCAACGGACATAACCGACGCAACCATTAACGATCGATAGCCGTAACGGACGAAGAGTATTATGAACATTCTTCTCGGCGATCGTTTCCAGTCGTTGATCAAATCATTAATGGAACTAATTAATGACGCGAAGACTACAAAAGACAAGCTAAAGCATCATTTCAGGACACATCGGTTAACATCCAATACACTCCAGCGAACATCATCAAACAGCAAAGAAAATCATCCCAACTCATAGCAAAGAACATTCAAACTCTGAAGATTAAGTACTGAAAGCCAGAATCTTACAGCGAACTCAAGAACACTTGAAGGAAAGCTCAAGTATCGCTCTCGACGCACGACAACAGCCCTCGACCAGAAGTTCATACTTTGTATTCACACACGACAAACACCTGTTTTCACATTTAAACACTTGTACTTTACATTTCGAAGTATTTCCTTCATTTGTATTGTAATCATCGTACGACCGACGCCAGTACCAAGGACGTCGCCCCTAATTGGCGACCATAGTGCAGCGATGACATCCCCTGTCGTCCGCAGGTTTTTTCCTCTATTGAGGTTTTTCCTGCGTCATCAAATCCCTTGTCTCGTTTATTTTTTCCCTCGTCGCACGTCTCGTCGAAAGATCCTTTCTTTAGTTGATTAAGTCCACATCGACCTTAAGTTGTCCCTTTGGTGCGATTTTTGGCATTAACAGTTTGGCGCCATCTGTGGGACCTCATCTAGAGAAAATCCTCGACGAACGTGCACCCTACTAATAGTTTCTTGGAGTTTCTTCTATTTTCTGTTGCAGGAAAATGGCAGCCTCTGGAAATCCGCAGCAAGCTGATGCTCAGATGTATCAGGAGCTCGAAGTCGCCAGGAATCAGCTCAATGCAATAGCAGAGCAGAATCGCAGACCAGCTGAGGAGATCGCGCGGTTAAGAAATCCTCTTGGGCCTCAAAATGGTCCTAGGCCGTTCGTGCAAAACCCAGTTCCAAGATCGGTCGACCAGAATGGCCCTAGACCATTTGTCCCGAATCCAGGTTCATCCGCGCAGAACCAGTATCCAGGCCCGTTCATGCAGAATCAACAGCCAGAGCCGTTCAACTCAAATCCTCAGTTTGGGACAGTTCCTCCTCAGCACATAAGGCCACCACCCATGAATAATGGGTCTCAGCCATCACAAGGGTTGCAGCCTTTCCAGCAAGGGTCGCAACCATTTCAGCCGCCATTTCAAAATGGACCTAAAGGTGGATCACAGCCTTTCCAGCAAGGATCGCAGCCGTTTCAGAATGGACCGCAACAATTCCACTATGGGCCACAGCCATATTTCGTCGCGTTCAACGGGGACACCAATGGTTCATCGCATGGTAATAGCACTAGTCCAGGCACCAATCCCTCGACAGGGGCAAATCCGGATCTTAACGATCCCGTCGCTCAGCGTTTGAAGATGTTAGAAGACCAAAATGAGTGTGCCCTTTCCTTGCTCGCTAAGTTGCCTGGGGAAGCCGTGCCCGTTGACGTCGAGCCTCGCTCGGGATATCAGGCGTCGCCTTTCATCGACGATATTGCCACCGTCGAGGTCCCAAAGAAGTATAACATTCCTGCCTTCACTCCCAAATATTCTGGTGTGACTGATCCGACTGAGCACGTCGCGCAGTACAAGCAGCTCATGTGGACGATCTCGATCCCATTTATGTACCAGGAAGTATGCATGTGTAAGAGTTTTGGAGCAACCCTCACTGGTCCTGCTTTCCAATGGTTAATCAATCTCAAACCCAAATCCATCGGGTCGTTTGCTGAGTTGGTTAATCAATTCTCCCAACAATTCGCCAGCAGTCGTAAGATAGAGAAGAAGACCAGCGACCTATATTACATCGTGCAGAAAGCTAATGAGTCTATTCGAAGTTATTTTAATAGATTCAATGCCGAAATGATCAGCATCCGCAATTGCGACGTAAAGACCGCAATCGAAGCCTATAAGCGTGGTCTGGACGATAATTCGGGTTTAAACACCGACCTGACCAAATATCCCCCGGAGAATTTCGAAGACGTCCGACCTCGGACCATAGCATATATGAGGGTCGACGACGATGCAGCCTTTCGTCGCAAGCATACTGACGACAAGAAGTCGTTAGGCGTCAGAAAGCCAGAATTCAAGACAAAGGCTATTTCTAGAGTAGAGCCAAAGCGCCAAATTTCAAATTTCAAATATTCGTTTCAAGACGAAAGTAGAGGCCAAGACCGCGGCTAAGTTCATTCAGTACCCCAAGATATCCTCTTACGGATTCAAAGGATCTGCCAAGGACCTAGTCGAAGCTCTGAAAAGTTCCCAAGCTACCATTCGATGGCCAAAGAAGTCCGACCTGGACGATGCTAAGAAAGACAAATCAAAGTGGTGCGACTTCCATGCCGATCATGGTCATGCGACAGACGACTGTATCGCATTGAAGAAGGAACTAGCATATCATTTTCCGAAAGGAAATCTCAAAGATATCATCGATGATGTCACTATTTCAGCTAACGGACATCGACCGTCAACCCCCGAGCACGCGAAAGTCGTCAATTGCATCACCGGTGGCTCAGATGTGTGTGGTCTGACGTATTTAGCGGCCAAGCGTCATGCCAGTCAGGCGCCCGATGATCGGCCTATTCCTCGCTCGTCTAGACCCAAAGGAGATTTGGATCTAGAAGCCATGAAGATTGTGTTCAACCACGTCGACCTTGGCGACTCGTATCAGAAGCATCATGACGGGTTGATCATTCAGCTTACAGTCGGTAACTGTCTAACGCGTCGAGTCTTGATTGACGGGGGCAGCTCAGCAAATGTTATTTTTCTCAACACCATCAAAGCCATCGGAATCGATCGCTCGGAAATCACCCGACGTTCGACGACTTTGGTCGGTTTCAATGGAGAAGCGACGAGCACCTTTGGAGAGATAATTTTGCCCGTCTACGCTGGAGGAGTCAACAAGCAGACCAAGTTCAGCGTCATCGACTGTGCGTCGGCCTATAACATCATCTTAGGTCGACCATGGATCCATGATATGAAAGCTATTCCTTCGACGTATCATCAAATGTTGAAATTCCCGACGCCATGGGGAATCCAGGAGATCAAGAGTGAGCCAAAAGTAGCTCGTGAATGCTACAAGTCTACCTTGAAGCCGAGAAAATAAACTGAAGTCGCAAGATCAAGCTCTCGACAGGTTCGTTCTTCTATCCCTAAATTAATATCTTTTCCACAGGGATAAATCTACTATGGTGCCTCGTCGCACGACAACATAGTCGACCGAAGGACAATATTTCTTCGTGTCATTCTGTCATTTAAAACCTATCTTTTCCTCGCAAAAAGGATACGGTAATAAATGACAGGGGGCAAATAGAGAGAGTCTGAAATGGTACGTTCTCTAGCTTTTTCTAGCTCTTTCTCATACGATTTTTTCTCACAAAACGTTTACTGACTTAAGCATCGGAGGGTCGTTGGTGAGCCAACGACCAACCCCCGACATCGTTTTATCGCAGAATCGCACGACAGATTTTCGCAGAATCTCACGACAGTAGTCATTAAATCTACTATATGACTTTAATATTGCAAGGTCAAATGACATAAACGATCAGGTACTTGATCATTTCTCCACAGGGGCATACGATACAAACTCACTGTACGATCGCAGAGTCAAAACGACTTTACCCCTAAGTTTCTTAACATTCATACCCTGAATGGATGCTTTAAATCGCGAGATTTTATATTTGTTTTACGTTCTTGTCATCGTATAACAATGAATGCCTTAGTCGCATGATTTCATATGTATCGTATGTTCGACTTTATAATCAAACGTGATTCGAATAAAGCATAAGCAAAAGATATATATTCATAAACCACTGTATACATACTCAACCCCCGATAGGTCAAGTGGCAAAAACAAACAAGGAAAGAAAAAAAAATTCTAGACGACAGGAGGAACATTGGTCGTATCCCCGCTCGAAGTCCCGACCTGAGGGCCTCTATCTGCCACTCCTACCACACGAATCTCCTGCAATTCATATTGAGCATCGAAAAGTTGGACGGCCAGCTCATCGGCATGCGCCATGGCCAACTTCTCCCTATCTAAAGTCGCTCTCTCCCTCTCCAACGCTGCAGCTTCCCTCTCAAGAGCAGATGCCACCAGATCTTCAACTCTTGACGTCTCAGCAGGTAACGCCAAGGAAGACTGGAATGTCTGTGAAAAATAAAAGGTGCATTCAAGAACATTCGACAAAGATTACAAATTACACAAGTCATGAAAGGTTGACACTCACCGTGAACGCCAGACTGGCAACTCGAGATCTCATCTCTCCGGCCGGAACTCCGTGAAAACGCTCCCCGAAAGACGGGAGCAAATACTTCCCTAGATGAGGGAACGACGCCGTCCCGTCTAGGACACCATCCGCCATAAAGTTAGACGGCAATGTAAAATTGACCGTCATAACTTCGGCCGACGATCCCTCGCCCCTGTCGGCAGGTATTGGGATCGACACTTGAGACACCGGTTTCATCACCGTCGCCGGAGGCGCAGAACTTGCTGGTGTCGCGTCCATCATGCCAGGACGGCTAGATGACGCCTTCGCCTTCTTAGGCAGAACAACTCTCGACGAGTCATCAACCCTCGACGACGGTTCCCTCAGGACCGTGCTCTTGGTTCTCTTCTAGCTCGATGCAGCTGTCGAGACATCTCCTCCTCGAAGGGCATGCATGATTTGCTTCCCTCTCGACCTAGAAACTGATTTCCTTTCAGTTGGCACTGATCAGGAAAAATGCGAAGCGACAGACAGGAATAAGAAATAAATGGTAAAAGACAGGAAACCATAATATACCCACCTGTCAGTTCCTGTCGTCCACTTTCCTCTTCTCCTTCTCCTTCTTTCTCCTCCACAACGTCCACCATCACGTCCTCATCCTCGGTCGCCAGTTGCCACGTGGCGAAAGATCAGTCCTCGACGCTGTAACTAAGGAATCTGTCAATCTTGGCACGAGAACCTTCATTCGGGTGCGGAACGCCGAACTTTAAATCGGAAGACAACAAAAGGAGAAGAGTAAATAAAAGTTTAAAAAACCATACTATGATCGAAAAAGAGCATACCTCCCATATTCCAGTCGGGACGGATCCACTTGCTGGCGGCATCCAGCGAATCAACACGTACGAACACATACCTGGACCCCCACCCCCGATCGTTCACTCCAGTATTCAAAACTAAGGCACGATCGCCTTTATATCTGGAATACGGGCTATAACGCCCACGCTTATCTCCCTTAACTTGGTACGCTGCCAAGAAATAATTCAAAGACATAGGGGGTCCCAATCCGCAGACAAACGCTCAATAACCAAAAGAACCTGCCAGAGTTGAGGCATCAATTGCCCCGGCGACAAACCAAAGCATCGCATCAAATTCTTAGTCAAAGTCGAAAACGGCCATTCGAAGCCAATCTTGAAAGGATATTCGTATATCACAAAATACCCCTCGGGGCAATCCTTAGGACGAACAGTCCCCGGACTTGTTAGCTCTACTTCTAAAGGAATCTTCGCTAGACGCCTAAAGTCGTCTAAATCTTCATGGCTAACGATGGAACTCTCTGGGTCAGTCGACATTCCTTACCAGGGGAAGGAAGGCAGTGAAAGCCGAAAGGAAGAAGCAATGCGTTATATAAACGCCCTAAATCCCAAACAATCTCGGCAAAATCAAAGGGATTCGGAAGAAGAAGGGCAAGAAGAGCAAGGCGGAATTCCTTTCCAAAATAAACTCAGCGTAAGAAAAGAAAGGATTCGTCGTAATCTTTATTTATGCAGTCGATCATGTCAGGTCGAATCCCTGGATAACCGTTGCGCGCCCCCGTCCTTCCGTATGACCGCAGGGATCGTCGCCACCTGTCCTTAACAGCTGATAAGCATCATCGTGTGTCAGTATGACGTCACGACCTCGTTTCCTTTTCAACTTCTCGTTCAGTTGGAAACGAACCAGTCTAGCTCCAAAGCGATTGAGGTAATTTCTAACTCCTGTCTTATTTCCTATGCGTCTGATGGACAAAATTTAAAACTTAAATTTGACATTCAATTTTCAAATTTTGGGGGCAAACTGTTTGGGCAAAAAACCACGTCGTACGACCACGACCAGGACAGGTAAGACGCACAATTGTGAACTAGATCTTGTGTTGAGATAAGGTCTCGACAAGAACCCATGAAACATCCATCGTCTCCCGTAAAAGGTAAGTCGTACGTCTCCCATGACGCACGACCTTAGCATCGCCCGTCCCGTATGACCATCGCGTAAGATCATTGTACCTTGGACCGAACTAACGTTAACCTTGACTGTTACGTTTGTTAAGTGTTTAATGTAGGAGTCAAAGTCATTAAAGAGCAACAGACATAACCGACGCAACCATTAACAATCGATAGCCATAACGAACGAAGAGTATTATGAACATTCATCTCGGCGACCGTTTCCAGCCGTTGTAGCCGTTGATCAAATCATTAATGGAACTAATTAATGACGCGAAGACTATAAAAGACAAGCTAAAGCATCATTTCAGGACACATCGGTTAACATCCAATACACTCCAGCGAACATCATCAAACAGCAGAGAAAATCATCCCATCTCATAGCAAAGAACATTCAAACTCTGAAGATTAAGTACTAAAAGCCAGAATCTTACAGCGAACTCAAGAACACTCGAAGGAAAGCTCAAGTATCGCTCTCGACGCACGACAACAGCCCTCGACCAGAAGTTCATACTTTGTATTCACACACGACAAACACCTGTTTTCACATTTAAGCACTTGTACTTTACATTTCAAAGTATTTCCTTCATTTGTATTGTAATCATCGTACGACCGACGCCAGTACCAAGGACGTCTCCCCTGATTGGCGACCATAGTGCAGCGACGACATCCCCTGTCGTCCGCAGGTTTTTTCCTCGATTGAGGTTTTTCCTGCGTCATCAAATCCCTTGTCTCCTTTATTTTTTCCCTCGTCGCACGTCTCGTCGAAAGATCCTTTCTTTAGTTGATTAAGTCCACATCGACCTTAAGTTGTCCCTTTGGTGTGATTTTTGGCATTAACACCCGTCATCCCTCTCCTTCCTCTCGACTTATCTCCTTCCTCTTCTCTTCCTTTCTCTTCACACTTCTCCCCCTGATTCTCTCCTGAAGATTCTAAATCGTCGTCATCCGCCGAGTGTCGCACGACGAAAGACCTCTCGGCGACGCTAAATTCTAAAAATGAATTGATCTTCGCTTGAGAGTTAGCGTATGGCTTCACGACCTCGAATTTTATGGATGTCAACATACAAAAAACGAGTTAAAAATCATATGTAAATCATCTACAGCGCATGCCAGATGAAATAACGAGGCTCACCCGACGTATTTCGGCTCGTCCTAATCCACTCACTCTCAGAGTCAAGGGACAACTTACGCACGAAAACATATCGAGACTTCCACCCACGGTCGTTCACACCCGTCCCTAAGACCAAAACGCGATCGCCCTTGAACCTAGAATATAAAGTACATCGATGACATCCGTCCATCTTGGCTTGATAAGCCGAGAGGAGGTCATGTACATTCATGGGAGAATCCCATTTCTTAGTAGCACGCTCGATCACTCGTACGACACGCCAGAACTGGGGCATCAACTGACTCGGTGCCAAGTCAAACTCTAACATAAACGCCTTGGCCAGAGGAGAAAAGGCCATTCGAAACCTATCTTAAAAGGGTATTCATAGATTACGATGTACCCCTCGGGACACTCGTTTGATCGGATCTGGCCTGGACGGATCAATTCGACCCACGCAGGAATTTTTGCTAACATTCTAAAGTCCCGGAGGTCCGATGACTCTTGAATAACACTCTCAGGATCCCTCGACATTTCTAAACAAAATTTGCAGAAGTCAGAGAAATCGTACCTTACTTATAGGTGCGTTAACCCTCGAAGAAACCTAACCAAGTCAGAGATTTTCACAAGTTCGGAAGATATCAGACAAAGAATGGCAAGGAAATCACAACACAAACTCTTCAAGGGCGAAATAAGGAAATGATCCGTCAAAATCCCTATTTAGACCGAAAAACAGGGTTGGATCGAATCCCTGGATAACGCGCATCCCCGTCCTTTCGTATGACAACAGGGATCGTCGACACCTGTCCTTGACAGCATAAGCATCATCGTACGTCAGCATGACGTCACAACCTCGTTCCTCTTCCGACTTCTCGTTCAGTTAGAAGCGGACTGGTCTAGTTCCATGACAACCAGGTAAGTCCCTCAACCCAGGTCACGGACCTAAGCGTTCGACAAGCAAAATTTAAAACTTAAATTTGACATTCAATTTTCAAATTTTGGGGGCAAACTGTTTGGGCAAAAAATTACGTCGTACGACCACGACCAGAGCAGGTAAGACGCACGTTATAATCCAAATCTTGTATTAAGATAAGGTCTCGACAAGAACCCAGAAAACATCAGTCATCTCCCGTAAAAGGTAAGTCGTACGTCTCCCATGACGCTCGACCATAGCATCGCCCGTCCCGTACGACCATCGCGTAAGATCATTGCACCCACGACCAAAGCTAACGTTAACATTGACTGTTACGTTTGTTAAGTATTTAATGCAGGAGTCAAAGCCATTAACAGCAAGCAGCCGAAACGGATGAAGAGCATTATGGATAATCACTCCGGCGACCGTTTCCAGCCGTTTTAGCCGTTGATCAAAGCATTAATGGAGCTAATTAATGATGCGAATACTATAAATACCAAGCTAAGTCTTCACATCAAGGGACATCAGTTAACATTTGATATACATCAGCGAACATCACCAAACAGCAGAGAAAATCATCCAAACTCATAGCAAAGAACATTCAAACTCTGGAGATCAAGTATTGAAAGCCAGAACCTTACAGCGAACTCAAGAACACTCGAAGGAAAGCTCAAGTATCGCTCTCGACGCACGACAACAGCCCTCGACCAGAAGTTCACACTTTGTATTCACACACGACAAACACCTGTTTTACATTTAAACACTTGTACTTTACATTTCGAAGTATTTCCTTCATTTGCTTTGTAATCATCGTACGACCGACGCCAGTACCAAGGACATCGCCCCTGATTGGCGACCATAGTGCAGCGACGACACCTCTTGTCCTCCGCAGGTTTTTTCCTCGTTCGAGGTTTTTCCTGCGTCATCAAATCCCTTGTCTCGTTTATTTTTTCCCTCGTCGCACGTCTCGTCGAAAGATCCTTTCTTTAGTTGATTAAGTCCACATCGACCTTAAGTTGTCCCTTTGGTGCGATTTTTGGCATTAACAGTTAACGACAGCGGGTTGAAGACCAAGTATGTCTTCGGTCGAGTGCAATCTCTCGACCATGTTGACGAGGACCCTTCTTGGGTTGTGGCCGGATGGAATAATGACGGTACTTTTTGGGATTTGTCGCATGTTTTTGCATTATTACTTAAACTATTGTACTGACTCGTTGTTTTTTGTGTTTCAGTCATAAATTTTGACAAAGTCCAAACTCTTCCCGAGACTCAAGGGAAGACCAACAAGTTCCTGCGGTGTAGTGTCGAGGAGCGTTCCTTCTTCATCAACCGTGCTCTAGGCGCCGAAGGGTTTATGAACGAGGTCGCCGAGGTTGAAGCTCCTGAGATCTCGACCGCGAGGAGAGAGGAGGAGAAAGATATAGAAGAAGAAGAGGAGATGACAGGTAATTCTCATACCTCTTAGGTTGTTATTCATATACTTTGGTCGTACGACGCTTGTTCGTACCACTTAAGTTTGTCTTCCTTTCAGACTCTTTCTTTGCTTTGCTTTAGGTAGGTCGGGATCAAAGCCGACGTAAGGCCTCTTCAATAAGGAGGCGTAATTATTCCTGGCCAAAAAGGCCAAGGAGATGAAGAGGAAGGCTCCCCCATCCCCGATGACGGGGATGAAGAAGACGAAGACGACCTTCCGGAGGGAACAGTCGTCAAAGAGTGGTGACCCCTCAAAGGTTTCCATGTCTGAGACGAAGAATACGTCTGCGGACGTGGTCGCCGTTGTGCCCATCAATGCGGCACCTCCGGCGTTGACGACGACTCCTTCGGCTGAGGCGATGGGGCCTCAGTCGTCTACCCCCTTGAACAAGAGGAAGGGTAATCAAACCGGGGATGACCCGAAAGTTACGACGGTCAACTTCAAGTTGCCGACGGCGCTCTCGACAGGGCGAAGATCTTCCCCGACTTGGGAAAGTTCCTTCTTCAGTCCTTTCAGGGGCGATACAAGAAGGTTTCCGTCGACAAGACGGGATCTCACATTGCAGGGCTCTCCTTTATGATAGGTATCTTGCACTCTTTGCTTTCTGTTCTTTTATGCGTTCTAACTTGTACTTGTGTGTTTTCAGGCGTTCCAAGCGTCGCTCTGTCTATACAATCATACGGAGAAAATCAGACGGGTCACCCCTATGGCCGTCGAGAAGATTCAGACGACGCAAGAAGGGGAGCGCAAGGCTCATGAGGGAGAGCAGGCGGCGATCGCCAGGGCGGAATCTCTCTCGATTACGCTTGACGATGTGTAAGACCATCTAAAGACCTCAAATCGAGAGAAGAAGGAGCTCCGGTAGCCCTTGAAGGAAGCCCTGGATAGGGCCTCTACATCTGAGGCAGAGGACAGAGCGATCAAGGTGGCCTTGACTGAAAGCGAAGTCAAAGTCGAGGACCTTAGGTCGCTCGTACAGGCTGAGGAGAAGGAGATCGCCTCTCTAGAGGAGAAACTCCTCTTCTTGGAGGCGCTGGCGCACTTTAGGGTCAAGGCGGCATTATGCGCCGCCATCTGAGGGGAAAGAACCCCATGGCCAAGGACGAAGCTGAGGTCGCCACCTTTTTGGAGCAAGTCGGCTACGATAAGGAGCTCGATCAAGAGGACGAGATCGAGGAAGGTGAGGCCGCAAACGTCGAGGCCGAAGGTGGTGGCGAGGAGGTCGCTCAGGACCAAGAGACTCCTCAGCCTTAGATTTTGTTTTTGGTTTTTTAATCTTTTTTAATTTTATAAGGGCGACCGTTGGTGGTCGTGCCTTTCACTTGTAATTTTTTGACTGCATCAATACAAGTGTTTCCTTTTGCTTTTTGGAATTTTTGTCGAATGTTTTACTTATCGTATAAAGTAAAATTACGTTAGTCGAGCGATAACTTGCCATAATACATAGGATAAGTGTCGAGAACACAAATATGCGACTAAGGCTTTACCACTTATGTAACTGAAATATAGAACATGCGACTAAAGCATTTTACAAAGATCGTGCGACTTTGGCTTAGAATTTTTTTCTAAGTCTCAGACTTGGAATCGTGAGACCTAAGAGTTCCCGATCGTCGAGTGGTCTTGCTCAAAAGAACTCAACATAGTTAATGACTTGCGTTTATGCGATCGTGCGATCCTGCAACGTATAATTTGTTAGCGGTTGGTCGTTGCTTAACCAACGACCCTTCGATACTTAAGTCAGTAATTGTCATAATGAATAAATCGTAAGAAATATGACTTAAAATAAATATTTTTTCAGATTTACCGCATTCCATCTTCGTTAGGGGTGTTTGCGGTCCGGTTTGGGCGGTTTAACCACTCGGACCACAAACCAAACCGCAAGTGGCGGTTTATTAAATTTTTTAAACCGAGCGGTTTGACATCAAGTGCCCAGACCAATCAAACCGGACCGCGGTTTAGGCAGTTTGGTCCGACCGGTTTAGGTGGTTTGGGCCTTTTATGGGCTTTAGAGTGTAAACATAAAAAAACATATATAAATTTGAATTTTATACTAAAAGGTAAACAAAGATGGAGTCCATATGAATTAAACAAAGTCCACAAAAAATTGAAATAAAATATCCCAACAAAATACTAAATAAAGTAGATGATATATATATATATATATATAATTGGCGGTCGGTTTGGTCCAAACCGCCCAAAAAAATCTCCAGACCGCAGACCGGACCGGACCGGGCGGTTTGGCCATTTTTCAAACCAGGTCGGACCGCCAGACCGCTCAAACCGCCAAAAACGGCCCGGTTTGACCTGGTTCGACCGGTTTGAGCGGTCGAACGGTTTTTTTGAACACCCTTAATCTTCGTGATCGTGGTTGTCGAGAGTTTGGAGCCTATAGTCACCTTTTCCTACGACTTCAGATGTGCGATATGGTCCTTACCACTTAGTGGATAACTTACATGCGTTCAATTCCTTGGTGTTTTGAAATGATCGTCGAAGGACGAAGTCGCCTTATTGAAAGAATTTGATCTTGACATTCTTGTTAAAATGTCGTTCGACCACTTGTCTTTGAGATGCCATCTTGATCAGAGTGGCCTCTCTTAGCTCTTCTAGGGCGTCGAGGTCGTAACTTAGGTCTATCAGGTTATGATCGACCAAAGTATGTCTTGACGTTGGTAGTTGGGCCTCGACAGGCAAGACTGCTTCACATCCGTAGACTAGGGAGAATGAGGTTTGAGCGGTGGACGTACGCGGTGTTGTGTGATTGGCCCATAAGACCGACGGAAGTTCTTCGACGCATCTCCCTTTTCCGACTTTAAGCCTCTTTCTTATCAAGTTGATTATGACTTTTTCTCGAATCTGCAAGTCCATTCGATTGAGGGTACCGTGGCGTCAAGGTCGTAAGTTTGATATTACGATCCTCGCAAAACTGTTGAGTTCGATCACTTATGAAATGCAAGCCATTGTCGCACACAATTTCAGATGGGATTCCAAACCTGCAAATAATGTTAGTCTGGATAAAAGAGATGACTTTCTTGTCCCGATCCTGGGAGAAAGCCGCTGCTTCCATCCATTTGGAGAAATAATTTGTAATGACTAACAGAAATACCTTTTGCCCAGGGGCAGGTGGCAAGTTGTCAAAAATGTCCATTCCCATCTCAAGAAGGGCCATGGGATCAGAGTCGTATGCAGAGGTTCTGAGGGTTGATGAGACATACCTGAATGTCGTTGACAAGCGTCACAGCCTTGGACGTACCTGATAGCGTCTTGTCGTAAGGTCGGCCAATAGTAACCTTGTCGTGAGACTCGGTTCGCTAGAATATGACCTCCTAAATGATTTCCACACTCTCCGTCGTGCATCTCTTTCAAAATCGTCTGTATTTGGTCGTCACTGATGACACATCGTAAGTTCAGTCCCATCGACGACCGTCGATAGAGTTTGCCTCCAATTATATGGTGTTTGGAAACTTTGAATCTAATCTTGAGCGCTTCCTGTTAATGCCAAAAATCGCACCAAAGGGACAACTTAAGGTCGATGTGGACTTAAACAACTAAAGAAAGAATCTTTCGACGAGACGTGCGACGATAAATAAAATAAAGAAACAAGGGATTTGATGACGCAGGAAAAACCTCAATCGAGGAAAAAACCTGCGGACGACAGTGGGTGTCGTCGCTGCACTATGGTCGCCAATCAGGGGCGATGTCCTTGGATATTGGTGTCGATCGTACAGTGATTACAATACAAATGAAGAAAATGCTTCGAAATGTAAAGTACAAGTGTTTGAATGTAAAAATAGGTGTTTGTCGTGTACGAAACAAAGTGTGAACTGCTGGTCGAGGGTTGTTGTCGTGCGTCGAGAGCGATACTTAGAATAATGGTTCTTCATTTCAGGTGTTCTTGAATATTGCTTCGGTTGTTAATCGCCGGATATTCGATGTGTTGAAATGTTGATTGAGCTTGATATTTATAGTCTTCGTGTCCTTAGCTTCATCCATGAATGCTCCTTTAATGGCCTTAACGGTTGGAAACGGTCGCCGGAGTAATGGTCTTCGTCGGTTACGGTCGCCGGCTGTTTAATGATTGCGTCGGTTATAGTCATTGCTCCTTAATGACTTTGACTCCTGCATTAAACACTTAACAAACGGTTATGGTTAACGTCAGCTTTGGTCGAGGTCGCACGTCCTTATATAATGGTCGTGCGGATCGGGCGACGCTACGGTCGAGCGTCGTAAGGAACTCTCGACTTACCTTTTATGAGGGACGACGATGGTGTTCTGGGTCTTTGTCGAGACCTTATCCTAATACAAGATATAGTCCTTAATCATACGTCTTACCTGTTCTGGTCGCGGTCGAGCGACGTGATTTTTTGCCCAAACAGTTTGCCCCCAAAATTTGAAAATTGAATGTCAAATTTAAGTTTTAAATTTTTGCTTGTCGAACGCTTAGACTTGTGACCTGGGTTAAGGGACTTACCTGGTTGTCGTGGAACTAGACCGGTTCGCCTTTAACTGAACGAGAAGTTGAAAAGTTGTGATGTCATACTGACGCGCGATGATGCTTACCAGTTGTCGAAGACAAGTGTCGAAGATCCGGGCGGATATACGAAAGGACATGCAAGCGTGTTGATCATCAGCGGACTCGACTTGTTGCGACTTCCTGCATAAATAGGGATCACAATGGGTTGTTTTCTTTAGAGATTTTCTTTAAAAGTTTTCTGTTTCTGATGAGGCCCTTCTCTAGAATCTCGACTTTGTTCAAATCTTGGGTGGTTGGAGATCTATCAAGGGTTGTGATACCCGAATCGTTGACGATGTTGGTTACGATGAACATGATGTCTGTGTATTCTGCGCACCTGGCGATGATGTCTTCTGCCACGTCAACCCTTTCGTCAGCCGACAGGGGCGGGGGTGTAAATACGGGAGAGAACGAGGAGGAACTTATGGTGATCAGCTTTGCGCTGTCGCCGTCCCTCTCGTTTGACTACGTCCTCGTCAGGATGAAGTCACTTCCGCATCTGGGGAAACATCTGCACTTAGTTTCCGAGGAGTGTTTTCAAAGGATCTCTATTGAAGAGATAGGGCTGTGTTTAGCCGAACTGGCGTTCCTTGTAAGTTTTTCTTTCAAAACTTGTGTTATTGATGTTCTTTCGTTTTTATGTTTTGCTAACGTGTTCCCTTCGTATTTGACAGATGCTTCTGTTTCTTTTCATTAAGTGTGTCAGGACGGGAACAATATTGGAGTGGAGGTTACTCGTCAGAAAACAGATGTTCCAGCCTTAACTTTAATCTTAAGAGCCACATTCTCAGAATATTATGGCGTAAGGAGTTGGAAAACAATTCCTAACATACTCGTTTGAACCTTGCATTAACATGTTTTGATGCTGCCATGATCTCGAAGGTCAAGACTCCGGGCAGAACATACGACTGACACTCTTCTCCACATTTTTTGTTTTATGTAGTTTACGCTCGAGCTTATTAGTGTGTAATGAGTTTTAGTTTGTCTTTGTATAACTGTTCGTTTTGTGAACATGTTATCGTCTGTAAAATGAGCGAAGAATCATGCGACTTAGGCATTCTTTGCAATATAATGAATATAACTCAGACATTTTGAATTGTATTGACAATCATGAATATATATCATCGATGAATATGAAAAAATTTCAAAGTTTAGAAACTTTTATTGAGAGGTCATTAAAACCTACCAATCGTACGACGAAATTTTGATGCCCCCGTGATAAGACGATCGATTCGTGAACTTGGGCATCTAGGTTGTGCGTTCCCATAATTATCTTTCGATCCTATGATGTTTATTTCCAAGTAACAATTTGTATGAGAAAGAAGTAATCTTAAAAGAAATATCTTTTGAGATGCGTCGCATTCCAACTACGCGGGATCTCTTGATTGTCGAGGGTCTGGAGTCGATAGGCTCCCTTACCAACGACTTCAGAGATACGGTACGGGCCCTCCCACTTGATTGAAAGTTTTCCCGCGTTGGGTTCTTGAGTGTTTTGGAACACTCGGCGAAGAACATAATCGCCTTCTTGAAAGACTTTGACCTTGACATGTTTGTTGAAATACCGTTCGACCGCTTGCTTCTGCGACGCCATTCTGATTAAGGCTGATTCTCTGAGTTCTTCGAGGGCGTCAAGGTCGCAACTTAGATCAACCAAGTTATGTTCAATGGAAGTGTGCCTTGATGTTGGGAGTTGGACCTCGACTGGTAGGACTGCTTCGCAGCCGTAGACGAGAGAGAAAGGGGTTTGTCCTGTGGACGTGCGTGGCGTCGTGCGATTTGCCCACAGGATCGAAGGGAGTTCTTCGACCCATCTTCCCTTTACAGCCTTCAATCGCTTCCTGATCGAAGCTATAATAGTTTTGTTACTCGATTTCGCAAGTCCATTGGCTTGAGGATATCTGGGAGTTGAGGTTGTTAGCTTGATATTCCTGTCATCGCAGAACTGCTGGGTCCTGTCGCTTATGAATTGGGATCCATTGTCGCAGACAATCTCGGACGGAATTCCAAACCTGCATAGGATATTAGTTTGGATAAAAGAGATGACTTCTTTATCCCTGATTTGGGAGAAAGCAGCCGCTTCGACCCACTTGGAAAAATAATCAGTAAGTACGAGGAGGAATACCTTTTGTCCTGGAGCAGGTGGCAGCTTGCCGACGATATCCATTCCCCACCTCATGAAGGGCCATGGGATAAGCGTCGAGTGCAAAGGTTCCGAGGGTTTATGAGACATACCTGAGTGTCGTTGACAGGGGTCGCAACTCTGGACGTACTTGATGGTGTCATGTCGCAGTGTTGGCCAAAAATATCCTTGTCGGGATATACGATTAGCTAAACTACGACCTCCTGAATGATTACCACATTCGCCGTCGTGCATCTCTTGGAGGATTTTCTGGGCGTGATTTTTGCTGATGACGCACCTTAAATTTAAGCCCGTCGATGATCGCCGATAAAGCTTATTTTCGATCATGACGTACTTAGATGCTTTGAATCTGATTTTTCGAGCCTCCATTTTGTCTTCGGGGAGTTGGTGGTGCACGAGGAAATTTCGAATGTCGCGTGACCAATCATCTTCTTCGTCTTCGATCTGGATGACGTCTGTGTTTCCAATGGACGGCGTTGCCAGGTGAATCATAGGAATAACATCAAATACTGGTTCAACTAAAGCGGACCCAAGGTTTGCCAATGCGTCAGCCTGAATGTTCTGGTCTCGCGGAATCTGTTCAATAGAAAAAGATTTAAATTTTTTGGAAATTTCTTTTGCTACGCTTAGATATGCTATCATTTTTGAATCCTTGGCTGCGAATTCTCCATTGATCTGATTTACTACCAGCAGGGAATCGCTCTTGACATGCAGTGCGGTTGCCCCCGAGTCGTGGGCCATATTCATTCCCATGATTAGGGCTTCATACTCAGCCTCGTTATTGGTGGTTTTGAAGTCACATCGGACCGAGTATACCATCTCCCCCCCTGTGGTGACTTTAAGACGACGCCCAGTCCAGAGCCTCTAATGTTGGATGATCCATCGACATGTAGAATCCACGGTACGTCGTCGCGAGTCGCCACAACGGACACTTCGAGTTCTGCTTCGTTTTCTAACTTAGGGCTGAAATCGGCGATAAACTCTGCCAAGGCTTGCGATTTGATCGCGGTCCGGGGCTTAAAATCGATGTCATAACTGCTTAGATATATACTCCATTTTGCTAAGCGACCTGTCAACTCGGGTTTTCTTAAGACAGATTTAAGAGGGAAGTTAGTCACGACAGTAATAGGATGTGATTCAAAGTAATGACGTAGTTTTTTAGTAGCAGTGACTAGTGATAAGAGTAATTTTTCCATAGAGGAATACCTGGTTTATGCGTCTAAAAGTGATTTACTTACATAATAGATCGGCAATTGCTGTTTTTCATCTTCTCGTGTCAGAACAGCACTTACTGCATTTGGGCTGACAGCCAAATACAACTGTAGGATCTCATGATCGTGAGGTTTTCACAACAGAGGAGGTGATGCCATGTATTCCTTGAGTTTTTGCAAGGCTTGTTCATGATCATTGGTCCAGTTGAAGCCCCTATTTTTCCTGAGGACATTATAAAATAGATGACATGTATCTGAAGATCGGGAGATAAACCTGTTTAGAGCTGCTACTCGACCGGTGAGTTTCTGGACTTCTTTGAAATTTCGAGGAGATTTGATCTCAATGATGGCCTTGATTTGGTCGGGGTTAGCCTCAATGCCTCGACGAGTGACCATATAACCCAGGAACTTCCTGGCACTAACGCCAAAGGAACATTTCGTCGGATTGAGCTTCATGTTATACTTCCGGAGGATGTCGAACGATTGCCTGAGATGATCGATGTGATCAATCGCTTGCTTCAACTTCACTAACATGTCGTCGATATATACCTCCATCGTGTCTCCAAGATGGTCTTTGAACATCTTGTTTACCAGCCGTTGGTAGGTAGAACCTGCATTTTTTAGTCCGAAAGGCATAACTTTGTAACAATAAATACCTCGATCCGTCATGAAAGCGGTTTTCTCTTGGTCGTCAACGTGCATTAAAATTTGGTTGTATCCAGAATAGGCGTCCATGAACGTTAATAACGCATGCCCCGCGGTTGCATCGACCATGGCATCAATATGAGGTAACGGGAATGGATCCTTTGGACAGGCTTTATTGAGATCGGTGAAGTCGATACAGACCCTCTATTTTCCGTTCTTCTTAGCTACGACCACGACGTTAGCGAGCCAATCAGGATATTTTACCTCCCGAATCTTTCCTGTCTTGAGGAGGTTGTCGACCTCATCATTTATTACTTTATTTCTTTCAGGAGCGAACTTGCGACGTTTTTGCTTGATAGGTTTGAACGATGGATCGACGTTAAGCTTATGAGCAATGACATTGGGGTCAATACCGACCATATCTTCATGTGACTAGGCGAAGCAATCAGCATGTTCCTGCAAAAAGGATATGAGTTTTTCTTTAATGTGGGGATCAAGGGATGAACCCACAAGAATCTTTTGATCGGGTTTACTTAGATCTAGAACGATTTCCTCCAAATGATACTCATCGACAGCTGCTGGGGAGTTTTGTGCATTTTCTAAGCTTGCGTGTACTGGTATAACGGCTTGTTCTGGATTCCCATTATCCGCCATTTTCCTGCGACAGAAAACAGAAGAAACTCCAAGAAACTATTAGTAGAATGCACGCTCGTCGAGGATTTTCTCTAGATGTAGTCCCACGGATGGCGCCAAACTGTTAATGCCTAAAATCGCACCAAAGGGACAACTTAAGGTCGATGTGGACTTAAACAACTAAAGAAAGAATCTTTCGACGAGACGTCCGACGATAAATAAAATAAAGAAACAAGGGATTTGATGACGCAGGAAAAACCTCAATCGAGGAAAAAACCTGTGGACGACAGTGGGTGTCGTCGCTGCACTATGGTCGCCAATCAGGGGCGATGTCCTTAGATACTGGTGTCGATCGTACAGTGATTACATTACAAATGAAGAAAATGCTTCAAAATGTAAAGTACAAGTGTTTGAATGTAAAAATAGGTGTTTGTCGTGTACGAAACAAAGTGTGAACTGCTGGTCGAGGGTTGTTATCGTGCGTCGAGAGCGATACTTAGAATAATGGTTCTTCACTTCAGGTGTTCTTGAATATTGCTTTGGTTGTTAATCGCCGGATATTCGATGTGTTGAAATGTTGATTGAGCTTGATATTTATAGTCTTCGTGTCCTTAGCTTCATCCATGAATGCTCCTTTAATGGCCTTAACGGTTGGAAACGGTCGCCGGAGTAATAATCTTTGTCCGTTACGGTCGCCGGATGAATAATGATTGCGTCGGTTATAGTCGTTGCTCCTTAATGACTTTGACTCCTGCATTAAACACTTAACAAACGGTTATGGTTAACGTCAGCTTTGGTCGAGGTCGCACGTCCTTATATAATAGTCGTGCGGATCGGGCAACGCTATGGTCGAGCGTCGTAAGGAACTCTCGACTTACCTTTTATGAGGGACGACGATGGTGTTCTGGGTCTTTGTCGAGACCTTATCCTAATACAAGATATAGTCCTTAATCATACGTCTTACCTGTTCTGGTCGCGGTCGAGCGACGTGATTTTTTGCCCAAACACTTACATTAGGTCTTCCGGCAGTTGGTCGTCCATAAGATAATCCTTGATATCACGCGACCAGTCATTTTCTTCATCGAGGACATGGACGTCCTCATTATTCTCGATAGATGGAGCTGCAAGGTGGATCATGGGAATATTGTCGAACGATGGTTTGCCAAGTGCTAACCCAAGATTGGCTAAGGCATCGGCTTGTGTGTTCTGGTCTCTTGGAATTTGCAGAATCGAGAAGGGTTCAAAGTCTTCTGATTTCGCTTTGCCTACTTTAAGGTTTGCCGTCATTTTGGAATCTTTTGTCGTGAATTCCTTGTTCATTTGATTCACGACGAGGAGGGAATCGCTTTTGACGTGTGCCATGCACTTGCCCACGATCAGTGCTTCGTACTTAACTTCATTGTTTATGGATTTGAAGTCGCATCGTATGGAGTACACCATCTTGCCCTCCTGTGGCAACTTTAAGACGACGCCAAGTCCTGCCCCCTGGCGTTGGATTATTCGTCGACGTGAACTGTCCAAGGCGTGTCGTCGAGAGTCACCATAGTATCCGTCTGTATGTGTTGGTCCCGAAGGGCTATACAGGTTTGTAGAAGGGGGGGGGGGTTGAATACAAACACACGTTTTTACTATTCTAAATTGTTTATTGATAAATCAAGACAATTTACAACTTGTTGCGGAACAAGATTAAGGATAAACCTAATCTTAACAAGTCTTGAGAAACACTAAGTTTCTTGCACTAGAAAGAGTTAAAGAAATTACGAATAATATCTTAACAATAAGAGAGAAATAAGAAGATGGTCCGAGCACACTTCAAAACTGAAGTAAGGTTCTACTTATATACTGCATACATTTAATGCATGGCAGTATGGCTTTACACGTGGCAGCAGCTGAGTGGTTGCATGTCATTGACCTTTGTAGACAACCTTAGTAGCCGCTTGGTGCACAGTGTAGAATCAGAGTTGTTGTACGATTACAGACAAAAGGGATGTCCGTTCTGACAATTCGTACGGAGACGTGCAAGGGAGGTAAGACAATAGTAACATGCAGGGAGAATTCATGATCAGCTTTCGTTGAGTCAGATCTTTATCAGCGAATGATAAAGTTCAGCGATTGCTGAAGTCTTCTACTTGATACTTCACGTTGAATGGACAGGTCTTGCTTCGCTGATATCCGCATCAGTTCATGAGTAGACTTATCGCTGGTTCTTGAGCTTGATCTTCGACTTCAGCGTAGAACTTTGGTTGACGTGAAACTTGTCTTCAGGAATCATAAATAAACAATTAACTTATCAGCGATCATCTCATAGATTGAACAGGCTCAGAGGTATAAGATGATGAACAGTGTTCGCTGAATGTCTAATTCAAAGAGCGAGAGTTCCTATCAGCGGTACTGTAAAGTCTTAGTACTTATCAGCGATAGTGAAACTCTAATACATATTGTTTACTTACAATTTTCACCAAGTGTTTAAGAGAGGGTCATTATCAAATCACTGAGGGTTTGGATCAACAATCTCCCCCTATTTGATTATGACATAGCAACAGAGAAAATTGCTATTTAATGAAAACATAAGGATAAAAAGAACTCATAAAATATTTGTCCCTTTTACTGTTTTCTAGGATCTTTTCAGTACTAATGGAGTAAAGTACATTCGCTGAAATTTTTCTTTAAACTTCGTAAAGATTACAGAGGGAAGTACAGCAAATAAAATTACAAGTACAAAAAATGTAGACAGATAAGGATAGAAAGAATTACAAGGCGATCCTATCCGTCAAAAGGTTCTTCCTTGATGAGAAGTTCATCGAGGGTCTTTGATGTGGGAATCATCCAGTCAGGGACATTTACTCCTTGATTCTTTTTGTTCAGAGCTTCTTCAAAAATCAAGGGCTTAAGGTGTCTAGCTTTAATGTCGCGTCTGACTTCACACCAGTATATGAGATCTCTGAGTTGTTCGATGGGAGTGATTGGAAGCTCAGAGATGCGTTGAAAGTGATGATTTCCTTGGTAGTCTAGAAAGAATATACCATAAGGATCACTTACAACTTTGCCAGGAATGAAAGTTTCTCCAGGTGGTAGGGAGGTGTCAAGTGCTGATAGATCAGCATCAGGGCCAAGAACTTCAGCACGAGAGAAACTAATACCTGTTTCATTTCGTATAGGAGGACCTGAGTCTGAGACTTTCTTTTCCTTTGCAGAGACTCTTCTTTGTTCAGGAGGAAGAAGAGTGGAAGGAGGAATATCCACAACAGAGGAAACCAAGTCGATCTGAGTATTTAAAATTTTCTCGACATGGCTCTTGAACTTTGAGCACGATCCCTGAATGGCTAATTTCACTTCCAACCATTCAGAGAAACCAAACTTCTCTAAAGTAGCAGCATAGAAGGTTTGCTTGGTTTTGTCTTCTTTGAATACATCAACTTCAACAACAGGAATGTCTACGAACAGTCTTCCTCTGATGTTTACTTTGATGATTTTGGATGGTCGAGATCGATAATTCAGCATTTCTTTACACCATTTCAAAGTCGTATCAGATACTTTCGTCTTTTCTTCAACGGTCCTTTGGGCATCATCCCATAGATGACGTTGGACATCAATGGGAGTTCTTTTCAGCGCGGGGTCTTTCACCGATTGTTGGACAAGCTGGATGGCGAGTTCTCTGTCTTTTTCTTCAGCTTCCCTTCTTTCAGCGATTAACCTTTCAGCTCTGAGGTGATCCTGGTATTCCTTTTGTGAAAGTCGGAACTTTGGAGGAATAGAAGGAAGTTGATCACGCTTCAGGATGATTCGCTGATCTTCGAATCTCTTGATCATTGCATCTCTCTTTTCTTGATCCTCTTCACTTAGCTTTTGAGGAGCCAAGGAAGGTCTGTTTTGGTGAGAGAGCAGCTGTTCTTCAGGTTCATCAGTCTCAGTGGTTAAATCCAATACTGTGATTATTTCTTCAGCTCTTGTGGCTGGGATTATTCCTGGTGTAGTCGAATGAGCTTCAGCGGGATCCTCAAATAGGGGAGAGGACTAGCTGAAACACAGCGATCGTTTAAGTAAGAAGAGTTGGGGAAGAAAGAGATAGAAAAAGAATGGGGTTTAAGTGTATAGAGGTTTTATGGATAGAAGGATTGAGATTGAAAAGGGATAGAGGAGGGATACAGTGTAAGGGAATAGGAGGTAGTGTACCTGACAAACTGGCTTTTGAAGCAAGATCATCAGATTGTCTTCTGCAGCAAGGCCTTTGTTTTTGCCTTTGTCAGCTTCAGATGCTGCAGGTGTTGTCTTCTCCCCTGATGGTTCGTTTATCGAAATCCCTTTGAGAGCTGTAGTCTTCTGAACAGGCTTGACGATAAAGGAGTCATCATCATCATCATCATTCTTTGGAGAAGAAGATGGTTCATCATCAGAGATGTCGACAACTTCATCGTCTTCAGCTTCGTCTTCATCAGATTCAACCTCTTCAGCGTAGGGTGAGGTTACATCAGCAGCAGCTTCAATGTTCTGCTCTTCGAGTTGCTCCCCCTCAGATTCAGAGGGAGGTTTCTCGGTTTCCTCAGGGTTTTCAACTCCCTGAGGTTTTGAAGAAGTAGCATCAGCTTCAGTCTCAATACCCTCCCCCTCGGCATGGGGAAGGTCTTCTTTATTTTTCTTCTCCCCCTCATCATTATGGGGAAGATCTTCTTTAGGCTTCTCCCCCTCTTCTACATCATGGTTGGGGGAGGTAACGGACTTTTCAGTGGCAGCAGCAGTCATAGGATTACTGTCTTCTTGGCCAGTAATTCTTATGCAGTTTTCAATCGCTGCTACTCTGTCTTCTAGGCCAGTAATAGCAGGACTGATCTTTTTAAGATCATCTCGATCGGCCTGAGTGAAATGAGAAGTTGGGGTGTTCAGGCGATCGAGCACTTTCTGAACAATATCTTTGACCGCAGAGACCTCAGTTTTGATCGTGGAAACTTCACCTTTAAGAGAACCAACCTCTGTCTTCAATGATGTGACTTCATTGGACATAGAGGTGAAGTTTGTTGAGAGAGTGGTTGTGGCGGTTGAGTTTTCAGCGAGGGTGGTAGCAAATTTAGCAATGCTACCATCCACCTTCTCCAGATCAGCTTTGGAGGCTTTCTTTTCGACCTCAGTGGTCAATGTCTTCAAGTTCTCTCCAGCGTTTGTAACCGCTGAAGAGTTGCCAGTTAGAGTGTTGTTGAAAGACTCCATCTTTGTTTCCAGGGCCGTCAGGGAGGTGTTGATATCCCCCAAATTAGGACCTGAAAAAGTTATCAACTTATGAACAGAGGAAAGCTCAGAAGTTTGGGGTTGAGAGAGAGAAGTGTGTGGGAATTTGTGTATACCTGCAGGTGGGTTGGCGAAGTTGTCGAACCCTTTGTGTCCTGTAAAAGATTCGTAGTCGTCTTCAATATTTCCTAGACGACTGGAAGTACCTGCAGGTCCTATGGTGTGTCCTATCATCCTCTGAAAATGTTTAGCGGTAGAGTCGCTGAGGATGACGGTTGTTGAGGGGAATAGGGGAAGAGATTGAGTGACCAAAGAAGAGGTGAGAGGAATGGAGGATGAGACGGTTGGATGGATACGGGGTTCAGCGTTGGATCCGCTGAAAATCACTTCAGTCTGTAGAGAGGCTGAAGGAGGTGGGTTCATTTCCAAGTTTATAACTCCATCGTTTAGAGACGCTGAAGCTGGGATGGAAGGGGTGGCTTGTTCAGCTGTGGCAGAGCGTACCACGGAACTATCCATCAGCTCTTCAAGATGAGCTGAGGAGTCTTTAGCATGGGAATGCTTTGGGTGTTGCTCCTTGGTTTTCTTGGTCCTTTCGGAGCCAAGTTGGGAAGATGAGTGTTTCCTTTTTTCTAGAAGGAGTGGAGGTTGCAGCTGGGGTATCAGCATTGGGGATTTCCACTAAATGAGTTGCAGAAGTAGAAGAAGGAGGATTGAGAATAGATAAGAGAGTAGAGAGACGTACCTCGTTTGGCAGGGGCTTGAAGTCGAGCACCTTAGGGCCAACCTGAGAGAGTTTCAGGTCTCCTACTTTTGGGTAGTTATCCTTAAGGCCGGTTTGGAAGATGGCGCTGAGGAATCTTGGGTATGGAACCCATGATGGTCTATCAGCAAAATCTAATCTGAGCGCAAGATCGTCGTAGATTATCAAGGCACAGTCAACATGGAGACCCTTCAACAATGCATAGCCCATGGATTGCTGAGGTTGAGCAGCTTGATCAGAGGAGCCACTCTTCGCTGTCATGCAGCTTATTAGGTGTGCGAAGATGAAGTTCATCTCGCTGGGCATCTTTGACTTCTTGATTGCAGTCAGTTTCTTCTCGGCTTTTTCATCTCTCCCTTGATCCCAAACGTACTTCATTGCATCAAAGAATGCAATGAGTGTTTCTCTATCAGCATGTCTCTTGGGGTCAGGGAAAGGAACAAATTGTTTATCTTTGGTGGCAACAGGGAGATTCAGTGCTTTTCAAATGATAGCAGGGTTGATTTTGATGGTGCCAAAATCAGTGTCACAGAGGATGACATCAAGTAGTTTGGTAGGGTCTTTGGATGATGGTAGCTGAGTGTGTATGGCGGTATACCAGAATTGAGATAATAGTAACTGATGAGCAGGGGGTGTTATGGTCAAGGCTGTAGAGAGGCAACAGGTTTTCCAAAAATTTACAGCATCGTCTAGATGTTTGACTTGTTTTTTCGGAGGAAAATCGAACAGCGCATGGAGGTTGTTTGATTTTGTAAAAGAGATATCCTCAAGTTTGAACTTGACTTGAGGAGCCTTGGTGATTTCAAGTTCCTCAGCAGCAGTAGTGTTCTCAACAGTTGGAATACCAGTAGAAGGAGCAGCCATTTCTGTAATCAGCTCAACCAAAGATCAACAAAACAAATAGTCTTAATGTGGAAATATTTACCAATAAGATGTTTTGAATTTTGTCCATTTCATTCAGCCAAAAATCCCTTTGAGAAAGATTAGGGTTTTTCTTGTTTTGAGAAAGAGTTACAAAACGTAGAGATTATGTGTTTTCCAGTTTTCATTTGAAGAAGGAATTCTGGAAAAACATATGAAGAACAAGTTTACGAGTTTTGATATAAACTTGAAGAACAACCATGAAGGTTGTATTCATAAAATCATGAACAGAAAATGATTTCATTTTATAGAGGTTCTTTTGTTTGATCTGTTAAAAGCAAAGAATAAGATCATAAACAAGTAACGTAGGTAAATAATAAGAGTATTAACCTGGTTCGTCAAAGAAGAAGATGAACAGTTTCTGGAAATTTTGAGAGCTCAAAATGCAACAGTAAATCTTTTTCTTGCTTGGAGGAGAAGTTTTCCGCGTAAAGAGAAAAATATAAACCCAAAATGGTTTATATAGAGAGAGTAGAGAGAGAGAAAATCTTGAGCGGGAAAAGATTTTCATCATGACACGGACACGTGTTTGCATTTGATTGGAAGGTAAACGAAACGTGCAAACGTGTGTCAGAAAAAGAACGTGCCAGGGCTTATCCGTTGCGATGACGTCACAACTGTCCTTTCATATTTTAGGATGTCTCTGAGGTTTTGAGGGCTCAGGGACACTTTTGAAAATATGAAGCACTGAATAGAATTATCAGTGTTGGTTTAAGAAATTTCAAAGTATCGCTGTTAAGGAAGAGATATTCAGCGATGCAAGATGTTTTGAAATCTTTGAGTTCTAGGCGAACGTCAGCGAGTAAGAGAGAAAACATACCTTGATATCAGCGAGTTAATATTTTGTTCAGAGAGAGAATGATAGAGTGGGTTATACCAGTTGATTTTATCCTATCACTTATCAAATGTGAACCGCTGAAGATTTTATTCTTCAAAGTTCAGCATTCCAAGCTCGCTGATGAGAAAGTTGAATCTTGTCTCATCAAGAGGTTTGGTGAACAGATCAGCTAACTGATAGTCAGTTGGGATAAAATGAAGTTCTATATCACCATTCATCACATGATCTCTGATAAAATGATACCTGATTTCGATGTGTTTTGTCTTTGAGTGTAGCACTGGATTGTTGGCTATAGCGATGGCACTTGTGCTGTAGCAATAGATTGGAATTTTTGAAAGCTGAAGGTCATAGTCCAGTAGTTGATTTCTCATCCACAAGACCTGAGAACGACAGCTTCCAGCGGCTACATACTCAGCTTCATCAGTTGAGGTGGACACTGAATTTTGCTTTTTACTTGTCCAACTCACCAGCTTTCCACCCAGGAGCTGACAGCCTTCTGTGGTGCTTTTCCTATCCAATTTGCAACCTGCAAAATCACTATCTGAATAGGCGATTAGATCAAACCCTGAGTCTTTGGGATACCAAAGACCTAGGTTCATAGTACCCTTAAGGTAACGAAAGATTCGCTTTACAGCGATCATATGAGATTCCTTAGGTTCAGCTTGATATCGTGCACACAAACAAGTAGCACACATAATATCAGGTCGGCTAGCTGTAAGATACAAGAGAGAGCCGATCATCCCACGGTACAGCGTGACATTAACAGGTATTCCATTTGAATCCTTGTCTAGTGTCAGCGGTGGTGCCATAGGGGTTTTCATAGATGAACTATGAGTTAAATCGAATTTCTTAAGCATATCTTTAACATACTTTCCCTGATTAATGAAAGTTCCTTTTTTATTTTGCTTTATCTGAAGACCAAGGAAATATGTTAGCTCACCCATCATACTCATTTTATACTCTTCTTTCATTCTATCAGCGAAACGAGTACAAAGGTCAGGGTTTGTAGAACCAAATATAATGTCATCAACATATATCTGAACAAGAATAATATGACCTTTTACTTTCCTGAAGAATAGAGTCTTATCGATTTTACCACGCTCAAATTGTTCAATATGGAGATAAGTAGAGAGAGTGTCATACCATGCACGAGGAGATTCCTTTAAGCCGTAAAGTGCCTTGTCCAGTTTATAAACATAACCTAGACGCTTAAGATCTGAGAATCCTGGAGGTTGTTCCACATAGACTTCTTCATTCAGCTTTCCATTAAGAAACGCTGACTTAATATCCATCTGATATACTTTGAAGTCTTTGTGTACAGCGTATGCTAAGAATAGACGAATAGATTCTAGTCTTGCTACTGGAGCAAATGTTTCGTCGTAATCTATTCCTTCCTCTTGTCTGTATCCCTGAGCAACAAGTCGAGCCTTGTTGCGGGTTACAGTTCCATGTTCGTCCAACTTGTTTCGATAGACCTATTTAGTGCCTATCACTGTCTTGTCAGTTGGTCTTTGAACAAGTTTCCAAACTTTGTTTCTTTCGAATTCAGTCAGCTCTTTTTGCATGGCGCTGACCCAGTTTGGATCTTTGAGGTCACCATCTATTTTCTTTGGTTCAATCAGAGAAATAAAGTTAACAAATAAACAAATATTACCTGCACTTCGTCGAGTCTGAACACCAGCGTTTGGATCACCAAGAATTTGATCAATTGGGTGATTGACAGTCCATCGCTGAGCCGGAGCATAAGTCGGTGACTCAAATTGAACTGGAAGAGCTGAAGATGAGGCTTCAACAACTTCTGAAATATCAGCCAAGAGAGGAGTAGGTGCAGATGTCATCTCATTCACTGATTGCTGAGAAGTAGATGGAATGTCTGAGACATTTGGTTCAGAAGCAGGCATAGTCTTTAAAGGAACAGCTGAGACCCGTGATGTTTCAGCTTCACTATTCTGCATGTTTGGGATGATAGTAGGACCATCATCTTCAACGGTATGAGTATGAGGAGTGGGAATATCTTCTGAATCACCAAGATGAGAAAACATCTATTGATTCAGTTCTTCAATATCAGCAGAAGGTCGATAATTCGCTGAACGGGATTCGTCAAAGGTGACGTGAATAGTTTCTTCAACAGTTTGTCTTCTTCGATTGAAGACTCTGAAGGCTTTGGAGACTGAGGAGTATCCAAGAAAAATTCCATCATCAGCCTTAGGATCAAACTTTCCAAGGGCATCTCTGTTGTTCAGTATGAAACACTGGCATCCAAAGATGTGAAGAAAGCTAATTGAAGGCTTTCTCCCATGAAAAAGTTCGTAGGCTGTTTTATTAAATCTTTTGACTATCAGCGACCTGTTTTGCGTAAAACAAGCAGTGTTGACAGCTTTTGCCCAAAACTGAGTAGGCAGGTGAGAATCCCTGAGCATTGAACGTGCATCTTCAATAATAGTTCTATTTCTTCTTTCAGCGACTACATTTTGTTGTGGTGTTTTCACTGAAGAAAAGTTGTGAGAAATGCCCTTACTCTCAAAGAAGGAATCAAGAGAACTGTTTTTGAATTCAGCCCCATGATCACTCCTTATTGAGCGAACGGTCAAGTTGTTCAGGACTTCCATTTTCCTGACAAATGTGATGAGTTCTTCAGGTGTGTCACTCTTAGAATGGAGAAACATTACCCATGTACAGCGAGATAATTCATCAACTATGACCAGCGTATATTTCTTTCCAGCGATGGATTGTTTGTTAACAGGGCCAAACAAATCCATATAGAGAAGTTGTAGAGGAGATGACACTGAGGAAACTTGCTTAGACTTAAAGCTTGCTTTGGTCTGCTTGCCTTTCTCACACGCTGAACATAAGGACTGTTTGGCGTATGAGTGTTGAGGTAGACCAGTGACTAACTCTTTAGAAGAAAGAGTGTTCAGTGTCTTGAAGTTTAGATGAGAGAGCCTCTTATGCCATAACCAGTTCACATCAGATGAGGCTTTTGAGAAGAAACAGGAGTGCTCAGTGGTTGTTGAGTCCATGTTTATTACATAAACATTTTCCAAACGATAACCGCTGAGAGCTATCTTCTCCTTTTTGTCAGCGACAAAGCAGGATTCCTTAGTAAAGATTACTTTGTTATCCTTGTCGCAAAGCTGACTGATGCTTAGAAGATTATGCTTCAGCCCTTCAACATATGCGACTCTTCTGAAGGTTGTTGTACCATTAGAGAGTACACCAAACCCTCGGGTATGTCCTTTTCCATTTCCACCAAAAGTTATAGAGGGACCCTTCTCTTCTTTGTACTCAGTGAGCAGGTTCTTCATACCAGTCATGTGTCTAGAGCATCCGCTATCGAGATACCAGATACCCTTCTTAACCTGCATTACAAAAGAAGATTAGTTTTTCTTGGGTACCCACTTAACCATGTGTACACACTTGTCAGTGGGGGTAGAAGAGGAAGTGGAAGGTTCAGTAGTCTTCGCAGCATTTAAAGATTCAGCTTTGCCTGTCTTCACTTTGGTTAATTTCTTAACCTCAGTGGTCTTCTTTGCCTTGGGGGCAATGATCTTCACCTTAGCTATCTTTTCAGCTTGGGTGGCTGTAGGGCACTTACTAGCAATATGATTGGTAAGTCCACAATGATAACATTTCCTATAACCAAAAGTAGTTCTAGGACCATTTGCATGCTGAGCTTTTGATTTTGAATTAGAAGGACCAGCACCAAGTAAGCTATTGGCTTTTGAAATTAGAGGAACATTCAGTTCTTCGGATTTCTTACCAATAGTTTCCTCTTTGATTCTAGGAGTAGATCGCTGAATAGATCCACGTTGAATAAATCCAGAGATCTTATTCTTTGAATCAGAGGGATAAGTCACTGAAACTTTAGAAGCGTTCAGCTTTGGTACAGAGGTACCCTTCTGAGGATTTTGGTTAAAAGCAATTCCTTTACCTTTGTTTTTAAGGACTGAGGTAGGTTTTGGATAAATAACTTTTTCTTTACCTTTAGAAGTTAAGGTAGAGATTTCCTCAGGGATATGCGGTTTAGAAGAGGAACACTGAGATGAGAAAGTGTCAGGGATAGAGGATACGAACATTCCAAATTTAAGCATGGAACGGTCAGTGGTTGGTTCTAGAGTATCAGCTTTGTAACCAAGACCACGTTTATCACTCAGGGGAATCTGAGACTTAATTATCTCAGTGATCTTTGTTGAGGAATTATACCATCCATCAACAGTAGCTTTTTCAGCTTTTAATGCCGCGATAGCTTCTTCGCGCTCGATTTTGACTAGCTGATTTAAGTGAACTTGATCTTTAAAATCTTCTTAAATTTTAGAAAGATTTTCTATTTGAAGGTGACAGTTTTTAAGTTGTTCAGCGAGATCAAGGTTTTGATTTTCAACTACAGTTTTGCCATTCATGGCTTCATATAAACTTCTAGTCAAGAGATCGATCTTTCGAAGACTATCAACTTCATCAATATTTGCAATATTGGTAAAGAAGGAAGGTGATACCTTAGTAGCAGAGGTTGAAGTAGAGGGAATGTCAGAGTTGTCTTCCTGATCTTCAAGTTTGGCCATGAGACATAGATTGGCTTCATCATCATCTTCAGAGTCAGATGATTCTTCTTCGTCAGAGGCAGCCCAATCATAGTCAGCCATGAGGCCTTTGCCTTTCTTCTTAAAGGTTTTCAGCTTTGAATACCTTTCTTTCAGCTTTTTGTATTTTTCATCTCTAGTCCTGTGAGTAAAGTTTTTCTTGGGAAAAGCTGAGGGTCTAGAGACTTTCTTTGACCTGCACTTGCTAGCAAAATGTCCTATCTTTTCACAGTTATAGCAAGTAGCAGTAGCCTTATCAACAGGGGTTGATGATCTTGGCTTGTCAGTAATAGCAAAAGGTTTGTTCTTCTTGAAATTACTCTTTCTAGCAAATCTCCTGAACTTATTAGCCAGGAATGCCAGAGTTTCATCATTATCTGAAACGTCAGAGTCTGATGATCTTTCAGAGTTAGTTTCCAACTCAGTGACAGTGATAGTCGATCGCTGAGTTGAAGGTGACTCTGAGATTAAAGCAACAGAGGTGCTTTTGGAATCTTTTACAATATTCTTCTTAAGATGACTCGATTGCTCATGATTCAGCATCGTGCCATATAAGGTAGAAAGGGTCATTGATCTAAGATCTTTTGACAACTTGAGATACATTGAATAACTGTCCCAGCTTTCAGGTAAACATTCTAAGAACTTTGTCAGCACTTCAAAGTTAGAATATTCCTTACCAACAATTTTTAGATCTATAATTAAGCAGTTAAAACATTGGTGTACTTCAGAGAGAGTTTCATTCTTACCACAAATGAAGCTTTCATACTGTCTTACCAGGTTGATCTTTCGAGAGTCCTGGACTTCAGAAGTACCTTCATACTGAACACAGATTGTGTCCCACATAGCTTTTGAGGTTTTCAGGTTCATGACGGAATGGTAGACTTCGTCAGGAAGAGCCATGAAGAGTATGGATCTGGCTTTGGTGTCGATAGCCACTTTTTTATTATCTTCATCAGTCCACATATGAATTTCCTTAGGAATCAGCCTTTCTAGAATAGCAGGTCTATTCTCAGCGGCTGGAACTGCAGCATCAATTCTTACAGGAATATATGGGCCATTTTCAAGATAGTAAGGCATAGTAGGGTCTACACCTTCTAAGAAGAGAATCATCCTATTTTTCTATAGATTAAAATTATCTCTGGAGAATCTAGGGGGTTTTGCAAGAGAACCGTTGTCAATATAGTTTGTGTTTGTGTTGGTAGCCATTTTAGGAAATAGCAAGGAAGAGAAATCTTAGTATAGATCAGATCTTGTTTATGAGATTAAACAAATCCGCTCTGATACCACTTGTTGGCATTTATACGGGGACCGAGAGATAAACATGTTCAGTGCGGCTATGCGACCAGTGAGTCGTTGGACTTCTTTGAAGTTTCTGGGTGATTTGATGTCGACGATCGCCTTTATTTGGTCTGGATTAGCCTCGATCCCGCGTCGTGTCACCATGTATCCAAGGAATTTTCCAGGGCTTACACCGAAAGAGCATTTTGTAGGATTTAATTTCATCTGTTATTCCCGGAGGACGTCGAACGACTTCCACAAATGGTCGATATGATCGTCCGCTTGTTTCGACTTGACGAGCGTGTCATCGATGTATACTTCCATCGTGTCGCCGAGGTAGTCTTTGAACATATTGTTTACCAATCTTTGATATGTCGATCCTGCATTTTTTAAACCAAACGACATAACTTTGTAGCAGTACTACCCTTATCCGTCATAAAGGCGGCTTTCTCCTGGTCCGCATTATGCATCAATATCTGGTTATATCCAGAATAAGCGTCCATGAATGTTAGAAGTTCATGACCAGCAGTGGCGTCGACCATTGCGTCGATATGTGATAGTGGAAAGGGATCTTTCGGATAAGCCTTGTTGAGGTCTATGAAGTCGATGCACACTCTCCATCTCCCGTTTTTCTTTTGTACGGCCATGACATTAGCCAGCGCCAGTTGGGGTATTTCACTTCCTTGATTTTTCTTGTCTTAAGCAGGTCGTCGACCTCTTCGTTGATTACTTTGTTCCGCTCCGGGGCGAACTTGCGTCATTTTTGCTTTACAGGCTTATACGACATGTCAACATTCAATTTGTGGGAAATGACATCTAGATCAATGCCGACCATATCTTCGTGCGTCCCAACAAAACAGTCAGCATGTTCCTGCAAAAAAGAAATTAGTTTCTCCTTGATGGTAGGATCGAGTGACGATCCGATGAAGACGATTCTGTCAGGCTTGACCTTGTCGAGGACGACTTCTTCTAAACGATAGTCGTCGACCGACTCAGGAACATCATGGACCTGTAATTGCAAGATATCCTTCTTCGGGGGGTTTCAACGTTGTCTTTGTTAATGCCAAACATCACCCAAAGGATAACTTAAGGTCGATGTGGAGCTTTAACAACTAAAGAAAAGGATCTCAAGACAAACAATCCAATCGTCTGAGGAAAGTAAATAAGACAAAGGAATTTGGTGACGCGAAAAACCCCGTCGAGGGTAAAAACCGCGGCCGACTATAAAAGTCGACGGTGCACTATGATCGCCAAACAGGGGCGATGTCCTTTAGTAACAAGTGTCGTAGTCTCCGTCCTGACCGTCTCCACCTTCGGCTCTGTGTCAAACTCCAATTACATGTCTCTCCATCGTATTCCTTTTGCAAAGTCCGTATCTCACGAAAATTCCCTTATCGCCTTCATTTTCTCCGGCGTCAAAACATCTTTAAAACTATGACTACCTCCGGTGTGTTATGATTGCTCAAACCTGTTGCCACCACACTTACTAGTTATTGGTGGTGTTGGGTTTTAAAGCAAACTTGTAACCGATAAACGCAGCGGAAATAAAATCTTTGGTTACAAAATAAGAAAACTTTTCTTAATAAATAAAACCCAATCGGATCCAATGAAGCATTTAATTAAAACCAAAACATACCATAGGGTGTTTAGAATTGTACCTTTTGAAGATCTGTCGGAGTTGCAGTTGAAGCACCAAGAAACCAAAATAGGTTTCTTCTATCGGTAGTCCACACACGAACGCGTTACCGTTGCCACCGGGTGCTAGCCCAAGAACCCTAAATCTATATGTGTTTTCTCTGAAATGCTAATTCTAGTTTTTCATCAACTAAATAATGGTTTAGCATGACGTCCTATTTATAACAGAGAATTATAGATAGACTATAATTCAAATAAGGTTTAAATAAAGTTTAATAATTATCTGTAATATTCAAATTCAAATATAAATTTAAATTCAAATATATAATTATCTTTAAACTTTAAATATAATTATCTTTAAACTTTAAATATAATTATATACGATTACAGATAACACCCCGTAATTAACATAATTACATTTTCACCCTGTAATTATCATAATTACAGTTTAATACACATTTTATAATTATTCTACAAGATTAATTATTTCCTTAATCAACTTGATTTAGTCCGGGTTCCTGGAAATGTAAACAAACGCATTCTTTGTGTGTGACCCTATAGGTTTACATACTCCTCAGTAGTATCCCTGTATGACACGTGTCGTGAGCATATAATAACCTACTGTATTATCTACTGTGTTTCTGTATTTTGATTCTTGTCAGAAAATCATTTTCTAAGAACTCATCATGGTGCGCAACAAAACTTTTGTTCTCGCTGGATCTTGTATAAATGATATCCAATTGAATATTAATAAAGATGTACATTTCAACCTTTTAATCAAGTTTCCCAGAAGCCTCATCTTAAGCATTATTACCCCATATTCTCATATATGACAACTTTGGGATCTTCCCAATTCATATTTTGAGAGTAGGTTTTATCGGTCCTTGTTGGTTGATGCATAATATAGTATTGGGTACTTCTTTCTAGGATACAACCCTAGATACTCTTTTAGGCAGATTGGTGAGACTCATCATAGAATGAATCATGTCCAACATGATTCTATTTCTCATTTTTGACACACCATTGAGATGCGGTGTTCCGGGAGAAGTTAGTTGGGATACACTTTCAATCTCTAGGATGATCTATTGGCTTAGATATTCATGAACTCAATTTGATTGAAGCGTCTTTATTTTTGCCAAGTATATTCAATACTTCCTTTTGAAACTCTTTGAAAAAACAAAACTTTCACATTTTCTTTCTTTTGGTAAACATACCCATATCTACTAGAATTAGTAGAATGTCATGAAGTAGTGATGATCGTGTCTTGTGACTAAACTTTAAAGCTCACATACATCAGTATGGATAACTCCTATTAGTTCTTGTGACCCCTAAGGGTTTTCCTTTAAAACATTCTTTTGTCATCTTGACTAACAAGACATAAATTTATCATGTGAATCATCAAATGATTCCAACCCTCCGCCCATCTGGAGTTTGGTTATGTGTTTCTTGTTTAAATGTCACAAATATGTTTGATTTAAGCCCCGCTTAATTCAATATATTGATTTATAATTCCAACTATCAACTTGTATAAAATATTTGAGATAAAAATGAAATTTCATTCCTGAAAATAAACATAAATTTGATTTGTTGTAATTGAGAAAATCAAACTAAAATCCTAGTAATACTAGGTACATAAAAACACTTTTCAAGTGTTAATATAAGACCATCTGAAAATTTCATATCATATGTCCCTTTGAGCAACAACAGCTAACTTAGCTCCATCTGGTCTGGTTTCATCTTCTCTTCACTTCTTAACCCCTGAACAGTAGTACTGAGATGAGTATCATACTCAATCATGTAATACTTAGTCAGAAGTGAATAGGTCAAATGGTAAACATACCTGAAGGTCCGGCTCTATAGGTCTTCTACTTCTTGATCTCTGCCAATCGGGTTGGACAAGTTTTTATTCGGTGCCCTTCGAGATAACAATTGTACCATACTGCAACCTCAGGAATCTTTCTTTTTCCCTTATCCATGCTGGAACTTCCAACATATATTTTACCCATAATTGTCTTCCCTTTTCTCTTGTTTATCCCATTTTCAAGTTTGATCATTAAAGCCAGTTTTGGTTTGGTTGAACCCAACTAGGATTTCAAATCCCTCTCAGTAGTTTTAAGTAAGATGGGAATCTCTGTGAGAGTTTTATTCAAGCCTTTTTTATTATAGTCCCTAACGAACTGCTTATATGTTTTGGATAAAGAGTTGAGAACCATATCGATTTCCAACCCTTGACCTAGTGGGGATCCAAGACGGCTCAGTTTGTCAAAGTATCCTATCATTTTCAAAATGTGGGTACTGACTGAAGAACCCTCAGTCATTTTGCATGCACTCAATGCCTTGACTGTATCAAATCTCTCCCGCTTTATTTGTAACCGAAACATAGACTTCAACGAAGATATCATATCCCAAGCAGTCATGTTTTCATAATCCCGTAATAATTCAAGGGTCATGGTGGCTAACATCAGGCAACCAACACTGAGAGAGTCATCTTGATACTTATCATAAGCATCCTTGACTTCAGTTGGAGCATTTCTAGCAGGAGCATTTGGAGGGGGATTTTCAAAAACGTAGAACTTCTTTTCATACCTAAGAACTTTCCTTAGGAATCAAAACCATTCGAAGAAGTTCTTTCCGTCCAGTTTTTCGTTATCAAGTATTGACCGTATTGTGTATTCGGATGGATTGTTTGAGTTTGAATTAGAGGCAGTGCCAGACCTCTACAAAAACATTTAATTTTAGTAACTTTATGATCTCAAATAAATGAATTAACCTTTCAAAAATCATTTAATTTGAGTTAAGATCTGTATTTCACCTACTTCCATAAATGGCCAAGCACTGTCTATGGAATTAAGCTATTTAGGTAGGCATCATCCAATTATGTTTAACATAACTCTTAGATATCGTGGGATTCTATTCGATATATCATATATTGAATTTGGCATGTTTAATCCCGCTTCAACGCCTTGAAAATACTCATAAATGGCTAAGCATTTTCTATGATATTTCCAAGTAAACTAACCATACTAAGGTATCGTGATCACACCTAAAATCTCAACTTAGGGTTTATTGGGATCAATCGTCCAAAAATACGACTATTTAAGTAAATGGCCAAGCACTGTCCACTTAAATCTCGTTATTTCGGCACCTTGTCTTACAGTACAATCATCCGGAATGATTGGCTGAGCACTTACCATACCTAAATCCTGTAAGCTTGACAAGTACCTTAAATGGGTGGCGTTTTGTAACACCCGTAATTTTCGGGTAAGTGTAATTTCAAATCGGTGTCGAAATCGATCTTTCAAGAGAAATAGAAGAAATAGGATTTTGGATTAAATTCTATCTTTTATAGTCTTTTTGGATGGAGAATTCAAACACGAATCCAACGGGCCTTTTAGGAGAGAAAACGGAGCTAAAACGAACAAGTTACGACAAAAACAGTGTTCGGTACCTTCTGGGCTAAAGTGACATGTGAGAGTGACACTGGCACTTTAGCATGTCACTTTCGCAGAGGAAATATGGACCTCGGTACATTTTGGGCGAAAGTGACATGCTAAAGTGATACGGTCACTTTCGCATGTCACTCTCGCGGGCGGCTGCAGTGCATAAAATCCGATTTTTCTTCATTTGGTCATATCTCTCTCATTTCTACTCTGTTTTTGGTGATTCAAATTGCCATGGTTTCGTCTTTGAGAGATTTTTTAGGATAGAGTGTAAGTTTTGGGAAGATCCAAGGGTATTTGGTGGTGGAGTGGAAGCAAAGATCAAGAGCTCATCATCATCACCTCCATCTTCATGAAAATTAGGGTTTCTAGGTTTTCATCAAAACCTAAGTGGTGAGTTCATCCTCCTAGCTTCTAAACTTTCATATGAGTTTAAAATGCTCCATTGATGACTTCCTAGTGTTTATATTTCTCAAATTTCGGTTTGGATGATTTTGGGGAAGTTAGGTCAAATTGGAGTTTTGGTCAAAATGAAGATTTTGATATAAGATGTTTGGGGAATGATTCTAAGTGCTTGGACATGTATATTTATGTTTGGAAAACTTTTGAATCTAGGGTTTGAAGGAATTGCTTGTGGATTCAAATTTCTACAAGGATCTCTTATTGGGGTAAAATCTAGATTTAGCCTAAATCTAGCAAGGTGAGTTCAAGTTGATTTGTGAAAACGTTGTACATGCCAAAATGTTTATTTTAAAGTGTTTATGTGTTTTACATAAAATTATCAATTGTTGAGTTATATAGTGGGTTTTGATTATTTGAAGTTTTGAGCTTTACAAATCTTGTAAAACACACACATTTAGGATTTTTGGGTAATTGATAAATAAATCACGAATGAAAGTGTTTTGTTAATTTAATGCATAAGTGGAGGTTGTTTAGTCAAAATACACTTTTAGTGTTTGTTGAGACTATGCAAAGTTTATGTTATGTTACGTTTTTAAAATGTGAACGTGTGAGTTGTGGATTTTGGTCAATCTCGACCTTATGAACATTTTAGGAATTGTAAACCTTTTGATTTTGGGCCGAAGGCCAATTGCGAGTCAAGAGACAAATTTTTTGGGTAACGATGTATTTTGGTTTATGTAACTGTGATGGCTCGCGTAATTAGCCAAACGTTTATTTTGCCTCTAAGGGCTTGATTTGAACTCAAATGGGTCTTTGGTGTGTTTGCCGGTTTTAGTAGCTCGAGATGGAGCTTTGGATGGGTTATGCACTTAATTGTGTTTTATTTGAGAATATTCCCTTTTGAGTGTTTTGCTTCATAAGTGGTTACTGTTTGGGTAAAAAATCACACCCTCGACCGACTTGGGAAATTCCCCCGACCGACAAAGGTAATACCCATTATTGCCAATTCCCCGACACACGGTAATTGGTTATTAAAAGGCATATTGGGTCAATAGTCATCTTACATCAAATGATCGCACGTCACGTGTCGCACATCACATGTCGCATGTCGCACATCGCTAGTCTCACGTCACTAGCTTTACATCACTAGTATTATGTTACTACTCTTACGTTATTAGTCCTACGTCGCTAGCCTTACGTCGCCAGTTACGTGTCGCCAGTTACGACTCGTCGATCTTACGTCGACAGTCTCCTGTCATCGGTCTTATTTCACCCTGGTCCTGCGACCTGGTCTTACGACCTAGTCCTGCGACATCGTCATCCTGGTCTAACGACTTAGTGGTTTTACGACCTAGTCTTACGACATTTTCATAAGACCATTCCTATACTAAGATAAGGTCTTACAAGACATTTACAGTCATATACATGGTCTTATATTTCGGCAACGGTCGTATGCTCCATAAGACCGACGTCCTGAACTTAAGACGGTCTTACAATTACACTAACCATCAATGGTCAACAACCATTTCTTTTGTTCATTAATGCAGGTTTACAAGCCATTATGGTACAACGATCAATAACGGTCGAGCTCTTAGTGACATTAAAGACTCGACAGCGGTTACAAAGACAATCATCAAAGCGCATTTAATGTCGGCAGCGGTTACAAGACCAACCATTAAAGCTCATTAATGACCGTCGAAACCTATATAAAGGCATGCTCCAACCTCGAGTAGGGGAGAATGGATTTAGAGATACAACGGCATTCTCATATATTTCTACATTTTCTCTCTCGCATTCGAGCACACGTCGCTAACGCAAGTACCGCACAACAACAGTTCAGACCGCACGACAACAGTTCAAATCGCACGACAGCAGCTTGTTTCGCACGTTTAAACACACGACGCACACTTTTTACACACGACTAAGTGTATTTTTACTTCATTTGTAACTTATTGTACACATATCATCTGTCGCACAAGGACTTTCGCCCCTGTTTGGCGAACTATAGTGCACTGTCGACTCTCACAAAGTCGGCCGCAGTTTTTTCCCTCGTTTCGGGGTTTTTCACGTCACTAAATCTCTTGTCTCTCTTACTTTTTCCTCGCGATTGTGTTTTTTGGCTTGAGATGTGTTTCTTTAGTTGTTAAGCTCTACAATCGACCTTAAGTTGTACTTTTGTGCGATTTTTGGCATTAACAGTTTGGCGCCATCCGTGGGACCCCATCTAGAGAAAGTCTCAAGCCAATACACACATCGCCCTAACGATTTGGTGAAGTTTTTGTTGTTTCCAGGTAAATGACAAACCAACAAGATCCCATGGCTCAGCTTCACGCAGAGTTGAATGCAGCTCGAAGTCAAATTTAAGCTTCACGCAAAGCCTTGGCACGACTCTTGCAGATCCTGCTCTCCAGTGGTTGATCAACCTCAAACCCAAGTCCATCAGCAACTTCGCGGGGTTGATCAACCAATTCTCATTGCAATTCGCCGGCAGTCGCAAGATGGAGAAGCAGACCAGCGACATGTACTACATCGCCCAAAAGCCCGGAGAGTCCATCTGTGGTCATTTTGATGATCATCGTTCGAAATTGTGGCATCAAAACCGCCATCGAAGCCTACAAACATGGTCTCGACGATGGCTTACGTTTTTCCTTACGATCGCCAAGCATGGATGACAAAAAGGACAAGACCAAGTGATCATGCATGGCCATACGACAGACAACTGTTTGGCTTTACAGAAAGATCTAGCTTGGGTCATCCCCAAAGGTCATTTACAAGACCTTATGGATAAAAGAATCTACACCCATCGGTAACGTACGACCCGGATCACCCGTCCACGAAAAGGTTGTCAACTGCGTGACGGGCGGATCAGACATCAGTAGACTAACCTTTTTGACACGACAATTACTCGTCAGGAGAATATCTAACTCCTCGGTTGTCTCGGCCAAACCAGGAGTTGGAACTGGAAGCAATGCCAATAACGTCCAATCAGGACGACTTCCAGGACAGTAGGCAGAAACATCACGATGCTTATCCAGCTCACTATTGACATCTGCTCGACCAAAAGAGTATTGATCTGCGGAAGCAGTTCGACTAATATCATTTCCCTAGGCACCATCGATGCTATGGGTATCGATGAGTCAAAGAGCGCCCGACATCGACGACTCTGATAGGATTCAACAGCAATTCTACCCAACGTTTTGGGAGAGATCATCCTCCCAGTGTATGCCAAGGGAGTAAACAAACAAACGAAACTCGACGTTATTGACTGACTCGTCAGCCTGCGACGTTATATTCAGTCGACCTCGGATACACGACATGAAGGCAGTCCCTTCGACCTACCATCAGACGATCAGATCCCCAATACCTTAGGGGCTACAGGAAATCAAAAGTGAACAGAAGACCGCCCATGATTGCTACAAAGCAACCTTGAAACCCAAAAATGAGGCCAAGATTGTGGCGATTGCGCACGACACGACCAACCGATCCATACGCCTGAAAAGGCAGGATTTGGTACCGTCTTGCAGTCTCCACAAGGGGAAAATGATATACCCCATACGGCACTCAGTTTCACGACTTGAGGGCAGACGGACTTCACGATAGAGGTAATCCTCTATAGACATCACCAGGTACGTAACGCACGTCGACGACACTCAGGTATAAATTTTTACATATGTCCTTAATCCCCCGACCCTTCATAAGGAAAGGATGGACATCGTTAAATTACCTCCTGTCGTAGAGCAGAAAATTATCCATACTAATGTTCTATGCAAAATTCAGAATTCCTTTCGAAATCACACACGCCAACAACCTACAGGAGCGCATGAACGTCAGTCTTACGATTCATGTCATAAGAAATAACGTCTCCAAAGACTATTAGGTTACAACTATGTCGACCTCTCACGACTGACATGTCATGAAACAGATCATACGAATCATTGCATAAAAATCACAGGATCCAATAGGTACATTCTAAGTTGAGCTCTGAAGATAAAGTCTTATGACTTAAACTCTCGAGCATAGAATGTATGTTAAGCCCAGTCGCCCGGTTATTTCAAAAGTAGACCCTTCCTTACCATTCACATCGTGAGAAACAAAGTCTCTATGACTTAAACACAGGTCTTACGATTTATATCGTGAGAAATAAAGTCTCCACGACTTGAAACGCAATTTGTAGTCGTCGATAAGGACGACTCACATTTTAAAATCTTATGATCGCCAGTCATGGCAAACGCAGGTTGCGATTTATAGTCATTACTCACATTTTTGTAATCGCCAGTCACGATAAACACAGGTTAAAATTCTCGGTCGCCAATAAAAGCGACTCGCATGTTGAAATCTCATCGCTAGTCAAGGCATATGTCTTCAAAAAGACAACTTGTACATTAAATCTCACCATCACCAGTCATGGTAAGACGCATGTCAAAATGCAAAAATCGCGAAGGTCGCCACTAAATGCGACTCGCATGTTTTAATCTCAGGATCGCTGTTAGCTTCAATCTTCCTAATCATAGAAGTATTTAGAAGTAGTGAAAAATAGGCCAAGTGAAGAAAGCCTCTTACAGAGGCTCTGCTGAACTTACCGAGAGATCAAGGTCAAGAAGCTACAGAAGCTAAAAGAGGCGTCCTACAGAAGCTCTGTCATACGCACAAAGAAGACCAAAGACTCGGAATCCGGTGAAGACTGCTCTACAAAGGACCAAACCGCAGAACCTCTGTGACACTTCACAGAGCCTCTGCGGTCTTCAACAAAGACTTCAAAGATATTTATAATATCTTGCTACTGTTTCTGAACCTATTCATCAACTTGCATGGTAGCATGCCCTGTCCAAATTCAACGTGTCAAACTCTGATTGGATTCAATAGGGCTTAGTACATAATAGACGTCTGCTGCATTAAATGCAATACAGCACATCCAACTGTTCATGCCATCCTTCCAACTATTCATACCGTCCGTTCTGAATAGTAGCTTGTGCTTTATGGTCCCCTTAGAGTAGTATATAAGGAAGACTAATGTTGAGTTCTTCCTAATCGAGAATCAAGAGATAAAAACATCAAGAACACATAGCTTATATACTTTAAGAGTCATATATGTTTTAAAGCTTTCCTTACTCACTGTTCTTGAATCTGTTCTTGATATATATATATTCAGTAAACTTTCAGATATTATTTCCTGTTCACTGTTTATTTATATTGTGTTCTAAATCTATCAAACATATCTGTTAGTTCTTCAAATACGCTTCCGCATCATACTTAAACTTGAACTAATAGATCTGATAATCTTGTTTAAACAAAACGGGAACCAACAATTGGTATCAGAGCAAAGCTTGATTTTCAATATCAAGTGATCCTCGTTTGACAACATTATTGATAGATTTCATTCTGTTAAAAAGGTTTCTGTTTTCCTATTACTCTTCGACTCATTCTGATAGAAACCATTTTACCAGGTTAGAACACCATTAAACAATTCTGGATATCAGTTTTTTTTACCCAGAAATCCTTCCAGATCTTCATATATACTTTCTGAAACCCCTGAAAATATCTTAAAATGACAAATACCAATAACTTTTTCACTGCTGGCTCATTAACCAAACCTCCTACTCTCCTTCGAGATGAGTATCCTCAATGGAAGATAAGAATGGTTCATTTCTTTGAGGGTACTGAAAAAAATCTAGTACAATATCTTTACAACCTTCCTCCTGTTCCCATGATAGTAGTACCACGAGTACCAGCTACTGCTGAATCTCCTGAAATCCCTGAACATCAAAAACCGAAGCCAAAAGAAGAATGGTCAAATGAAGATAAGGCAGAAGATGAAGTTGCACAGAAAACAAAAAGAATCTTGATAATGGCTATCCCCAACGAACTTTTTCAATCCTTAGATGCATGCGAAACTGCGCACGATCTTTGGAAAGAATTAGAAAGACAGTTGGAAGGGGGTGCTAAAACACAGAAGAACCGAAGGGCACAGTACATCAATGAATATCATGCATTCAGAGCCTCTGCAACAGAATCTCTGCAAACGACGTACGACAGGTTCAACTCTCTCATAAACAAATGCAGAAAGTCTGGCATTCACAGAACCTCGGAAGAAAATAACGTCATGTTTCTAAAGAGCCTGAATGATGATTGGCTCCAGTACACTCTCTGATCTCTATGGAACACTAGCTGCACAAGAGCCTCAAATAGCACAGGCTAAAACAATAACCATTGCACCATACGCATTGGTTAGTAAATCAACAGAGGCTACAGAAAGACCGAGAAATGAGAGAGCAACAGAGGAGAAGAAGAAGGAGAAGAAGAAAATGGTGATGGTTGATAGCGAAGAAGACGAGCTGATAGAGGAAGAAATAACTCTTGCGTCATTAGCTAAATCATTGGCTCTATTGACAAGAGAGTTCAAAAGTAACCAAAGAAATTTTGGAAATGACAGATATAGCAGAGACAACCAGAGAGATAGAAGAGATGATGGAAGAAGAGAAGAATCAAGTGACCGACAGAGGTCAGACTACAGAAGTGACCGACAGAGGTCAGGCGACAGAAAATACAGAAGTAGTAACCGACAGAGGACAGATGACAAGATGAGCCACATACAACAAGAATGCTACAAATGTGGCAAGCCTGGTCATTACGCAAACGAATGCCGAACAGAGAAAGGTGGAGATCAACAGAAGTCCGACGATCGAACTGGAAACACCTCTCAAGGTTGTTTCAACTGCGGCAAGCCAGGCCATTTCGCAAAAGAATGCAGAAGTAGACAAAATCGCCCACAGAAGGACTCAGCTTTTTACAAAAAGAAGGCTGAATATTATGCGCAAAAATCCCTAATGGCGAACAAAGGGCATTCTGAAGCAAACAAGGAGGACTTCGAGTCAGACTCTACCTCTGATGATGAATTCACCACCAATGCCCTGTTCTGTGGCATGGCAGAAGTCGACTCCGGCACTGACAATGAGGTATCCATTTCAAACTCTACCTCTTGTACTAAATCTATAGATAATGATTCAATTAAACTTAACATTGAACTGATTGAACTAAAAGAGATAAATGAAAGCATTCAGAAAAGACTCACCTTTAATGAGAGAGAAGTAAGGCTTCTCACTCAAGAAAAAGCCAAAAATTTTGAAGAAAAGGAAAGAGTAGAAAAATATTGGAGCAATAATATAGATCCTTTAAAAAGGCAAATTTCTGAATTAACCTCTGCTTTAAAAATCAAAACAAAAGAGCTTTCAGTTTCTAGGAGTGAAACAACTGACATAAGAGCTCTCAAAGAATACTTTCAAAAAGAGAGAGAGGTACTTTGGCAAGATCTACTCAGAAGAGAAGTTTTACTTAAAAACTATAAAGATGCACAGAAGGTGTATGAGAAAGTAAACTCACAAATAGGAAGACGAGGTATAGGGTACGATGATATTACTCTAGGTGTTGAAGGCAAAAGACTTAAACCTCTGTCTTCTCTGTTTGTGATAGGAAAAACAAATAAACCAATTTTTCCAAACTTACTCTTTGTAAGTAAAAGGGTTAAAATCTCTGCAGAACCTCACTTGAGGAAACATACGAAGATGATCAATGTGTGGTTTGAAAACACAGATTCATCATCTTCAACCTCTGTCAATAGAGGAATCAAACCAAAGAAATATCTGAAAACACAAGATCAGATTGGTATCTTTAAGTTTGGTAAACCAGAGACTCAAACACAGGTCGCTTTTGTCTGTATGATAAATGTCGAAAAAAAATTATCTGCAAAAGCTCCTGAGTTTAAACCCATCTTTTCAGAAGAAAAACTTAAAGAATCAATTGAAAAAGAAATTTTGGAAGTTTTGAAATCAAATGTTTTAGAAAATCTCTGTACATCTTCTATAGATCAAATTCTCGCTGAAGAGATCTCATCAGAAACCTCTGCTATCTATGAAAGTTATTTTACAGAGTAAGAAAGCTCGTACGATACATGCTCAGAAAATCCAGCCTCTGTCGAAAGAGATGACTCAACCTCTGTATATGAGGACGATTCATCCTCTGACGACTCAGAGACTGATTCTAAATCAGGGATAATTCACTGTGACACAGAGGATGTTAAATTCTCCTCTGAGGTTCTTAACAGAACAATTTCTCCAAAAGAGAAAATCACAGAGATACCTATCTGTCCAGATTTTCTCAAAATGTGTATACAAGTTAAAACCTCTACAAAGCTTGATAATCTGAAAAAGGCCTCTAAAAATCCTAAAAGCTCAAAATTTTCAAAACCTTTAAAGCAAATTAAAGAGAATCCCACTTGGCAACAAAAGGGAAAAAGGCCTGAAGCTAACAAATATTTTTCCTCTGTGACAGTGAAGAAAGATGTTCACCACAGAAGAGACTCACAGAAGGCACGAACTAAACAAGACTTTTGCAAACAACATTCTAGTATTCATAGATCTTCTTGTAATAGGAAATCTAATGTTAAGAAAGAATGTAATGCCTCTGTGGTTCAGTTCAATAAATTCAATGAAAAGTTCAAACAAATCACGTCTCATATTAAATACTGTCATTGCTTTGATCTTATGTTCAAATTGAATAATCACTTCTCAAGTCCAGATTGCTTACTCTCCACTAAAATTCAAACTCCAAAGTCAGAACCTAGAGAGAAACAATCTGATTTTTCTACAAAAGATAAAATGTATTTCAAGAATGCTAAGGCAAACTTGAAAAATTCTAACAATATTGGACCCATATGGATATGGGTACCTAAGTCTCTGTGATTGTCTTACAGAAGCGGTTTGTGCCAATTTGGTATCTTGACTCCGGATGCTCAAGGCACATGACTAGCGACAGAAGTTTACTATCCACGTACACAGAAACACACGATGGTGGATCTGTAACTTTTGGAGACGACAAGAAGGGACACATCAAAGGCTATGGAGTCATACAGAAGGAAAACGTCTCTGTATACAAAGTTGAATATGTGAATGGCCTTAAACACAATCTACTCAGTGCAAGTCAACTCTGTGATACAGGATTCGATATGTTATTCAAAAGAACTTTCTGCTCTCTGCAAAGTGAAGACACAGGAATGGAACTTCTGCGAGCCGAAAGAAAAGGTGATCTGTATCTGATGAATTTTTGTTCAACAACCAAGGACAAAGTTTGCCTTGTAGCTTGCGAAAGTAAAGAAGCCTGGTTATGGCATAACAGGTTCTGTCACTTGAACTTTCACACATTAGATAAACTGGTAAAACTTGATCTAGTTAAAGGTTTGCCTAATGTTAAATTTAATAAGGATCACTTGTGTTCTGCCTGTGAAATGGGAAAACTCAGAAGAGCTTCCTACAGAGGCAAAACAGATGTGTCTTGCACTAGACCTCTGTACATGCTTCATGTTGACCTCTGCGGTCCCATTGCCATACAGAGCCTAGGTGGCAAGAAATACATACTTGTCTTAATTGATGAGTATTCGCGTTTCTCATGGGTTGAATTTGTTGGAAAGAAATCAGATGTTCCAATCGTCTTGATAAATCTAATGAAAAGAATCCAAGTTCTTTATGAATGCAGAATACAGAAGTTAAGAAGTGACAATGGCACAGAATTTAAAAACTCTGTCATTGAAGCCTATCTTTCTACAGAAGGAATATCACAGAACTTCTCTGTCGCACGCACTCCACAGCAGAACGGCGTAGTCGAAAGAAAGAATCGAACGCTTGTGGAGGCCGCAAGAGCTATGCTATCAGCATGCGGATTACCAATGAACTTTTGGGCAGAAGCGATTTCTACTGCTTGTTATACACAGAATCGTTCAACCATTGTGAAAAGACACCTCAAGACTCCTTACGAATTAATCAACAAAAGGCGGCCAAACATCAAATATTTCCATGTGTTTGGATGTAAATGCTTTGTTTTAAACGACAAAGATTCCAGAGGAAAGTTTGAGGTAAAAGCTGACGAAGGCAAATTCATTGGATACTCTGCCACTTCTAAAGCCTACAGAGCATTCCTTACGAGGTATCGCAAAATTGTTGAAAGTATCAATGTTTCTTTTGATGATTCATTCCAAATGACTTTTGAGCAAATCAATTCAGAACTCGAACTTAAAAGGGAAACCTCTGACATCTCGCAAACGAAAGAAGACTTAAATCTTCTATTTTTAGAGATATTCCACGATGACATTGATCCTTCTGTTGGAACCATCAGAGTTTCTGAAGAACCATCCTCTGTCGGACAAAATCCTACAGGTATGACTCTAACTGGTCCAAATAATGCTTCATCTTCTTCTGTAAATACTACAGATGCAAATGCCGAAGAAGAAAATGCAGAAGATGAAACATCAAGAAAAACGACCACAAAAGCTGCTGAAAAACAAACTCCACAATCCACAGAAGAACCAATTACAGAGGAAATTGAGGACCAAGACTATACGTCCTCAGAGGAACAAACTCCACCACCACTCATACCAATCATTCCACAAATGGTAGAATCAACTATCAAGACAAGAAGAACGACAGAGGCTACACAAGAAGAAGATCCACAAGAAGCTTCTGAAGAAAGGTTCGATGACATTGATGACCATCTTCCACGCACCACTCAGTGGACAAAAAGCCATCCTCCAAGCCAAATAATTGGAGAACCTTCTGACTCAGTAAAAACCAGGTCTGCCACTGCTAATTTTTGTTTCTTTACAAATTTTATTAGTGTGATAGAACCAAAGAAGATTTCTGAAGCCCTAGATGACCCAAACTGGGTAGACGCCATGCAAGAAGAACTTCTGCAGTTTGAGCGTAACAGAGTATGGACTTTAGTACCTCTGCCACGAGGGAAACAGACCATTGGGACTAAGTGGGTCTATAGAAATAAGAAGGATGAAGATGGAGTGGTCATCAGAAACAAAGCACGATTGGTGGCCAAGGGTTATAGACAAGAAGAAGGCATAGATTACGATGAGACTTTTGCTCCTGTTGCACGGCTCGAAGCAATAAGAATATTCTTAGCCTTCGCAGCTCACAGAGGTTTTAAAGTCTATCAGATGGACGTAAAATCAGCTTTTCTCAACGGTGAAATCCAAGAAGAGGTTTACGTAAATCAGCCACCAGGGTTTGAAAGCTCAAAATTCCCAAGGCATGTATACTACCTTGAAAAGGCTCTGTACGGACTGAAACAGGCTCCAAGAGCATGGTACGAACGACTTTCTACCTTTCTTCTAGTAAATGGCTACGACAGAGGTACAACAGATACTACCCTATTCTATAAACGTAAAAACAGTGAAATAATGCTTGTACAAATCTATGTGGACGACATAATTTTTGGGTCTACTAATACAGAAGAGTGCAAAAGTTTTGAAAAACTCATGCAGAGTGAGTTTGAAATGAGTATGATGGGAGAATTAACATTCTTCCTCGGACTCCAAGTCAAACAAACATCAGAGGGAGTTTTTATAAATCAGGCCAAATATGTCTCTGACATTCTTTTCAAGTATAGCCTCTCTGATACCTCTGCAATGAAAACTCCAATGGCCACTGGAAATAAGTTATCCTTAGATCCAGGTGGCATCTCTGTAGAATGCACTCTCTACAGAGGCATGATTGGATCTCTGTTATACTTAATTGCAAGCAGACCTGACATTATGCATTCCACATGTCTTTGTGCACGTTATCAAGCTAATCCTAAGAAATCACATTATGATGCTGTTAAAAGAATCTTTAGATACCTAAAGGGGACCAAAAATCTTGGTCTCTGGTATCCACAGAACTCTGGCTTTTGTCTTAAAGCTTATACAGATTCAGACTATGGAGGATGCATGCTCGACAGAAAGAGTACCTCTGGGAGTTGTCAATTCCTAGGTGGTAAGCTAGTCAGTTGGACCTCCAAAAAGCAGAACTGTGTATCAACATCTACGGCAGAAGCTGAATACGTTGCTGCTGCTAGCTATTGTTCTCAGGTTCTATGGATGAAAACTCAGCTAAAAGACTACGGCCACATTCTATTCAAAATACCCATCTTCTGTGATTCCAAAAGTGCCATTGCCATCTCTGCCAATCCTGTGCAACATTCCAAAACCAAGCATATCGATATAAGGTACCACTTCTTGAAACATCATGTTGAACACGGTACAATCGAGATGCATTTCGTGCCAACAGAATATCAACTTGCAGACTTATTCACCAAAGCATTAGACGAGAAAAGATTCAGTTTCTTGGTGGGTAAGTTAGGAATGATTAATATGACGTGAAAATCCTCTGTAAGTATAGCTTTATCTTCTGTGAGTAAGTATATATTTCTACTACTTTATTTAAATGCTTTGATTAATTTCTTTCTGTATGTAAATTCTCATATCTTAAATAGTTCTTGATATCACAGAGCTTCTGTAAGTCTGCTCAGAACCTCTGACGACCTCCACAGAACCTCTGAAAAAACAAGACCTATGCTCAATACAAATCTTATCATTCTTTGATCCAAGCATAGATTAAGGGGGAGCAAAAGGAAAATTCCTGATCTACAGAGGTGATTAGATCAAGGGGGAGAAAAAAGGGACCCTGAAATGATCTACAGAGGTAAAACTTTCAAGGGGAAGCCAAAGAAGAATGTCGATGAATCTATATCAATAGAAGTCAGACATCACTGCCGAGAAAAGAAGAACCAAAAAGGTATGTCTCTCGTACAAAAGGTTGTTGAAAACAGTTTTATGGGACACAAATTGTCAAATATGTCCTAAGTATACTGTGGATAACATTTCAAAAATCAAAAGATCAAAAAGTTTCATAAAATTTGAGTTATGAGAAATTTGAGGTCATAGAGCCTCTGCTGAGCTCAACAGAGGCTCTGCCAGAAATATGCTCTGTGATCACAAATTTAACCTCTATCGATCTTTTGGAATGTTATTTCGGAAACCGAATACATACACCATGACCTTCTCGAACAAAACTTTTTCCATAACAGTTTTCTCGGACACCAACTTTCAAATATGTCCGAAAAACGTTTCTTAGTACAAATCAAAACTTGGATGATCAAAATCGTTGATAGATTTTTAGTAATAAGAAATTTTCTTTCATAGAGCTTCTGCTGGCCCTCACAGAGCTTCTGCAAGTTCCCACAGAGCCACAAAACCTCTGCGAGTAAAAATTCTTAACTAAAAATCCTATTGATCCTCTCCAGTGCCTTTGCAAACGTTTTGGTTAAAGAAGAACCCACAGAAGTCATGATAACAATAAAATATATGAGAAAGGGATAAACATCAAGATTTTCAAAATCACAAAGCTTCTGTAAACCACAGAAGTTCTGTCAATCTGTTACTTGGGCATTTCTGTAGTAATAACGGTTACTTTTACTGAGAGTGAATCTCATGTGGCTAAGAACAACCCTACGCGCCTAGCATTAATGGGCCGCGCACGACGTCCTGTCATCCTCTGACATGGCCTACGTGTCCCATTTTTATTGGGCGTACATGGAACGTTTTCTGTGGAAAGTTGAACCCGCCGTTCTAACTTGTGTACGGATTCCAAATTTTAATCCATTGCCATATATTTTACTCTTTCGAATTCTACCGTTTTACCCTTCTATAAAAACCAAGCTTACCCTCTCATAAACTTTTTACAAACCCTCATTCTTCTCCGGCGAAACCCTGCAAAAACCTGCAAGTATCTTATTCTCATTACCAATGGCTTCATCTTCTCAAGATATCTCCCCTGCACACTCTCCGGCGAACTCACCAGAACATTCACCTGCTCATTCTGAACATTCAGAAAACCCCCACCTTGCCAAAAGTATTGAACTAGAAGATTCCGGAGATTCAGCAGAATTTGCTCCGACCACACATCTTCAAAACTTCATAGCAAAGGATCATTTCGAAAAGGTACTACCAATCAAATCCAACAATTGCTATTTGGTCCCCTCACCCACTGCTTTCGGCGAAGCCCATGCCATTCTTCTAAACATAATGGAAAATCATATCCTCTTCTCTCTACTCTCAAGAACCCCAAACAAAATTCCAGTTAGATATTTGAACCAGTTTTGGCAAAGTTGCCGATTTGATAAAGATGATTCTCTTATCAAAGGGTACATTTCAAGACCTGACAAATCTGAACATCTGGAAATCAAGTTCAATAGAACAATGTTCTCGCTTGAATTCAACCTACCAACAAGGGGTCTTCTTGGATTGAAGAAATATGCAGAGCAACCAACAGACGACGAGATCTGTCGTTTCGTAGAAATGCTTGGGTACAACACCCAACTGAGGAAGAGAAATGACTTCCGCAGAGGCAGATTACCCCCTCTGTGGAACACCTTGTTCTCAATTCTTAACAGATGCCTGACAGGGAAGATAGGCAGTATTGACCAGAGCTCACATCAGATATTAACCATCATGTATGGGGTTTACTATGATCTCCCACTGGATTACGCGACCATAATGATGCAAGAGATCATCAACACCATCGACAGAAAGAACAACGCCAGAAGGGTCAAAGAGAACGATCCTAACTTTCTACCACCTCTGCAATTCCAAAGAATATTGGGAGTTTTGTTCGAACCTCTGTTGCTGATACAGAACTGGCCAATGGAAGGGCCAATTCCCAAACAGTTCCCAATGAACAAAAATACCCCCACTGATCATGTAGATGGCTACACACACTGCAGACCTTTGTCAAAGAACCTTCTGAGGTATGCCACGAATAAAACCCTTAAGAAAGAGTACATACGCGATCATAGAACTCCAAAACCGAGTCCTATGACACCCCCGCGTTTAGGTGTCCCCCTAGGAACAATGATTGCAGAACCTCTTTCCACTCAAGAAGAAAAAGACCACAAACTAGCAAAACACATGGCTATTTAACTTAGCTTCTTAGCCAAACATGCAGAGTCATGGGAAAGAAGTCCTCTTCGAAATCTTCTACCTCTACTCCAAAATCAAAGAAGAGGAAAACTGAAGAAGGCACCTCCACAAGCGCTGCAGAAGATCAACCTTCATCTCCTCATGCCACAGAAATTGGCTCCACTGCTCCTCCCTCTCTCCAAAACAGAAGAAGAAAAGAAAATCAAAAACCACAGAGGAAGGGGCACCAAAACCTAAGAGGAGGAAAACCAAAAAGAAGCATGGGAAATCACTTGAAAAATTGGTTACCATAGAAGAAGAAGAAATCGTAGAAGAAAGAACTGCAGAAGAAGAAGAAATCGTAGAAGAAAGAACTGCAGAAGAAGAAGATGCAGAAGTAGAAATGACAGAAGAGGGATATCAATCACCCTATCAATCCCCAGATCGATATGCTCACCAAGGAAACTTAAACGATTTCCTACAGAACCCTGACATTACCCACACTCTAAATACAGCAGGGTGGACGGCACAACCACTCGACCACCACTCCCCAGAAGAACAATACTTCTCTATTTCTGGCATTGACACATATCTGCAAGAAGATGATCAAACACCCAGAGATCAATCAGCTGAGACACCTGTTATTCTACAGAACCCCTTCATTCAACAAGGATTGTACGTCCACAGAAGGAGTCCAATCCCAGCTTCAGAAGAAATAGAACAAACAGAAGTTGAGTGGAATAGAGATGAAGTAACTGAGGCTTTAGAGAAAATAATAGAAAAAGGAAAAGAGGCCGAAGTTGTACAAGAAGAGGGATTTGAAACAAGGGAGACAAGAATGGAGGTCTCAGAGGTAGATTAAGATGAAGAAGAAGCTGTCTGGATACGAAAAGGTCTCTATCATCCACATGTCATGAGATTATACGGCTCTCATCAAATGTACGACTTCTTAGGCACAGAGCAAGGAACTTCAACAGAAGCTAGGGAAGAATCACCAAGCCATCGGATAGCTACAGAAGCTGAAATGGTAGAAAATGATGTAGTGCTTGGATGCTTAACAGAGGAAGAAACAAGAAAAGATGCCTGGATTAATAGAGGCACACAACCAAAACCAACTCCTAGTGCAACCCACACATCTAACTCCGCATGTCTAGCTGCAGAAGGAGTTATTGAAAAAGAGCAACACAACTCGATCCAAACCCAACCTATCCAGCTAGAAGTCACTCTTTCGACTTCTGCGCCCACAGAAACCGGGGAATCCATTCCTAGGGAGTCTCCTTAAAGAGACTCACCTATTGTTCGTGATCAATCGCCCCGGATCACACTAGAACACCCTACAGAGGAATTCGTTTCCTCTGCCACGCACAAAATAGGGCCAACCCTTCTTTCAGAGAGAAGTAGTGAGCACAAAGACGAAGAGACTCTAGACAAGTCTCTGAGTCAACAGAAGAACATTCCGACACCCACCTCTGGAGTGGGATTGGACACTGTTCTTCACAGAACTTCTGTAGAGATTGAAACTCAGGTTTCCTCTCAAAGATCAGATGGAAATCCTTCCACCCCCAACGTACAAACAAGGGTGAACGAAGGTGTCCCAAGAGCAGGGACTCACTCTGGAGACGAATGTGTTCCTCCAGAGGTTACATCAGGGACACAAGTATCAAGGGATGAGTTCCAAACCATTGTCACCTCTGTGAACCAAACCATGAAAGAGTTGCAAAGCTCTTTCACATCTTTTGCAGAGAAAACATCAACGGCCTTACTAAATCTGAACACCAAAATGGACAATCTGTCCACAGAGGTGAAAACGGCCATCACAGAGATGAAATCTTCTGCTCAAACAACTGCCACAACTACAGCCACTTCTGCTGCTAAAGATTTTGGAATAGCTGCAACATCTGCATTCAAGGAATCAGTCAAACATTTCCTTGAACAAATGAACAAGCAATCCAACAAATCACAGAGCATCACACCTGCAGAACTACAGAAGGCTCTGCAAAACGTTCAAGAAGAGGCAATGCGCAACACTACAATGATGCAGCCAAAAGATTACATGACCAGAGCACAGCTGACAGAGCTCGGGCAGAATGTCATAAACCAGGTCACAGAAGTCATTGTCTCCTTCACTACTGCAAATGCCAACTACGTCAATGAATTCAGAAAAAGTGTCGGCAGAATGCGCTTCAACACAGAAGCAGAGCTTGCAACTCTAATCGGCCTCTGTGATGATGTATGTGCAAAGTTGATGGCCGCAGGAGCAGAACTACCAAAGAAACCCAAAGCTTCCTGCAGAGCAGAGGGTACTTCTGATAAGAGTCAGGATGACTCTGATGATGACCATCCTGGTCCATCAGATCATCCTGAGGGGGAGAATATAAGGGAGAAATCTACGACCAGAGGACTACAAGCTCCACCAATCGCAGCAAACCAATCAGCCAAGCCCCTCCAGAACAAACCCAAGATCAAAAGACCACAAAGACAACACCCATCTCTGTGGAATCAACTTCTGAAGAAACCAATATTCCAGAAGCTGATCAGCAAACCACAGAGGCAACAACCACCCCTGTGGTAATCAACTTGGAAGAAAGACCTTCAACAGAATCAACAGAAAAACCCCAAACCATACCAAGAAGAAAGTCGATTGCCACCAAACCAAAAAGAGCAACGACCTCTGCTTCTTCTATTCTAAGAAAGATGCACAATACAATGACTGAACGAATGGGGCAGAGAGAAGAAGAAAGACACAAGTTCACATTAGCTTTCAAAATGGCAAGAAAATTCGATATCCAACCTTCACCAACAAAAACCGAGCTTACAGAAGAAGTCACCAAAGAACCTGCAACAGAGGTTACAGAGCAAAGAAAGCCAACAGAACCAACGCCACAAAAGTCCTCTAAAAAACAAGTGTCAAAACCTACAGAGGCAACCCCCATCATACCAACAGAAGCACCAACAACCAAACCCACAGAAGCAACAGGTTCTGCACCTCCAAAAGCCAAAGACAAGGGAAAGGCAAAAATGACAGAAGAGCCCAAGAAAAGGAAATCAGTACCCAATCCTACAGAAAAACTGATGAAAAGCTCCTTTGATGCCTTTCAAACTCCAAAGCCTGAAGAAGAGGACTGGGCATATGGATTGAAGCCTCTATCAGACATTCCTCTATCAGGAAGAGCTGCAGAAGTTGTTCAACAGATGGAGAGTCTCAGAAGACGAGTACCACCACATGGTCCAACATACGAAGAAATGGAAGAAGTGGTGTACAAATATCTCTACAAACAACCCTTTCAGAACCTCCATCCAACAGACCAAATCACAAATCCGAACATCGGAGAAGAATTTGAGAACATCTTCAGCAGAACAAAGCCAAGAACCAAAGCAGGAGTCTTCTCAATTCATAAAATTAAAAAGGTAATCTTCTGCAGATTCTCCTTCACAAGAACCTATCCAAGAGTCAGGTACAATCTTTACAGAGTCAAAAGGGTCAACAATTCAGAAACCACCTTCGCTGATGCTGACATAAGGAATCTGAATCCCTATGATCTACCTGAACTTCTGCAATGGACAAAGGACAACTACAACACAGAGCCAAACACCAGAGCCTATCAAGTGTTGAGAAAAGCAATGAGGGAAAAGCTTCTGATCTACAGTATGATAGACTTTCAACTGGGAAAGGATCTTGGTCTCAAACATCTAAATTTATGACCACCAGAGGATCGCTGCCCACCCGACGCCGTGCCCAACTCAATCATTACAGAACCAAGATTCGGGTTAGTATTTCAAAACCCACAAGGCGAAGTCAAACTGTTTGTGTGCATGGACTGTCAGAAGTACACAACTAGTACTCTGAACAAGTTCAGAGCAATCCTTGTAAAATACAGAGATACAGAGAAAATGAATAGAGATGTTGCAGATACTTTCATCAGAGAGATTGATGCCACAATCCGCCTAAGAGAACTCTGCATCCGTTTCTACAAAGAGATCAGAAGAATCGGAAGAGACAACAGAAGCTACAACGATTTCAAAGATGCCAAAATCTGATTCTCAAACCTCAAATCTCTGCAAACCAAGTCAAAGTCTATCTTTCATTGTACTCAAATGTAAAATGCCTCTTGCATATTTCTGAATGAAAGAACTTTCGAGGTATTGTTTAACCTCTGTCTTATATAACTTAGCCTAACTAAACTCAAGTTCAATTTTTTATTTTTCACTACTTAGGGGGAGATTGTTAGCTTCAATCTTCCTAATCATAGAAGTATTTAGAAGTAGTGAAAAATAGGCCAAGTGAAGAAAGCCTCTTACAGAGGCTCTGCCGAACTTACCGAGAGATCAAGGTCAAGAAGCTACAGAAGCTAAAAGAGGCGTCCTACAGAAGCTCTGTCATACGCACAAAGAAGACCAAAGACTCGGAATCCGGTGAAGACTGCTCTACAAAGGACCAAACCGCAGAACCTCTGTGACACTTCACAGAGCCTCTGCGGTCTTCAACAAAGACTTCAAAGATATTTATAATATCTTGCTACTGTTTCTGAACCTATTCATCAACTTGCATGGTAGCATGCCCTGTCCAAATTCAACGTGTCAAACTCTGATTGGATTCAATAGGGCTTAGTACATAATAGACGTCTGCTGCATTAAATGCAATACAGCACATCCAACTGTTCATGCCATCCTTCCAACTATTCATACCGTCCGTTCTGAATAGTAGTTTATGCTTTATGGTCCCCTTAGAGTAGTATATAAGGAAGACTCATGTTGAGTTCTTCCTAATCGAGAATCAAGAGATAAAAACATCAAGAACACATAGCTTATATACTTTGAGAGTCATATCTGTTTAAAGCGTTGCTTACTCACTGTTCTTGAATCTGTTCTTGATATATATATATATTCAGTAAACTTTGAGATATTATTTCCTGTTCACTGTTTATTTATATTGTGTTCTAAATCTATCAAACATATCTGTTAGTTCTTCAAATACGCTTCCGCATCATACTTAAACTTGAACTAATAGATCTGATAATCTTGTTTAAACAAAACGGGAACCAACAATCGCCAATAAAGGAAAGTCGCAAGATTAATCGTACAAACTCGAGTAAGGTAAAAATTTTACCGATTATCGCTAAAGCAAAACTTACACAATGTAACATAGGTCTCTAACGACCGTATCGGCTAGAACGCAAAATCATAGGTCTCTAACGACCGTATCGGCTCGAACGCCAGATCATAGGTCTCTAACGGCCGTATCGGCTCGAACGCCAGATCATAGGTCTCTAACGACCGTATCGGCTCGGAACGCCAGATCACAAGTCTGTAACAACAGTATCGGTTCAGAACGCCAGATCGTAGGTCTATAACGACCATATCGGCTCTAAACGCCAGATCAAAAGTCTATAACGACTATATCGGCTCGGAACGCCAGAACATAAGTATCTAACGACTGTATCGCAAGATCCTTAAATTTTATCTTGGTTCGATCATCTTATGATCACCGCCAAGCTTTATTTCGGCCCAATCGTCTTACGATTGACTCCCGACTCATAAGTCTCATTTTGATCGATCATCATCAGTTCCTTGTGTTTTAAGATCGTCTTACGACCGTCGTTAGTTTTTTATCCTTCACATTAGTGGATGAATACCACAAGTAACTTGTGCATTAAAGATCATCTTTCGGTCACCGCAACTTACTTAATACTATTGACTGGTCTCGCGATTTTTGCTGACCAAGCCAGTTTTCTTCTAAAGATCCAATTAGCAGAAAGGACATGACTCATCATTTTGCTTTGGTGCGAGATCTGAAGCTCAAATGGCTTTGAAATTCAGATCTGAAGGTAATACCCATTATTGCCAATTCCCCGACACACGATAATTGGTTATTAAAAGACATATTGGGTCAATAGTCATCTTACATCAAATGATCGCACGTCACGTGTCGCACATCACATGTCGCACGTCGCACATCGCTAGTGATAAACCCAGAATCTAGCAATGAAATGTAGAGAGAGAATCTACAGAGCACTAGTCATCCATATATTGATCTTGAAAGAGTAAATGACAAATGCTACAATAGTTACAAGTGTTGTGGATTGTTGATTGTTGTCTAACTATTGAACTAGACATGCCTATTTATACCCATAACATACAAGGTATAAAGGCAAAGTGAACTAATACAGTACATTGACTTTACAGTAAATCTTGAATACAACAATGCTCTAACAATCTCCCCCTTTGGATTCAAGATTTAAAAAATATGACAGCAGTCTTCAGCTCTTTGTAAAGTCAATCTTCTCCAACAGACACTCTATCAAACCATCTTCAAGTCTTGTACATGAAAAACAGATCTTTGCAGCTTTATCAGTCTTTGACAAACAGTAACTTCTCGTATCCTTCTTGATGCAAGAACCTTAGTTCTCATATTAATTTTCTCATATTAAAAGGATCCGAAACCATCAATTTGGATGTAGACAGATTCGAAATAAATGGAATCCGAAACCATTTGAGATAGGAATAGAGAGATGCGAAACCATCCACATTGTTGAACTTTTAGGTGTAAGCACATTCCGAAACGCTCAGAACTAAGATAACCAAATTCAGCAACATTTCTGACTTCACAAGATTCGAAACCAATATTTCTTGTATTTTGAATGATTTCTTGAACTTAGTATCTTCATCTCTTTGCTTCGACATGAAATTGAATTAAACATTTCTCCCCCTTTTTCGATGATAGTGAGCATCATGATCATCGAAAACCTTTTTCAATTTCAGTCGCATCTCTGAGTATTGCTAATAATCTCCTCCTTAATGAATAGCCTTGCTCCCCCTCAAAATAAGAATTCTGGAGCAATTTGTTTTCTCCCCCTGAAAGTATGCATATATTTCATTAAAGATATTCATTTCAAATACAATGCATTAATGAAAACATTTATACAAGAAATATAAAATTCATTGAACTACATTTTATAACTACTAACATTTGATCATTTGAAATCTTTACAAAAGAAATCCAACTTAATGAAGTTTAACAGATTTTTCAATCAAATGAAATCAAATGCATGTGTTTGGATTCAAAAACAAGACATCATTGCATATCAAGTTAAAAAATGTTCAGTTTCAACCCCTTTATTAAATCTATTTGGTGTGCTAGCATGCGAAATATGATTAGCTTCAAGCATATGCAATTCTAAAACATATAAGAATACTTTGGTCTACTCACACTATTTGTCCAAAATCAGGATTTTCATAAATTTACGGGTTTATCACGACTTTGTATTTTTCCCAAGTTTCAAGAGATGTGTGCTCATTGGCATCTTTTGATTTTGTGCACATTGACATCTTTTGATTTTGTGCACATTGGCACCTTTTGATTTTGTGCTCATTGGCATCTTTTGATTTTGTGCTCAATGGCATCTTTTAATCAAAAAGTTTAGTAAGAATAAGATACACCGTTAAACATGGCTTTCTATCTGGTTCTATAGCAGGATTTGGGTTAGCACATCCCATACCAGTTGGCCTTAGGTGCTAGGTGTCGAGCACCCCTTAGAACTTAATTTCCCAAACCAGAAAGGCCACATCGATATATCTTAAACCCATTTGTACCAGTAGAACATGGCTTTCTATCTGGTTCTATAGCAGGATTTGGGTCAGCCGATCCCAGACCAGTTGATCTTAGGGACTAGGTGTCGAGCACCCCTTAGGACTTACTCTCCCAAACCAGAAAGGCCACAGGAACAAACTTTCAATCTAAATGATTTTTATTTGTTTACTTGATGCATCTCAATCACTTGGTTCTAAAATATAGTGCTTCCCCCGTATTTTCGTTTCCATCCATCATTTTGACAAATAGACTTTTTGAGCATTATATTCCATATAAATGCAGAATTCCATAATTTTGAGTATTCAACATAATTTCATTCATGTTTTGCTGACCTTTCGATTTATTTCAGGAGTGAAAGATGAAACAAATATAACTCAGATAATACAAAAATACTTGTAAAATCACCCTTGACACACATTTCATTCATTTAATGAAAGTTAAAAAATTTCATCTCATTGAATTAAATTTGTTACTACTCTTACGTTATTAGTCCTACGTCGCTAGCCTTACGTTGCCAGTTATGTGTCGCCAGTTACGACTCATCGATCTTACATCGATAGTCTCCTGTCATCGGTCTTATATCACCCTGGTCCTGCGACCTAGTCCTGCGACATCGTCATCCTGGTCTAACGACTTAGTGGTTTTACGACCTAGTCTTACGACATTTTCATAAGACCATTCCTATACTAAGATAAGGTCTTACAAGACATTTACAGTCATATACATGGTCTTATATTTCGGCACCGGTCATATGCTCCATAAGACCGACGTCCTGAACTTAAGACAGTCTTACAATTACACTAACCATCAATGGTCAACAGCCATTTCTTTTGTTCATTAATGCAGGTCTACAAGCCATTATGGTACAACGGTCAATAACGGTCGAGCTCTTAATGACATTAAAGACTCGACAGGGGTTACAAAGACAATCATCAAAGCGCATTTAATGTCGGCAGCGGTTACAAGACCAACCATTAAAGCTCATTAATGACCGTCGAAACCTATATAAAGGCATGCTCCAACCTCGAGCAGTGAGGGGGAATGGATTTAGAGATACAACGGCATTCTCATCTATTTCTACATTTTCTCTCTCGCATTCGAGCACACGTCGCTAACGCAAGTGCCGCACGACAACAGTTCAGACCGCACGACAACAGTTCAAATCACACGACATCATCTTGTTTCGCACGTTTAAACACACGACGCACACTTTTTACACACGACTAAGTGTATTTTTACTTCATTTGTAACTTATTGTACACATATCATCTGTCACACAAGGACTTTCGCCCCTGTTTGGCGAACTCTAGTGCACTGTCGACTCTCACAAAGTCGGCCACGGTTTTTTCCCTCGTTTCGGGGTTTTCCGCGTCACCAAATCTCTTGTCTCTCTTACTTTTTCCTCGCGATTGTGTTTTTTGGCTTGAGATACGTTTCTTTAGTTGTTAAGCTCCACAATCGACCTTAAGTTGTACTTTTGTGCGATTTTTGGCATTAACAGTTACCATTTGACATTTATGCACTTTTGGTATTTTTGGGTTTTATAAACCGTTGTGAATTATATACATTATCAAGTTATAAAGTATTTGAGTATATATGTATATATGGTTTGACTTCATGGGAAAGTGGCAATGAAGGGGTTTTGAGCTAGTCATGCCTTGGAGCATGTATTTGCATAATGTGGGTTAGATATACTTCATTTGCATATGTTGACTTTTATTAAATGGTCACTTGATCTTTTGAGTTTATGGCTCGGTTTTTTACTCTGTTGGGTTTTAAGGACATTTGTCTGATTTTGATAGCTCGATGTTGGGCGTTTGGTTATCATTTGCATTTAATGCATCTTATTTTAGAATTACATGTTTTGAATGCGCTAGTTCATTCGTTTGGGGTCATGTAATGTTTTATTTGTAATTTAATGGATCCATAGGCACTTGATTTTCTTATGTCCAATGTCGGGACGACTAGTTTCCCTTCATTGTAGCATGGTTTAGGCATCGACGGTATGGTGTAAGACCTACGTGCTAATACGTTTTTATGTCCAATGATGGAACGCTAGTTTTCCACATTGAGGCACAGTTCAGGCATCGACGGTATGGTGTAAGTCTTGCGTGCTAGTACGTTGTATCACTGTTTAGGCATTGACGGTATGGTGTAAGCCCTTCGTACTAATACATGAAATCTAGATAACATTGATAAGTGACCTAACTTTGTGTGCCCGTCACATTCGATGGAACCGGGTCTCCCCCGTCACCGAAAGGTGTTGCTTTGGGTATTTACTTTTATTCATGTTTTCGGTGACGTAATTATATATCTAAATGGATTGTTTCCATGACTTATGGGCAATGTATTATGTCTAATCCTTGTTGGGATGTTTTGAATAATGGAGTTTTATTCACGTATATATTATTTGAGAATTTAATGTTTATTCACATTTTGGGTTTGAGCTTACATCTTAAAGAAATGTTTTACGTGGCGTTGCCATCATCTAAAATACGTATTCTTGGAAATCAGATTGTTTTCATATTTAATGTAAATCATTTTGGAAATCATGATTAGAGTCTCACCCTTTCCTTTTAACGATTTATATAATCATGATAAAAACTCTTAAACTCACTAGGCGTTAGCCTAACCTTTTTATTTATCGGCATGTGCATCAGGTTCCGGATGGGAAATGGTACTAGTGACACTATGAAGAGATGAGTGCTAGTTGTACGCTCGAGAAGAGAGTAGCTTGGTGAAGTCTTCCGCAATTGGGAATAGCAACTTGTATGGGTTTAGTAACACCCGACCTTATATATATAGACATGGTTTATTATTTGTCGAGGTTAAACCTAGAATTATAATTGAGGTGATCCAAGTATTGAATGTAGGAAAAGGAATTTTATCCTTTACTTGATGTATTATCAAAAGTTTTAAATTAGTTGCTCTTTCCAAATTAGAGGGTGTTACAAGTTGGTATCAGAGCTTAAGTTTGAGAGAATTAGGTGTTGATTTTGGATACCTAGACTCAAACTAGCGTTTTTTAAGTGAGAGTGAAATTGCACCATTAGGCACTCTAAGATAGGATGTTTTGAGGTCGATGGAGTCACTAGGAACGAGAATCACGTCTAGGGTAACAAGGATGATCATAATTGTACCTGGCCAGTGTTATGGTGAACCTACAAGTTACATGTGAGTACTTGGGCAACTCTGATGTAAAGACCGTTAGGGTAGTAAAGAAGTTTCTAAGTGAGTAACCGTTAGAAGGAGTTGATGATTTTAGCATTCGTCACTTGGAGTGACAATAAGCACGTTGATCGCATTAAGTGGACCGTTCGGGTTGAAATTGTTGGTCGGATTAGAACCATAGGCGTGTGGAATCGGCGGTTATTTGAGGTGAAATTGTAAGGTGAACTGATGAAATTTTGATTATTGTCTTAAGATGTTTGAGAATCCAGATGACGATAGTATGACCGGAGGAATTTAAGGAGTGTGGTTTTGAGACGTTGAGTGCCAACTAAATTCATGCACAAAATTTATTTTGAAAATAAATTGCATCGATTATTCCTTGTGTTTCAAATCGTCATGTGGGTGGTATTACGAAATCTTGGAAAAACATTTAGCACACACAAAATTTTTAAACCGTGATTTTAAACGTGCATGAAATTATTTTATTGCAGACGATTGCAACTTTGGTGGGACTTCCTTTGTTTTGTTGTTGTCCAACGCTACTTTCGGATACTGTGATATCCATATTTAATGTTGTTTATGGTTTTGGACAAGTAACTGCGACTTACGACTTTAACATTGGATCTCCTCCACATATGTTAAGGTTTGGATGGAGAGTTACCTTCTCTTGTTTTGGTGTTGATCTTTATTAGGAATTATTTCATGCGAGTCTTGTTGAAAAGTGTTGTTTATATTATACTGCAACCAAAAAGAAAATTTTTAGAATTATGACATTTTGGTCATGACTTTGCTTTATGCGATTTGATTGTTGGAAACAAAAACTTTGGCACTATTTGACTGATTGGATGCCATTGAGTTTTATGGAAGTTTTGTTGGGTATTATGGATTTGTTTTATGACGTTTTGCGACGCGGGGGTGACAATTGTGATGTGCATACTTGAATTATTGTGTGCGTTAATCTATGGGTTTTATTGAGTGTTTTGTCTCACGCGATTTTTGTTGAGAAATATCACTTTATGTCGTATGCAACCAAATAGAGTAGTTTTCAGAAGTTTTTTGTTGCATGGTTTTCTCTTTTGAGATTGGTGCTAGCATAATTCGTTACACCTTGTTTAGTGTACGAATTGAATTATACGTGGCGTGAGTAATGCATATAAGAGTATCATGATGGTTCATCTCTAATGTTTCGCTTTGTGCACTTTCGGTTGTTGGCATTTTTTATGGCATTTTTCGCAAATGCATTATAGTGATTTATTGGTATGCATAGTATTGTAGCCACTATTTTTGGAGCGTTAATGCGCATCGTTTGTACGACTTGAAATTTGAAGTCGGTTTAAATCCTTTTACGTGTCAACAAAATTACATGCACTTATCATTCTTACGTTCTAAGAAGACACATTAATGTATGTGAGTCTTTCCAGAAGATTTTACTTCCATGTCATTATATGGCTAAACGAGGAAATTTCGGAATTTGATTTAATGAATTTTCTGTTTTGAAATTTGTGTGGACCAATTGTTGTATACTATATTATTGCAGGAAAACTTTTATGCATGAGTGACATAAGTAAATACATGCTAGGACCATGACGGTTCATTTTAAAAGTTTTGGGTATATTTCCGTGTTTCGTTAGTAACTCGAGTAGTGGTCAAGTAATTTTTCAAAATGATTTTTCTTCACATGTGGGACGAGTGTGTCCATTTTGCATAACTAACGGATAAGTGGTAGTAGGTTTTTATGCATTCGAGATTTTGTTTATAAAAACCTTCGTGTTGAAAAATGTAACGAAAATTTTTGATTGGCATAATTGTTGAGTCTGTCACTTGAAAACCTTGAACTCATTAGGCTTGGGAAGGTTAAGCAACCCCGGTTAAGGGTGGGGCGTATAGAACCTTTCGGTGAAAGATTGGGTTTTCCGGGGCGTATTAATATTGTAAGTCAAAAATGGTGTCGTTTACAAGGTCGACATATTTTCTGTTGGTAACTGAAGGATGGGGCTTGCGGTATCTCCTGTTAATGCTTATGGTAACCGTTCATTTCGGCAACCTTGTTTTGGGATTTGTAAAGTTTTTTTCATAAAGGATGTGTAGACCCTTTAGACACCGTGCTAATAACCTTGGTTTTGTGGGTATGCTCGACGAATGGAACTCGTGTATGGAACTCTGCAATGGTTCGAATCTTGGTGGATTGGTTAGGTGTCAACTTTCGGATTTTTAGACCATGAACCGTTAGTGTATTTGGAGTGTTGTAGTCCAATCTTAAGGGATAACCGTTTCGCTTGTTGTGATTTTAGGAAGTTCGGATTATGATAAGTCGTTATAGTTGAATGATTTTCCTTGGCTAGTAAGAGATTTGGCAATCGAATGTTTAGTGCTTGGGCGTATTCAGGAAGTTGTATAATTCTTGGGTCAAGGACGAGCGTCCGTTTTGGACTCTTAGGGTACTCGTTAAAGCTATATCGCAGTTCAGTAACGGGAATAATTGAATTTGAGAATTATGTTGGTTTCGGTAGTGGTCAAACCATGGAATGGTTTGAGAAAGAGGCCAACCGAGAGGGGAGAACGAATGGCTCAGGAATCGACTGGTTCCGAGCAGACTCGTGGAGCTGCAGTTTGGATTATCGTAGAAAGAATAAGAGGAGCCGTCTTAGGAAATGACTTAACTTAAAAGACAGATGACGCCCCAGCTTGACTCGAGATCAAGACTCCTTACAGCTCGCACCAATAGCGGAGCGGCCGGAGATTGATTGAAAAGGCGCAGCACTGCCGCCCCCCTAGCCGCCTACCTACTCGTGTTCGTAGCTTTAAAAGCACGTAGATCTGGACTGATTGGAAGTCGAGATCTGCCGTTGGGGAATTATGGATCACCTAAGGTTGGGAGACAACTGAAGTCTTGTGGTTAGAAGCTACTCTAGTAAGTTAAGCGTTCACTCGGATATAAGTGTAATGTGCCTAAGAGACATTTGTTGTGAGTATCAGCATGAAGTTATCGTGACAATTCTGTCAAGTGGATCAGAGACAACTCCTCATAAACAGAGACAATCAATTACCAGGGCAGTGTTAAATGGGAAGCTAGATTTCGAGGACGAAATCTCTTTTAAGGTTGGGAGGATTGTAACACCCATTTTCGGGTAAGTGTAATTTCAAATCGGTGTGGAAATCGATCTTTCAAGAGAAATAGAAGAAATAGGTTTGGATTAAATTCTAGCTTTTATAGTCTTTTTGGATGGAGAATTCAAACACGAATCCAACGGGCCTTTCCGGAGCGAAAACGGAGCTAAAACGAAGAAGTTACTGCCAAAACAGTGTTCGGTACCTTCTGGGCTAAAGTGACATGCGAGAGTGACACTGGCACTTTAGCATGTCACTTTCACAGAGGAAATATGGCCCACGGTATATTTTGGGCGAAAGTGACATGCTAAAGTGACACTGTCACTTTCGCATGTCACTCTCGCGGGCGGCTACAATGCATAAAATCCGATTTTTCTTCATTTGGTCATATCTCTCTCATTTCTACTCTGTTTTTGGCGATTCAAATTGCCATGGTTTCGTCTTTGAGAGATTTTTGAGGATAGAGTGTTAGTTTTGGGAAGATCCAAGGGTATTTTGTGGTGGAGTGGAAGCAAAGATCAAGAGCTCATCATCATCACCTCCATCTTCATGAAAATTAGGGTTTCTAGGTTTTCATCAAAACCTAAGTGGTGAGTTCATCCTCCTAGCTTCTAAACTTTCATATGAGTTTAAAATGCTCCATTGATGACTTCCTAGTGTTTACATTTCTCAAATTTCGGTTTGGATGATTTTGGAGAAGTTAGGTCAAATTGGAGTTTTGGTCAAAATGAAGATTTTGATATAACATGTTTGGGGAATGATTCTAAGTGCTTGGACATGTATATTTATGTTTGGAAAACTTTTGAATCTAGGGTTTGAAGGAATTGCTTGTGGATTCAAGTTTCTACAAGGAGCTCTTATTGGGGTAAAATCTAGATTTAAATCTAGCAAGGTGAGTTCAAGTTGATTTGTGAAAACGTTGTACATGCCAAAATGTTTATTTTAAAGTGTTTATGTGTTTTACATAAAATTATCAATTGTTGAGTTATATAGTGGGTTTTGATTATTTGAAGTTTTGAGCTTTACAAATCTTGTAAAACACACACATTTAGGATTTTTGGGTAATTGATAAATAAATCACGAATGAAAGTCCCTAAACCCTAAACCCTAACTGATGAAATTTTGATTATTGTCTTAAGATGTTTGAGAATCCAGATGACGATAGTATGACCGGAGGAATTTAAGGAGTGTGGTTTTGAGATGTTGAGTGCCAACTAAATTCATGCACAAAATTTATTTTGAAAATAAATTGCATCGATTATTCCTTGTGTTTCAAATTGTCATGTGGGTTGTATTACGAAATCTTGGAAAACGTTTAGCACACACAAAATTTTTAAACCGTGATTTTAAACGTGCATGAAATTATTTTATCGCAGACGATTGCAACTTTGGCGGGACTTCCTTTGTTTTGTTGTTGTCCAACGCTACTTTCGGATACTGTGATATCCATATTTAATGTTGTTTATGGTTTTGGACAAGTAACTGCGACTTACGACTTTAACATTGGATCTCCTCCACATATGTTAAGGTTTGGATGGAGAGTTACCTTCTCTTGTTTTGGTGTTGATCTTTATTAGAAATTATTTCATGTGAGTCTTGTTGAAAAGTGTTGTTTATATTATACTGCAACCAAAAAGAAAATTTTTAGAATTATGACATTTTGGTCATGACTTTGCTTTATGCGATTTGATTGTTGGAAACAAAAACTTTAGCACTATTTGACTGATTGGATGCCATTGAGTTTTATGGAAGTTTTGTTGGGTATTATGGATTTGTTTTATGACGTTTTGCGACGCAGGGGTGACAATTGTGATGTGCATACTTGAATTATTGTGTGCGTTAATCTATGGGTTTTATTGAGTGTTTTGTCTCACGCGATTTTTGTTGAGAAATATTACTTTATGTCGTATGCAACCAAATAGGGTAGTTTTCAGAAGTTTTTTTTGTTGCATGTTTTTCTCTTTTGAGATTGGTGCTAGCATAATTCGTTACACCTTGTTTAGTGTACGAATTGAGTTATACGTGGCGTGAGTAATGCATATAAGAGTATCATGATGGTTCATCTCTAATGTTTCGCTTTGTGCACTTTCGGTTGTTGGCATTTTTTATGGCATTTTTCGCAAATGCATTATAGTGATTTATTGGTATGCATAGTATTGTAGCCACTATTTTTGGAGCGTTAATGCGCATCATTTGTACGACTTGAAATTTGAAGTCGGTTTAAATCCTTTTACGTGTCAACAAAATTACATGCACTTATCATTCTTACGTTCTAAGAAGACACATTAATGTATGTGAGTCTTTCCAGAAGATTTTACTTCTATGTCATTATATGGCTAAACGAGGAAATTTCGGAATTTGATTTAATGAATTTTATGTTTTGAAATTTGTGTGGAACAATTGTTATATACTATATTATTGCAGGAAAACTTTTATGCATGAGTGACATAAGTAAATACATGCTAGGACCATGACGGTTCATTTTAAAAGTTTTGGGTATATTTCCGTGTTTCGTTAGTAACTCGAGTAGTGGTCAAGTAATTTTTCAAAATGATTTTTCTTCACATGTGGGACGAGTGTGTCCATTTTGCATAACTAACGGATAAGTGGTAGTAGGTTTTTACGCATTCGAGATTTTGTTTATAAAAACCTTCGTGTTGAAAAATGTAACGAAAATTTTTGATTGGCATAATTGTTGAGTCTGTCACTTGAAAACCTTGAACTCATTAGGCTTGGGAAGGTTAAGCAACCCCGGTTAAGGGTGGGGCGTATAGAACCTTTCGGTGAAAGATTGGGTTTTCCGGAGCGTATTAATATCGTAAGTCAAATGGTGTCGTTTACAAGGTCGACATATTTTCTGTCGGTAACTGAAGGATGGGGCTCGCGGTATCTCCTGTTAATGCTTATGGTAACCGTTCATTTCGGCAACCTTGTTTTGGGATTTGTAAAGTTTTTTTCATAAAGGATGTGTAGACCCTTTAGACACCGTGCTAGTAACCTTGGTTTTGTGGGTATGCTCGACGAATGGAACTCGTGTATGGAACTTTGCAATGGTTCGAATCTTGGTGGATTGGTTAGGTGTCAACTTTCGGATTTTTAGACCATGAACCGTTAGTGTATTTGGAGTGTTGCAGTCCAATCTTAAGGGATAACCGTTTCGCTTGTTGTGATTTTAGGAAGTTCGGATTATGATAAGTCGTTATAGTTGAATGATTTTCCTTGGCTAGTAAGAGATTTGTCAATCGAATGTTTAGTGCTTGGGCGTATTCAGGAAGTTGTATAATTCTTGGGTCAAGGACGAGCGTCCATTTTGGACTCTTAGGGTACTCGTTAGAGCTATATCGCAGTTCAGTAACGGGAATAATTGAATTTGAGAATTATGTTGGTTTCGGTAGTGGTCAAACCATGGAATGGTTTGAGAAAGAGTTTAAAAGCACGTAGATCTGGACTGATTGGAAGTCAGGATCTGCCGTTGGGGAATTATGGATCACCTAAGGTTGGGAGACAACTGAAGTCTTGTGGTTAGAAGCTACTCTAGTAAGTTAAGCGTTCACTCGGATATAAGTGTAATGTGCCTAGGAGACATTTGTTGTGAGTATCAGCATGAAGTTATCGTGACAATTCTGTCAAGAAGATCAGAGACAACTCCTCATAAACAGAGACAATCAATTACCAGAGCAGTGTTAAATGGGAAGCTAGATTTCGAGGACGAAATCTCTTTTAAGGTTGGGAGGATTGTAACATCCGTAATTTTCGGGTAAGTGTAATTTCAAATCGGTGTGGAAATCGATCTTTCAAGAGAAATAGAAGAAATAGGTTTGGATTAAATTCTAGCTTTTATAGTCTTTTTGGATGGAGAATTCAAACACGAATCCAACGGGCCTTTCCGGAGCGAAAACGGAGCTAAAACGAAGAAGTTACTGCCAAAACAGTGTTCGGTACCTTCTGGGCTAAAGTGACATGCGAGAGTGACACTGGCACTTTAGCATGTCACTTTCAGAGGGGAAATATGGCCCTCGGTATATTTTGGGTGAAAGTGACTTGCTAAAGTGACACTGTCACTTTCGCATGTCACTCTCGCGGGCGGCTGCAGTGCATAAAATCCGATTTTTCTTCATTTGGTCATATCTCTCTCATTTCTACTCTGTTTTTGGCGATTCAAATTGCCATGGTTTCGTCTTTGAGAGATTTTTGAGGATAGAGTGTTAGTTTTGGGAAGATCCAAGGGTATTTGGTGGTGGAGTGGAAGCAAAGATCAAGAGCTCATCATCATCACCTCCATCTTCATTAAAATTAGGGTTTCTAGGTTTTCATCAAAACCTAAGTGGTGAGTTCATACTCCTAGCTTCTAAACTTTCATATGAGTTTAAAATGCTCCATTGATGACTTCCTAGTGTTTACATTTCTCAAATTTCGGTTTGGATGATTTTGGAGAAGTTAGGTCAAATTGGAGTTTTGGTCAAAATGAAGATTTTGATATAACATGTTTGGGGAATGATTCTAAGTGCTTGGACATGTATATTTATGTTTGGAAAACTTTTGAATCTAGGGTTTGAAGGAATTGCTTGTGGATTCAAGTTTCTACAAGGAGCTCTTATTGGGGTAAAATCTAGATTTAGCCTAAATCTAGCAATGTGAGTTCAAGTTGATTTGTGAAAACGTTGTACATGCCAAAATGTTTATTTTAAAGTGTTTATGTGTTTTATATAAAATTATCAATTGTTGAGTTATATAGTGGGTTTTGATTATTTGAAGTTTTGAGCTTTACAAATCTTGTAAAACACACACATTTAGGATTTTTGGGTAATTGATAAATAAATCACGAATGAAAGTGTTTTGTTAATTTAATGAATAAGTGGAGGTTGTTTGGTCAAAATACACTTTTAGTGTTTGTTGAGACTATGCAAAGTTTATGTTATGTTACGTTTTTAAAATGTGAACGTGTGAGTTGTGGATTTTGGTCAATCTCGACCTTATGAACATTTTAGGAATTGTAAACCTTTTGATTTTGGGCCGAAGGCCAATTGAGAGTCAAGAGACAAAAGTTTTGGGTAACGATGTATTTTGGTTTATGTAACTGTGATGGCTCGCGTAATTAGCCAAACGTTTATTTTGCCTCTAAGGGCTTGATTTGAACTCAAATGGGTCTTTGGTGTGTTTGCCGGTTTTAGTAGCTCGAGATGGAGCTTTGAATGGGTTATGCACTTAATTGCGTTTTATTTGAGAATATTCCCTTTTGAGTGTTTTGCTTCATAAGTGGTTACCATTTGACATTTATGCACTTTTGGTATTTTTGGGTTTTATAAACCGTTGTGAATTATATACATTATCAAGTTATAAAGTATTTGAGTATATATGTATATATGGTTTGACTTCATGGGAAAGTGGCAATGAAGGGGTTTTGAGCTAGTCATGCCTTGGAGCATGTATTTGCATAATGTGGGTTAGATATACTTCATTTGCATATGTTGACTTTTAATAAATGGTCACTTGATCTTTTGAGCTTATGGCTCGGTTTTTGACTCTGTTGGGTCTTGAGGACATTTGTTCGATTTTGATAGCTCGATGTTGGACGTTTGGTTATGATTTGCATTTAATGCATCTTATTTGAGAATTACATGTTTTGAATGCGCTAGTTCATACGTTTGGGGTCATGTAATGTTTTATTTGTAATGCAATGGATCCATAGACACTTGATTTTCTTACGTTCAATGTCGGGACGACTAGTTTCCCTTCATTGTAGCATGGTTTAGGCATCGACGGTATGGTGTAAGACCTACGTGCTAATACGTTTTTATGTCCAATGATGGAACGCTAGTTTTCCACATTGAGGCACGGTTCAGGCATCGACGGTATGGTGCAAGTCCTGCGTGCTAGTACGTTGTATCACTGTTTAGGCATTGACGGTATGGTGTAAGTCCTGCGTACTAATATATGCAATCTAGATAACATTGATAAGTGACCTAACTTTGTGTGCCCGTCACATTCGATGGAATCGGGTCTCCCCCGTCACCGAAAGGTGTTGCTTTGGGTATTTACTTTTATTCATGTTTTCGGTGACGTAATTATATATCTAAATGGATTGTTTTCCATGACTTATGGGCAATGTATTATGTCTAATCCTTGTTGGGATGTTTTGAATAATGGAGTTTTATTCACGTATATATTATTTGAGAATTTAATGTTTATTCACATTTTGGGTTTGAGCTTACATCTTAAAGAAATGTTTTACGTGGCGTTGCCATCATCTAAAATACGTATTCTTGGAAATCAGATTGTTTTCATATTTAATGTAAATCATTTTGGAAATCATGATTAGAGTCTCACCCTTTCCTTTTAACGATTTATATAATCATGATAAAAACTCTTGAACTCACTTGGCGTAAGCCTAACATTTTTATTTGTCGGCATGTGCATCAGGTTCCAGATGGAAAATGGTACTAGTGACACTATGAAGAGATGAGTGCTAGTTGTACGCTCGAGAAGAGAGTAGCTTGGTGAAGTCTTCCGCAATTGGGAATAGCAACTTGTATGGGTTTAGTAACACCCGACCTTATATATATAGACTTGGTTTATTATTTATCGAGGTTAAACCTAGAATTATAATTGAGGTGATCCAAGTATTGAATGTAGAAAAAGGAATTTTATCCTTTATTTGATGTATAATCGAAAGTTTTAAATTAGTTGCTCTTTCCAAATTAGAGGGTGTTACACGTTTAGTTTACATTTAGTAAAAGGTTTAATTTTAGAAACATTCTAATTCCTTTTAAAACGTTTTGATTTTAAAAACCTTGTTTTAAAAAAAACTTGTTTGAAAAGTTTATCCAATTAAATCGGTTTGATTTTGATAAACATGTCAATTTTAAAATATCATATTTTATTTACCGATTTAAAATTTATTTTGTGTCTTATTTTATTTAAAACCGTTTGCAAGTATTATAACAATAATAAAGCAATTAAATAAAACAAAAGCAAACAATTAATAAACAACCACACACAAATAGATAATATACGGTTTTGCCCCTAATGTGGTGTTGTGAGCCAACACAACAACCACGGTCTGTCTAAGGACGTTTTCAAGCTCCCACTAGTCTCGCCATCTTGGTAAACACCAGGGACTCCGTCTTGACTTCTTGAAACTCTGTCTTCGGGTTTGATTTACAATTTAAAATAGAAAATACAACATTTCCTATTCTATTTTAAAATTGTTTCTATCTAAGAAATTTTAAATAAAAATTACAACCCTTGCAATTAATACATTTTACTTTTCCAAACACAACAATAAATCAACCACGGGTTTTTTGGGGCAAACCATATATTATCAAACAATATATTTTAAACATAAATTAAAATAATCGGCCGGAAATAATTAACATAATTAAAAGCCGATTAATGGAACAAATTTTCATATGGCAAAATAAAATTAATCAATCAATTTTGTAGGTTAACAAACCTAACCCAAAAGAATTGTCCCCTAAAAATCGGGCCTTTATGGGCCAGCCGTCTAGGGTACAAGCAAAACACGTATAAACAGGGTGACGACCCAAAAACGATACTTGGGCCTACTAGCCCGGGCTCAACTTCCAAAAATAATTTTTTGACCGAAAACATGCCGCCTCAAGACCAAAAACCGAATCGCCACTTTAGTGATCGATCGGTGCACCAAAAAGATTACAACTGGACCTTTTAAGAAAATAATAGTTTTTGGGCTTAAGACCAAACATTAAATCAATTAGGGTAACAGCCCAAACTGAGATTCTAAGCCAATCGGGACAAAACAACGGAGGCTTGGGACACTAGGCGCATCTCGTACGACCAAACGTGGTTGGTACCTGTTGTGAAACATCACGCGGCAACAACAACAATTGGAAACAATTTTAAGGTCGGTAGTGAGGAAGCAGAAGAACGAAACCAACACCACCCGCAAAAGACAGTGGTTTGGTAGTCGATAAATAGGGTTTTACAACCCTTAAGAGTGCAGTGACGAAGTCCAAAAGTGACAGGCGGCTACTGCCGACGATGGTATTTGACAGTAGCCAAAACGCAGAGAGCCGTGACCCACACTAAAACATGTCACTTGGCACGGTGGCTAGCGGCGGTGACCGAAACAGCTAATTCGAGCGAGCAGGAAGACCTGCCCACCACTAATCTTGGTCGTGTTCAAGGGCGGCAATCTGGCGGTGTTAAATAAAAGCAACCATGAAAAACAACCTCACAATCTGGGTCGTATTCAAGGCTGTCGAGGCAGGCGATGGAATGGCATCGCCAACCGCTTAAGGCAACAACAACAGTCGCGTTAGCCAAAATGGGTGGTGGTTTGTACCACCGACCGTAGACACTCACTGTCCTTGGCGCCCAGAAAAAAAACGAGAAGGACGATAGAGAGAGACGTCATCCTTATGATTAGCTTCGATCGACGGTGAATCCAAGATGACGTCGTTTAGTGGCTGTAACGTGAGAGGGAGAGACAGAACCAACGTCGCCTGCTTTTGCGGTGGCTTGGCTATGAGACGCAACGGTAGCCACATGGAACCAATAAGCCCGCCATGGACCAAAACTCTTTAGGGGAACCTTTCATGGCCTTGGCCATGAGATGGCCTGAGAGAGCAGCCGACAAAACAAACAATCGCCGACGACGACTAAGCATCAGTAGTCGGCAAGGGATTCAAAAAGAAAACGTCCATATGGAGAAGAAAAGCACCATATTAAGATAGGGTTAACAAACCCTTTTTGAATCAGCCGACTAAAGAGATAGAGAAGGGCCCAAAAAAATTTGTGGGCTAATCTAAATCTAGCCAATGAAAATTCTTTAGGACCAGGCTTTCAACATGAAAGCATGACTAAAATTTTAACCCAAATTTTTAAAATTATGGTACAACTCATATTGGGAGCGATTAGGGTTTACAAAACTATGATATCATCGGCATAATATCATAAATATAAACAATTATTTTTCTTTGAGATTTGCCGGATTTAGAGTTTAATTGTCATATTAATTTTATTCCCTTTTATTTAAATGCAATCAACCTGGCTCTAATACGACTGTTATGTTTTAAAGCAAACTTGTAACCAATAAACGCAGCGGAAATAAAATCTTTGGTTACAAAATAAGAAAACATTTCTTAATAAATAAAACCAATTGGATCGAATGAAGCATTTAGTTAAAACCAAAACACACCATAGGGTGTTTAGAATTGTACATTTTGAAGATCTGTCGGGGTTGCAGTTGAAAGCACCAAGAAACCAAAATAGGTTTCCTCTATCGGTAGTTCACACACGAATGCGTTACCGTTGCCACTGGGTGCTAGCCGAAGAACCCTAAATCTATATGTGTTTTCTCTGAAAGGCTAATTTTAGTTTTCATCAACTAAATAATGGTTTAGCCTGACATTCTTCTATTTATACCAGAGACTTATAGATATACTATAATTCAAATAAGATTTAATTAAAGTTGTGTCCGACCCTATAGGTTTACATACTCCTTAGTAGTATCCATGCGTGACACGTGTCGTGTGCATATAATAACCTACAGTTGGAATCTTAAAGTTTTTTTTGTTGGTTTTTGTTGACGTTGGCGATAGATTGTTAGACTTCAAAAAACTGGTGAATATTTTGATATGACCCAATAGATGATCAAGTCCTTTTTATTATAAAGTTCTGCTATAGACAAATTCATTATTTGAAAGTATGTTCTTCAAATAAGAAACAAAAACTAAGGGGGCGTTTGGTTCATTTTAAGGAATGAAAATGAAAATGATAATAAATATAAGGTAGAATGGGAATGATTATTTTCATTTCATTATATTATATTACCAAGGATTCCCTTATATTCCAAAAATTAGAAAAATTCCCATATTCATCCTCATGACAGCAAAGATCTCGCCAAGCACATTTTCATCATCTCCATTCTCCAACACAGGTCTCCATGACTCCATCATCTTTTTATTTCATCTCCATTTTTCTTATTTCTTCTTACTGATTTCATATCCAAACACAAAATAAATAAATAAAACTAGAGAAAGATGAAGAGGGAAGTCGATTGGTTGAAAAGGGCACTTGGATCTGTCGAAGAGGTCACTCAAATATCCATCTTTATCTTCTTGATTTCATCTCCAACCACTAAATCGAAAAGCACAAAATCAAAAAAAGACGAAGAGAAACCAGATTGAAATCATTTTTTAGGAGAACTTGAAAAGCATATCAGAATCTTCTTTAGAGCGAACTTGAAAAATCAGATCGATGATGGAGGTGCTATGTTGGGGCCTTGGGGGTGGGGCTAGGGTTCACGGTGATTGTAATGGAGAGGTGAACTTGAAAAACTTTTTATTCCCCCCAATTTGGGGAGGAATGAATTTTAGCAAAATCTATTATAATGATTGATTACTTATTGGAAACCAAACACCATTATTCATTCCATTTTCATTCCTTGTTTGAACCAAACATTGTTAATGAGAATCATTTTCATTCCTTACCTTCTAATACCCCCAACCAAACACCCCCTAAGTAGGTTTCTTTTAATGTAATTTGCCCTTTTAAAAACTATATTATAGACTTTTGTTTTAGCTCTTATTTTGATGAGTTGGAAGTGTGGTGACAACAAAAAGTGCAAACATAAGGTTTTTAAAAGAATTTCCATTGGAGATGGTCTTATATCACCTCAAGGGTTGGGCCATTTAATTGAGCCCAGTGGCTTGAGTACATGCATAGGGTTTGATTGGAACACCGCAAGAACTGGGTTTAAGTATTTTGTTTACGTTCGTTTGGTAATTTAGCAAACGAACGTGAATGAACACAAACATACCCTCTTTTAAAACGAACGAACACAATCACTAAAATTTTTGTTCTTTATTCATGTTCATTTGTTTGGTTAAGTTGACGAACATGAACAAATCTTTGTCCGATTGGTTTATATGTACATCTAATCTATTAATCCAATTAAGTTGCTAATGTTACATTAGGTGGAACTAGGAGTGTGCTGAATTCGAACAACCCGAAATTTGAACACGAACTCGTACCGAAAATAAAGTGTTTTTGCAATCCTGCATACCCTGAAATCCAAAAATTTGAAACCCGAATTTTGAAGGGATATTTGGGTTCGAGTTGGGTTAGATCTTTGGCCACCCGACCCGTCCGAAAACCCGAAATAATATGCAGGCATACTTTAAATATTATATAAATATGTTTATTTATCTAAGAGTGAATTACATTGATGGTCCTTGTGGTTTGTTTATACTTTGGATTTGGTCTCTAAAACATACTATTTACACTAATAGTCCCTAATTTTTCAATTTCATAACACTCACGGTCACTAGAGTTAACACCGTCAGTTAGTAACCGTTATAAGAGACTAATTTGTCTTTAGCCAAACTATATGGACCAAAAATGTAATCCACTCTCAAAAAATTGTCAAACCAATGTGACATTTGTTTTTTAAGAGTTGTTGAAGTTTGAAGTCTGATTTCACTTCTGTTTTTAAGAAGTGGAGCTGAAATTTGAAATCTGAATCAATAAGATTGTTTGTTTTTGTAAACTGACAAACGTCTGAATATGTATAATTTTCTATTTATCCCTAAAATATTCAACTTTAATACTTCAATTGAAGTGAGCATCGATGATCGAAGGACGGAACGAATAAAAAGAAACAAAAAAAAGATGTTTATAAATTTGCGACGTTGTGGAGTTTTAATCATAACTCACACACCGAAGCTCCTATTAAAGCGAATCAAGATGTTTTGGAAAGCCAACGCACAGATCTACGATTTTCGTGCTTGGCGTTTTTGCAAATTCGGGATGCATATGAGCCAAAACCGACGTTGAAGTTGAAAGAATGGTGCTGGATGGAAATAAGAGGAGATTAAGAGATAGACTTACCACTTTTTTGTCCTGACCGTATTAAATGATAAGAGGCTCTAAAAATAATGAGAAAAGAAACGGTATGAATTATAAAATGTCTGACCAAATCATACATAATTGATGATTAAGAATTGAAAATGAAAAAAACAAGCAAGACCCAAGTTTTAAGAAAAAATCTGAATCATGTCGTTTTTTTAAAGTTCCTGTTAATCACTCACATTTCTCTTTACATCTCCAATAAAATTCATATCTAATAAAAAAATCTTTATATTAATTTTAACGAACTATAGATTAAATAAAATTACTTTTGCATTAGATATTTTTTAGTTTAGAAAATTAAATTTTGAATTAGATATTGAATTATACAAAGTATTGAAAGTTTTTTACTAATAACGTGAGATAGTTATATAATACAAATTGTTCGTTAGATAAATGTTACTTTTAAAAAATTTCAAATATTATGAGACATTATTTTATGAATTTATCAAATAATTTGGAATACAATAAAACAATTTTAAATTTATATAATAATTAAAGTATTATTAAAAATGTAATAGAATAAAGGATTTTATATGGTTCTAGGATTAGAAAGGAAAAACAATTATTTAGACCTCAAATTTTCTATATTTTTGGACACGAAATGTTTTCTCTATAGTTTTTCGTACCCATTATTCCTATAGAACTGGGCAATAGGTTTTCTTAATCGTGCTGAATAATCGATGTTTTTTATTTTAATTTTTAGTTTGTTATTACTTATTTGTAGATTTGTAGCTTGACTTAATATTAAAACTATCACGTCAATCCTACTTAATTTCCGATACTTAACTTGAATATATCAATGTCAATCCTAAAAAGGTGTCAACTTCTCATAACTTTCTTTGGTTTTCTAAACTTAGTTCTTTTAACATGGAAGTAATTTTGTCAATTTTTAAATAAATATAAAAATTTATATTCAAAATGCACATAAATTTATTATGCACACTTTAATATAAGAACTTGATTTGTGATTGGAGATGTAAAAGACTTTTTGATTAATTTTTTTTCAAAAAAAGAATGTCATTTACAATAATTTTGGAGTGGATTACACTTTTTGATTTCTATAGTTTGGTTAAAGACTAATTAGAGGTGTTAACTTGAGGGAGGGAGCTTAAGTGTTATGAAAATAACAAGTTAGAGACTATCAGTGTAAATAGTTTATTTTAAGACTAAATCCAAAATTTAGGTAAATCATAGGACAACCAATGTAATTCACTCTTTATCTAATTATCGCTTGAAAATCATAAATTCTAGTCGGTCTAAATGTTCTCTAATTTCTAAAGTTGCTATCGATTTCGTCAATCTCTCAATCAATGGAATTTATGCATATTTTTTACATTATAATAATAATATTCAAACCCAATCGACATCAACTCAAAACCCAACTAACCCATATCCAAAACAATCCAAAATCCGAAACCTAAAATCCGGATCTTGATTTCCATATTGTGATTTTGGTTTGGATATCCGAACAACCGACCCACCGATGGAGACCTCTATGCGTAACCGGCTGAATACGTTTCCGTGTAAAAGGGATTCGGTCATTCAACTTCCAAACATTTTCTAGAACGTGGATGGACCTGATCACCTCTAACGCCGGACTGCCACCGTCTAACAAGCGGAGAAATGGTATTTCTCCGACGACTATTCAAGCCCTAAATCAGGATATTATCTGCACCATTTTCTCTTTCCTTGATTTCCTTCATATAATTCGCTGCACCGCCGTCTGCAAGTCCTGGTAACCAAATCCCTCCCACTCTACACATCGCAATTGAAATTCTTAGCGTATTCATTGATCTCATAATCACTTCTGTGTTTACTTTCAAGCATTCAGTTTATTCTCTGATTTCCCAAAAGAACAAGGTTAAATTTGACTTTCAAGGTCAAACTTGCTAATTTAGGAACTCTTTCACTTTACAAATCCTCTTGCAAATTTTCTGCTAAGATGGTCCCTTTTTCTAATTCCATCTAATTCTATGCATATACTTTTACATTGAAAGCAGTCACTAACTAACTAACCAACTAGCACTTGTACTAACTAAATCAGTTTATTACATTAATATAACTCTAATCCGCCCCCTGAAGATGGATTCGTAAAGCTGTCATGAAGAGCCATTTTGGAAATAACAAGTAGTATCTTAGATCGATGCAATGGCTTATTAGTGAAATAATAGGCATCACTTTATAGGATCTATAACCTTGTTACGAATTAAATAGCAATCAAGCTCTATGCGTTTAGTATGGTTGTGAAAGATTAAATTGGAAGCAAGTTGTATGGTTATATTTTATAAATTATACTATAAAATTAATTATATAAAATATATTCGAGTATCTCACGAGCTTATCGAGTCGAGCTACCTGGTAGCTCGACTCGACTCATTGTATGTCTAGTCGAGCTCAAGTTCGAGTCCAGCCTATTCGAGTCAAGTGTTGACCGAGTTTTGACCAAGTTGATCTTGAGTAGCTTGTGAGTTGTCTCGTCTCATTTACACCCCTAGGTACAACAACTTGAGCTTCTTACTTCAGCTTGATTAAATATACCCATGTGAACCTCGTACAGTCATCAACTATAGTCACAAAAAATCTGTGCCCCTTAATGAGATTCAATTTGATACGGACCCCATATATCATAGTGGTTTATATCAAAAGACTATTCATAGTTTATTCAAAGAAACAAAAGGTACACCATACATGTTTTTGTTTAGCTGAAGGACGAAGAAAACACAAATGTCATCTTTGCTAACTAAGTTTTCAATGAAATGCTTATTGCTTAGAAATTATAACTTCTTGTTCGGAAAATGATCAAACTTTTGATTCTAAACATGCATTGAAAGCCATGAATTGCTTTTCAAGATTATTGCAACCAACATATTTGTCTCTCTCCGTGTATAACGAGAGAAAAAGTTTGATTCACACGCGAAAGAGGATCTTTTAGAAGAACCCCCATTTGTGAATAAGAACCATTCAATCCCATCAAAATTTTCATTATATTTTCCATCTTCTTTGCACCACCACCCATATGCACTTTCCACATGAATTATGGCTATTGAAATTCGAAAACTAACAAGAACATGGATAGGTAATTATTTCACAAGGGGCTCTTTGGTTGTTTTTTCATTAAGCTTTGTATGGATTAAACTATTTGTATAGATTAAGCTAAATTGCTGTTTGTTTCTTGTGTTGAATAACCTGTTTGAAGGACAAACATGACCATTTTAACATTTACTGTTATTTATATATTTATTAAACTCATGCTTTTGTTCCGATTAATTACCACTGTCTCAATGGAAAGCTTTACGTCATTAACATTCTCAAATGTATAAGACCTATTATAAGACAAATATGATCTCCATAATTGTAAAGCATAAAAATGAACATAAAAAAATGTGACTTGGAATCCTTGATATAATACTTAGGCTTATGTAAAAGTAATGTTCACTTGGTAACAATAGATTATAATTAATGAGCCACTCTTATTACGAACGGTTATGCGTCACCTTCGGCTTACTAACTTCTTGTGTCATTCATTAATGTGAAGGAGCAAAGCCATTGATAAATCAAAGTTACTCCAAACTTTGTACCACAAGCAAAGAGGGATTTTCGGTGCTGATTTTGAAATATCTACTTCTTCAGAAGGAATCTGGAAAAGTCAACTTCAGGACTTAGCTATTAGTCAACATCGGTCTTGTTTACATGCAGGTTCTGTTGACATCTATCAGTGGAAAGGTCATTATGATGGGTAATCTATTATTGCTTCTTGAAAAATTGGCCCAATTGATTTTTTGTTGTACAGATGTTTTAGATAAATAAAGAAAGCACTTTGATCATATTGGTTTGTGTTGTACTTTGTTTAAGATGCCTTTTAGACTGCATTTCAATTTTGAAGGGAGCTTTCAGGCAATTTATGGTACTCTTAAGAGGGTAGGATCGAGGGATCTTCAATTTAATCACGTTTATTAAGTAATATATTTTAATTTAGCGGAGTGAATTTGTGCATATATGAATGTATTTGTATGGTTTTCGGCTGTTTATGTGTGTTCCGTTTGTTTTTGTTTTTCATTCTGAGGCGTTGGGTTTATTAATTTATTTTCAATTTGTTTCTTCCTAGGATTGACAAGTGCAAAATGAAGATGGGACTAGTCCTCACTGGTGGAAGCAACAAGGTAGAGTAAATTTTTTGCACAAAGATGGCATCATTTGCATCATCCATGACTTGTAGTCTAGTTTTTTCATGTTCAAATGTTACAGAGAAGTAAATAAAGAAATATACTTTTTTTTTCTTGATGAAGTTATATCGCTTGTGAGCATTTAAGTGATGTTAGTTACTTAGTTGGGGTTGAGGTGTTGAAGTCTGAAGTCTTATTTCACTTTTGATTGATAAGAGGTGGTGATGAACTCTAAAATATGAATCAATAAGACTGTTTGTTTTTGTAAACCCATAAATGTCTGAATTTGTTTAAATTATGTATTTGACCCATTAGAATATTATAGCGTTGAATTTATATATATAAATTTATACAGTTTCACATATTTATGCATCATCGTTACGAAATTTACATCTAAATTATAAAATTAGCATTCACTTAAACGAGTACGTTTAATCGATAATAATATATTTAAATTATATAAATTTAAACTTGAAAGTCACCCAATTATAGTAAATTGAGTTTTATTATAATCCAAGTGAATCGATTGAGAGAAATGATCTATTAGACCATGAGTACCGCTTCCTATCGAACCCACTGAACCCTGATGCCACCTCAGCGCCACATCAACTTTTCTCTTTCCTACCCTCCTTACCCTAAAGTGGAGTACCGCTTCCTATCGAACCCACTGAACCCTGATGCCACATCAGCTTAATACTTTCCTACCCTCCTTACCCTAAAAAAAATAAAAAAAAAATAAAAAAAAAATAAATTTATGGCGGGTTAAGCCGGGTTCCCGAACCCACTCTTACCCGCTACCCCCAACCCGATGTGAACCCGCGACACCCCGTACCGTCAACCCGCCCTACCCGATGCCAAACCGATGGTGAACCCGCCGTGGTACCCGAGGTGGTACGCACGGCCTTAAGGTTAATTCATTGAGAACAATAAGAGGTTGGTTTACATCTTACCAGATAAGAGGATGATAAGACATAAATGGCTCTGAAAATTTGGAAAAAACAAAAGGTCTGAATGGCCCTACCTCTTAATGAATCAGACATAAGAGGCTAATAAGAGCTTTTTTCTAAAAAACAAACAAGGCCTTACATTCTAAGACTGTAAATCTGTGATTTCATCTAATACATACATGATACATGTATGGTCATGAAATTGAGTGATAGATCTGCCTCTTTTTCATGCTTTATATTCCATATACATTTTTTACATTTTTTTATAATACATTAGGTTGCACTTTTATTGAACGTTATGGTCTTTTACTTTGCTAGGTGATGCGTCTGTGGTCTGTAGAAAGCTACAAATGTTTGGCTGAGTATTACCTTCCACATACAGGATCTCTGATCGACTTCAATTTTGATGAGAGCAAGGTAATTATTCCTATTGGTTACTTTAAGGTATATGTTTTTCTATTCCTATTTAGATATGATAAAATTTTCTGTAACTTCCCTTTGTCTTGCTTTGTTTAAATGTATTAAAAGTCATTTTTCTATATTCATTAGGGAGTTTGTAAGTTTGTAACGGTTAAGATTTACGGGCCGTTTACTAAATGCTTACCGGGTAAGTGCTTATTGGGTAATGGTCTACATGCTTTCTAACCTTGGTAAACTTTTGCGTGCATCTTTGTAGGTAGTTGGATTAGTAGGAAGTCACATATGTGTATGGAGGCGCAATGAGAGAAAAAATATATTTTCCTCACAAGGTGGTCAATTTCCTAAAGGTGCTTGCATGTGGTAGGTTGTTTTTTTTCTTTCCCCCTTGGTGCAACTAATTAGAATTGAAAATCCCAATTGAGTTATTCTACCCAACCAAAGATATGTCATGAATTCAAATTCTTCTTTGAATAATGAAGGATAGTTTGTCAATTGCATTTTATCTTCATTTCAGTTTCAGATATCTATTTGTTCAATTGAATGTTATTTTAGAAGAGTCTGGTTCATACTTCATACGAGAACAATAACCAAATAAGAGAACACGAAAACCGCCGATTCACATGTGAATTTACACTAAAATTACGTGTAAAATTACACAGTGATTCACGTGACTTTTGCCGCGACCAGAAGTGGCCAGGTCGCGCACTCACCCTTGCATTGACCGTGTTCCGTAATCACATGTGATGCACCTTGTTCTCGTTCGATTCTCCATCATTTTAAGCAAATCCTTCTGTATATGCTTACCACATTTGTTATCTAAGAGAGCATATCCTCTCATTTGATTACAGCTACGTAGATCCAGAGGCTGTTGTTGGATACGAGGATGGCAGAGCTCGTGTATTTGACATGTATGGCAGGAAATGGTCTAGAATCATAAAGTATGTACTGCATATGCATCTTCTTGACTATTATATTCTCTTACAGCTGCAAATTTATCATGTTTTATTAGGAGATTAGGGTCTTATTTATCTGTTTGTTCTAGTCTTGATGGTTTACTCGGTCAAATTTTCAATGATACATAAATTTGAGATTCTTTTGTGATGACTGACATATTGCAGGATGCATGATGGACCTATTACGTGCTTATCTTTCAGTGATGACCAGTTGCTTATTGGTGGTTCCTCTTTTGGCCGTATATCTTTATCAGATCTTTCATCTGATCAGCAAGTAGCAAGACTTAAGACCAATGATTCTGCAGGTTGGTTGTAGTATGTTTCGTCTGTAACGCACATTTGTGGATATTTCATTTTATTTAGTCCATGTTAATTGCATTTTTGTTCTAGGGTCAGGTTTAGGGGAAATCCGCAAAAAAATGGAAAACTGAGGAACACCCTGATAACCATTCATCTGGACTTTATGCACATGTGCATACAAATAATTTGTAACATGCACAAGTGCATAAAAACCAAAAAATGGCTTCAATTACTTGTATGCAGGTGTGCATACCGTCCAGATGAACGGTTATCAGGGTGTTCCTCAGTTTTTCATTTATTTGAGGTTTTCCCCTGAACCTCCCGTTTGTTCTATGTGGTTTATATAAGTTTGCTACATAGATTGTGAAAGATTCTTGCGGAGGAAGTTGTAAATATTAGTCTATTCATGTAGTTCATAAGCATCTTTGATGTTTATAATTTGGCTTTTGACTTTCATAACAGATTTGAGCACGTTGTGTTACAGCTCGCGTTCACACATATTATTTGCTGGGTCAAGAGCTGGACGTGCATCATCTTGGGACCTAAGGTATATTGATGTATAGCCTCAATATGATACCATTAGTAAGAGAAGTGTATGGGGAAATATCTATAATAACAGCTGTACACACACACCTATATAGGGTCCGACTATTTTACAAACCAATTAAATCTAACAAACCGTACAAACCTTATTCAACAATCATATTTTTTTTCTTCTTTTTTTCACTTTTTCTTCATTATGACGGTTGATTAGTCAAGAATACATGAAAAAATTTCAACAATAATACATGAAGGTTGATTAATCAAGAATATATGAAACAAGTTTCATCAAAATGAGAAATAGATGAAACCATTTCATTTTTACATAGATTCAAAAATATATGAAACATTTTCATCAAAAAAAGAATTATATGAAACAATTTCATCATATGAAACACTTTCCTGGAACACTTTCATTCAATTACCCAATGAAAACGACGGTTTGTACGGTTTGTTAGATTTCACTGGTTTGTAAAATAACTTTGGCCTATATATATATATATATGGAGGGAGGGAGGTTCAGGGGAACACCTTATAAAAATGAAAAAATGAGGAACACCCTGGTAGCCCTTCATTCGGACGGTATTCACTTGTGCATCCTGGTAACGGGTGACATGAGAATTTTGGTGTGAGCGAAATTAGAAGAAATGTGAGTGAAATAAGAAGAGTTCTTATTTATTTGATTATAAACTAATCTACATGATACAACCTGTTTATATAGGCGGTAGAAGGCTATTCTAGGTGAATCCCTAAGGAAAACATTAATTATAGACCACCGAATAAATAGATGATACTGATCTAGTTTAATTACAACTTTTTAGAGAAAATATTGGTTTTAATTATACACCAACACTGCCCTGCAAGTTGGACCATTAGTATTGATCGTTTCCAACTTGCTAATATAGAATTCAAATTTGTTGTTGAACGACCCTTTTGGTGAAGATATCTGCAGTTTGATAATCAGTTATAACATCATAAGGGCATTATTCGGTCGGTTTATTTGGTTTTCAACATTCTTCGAACTAACCGACGACCGAACTGAATAAGGTTTGGTTTAATCGGTTTTGGGTTTTTAGTTCGGTTATTAGGAAACCAAATATTTTAGTAAGTTCTGTTGAAGTTTTAAGATAGTTTATACGTATAAATTAATATTTTAAATATAAACTTGGAACTTAGAACTTAGAACTGACAACCGTGGAGGCCAGAGAAAAGTCTAGATATAATTAATATTTTTTCGAATTTTTAGATAATTTATAACTATAACTATAACTATAAAAAATTAATAAAATAATTCCTCATTCAATTTTTTTGGTTTAACCAAAATAGAATAATAATAACCAAAAACCGAATCAAAATAACCAAATAAGGAGTTATAACCGAACTATGAAAACCAAATAATCTGAAACGTTTAACCCAAACTTCATTCCCTAGGAACATGAGTGCCGAATCTTGATTAAGTGATGAGAGACATAAGTGCCCCCATGGTATTGTTTGTCTATGGGGTCTGAGGAATGCCCGCAGCTTTCTCTTGCTTGGCAGAGGAATGGAAACGAATATCCTGAGTAGTCAAGAAAGACACATTTGATACACGAGGATCAAACTTGAGAAGTGTGAGAAGTGGATCTGAACCGTTGATCACTTTTAATCAAATGTCCTCCCATGAATTGCGGGTTGTAAGGGAATTGATCCGGTGCATCTTATCTTGGTGCATCTCATCCTAATGTGCATTCATTTCTCATCCAACGGTTGATAACCACTTCTTACGCTTCTCACGTTAACCTCAACTTCTCACCAGAACCCAACCCTATCGTTGGATAGGGTATTTTTATCGGAGTCTCATGTTTTCATGATCTCATATGTTCAACCCAAAATGATGTCTGAAAAGCTGCTTTGGGTTTGTATGGTTTGATATTCTTTTTGAATTTTCGTGGGTTGCTCCAATCTCGACTTTATTACTTGCCATACCTAGTCTTTTTTATCCTTGGCTTGTTTGCTGCTTTCAGCATCTTTCTTTGGTACTAAAGGTCAAAATTATTGAGATCAGTACTTTGTTTGGTGCCTGCTCGTTGCTTTTTATTTTTATTTTCTCGTTTTAGGTTCATCATGTGCTACTCTTTGTTCCTTCGACCTGTTCGCTCACTCTCTTTGCACAAACCGGCGTCTGCACGGAAATAGCCGCTTCTCTCTTTAGATAGAGGGGTAAGTCTACTTACATCTCACCCCTAGAGATGCACAAGGCCCTGGCCTGCAAAGCATCACTTTCGAATTTCGATGATGCAAAAAAAGGCCGGGCCTGATTCAAGTCTGGTGGGCGGGGCTGGATGGGGCTTTTCCGGGCCTTGACTCTTTTATTACTATCAAAATAATTTTACAACTATAACTCTAATCTAACTATAACAATCTCTCAACTTCTAACTATATAAACAAAAAAATTGTATCTAAATAAACCACTAAAATAAGTATCCAACAATATAAATACCTCCATCAATTATCTTAATTAATTAAAGTTACTACTTCTACCTAGACCCTACTTTCGACTTTCGAGCCCCATGTTATAAGGATGTTGAGTTTCATAGGAGTTAAGGGTGCGTTTGGTATGCAGACAAGATAGATAGGATAGATTGGAACCGTACAGGACAAAACAACTGTTCAGCGTTTGGTAAGACGGAACTGGACAGGACAGAACAACTGTCAGCGTTTGGTAAGACATAAAAGATAACATTACCAATTTACTCCTAATAAGTTGTTTATATATTTTATATATTTTGATTAATCATGTAATTTATTAAATTATATTGAAATAAATATTTTCTATAACAAAATAAATTATTAGAAAATTTTCTTCAAGAAGATTAAAGTGACACCAAAATAAAAAAAATTGTGTAGTTTCCAATTTTTATTTTCTAACATTTTCTATATTTTTTTACTATTGGTATTTAATAATTTACATAAATTAATTAAAACATAGAAACCATATAAAAATAATATTTTGAGGAAAGTAAAGTGAAAGTTTAAAGAGCATAAAATACAATAAATAAAATTTAAATAATGAATAAAATATAAAATAGAAGGCGTATATGATGTTTTAGAAGAAAATTATACTTTTTTGAGGTTATACTGGTAAGACATAAGTCTGTTCCACGTTGTTCCATGGGGTGGGGGTGGAGCAGGTCTGTTCCACTTTGATGCGTATCCTGTGCTGTCCTATCCTATCCTATCCTATCCTGTCCTGTGTACCAAACGCACCCTAAATTTAGGGAGCCCATTTTTCTTTGCATCAGCTTTAATGGGAATTACATTGCAGCTATGAAGTATAATATATATATACATATATATATGTACGCTAATAAGTGTAAGAAAAAGGTTCTAAGCCTTGATATTGAAGATGATTTAAATGAAAATTTAGTACCTGCTCTTAAAGATCTTATTTTAGATTCAGAACAAAAAAATTTAAAAATTTCAGTTATTACTGAAGATGTATCAGAAGATGATATATATATAGGTTGGGTTCCGGTGAGAAGTGCCAAATTTGGTGAGAAGCATGAGAAATGGTTATCAACCGTTGGATGAGAAATGGACGAACGTTAGGATGAGATGCACCGAGATAAGATGCAACAAGATGCACCAGATCAATTCCCTTCTAAGGCGCAATTCATGGGAGGGCAATTGACTAAAAGTGATCAACGGTTCAGATCCATTTCTCATGTTAACCTCAACTTCTCACACGATCCTCTGCCTACATATGGCAAATCAAACTCGCACACACTTCTCATTTCTCACGTTTGGTGGGGTTACCACGTATGGCCAGTGGCCTTTAGGCGAATTGCAGCTACTTTGTCATACACTAAAATGCAGGTTCCTGCCACCATAAATGACCATATTTTTATCTCGTGATCTTCAGGATGATGAGACGATTATGGGAGGTTCGAGTGAGTCCAAATCTTATATCTTCAATACAACACATGCGGGATGACATCTCGATATTAGCCATGGGAGGACTAGACGGTGTCTTGCGCCTTGTGGACCAGCAAACCGGTGACATCTTATCAGGTTGCATAATGGATGAAAGTAGCAGAAAATTGTATCGTTCACAAAATCCTCATTTATCCGTTACAAGGAAAAAAGGAATACGAGTTTCGGAAGATGCACGTATTGATTTAATGCCAAGAACTTCAAGACCCTCCATCAATTGTTTAGCTGTGGGGATGCAGAAGGTTGTCACCACTCATGCTGATGGGTACATTAGAGTCTGGAGATTCAGCAAATGACTAATTATAGTCAATCTTTTGAAGCTAGGAGTACTTTGGGAACTAAACATTTATTGTCTCTTTCCCACCGGGTAACGAGATATTACCCGGTCAAAGATGATGGTATTTGTCAACAATCTTACGGTACCAATTTGCTGAACAAGAATTTTACCTGGTCACTCGGTTAGAGAAATTTACATAAATAGCCATATTGGGTTAAGTTTTTTAAAGTTTAGTCACCAACATTTTTTTTTTCAAAACTGTCCAGAATCACGCAAGTGTGACACCCGAAGTCACCTTTTTCTTGTGGTGTCGGACTTTTTCTGATAAATTGTGGAAAAAAAACTTTTACGTTAACCAAGTCAAAACCGCAACTTGCAGACCATAGCTTGCGGATGGCAAGCACTGCAGCTTGCGGTTTTCGTAAAAATCTCTATCTTGTCAGAAAAGGTTTGACACTGCAAGGAAAAGGTGGCTTGCGGTATCTGACTTGTAGGATTCGGGACATTTTGTAAAATAAAAGTTTTGATGGCTAAATTTTAAAAAACTTAACCCAATATGGCTTTTTATGTAAATTTTTCGTGATGGTGGTGACTTGTACTGGTCGGCATGTATTGACCTGGTCATGAGAACACACTATTGTTTATCACCAATCTTACATGGTAAGGTGAGGGTGATAGACTCGTACCTGGTAAGCTCTTATCAATAAGTTGGGTAAGCGTTGGTAGATGGCTTTTAAGTAGCAATATTACTTGTGTTTTAATTTATTTGCACCTTTTGTCTGTATGTGATTTATATATAGAATATCATGTAATATTTACATGAGCCATGTATGTATAGTTGTAGATGAACCATACACGTCGCAAGTGAGCATATTGAATTCATGTATGATGAATTATACTTTTCCTACTAAACTAGGGACTCTTGCATTGAGAATATCATATAAATGCTATCCTTTTGTCAAGGTGTTTGTGTCTGTGTGATGGGATTCTAAATGTTAGAATAAGAATTGTGCATTACAAATTTGTACGATATTAAAGTATTTTTATAGATTGCTTTATAGAACACAACAATAAAACGTTTTACTTAAAAGTGTTACAATAAGTTTATACGACATTTTTGAATGTTTTAATAGTTTTTAAGACATTGTAAAAGTAAGTTGTTCTATTGGTTATCTTATAGGACACTCATATTTATTGGACCCTTTTTCAAATAGTCTTTTATAAAATAGTCAATACAATATTTAAAAATGTCCTCAAAATTGTTTAAACATCCAAAAGTGTTGTATAATTTTATTATAACACTTTTAGATAAGACGTTTTATTGTTAGTTGGTATAAAACAGTCTATTAGGATACTTAGGGCCGTTTACTTAACGCTTATGCGGCAAGTGCTTATCGGGTCACTTTATCTTATCGGATGAACATCATAAGGACCGAGAATCTTATTGGTAAGAGCGATGACAATGAACGAGAGTCTTACTCGGTAAGTGAGAGTAACGACTCTTATCCGATAAGTGCTTACCAGATAAACTATTTCATACGATCTCGTTTTATGAATTAAAACTTTATCCGATAAAGTTAAGTTAAACTTGATTTGTTGTAGTGGTGTATGTCTATAGAATAGTGACAATGAACTTTTTTTTTTGAAAGTAAAGAAATGAGGCCTCAATGAGCTTCGGCATTGCCATCACCCATTAGAGCTTCATCTGTTTCATTAATAGGAATAGAATTACAGTACTTGTTCATACAGGAAATCAGGAATAACATGAAAAACTTGAGGACAAGTTAAAGAACGAGAGTGTCTCGCCGTCAAGTGAGCCATCTCGTTAGCTTGTCGACTAATGGCATGAACGGAGAAATTCCTATTAGCAATGAGACTACTTCTTATGTCTTTAATGATGTCTCCGAATTCAGAATCGTCAATGATGGGGTCATAAATGGCGTCTGCCACAACTTTTGCATCGGTCTCAAAGACAACATTAGTTTCTTTACGGTTGGCGATCCAATGAATAGCGTCACGGATGGCAAGCGCTTCACACTCTCGGACGGAAGGACGAAAGCTAATAGGAGTGGCTTTTGCAGCGATGAGGTCGCCGTTATGATTTCGAATAACCGCACCAAAGCCAGCAGCGGAGTTGTTGTTGTCAGGAACCGCAGCATCTACATTGCATTTGAGAAAGTCGGGCCTCGGAGGAATCCATGAGACCGAACGGGGCTGGTCGCATGGGCTAGAGCTAGTCGCGGTCATGGTCCTTTTAATCCTCCAATCCGATAGAAGGCAAGAAGCACGTCTAATTACCGTGGATGGGTCCTGAGGGCCATCATTCCATACGATATCGTTTCGACGGTGCCATATGCTCCAAAGAATCATAAGAAAGCGATCCCCAATATCCCCGGGGTGATCGTGAAGGAACTTGAAGGTGAAATCCGAGAACGAGTTTGCCTCTAAAGCGCGCGCGTCGATCTCGGAGCATAGGCCCGTCTCAATCCATATCGGACGAATCATGGAACAATCAACGAGAGCATGCCATGTATTTTCAACGTTGCGGTTACAAAGGGGGCAAAGAGGGGGGACACAGATGTCGCGCGATTGGAGGGCACTTCGAGTGGGTATGACCTCCCGTAAAGCTCGCCATATGAAAAATTTAACTTTGTTTGGGATATTGGCCTTCCAGATTCTTTCCCAGTCTCCATTCTTAAAAAAGTGCGACATCGGGGCAATTTTTTCCGTGATAAGTCTGTAACAAGACTTGACAGAGTAAGTTCCATCGTTGGTCCAATGCCAAATAATCTTATCTGAATGAGCTTCGGTCGGGGGCGGATGGTCCAATATCCGGGTGCGGTCTCGTGAGGAGAACAAATAGGAAAGCAGATTCAAGTTCCAACTTTGAGAAAGTGGGTCGATCAAGTCACCCACGGTCATGTTGGAACGGTCGGGAACCAACAGAGATTCAATTTTAAAATTCTCATCATCTCTTAGCCAAGGGTCTTTCCAGATGTTAATTGAACGACCATTACCAACCTTCCATCGAATACCCTTTTGAAGGACAAGTTGCGAGTGCCAGATACTTCTCCATATGTAGCTTGGGGAGTGTCCCAATTGGGCCTCCATTAAATTCCCACGAGGATAGTATTTTGCTTTTAAGATGCGGCTAACAAGAGAAGATGGGTTTGACACGAGACGCCAACCTTGTTTTCCAAGCATAGCAAGATTGAAGGCGGTGAGGTCTCGGAATCCAAGGCCACCAAACTTAAGAGGGGTGCACTATTTGTCCCAAGATAACCAGTTGATAGATCGGGGCCCATCCGATTTTCGGCTCCACCAAAAAGAATTTATCATACGTTCCAAGTTTAATATTGTTGAGGCCGGTAAAAGAAAGACGTTCATATAGTAAACTGGAATGGCTTGGGCCGCTGCTTTAATAAGAGTAGACTTACCAGCCGAAGACAACGGCTTTTTGTTCCAATTCTGGAGTTTGGTCCAAAGCTTGTCACGGATGTGGCGGAAGATTGACTTTTTGGATCGGCCCACTAGGGAAGGTAGGCCCAAATATCGGCCTGTGTTGATTGGATTGAAAATTCCAAGGATGTGGGAAAATCCATTCATGAGGTCTGGGGCAATATTGTTGCTACCCATAATCCCGATTTCGCATAATTTATCGCTTGGCCCGAGGCATCTTCATATTTCGTAAGCATGGATTTGAGGTGGCGAATTTCATCGATCGAGGCCCTGCAAAAGAAAAAGGCGTCATCTGCAAAGAAAAGATGTGAGATTGGGGGGGGGGGGGGGGCTCTAGCCGCTCGACATCCGTGAAGACGTCCCGTCGATTCCTCAAAATTCAAGTAGGCCGAGAGGCCTTCCATGCACATGATAAAAAGATACGGGGAAAGAGGGTCTCCTTGACGAATGCCCCGTTTCGGAGTGATGGGCCCCACCAACTCGTGGTTGACTTTGACGAAATAATTCACGGACTCGACACTCATCATAATCATGTTGATCCATCTTTCGGGGAAGCCAAGAGCCGATAACATTTGACTTAGGAAAACCCAATTTAATCGATCATAGGCTTTGCTAATATCAATTTTGAGAGCCACTTCGCCGTTTTTCTTACGGGTGTTGCGATGCATCGAGTGAAGCATTTCAAAGGCAATGATGATATTGTCCGTGATTAAACGGTCTTTAACAAAAGCTGTTTGGTTGGCCGAAATAATAGTCGGAATGATCGGTTTGATTCTGTTAGCCATGACTTTGGTGACGATCTTCATGATGACATTGCAAAGGGCAATGGGTCTATAATCTTTTAAAGACGAAGGAGAATCAACCTTGGGAATAAGAGTAATAATGGTATCGTTAACCCCCTTCGGAAGAGAACCATTTTCAAGCCAAGATTTCCCGGTGTTGAAGATGTCGTCGCCCAAGACCTCCCATTTCTTTTGGAAAAAGCGAGGGTTGAAACCATCCGGTCCGGGGGATTTGTCCGGGTGCATTTGGAAAAGGGCCCGTCGAAATTCTTCTTTGGTAAACAGTAAGTCCAACCGAGCTAACTCCAACGGTGAGAGTCTATTTTTGACAAGTCTTGTGATTTCTTCCGGGTTACCTGAACAGGCCGAGAACGTTCGGGTGAAGTGCTCAACCACCAGTTTGCGAAGGTCCGAAGGATCCTCAACCCAATTGCCATTGTCGTCTTTAAGCTTCAGAATTCGGTTAATTTTTCTCCGCCCATTTGCATAGGCGTGGAAAAATTTGGTGTTGTGGTCACCCTCTTTGAGCCAGTGAGCTTTGGCCCGTTGTCTCCAGTGTTCTTCCTCTTTTAAAAGGGTGGCTAGAATGCGGGTTCTCTCTTCTTCATACGCCGCCGAGGCGAATTGATCTTGGGATTGACGGAGAACATTAAGTTTGGAGTAAGCCTCTTTAATCTCCTTCTTGAAAGAAGAGTTGAGGTTTCTTCCCCACTTGGTTAAATCCTTGGCGAGCTTGGAAAGCCTATGAAGAAAGTCATAGTTCCCGGGACTTCTCCAAGATTCGAGAAAAATATTGTTGGTCTCGAAGGCCTATACAAGTTTGTAGAAGGGGGGGGGGGGGGGGGGGTTGAATACAATCACACAGATTTTACTTTTCTAAATTGTTTATTGATAAATCATTAACAATTTACAGCTTGTTGCGGAAACAAGATTAATGATAAACCTAAATCTAAACAAGTTGGAACACTAAGGTTTCTTGCACTAAGAGAGATAAGGAAATTACTAATAATAACCTATCTTGAGATAAGAGATTGAACTTGTCCAGAGTTAACAAGTTACTTCAAAAGAAGTGGGTTCATCTCTTTATATACTGCATGCATTTAATGCAAGTCAGTATACACTTTACACGTGTCATCAGCTGGTTGGTTGTATGTCATTGACCTTGGTTGACAACCTTAGTAGCCGCATGGATGAACAGTGTAGTATCAGAGTGGTTGTACGATTTCAGACAGTCGGAGGTTCTTTTCTGACATTTCGTACGGAGTCGTGCAAGGGGGGGTTAAGACAAAAGTACTTTGTACGGAGGACTTCATGATCAGCTTTCGTTGATTCAACGATTATCATTTTCTATTCAGCGAATGATAAAGTTCAGCGATAGCTGAAGTCTTGTACTTGATACTTCACGTTGAGTGGACAAATCTGAGTCTTCGCTGATCCGCATCAGTTCATTAGGAGACTTGTCGCTGGTTCTTGAGCTTGATCTTCGACTTCAGCGTAGAACCTTTGTTGACGTGAAACTTGTCTTCAGGGATCATAAGTAAACAACTAACTTATCAACGATCATCATAATGACTGAACAGACTCAGAGCATTAATGATGAACAGTGTTCGCTGAATGTTTAATTTAAAAGAGCGAGAGTTCCTATCAGCGGTACTGTAAGATCTTAGTACTTATCAGCGATAGTGAAACTCTGATACATATTGTTTACTTACAATTTTCACTAAGTATATAAGAGAGGGTCATTATCAAATCACTGAGGGTTTGGATCAACAATCTCCCCCTATTTGATTATGACATAGCAACAAAGAAAATTGCTATTTAATGAAAACATAAGGATAAAAAGAACTCATAAAATATTTGTCCCTTTTACTGTTTTCTGGGATCTTTTCAGTACTGATGGAGTAAAGTACATTCGCTGAAATCTTTCTTTAAAACTTTGAATCAGGTTACAAAGAGAAATGGAAAGATTACAAGTACGAGCGAAATAAATTACAAGTACAGAAGAATAACTGATACAATAGAGAGAAGGGCGATCATATCAGCTTATAAAGGTTCTTCCTTAATGAGAAGTTCATCAAGGGTCATTGATGTGGTGGGAATCATCCAGTCAGGAACGGTTACACCTTGTTTTCTTTTGATCATCGCTTCTTCAAAAATCAAGGGTTTCAAATGTCGTGCCTGAGGGTCATTCCTGAAGTCACACCAGTAGATGAGATCTCTCAGATGTTCGATGGGAGTGATGTGAAGTTCAGAGATACGTTGAAAAATCTTTCCACCATCGTAGTTATGAAAAAATATCCCGTAGGGTTCGCTTATGACTTTGCCAGGGATGAAAGTCTCACCAGGAGGAAGAGATGTGTCAAGCATGGAAAGATCAGGATCAGGACCAAGGACTTCAGCACGTGAAAAACCAATACCTGTTTCATTTCGAATGACATGGCCATCAATTGAAGATATAGATTTCTTCTTCTTCGTTGAGGCCTTTCTTTTCTGACTTTCGAGAGGAGGAGGAGGAGGAATATCCACACAGGAGTAGACTAAGTCGATTTGTTTGTTGATAAGCTTTTCAACATGTTCCTTGTATTTCGACTTGGACTTCTGGATGGCTAACCTGATCTCCAACCATTCAGAGAGGCCGTACTTCGTTATGGCTTCAGCATAGAATTTTTCGTACTTCTTATCTTCTCTGAATATCTCGATTTCAGCGATTGAAACATTGGTTGTTCTTCCAGAGATGAATACCTTGTTGATTTTGGCAGGAGAGTCTCTGTAGTTGACCTTTTCTTTGCACCAGGCTAAAGTTGACTGAGACACAGTTCTCTTTTCTTCAGTTATCTTCTTGGCGTTTTCCCAGAGCTGACGTTGAACATCAATGGGAACTCTTTTCAGCTTGGGGTCTTTTATTGATCGTTTAGAAAGTTGGATGGCGTATTCTCTGTCTTTTTCTTCAGCTTCTTTTCTTTCAGCGATTAGACGTTCAGCTCTGAGGTGTTCCTTGTATTCCTTTTTGGAAATTCTGAACTTTGGAGGAACTGAAGGAAGTTGATCACGCCTCAGAATGATTCGCTGATCCTCGGATCGCTTTATTATTTCCTCTCTTCTTTTCTGATCCTCTTCACTTAGCTTTTGAGGAGCTAAGGAAGGTCTTCCTCTGTGCGAGAGTAGCTGTTCTTCTGGTTCATCAGTCTCAGAGATTAAATCTAAGACTGGGATTATTTCTTCAGCAGCAGCTGGTATTATTGGTGAAGTCGCAGTTGTGGAGCCTTCAGCGATATCCTCAAACAAGGGAGAGGACTAGCTGAAACACAGCGATCTTACGAGTAAGAACTTGGGTAGAATCAGATAGAGAGAATTGGTTCAAGTGTATAGGCTTGGGTAGTAGGCCTGATAGTGTATGATAGAGGAGGGATGGAGTGAGAGATGTTTAGCATACCTGACAAACCGGCTTTTCAAGCAAGATCATCAGATTGTCATCTTCAGCGACACTTTTGCCTTTGCCTTTCTCAGCACCAAAGGCTGAGGGCTTTGTCTTTGTCCGCTCCCCTGAAGGTTCATTTATCGAGATTCCCTTAAGAGCTTTGATCTTCGAAGCATGTTTGACGATAAAGAAGTCATCGTCATCTTCGTCATCATCATCATCATTCTTTGGAGAATAAGATGGTTCATCATCAGGGATGTCGACGGCTTCATCATCTTCTGCTTCGGATTCAGTTTTCTCAGCTTCTTCTTCGAGTTGCTCCCCCTCAGATACAGAGGCGAGCTTCTTGGTTTCCTCAGGGTTTTCATCTCCCTGAGGTCCAGCGGTGGTTTCTTCAGTATTCGTCTTCTCTCCCCTGATAGATTCATCATGGGAAAGGTCTTCAGCGCTCTTGGCGAGGTCTTCAGCGCTCTTCTCCCCCTCTTTTTCATGATGACTGGGGGAGGAATGGGTAGATTCAGCAGCGTTGGTAGGTTCTTTGTCTTCTTGGCCAGAGAGACCTACACAAACTTCAATCTTTGCTAATCTGTCTTCAAGGCCAGAAATAGCAGGATTGATTTTCTTCAGCTCAGTGCGATCTTCCGCTGTGAAGTTGTCAGATGCAGGGACGGGGGCAGGAGCAGGATCAGGAGTATTCGCTTTGTGTAGCAGCTGCTCGATCATCGTTTTCATCGAACCAACATCGGTCTTAACAGAGCCTAAGTCAGTATTCATAGTAGACATATCCCCCTCTAGATGTCCAACCGATGTCTTCAGCGATGTAAATTCGCTGGACATGGACGAAACTGAGTTTTTGAGAGAGGTGTAGTCTGTGTAGATGTCAGCGAGCACCTTGGCGAAGTCGCTGAGAGTTTTATCAACCTGCTTCAAGTCATCTGTGGAAGCCTTCTTCTCCACCACCGTTGTCAGCTTGTTCAGATTCTCTCCAGCGTTTGTTACAGCTGTAGAGTTATTGGAGAGAGTAGTGGTGAGACCTGTCAGCTTTGTCTCCACGGACTTCAGAGAGGCGTTGATATCTCCCAAATTAGGACCTGTAACATATAAAAACTTGTGAACAGAGGAAAGCTCAGAAGTTTGGGGTTTAGTCACAGTGTTTATGGGTTGTTGTTTACCTGCAGGAGGATTGGTGAATTCATCGAAATCACGGGTTCCTGAGTAAAGTTCCATGTCATCTTCAAAAGTGCCCATGGATTGTTCTGCAGGTCCTGTCTTCATCATTCCTAGAGAACCAGCTTTAGGTTCCGAGGAAATGATGGCAGCTCCAGTTAGATCTGGAGTAGAGACCAAATGAGAGGAGGGAGGAGCGAAGGATAAGAATGGGGGTTGGGTTATGAGTTCAGCGTTGGATTCGCTGACAATCACTTCATCAGTCTTTTGAGAGACTGGAGGAGGTTGGGTAGGTTCCAAGTTTGTAACCTCAGCGTTTAGAGACGCTGAAGTTGGGATAAAAGGGATGGCTTGTTCAGGTGTGGCAGAGCGTACCACTGAACGTTCCTTCAGCTCTGCAGAAAGAGCTGAGGAGTCTTCAGCATGAGATTGCTGGGGTTGCTCCTTTGTTTTCTTGATCCTTTTAGAACCAAGTGGGGTAGATGAATGTTTCCTTTTCTTAGGAGAGGATTTTGTGGCCAGGGTATCAGCGATGGGTATTGTCGCTGAAGGAGCCACAGAATGAGAAGAAGAAGGGTTGAGAAGAGACAAGAGTGTAGAGAGACGTACCTCATTCACCATCGGTTTGAAGTCGAGTATCTTTGGGCCGACCTGAGAGAGTTTCAGGTCACCTTCAGTTGGGTAGCTCTCCTTCAGGCCATATTGGAAGATGGCGCTGATGAATCGGGGGTAGGGAACCCATGGAGGTCTGTCAGCGACGGTGTCCACCCTTAGAACTAGGTCATCATAGATAATCGATGCCCAGTCTATGTTGAGACCTTTCAGCAGTGCATACCCCATTGCTTGCTGAGGTTTAGCGGCTTGGTCAGAGGAGCCGCTCTTTGCAGTCATACAGCTGATAATATGAGCGAAGATGAAATTCATCTCGCTGGGCATTTTCGATTTCTTGATAATCGTCAGCTTCTTCTCGGCCTTCATGTCTCTGCCGATTTCCCATACATAGCCCATTGCATCGAAAAATGCAATGATGGCTTCCCTGTCTGAGTTTTTCTTGGGGTCAGGGAGGGGAACGAAAGGTTTTTCCTTGGTAGCTATTGGAAGGCTGAGAGCTTTGCGAATAATGGCAGGGGTGATCTTCATCGTGCCATATTCGATGTCGCAGAGGATGCAATCGATTGTTTTGGAGGGGTCTTTGGCTGAAGGTAGTTGAGAGTGTCTGGCTGAGTACCAGAATTGTGAGAGCAAAAGCTGATGTGCAGGAGGTGTTATGGTCAGGGCTGTGGAGATGCAGCAATTTTTTAGGAAATTCACAGCATCATCTAGATGTGTGACTTGCTTTCGAGGAGGAAACTCGAAAAGCGCATAGAGGTTGTTCACCTTAGTCCAATCCAGTTTGTTAAGGGCAAACTTGACTTGAGGATCCTTGAGGATGTCCACTTCCTCAGAATCAGCGGAGATGTTCTCAGCGGTAGCAGGAATGTCAGATGAAGCCATTTCTCTGTATTATCAGTTCAACCAAAGATGTTAACAAATAAGAATTATCTTAATGTGGAAAGAATTTCCATTAAGATGGTTCAAATTTTATCCATTTCATTCAGACACAAATGTCTTAATGAAGATTAGGGTTTTTCTTGATTTTAAGAAATGAAATATAAAACCCATTTATTCTTGTTATCCAGTTTTCTATGAAGAAAGAGATTCTGGAAAAACGAATGTGTGAAGAACAAGTTTAATATTTTTACATTTAAACTTGAAGAACAACCATGAAATGGTTGTGTTCATAAAATCATGAAAGAAAATGATTTCATTTTAAGAAGTTCTTTTGTTTGATCTTGTTAAAACAAAGAATAGATCAGAAACAAGTTATTTGCATTCGGTAAATAATAAGAACATATTAACCTTGATGTTTGATGAAGAAGATGATGAACAGTTCTTGAAGTTTTTGAAATCACAAATGCAACAGTGAATTCTTTCTTGCGGAGGAAGAATGATCGCGTAAAAGAAAAATATAAACAAAGAATTTGTTTATATAGAGATTTTAGAAAGAGAAAATCTTGAGCGGGAAAAGATTTTCATCATGACACGGACACGTGTTTGCATTTGATTGGAAGTTTGAACGAGACGTGCAAACGTGTGTCAGGAAGAGAAAACGTGCCGGGGTTTTATCCGTTGCAATGACGTCACAACTGTCCTTTCATATTCTTGGTTGTCTCTGAGGTTTTGAAAAACTCAGGGATACTTTTGAAAACATGAAGCACTGAATGAAAATATTCAGTGAAGGTTTTAAGAAATTTCAAAATATCGCTGTTAAGGAAGAGATATTCAGCGAAGCATTCTGTTTTGAAATCTTGCATTTTCATGCGTTTGTCAGAGAGAGGAAACATACCTTGATATCAGTGAATCAAGTTTATTCAGAGAGAAGATGATAGAATGGGTTATACAAGTTGATTTTATCCTATCGCTGATCAATGTGAACCGCTGAAGATTTTATCCTTCAAAGTTCAGCATTCCAAGCTCGCTGATGAGAAAGTTGAATCTTGTCTCATCAAGAGGTTTGGTAAATAAGTCAGCTAACTGATAATCAGTTGGGATAAAATGAAGTTCTATATCACCATTCATCACATGATCTCTGATAAAATGATATCTGATTTCTATATATTTGGTCTTTGAATGTAGTACTGGATTGTTTGCTATAGCGATGGCACTTGTGTTGTCGCAATAGATTGGAATTTTGGAGAGCTGAAGATCATAGTCTAGTAGCTGATTTCTCATCCACAAGACTTGAGAACAACAGCTTCCAGCAGCTACATATTCAGCTTCAGCTGTGGAAGTGGACACTGAATTTTGCTTTTTACTTGTCCAACTTACCAGCTTTCCACCCAGGAGATGACATCCTCCTGTGGTGCTTTTCCTATCCATTTTGCAACCTGCAAAATCACTATCTGAATAGGCGGTTAGATCGAATCCTGAATCTTTGGGATACCAAAGACCTAGATTCGCTGTACCCTTAAGATATCGAAAGATTCGCTTTACAACTTTTATATGAGATATCTTAGGTTCATCTTGATATCGTGCACACAAGCATGTTGCAAACATAATATCGGGTCGGCTAGCTGTAAGATACAATAGAGAGCCGATCATCCCACGGTACAGCATGACATTGACAGGAACACCCTTAGTGTCCTTATCAATTGTCAGCGGTGGTGCCATAGGGGTTTTCATAGCTGAACTTTCAGTTAAGTTGAATTTCTTCAGAATATCTTTAACATACTTTCCCTGATTAATAAAAGTTCCTTTTTCAGTTTGCTTAATCTGAAGACCAAGGAAATATGTTAGTTCACCCATCATGCTCATTTTATACTCATCTTTCATTCTATCAGCGAAACGAGTACAAAGCTCAGGGTTAGTAGAACCAAATATAATGTCATCAACATATATTTGAACTAGAATGATATGACCTTTCACTTTTCTAAAAAAAAGTGTTTTGTCAATCTTACCTCGCTCAAAATTTTCAATATGGAGATAAGTAGAAAGAGTGTCATACCATGCACGAGGAGCTTGCTTCAAGCCATAAAGTGCCTTATCCAGTTTATAAACATAACCTGGACGCTTAGAATCTGAGAATCCTGGAGGTTGTTCCACATACACTTCTTCATTCAGCTTTCCATTTAGAAACGCTGACTTAACATCCATCTGATGTACTTTGAAGTTTTTGTGTACAGCATATGCTAAGAATAGACGAATAGATTCAAGTCTTGCTACTAGAGCAAATGTTTCGTCATAATCTATACCTTCCTCTTGTCTGTATCCCTGAGCAACAAGTAGAGCTTGGTTGCGGGTTACAGTACCATGTTCGTCCAACTTATTTCGATAGACCCATTTAGTGCCTATCACAGTTTTATCAGTTGGTCTCTGAACAAGTTTCCAAACTTTGTTTCTTTCGAATTCAGCCAGCTCTTCTTGCATGGCGCTGACCCAGTTTGGATCTTTGAGGGCATCATCTACTTTTTTTGGTTCAGTTAGTGAAATAAAATTTACAAATAAACAAATATTACCTGCACTTCGTCGAGTCTGAATCCCAGCGTTTGGATCACCAAGAATTTGATCAATTGGGTGATTTATAGTCCATCGCTGAGCCAGAGCGTGAGACGCTGACTCAACTTGAACTGGAGGAGCTGAAGATGAAGCTTCATCGACGTCGGGAATATCAGCCAAGAGAGGAATGGATGCAGTTGTCATTATATTCACTGATTGCTGAGAAGTAGATGGAATGTCTGAGACATTTGGTTCAGCGTTAGGTATAGTGTTTATAGGAACAACTGAGACCCAAGAAGTTTCAGCTTCACTGTTGTTGGTTCCCGTTTTGCTTTAAACAAGATTATCAGATCTATTAGTTCAAGTTAATGTTTGATGCGGAAGCGTATTTGAAGAACTAACAGATAAGTTTGATAGATTTAGACCAAAATATAAATAAACAATGAACAGGAAATAATATTTCAAAGTTTACTGAATATATATTAAGAACAGATTTAAGAACAATGAGTAAGAAAAGCTTCAAAATAGATATGACTCTTAAGGTGAATAAGCTTTTTGTGTTCTTATGATGATCGATTTATATGTGATTGATAAGGAAGAACTCAACATGAGTCTTCCTTATATACTACTCTAAAGGGGACCATAAAGCATATGCTACTATTCAGACGGTACTGATGAATAGTTGAACGGATGTCGTGAACAGTTGCAAGAACGGCATGAACAGTAAGACGTGTTGTATTGCATTTAATGCAGCAGACGTCTATTATGTACTAAGCCCTATTGAGTCCAATCAGAGTTTGACACGTCGACGTTGGACAGGGCATGCTACCATGCAAGTTGATGAACGGGTCCTGTAACAGTAGCAAGATATTATAAATATCTTCAAGTCTTTTAGTGAGGACCACAGAGGCTCTGTAATGAGTTACAGAGGTTCTGCGGTCTGGTCCTCTGTGGAGCAGTCTTTCCTATATTCTGAGATATTGGTCTTCTTTGCGCGTATGACAGAGCTTCTGTAGCGCGCCTCTTTAGCTTCTGTAGATTCTTGATCTTGAGCCCTCGGTAAGTCCGGCAGAGCCTCTGTAAGAGGATTTCTTCACTTAGCCTATTTTTCACTACTTCTAAATACTTCTATGATTAGGAAGATTGAAGCTAACAATCTCCCCCTAAGTAGTGAAAAATAAAAAAATTAACTTCGAGTTTAGTTAGGCTAAGTTAGATAAGACAGAGGTTAAACAATACCTCGAAGGTTCTTTCATTTAGAAATATGCCAGAGGCATTTTACATTTGAGTACAATGAAAGATAAACTTTGACTTGGTTTGCAGGGATTGGAGGTCTGAGAATCAGATTTTGGCATTTTTGAAGTCGTCGTAGCTTCTGTTGTCTCTTCCGACTCTTCTGATCTCTTTGTAGAAACTGATGCAGAGTTCTCTTAGGCGGATTGTGGCATCAATCTCTCTGATGAAAGTATCTGCAACATCTCTATCCATTTTCTCTGTACCTCTGTATTTTACAAGGCTTGTTCTGAATTTGTTCAGAGTACTAGTTGCGTACTTCTGACAGTCCATGCACACAAACAGTTTAACTTCGCCTTGTGGGTTTTGAAATACTAACCCAAACCGTGGTTCTGTGATGATTGAGTTAGGTACGGCGTCCGGTGGGCAGCGATCCTCTGGTGGTCGTAAATCCAGATGTTTGAGACCAAGATCCTTTCCCAGCTGGAAATCTATCATGATGTAGAGCAGAAGCTTTTCCCTCATCGCTTTTCTCAACACTTGATAGGCTCTGGTGTTTGCCTCTGTGTTGTAGTTGTCCTTTGTCCATTGCAGAAGATCAGGTAGATCATAAGGATTGATATTTCTTACGTCAGCATCAGCAAAGGTGGTTTCTGAATTGTCTTCTCTTCTGACTTTGTAAAGATTGTACCTGACCCTTGGATAGGTTCTTGTAAAGGACAATTTGCAGAAGATTACCTTTTTGATCTTGTGAATTGAGAAGACATCTGCTTTGGTTCTTGGCTTTGTCCTTGTGAAGATGTTCTCAAATTCTTCTCTGATCCTTGGATCTGTCACATGATTTGTAGGATGATTGGTCTGAAAGGATTGTTTATAGAGGTATTTGTATACCACTTCTTCCATCTCTTCATGTGTTGGACCAGGTTGTGGTACTTGTCTTTTGAGACTCTCCATCTTTTGAACAACTTCTGCAGCTCTACCAGTTAGAAGAATGTCTGACAGAGGCTTCAATCCATATGCCCAGTCAACTTCTTCAGGCTTTGGAGTTTGAAAGGTATCAAACGCGCTTTTCATTAATTTTTCTGTAGGCTTGGGCAATGACTTATTTTTCTTGGGCTCTTCTGTCAGTATTGCTTTGCCCTTATCTTTGGCTTTTGGAGGTGCAGAACCTGTTTCTTCTGTAGGTTTGGAGGTTGGTGCTTCTGTTGGCTTGATGGGGGTTGCCTCTGTAGGTTTTGATACTTGTTTTTTAGAGGACTTTTGTGGCGTTGGTTCTGTTGGCTTTCTTTGCTCTGTAACCTCTGTAGGAGGTTCTTTGGTGACTTCTTCTGTAAGCTTGGTTTCTGTGGATTGAGGTATGTCGAATCTTCTTGCCATTTGAATGCTAATGTGAACCTGTGCCTTTCTTCTTCTCTCTGTGACATTCGATCAGTCATTGTATTTTGCATCTTTTTCAGAATATCAGTAGCAGAGGTCGTTGCTCTTTCTGGTTTGGTGGCAATTGACTTTCTTCTTGGTATGGTTGGGGGTTTTTCTGTTGAAGGACTTTCTTCCAAAATGATTACCACATGGGTGGTTGTTGCCTCTGTGGGTTGCTGATCAGCTTCTGGAATATTTGTTTCTTCAGGACTTGATTCCACAGAGATGGGTGTTGTCTCTGTGGTTTGTTGAGTTTGTTGTTGATCTTGGGTTTGTTCTGGAGGGGCTTGACTGATTGGTTCTGCTGCGATTAGTGGAGTTTATATTCCTCTGCTCGTAGCTTTCTCCCTTGTATTCTCCCCCTCAGGATTATCTGATGGACCAGGATGGTCATCATCAGAATCATCCTGACTCTTATCAGAACTACCCTCTGCTCTATAAGAAGCTTTGGTTTTCTTCGGTAATTCTGCTCCTGCTGCTATCAACTTTGCACAGACGTCATCACAGAGGCCAAGTAGAGTCGCAAGCTCTGCCTCTGTTTTAAAACGCATTCTGCCAACACTTTTTCTGAAATCCTTGACAAAGTTGGCATTTGCTGTTGTGAAGGAGACAATGAATTCTGTGACCTGGTTTATGACGTTCTGTCCTATCTCTGTTAGTTGTGCTCTGGTCATGTAGTCTTTTGGCTGCATCATTGTCGTGTTGCGCATTGCCTCTGCTTGTACTTGTTTTTGGGCATTCTGTAGATCTGCAGGAGTAATGCCCTCTGTTCTGTTGGATTGCGTATTCATTTGTTCAAGGAAGTTTTTGACAGAGTCCTTGAACGCAGAAGTTGCATTTGTTCCGATTTCTTGAGCGGCAGAGGTGGTTGTAGCTTTGGCAGTAGTTTCGGCAGAAGACTTCATCGCTGCGATGGCAGATTTTACCTCTGTGGACAGATTGTCCATTTTGGTGTTTAGTTTCAGGATAGCCGTCGATGTTGTCTCTGCAAAAGATTTGAAAGAGCTTTGCAACTCTTTCATTGTTTGGTTCACAGAGGTGACAAGGGTTTGGAACTCATCCCTTGATACTTGTGTTCCTTGTGTAACCTCTGGAGGAACACATTCGTCTCCAGAGTGAGTCCCTGTTCCTGGGACACCTTCGTTCACCCTTGTTTGTACGTTGGGGGTGGAAGGATTTCCATCTGATCTTTGAGCAGAAGCATCTATTGCTTCAGACTCTACAGAAGTTCTGTGAATGACATTGTCTAGATCCACTTCAGAGGTGGGTACTAGATTATCCTTCTGTTGACTTGGAGACTTGTCTAGAGTCTCTTCGTCGTTGTGCTCACTACTTCTCTCTGAAGGAAGTGTTGGCCCTAGTTGTGTGTGTGTGGCAGAGGAAACGAATTCCTCTGTAGGGTGTTCTGTTGTGATCTGGGGCGATGGATTACGAACTGTAGGTGAGTCTCTCTGAGGAGACTCCCTAGGAATGGATTCCCCGGTTTCTATGGGCGCAGAAGTCGAAAGAGTGACTTCTGGCTGGTTGGGTTGGGTTTGGATCGAGCTGTGCTGCTCTGTTTCAATAACTCCTTCTGCAGCTAGACCTGTGGAGTTAGATGTGTGGGTTGCACTGGGAGGGGCTGAGGGATTTGTGCCTTCTTCAACTTCGGCATCTTTTTCTTTTCCCTTTTCTTTTTCTCCCATTTTCTCTATGATTTCCTTAACCTTTTCTATATTTCACTCTTGTGCGTTCTTTTGATTTCGTTCTTTAATAGCTTCCTCTGACATGTCTATTTCCTCTATTTCTTCTTCTGCATCTTGGCTTGGACTCTTTCTGTGGACGTCCAATCCTTGTCGAATGAAGGGGTTCTATAGGATAATAGGTGTCTCACCTGGTTGATTTCTGGGTGTTGTGTCATCTTCTTGCAGGTGTGTGTCAATGCCAGAAATTGAGAAATATTGTTCTTCTGGGGAGTGGTGGTCGAGAGGTTGTGTCGTCCACCCTGCTGTATTTAAGGTGTTGGCAATGTCAGGGTTCTGTAGGAAGTCGTTCAGGTCTCCGTGATGAGCAAATCTATCTGGAGATTGATAGGGTGATTGATATTCTTCTGTTGCCATTTCTTCTTCTGTATCTTCTTCTGCAAGTTTTTCTTCTGCGATTTCTTCTTCCTCTGCAATGATGACCAATTTTTGAAGTGATTTACCATGCTTCTTTTTGGTTCTCCTCCTCTTGGGTTTTGGTGCCGCTTCCTCTGTGATTTTCGATTTTCTTTTCTTCCTCTGTTTTGGGGAAGAGGGAGGAACAGAGGAGCCAATTTCTGTGGCATGAGGAGGTGATGGTTGATCTTTTGCAGCGCTTGTAGAGGTGCCTTCTACAGTTTTTCTTTTCTTTGCTGTTGGAGTAGATGCAGAGGTTTTTGAAGAGGACTTCTTTCCCATGAGTTCTGCACGTTTGGCTATGAAGCTTAGTTGTATAGCCATGTGTTTTTCCAATTTCTGATCTTTTTCTTCTTGAGTGGAAACAGGTTCTGCAACTATTGTTCCTAGGGGGACACCTAAACGCGGGGGTGTCATAGGACTCGGTTTAGGAGTTCTATGTTCGCTTATATACTCTTTCTTTAGGGTTTTATTCGAGGCATACTTCAGAAGCTTCTTTGACAGAGGTCTGCAGTGTGAGTAACCATCTATATGATCAGTGGGGACATTTTTGCTCATTGGGAACTGTTTGGGAATTGGCCCTTCCATTGGCCATTTCTGTATCAGCAACAGAGGTTCGAACAATACTCCCAATATTCTTTGGAATTGCAGAGGTGGTAGAAAGTTGGGATCGTTCTCTTTGACCCGTTTGGTGTTGTTCTTTCTGTCGATGGTGTTGATGATCTCTTGCATCATTATCGTCGCGTAATCGAGTGGAAGATCATAGTACACCCCATACATGATGGTTAAGATCTGATGCGAGGTCTGGTCAATGCTGCCTGTCTTCCCTGTCAGGCATCTGTTAAGAATAGAGAACAAGGTGTTCCACAGAGGTGGTAATCTGCCTCTGCGGAAGTCATTTCTCTTCCGTAGTTGTGTGTTGTACCCAAGCATTTCTACGAAGCGACAGAGCTCGTCGTCTGTTGGTTGCTCTGCATATTTCTTCAAACCAAGAAGACCCCTCGTGGGTAGGTTGAACTCAAGTGAGAACATTGTTCTGTTGAACTTGATTTCAAGATGTTCAGATTTGTCAGGTCTTGAAATGTACCCTTTGATAATAGAGTCGTCTTTATCAAATCGGCAGCTCTGCCAAAACTGGTTCAGATATCTGACTGGTATTTTCTTTGGGGTTCTTGAGAGTAGAGGGAAGAGGATGTGATTTTCCATTATGTTCAGAAGAATGGCGTGGGCTTCGCCGAAAGCAGTGGGTGAGGAGACCAAATAGCAGTTGTTGGATTTGATTGGTAGTACCTTTTCGAAGTGATCCTTAGCTATGAAGTTTTGCAGATGTGTTGTCGGAGCAAAGTCTGCTGAGTCGCCGGAATCTTCTAGTTCAATGTTCTGGGCAGGGTTGGGGTTTTCTGAATGTTCAGAATGAGCCGGTGAATGTTCTGGTGAGGTCGCCGGAGAGTGTGCAGGGGAGATAGCTTGAGAAGATGAAGCCATTTGATACTGAGAATAAGAAACTTGCAGGTTTTTTGCAGGGTTTCGCCGGAGAAGAATGAGAGTTTGTAAAAAGTTTATGAGAGGGTGAGCTTGGTTTTTATAGGAGGGTAAAACGGTAGAATTCGAAAGAGTAAAATATATGGCAATGGATTAAAATTTGGAATCCGAACTCAAGTTAGAACTGCGGGTTCAACTTTCCACAGAAAACGTTCCATGTACGCCCAATGAAAATGGGACACGTAGGCCATGTCAGAAGATGACAGGACATCGTGCGCGGCCCATTAATGCTAGGCGCGTGGGGTTATTCTTAGCCATATATAATTCATTCTCAGTAAAAGTAACCGTTATTACTCCAGAACTTCTGTACCTTACAGAAGCTCTGTGATCTTGAAAACCTTTGTTGTTTATCCCTTTCATATATCTCATTGTTATCATGACTTCTGTGGGGTTCTTCTTTAACCAAAACATTTGTAAAGGCATTGGAGAGGATAAAATCGGATTTTTGTCAAGAAATTTGCTTCGCAGAGGTTTTGTGGCTCTGTTGGAACTTGCAGAAGTTCTGTGAGGGCCAGCAGAAGCTCTATGAGGGAAAAAATCTCATAAAAAAATTTTATTAAAATTTTTAATCATCCAATTTTGATTTGGTTTAAGAGATGTTTTTCGGACATATTTGAAAGTTTGTGTCTGAGAAAACTGTAAAAAGAAACGGTTTGTTCGAGAAGGTCATGGTTTGTGTTTTCGGTTTCCGAGATAACATTCCAAAAGATCGACAGAGGGTTAATTTGTGATCACATAGCATATTTCTTGCAGAACCTCTGTTGAGCTCAGCAGAAGCTCTATGACCTTAAATTTCTCCTAATTCGAATTTTGTGTAACTTTTTGAGCTTTTGATTTTTGAAATGTTATTCACGGTATATTTAGGACATATTTGACAATTCTTGTCCTAGAAAACTGTTTTATAATACCTTTTGTGCGAGAGACATACCTTTTGGTTCTTCTTTTCTCGGCAGTGATGTCTGACTTCTGTCGATATGGAGTCATCGACATTCTTCTTTGGCTTTCCCTTGAAAGTTTTATCTCTTTAGATCATTTCAGGGTCCCCTTTTGCTCCCCCTTGATCTAATCACCTCTGTAGATCAAGTAATTTCCTTTTGCTCCCCCTTGACCTATGCTTGGATCAAAGAATGATAAGTTTTGCCTAGAACATAGGTCATGTTTTCCAGAGGTTCTGAGTTGACTTACAGAAGCTATGTGATTTTAAGAACTATTTAAGATTGAGAACTTACATACAGAAATAAATTAATTTAAAGAAAAAATAAAGGAAATTTGTACATATTTACAGAAGATAAAGCTATACTTACAGAGGATTGTCACACCATGTTTATCATTCCTAACTTACCCACCAAGAAATTGAATCTTTTCTCGTCTAGTGCTTTGGTGAATAAGTCAGCGAGTTGATATTCTGTTGGCACGAAATGCATTTCAATTGTACCGTATTCAACATGATGTTTCAAGAAATGGTACCTTATATCGATATGCTTGGTTTTCGAGTGTTGCACAGGATTGGCAGAGATAGCAATGGCACTTTTGGAATCACAGAAGATGGGTATTTTGAATAGGATGTGGCCGTAGTCTTTTAGTTGAGTTTTCATCCATAGAACCTGAGAACAACAGCTAGCAGCAGCAACGTATTCAGCTTCTGCAGTGGATGCTGAGACACAATTCTGCTTCTTGGAGGTCCAACTGACTAGTTTACCACCTAGGAATTGGCAACTCCCAGAGGTACTCTTTCTGTCGAGCATGCATCCTCCATAGTCTGAATCTGTATAAGCTTTAAGACTAAAACCAGAGTTCTGTGGATACCAGAGACCGAGATTTTTGGTCCCCTTTAGGTATCTAAAGATTCTCTTCACCGCATCATAATGTGATTTCTTAGGATTAGCTTGATAACGTGCACAAAGACATGTGGCATGCATGATGTCAGGTCTGCTTGCTGTTAAGTATAACAGAGATCCAATCATGCCTCTGTAGAGAGTGCATTCTATAGAGATACCATTTGGATCTAAGAATAACTTATTTCCAGTGGCCATTGGAGTTTTCATTGCAGAGGTATCAGAGAGTTTATATTTTGACAGAATGTCAGAGACATATTTGGCTTGATTTATAAAAATTCACTTTGAAGTTTGTTTGACTTGAAGTCCGAGGAAGAATGTTAATTCTCCCATCATACTCATTTCAAACTCACTCTGCATGAGTTTTTCAAAACTCTTACACTCTTCTGAATTAGTAGACCCGAAAATTATGTCATCCACATAGATTTGTACAAGCATTATCTCACCCTTTTTATGTTTATAGAATAAGGTAGTATCTGTTGTACCTCTGTTGTAGCCATTAACTAGAAGGAAGGTAGAAAGTCGTTCGTACCATGCTCTTGGAGCCTATTTCAGTCCGTATAGAGCCTTTTCAAGGTAGTATACATGCCTTGGAAACTTTGAGCTTTCAAACCCTGGTGGCTGATTTACGTAAACCTCTTCTTGGATTTCACCGTTTAGAAAAGCTGATTTTACGTCCATCTGATAGACTTTAAAACCTATGTGAGCTGCGAAGGCTAAGAATATTCTTATTGCTTCGAGTCGTGCGACAGGGGCAAAAGTCTCATCGTAGTCTATGCCTTCTTCTTGTCTATATCCCTTTGCTACTAATCTTGCTTTGTTTCTGATGACCACTCCATCTCCATCCTTCTTGTTTTTGTAGACCCATTTAGTCCCAATGGCCTGTTTCCCTCGTGGCAGAGGTACTAAAGTCCATACTTTGTTATGCTCAAACTGCAGAAGTTCTTCTTGCATGGCGTCTACCCAATTTGGGTCATCTAGGGCTTCAGAAATCTTCTTTGGTTCTATCACACTGATAAAGTTAGTAAAAAAACAAAAATTAGCAGTGGCAGACCTGGTTTTTACTGAGTCAGAAGGTTCTCCGATTATTTGGCTTGGAGGATGGCTTTTTGTCCACTGAGTTGTGCGTGGAAGATGATCATCAATGTCCTCGAACCTTTCGTCAGCAGCTTCTTGTGTTTCTTCTTGTGTAGCCTCTGTCGTTCTTCGTGCCTTGGTAGTTGATTCTACCGTTTGTGGAAATATTGGTATGAGTGGTGGTGGGGTTTGTTCCTCTGAGGACGTATAGTCTTGGTCCTCGATTTCCTCTATAATTGGTTCTTCTGTGGATTGTGGAGTTTGTTTTTCAGCAACATTTGTGGTCGTGTTTCTTGATGTTTCATCTTCTGCATGTTCTTCTTCGGCAATTGCATCTGTAGTATTTATAGAAGAAGATGAAGCATTATTTGGACCTGTTAGAGTCATACCTGTAGGATTTTGTCCGACAGAGGATGGTTCTTCAGAAATTCTGATGGTTCCAACAGAAGGATCAATGTCATTGTTGAACATCTCTAAAAATAGAAGATCCAAATCTTCTTTTGTTTTTGAGATTTCAGAGGATTTCCCTTTAATTCCGAGTTCTGAACTGATTTGTTCAGAAGTCATCTGGAATGAATCATCAAAAGAAACATTAATGCTTTCTACAATCTTGCGAGACTTTGTAAGGAAGGTTCTGTAGGCTTTGGAAGTGGCAGAGTATCCAATGAATTTGCCTTCATCAGCTTTTACTTCAAATTTTCCTCTCGAATCTCTGTCGTTTAAAACAAAGCATTTGCATCCGAATACATGGAAAAACTTGATGTTTGGCCGCCTTTTGTGAAGTAATTCGTAAGGCGTCTTGAGTTGTCTTTTCACAATGGTTGAACGATTCTGTGTATAACACGCAATAGAAATTGCTTCTGCCCAAAAGTTCATTGATAATTCGCATGGAGATAGCATAGTTCTTGCGGCCTCCACAAGTGTTCGATTCTTTCTTTCGACTACACCGTTCTATTGTGGAGTTCGAGCGGCAGAGAAGTTCTGTGATATTCCTTCTGTAGAAAGATAGGCTTCAATGACACAGTTTTTAAATTCTGTGCCATTGTCACTTCTTAACTTCTATATTCTGCAGTCATAAAGAACTTGAATTCCTTTCATTAGATTTATCAGTATAATTGGAACATCTGATTTCTTTCTAATAAATTCAACCCATGTGAAACGTGAATACTCATCAATTAGGACAAGTATATATTTCTTGCCACCTAGGCTCTGTATAGCAATGGGACCGCAGAGGTCGACATGAAGCATGTACAGAGGCCTAGTGCAAGACACGTCTGTTTTGCCTTTGTGGGAAGCCCTTCTGTGTTTTCCCATTTCACAGGCCGAACACAAGTGATCCTTATTGAATTTAACATTTGGCAAACCTTTAACTAGATCGAGTTTTACTAGTTTATCCAGGGTGTGAAAGTTTAAGTGACAGAACCTGTTGTGCCATAACCACGCTTTTTCACTTTTGCAGGCTACTAGGCAAACTTTGTCCTTGGATTTTGAAGTAAAATTCATTAGGTATAGATCACCTCTTCTTTCAGCTCGCAGAAGTTCCATTCCTGTGTTTTCACTTTGTAGAGAGCAGAAAGTTCTTTTGAATAACACATCGAATCCTGTATCACAGAGTTGACTTACACTTAGTAGGTTGTGTTTGAGGCCATTCACATATGCAACTTTGTATACAGAGACATTTTCTTTCTGTATGACTCCATAGCCTTTGATGTGTCCCTTCATGTTGTCTCCAAAAGTTACAGATCCACCATCGTGTGTTTCTTTGTATGTGGATAGTAATCTTCTGTCGCCAGTCATGTGCCTTGAGCATCCGGAGTCAAGATACCAAATTGGCACATGTTGATTCTGTAAGACAATCACAGAGACTTAGGTACCCATATCCACATGGGTCCAATATTGTTAGAATTTTTCAAGTTTTCCTTAGCATTCTTGAAATACATTTTATCTTTTGTAGGAAAATCAGATTGTTTCTTTCTAGGTTCTGACTTTGGAATTTCAGTGGTGAGAAAGCAATCTGGACTTGAAAAGTGTTTATTCAATTTAAACATAAGATCAAAACAATGACAATATTGAATATGAGATGTGATTTGTTTGAACTTTTCATTGAATTCATTAAACTGAGCCACAGAGGCATTACATTCTTTCTTAACATTAGATTTCCTATTACAAGAAGATCTATGAATACTAGAATGTTGTTTGCAAAAGTCTTGTCTAGTTCCTGCCTTCTGTGACTTTCTTCTGTGGTGAACATCTTTCTTCACTGTCACAGAGGAAAAAGATTTGTTAGCTTTAGGCCATTTTCCCTTTTGTTGCCAAGTGGGATTCTCTTTAATTTTCCTTAAAGGTTTTGAAAATTTGAAGCTTTTAGGATTTTCAGAGGCCTTTTTCAGATTTTCAAGCTCTGTAGAGGTTTTGACTTGTATACACATTTTGAGAAAATCTGGACAGATAGGTATCTCTGTGATTTTCTCTTTTGGAGAAATTGTTCTGTTAAGAACTTCAGAGGAGAATTTAACATCCTCTGTGTCACAGTGAATTATCCCTGATTTAAAATCAGTCTCTGAGTCGTCAGAGGCTGAATCGTCCTCATATACAGAGTTTGAGTCATTTCTTTCGACAGAGGCTGGATTTTCTGAGCATGTATCGTACGAGCTTTCTTCCTCTGTTGAAAAACTTTCATAAATGGCAGAGGTTTCTGATGAGATCTCTTCAGCGAGTTTTTGATCTATAGAAGATGTATAGAAATTTTCTAAAATATTTGATTTCAAAACTTTCAAAATTTCCTTTTCAATTGATATTTGAAGTGTTTCTTCTGAAAAGATGGGTTTAAACTCAGGAGCTTCTGCTGATAATTTCTTTTCATCGTTCATTATGCAGACAAAAGCGACCTGTGTTTGAGTCTCTGGTTTACCAAACTTAAAGATACCAATCTGATCTTGTGTTTTCAGATATTTCTTTGGTTTGATTCCTCTATTGACAGAGGTTGAAGATGATGAATCTGTGTTTTCAAACCATACATTGATCATCTTCGTATGTTTCCTCAAGTGAGGTTCTGCAGAGATTTTAACCCTTTTACTTACAGAAAGTAAGTTTGGAAAGTTTGGTTTGTTAGTTTTTCCCAAAACAAATAGAGAAGACAGAGGTTTTAGTTGTTTATTTTCAACTCCTAAGGTAATATCACTGTACCCTATACCTCGTCTTGCTATTTGAGAGTTTACTTTTTCATACACCTTCTATGCATCTTTATAGTTTTTAAGTAAAACTTCTCTTCTTAAAAGATCTTGCCAAAGTACCTCTCTTTCCTTTTGAAAGTATTATTTGAGAGCTCTTATGTCTGTTGTTTCACTTCTTGAAACTGGAAGTTCTTTTGTTTTGTCTTTTTAAAGGATCTACGTTTTTGCTCCAATATTTTTCGATTTTTTCTTTTTCTTCAAAGATTTTGGCCTTTTCTTGAGTGAGAAGCCTTACTTCTCTCTCATTAAAGGTCAGCCTTTTCTGAATGCTTTTATTTACTTCTTTCAGTTCATTGTTAAGTTCAAATAAATCATCATCTACAGTATTAATATTTGAGGTAGAGTTTGAAATGGATACCTCAATGTCAGTGCCGGAGTCAACTTCTGCCATGCCACAGAACAGGGCATTTGTGGGGAATTCATCGTCAGAGGTAGAGTCTGACTCGAAGTCCTCCTTGCTTGCCTCAGAATGCCCTTTGTTCGCCATTAGGGATTTTTGCGCATAATACTCAGCCTTCTTTTTGTAAAAAGCTGAGTCCTTCTGTGGGCGATTTTGTCTACTTCTGCATTCTTTAGCGAAATGACCTGGCTTGCCGCAGTTGAAACAACCTTGGGAGGTGTTTCCAGTTCGATCTTCGGACTTCTGTTGGTCTCCACCTTTCTCTGTTCTGCATTCGTTTGCGTAATGACCAGGCTTACCACATTTGTAGCATTCTTGTGTGTGGCCTACCTTGTCATCTGATCTCTGTCGGTCATTTCCTCTGTAGCTTCTTTCGCTCGACCTCTGTTGGTCATCATTTCTGTAGTCTGACCTCTGTCGGTCACTTGATTCTTCTCTTCTTCCTTCATCTCTTCTACCATCATCTCTTCTACCATCATCTCTTCTACCAGAATTCCTTTGGTTATTTCTAAACTCTCTTGTCAATAGAGCCATTGATTTAGCTAATGACGCAAGAGTTATTTCTTCCTCTTTCAGCTCGTCTTCTTCGCTATCAATCATTACCATCTTCTTTTTCTCCTTCTTTTTCTCCTCTGTAGATCTTTCATTTCTTGGTCTGTCCGTAGCCTCTGTAGATTTACTAACCAATGCGTATGGTACAATGGTTAGTGTTTTAGCTTGAGCTATTTGAGGCTCTTGTGCGGCTAGTGTTCCATAGAGATCAGAGAGTGTCCAGGAGTCTAGATCTTGATTTGTTTGTAAAGACATAGACAACTGAAGCCACTCATCGTTCAGGCTCTTTAGAAACATGACGTTATTTTCTTCCGTGGTTCTGTGAATACCAGACTTTCTGCATTTGTTTATGAGAGAGTTGAACCGATCGTATGTTGTTTGCAGCGATTCTGTTGCAGAGGCTCTGAAGGCATGATACTCGTTTATGTATTGTGCCCTTCGGTTCTTCTGTGTTTTAGCACCCCCTTCCAGTTGTCTTTCTAATTCTTTCCAAAGATCGTGCGCTGTTTCGTATGCATCTAAAGATTGAAACATTTCGTTGGGGATAGCCATGATTAATATTCTTTTCGTTTTCTGTGCAACTTCATCTTCTGCCTTATCTTCATCTGACCAGTCTACTTTCGGCTTAGGTTTCTTATGTTCAGGGATTTCAAGAGATTCGTCAGTAGCTGGTACACGTGGCATAGTTATCATAGGAACCGGAGGAAGATTATAAAGATATTGTTTGAGATTTTTTCAGTACCCTCAAAAAAATGAACCATTCTTATTTTCCATTGAGGATACTCATCTCTAAGAAGAGTAGGAGGTTTAGTTAATGAGCCAACAGTAAAAAAGTTATTGGTATTTGTCATTTTGAGAAAAGGATAATCTGATGGAGGATTTATGAGTATGAAGATCTGAAAGTTTTTCTGGGTACAACTAATATCCAGAAATCTGGTGATGAAGAGAGAAAATAATCTATCAAAAAAAGTTGTAAAACGAGGATCACTTGATATTGAAAATCAAGCTTTGCTCTGATACCAATTGTTGGTTCCCGTTTTGCTTTAAACAAGATTATCAGATCTATTAGTTCAAGTTAATGTTTGACGCGGAAGCGTATTTGAAGAACTAACAGATAAGTTTGATAGATTTAGACCAAAATATAAATAAACACTGAACAGGAAATAATATTTCAAAGTTTACTGAATATATATTAAGAACAGATTTAAGAACAATGAGTAAGAAAAGCTTCAAAATAGATATGACTCTTAAGGTGAATAAGCTTTTTGTGTTCTTATGATGGTCGATTTATATGTGATTGATAAGGAAGAACTCAACATGAGTCTTCCTTATATACTACTCTAAAGGGGACCATAAAGCATATGCTACTATTCAGACGGTACTGATGAATAGTTGAACGGATGTCGTGAACAGTTGCAAGAACGGCATGAACAGTAAGACGTGTTGTATTGCATTTAATGCAGCAGACGTCTATTATGTACTAAGCCCTATTGAGTCCAATCAGAGTTTGACGCGTCGACGTTGGACAGGGCATGCTACCATGCAAGTTGATGAACGGGTCCTGTAACAGTAGCAAGATATTATAAATATCTTCAAGTCTTTCAGTGAGGACCACAGAGGCTCTGTAATGAGTTACAGAGGTTCTGCGGTCAGGTCCTCTGTGGAGCAGTCTTTCCTATATTCTGAGATATTGGTCTTCTTTGCGTGTATGACAGAGCTTCTGTAGCGCGCCTCTTTAGCTTCTGTAGATTCTTGATCTTGAGCCCTCGGTAAGTCCGGCAGAGCCTCTGTAAGAGGCTTTCTTCACTTAGCCTATTTTTCACTACTTCTAAATACTTCTATGATTAGGAAGATTGAAGCTAACAACTGTTCTGCATATTTGGAATGATAGGAGGACTATCATCTTCTACTGGATGAGCATGAGTAGTGGGAATAACTTCTGAATCACCAAGATGAGAAAACATCCATTGATTCAGTTCTTCAGTATCAGCGGACGGTTTAGAGTTCGCTGAACGGGATTCGTCAAACATGACGTGAATAGTTTCTTCTACAATTTGTCTTCTACGATTGAAGACTCTTAGGCTTTGGAAACTGAGGAGTATCCAAGAAAGATTCCATCATCAGCCTTAGGATCAAACTTTCCAAGTGCATCTCTGTTGTTCAGTATAAAACACTGACATCCAAAGATGTGAAGAAAGCTGATTGAAGGCTTTCTCCCATGAAAAAGTTCATAGGCTGTCTTTTTGAATCTTTTGACTATCAGCGACATGTTTTGCGTAAAACAAGCAGTGTTGACAGCTTCTGCCCAAAACTGAGTAGGCAGGTGAGAATCGCTGAGCATTGAACGTGCAGCTTCAATAATTGTTCTATTTCTTCTTTCAGCGACTCCATTTTGTTGCGGTGTTCTCACTGAAGAAACGTTGTGAGAAATACCCTTACTCTCAAGGAAGGAATCAAGAGAACTGTTTTTGAATTCAGTCCCATGATCACTCCTTATTGAGCGAACGGTCAGATTGTTCAGGGTTTCCATCTTCCGAACAAAATTGATGAGTTCTTCAGGAGTGTCACTCTTAGAACGGAGAAACATTACCCAAGTGAAGCGAGAGAATTCATCAACTATGACCAGCGTATATTTCTTTCCAGCGATGGATTGTTTGTTAACAGGGCCAAACAAATCCATATGGAGTAGTTGTAGAGGAGATGACACTGAAGAAACTTGCTTTGACTTAAAGCTTGCTTTGGTCTGCTTCACTTTTTCACACGCTGAACATAACGACTCTTTGGCGTATGAATGATGAGGTAGACCAGTGAGTAACTCTTTTGATGAAAGAGTGTTCGGTGTCTTGAAATTTAGATGAGATAGCCTCTTATGCCATAGCCAGTTGACATCAGATGAGGCCTTTGAGAAGAAACAGGAGTTCTCAGTGGTTGTTGAGTCCATGTTTATTACATAAACATTTTCCAAACGATAACTGCTGAGAGCTATCTTCTCCTTTTTGTCAGTGACAAAGCAGGATTCCTTAGTAAAGATTACTTTGTTATCCATGTCACAAAGCTGACTGATGCTTAGAAGATTATGCTTCAGCCCTTCAACATATGCGACTCTTCTGAAGGAGGTTGTACCATTTGAAAGTACACCATACCCTCGGGTATGTCCTTTTCCATTTCCACCGAAAGTCACAGAGGGACCCTTCTCTTCCTTGTATTCATCGAGCAGGCTTTTCTTTCCAGTCATGTGTCTAGAGCATCCGCTATCGAGATACCAGATACCCTTCTTAACCTGCAATACAAAGGAAGATTAGTTTTTCTTGGGTACCCAGTTTACCATGTATACACATTTGTCAGTGGAAGTAGTTGGAATGGAAGATTCAGCAGTCTTCGCAGCATTTGAAGATTCAGCTTTGTCTTTCTTCACTTTGGTTAATTTCTTAACTTCAGTGGTAGGATTCACCTTGAACTGATTTGCACCAGGGTTGGTCTTCTTTGCCTTGGGGGCAATCTTCACCTTAGCTATCTTTTCAGCTTTGGTGGCTGTGGGGCACTTACTAGCAATATGATCGGTAAGTCCACAGTGATAACATTTCCTATAACTAAAATTAGTTCTAGGACCATTTGAATGCTGAGCTTTTAATTTCGAATTAGAAGTGCCAGCACCAAGTAAACTATTGGCTTTAGAAATGGGACGAACATTCAGTTCTTTAGATTTCTTACCAAGGACATCCAATCTGAGTCTAGGAGTAGATCGCTGAATAGATCCAGAGATCTGCTTCCTTGATCCAGAGGGATGAGCCACTGAAGCTTTAGAAGCATTCAGCTTTGGTACTAAGGTACCCTTCTGAGGATTCTGGTAAATAACAATTCCTTTACCTTTGTCTTTAGAGACAAAGGTAGGTTTTGAATAGACCATTTTCTCCTTGCCTTTTGAGGAGGTAGGAATTTCCTCAGGGATTGGTGTAACGGACGAGGAGCACTGAGAAGATGAAGTATCAGCGACTGAGGATACGAACGTTCCAAATTTAAGCATTGAACGCTCAGTGGTTGGTTTTGGAGTATCGTATTTGTAACCCAAACCACGTTTATCACTCAGGGGAATCTGAGACTTTATTATCTCAGTGATCTTTGTTGAAGAATTACACCATCCTTCAACAGTAGCTTTTTCAGCCTTTAATGCAGCAATAGCTTCTGCTCGTTCGATTTTGACTAGCTGATTTAAATATACTTGATCTTTAAAATCTTCTTCAATTTTAGAAAGCTTTTCTATTTGAAGGTGGAAGTTTTTAAGCTTTTCAGCGAGATCAAGATTTTGGTTTTCAACCACAGTTTTCCCGTTCATGGCTTCGTATAAACTTCTAGTCAAGAGATCGATCTTACGGAGACTATCAGCTTCATCAATATTTGCAATATTGTTAAAGAAAGAAGGTGATACCTGAATAGCAGATGTTGAAGTGGAGGGAATGTCTGAACTTTCTTCCTCTTCTTCAATCTTGGCCATAAGACATAGATTTGCTTCATCATCTTCAGAGTCAGATGATGATGCTTCTTCATCAGAAGCAGCCCAATCATAGTCAGCCATCAGGCCTTTATTCTTCTTCTTAAAGCTTTTCAGCTTTGCATATTTTTCTTTCAGCTTTGAATATTTGTCGTCTTTATTCCTTGGAACAAAGGGTTTCTTTGTAAAAGCTGAGGGTCTAGAAACTTTCTTAGATCTGCACTCGTTAGCGAAATGTCCTGTCTTTTCGCAGTTAAAACAAGTAGCAGTATCTTTATCAACAAAAGCTGATGATCTAGGCTTGTCAGTTTTGGAAAGAGGTTTGTTCTTTCTAAACATTTTCTTTTTGGCAAATCTCCTGAACTTCTTAGTTAGGAGAGCCAAAGATTCATCATTATCTGAATAATCAGAATCTGATTACCTTTCAGAGTTACTTTCTAACTCAGTGATAGTAACCGAGGGTCGCTGAGTAGAAGGTTCCTCTGAGATTAAAGCAACAGGGGTGCTTTTGGAATCTTTTACAAGATTCTTCTTAAGATGGCTTGATTGCTCATGATTCAGCAACGTGCCATATAAGGTTGAAAGGGTCATTGATTTTAGATCCTTTGATAGTTTGAGACACATAGCATAATTGTCCCAGCTTTCAGGTAAACATTCTAGAAACTTTGTCAGCACTTCAAAGTTAGAATATTCCTTACCAACAGTTTTCAGATCTATAATTAAACAATTAAAACGTTGGTGAACTTCAGAGAGAGATTCATTCTTACCAGAAATGAAGCTTTCGTATTGTCTTACCAGGTTGATCTTTCTTGAATCCTGGACTTCAGACGTTCCTTCATACTGAACACATATTGTGTCCCACATGGCCTTTGATGTTTTCAGATTCATGACGGAATGGTAGACTTCGTCAGGAAGAGCCATGGATAGTATGGATCTGTCTTTTGTATCTATAGCCACTTTCTTCTTATCTTCGTCGGTCCATGATAACGCCACTTTTGGCGTTATTTTCAGTTCTCAAACCAACGAGATTGGCTTGTATTCAAGTGAAAAGGCGTGTATTTTACGATTTATCTAGTGAACTATGCAGGTTAGCTAAAAGGCGGCATTTCTCGAGAAAGAAGCTAAAAAGAGCCCAAAACGAGTCAAAACGAAGCCTAACGGGAGCCCAAAAGCCAAGCCCAAGACCCGCGACCGAACCAGGACCCGACCCGCGAACCAGAAATCGACCCACACAGCAAAAAGCATCCGCGCGACTTAGCCCGCGACTTGCAAGTCGCGTGGCAAGTCGCGTAAGTCACTGTTTCGCGATTTTCAGCTATTTTATCCAGGGTTTAGGTCATTATTCGATATCCTTCTTACGGCAGACGATCGGGAGCAGTTCAGGGGCGACTTTGGGCGGTTTTTCGGAGTCCTCGAAGCCACGTTAGAGAGCCGATCACGGATACATTCATCACGGAATGTAGAGACGAACACGAGAGGAGGGAGTTTTCATCACTTGTTATCACGATTTCATCTTTCACATGTGATCATGTTTACATATACTTTTGCACCTTTTTCTCTTATGTTTAAATCCACCACCGACATGAACTAACCGGTTCGTGTTGGGGGTTGGAATGAATTCAGTTTATAAGCATGTGACGAATTGATTTGAACGTTTATCAGTTTTCTTTACTTAATGAAGTATGTGATTTTGTTCTTAATGCCTTTGTGAATTTGGCCAGTTTACAATTGATTTATTGTTAGTAATTAAGTTCGTGAGAATTGATTGCTATTTAGAATTAGAAATTGCATGCCTAAAGCCAGAAAGGTGATAGAGATATACCGAGTAGGCTTTACTCCCATTTAAACCGTTAGGTTGATATCGAGAGATAAAATCTAGCCAATTTAACATAAATCGAGTACTTAATGTGTTTTGGAACCCATAAGTGAGATCGAGAGATTGAACTTATCCTTTTCAAAATAAAATCCGTTGTTGGTCGAAAGAAAACGACAGTGATCTCAAAAGATTTGGGAATCATTAAGGGGATTAACTGGTAACTGTTTTGAGTCGATTGTTTGCATGTGTATAACTTGAGGATTTCCAACCCTCAACTTTTCTCTCTATCAAAGTTTACAAAGCTGTTCTGTTTGTCTTATGTTTGATGTGATTTTATTTTCTGCAATTAGTAGTTTAAAACCAACCATCTCTAAATTCGACAGTCCAGTTAATAGAGCCTATAGTAATTGTGATACTTAGTTCCTAGTTCCCCGTGATTCGATTCTCGTACTTTCCAAGCACTATTACTTGACTTCGACCCGTACACTTGCGGTAAGATTCGCGGGGTGTCAAAACCCCGTGTCAAGTTTTTGGCGCCGCTGCCGGGGAACTAGTTGTAGCTAATAGCACTACCATCTATACGCGCTATTAGATTGGACATTTTCTTTTCTTGTTATTATTCCATCACTTTCAGTTTTCGGATTATTGACTTTACTGTCTTCTTTTCAGGTACCACTTGGTTTATGCCAAGGACGACCCGATGAAAAGAGATCGAACAATTTGATCCGGAGATAGAAAGAACCGCTCATCGGCTGCGTAAGGAAGCGAAAGCCAAAAGGAATCTGAAATTCGAGATGTCCGACGACGAGAGACCACCTCCGCGCAATGATCCTCCACCTCGCCGCAACAATCCACCACCACCTCTGGAAAGAGTTCCGATGCGGTCATTTGCCGATCTTAATGTGGCGGCCGCACGGATAGGCATTCAACCACCTACCACTGCGGCTAACTATTTCGAAATAAAGCCGAGCACCATCGTAATGGTGCAGCAAAATCAATATGGAGGAGCACCGACCGAAGATCCTCACGCTCATCTCCGGGCTTTCGAGCGCATTTGTAGCACCTTCAAGATCAACGGGATGGAGGAGAACGCAATCAAACTGAGGCTGTTCAGTTTTTCATTAAAAGGTCGAGCTGAAATATGGATAGAAGGCCTACCGTCAGATCAGATCACTACTTGGGCACAGTTGAAAGCAGCCTTCCTCCAAAAGTTTTTCCCACCGAGCAGAACCGCCCAACTAATGGCGGAGATCACCCATTTTTCTCAATGGGATCAGGAAACGTTATATGAGGCTTGGGAGCGTTATAAGGACATGATCAAGAAGTGTCCTCATCATGGGCTACAGGGCTGGGTCATCATCCAGACCTTCTTCAGTGGACTACACCCGCAATTTAAGAACGACATCACGGCTGCCGCGGGTGGAGCACTAATGGACAAGTCGTATGAGGAAGTGTGCGAGCTGATTGAGAACTTGGCCGAACATAGTTTCTCCACTCCGAGATCAGCGGTAAGACGAGTTGCAAGTGTCTAAGAGAGTAATGAGCTGAATGAACTGAAAGCTCAACTGGCATTCATCACAAATCAAATGAATAGAGGAATTCCGGAAGCACCCGAGCAAATCCAGTATATGCAAAACCGGAATCATCAGCCGAGAAACGACCCGTTCTCCAACACGTGTAACAAAGGGTGGAAAAAGCACCCAAATTTCTCGTGGAGTCAACCCGGTCAACAGCCAGGTAATTTTTCTAACTCTTCAAATTCTTCTAATGCTAATAATGCTTATCGTCCTCCAGGTTTTAATCAAAGAAACGAAGGACCAACCGGAGAGAAGAAACCGGGGCTGGAGGAGATGATGATGAAGTTCATGTCGAAAATGGACAGCACGGTTGGAGAGCTAGCAAGCACTGTGAACACGGTGAAAACCACAAATGATCAGAATACAGCTGCAATCAAGATCCTCGAGAGGCAAGTAGGGCAGATCTCCGAGGCTCTACAAAACCGACCACCTGGCACATTTCCAAGCATGGCCGAAAAGAGGAACCAAGAGAATTGTAATGCCATCTATCTGAGAGATGGCAAGGAGCTGAATGAGGAGCCAGCAAAGGAAGCCGATAATGATGTGGAGATCATTGACATGGATGCATTAGTGGCTGATGAAGAGCGTATGAGGAAAGAGAAGCCGAAGGAGAAAGAAGTGACACCACCGGTCAAGCCGGCAGTGCCAAGAGTACCTTACCCGAGCAGGCTGAAAGCAAATAAGGATCAGGTCAATTTTTCTAAATTTATTGAAGTATTTAAAAAGCTAACGATCAATATCCCTTTTGCAGATGCTCTCACCCAAATGCCCTCTTACATGAAATTCATGAAAGAGATCCTTTCGAAAAAGAGGGCGATCGATCATCAATCCACAGTTACACTCACTGAAGAGTGTAGTGCCATCTTCCAGAATAAGCTTCCCCAGAAGCTCAAAGACCCAGGGAGTTTTTCAATCCCTATTCAAATTGGGGATCTTAGTTTTAATAAAGTGTTATGTGATTTAGGGGCGAGTATTAATTTAATGCCGTTATCTGTTTTCAGGAAACTCAGATTGGGAGAGGTAAGCCCAACATACACGACACTCAAGCTCGCGGACAGATCAATAAGGTATCCATACGGGGTGATTGAAGATGTGCTAATCAAAGTTGGTAAGTTCTACTTCCCGGTAGATTTCGTGGTCATCGACATAGATGAAGATGAGGAAGTCCCGCTGATTTTGGGGAGGTCCTTCCTGGCCACGAGTCGAGCATTAATAGACATGGAGGAAGAAGAGATTACCTTCAGAGTTAGTGGCGAGAAGGTAAACTTCAAGATGTTCGATAGTGGACAGTGCAGATCTAGAGATGGTAAAGGTCAAGTAAAGAGGGAACAATCCGCGGGGAATCGCAAGTGTGGGCGATTCGAGTCTGCGGATACTGAGCCGAGCTGAACCCACATAGTCGTGCCATGACTTTACTTTGCGTGTGTTTTCATTTCCGAAAAGCCATAAAAATCGAAAAATCGAAAAAAGCCAAAAATATTTTGAAACAGGGACATACGCGGCTTTACATGCGGTTTGTATACCGCACAGCAAGCCACATGACCCTCTGTTGGTTTTCTGAAACAGTAGGTTACGCGGTTTGCCACGCGACTTGCAAGTCGCGGGCTAAACCGCGTAAGTCCCTGTTGCGTCGTTTTGTTTTTCGTGCAGTTTTTATTCCTTTCTTGCTTTGTATGTTTCTTTTCCAGTATTTTGTCTTGTGCTTTGTTTTTCTTTGTTTTGTTTTGCATGTTCTCTCCGTCTCCTCCGATTGATGCTCAACCAGTCAAGAATCCTCCGGCCGGGCAAAACAGGTATGTTCTAAATCTTTATGTTAATGAGTGGTGTATGATGTTGTTTCAGTATTAGTTAAACGAGAGGCAACAAACCTAAGTTCCACTTAGGTTTGGGGTGCCTTATCTTTTTCACATCTACACACTCAATTCTTTAAACCCTGTGCCAACCTCGGTTTCACCGAGGTTTGGGGTTGGCTTTTATTTGGCAAACCTAGGCCACGACCTAGGTTTGGGGTGCCCATTTTAGAAAGTTGGGATTTCTTTTTGCTTGCTATGTAATGCATTGCCCGTCCTTTTGATAACTGTAATAACTGCACAATGATTGAGTCGCATCACCTACGACTTTGCTTGCACATTGGGGACAATGTGTGGGTAAGGTTTGGGGTTGCCCAATCGGGCCCAAGCTTATGCACGTAGATTTCCTACACTTCTGAGTATCTAGATCGCATAGCGAAATTTTTTGTTTTGAATGATTGAGACCAACCATTGTGGGAAGAATCTTGTGATAGTGACGTGACCGTTAGGGAAGGACCGGGAAAGGACATGACTAGGGACATTAGTGGAGACCACCCGATAGTGAGATTTTGAGCCTAAAAGACGTTTTCATTTCGAGGGATTCATACACTTAATTCTTATACACTTTTCGAATTCCTTGCCGTGAATGTAGAATGATCTCGCTACATTATTGTATTGAGTAGCAAAGACGAACATCGGGAGATTAGATAAGGGTAAAGTAGACTATATCATGTGGACCTTCAGATATGATTCCAGGCATCTAGTTTTTGTTAAACCATTTTTAGCTAGCGTTACCTTTTACCCTTTTGTGTGTACCAATAACCCCCTTTGCAGCCAAACACGCACCTTAATTCTTTCTAAACCCACCATTAAACCTTTAGCCAAAAGCCTTAGCCAACCCTTATCCGAAAGTGTGTCAATCGGAAGCAGTAATGAACTACTCGGGATGGAGCGGAAAAGAATAGAATAGGCCAGTCATGAGAATAAAATGGATCAATGTAACCCGAGAAGTAGAAAAGAGGACCAATGAAGTCCCAAAATATATATATATATATATATATATATATATATATATATATATATATATATATATATATATATATATATATATATATATATATATATATATATATATACAGTTATTTAGATAATAGTTAGAGCTGCAAAATAAGAGAGTCAAAGCGACTCCAATAGTGACAAAAAGGGCCAAGTAAGCAAATGTGAAGCAACGAGAGTTCAGGAATTGCCAAAGATTGACACACCGAGGATTTTTGATCCTTTTTTACCCTTCGTTTCTTAGCCTTAACCTTAGCCCCATTACAACCCGTGTAAAGACCTGGATGATCTTTTGGAAAATGTGATTACGGTTTACGACTGCCTTTACTGATTTTCCCTGTCTTGCTATTTGATTTCTTTCTGAGATCAAACTTTTGGACATTTGTGCGTCTTCAATAGAGATGTCATGCAATTATTGCGTATTCTTGTACATAACTTCCTTAAACATGACAACACGAGCGACAACCTAGGTTCGAGTGCAAAGAGAGTATCCCGTGAGGTAGGGTCGAAGCGAAATGTTTTCCCTAGTATGTTTGGACTTAGTCTAACCTTAACGTAATCGGAACAGTCACGAGTTCAACTCCCAATGGAAGGTCATAGATCAAACGAAATAAGAATGAGGAGAGAGTGAGATAGACATTCACGGGTATGGGAAATCACCGATGCATCACTTGGTACCGATTGGGAATTGTGCAGTCATTACTAAATTCACTGTGTGCTTTTATTCTATTTTATCGCTAATTTGCTTGGGGACAAGCAACGCTCGGTTTGGGGTTGTTGATAACGCCACTTTTGGCGTTATTTTCAGTTCTCAAACGAACGAGATTGGCTTGTATTCAAGTGAAAAGGCGTATATTTTACGATTTATCTAGTGAACTATGCAGGTTAGCTAAAAGGCGGCATTTCTCGAGAAAGAAGCTAACAAGATCCCAAAACGAGTCAAAACGAAGCCTAACGGGAGCCCAAAAGCCAAGCCCAAGACCCGACCAGCGAACCAGAAATCGACCCACACAGCAAAAAGCATCCGCACGACTTAGCCCGCGACTTGCAAGTCGCGTGGCAAGTCGCGTAAGTCACTGTTTCGCGATTTTCAGCTATTTTATCCGGGGTTTAGGTCATTATTCGATATCCTTCTTACGGCAGACGATCGGGAGCAGTTCAGGGGCGACTTTGGGTGGTTTTTCGGAGTCCTCGAAGCCACATTAGAGAGCCGATCATGGATACATTCATCACGGAACGTAGAGACGAACACGAGAGGAGGGAGTTTTCATCACTTGTTATCACGATTTCATCTTTCACATGTGATCATGTTTACATAAAATTTTGCACCTTTTTCTCTTATGTTTAAATCCACCACCGACATGAACTAACCGGTTCGTGTTGGGGGTTGGAATGAATTCAGTTTATAAGCATGTGACGAATTGATTTGAACGTTTATCAGTTTTCTTTACTTAATGAAGTATGTGATTTTGTTCTTAATGCCTTTGTGAATTTGGCCAGTTTACAATTGATTTATTGTTAGTAATTAAGTTCGTGAGAATTGATTGCTATTTAGAATTAGAAATTGCATGCCTAAAGCCAGAAAGGTGATAGAGATATACCGAGTAGGCTTTAGTCCCATTTAAACCGTTAGGTTGATATCGAGAGATAAAATCTAGCCAATTTAACATAAATCGAGTACTTAATGTGTTTTGGAACCCATAAGTGAGATCGAGAGATTGAACTTATCCTTTTCAAAATAAAATCCGTTGTTGGTCGAAAGAAAACGACGGTGATCTCAAAAGATTTGGGAATCATTAAGGGGATTAACTGGTAACTGTTTTGAGTCGATTGTTTGCATGTGTATAACCTGAGGATTTCCAACCCTCAACTTTTCTCTCTATCAAAGTTTACAAAGCAGTTCTGTTTGTCTTATGTTTGATGTGATTTTATTTTCTGCAATTAGTAGTTTAAAACCAACCATCTCTAAATTCGACAGTCCAGTTAATAGAGCCTATAGTAATTGTGATACTTATTTCCTAGTTCCCCGTGATTCGATACTCGTACTTTCCAAGTACTATTACTTGACTTCGACCCGTACACTTGCGGTAAGATTCGCGGGGTGTCAAAACCCCGTGTCAGTCCACTGAAAGATTTCCTTAGGGACCATCCTTTCTGGAATAGCAGGTCTATTCTCAGCGGCTGGAACAGCAGCATCAATTCTTACAGGGATGAATGGACCATTTTCGAGATAGTAAGGCATAGTAGGGTCTACACCTTCTAAGAAGAGTGTCATCCTATTTTTCCATAAGTTGAAGTTATCTTTGGAAAATCTAGGGGGTTTAGCAAGAGAACCATTGTCTATATAATTTGTGTTTGTGTTGGTGGCCATTTTTAGATAATAGCAAGGAAGAGAAATATCTTAGATTATATCTTGTTTATGAGATTAAACAAATCCGCTCTGATACCACTTGTTGGTCCCGAAGGCCTATACAAGTTTGTAGAAGGGGGGGGGGGGGGGGTTGAATACAAACACACAGATTTTACTTTTCTAAATTGTTTATTGATAAATCATTAACAATTTACAGCTTGTTGCGGAAACAAGATTAAGGATAAACCTAAATCTAAACAAGTTGGAACACTAAGGTTTCTTGCACTAAGAGAGATAAGGAAATTACTAATAATAACCTATCTTGAGATAAGAGATTGAACTTGTCCAGAGTTAGCAAGTTACTTCAAAAGAAGTGGGTTCATCTCTTTATATACTGCATGCATTTAATGCAAGTCAGTATACACTTTACACGTGTCATCAGCTGGTTGGTTGTATGTCATTGACCTTGGTTGACAACCTTAGTAGCCGCATGGATGAACAGTGTAGTATCAGAGTGGTTGTACGATTTCAGACAGTCGGAGGTTCTTTTCTGACATTTCGTACGGAGTCGTGCAAGGGGGGGTTAAGACAAAAGTACTTTGTACGGAGGACTTCATGATCAGCTTTCGTTGATTCAGCGATTATCGTTTTCTATTCACCGAATGATAAAGTTCAGCGATAGCTGAAGTCTTGTACTTGATACTTCACGTTGAGTGGACAAATCTGAGTCTTCGCTGATCCGCATCAGTTCATTAGGAGACTTGTCGCTGGTTCTTGAGCTTGATCTTCGACTTCAGCGTAGAACCTTTGTTGACGTGAAACTTGTCTTCAGGGATCATAAGTAAACAACTAACTTATCAGCGATCATCATAATGACTGAACAGACTCAGAGCATTAATGATGAACAGTGTTCGCTGAATGTTTAATTTAAAAGAGCGAGAGTTCATATCAGCGGTACTGTAAGATCTTAGTACTTATCATCGATAGTGAAACTCTGATACATATTGTTTACTTACAATTTTCACTAAGTATATAAGAGAGGGTCATTATCAAATCACTGAGGGTTTGGATCAACAAATATTGTCAAATGTTTCTTCTTGCAACCACTTGTTTTCAAACCTGAAAATTTTAGAAGAAGGGAAAGAGGATTGAACCTGTGTGTGGAGTGCGATCGGGGAGTGATCCGAGATCGGTGATACAAGATTTTCAACTCGGTGCTCGGGAAAAAGATTTAACCATTGATTATTGCCTACCGCTCGATCAAGGAGTTCGAAAATCTCGTTGGGTTTTCCTTTATGGCGGCACCAAGTAAAAGGGAACCCATGCATGGAGAGGTCCGTTAGGCGGCAATCGGAAAGGGTCTCTCTAAAGCCTTGGATGTACCAATCCGGGTGAGCATTGAGGCCTCTTTTTTCATTTTGAGAAAGGAGATCGTTAAAATCTCCCATTACCACCCAAGGGCGATTAGAAGTGTCCGCTAGAGACCGGAGAAAGTTCCAAGAATCTCGACGCCGATTTCGTTCGAGGAACCCATAAAAACCGGTGAGTCTCCAAGCACCAATATCATTGTCAATTACTTCCATATCAATATGATTTTGCGAATAAGACAAAAGAGAACATTGATACTTTTCATTCCAAAAAACACAAAGGCCTCCACTATGCCCGTTACAGCTAACTGCAAAGCAATAATTAAAACCCAAGAGATATTTTAAACTGGTGGCCCTAGCTTGGGAAACAAGAGTTTCGAAAAGAAATAATACATCGGGACGGGAGGTGCGGGTAAGCTCCCGTAAGACCGGATCTGCACGAGGGTTAGAGAGACCTCGGCAGTTCCAACTTATGACGATCATTTTTGTAGGCGGGCCTGCATTGCAGGTCCCGCCTCTGGTAAGTCGGTGCTTGAGGAGAGGGCTTTGGTGGTGAAACAATTCAGTTCCGAAGTAACGATGTCGGTGATCGGGAATGAGGTTCCAGGTTTTTGTTTTTTGCCATCCTGCTTCTTGGTTCTATCACTGAGGTTGTACCGTTTCCTGTTTGGGAAGGGTGATGTAGATTCAATTTTGATCAGATTATTTGAATGGGTGGTAGACATAGTGTTTGGGTTTGCATGGGGATGCATGGGGCCCTCCAAAGTGAGTTTGGCGTAGGTGGGGTGGTATTATTGGGTAAAGGATCCCTTAGGGGAGGGGTACGGCCAAAAGTTGGGGGAAGGGAGTATGATCGTTGGTATTGAGAATAGGGTATGAGTATGGAGTGGACAAGTTATCAAGATTGTGATGGGTGATGGAGGATGACTTTTGAGGTGTGTTTTCCTCATTGGTCTTTGGTTCTTGGATGTTCCACAAAAGAGAAGACAAGGACAAAAGGTATGTCCCCTCTTTTCCAAAAGCAACTCCTATTCCTATAGAGGTTTCAACCGATGGTATTAGTTTAGGAGAGAAAGAAGAGTTGACCATTGGTTTTTTAGGTTGTCCTTTATTAAGATTATTACCAAAAATGGCAAGTGTAATAGTCCCATAGTAAAAGGTGATTTTATCTTTTTCTTTGACCTTTCCTCCATATTTTCCGGTAGGGTCTCCGGTCACCGGCCGTTTGGACGAATCCAAGTTTTTTCCTGATTCTTTCGCGTTGGCACCGATTTTCTGATCAGAAGGACGAAGCTCTTCGACTTTCCACTCTCTGTTGCCTGTTAGGGGGGTGAATCAAGTGCCCACATAGTCGAGTTTGAGCCAAGGTCCATAGAGTTGGACGAGTTCTCCTTCCGGTTTTCGTATTGCAGCAGGCTGAGTTCTTGTGCTGGCTCGCATCATGTCAACAATCGGCCCCTTCCACCGGAGTGTTGTGTTTGGATCAGCCATATGCAACCAGTTCCTGAGAGACACCATGAAGCTCCCACGAGAAAACCACCTGTAAAAAACCAAGATACCCTTTGCAATACCCAGGCAAGGTCCGAAGGGGAGGAAAATGAAAAACCGAAGTAGGAATTTTTTTTGTCGTTGTCTAGAAACCGAATGTGCCATGGTTCTTTAAATTTCCACATACGGTTCAACATAGTTTTGAGGAAAGGAGGGTGACATTCTTTTTTGGTGAAAACTCGAGCAACCATAGCTGTGTCGGAGAAGGGGTCGAGGCTAAGAATCTCCATTTTGGTTGCGAGGCTGTCACCGGTGATTTCGATGAGGTTAACTGCTTGGTCTTCGATTGTAACATGGAGTTTTGTAGTGAGGAGAGTGAGGTCTTCGATAGGGTTGTTTGGGGTAGCCATGGAATTTTTGACAGATGGAGATGAAGACGAAGTGAGGAAGCAGACGGGACGTTGGCAGGATATGATGAGACCCGGAGGCAAAGACATCCGGCACCTATGATAGACGTGAGGTGGTGAGGACGAAGCTTATCAGTCGATTGTGGGGGTTGCCGAAGAGTTACCCGGAGTTGGAGAAAACTCCGATCTACAGACGTGAGGTGATTGACGTGAGGTGGTGGGGACGCAGCTTAGCAGGCGGGTGATGGTGGTTGCTGGAGAGTTGCCCGAAGTTGGATAGAACTTCACTCTACAAAGAGAGATAGCCACGAAGGGAGCCACAAAGGGGTGCCGGAGCGATACCGGAGTTACCAGGAGGGTTTTCAGTTACCTGTACGGATGAGAGCGTTTTTTTCTATTATAAGTTTATAACCTTATAAATCTTAATAGTGACAATGAACTTGATATTACCTACTTGTCAGAATTGTTATCTTACACCAAATTATCGATCATGTGATGGGTGTATATTTGGACGTTTATAGTAAAAAGGTATTGTCCAATTTGTTGTGTTTATTTTATGTTTTTGCTATGAACTTGATAAAGACCCTAGAAAATTGTATCTTTAGATGTCCTAGTTAGGGGTTAGGGGTGTACACGAGCGAGTCAACTAATAGATTATTCAAGCTTGACTCGGAAAAATAGTATCAGACTTGAGTTTGAATAACTTTTTTAAAGTAGGGTATGAGTTTGAGCTTGAATATTTCTTGAATTATTGAGCTCGACCTTGATGCTCGTTTATGGGCTCGAACTCGCTATTGATTAACTCGTTTATTTGTTCGAACTGAACAACTTTTATACTGTTATTGTATGATTTATAAACATATGAGCATGTTTGGTTCAAAAAGTGTATGCTTGAATGACTCGGCTCGACTCGACAACTTTAATCGAGTTTTTGATTTAGTCGAATTGAACATTAGTGTTACGAAACTTGGCTCGTTAAGTTAAAAAAGATTTATTTTCCGTTGGAGATCGGCTTGAGCTCGAGGATTATTAATCTCGAACTCGAGTAGCTCGTTAAAAGCTTGAATCGTTTGCACTCCTAGTCACCTAGCCCTAGTCAAGCCTTATTTTGAGTTTGGGTTGAGGTAACATAGGTAACAATTTGCATATGTAGGGTTCATATTAGTTTTAGAATCAACATATAGCTATTATAAACCTATTATGAAAACAATAAATTAGATGTCATATAAGTGTTTCTTATGTGTTTGTTGTATATGTAATCCTTTGATATGTGATCATGGAATTTGTTGTATGTGAATGGTGGACTTTGATACTAATTCTAATCACGTTGTACCATAATGATAGATTGATAGTCAGGTATGCCTTATACCGTGCACTAGTACTATATAGGATATGTCCATCTAGTGTGATTGGCGTAATGTTTTTGTGCCCCTTGAATGTCTTGAGGAAATGCATACATGCTCTGAGCCATATGAGATTTTGAGAAATATATAGGAATTCAATGGTGATGGATCTCATTTTTGGCTCGAGCAAAGAAGATACTGTAACACCTCTAAAATTTGAAAATAACAAATAATTTAAAACTCGGTAAAACCGGCATTTTAATTCCAAAATAAGAGTATTTGCCCAACACGACATTAACGTTTACAAAATACCAATTACATATTTTGAGTATTGGAGTTCCAAAGATTTCTATCTAATTCTGTTAGAACTAGATTTAAGTTGGGGCATCAACAACGAAAGTTTGCTATCTTCAAAAGTATAGAGCTCTTCAAAAATGTTGTCCGGCTTGTGCCTCTAAATGGAACTCCAAACTCTAGGTCATTGGCCTTAGGCCTATTTCCACTATGACCTGCTAACGCCTAGTAAGTTCAAACAGTTTATCCCAAGTTACAAATCATATGTAAAGAAAAAGATATCAATATGGGTTAACCTCTCTTGGAAAAGAGTTTAACTTGCAATAAGGCATTTTCTTAACGGTGATGGGAAGATCCGATTCTATCAAGTGGCGGAACACTAATTAGGCCACACCAAGATGTTGACAAGTAGTTACTATGAATTCAAGTAACAATGGATTGAACAATGATCTTTGTATAGATTGAGAGAAATGATACAAGATTGGAGTTAGATCCACTCTCTCTCTAGAAGCTCTCTCACCAATTACAAATGATACATATGCTCTCTACAAGTCTCACTCTCACAACTCCCTTACATAACACTATTTATACCTTTGACTATCACACTACTCTACATTGACTTTGACGTTTATTAACTATTACAAGACTTTGACTATTGCTTGACTCACACTAAATCTTGAATACATTTATGCTCTAACAGTTACCATAGGCGTACAAACCTTTAAGCTTACTACCATTGGGCTAAGATAAGAACATCAAAACTCCTTAATAGATATATTTTCCAAGTTACAAGATGAGAACATCAAAACTCCTCACTTGTCTAAAGTCAAAGGTTCTAAGGCGAGAACATCAAAACTTCTCCTTTGTCCCAAACCCGTGACATCAGGAAGAGAACATCAAAACATATCTTTTGATGATGTAAAAGTCATGCATATAGATCCAATGCAATAAATCACAATTTATGTCATGTTTATACTTCAACATATAACAAAGATCATTTGCGTTTGTTGAACACACATCTATGTTTAAAATAGGCTTAACCATCTAATTTAGCCAAGAATAAGAAGGTATATCATTTTCCAACAAAATGTGAGGCTATATCTATATATTGGGGAGTTCATAAGATTAAACAAGTATTCAACCATGGTCCAGAAAGTAGAATATAATAACTTTGTGTAAAAAGGCTATTGGGGTTCCATAATACTTCACTATGTAAATATTTACTTGAGCTATTGTCAAGATAGGCTTTATTCTCTATAAATACCAAAAGCTTCAAAAAAGAATGTATTCCAACCTTTTCCCCTAAAATCATCAACAAAAAAAAGTAACATAGAAATCATCTATAACATGTTTGAAAGATTTCATAAAATAGTTGTTTAAAACATGTATAAATATGGATAAAGACATGTATAAAGCTATAAAATGTAGAATGAACTAACAAATAGGTTTTTTAGGAAAAACTCGAGAATCTAAGTCAAGAATGGCAAGAATAAGATGAAGGAGATATTGGATCGTTATTCTCAAACTTGAACTCTCGATTTCAATGCTCTTAAAGCTTTCTGTTGGTTCCCAGATTCACCTTGTCTCATAAACAAACAAACACATAAGATATATCGGAAGCATTTTTAGTGTTGTTTGAGGATGAGTGATTGTTTAACAAAGAACAACAGAGAGAATAATATACTAGAACAGTAAACAAGATATTAAATCATAAACTGAACTGCTCGTATATTATAAATGAAGAACACCAAGAACACCGAAGTGTGTGTGTAATCTTCTAAATTCTCTAAGGCGTGGAATGAAATTACAGTGCAGCGTGTTCTTACAATTTCTTACAATTGTGTGCTCCACTACTCTCTATTTATAGCCTGATAAAGTGATGAACAATGTACCATCTAACCCTGGAATGACACGTGTAAAGTGTGTAGTTGTCCTTTAGGGCTGACGTGGAAAGTGTAAACACTGCTCTAACACTTGTGAGAATTATACGAGTCTTGGGCTTCACAGAGGTCTTGGTCATCAAATGCCATTTTCCAGAGCTCTGATGGTCTTCTGATGTCTTGGTCTTTGGCGTTTGGTCTCTGACGTTCTTCTGTTGATCTTCTGCTAAGTCTTCTGGGTTATCTCTGATGTCTTCTGACTTGTGATATTTTCAATACTTTTACACATAGAAATACTTGGGGCTAACAATCTCCCCCTAAGTATTGAAATTACAATTTGTGCTATTCTACAGAGATAAGCTAAATAAAGACAAAGAGGAGAAAGTCATCCTCTGTAAAAGCCATTTATTTCTTTTAAAGATAAGAATACATTAGGATCCTATCAAATCTCATGATTAATTCACTAAACTCTAGGGTAAGATCTATGTTTTGGAGGAGACTTCTGTCTATGTTCTCAGGGCACTTGGGATGACCAACACGATCCCGAATAATCCTTCTTATCATCTTCAGAGATTGGGTTGAGTACTTGGGCACTTCACTTCCTCTGAAGGCCTTCTTGATCCCATTCTGTCGAATGATAAAGGCTTCTGGTTCTGCTATCATGGATCCTGTGTGATGGTGTTCAAGTCCCTCTATACTTTCATTTGGAGGCCCAATGCTCAGTTTCTCCAGCTTAATGGTGATACAATGCTGAAAGTCTATCTGGGTCCTGAGATTGACATGTTCCTCCATTGCCAATTCAACCTCAAATCTGGCAGCCTGAGCAGGCTTGTATCTGTCAGAGAAATTAACACAGTAGGAGTGTAGATGAAGTAGATCGTAGGCATTCAGAAGAACCAGATCATTGTCGTTGAACACATGCATCTCCTTGTCTGTTCTTTCCACAACATATTCATGATATATGACTTTGTTGTAGGGAACTTTCTGTGATGAATTCTCTCTACTTTGGTGATGCCAATCTCTGAATAGACTCTTCCACCAATGTTGGTCTTCTCGTGGATGAATATCCTCCTTTCATTGCTTAGCATGTTGGCTCTTTTGGGGTTCAGATAGGGGTTGACAGGAATGGCATTCTATGATATTAGATCTCTGTCAGCATATAAGAAGTGAAATACCTCTTCCATTGATGGTGTTTGAGAGGATCTTTCTGGTGCTTGTTGTTCAGGTGGTTACATAAGAGATAACCATAAGAAATGGTTACACGTACCCAAACACAAGAAACATATTTTAACGTTCATTAGTCATTGTACCAATTTAGAAACAAGTATGCTTGTGTAACAATATATTCATAATGACAGTAGCTAATTGAAATTGTGAACACACTATACATGAGGATTCTCGTTACCATCGTTACAGTGCTTAATTCACGTATTTCCGTCGACTCTAAGACCATCCCGTCTTAGTACTTCTACCCATATCTCACAAATCATATCTTAATTCATCTCAGCTTAAGTCTAGGTATCTTACTATCATACCTAGTTCACTTAAACTTCAGCTCTGATACCATATTGTAACACCCTAAAAATCAGGGCCAATTTAAACCTTAAAATTCAACAAGGTTAATCATAATTTCATCCAAACTTTCATACATAAGTAGAGAATTAACTATGAGGATTCATATACACCTTTCGAATTCTCAAAACAACATATTAATCTAATCCTGCCAACTACGATTAGATTAAATTGGTTGTCTAAGCCATTCATAAAAAAACATCCTCGCATAAGCTAACTTCTCCACTTAGCACCAAAAGTCGAATACCAAAACACTCGTCCCTCTTCCCGCTACTTCCCCGAGCTCGTACCTGGTAAGAAAATTTAATTTGAAACGATTAGGCTTACGCCTAGTGAGAACATCCAATTTCAAATTAAAACTTTAACAACTTTGGAAACTCAGATATTCAAAGCGTATAAACAAACCTGGTTTGCCACCATTCTTACCGTACACATACTCATCTTGCGATGACGGGAACATACCCGATTCCATGAGTATGACTAACATTCAGAAAGTCATATTATCACATACGAGAGCCTACTACGAATCATTACAGATTCTAGATCATAGCTCATATCCAAGAAATTACAAGTTACTTTATGCCTATTTCTTAGAATGGAAGTAGAGATTACAATTTACTTTATGCCTATCTCTGACCTTCCCATAGAAATCAGAATTACAAGTTACTTTATGCCTATTCCAAGATTTCTACTCACAATACGAAATGGGAATTACAATTTACTTTATGCCTATTCCACATCTCACATCACACTATGAAATAGGAATTACATTTTACTTTATGCATATTCCTCATTTCACATCACCTTTACGAAATGGGAATTACAATTTACTTTATGCCTATTCCACATTTCAGGTCAACGGGAATTATAAGTTACTTTATGCCTATTCCACGTTACAAATACTACCCGGAACATCCGGAAATTTTTTAGAAAATCTTACCCAGATAACACATCCGAAACTATATCCGGAAATCCATTATCTGGAACATTCCCGAATCTGGTACAATCCGGAACTACCCGGAACCGGAACCTAAATGAGACTGGATCCCAAATAAGACCGGATCCTATAGCATACCAGATCCCTATCACCTACCGGATCTCTTCTCAATTCCGGATCCTAACAATTCTGGATCCTTCTCATATCCGGATCCTATCAATTCTGGATCATTCTCCATTCCGGATCCTATCAATTTCGGATCTCGTACCAGATTTCCCAAATTCCGGATCCAATACTGGAACACCAATTCCGGGACTACGAACTGCACATCAATTTCACTTTTAAAAGCCCTTCTTCGTTCAATTTATTGGTCGATTCAATCTCAATACATATTTACTAAATCATTCAGACAGTTTGCTACCAAATATCTTACTCAATTTCAATTAAAATGATTTGGAAGAAGATGAACTCACCTCGGTCCAGAACTTGAATACAGACTGTAGTTCCAAACTGATTCTCCTTCAATCTTTCGCACCACGTAGCAATTTAGGTTTCCTCAGACTATTTCTTTCTCTGCTTTGCTAAACCAACTTCAAGAACCCAAATGAGATATTCTTTGACACTGGCCGACTCTTACTATAAATATCCAATCCAATTTCAACTAATGACCAAACAAACCTTCAAGTTTCAAATTTCAAATAACAACTTAGACTTTGGTCAATTGAAATTTTACCCCTTTGAGTTTTATAATTGCAAAGTAGCCCAAATCTTAAACTAAATTACAAATCGACCTCATTCATATTTAAATAAAATATAATGGAAATTCGAGGTGTTATAAATCTCCCCAACTTGAAACTGATTTCGTCCCAAAAATCAAAATCAAGTAAACAGATGAGGATATCTAATCTTCATATCTTCTTCAGCTTCTAACGTCATATTAACACCTCTGTGATGTTTCCATTGTACTTTCAACATAACCACATCCTTATGTCGGAGCTTCTTAATTGATCTTTCTAAAATCGCTTTCGGTTCCTCCACGCGACTACTCTTCTCATCCACGCTTACTTCAGTAAGTGGAATTACATCATTCTCTTTGGCTAAGCATTTCCGAAGATAGTAGACATGAAAGGTATTGTGGATTCCTTCCAATTCAGGTGGAAGATCCAACTGGTATGCTTGAAGTCCAACTTTCTTAGTTATGGTGAAAGGTCCAAGAAAACGAGGACTCAACTTTCCACGTTTACCAAACCTTATTACACCTTTCCACGGGGATACCTTAAGCATCACACGCTCCCCAACTTGGAATTCTTTCGGCCTTCTTTTCGGATCGGCGTAACTCTTTTGTCGATCTTGAGCCGCCTTCATGTGCTTCCTAATCTCTTTCACTTTATCAGCCGTTTGTTGAACAAGTTCAGGACCAGCAAATTGTTTTTCTCCAACTTCTAACCAACACACTGGAGTTCTACACTTTTGTCCATACAAAGCTTCGAAAGGTGCTCTTCCAATACTGGAATGATAACTATTGTTGTACGCAAACTCCACTAAAGGTAAATGCGTATCCCAGTTACCTCCAAAGTCTAACACACATGACCTGAGCATATCTTCCAAAGTTTGAATGGTTCTTTCACTTTTCCCATCCGTTTGTGGATGGTAAGCAGTGCTCAAATTTACTCTCGTACCCAGTTCTTCTTGTAGTGACTGCCAAAACCTCGAAGTAAACCGGCTATCACGATCAGAAACTATAGACACTGGTATACCATGTCTTGACACCACTTCATCAATATAAAGCTTCGCTAACTTATCTATCGGTGATGCTTCTTTCATTGCCAAGAAGTGAGCACTCTTGGTCAACCGATCCATAATTACCCATATGGTATCGTTACCTTTTGACGTTCTTGGTAGCTTTGTCACAAAATCTATGGTAATCTTATCCCATTTCCATTCCGGAATCTCCAAAGATTGCAGACTTCCGTAGGGCCTTTGATGTTCAGCCTTCACTAACGAACACGTCACACACTTTTCTACAATTTGTGCAACATCTAACTTCATAGTTGGCCACCAATAGTGTAGCTTCAAGTCCCTATACATCTTAGTACTTCCATGATGTATAGAATACTTAGACTTGTTGGCGTCTTCGAGAATTAACTCCCAATTTCCTCCCACCTTTGGCACCCAAACGCGGCCTTGGAGCAGCTTGACCCCACGACTATCTTCAGTCAGTTGAAGCCGCTGTTTAATCATGACTTCATCTTTCAAATTTTCTTCAAATAAAGCTTCCGCTTGTGCCGTTTTTATCCTTTCAATCAAACTTGATGTCACATCAATTCTGACGTTAGTTGGTTTCAAGCACCCACTATATTCTTTTCTACTTAAAGCATCAGCCACAACATTTGCTTTACCAGGATGATAATGCAATTCACAATCATAGTCTTTAAGTAGTTCTAACCAACGCCGCTGCCTCATGTTCAACTCTCTCTGATCAAATACATGCTTCAAACTCTTATGATCAGTGAAGAGAGTGCACTTCGTTCCATACAGATAATGTCGCCACAATTTCAATGCAAACACTACCGCTGCAAGTTCTAAATCATGGGTGGGGGTAATTCTTTTCATGGTCTTTGAGTTGCCTTGATGCGTAAGCAATCACTTTGCCTCGTTGCATCAATACATACCCCAAACCCATCTTTGACGCGTCACTATACACAACCAAATCTTCTGTTCCTTCCGGTAGTGCAAGAATAGGAGCTTCACACAGCTTCTGTCGTAAGGTTCTGAAAGCTGACTCTTGCCTTTCAGTCCATACAAACCTTACATTCTTCCGAGTCAAAATGGTCAAAGCAGAAGCAATCTTTGAGAAATCTTTTATGAATCTCCGGTAATAACCTGCCAAACCCAAGAAACTCCTTATTTCTGATGCACTCTTCGGTGTTTCCCAGTTCGTCATTGCTTCTATCTTTGCCGGATCTACTTTGACTCCTTCCGAAGTAATCACATGCCCCAGAAATTGTACATCTTTTAACCAAAATTCACACTTTGAAAATTTTGCGTACAATTTCTCCTTCCTCAAAACTTCCAAGACTTCACGAAGGTGACATTCATGATCGACTTCATTCTTCGAATAAACAAGTATGTCATCAATGAACACGATGACAGACTTGTCTAGGAATGGTCAACACACCCTGTTCATCAAATCCATGAACACGGTTGGAGCGTTTGTCAACCCGAATGGCATTACAAGAAATTCATAATGCCCATACCTCGTTCTGAACGCCGTCTTGGGAATATCTTCATCCCTTACTCGAACTTGATGATATCCCGACCTCAGATCAATCTTTGAAAAGCATCCCGCACCTTGGAGTTGATCAAAAAAATTATCAATCCTTGGAAGCGGATACTTATTCTTAATAGTCACCTTATTCAATTCCTTATAGTCGATGCACATTCTCATAGTGCCATCCTTTTTCTTAACAAACAATACCGGAGCTCCCCAAGGTGAAGAACTTGGCCTAACAAATTCCTTGTCAAGCAGCTCTTGCAGCTGAGACATCGTCTCTTTCATTTCGACTGGCGCTAAACGATACGGTGCACGCTCTATCAGTGCCGATCCAGGGACAAGATCAATTCGAAACTCTACTTGTCGTTCAGACCGTAGACCTGGAAGATCATTAGGGAAAACATTTGGGAATTCACGTACTACCCTTCTGTCTTCCACTTGTTTCTTTTCTTCCTTCACCTCAAGGACATACGATAGGTAGGATGAACATCCTTTTACCATACATTTACGCTCCTTTGCAACAAAAATTAACGGGACTTCCCCTTTTCTCTTTTCCCCAAAGATGAATACATCATCATTATCTGCCATAGGAATCCGAATTAATTTCTTTGCACAAAGAATTTCTGCATGGTTGATTGTCAGCCAATCCATACCCACAATAATATCAAACACCCCAATTTCCATCAACAACAAGTCAATCGGAAATTTATTTTCCCCTATCAAAATCAGACAACCCTCAAGTCTTTCACGAACTAAGACTTGACCCCCATTAGCTACTAAGGCATCTTCCAAGGTAGTGACAGACATCACTAACTTGTGATAGAACGATTTTGATACAAACGACAGATTGGCTCCACAGTCAAATAATATTCGTGCGGGAATGGAGTTAACGAGAAATTTACTAGAAACAACATCTTTGGATTCCTTCGCCTCCTCAGCCGTTATATGAAATGCCCGACCCTTTGGCTTAGGAGTATTTGGTTTCTTTCCCGGATCTCCACCCTTCTTTAGCTTTGGGCAGTCTCTTCGGAAGTGACCAGGTTGTTTACACTCAAAACAGGTCAACCCTTGAACAGGACAGCTTGCAGCTTGATGCCCAGACTTCCTACATTTGAAACATTCACTTGAAACCACTCGGCATGGGCCAAAATGTTTACTTCAACATTTTGGGCACCAGTTTGGTTCTCGACGAGACTCATAACGACCATTCTTGCCAAACGATTTAGATTTCTGAGAAGACTCCGACCTGCCTTCCCATTTTCGTTTATCTCCGCCTTGTATCTTTTCTTCCTTATCTTTAGCATAAACCTTTTCTATCACCTTAGCTTCTTCGATCGTATCCCTCAATGTCGAGGCTTTAGAATTTCGTACTCGCGACATCATGTCAGCTGGCAAGCCCTTCAGATAGGCTTTAATCTTTTCCTTCTCAGTTGGAGCCACATGCCCCACTAAATTTAACTTTTCCATGAATAACCGTGTGTACTCCCGAACAGACGAAGTACCCTTCTTAAGAGTTTGGAACTCTTCTTCGATTCTATCCATTTCATTTTCATTGCAATACTCTTCCAGAATCTTTTTCTTAAAAGACTCCCACGTCATGGCAGCCAAAACTGGGGCTGTTACTGTCGACGTCACAATGTTCCACCAGGTTAAGGCATTTCCACGTAACATTTGTGATCCAAACCTGACCTTTGACTCCTCGTCACATTCACAAGCTCGAAAGGCCTGTTCTATCTCTCTAAGCCAGTTCATGTATGCTACCGGATTATCTGTTCCAGTAAACTCCGGTGGTTTGCAACTCAGAAACGCTTTATATGAGCAAACTCTCTCCACTCCCCTGTTAACATTCACTACAGGAATACGAGGTGGAGTTACTACACCAGTACCCGCCTTCGGTCGTCGTAACTCAATACTTCGGTCATTTAACGCTTTCATGAACATCTCTGATTGTTGTGCCAATGCTGTATTCATTACTCGCATCATATTTTCCATCATGCAAGATTCCATTGTAGACTCAGTTGTCACCGGGTTAGAGGTACCGGTACTCGTTCTTTGCGCTTGACTATCTACTCCTCCTATTAAAGGTGGCCTCGATGGACTTTCATGAGTTCCACCCATTTCTGGTTGCTTCTCCATCGCCCAATCATTTACTGCCCTATCTTCCGAAGAATTAGGGGATCTGGTTGGCGTATTCACCATTGTATTCTGATATAGCACAAAGAGATAACCATAAGAAATGGTTACACTTACCCAAACACAAGAAACGCACTTTAACGTTCATTAGTCACTGTAACAATTTAGAAACATGTATGCTTGTGTAACAATATATTCATAATGACAGTAGCTAATTGAAATTGTGAACACACTATACATGAGGATTCTCGTTACCATCGTTACAGTGCTTAATTCACGTATTTCCGTCGACTCTAAGACTATCCCGTCTTAGTACTTCTACCCATATCTCACAAATCATATCTTAATTCATCTCAGCTTAAGTCTAGGTATCTCACTATCATTCCTAGTTCACTTAAACTTCAGTTCTGATACCATATTGTAACACCCTAAAAATCAGGGCCAATTTAAACCTTAAAATTCAACAAGGTTAATCATAATTTCATCCAAACTTTCATACATAAGTAGAGAATTAACTATGAGGATTCATATACACATTTCGAATTCTCAAAACAACATATTAATCTAATCCTTCCAACTACGATTAGATTAAATTGGTTGTCTAAGCCATTCATCAAAAACATCCTCGCATAAGCTAACTTCTCCACTTAGCACCAAAAGTCGAATACCAAAACACTCGTCTCTCTTCCCGCTACTTCCCCAAGCTCGTACCTGGTAAGAACATTTAATTTGAAACGATTAGGCTTACACCTAGTGAGAACATCCAATTTCAAATTAAAACTTTAACAACTTTGGAAACTCAGATATTTAAAGCGTATAAACAAACCTGGTTTGCCACCATTCTTACCGTACACATACTCATCTTGCGATGACGGGAACATACCCGATTCCATGAGTATGACTAACATTCAGAAAGTCATATTATCACATACGAGAGCCTACTATGAATCATTACATATTCTAGAGTTTATCACTGACATCGAAGACAAAACTGATGAACAAGGACAAGTCTACTCATAATCTGATGCGGACATCAGTGAAACCAAGACAAGTCTATACACGCGCGACAATTCAAGAACAAAGCTTCAGCGATAGCTGACTCACATCAGGACTCATTGATGGAAGATCTTATCAGTGATCGTTGATCATGAAGCTTGTGCTTCAAGAATTGTTTGTCTTATCTCCTTGCACACAAGTACGGATGAACAGAAGAAAGTCTACTTTTGTCCATGATCGTACAACCACTCTTCCACCTACACTGTTCACCATGCGGCCCAAAGCATGTCCTGATAAAAGTCAGAATCATGCGCCCAACCAGATGCTGACATGTGTAAAATGCTCCTGCCATGCATTTAATGCATATGGTATAAATAGGAGCAATACCTTATACCCCTTCAGTTTGAAGGATCTCTCTTAACCTACTTCGTGCTTGTAGAAAACCTTTTCTACATATCCTTTCTTTCTAGTTTCTTAGTGCAAGAACACTTTGTGATTCTCAAGTTTGTTTAGATTAGGTTTACTTAATCTTATTCAGCAACAAACTGTAAATTATAATTTGATTTAACAATAAACAATTTAGAAAACCAAAATTTATGTTTGTACTCAACCCCCTTTCCTCCTTGTATAACCCCTACGGGACCAACATTAACTTTATGAAAGTAAGGTGGCGATACCACAAAGGACGGGAAGCAATTTGGGAGGTAGAGGCAGACATGAGGTCCAAATATCTAAGCTTGTTCGACGATGGAATTCTAGGGACGGAATTCTTTTGAGGGGGAGGTATTGTAATAACCGGGATCTCAATTGTCAGAGAACTGATTGGTTTGTGGATTTTTGTTAAAAGCTTAAAGTTCAAGGGCCTATTTGTAAATAGTGGGAAAAGGGATAAAACCCTAAAACCCTACTCTCCTAACCATTTGTGGAAGTGTGGAGGCTAAGAGAGAACATTGTGAAGGGAGTGTGAGGCTTGGGAGTGTGATTTGGAAAAGAAATCAAGAGGAGATGCTAGATTTGAAGAGGTTTCTTCTCAAGCATCATCAAGGTAAACCCATTAGCTCTATCTCTTGTTATTTGATTTTTGGTAGATTGAGTTGTTGGGTTTTTAGGTTAATTATTGATTAATCGATTTCTTTCATGTGGAATGAGTATTTGAGTGGTTTAGTGTTGTTAGTAATCGATAGGGAAGGTTGAGGCATTAAACCAAAATGTTTAAAGAGGTAAATCGATTAAAATGGGGTAATCTTGGAGTTGGGTATTCGACAGTTCGAGGTCTAGAAATCGCTAGTATCCGGATGTGGGTTAAAATCCAGACAGGGTCGAAACCCAGATGTGTCTGGTCCAGGTGAGTTTTCCGAGTGTGTTCGAAATCCGGTAAAAACCGGATTAAGCGAGAATCCAGATGAGTCATGTATCCAGATGAGAGACAGATCTGGATAGGTGTGTCCGGAAACTGTTATCCGGAAAAGAGGAATCCGGATGTTGTATCCAGACAAGTGGAATCCAGGTGTGGTATCCGAAAGTTCATTTTCAGGCTCTGTTGGTTTTAACTTTTGTGAGTATTCGATCTATTTGCGAGGTGAGTTAAAGGGGCCTTAACAGAGAGTTGAGGGTAAATCTCAAGGGATGATCGGGTTACTTATCACTCTCGTTTAATTATCGTAGGTGTTCAATTAAAAGAACCGAAGCGTAAGTGAGGAGGAGTAAGCGAGGACAGCAGGTGAGTCTTTCTAACTGAAAAATGTGTTGACATACGTATTTTAACGCGCATGAGATATTATGTAACTGCATGTTTTGATATGTTCAGATAGTTAAGGTGTTATGTATGCATACATTTGAAGGTGGGCATGCTATGGCTTAATTCAGGTGTGTGTCCCGTATATGTCATTGGGGTGTCCCAATTAAGGCAGTATGAGCCAGACACGTTGTCACGGGTGTGTGTGACTTCAGTGTAAGCCATTTGCATGTGTCGTTCACGTGAAGTTTGTTGCTTTAAAGTTGAGATTTGTGTATAAATGTTTATAAATTGTTTAAAGTTTATTATGTGGCGCGAATGTTTGTTATTATGGGGAACTCACTAGACCACATGGTCTAACCCTCGCTTTTCAAAAAAAACTAAACCATTTTCAGGTAAACGCTTAGTAGAAGGCTATAGTAAGGGAAAGGAGAAGGCGTGAGCGTGAAGTTTTGGACTAGAAGGAAGTCATTATATTTAGCATGCCAAGCATAGTGCATTAGTAATCTCATCTATTTAATAGGTTGTTTCCGCAAACCTCATTATGTAATTGTATGTTTGAGATTTTATTTTGGGGTTGTTCTGCGAGTTATTTTGTATTAAGCTATTTATGCTTGTTTGTCGAGTTGGATCGTTACAGTTGGTATCTGAGCCATAGTTTAAGAGATTTAGGTGACCGGATGGGCCTAAACTTAAACTGTGGAGTAGAGGGGGACACATCTGAGATATAGGATGCCTTTAGGAAATATCACTCTAAGTGCACTAATGATAGATTAGTGAGGACCGTCATGTAAGGTAAATTTGAAATTATTTCTGGCCAATGTAATTGCAAATTTATAGGTGCATGAGTGTGCTCAATTGCTCTTGTTGAGAAGATCGATGGGTGTAGTAGTATGTAGTGAGTTTACGTACATTTCAGTTTTAAGTATTTCACTTGTACTTGTAATTTTTATATTCCCCATGTAATCTTATTTACATGTCAATGAAAATTTTAGTGAAGTACTTTAATCCATCAGTACTGAAAAAGATCCCCAAAACAGTAAATGGGACATGTACTTTATGACTCCTTTTTATCCTTATGTTTTGACACTTAGCAATTTTCTTTATGTTGCTTTGTCATCATCAAATAGGGGAGATTGTTGATCCAAACTCTCTCTGTGATTTTATGATGACCCATTGAAGTTAGTGAAAATTACATTAATTGTTATATGTATTAAATATTTTAGCATCAGTGATCATACACTGAGTCTGTTTAGTGATCGTTGAGTGCTTCCTTTGAAAGCAGTTTATGTAACCTCTGAATACAAGCCTGACGCTGAAAAGAATCTCATCACTGAAGTCAAAGACCAAGCTGGTAAACAAGACAAGTCTATTCATGATCTGAAGCGGCATTCATTGAAACCAAGACAAGTCTACAATGCGTGACAACTCAATAACAAGCTTCAGTGGTAGCTGAGACTCTCATCAGTAGTCACTGAAGAAAGAAGTCATCAGCGATAGTTGATCATGAATCTTGTAGTTCATTATTTGTTTGTCTTATCCTCTACTACTAAAATGTTCATCATGCGGCCAAAAGCATGTCCTTGATAAAGGACAGAAGCATGCATCCAATACACAATGGACACGTACCATCTGACATGCATTTAATGCATAGGGTATAAATATGAGTGATGCCCTTCATTTTGAAGGGTCCTTAATCTTCTTAGTGAATTTTGCAGAAACCGTATTTTCTGCAAACTATCTTCCCTTCATTTTCTAAGTGCAAGAAACCTTAGTTATTTCAGAGTTTGTTTAGATTAGGATTACCTTATCTATTTCCGCAACAAACTGTAATTGTGTGATAATGTAAGGATCAATCAAGATAGAGAAGATGTGAATTTGTCATCTCATTGATCAAGAACACTGTATACAAGATATGAGTTCTGCACTTTCTCTCTCTAAGATATGAATGTGAATTCTGAGAATGTTTCTAAGAGTCTCTCAAACTAACCTACACAAAGGCTATTTATACAAAACACATTACATTGACTTTGACTTTGACCTTTCTATATTTAAACCTTGAAGACATATTGCACAAACAATCTCCCCCTTGGATTCAAGGTTTAAACAAATGCGATCAGCAAGCTTTAGCTTTCTTGAATCTTCGGTCTTCATCAAAGCTTGTCAAAGTCAAAACGTCATCCAATCTTCAAACGGCAAATAACGAACTTCTTTCTTCGAGCAGGAGAATATGAATCTTCACACAAAGCTTTTTAATACAATTAAGCACAAGTTTAAGAAAAAGAGATCACTGAATGGATCAATCGATTTTCCTCAAACTCTTGAAGAATTCTCCCCATTTCCATTGACTTGAGAATTTCATTCTTCAGTGTCGATCTTCATAAACGTGCGAGTTCAAAAGAAAGAGATCACATTAATGATCAATCGATTTCTTAAAAACTCTTGAAGAATAAAACTCCCCCTATCATTTCTTGAAACGACGTCTTCTTTCTACAAATCTCCCCGTTGACATTAAAACGAATCTTTGATTTTAAACTTTCTTTGACATGAAATTGATGTAGACATTCTCCCCCTTTTTCGATGAAAGTGAGCATCACGAGCATCGAAAATCTTTTCAATTTCAGTCACGAACAATCTCCCTCTTCAAAAACATTTCTTCCCCTTGAAAAACACAAACAATCTCCCCATAAATGAAAGATCTTGCTCCCCCTAAAAATAAGAATTGTAGAACAAGATGATTTTCTCCCCCTGAAAATTTGCATAAAAATCATATAAGCATTGTGTTTTTGATTTTCTCAATAATTAATAAACAAATTTAAAATTAGAAATTGTGTTTGTATTCACCTGTTGGTTCCCGTATTTGATTAACAAAGATTATCTTATCTATTAGTTCAAATAAGATGTGTTCCGGAAGCGTATTTGAAGAACTAACAGATATGTTTATATAGAAACAACACAAAATGCCAAATAAACAGTATATGAAGAACAGATGAATATCTCAAAGTTTACTGTATTTGATGAAGAACACTAACAATAGATTTGACGTTAATTGTGTGTGTGTGTTTTTCTGGTATATGAACTTGTTAAGGAAGAACTCAACATGAGTCTTCCTTTTATACTACTACAAAAGGACTATTCAAGACAAAAGGACTATTGCTACAAGAAAGAAGGGATGGCATGAACAGTTGGAAACCTGCATGCATTATGCGCTAATATCAACTTGCAAGGATTTCTATCAGAGTTTGACACGTGTTTGTTGTCGGACCATGCCTTGTACAAGTTGGTGAACGGACCCTGGAACAGTAGCAAGATATTTCTGTAACAGTGGCAAGATATTATAAATATCTTCCAAGTCTTCAATCTGAACCGCAGAGGCTCTGTCAAGGGTGACAGAGGTTCTGCGGCTCGGTCCTTGGTGAGCATTTTTCTGTAGATCCTTCTTTGGTCCTTTGTGAGTAGTCTTCTGTAGATTCTTCTTGGGACTTGGTGTTCCTTGAAAGATCTTGTTTGCTTCAGCAGAGCTTCTGTGGAACACCATAGAGCTTCTGTGGAACTCTTTCATACTTAGCCTATTTTTCAATACTTCTAATATTATGAATATTTGGAGCTAACAATCTCCCCCGAGTATTGAAAAATGAAAATTTGACTTTATGCATAATTAGGCTATGTAAAGTAGACAGAGGTTAAACAGTACCTCAAAAGATTCATTTCATTTCTTTTTAACTATTACAGAGATATGAAGAAATAAAGACTCAGACATTTGCATCTTTGAAGTCATTGAAACTTCTGTTGTCGAATCCTACTTCTCTAAGCTCGTGATAGAATTTGATGCAGAGTTCTCTCAAGCCGATTGTAGCATCTATTTCTCTGATCATTCTTTCTGCCGATTCTTGATCCATAAGCTCAGTACCTTTGTTTTCTTCTAAGATTGATCTGAACTTGTTCAGAGTACTGGTTGCATACTTCTGACAGTCCATTTCTACAAAAAGTCTTACTTGACCAGCATGATCCTTATACACTAACACGTACCTTGGTGTTGTTATGATTGAGTTGGGTATTGCAGAAGGTGGGCAGTGATCCTCTGGTGGACTCAGACTCAGGTTTCTGACTCCAAGATCTCTTCCCAGTTGAAAGTCTATCATGATATACAGCAGAAGCTTTTCTCTCATTGCTTTCCTGAATACTTGATAGGCCCTTCTGTTAGCATCGTTGTCGAAGTTTTCTTTCGTCCAAAGTAGAAGATCTGGCAGATCGTAGGGGTTCAAGTTCCTTATATCGGCATCTGAGAATTGATTTTCGGACTTGTTCTCCCTTTTGACTTTGTAAATGTTGTACCTGATCTTTGGAGAGGTTCTCGTTTGAGAGAATTTGCGGTATATTACCTTTTCAATTTTGGACTCTGAGAAGACTTCTGCCCTTGATTTTGGCTTTGTTCTGCTGAAGGTGTTGTCAAGGTCAGCTCTGAGTTGAGGATCTTCGATGTGTGGTATAGGGTTGTTCTGATATTGTTGTCTGTAAAGGTACCTATACACCACCTCTTCCATTTCTTCATGTCGTGTAGTCGGTGGTGGTATCGGTCTTCGCAGAGCATCTATTCCTTGTATTATCTCTGCAACCCTACCCTTTGTTGCTTTTGCTTTTGGATCAAGGATCGGAATTTCTGACAGAGGATCTGAAATGAATGCCCAGTCTTTTTCAGGCTTAGGAGTGACAAAGGCATCGAATGAGCTCTTCATCAACTTCTCTGTTGTCTGAGGCATTTGCTTTTTCTTCTTTGGTTCTTCTGTCATGATACCCTTTCCTTTATCTTTGGCTTGGGAAGGCTCAGAACCTGTTGTTTGCTTTGGACTCTGTGGGATTGCTTCTGTTGGTTTGGGTGTTGAGGTCTCTGTTGGTATGATGGGAATTGCCTCTGTAGTTTTTGACACTTCAGTTTCTGAGGACTTTGGTGGGGATGGTTCTGTTGGTTTGATTGGGGATTTTGGTTCTGTAGATGTTTCTTCTGTGAGCTCGGTTGTGGTTTATGGAGGGATATCGAAACGTTTTGCAGCTCTGAAAGCGGATATGAACTCCATTCTCTTTAGGACATAAGTAGCAGAACGTTTAGATGTTTTTGGTTTGTGGGCAATGGATTTTCTTCTTGGGTGAGTTTTGGGTTGTGATTTTGGTGGAGAATGGGGAAGTTCTTCTGAGGATGAAGAAGTCAGGATTTGAACTTTAGGGACATCTTTTTCAAGGACAGAGGTGGTTTCCACAGAGGCTGGTGTTTCCTCTGTGGGTCTCTGTTGTGTTTCCTGAGTTTGGGTTTGGGTTGGTGGTGCAGAGGAAATTGGCACTGCAGATATTGGAGGATTGCTTGCAGCTGTTTCCCTTTGCTTCTCCCCTTGTTTCGCCCCCTCAGGATGATCTGATGAATCATCATCATCAGAGTCATCCTGACCCTTATCTTCTTTACCTTCTGCTCTGCAAGTAGTGTCAGGTTTCTTCGCCCCGACCGCCATCATTTTGGCACAGAGATCATCACAGAGACCAAGAAGAATTTGAACTTCGGCCTCTGTGTTGAACCGCATCTTTCCCACACTAGCTTTGAAGTCTTTTACGTAAGATGCATTGGCTATTGTGAAGGCTCTGATAAATTCTGTCATTTGATTCAAGATGCTTTGCCCAAGTTCTGTCAACTGTGATCTGGTCATGTAGTCGGTAGGCTTCATGGCTAGAGTGAATACTGTTGTTTGTTCCTGAACTTGTCGTAGAGCCTTCTGCAGTTCTTCTGGGGTAATAACTTTGCTGATGACACTTGTTCTTTCATATTTTCCAGATATATTTTGATCGAGTTGTTGAAGGCAGAAGTTGCAGCTTTTTCAAAATCAGCAGCAACAGAGGCAGGTGTGGAGGCAGAAGTTGTGGCAGCAGACTTCATCTGGGCTAGAGTAGATTGCACCTCTGTGGACAAGTTGTCCATTTTGGTGTTTAGTTCTGAGATGGCCTTGGATGTAATTTCTGCAAAAGATTTGAAAGAGCTTTTCAACTCTTCCAATGTTTGGTTCACAGAGGTGACAAGGGTTTGGAACTCACTCTTTGATACGTGTGAACTCGTGGTAACCTCTGGAGGAACACATTCGTCTCCAGAATTTGTCCTTGTTCCTTGGACACCTTCTTTCACCCCTGTTTGTACGTTGAGGGTGGAAGGATTTCCTTCTGATCCTCGAGGAGAAACTTGAGTTTCAACCCCTACAGAAGTTCTGTGAAGGTCAGAGTCCAACTCCACTCCAGAGGTGGGTATTGGAATGTCCTTCTGTTGACTTGGAGACTTGTCTAGCGTCTCTTCGTCATTGTGCTCTCTAATCCCCTCTGAAAAGAGGTTTGGCCCTATTGTTGTGTGCGTGGCAGAGGAAACAAATTCCTCTGCTAGGATGTCAGGTGTGATTTGGGGCAATAAATCACGAACTATGGGCGAGTCCTTTCGAGAGGACTCCCCAGGAATGGTTTCCCCGGTTTTATTAGGCACAGAGGTTGAAAGAGTAACCTTTGGCTGGCTGGGAGGGGTTGGGATCGAGCTATGCTGCTCTATTTCAATGATACCCTCTGCCGCTAGACCGGCGGTATCAGAAATGTGGGTTGCACTAGGAGGGGGTTGGGGATGTGTGCCTTCTACTTCTGCGGCATCTTTTTCTGCAGAACCCTCTGCTATCTCTACCCTAACCTCTTCCTCTATTGAAAAGTCTATGTTTACCTCTTCTTCTGAGGTTTCCTCTGTAGGCGCTACTGTTTCTGCTTCTACTCTTAAGGAATCATAAATGAAATGAGATCCTATCAGTTTTCGTACGTGAGGGTGCATGGTTTGTGTACCTTGAGCTGCAGAAATGACTTATGTTGTGCGCATAGCCTTTGTAGACTGATCCAATGGTTCTGTGACCCATCCTGATGGATCTAAGGTTTGAGCAATGTCGGGATTGTTGAGGAAGGCATTGAAATCTCCCTGTTTATCTGTATAAACTATTGGGGAGGGAGGTTGCAGAGGCATAGTCTGATCTTCGTCTTCTTGTTCGACTTCTTCTGTAATGACCTGCAGTGGTGATCTTGGTTTCTTCTTCTTTGACTTTCTCTTCTTTTGCTTAGGAGCTCCCTCTTCTGTGGATTTGGATTTCCTTTTATTTTGTTTTGGAGGGGAGGGAGATGCAGAAGATCTTGTCTCTGTAGCATGTGGTGGAGAAGAGGTTTGAGCTGCAGAGGTTGTAGTTTCCTCTGTGGGTTTTCTTTTCTTGCTCTTCTTTTTCGGTGTTGCTGCAGAGGTTTTTCTTTTCGGAGAAGAGGGGTAAATGCTCTCTCTTTGGGCTTTGAAACGGTCTTGTACTGAATAGTGTTTCTCTAAAGCTCTAGCCCATTCTTCTTCTATCATCCTCTCTACTACATCTACACTTAAGGGGGCTCCTAGACGCGGGGGTGTCACAGGACTTGGTTTTGGAGTCCTGTGGACGCGTATATACTCTAATTTCCTATCCTCATCGGTTGCATATGACAGAAGGTTCTTCGACAGAGGTCTGCAGTGGGGGTAACTGTCTTCATGCTTTGTAGGAGTATTTTTATTCATTGGGTAAAGCTTTACAGATGGCCCTTCCATTGGCCACTTCTGCATTTGAAGTAGAGGCTCGAAGATTACTCCTAGAATTCTCTGATATTGCAGAGGAGGCAGATACCCTGGTGTATTCTTTTTGGCCCTTTGAGTTGCGAGCTTTCTGTCGATTGTATTCACTATCTCCTGCATCATGATGGTGGCATAATCAAGTGGAATATCGTAATAGATTCCATACATGATGGTCAGGATCTGGAATGAGCTTTGGTCAGGGCTACCGGTTTTCCCTGTTAGGCAACGATTTAAGATGGAGAAGAGGGTATTCCACAGAGGTGGTAGTCTGCCTCTGCGGAAATCATTGCGTTTCTTTAGGGTTGTGTTATACCCTAACATTTCTATGAATCGGCAGAGTTCCTCATCCGTCGGAACCTCAGCATATTTCTTGATTCCAAGAAGACCTCTGGTTGGCAGGTTGAACTCCAGTGAGAACATGGTTCTGTTAAACATGAGTTCGAGGTACTCAGACTTGTCTGGCTTTGAAATATAGCCCTTTATCAGAGAATCATCTGAATCAAATCGGCAACTTTGCCAAAATTGATTCAGATATCGTGCAGGGATTTTGGTTGGGGTTTTGGAAAGGAGAGGGTATAATATATGGTTTTCCATGATATTGAGGAGAAGAGCATGGGCTTCGCCGAAGGCTGTTGGTGAGGGTACCAGGTAGCAGTTGTTGGATTTTAAAGGTAGAACATCCTCAAAATGATCTTTGTTCAGAAAGTGTTGAAGGTTGGTGGTTGGTGCAAAGTTTGCAGAGTCGCCGGAGTTTTCTGTTTCAGCATTTACGGCGATGTTAGGGTTTTGGGAGTGCTCTAAATGCACTGGGGAGTGTTGAGGAGTGTTCGCCGGAGAGTTTTGAGCAGCGTGGGAACTGGAAGCCATTTTGCAAAGTAAAATGATGATTTGAATATAGTTGCAGGTTCGCCGGAGAAGAGGGTGAGTAAGGTTTTTGTGAGGTAAGGTAACTTGGGTTTTATACTGAGTTTGTGGCCGTAGAATCTGAAAAGGTTAATATTTTGAGGTAAATAATATTTGGGGTCCGCACTTGAGTGGTTACGGTGGGTTCAACTTTTCATAGGAACGTGTTACATGTAGGTCCAATGAAAAGATGACACGTCCTCTGTGTCAGTTATGACGAGACGTCGTGGACGGCCTTATTAAATGCTAGGCGCGTGGGCCTCTTTACCTCCATATGATTCTCACTCGCAGAAAAGTTACCGTTACTGTTACAGAAATGCCTAAAGTAAAAACTGACAGAGGCTCTGTGATTTGAGAATCTTATTTTTCTTGCCTCTGTAGGTTGTACCTTCACAAAGAATGGTTGAAAAAATCCATGGAGAGGATCGATAAATTATTTGTATAGAAACTCTTTTACAGAGGTTTTTGGACCTCTGTCAGAACCAGCAGAGGTTATGAGACAAGAAATTTCTTATAACTAACAATTTATAAACATTTTTGATCATCCAAGTTTTTGATTGATTTTAACAATGTTTTTAGGACCTGTTTGAAAGCTGATGTCCTAGAAAATTGTTTTTGAAAAAGGTTTTGTGCAGCAAAAAGTCTTTTTAAAACAAGTGTTGGTCTACATAAGTTCTTTCTTGTGGAGAGAACTCTGTAACCGGATACTTCTGTTGCAGTGCTTGTACGCGATGATTCTTTTTTATTTTTGACACCTAAAAAGATTTGACAGAGTTTCCAAGAATTATTGATTTAAGATCAGAGCTTTTTCCTGCAGAACCTCTGTTGGACTCAGCAGAGGCTCTGTGACCTTAAATTTCTAATAATGGAAAACTCAACATTCTTTTTGATCAAATTTTATTTGGAATGTGGTTAATAATGTTTCTAGAACATGTTTAGAAATTTGTGTCCTAGAAAATTATTTTCAAAAAGAATTTGTTCGAGATACTAACCTTTTTGTTCTTCTTTGTCCGACAATGTTCTTTTCTTCTGTTGTTGTCATATCTTCCTCTGCTCCCCCTTGACTTATGAATATCTGTAGATTAATCAAGGTCTCCTTTTTGCTCCCCCTTGATCTAATCAACCTTTGTAGATCAACATTGTTTTCCTCTGCTCCCCCTTGACCTATGCTTGGTTCAAATAATCAAAAGTAAATGTATATAACATAGGTCGTGTATCAGAAGTTCTGTAAGGATTGTCAGAGGATCTGAGGAGACTTACAGAATCTCTGTTGTTTTTCAGAAAGGAGTTTTTAGAATTTACATACAAAATTGAATTATTTATTAAGTATATATACATATATAAAAGAAAACATTATTTTACAAATGAAGATAAGATACTTACAGAGTTTAAGTCATATTTATCATTCCTAATTTACCCACCAAGTAAAGGAATCTTTTCTCATCAAGTGCTTTGGTGAATAAATCAGCAAGCTGAAATTCTGTTGGTACAAAATGCATCTCGATGGTTTGATTTTCCACATGATACTTCAGAAAGTGATACCTGATATCTATATGCTTTGTCTTTGAATGCTGTACTGGATTTGCAGAGATGGCAATCGCACTTTTGGAATCACAGAAGATGGGGATTTTGCAGATGATGTGACCAAAGTCTTTCAGCTGAGTTTTTATCCACAGAACTTGAGAGCAACAGCTAGCAGCAGCAACGTATTCAGCTTCTGCAGTAGATGTTGAGACACAATTCTATTTCTTTGAAGTCCAGCTTACTAATTTCCCACCTAGGAACTGACAACTCCCAGAGGTACTTTTTCTGTCGAGTTTACATCCTCCATAATCTGAATCTGTGTATGCCTTTAGTCCAAAACCAGAGTTCTGCGGATACCAGAGGCCAAGATTTTTGGTCCCTCTGAGGTATCTGAAGATTCTCTTTACAGCAATATAATGTGACTTCTTAGGATTAGCTTGATATCTTGCACAAAGACATGTGACATGCATTATGTCAGGTCTACTGGCCGTTAAGTATAGTAAAGACCCAATCATTCCTCTGTAAAGCGTGCGCTCGACAGAGATGCCATTTGGATCTGAAAAAAGTTTATTTCCGGTGGCCATTGGGGTTTTCATGACAAAGGCATCAGAGAGGCTATATTTTTCAAGTATGTCCGAGACATATTTTGATTGGTTTATGAAAAATCCTTCTGATGTTTGTTTGACTTGAAGTCCGAGGAAGAAGGTTAATTCTCCCATCATACTCATTTCAAACTCACTCTGCATGAGTTTTTCAAAGTCTTTGCATTTTTTGTGTATTATTAGACCCAAAAATGATGTCATCTACATATATTTGTACAAGAATGAGCTCATTTCCTTTTCCTTTAAAGAATAGAGTTGTATTAGTGGTACCTCTTTTGTAGTCGTTATTGAGAAGAAAAGTGGAAAGTCTTTCGTACCATGCTCTTGGAGCCTGTTTCAGTCCATATAGAGCCTTGTCGAGGTAATAGACATACCTTGGGTACTTTGAGCTTTCAAATCCTGGTGGTTGTTGGACATATACTGCTTCTTGAATTTCACCATTGAGAAAGGCCGATTTTACATCCATTTGATATACTTTGAAACCTATGTGGGCTGCGAAGGCTAAGAAAATTCTTATTGCTTCGAGCCGTGCAACAGGGGTAAAAGTTTCATCGTAATCGATGCCCTCTTCTTGGCGATATCCCTTGGCCACCAGTCTTGCTTTATTTCGAATGATCACTCCATCTTCATCCTTTTTGTTTCTGAAGACCCATTTAGTCCCTATGGCCTGTTTCCCTCGTGGCAGAGGTACTAGAGTCCAGACTTTGTTTCGCTCTGTTAGGTCTAGAGTTTTGTCAAAAACACAAGTGTTGAGTTCTGAGTAAGAAGACTCAGAAGTTCTGAGTAGAAGACTCAGAAGTTCTGAGTGAGAAATCTCAAAAAGATTCTAAGTGTTGGATTCTGACTAGAAGGTTCAGAGTTCTGAGTAGGAGACTCAGAACTTCTGACTATGAAGACAAATGTTCTGAAGCGCTTATTCAGAAGCATGTTCAGAACTTATATCTTAGGATATTTTCTGTTATAATCAGTTACTAATTAGGACACGTGTAACTGTTCTATTAGTCTGTTTCTTATATGTACTGTAGCTTTAGCCTTTCTTAAACAGTATATATAGGAGTTAGCAACTATAGCTAACTGAATCTTTTGGCTAACCTTTTGGATAACTCTTTACGCATAAATTGTTAGATCTATTGAGAGAGAAATTCATTGTAATATCTTGTAATTCACAGATTGTTAATAAATCATATGACCAGTTGCTATGAATACGATCTTAATTGTTCATATTTGATTGTAAGAGTATATCCTGGACTTTCAATTGGTATCAGAGCCAATCAACAAACAAATTCGTCCAAGAGTGTGTTTGATCGCGTTCTTGAAGTTTCTTGATCAATTCGACAATTGATTCCGCTGCTGCTAACAATTCTTGAATTCCTAACAATTCTTGAATTCATTTCTATCATTGATTCAAGAAATTTGAATTTGTCTTTCTGTTGAATCGATATCTTACAATCAAGTCATCCAAAGATTTTCTCTCTATGCTGATTAATTCTCAAAATTAAACAGAGATCACAGGTATGTTTTCGAAATTCTTGATTGGTTTCTTGATCAAGGTGATTATATCTGCTGCATGTTGATTAGTATTCAAATTTTTTGTTGAAAAGAAATTTCATTAATTCATGTACTCTAACTGTTTGATGAAATGCATGTGACAGATTTGATTAATTCTTGCATGTTCTAGATTTGTGTTGATTCTCATTTTTGATCATAATTCATAGTTGATATTCGAATTTGTCATTTCATCATGCCTGTGATTATTGAAGTTTTTGTGAGACCTGCAATTTCTATAACCAGTTCAGACAATTTACAAAAATTAAGTCCTGTAAAAGCAAAAGAAACAATTTCTGAACCAAAAACTGAGATTGTTCATTTTGAAAGCAAGATTGCTAATCTTCAAGCAAAACAAGACGAATATGCAAAAGTTATAAAGATTTTGCAAAAAGAGAAATCTGATTTTCTAAAGGATTTTGAAACGGTTCAAGAAAACATAAAGTTGTTAGAAAAAGAGAATGTTGATTTGAAAGAGAAAGGCAATTTTAGAAGAAAGATGTTGACAGAGTCTGAAAATAGAATTAAATCATGTGAAATGAAAAATTGTCAACTCTTGAAACAGATCTATGATTTTGAACAAGTTCTTATACTTGAAAGAGTGAAATTTGAGAAAGAGAGAAGAGACTTTCAAATTGAGAGGAAAGGTTTTGAAACAAAGTCTGTTGAATTATCTTTGAAAATTTCTGATTTGGAGAAAATTCTTGCAAAAGAAAGAAAAGAGTTTGAATGCAAGAAAAATGTTTTTCAAAAAGAAAAGAATGGTTTTGAGAAAAAGAAAACAGGAATGTTAAATGAGTTTTCTGTAAAAATCAATGAGTTGGAGAAAGAGTTAGAAGATGGAAGGAAAGAGACTGAAAAAGAAGAAGGTAAATGGCTTTAAAGAAAAATGCTTAAAAGATGATTTTGCTTTCCAAAACTTAAGGGGGAGAAAAGCTAAAAATTATGAAGATGATTTTGCTTTCCAAAACTTTAGGGGGAGAAAAGCTAAAGATTTTGAAGATTGATATGATTGAAAAATCTGATTGATTGATTAAAAAAAAGGGAGAAGAAAGTCAGAAAGTCATAAAAAGACAGAAATTTGACTTGATCACATGAATATAAGATTTGTCATTTCAAGGGGGAGCAAAGAAAAAGCAAATATGTAACAGAAATCAGTTTGGAAATCATTGCTGCTGCTGATTAAAGACTGACCAGAAGTTATTAACTCAGATTATTCAGAATTCTGAGCAGAAGTTGTCAAAGCATTCAGAAGAGATCCTTCTGAAGATTGTTCCTGCTCTAAGAATTTGATGATGAAAAGTACAAGTGTGTTTGACAAAAAGGGGGAGATTGTTAGGTCTAGAGTTTTGTCAAAAACACAAGTGTTGAGTTCTGAGTAAGAAGACTAAAGAAGACTCAGAAGACTCAGAAGTTCTGAGTAGAAGACTCAGAAGTTCTGAGTGAGAAATCTCAAAAAGATTCTAAGTGTTGGATTCTGACTAGAAGGTTCAGAGTTCTGAGTAGGAGACTCAGAACTTCTGACTATGAAGACAAATGTTCTGAAGCGCTTATTCAGAAGCATGTTCAGAACTTATATCTTAGGATATTTTCTGTTATAATCAGTTACTAATTAGGACACGTGTAATTGTTCTATTAGTCTGTTTCTTATATGTACTGTAGCTTTAGCCTTTCTTAAACAGTATATATAGGAGTTAGCAACTATAGCTAACTGAATCTTTTGGCTAACCTTTTGGATAACTCTTTACGCATAAATTGTTAGATCTATTGAGAGAGAAATTCATTGTAATATCTTGTAATTCACAGATTGTTAATAAATCATATGACCAGTTGCTGTGAATACGATCTTAATTGTTCATATTTGATTGTAAGAGTATATCCTGGACTTTCACGCTCAAACTGCATAAGCTCTTCTTGCATAGCATCCACCCAGTTTGGGTCGTCCAGGGCCTCAGAGATCTTTTTCGGTTCGATCACACTAATAAAATTGGTAAAGAAACAAAAATTTGCAGAAGCTGGTCTTGTTTTTACCTTATTAGTGGGATTACCGATGATTTGTGTTTGAGGATGGCTTTTTGTCCATTGAGTTGTTCGTGGAAGATGATCATTTGAGTCATCAAGTTGAACTTCTGTGGTTGAAGTGGTTGATTGTTCAGCTTCTGTAGGAATGGGTATTAAAGTTGGGATTTCCTTCTCTGTAGGTATTGTGGTTTCATCTTCACTTCCCTCTGGTGTTTGTTCTGGTGTTGTTTCCTCTGTAGGATTTGTTGGTATTTGGATAACCTCTGTTGTAGAATCTTTTGTTGTCGTATCTTCTGTTAGATTTTCAGTACCTGTAGTAGTTGTAGAAGAGGATGAGGGATTAAATGGATCAGACAGAGAGATACTTACTTCTTTTACAGAAGGTGATTCTGCAGAGGTTCTGTTGGTTCTAGCAGAGGAATCGACATCGTCGTTGAATATCTCTTGAAATAGAAGATCTAAATCTTTATTTGTTTTTGAGATGCCAGAGGATTCCTTGTTTAGCCCGAGTTCTGAACTGAGTTGTTCAGAAGTCTTTTGGAATGAATCATCAAAGGACACATTGATGCTTTCTACTATCGTGCGTGACCTCAGAAGGTAAACTCTGTAGGCTTTGGAAGCGGCAGAGTACCCGATGAACTTGCCTTGATAAGCCTTTTCTTCAAACTTTCCTCTTGAGTCTTTGTCGTTTAAGACAAAGCATTTGCATCCAAACACATGGAAAAACTTGATGTTTGTTCGTCGTTTGTTGATCAATTCATAAGGAGTTTTGATGTGTCTTTTCACGATCGTTGAACGATTTTGGGTATAGCAAGCAGTTGAAATTGCTTCTGCCCAAAAGGTTATTGGTAATCCACATGCAGTAAGCATGGTTCTTGCAGCTTCCACTAGCGTGCGGTTCTTTCGTTCGACCATGCCATTCTGTTGTGGGGTGCCAGCGGCAGAGAAGTTCTATGATATTCCTTCTTCTGTGAGATAGGCTTCAATGACAGAGTTTTTGAATTCTGTGCCATTGTCACTTCGTAACTTCAGAATTTTGCACTCATAAAGAACTTGGATTCTTTTCATTAGATTAATCAGGATGCTTGGAACATCTGATTTCTTTCTGATAAATTCAACCCATGTAAATCGAGAATACTCATCAATTAAGACAAGTATATATTTCTTGCCACCTAGGCTCTGTATAGCGATTGGACCGCAGAGGTCAACGTGAAGCATGTACAGAGGCCTAGGACAAGACACATCAGTTTTGCCTCTGTGGGAAGCTCTTTTGAGTTTTCCCATTTCACAGGCAGAGCATAAATGATCCTTATTAAATTTAACATTTGTGTTTGAGGATGGCTTTTTGTCCATTGAGTTGTTCGTGGAAGATGATCATTTGAGTCATCAAGTTGAACTTCTGTGGTTGAAGTGGTTGATTGTTCAGCTTCTGTAGGAATGGGTATTAAAGTTGGGATTTCCTTCTCTGTAGGTATTGTGGTTTCATCTTCACTTCCCTCTGGTGTTTGTTCTGGTGTTGTTTCCTCTGTAGGATTTGTTGGTATTTGGATAACCTCTGTTGTAGAATCTTTTGTTGTCGTATCTTCTGTTAGATTTTCAGTACCTGTAGTAGTTGTAGAAGAGGATGAGGGATTAAATGGATCAGACAGAGAGATACTTACTTCTTTTACAGAAGGTGATTCTGCAGAGGTTCTGTTGGTTCTAGCAGAGGAATCGACATCGTCGTTGAATATCTCTTGAAATAGAAGATCTAAATCTTTATTTGTTTTTGAGATGCCAGAGGATTCCTTGTTTAGCCCGAGTTCTGAACTGAGTTGTTCAGAAGTCTTTTGGAATGAATCATCAAAGGACACATTGATGCTTTCTACTATCGTGCGTGACCTCAGAAGGTAAACTCTGTAGGCTTTGGAAGCGGCAGAGTACCCGATGAACTTGCCTTGATAAGCCTTTTCTTCAAACTTTCCTCTTGAGTCTTTGTCGTTTAAGACAAAGCATTTGCATCCAAACACATGGAAAAACTTGATGTTTGGTCGTCGTTTGTTGATCAATTCATAAGGAGTTTTGATGTGTCTTTTCACGATCGTTGAACGATTTTGGGTATAGCAAGCAGTTGAAATTGCTTCTGCCCAAAAGGTTATTGGTAATCCACATGCAGTAAGCATGGTTCTTGCAGCTTCCACTAGCGTGCGGTTCTTTCGTTCGACCATGCCATTCTGTTGTGGGGTGCCAGCGGCAGAGAAGTTCTATGATATTCCTTCTTCTGTGAGATAGGCTTCAATGACAGAGTTTTTGAATTCTGTGCCATTGTCACTTCGTAACTTCAGAATTCTGCACTCATAAAGAACTTGGATTCTTTTCATTAGATTAATCAGGATGCTTGGAACATCTGATTTCTTTCTGATAAATTCAACCCATGTAAATCGAGAATACTCATCAATTAAGACAAGTATATATTTCTTGCCACCTAGGCTCTGTATAGCGATTGGACCGCAGAGGTCAACGTGAAGCATGTACAGAGGCCTAGGACAAGACACATCAGTTTTGCCTCTGTGGGAAGCTCTTTTGAGTTTTCCCATTTCACAGGCAGAGCATAAATGATCCTTATTAAATTTAACATTTGGTAAACCTTTGAGCAGATCAAGTTTTACCAGTTTATCTAGAGTATGAAAGTTTAAGTGACAGAACCTGTTGTGCCATAGCCAGGCTTCTTCACTTTTGCTTGCAACAAGACAAATGATGTCCTTGTTTTTGGCATTGAAGTTCATTAGATACAGATCACCTTTTCTTTTGGCTCGCAGAAGTTCAATTCCTGTGTCTTCACTTAGTAGAGAGCAAAATGTTCTGTTGAACAGTACATCGAATCCTGTGTCACAAAGTTGGCTTACACTGAGTAGGTTGTGTTTTAGGCCATCCACATATGCAACTTTGTGTACTGTGATATTCTCTTTCTTTATGACTCCATAGCCTTTGATATGCCCCTTTTTGTTATCTCCAAAAGTCACTGATCCACCATCTTGTTTTTCTTGGAATGTGGATAGAAGACTTATGTTGCCAGTCATGTGCCTTGAGCATCCGGAGTCTAGATACCATATTGGCACAAACTGCTTCTGCAAAACAATCACAGAGATTTAGGTACCCATATCCACATGGGTCCAGTTTCGTCAGAATTTTTCAAGTTTGCCTTGGCATTCTTGAAATACATTTTATTTTTTGTCGAAGAATCAGTTTGTTTCTCTTTTATATTTGATTTAACTGCAGAGAGAAAACAATTTGAACTACAGAAATGATTATTTAACTTGAACATTAGATCAAAGCAATGACAGTATTGAACATCAGAAGTGATTTGCTTGAAATTTTCATTGAAAGCTTTAAACTGGGCCACAGAGGTATTACATTCTATTCTAGCATATGGCTTCCTATTACAAGAAGATTTATGTAGATTAGATTGTTGGCAAAAATCTTTGTTTGTAGCAGCCTTCTGTGAGTCCCTTCTGTGGTCAACTTCTGTTGATTTCACTGTCACAGATGAAAAGATTTGTTACGTTTTGTCCATTTACCCTTTTGTTGCCATGTTGATTTCTCTTTTATTTTTAAGGGTTTTAAAAACTTTGAATCTCTTGGATTTTGAGAGGATATTAACTTCTTTTGTTTTAACATTTCAAGCTCAATAGAGGTTTTGGCTTGTATGCACATATCCATAAAGTCTGGACAGATAGGAATTCCAGTGATTTTCTCTTTTGGAGAAATAGTTCTGTTAAGAACTTTAGAGGTTTGTTTAATAACTTCTGTGTCACAAGGAATCTTTTCTATTTTGTCAGCCTCTGATTCGTCAGATGATGAATCGTCCTCATATACAGAGGTTGAGTCATCAATATTTCTTTCGACAGAGGCTGGACTTTCCGAGCATGTGTCATACTTGCTTTCTTCCTCTGAAAAATTACTTTCTAAGTCAATAGAGGTGTCTGACAAGATCTCTTTAGAGAGTTTTTGATCTACAGAAGGTGTACATAGATTTTTCAAAATATCTATTTTCCCGATTTCCATAATTTCCTTTTCAATTTTATTTCTTAGTTTTTCTTCTGAAAAGTTTGGTTTGAACTCAAGTGCTTCTGCAGATAATTTCTTTTCAGAATCTATTGTGCAGACAAAAGCAACTTGAGTTTGAGTCTCTGGTTTACCAAACTTAAAGATTCCTATCTGATCTTGAGTTTTCAGATATCTCTTTGGTTTGGATCCTCTTTTGACAGAGGTTGAAGGTGATAAGTCTGTGTTTTCAAACCACACATTTATCATCTTCATGGGTTTCCTTAAGTGAGGTTCCCCAGAGACTTTTACTCTCTTACTTACAGAGATTAAATTTGGAAAATTAGGTTTGTTGACTTTTACTATTGTAAATAGAGATGACAGAGGTTTATTCTTTTTGTTCTCTGTACCTTGATTAATATCACTGTACCCAATACCTCGCCTTCCTATTTGAGTATTTATTTTCTCATACACCTTTTGAGCATCACGATAATTTTTAATTAAAACATCTCTTCTAAGTAGATCTTGACAAAGGACTTCTCTTTCCTTTTGAAAATATTCCTTAAGAGCTAAAATGTTAAGTCTGTCGCTCTCAGAATCTGAAAGTTCTTTTGTTTTGGATTTTAAAGATGTGTTTAATTCAGAAATTTTCTCTTTTAAAGGAAAAAGATTATTGTTCCAGTGTGCTTCTAATTCTTCCTTTTCTTTGAAATTTTTTGCTTTTTCTTCAGTGAGAAGTCTAGCTTCTCTTTCATAAAAATTTAGCTTTTTCTGAATATCATCACAAGTCTTTTTCAGTTCAACATTTTCAGTTTTAATTATAAGCAAATCAACTTCTGTAGTACTAGAGGTGGAGTTTGAAGTAGATACCTCAGTGTCAGAGTCGGAGCTGATTTCTGCCATGCCACAGAACAAGGCATTTTTGGTGTATTCTTCATCAGAGGTTGTATCTGACTCCCAATCTTCTTTGTTCACCACTTTGTTCGCCATGAGTAACTTTTGAGCATAATACTCAGCTTTCTTTTTGTAAAAAGCTGAGTCCTTCTGTGGGCGATTTGACCTGCTTCTGCATTCATTGGCAAAGTGGCCTGGCTTCCCACAGTTGTAGCAACCTTGGTTTTGGGAAGTATTACCAGCACGATCGTCGGACTTCTCTCGGTCACCACCTTTTTCCGATCTGCATTCATTTGCATAATGACCAGGCTTGCCACACTTGTAGCATTCTTGTGGTGTGTAGCTTGCCTTGTCATCTGACCTCTGTCGGTCATTTCCTCTGTTGTATCTTTCACTCGACCTCTGTTGGTCGTTGCTTCTGTCGTCTGACCTTTGTCGGTCAGCTGATTCTTCTCTTCTTCCTTGTTCCCTTCTATTCCAATCTTCTCTTCTCTCTCTGCCATATCTATCATTACCAGAATTCTTTTGGTTTCCTCTGAATTCTCTTGTCAATAGAGCTAAGGATGTAGCTATTGATGCCAGAGTAATTTATCCTTCTTCCACAATCTCTTCACCTTCGCTATCAACTACCACCATCTTTTTCTTTTTCTCCTTCTTCTTTTCCTCTGTAGTTCTTTCTTTCCTCGGCCTCTCTGTATCTTCTGTAGTTTTGCCAACCAAAGCAAGAGGTGCAGTGGTTAGTGTCTTTGCTTGTGCGATTTGAGGCTCTTGACCAGCTAATGTTCCGTAGAGGTCTGAGAGAGTCCAGGAATCTAAATCTTGATTGGTTTGTAAAGACATAGATAACTGGAGCCATTCTTCGTTCAGACTTTTGAGAAACATGACGTTATTCTCTTCACAGGTTCTGTGGATGCCGAACTTTTTGCAGTTATTGATCAAAGAGTTGAACCTGTCGTATGTTGTCTGCAAAGATTCATTTGTCAGGGCTTTAAACGCGTAATATTCGTTTATGTATTGAGCCCTTCGATTTTTCTGAGTTTTAGCTCCCCCTTCAAGTTGTTTCTCCAGTTCCTTCCAAAGATCATACGAAGATTCGCATGCATCTAAAGACTGGAAAAGATCGTTGGGGATTGCCATTATCAGAATTCTTTTTGTTTTCTGCGCGAGTTCATCTTTTTCCTTATCTTGATCTGACCAACCATCCCTGGTTTTAGGTTTTTGATGCTCAGGGATTTCAGGAGTGTCAGTTGTAGCTGGTACACGAGGTACTATTAACATAGGGACATGAGGAGGATTATAAAGGTATTGTACGAGCTGTTTATCAGTACCCTCAAAGAAATGGATCATTCTTATTTTCCACTGAGGATACTCATTTCGTAGAAGAGAAGGTGGTTTGGTTAATGAACCAGCTGTGAAGAAATTTTGTGTGCTTGTCATTTTAAGAGTAGGAAGTTTCAGTATAAAGATATGACACGAAAAAGTACGAAAGAATAATCTGGAAGGATTTTCTGGGTTTGGAAGTTCTTAACAGTGCACTTTTATGGAGTTTTAACTAAAGAAACAGTTTCTCTAGATTTACCAGATATCGAATAAATCGAAAATGGCTTAAAAGTAGAATCTGTTTGAAGGAATGAATAACAGGTTAAAATCAGACCATGTTTCTACCAATAATCTTGTTAAACGAGGATCGCTTGATATTAAAAATCAAGCTTAGCTCTGATACCAATTGTTGGTTCCCGTATTTGATTAACAAAGATTATCTTATCTATTAGTTCAAATAAGATGTGTTGCGGAAGCGTATTTGAAGAACTAACAGATATGTTTATATAGAAACAACACAAAATACCAAATAAACAGTATATGAAGAACAGATGAATATCTCAAAGTTTATTGTATTTGATGAAGAACACTAACAATAGATTTGACGTTAATTGTGTGTGTGTGTTTTTCTGGTATATTAACTTGTTAAGGAAGAACTCAACATGAGTCTTCCTTTTATACTACTACAAAAGGACTATTCTAGACAAAAGGACTATTGCTACAGGAAAGAAGGGATGGCATGAACAGTTGGAAACGTGCATGCATTAAATGCGCTAATATCAACTTGCAAGGATTCCTATCAGAGTTTGACACGTGTTTGTTGTCGGACCATGCCTTGTACAAGTTGATGAACGGACCCTGGAACAGTAGCAAGATATTTCTGTAACAGTGGCAAGATATTATAAATATCTTCCAAGTCTTCAATTTGAACCGCAGAGGCTCTGTCAAGGGTGACAGAGATTCTGCGGCTCGGTCCTTGGTGAGCTTTCTTCTGTAGATCCTTCTTTGGTCCTTTGTGAGTAGTCTTCTTTAGATTCTTCTTGGGACTTGGTGTTCCTTGAATGATCTTGTTTGCTTCACCAGAGCTTCTGTGGAACACCGCAGAGCTTCTGTGGAACTCTTTCATACTTAGCCTATTTTTCAATACTTCTAATATTATGAATATTTGGAGCTAACATCACCCCCCCCCCCTCTTCTACAAACTTAAACCCTTGTAGAACCCTTATCGGGACCAACACTATGTTTGAGCTTTCTTGCTTTATTTCGATACTCAATGTAACCAATTATCAAAACACTTAATAAAAGTCAATCTAAGGTTAAATTTATATATAAAACTCGAAATAATACTAACAAAAAAATTCAGGTATTACAGATACGACCAGATCTTTCTATCGAAAAAGGGTGGGGGAATCTATCCCAAGAGAGAGGTGTGAATGGGTGGTGGTATTATTGAAGCTTTCAACTGAAAGGGAGGGGCATCGGTGAGGGATCTGTCGATGAAACCGTCTATAATTTTCTTGTTATATATGTATATATGTATTAGGGGTTGTTCGTTTGGTTTTTCATTAATCCCATACATATGATTAGCGGATTCAGACTTTGTTGGATGTTATTTAGACAGAAAATGTACTATAGGAAGTTGTCAACTTCTTGGAGGGAACTAGTAAGTTGGTCTAGCAAAAAACAAAACTCGATCTCCACTTCCACGGCTAAAGCTGAGTATGTTGTTGTTGGTAGCTCTACAACTCAAATCTTGTGGATGAAAAATCAACTTGCTGATTATGACATAAGATTTTCTATTTTACCAATTTTGTGTGACAATTCCAGTGCCATTGCTATTGCCAATAATCCAATACTTCATTCCAGAACCAAACACATTGACATAATGTATCATTTTAATCGATACCACAGAAATTCATTTTATAACAAAACCTTTAATTGAATCTAGATTCAATTTTCTAATCCGTGAATTGGGAATGTTGAATTTTGAAAATTAATACTTATGTATTAATTCTTTAAATTTTGTAAATTACTGAATAACATATATTTTGTCTCAATGTCTTATCAAAAAGGTGGCTCAAATATCTTCATCATTTCCTATGCAAAATCATCATTCCGTTTGAAATGGTGATAAGACTGTGTTAAAGATAAGGTGTTTAGTAATATTGGTAAATCCTTTTATCGGATTACTCAAAAGGTTTCCTTTCCTAATTACTCTTCTCGGATTCTTCACTAATTACCATTGGATTATCCATAATCCAATGTCATCATATCTTGTTAATAATTCTCCACACACATAACCTTATCTTACTTCCTTCTCAAACACTGAGTATCATGGAATTCTCTTTCTCGATTCGATAATCTAGTTAGTCGGATTTTGCCTCTCTCTAAAGTGTCATATTAGCCGCCGACTCTAAACCCTCATGCAATCTAAACGTCAACCGCCTATGGCGTGTAGCTTAATTGGCAAAAAGGTGGGGTGATTTTGCCCAAATACATAGCAGGTCCTGAGTTCGATCCCAGGCCCCTCCACTAGCCTCAGCCGCTGAGTGAGCCAAAAAATACCCCCTCAAATTGGTGTCCTTGGAGGCAGGTTCCGTGTGGGGCCGGTTATGGTTGCCGGTTATCAACTCTTGCCCAAATCTAAACGTCACCTTCATCATTGCATGTCAAAATTTGAAGAATCGGCACACCCCTCAAGTCTGATTCTTCTTTTCCCAATGAAATTCATAATGACCATATGTGAGTTTATAATCCACGGTGTATGAGGAGACTTCACTAATCCTCAAGGTTAATCAAACTTCCCGAAATCCTTTTGTCTATATTCATCTTCTTCAAGCTCTCTTCCATGGACGGTGTTTTCATAGCTCTACAATCTCACAATGCTCCCTTAAATCCAGTCAAGTTCAAACTCACAAACTATATGAGTTTTCTCAACAAGGTTACTAGTCATCCTTATCACCACATTATCATGGATTTTCTATCCAAATGTCCCCTTGGATAAGCCCTCACCGTTGAACCAAAAATGTGTAAACTTTTTCTCAAAATCTTTTGTAATTCCTGTTTGTTCAAGCTTGACACTAGTCAAATTTGCGTTAGCATTCTCTCCGTAAACGATATTGTCTTTACTAAAGATGATCTAGCTGAAGTCCTCAAGCTTCCAAGAAGCGACAATCAAGTCTTTGAATAACTTCCCGGTGACTCGGATATTGAAAATGTACTCGTCATAATTGAGTACAGAAAAACAAAAGAGGGTGCCAAAGCGTTTGCCAAAGGAACCCTAAACTGAAAATACCTAAGCAGTGTGTGGTATTTCTTCTTTTCTCAACTCACATTCTGCTTGAGCAATAAAATCTCAAGCTAAGACCAAATTCCCAGTTACACTACGAAATTGGCATACTCTCGCATTTTTCAGAAAAATATTGACTTTGTTCGATATTTCTTCGATGATCTTAAAAAGAAGATTATTGTGCCAATGAGACATTGTGACATCCCTTACGTTCGGTTCATTTCCCTTATGATACTACACAAACATGGAAAGAATATTCCTGGCGATATCCCCTTTGATTTGCATGCTTCTATGGTGCAATTTCAAAACGTTAAGACTCAAATATTTCCATCGGATCCTTCAATCCCTACAAGTATGATAACTTTCTCTCAAACAACAGAAATAGAATGGGTGGATTCTACTTGTCGAGATGCTACCAGGATGTTCCTTGAAGCCAAAACAGCACTCCTCAGGGAAAATTCGTTCATTGATCCCCTGTCCGATATGGATATTGGGTCATTCAGGCAAAGCCATCTGATCCCTTCTCATTCTGAGATCATCATGCCAATAGACCTATTAGAACATACCCCTATCTCATCCCCAAACCAAGAGCTTGATAACCTCTCCCTTTCAACATTTCACCATCATGCACATCAAACCATCCGGATTTGATGAATCCGAAATCAACTTCCTCAACCAAGCCTTTGACTCTCACCCCACAAAACCAACCTCACCATTCCTCTATTCGAGTTGTTTACGAATCAAAGACCTATTTTCTGGTCATAACCCTTCTATCCCATTTGAAGCCAACCAATTTTCCACCTCAGCTTTCATCCCTCGACCGACTACCACAATGCCCCATCTTAATCTTCTTCACCTCAACAACAAATATTAGATCTTCATAAACTGGTATGTTATATGAAATAATCACATGTTATTGCACAAACACAGTCTGAGATTACTTCACATCACATATATTGCCTAGTCAACTTCTTGGACAACTTGCATACCAAGATCAATGCTTAGTCCGATCGTTTACATGCACTTTGGGGAGTTCCTCAATTCGAAGTGATGTATCTAACCACGTTCACACTCAGAGACCGGGATGGGATAATCCATCTTGAACAAAGTCATGCCTCGATTGTTGATTCCCTAAAGAAACTTTCCTCCAACGTCGGAATCCTTCTTGCCTCTTCCCATGCTGCCGAGGGGAAGAAAACATGGAATACCCTCTCCAGCAACATGGAAATACATTGAACTAAGGGGGAGCAACAAATTGAGGGGGAGCAAAAGAAAGGAAAAAGGAAGCCCACTCTTATAGAAGACCAGATCAAGAAGAGAAAACTCACAAGGTAAATTCATCGGATTAGTTGTCTTTCGATTTTTCTAAACATGTAATTCATCCTTTGATTATATCCCGATATGATATAAAAGAAGCTCGATTACTTGTCTTGTCCCTTTTAGTTTTGACCACTTGTCATATTTTTTGTATCATTCTGTACATATTTTTTTATCTCTATAATCCGATGAAACAAAAAGAAAAGAAAAGAAAAGAAAGAAGAAAACAAACATAAAAGAGAGCTAAAATAGAAAATGGTAAAAAGAATCTAAAATGGATCAAAAGAAACTTACGAGTTCGTATTTCATATTCCCTTTTTGGGTTTCAGTACCATTTTAATTCTAAGTATTTAGTGTCAAAAATACATCTATTTGTCTTATATACAAATAGGGGAGATTGAGAGTCCAACCATCAGATTTGTATATAATACATATAGACATCCAACGAACAATCACTTAGAAATAAATTTGTAATATTTGCCACAAAAATAGGTCTAATCCGATAATACTTCACATATCGGACTTGACAAGAAATAAGGTTTTTAATCCGATGAACACTTAAAAAACAAATCATTCCTTAAACTCATCAGATTGATAACCCCCTCAGATTAAAGTCTTGTGAATAAAAGATACAATCCGATGGAAGCCTCTATGAAACCATCGGATTGTCATCCACATTGAATTTGTATACCTTTTTAAATTATTTCAAGCATTTAATATCCGAAAAAAGTTATCTTTCATAGTTGTCTATAACTAGAAACTGTTGTATACCTTATACTTCATAATAGAGAAAATAGGATTTTTACTTGTAAAAGTCTTGTAACTATCTTAATCGATCCAAAAGCAAATAGCCTTCAGCAAAGTTGAAGATCAGTTGAAGAGTGGTTAGTTTGTCACGAAAGCATATTGGTTTGGCATCTAGCCAAAAAGGCCAGTTCAATATACAGTCAGTTGGTAGTATGGCAAATACTACAACTGGCAAGCCGAATTTCGAAGTACAAACTTATCTAGTAAGTTTGTTTCACCAAATCTCCCTGAATCCCATACTAGTATGGGAACATGCAAAAGCATGTCATCCAAAGTATGTTCTAAACATTATTTTATTAATGCTAGTCATAATTTACTGTTTCCTCAACATACGAAAGGATGAGAGGGGTTAGCTGTAATGACCAGGTATTTTATCTAGTTTAGATATGAGAATGTTATAGGTTTTTATGTTAGTGTTTTATGGAATTAGAAGTTAAGGAGTAAGTATTAATTTTATAATAAAGGTTTAGGGTTATGTTTTACCAACTAGGGTAAGCTTGAGGTTTAAATGGTCTTTTTGCCAAACTTATTACCCACAACCGCCTTAGACACTTCATGTACAAGATGAAGTCTCTTTGTTTTTATTATATAGAAATATCTTCTTGGTGTGTTGTGTGTGTTACGTGAGAAAGAAAGAGAGAACGAGAGAGAGAGCCGTAGAAAGGAGAAGAAGAAAGAATTCAAGAGGTTACTGCAGTGATTCAAGTGTTAATCTGAAGTAATCCAGGTAAACAATCCATTCTTGTATGTATTATAATTCTTAGAAGTGTTCATGAAGGTTACTAGTTGAAGTTCTTAGTGGGTTTTGTTAAAAATGGATGTTTTGAGGAATTTAAGCTTATGGTTAGGTCATGTTATTAGTCTTAAACATATCTGCTAAGAATCAGTAACATGCATAGTATAAAACTGCAATAATCTGGGTTTTAGGATGAACAGTGGACTGAGACATTCATCGAAGTCGCAATGGACGACTGCGACATTCATCGAAGTCGCAATAGTGGGTTGCGACTTGGGTATGAAGTCGCAATGGTCGTTTGCGACTTGGCTTGGAATCGCAGTAGTTGATTGCAATTCGGGTTTGGGATCGCAATAGTGGATTGCGACTTAGGGTGGAATCGCAGTAGTGGGTTGCGACTCCAGGGTGGAATCGCAATAGGAGATTGCGACTTGGTACTGTTCATTGCGATTTGAGTTGAGAATTTTGTAAGTTTAAGTGTTAAAAGAGATATTTGGTATTTTATCTGATTTCAGATTCTGTGAAGGATCGACATACGTGAATTATCTTGGAAGAGTTTTTGTGATAAACACACGAGGTGAGTTTTACTTTAAAGTATTTTTACTGGAATACATTATGTGAATAATAACTAATTGATGATTTGTATGAATATGTCATACGGGTGTGATTATAATATGTTAAGATATTATAATTACGTGAAGTATTATATGGGAATATAATACGTGGCCGGACTTTGGACCGGTGTGTTAATTGGCTCGCAACCAATCTTATGGCCATTGTGGAGGAATAAGGTGAATGAAAGGTACGCGATATACGAGTTTGGATTTGGTATTTATATACGTGTAATACTTGAATTTACATAAATGGTTTTGGATACAAAGGATTTTACTTGAAAGATATTACAATGATTTTGGGAAAGGACCGGAATTAACTCACTAGACCCGTTTGGTCTAACCCTCATTTTGTTTTCAAAAATATGTTTTTTCCAGGTTGAGGATCGGTGAAAGAAAGGGGTAAGAATAGGAAGCTTTTGATGGACGTTTGATTAGGAGACTTCTATGTATTTTTTTTGTATTTTCGAGACCGATGAGACCGTTTGTGATGTATTGTGTATTTTCTTTTATAAATGTAACTACGTTATGTAATATAAGTTATTTGAAACGTGTTTGGGATTTTTGGGATGTTACATTAACAAGTGTCTACATCTACTCAAAAGGTTGAAGTGAAAAGTACAAGCATGCATGGATCAACAAATCTGATGAAGACACGTCTTAAAGTTGAAACAATGCATTGAATGCTATATAAAGGTCTTCATTGTGTTCCTTTTCAAATCACCCATTTTGAAATAACATCTTTGTGATTGCTTCAAGGTAAATCTGGCGTCAATATATGAGAGCTATCTTAGGCTATGTTCGGCAAACTAGCTGGTAGCTGATAAGCTAGCTGATGAAAAAGCCACGTTTGGCAAAACTAGCTTATAAGCATGTAAAATGACCAAAAAGGACATCTTCAAATAATTATCAATTACAATATTTAATTATGTAATTAAAACAAATTTCTAACAATATAATATGTTAATTAGTACAACCAATGTAATAAGAAAAATTAAATAATATAACATGTTAATTAAAAGAAATTTGAAATTTATTATTACATATATACTATAAATTTTGAATTTGTTAAAACAAGTTTTAGAGAAAAAAAATATATTAGCTTATGATTTTAAATAACCGTTACATACAATATGGAAAAATAATCAAATAATAATTAAAAAATAATATGTAATAACCCCAAATTGAGTATTGGGATTTAAATGGAAACTAAGATGTAAAAATGTTTATTGTGAAAAGTATGAGGGTAAAAGTGAAAATTGGGAAATTAATTCCCCTTTTTGTGTGCCGCTTTTGCTAGTGGTTTAGAAAACATATTTTTAGGGTTGTGTGTGTGTGTCATGCTGTGCATCGAGAGAGTAAAGAAGAGAGAATTAAATGAAGGGTTGTGTGTGTGTCCTACTGCACATCGAGAGAGGAAAGAAGAGAGAATTAAATGAAAGGGTCTTGTGTGGTGTGCTTGGTTTGTGTGCCGAGAAGAAATCAGAGAGAGAGACGGCGAGAGATAGAGACTTCGAGAGATAGAGAGAAACAAAGAAAGGAAGAAAAGAGAAGGAAACCTTTACGGTATCGACTCAATCCATGGGGGTTCGATTGCATCAAGTTTTGAGGTATGATTTCTCTCAATTCATGTTCATATGAGGATTGGAATTAGGTTTGTTTCACACTTTGGAAGAATGAAACTGTTAGTCCCAGATGGCTTAACAAGTATTGTAGAAGGGGGGGTTGAATACAATACACAAAAATTTCACAATTTTAATTCTTATATTTGAAAAACTTTCAAAAGAATTACACACAGAAAACTTAAGATTGTTGCGGAAAAGAACAGATAAACTATTCTAACAATCTTACACAAAGTATACAACAAAACAACTAAGAACACTAAGAGCAAAGCTATTGAGTTTTAAGGCTTAAAAGAAGGTTTCTTGCACTGAGAGAATTTCTTGAAAGCGTGAGAATTGCATGAAGAGCACTTCTCCTTTTATAGTGCCAAGGAGTGCCCAAGCATTAAATGCTTGGGACACTTGTCATCTTCACATATGCTGATAATGTTGACTTCAGGAGAACTGTGAAGTCCTTGTCACTTTTCACTAGGTGCAGACAGAGTAGCTTGAGCAGATAATAGGGACCTTAACTGAAGGTGGATAAAAAGACAAACTGTCACTTTTCTCTGCTGGAGGATATTGTCCCATAATAAATGATCTTCTGTCTTGAGCCTTTAGCACCGAAGTGGTTTCCACCGAGATTTGAGAAGTCTTCGGTGGAAAGAAGACTAGTCCACCGAAGTTGCAAGCAAGTTTCGGTGGTAACTAGTCCACCGAAATTACGAGCATGTTTCGGTGGTGAGAGGACCACCGAAATTACAAGTATATTTCGGTGGTGAGAGGACCACCGAAATTACATGTATATTTCGGTGGTGAGAGGAGCACCGAAAGGGTCATCGGTGGTGGATGGGCCACCGAAACTGTCCATGCACTTCGGTGGGAGAAGGCCACCGAAGATGTCCTATAACTTCGGTGGAGAGAAGGCCACCGAAATGTCAAGGGATTTCGGTGGTGATGACTTGTTTGAAAGTTGCCGAGAGTCTTCTATTTTCCACAAGTAGAGAGTCTTCAAGCTTGGTTTCGGTTGATCTTCGACTTCACCGAACATTTGATATCTTGTACAAGTCATTCAAAGAACTGAACTAAAATATTCTAAGTAGGAGTTTTAGGGAAAACATCGGTGAGTCAATTTCAAATCCTTGGTGACCCAACAATCTCCCCCTATTTGAATTTGAGCTCCTTATCTTAGAATATTCAAGAGTAAATAAAAGTAAGTGCGTTTTTGACCCTTTTTACTCTTTTGGGTTCTTTTCACATAGACCATTCTTTTTGTTCTTTTTGATCTTTTTCTTTTGTATGCGTATGTATACTATGTACAGTATTTACAGGTAACGAAAAAATAAAGTATGTACGGAAATAAAATTCAAATAGAGATACTTGTATTAAGATAAGTTCTCGTACAATTTTACAAAATGAGAAATTAACTTTTACAAGTACTAAATGGAGAGAACTTACTTCTTTGAGGTTTTGCGGCGCTTGATTTCATCCAGTAAGTTTCTATAGAACGGTTGAGCTTCGGGGATGTTCGGAAAGAGGTTGTGAATGCCTTCCAGAAATATGGTATCGGCTATGGACATCTGGGCAAATCTGAAGAATGCCCGACGACCGAGACCGTCGTTAAAGAATAATCCTGGTATTGGTGAGAGGCTCAAGGTTGTGGTAGGATAGGGAACAGAGGTGGGAATGGTAAGGTTAAGATTGCTTACATTTGGGATTTTACCTTCTCTTGCCATTTCCTTGAAGACTGAGTCAGGAGGATTTTTGACTTTGGGGAGGATGATCTTCTCTTTCAGAGACAACAGTTTGGCTCTTTCTTCGGTGGAGAGAATGATGTTATGTTTTCTTTTGATCTCCTTCATCTTATTCATTAGACCATCAATGTATTTGACAAAGATGTCTTTCCTTGGATTTGGACTCCTGACGAGGTGTTGAGTGATTTCATACCATTCCGAGAGACCGAAGAGTTGGAGATGGCTTTCTTTTACACTCTTCATAGAACCATCTTCCCAGTTAATAATCAATCTGATGTCTTGAGGATTTGCCTTGGAGGTGGCAATCTTTACTGAAGAAATTTGTGACCTATAGCTCCGGTGGTGCATGGTCTTTTTGTACCAATTAATTTCTTCATTCTTTTGTTGTTCCAAGGCACTGAGCACCGATTTCTGTGTTTGGATGGCATCGGTGGACTTGACTTTTGAAGCTTCTTCTGCGGCAGCTTTGAGAGAAAGATCTCTGGATTTGTCTAAGTCGATTTGAGCTATTCTTGCTTCCTCAATTTCTTGAGCAGAGAGGCCAAGTTCGGTGGTGATGGGTTGAGAAGCAGGCTTGAGTTTGAGAGTTTCAGCGTCCTTCGGTCGAGCCCCATATTTTGCCAGATCCTTTTTCTTCTTTGCTTCTCTGGCCAATTCTTCGGCCGAAAGAATTCTTTTCCCTTTGTCTTCGGGAGCATTGCTGGACTGCTCCCCCTCAACTGATGCATTAAGGTCAAGAGCTTCGGTGGAGCCAGTATGGGTCGGTGAGAGTGAGACATGTTTCGGTGGAGAAGAGGGTTTCGGTGGAGAAAGAGGTTTCGGTGGTGAGGAGGGTTTCGGTGGTGAGGATGATTTCGGTGGAGAGGGTTGCGGTGGAGAGGGTTTCGGTGGAGGCTGGTTACTGGAAAGTTTCTTTATGGATGGAAGTTTCGGTGGAGCCGTGGTTTTCTCCCCCTCAGGAACAGCCGGCAACTTGAAACCCAACTCATAGAAGGCCTTATCAAACTTGGAGTGTAGGAAGGCCAGACTCGTTTCGGTGGTATGGGGAACCAAGGCAAAATCACCGAGATCCATTTCCCACTGGGAACGTTCAGGACTGGGTGAGTCGGTGGAAGGTTTGGAGAGGGACTCCACTTTGGTAGAAAGGGTAGATAATTTTTCTTGAATGGGGCGTAGGGCTTCGGTGATGGCATCAAGAAGAAGATGCGGTAGCTGAGACTCGAGGGTAGAGATGCGAGAATTGGCTTGGGAGATTAAGGTGATGGTAGATTTAAGAAAGGTAGAGGTGCGGTCAATGTGCGGGGAAGTTTGGCCACCGATTTCGGGAAACTGGAAGAGTAGTCGGTGGGGGTCAGGTTCGGGAATGGGAATATGGAGGTAAGGCACCAAGTCGTCGGTTTGTAGCATTCGGGGGGGAGCAGGTGATCGGGGGGGAGTAGGCGATCGGGGGGGTGATTGGTGTGAGGACGAGGGAGACTCGGTGTGATGTTCTTCGGTGGACGGGATGGTTTGGGGAGAACCAGTGTCCGCTAAAAGAAAATCAAAAAAATCAAAGGGTGCAATTGGGGGGGAACCCTTAGAGGGTTGTGCAATGTCTTCGATCGAAAACTGATCGGGTGTAAAGCTGTGTAGTGTGAAGTCAGAACCCTCGAGCGGAGAGATCTCGAGGTCATCTCCACCACCCAAAGAGTCGAGTGGGGAGGTATGTGGGGGGTTCTCCTGAAATGTAACTGAGGCCTTTCGAGAGGCAACAGAGGAGACGGTGGGGTGTGTAGCAGGTACCCTTGGCCCGGAGGGATGAAGTTCAACAACCGGCGATTTTGGAGAATCGACGGTTGGATGAGTCGGTTGGGCCGATGGTTTCCGAGACCTCTTTGGAAGAGATCCCGAAGGGGAAGGTGAGTGCCTCCGCTTGTGAGAAGGGGTGTGAACCGGGGAAGTCTCCGAGGGATCTCTCGGTGACGTGGTTCGAGAAGCGGGAGCGGAGGTGTCGGTGGCCTTTTGTCGTTTCTTTTGAGTGCCACCCGACGTCACTCGGGACCGGGGAGAAGGGACCACAACATTTGGAGTGACCTCGGGAATTTCCAGGTGGCGAAACCCGGGAATTTCCGCATCACCCCAACGAAGTTCGGGAGATAGAGCGAAGGAAATCATACCTGGGCGTAATGGGCGATCGGTGGCGAACGGCTTGACGTTGAGGGTTTTGGTGCCCACAACGGGAGATGACCATTCATACGAGAACCGGGGCGAGGAAGAGCGGCGATCGGTTTCCAAAGCTTTGGAAAGCTTGTGTTGTAAGATCATGGAGATGAAGCGGGGAAAAGCAACGTAACACTTCTTGGGAGTTTTGATGACCTCGACAAGCTCTGAGAAAAAATATTGGGCGAAGTCAACTTTCCTTTGGAAGATGAGGGCATGAGCGAGTTTGTTGACGTGTGAGGGCGATTGGTCATGCCCACTTGTTTTGCGTGAGAGGCAATGGATTACGTGAGCGAAGAAGAAATTCCAAATGCCTCCCATTTTGCTGCGAAGAAGAGTACCGGGGCCTTTGGAGCTTTTGGAGGAGTCGTCGAGCACATAACCGGTGGTAAGAACAATGTCTTCATGGATGGTATCCAAATACATGTCTTCATAGTCGGAAAAGGCGTCGATCTTGAGAGCGAGACGAACATCATCGACCCCAAAAGTGAGGTCGTGATCACCTTCGGCATTGGTGAAGATGGAGGCGTGAATGGCCTCATTGGAGGGATCGTACACGGAGGAGAGCCAGAATTGTCCAATGAGCATTTTGCTCATCCTGGGGTTGCATGAGAAGGCATGAAGAAGAGGAGAGCGAGACAGAAATTTAGCGATAGTAGAGAACTCGGGATGAGCGGGATCGGATTCAAGGCGGGCAACGTGATTGCATTGGTTGAAGCGGAGGTCTTCAAAACGTGTAGGAATTGGATATCGTGAGGATGCCATGAGAGAGATATGTTTGGAAGAGAAGAGAGAGTTGCAGGTTTGAATTATGAGAAAGGAGTGGGGAAGAAGTGAAGGGAGGTATGTATATATATAGGGAAATGATAAGGCACTGTGATGATGATTTTGTATGGGGAGAGGGGACATGCGGCTCTTGAGGTGAAAGGGTTATTGGGAATCGGGACAAGGAGCGGCGGATAGGCGAAGGGTCTGACGCAAAAGCAATTGAGTGGTCACAAGTGGGCTTTGGGAACCGTGTGAATCGGTGTAGACTCGGTGAAGCTTCGGTGGAGGATTCGGTGTTCGCTCGGTGGACGATCGGTGGAAGTTCGGTGGTGGATTCGGTGTTCATGGACAGCTTCGGTGGTAGAAAGGTTTCACCGATTTGGATAGTACCACCGAAATGGGACTTCGGTGATAGAAAGGTTTCACTGATTTTGGATAGTACCACCGAAATGCGACTTCGGTGGTGGAAAGTTTTCACCGACATGAGATGATCACCGATTTGAGACTTCGGTGGTGGACAAGTTTCACCGATTTGAGATGACCACCGAAATGAGACTTCGGTGGTGGACAGGTTTTCACCGATTTTGAAAATTTTCACCGAAATGTGCTTCGGTGGTAGGCACGCTTCACCGATACTCGAGATTATTACCGAAATGGGACTGCGGTGATGGAAAAGAGATAGAAAAGATTCGACACATAGGTTTGTCCACCGATGAGAGATCGGTGGAGAGAGAGAAGTAGATACGAAGGTGTCCACCGATGTGAGATCGGTGGAGCATGAACACATATTTATTCTTGGAAATTGCACATCCCAAGTTCACTGATGAGAAAGTTGAACCTGGTTTCATCAAGAGGTTTGGTGAAAATATCAGCAAGCTGCAAATCGGTGGGAATGAAGTGTAGTTCAATGTCACCTTTGGAAATGTGATCTCTGATGAAATGATACCTGATATCGATGTGTTTAGATCTAGAGTGAAGAACAGGATTATTTGCTATAGCTATAGCACTGGAATTATCACACAGAATTGGGACTTTAGAAAAGAATTGATTATAGTCCCTTAGTTGGTTTCTCATCCATAGAATCTGAGCACAGCAGCTCCCAGCAGCTACATATTCAGCCTCAGCAGTAGAGGTTGATACAGAGTTTTGTTTCTTGCTGGACCAACTTACTAATTTTCCCCCAAGGAGCTGACAGCTTCCTGTAGTACTCTTTCTATCAATCTGGGAACCTGCAAAGTCTGAATCTGAATAACCAATTAGTTCAAAACTCGAGTCTTTGGGATACCAAAGACCCAAGTGCAGCGTGCCCTTAAGATACCGAAAAATTCGTTTTACAGCCTTTAAATGTGATACTTTAGGATTGGCCTGATAACGAGCACATAGACAGGTAGCAAACATAATATCCGGTCTGCTAGCAGTTAGGTAAAGAAGAGAGCCTATCATACCTCGGTAAAGAGTAACATCCACAGATTCACCTTTTAGATCGGCACACAGTTTCAAGGGAGGTGCCATGGGAGTTTTCATAGGAGAGCTATCTAGAAAGTTAAATTTCTTCAGAAGGTCCCGAATATATTTGCTTTGATTTATAAAAATTCCTTCTGAAGATTGTTTGACTTGAAGGCCCAAGAAAAATGTAAGCTCTCCCATCATGCTCATCTCATATCCACTCATCATGAGAGAAGCAAACTCATCACATAGGCATTCATCAGTGGCACCAAAGATGATGTCATCAACATAGATTTTGTTAGGACAACCTTAGGGGGGGTAAAGGTTGTATTTAAAAATATTTCACAAATAAAAATTCTCTTATCAAAATCAACAACAAATATTGCATGCACAACAAATATATAAATAAAATTAAGTGCACAACGGGAATATAAAGAGATAAGGGTAGAGAATATTGATACCGACACCGAGATTTAAAGTGGTTCACCACCAACTGGCTGGCTAGTCCACTTGCCGAGACACTTCTCGACACACTGATTCACTATAAGTGTTCTTTATGGTAGAACACAAACCTTGATACAATGATAATAAAATCTCTTGCTTTTGCTCGAGAACGTGAATCACTCACACTATTCAAATACTTACAAGAGAATATATCTCACAATATTAATCACTCTTGTATAAGTATAACACTTGGATCTTTGAGGGTTTGATCACTCAAAAAATATATTGAATAAGTGATAAGTGATGGGTGTAGCTGGTAGTTTCTCCAAGAGATAGATTTTTCAATTATACTGTTACATGGAGTTGAGAAGCTGCATGTATATATACTTGGAGCAGCAACGGTCGAGAGGGTGCCGCGGTATACCGCCTATATGGGCGCGGTATACCGCCCAGAAAAAGGTGCTGACATAAAGAAGTCAACCTGCAAAAGCAACCTGCAACACGTGCAGCAGAGCCGCGGTATACCGCCGAGCACCACGCGGTATACCGCCTGAAAAAGATAGCTGACAGCAGGAAGGTCAACCTGCAAGAACCTGCCACACGTAACAGAGCCGCGGTATACCGCCGAGCACCACGCGGTATACCGCCTGAAAAAGGTGTCTCAGTGTCAGGAGCGACCATAGCTTAAAAAGGCAACTGAATTCTTTTTCCCTTATTCCAAAAGAGTCAACATTCTTAAATTAATTTAAATCAAGGATTTAGTTTAATTTAAAAATAGTGTTGGGTTAGGTTTTTGAAATATCCAAGTGGTATATTATTTTAGGGTGTTTATTATTATGAGATATATGATGACGTAAACACCAGTCTTGGACTCTTCAGATAAAATCTTCATGTTGTCCAATTAACTGCACACTTGGATAAAATTGTTAGAAAAACAATAATACGGTGTGTTTGTAATCATCAAAATAAATATATAAAATATATAGAGATGTGGTACACTTGCACCAACAATCTCCCCCTTTTTGATGATGACAAACACAACCGCTAAACACGAGAGCATACTTGGTTTCTCTCCCCCTTTTGTCGAAGCAAAAAGGGTTAAGAAAGACGCTATGCTCCCCCTCGAGAGATGCTCCCCCTCAAAATATGCATATAATTGAGAGTAGCATTATCTCATGGGTTATACTCAAGCATGCCTAAACCAAGTCTTAATTTAAAGAACGATTTTTTGTTTAGGGCTTTAGTAAAAATATCGGCCAAGTTGTCTTCGGAATCAACTTTTTCAAGCACAATGTGGCCTTTTTGAACATTATCTCGTAGAAAATGATGTCGCAACTCAATATGTTTGGTACGAGAATGTAAAACGGGATTTTTACTTAGGTTTATGGCACTTGAGTTATCACACATAATTGGAATTTTGGATTGACGTACCTCAAAGTCGGTAAGTGTGTGCTTCATCCATAGAACTTGAGCACACGCTCTCGCGGCGGCTACATATTCCGCTTCGGTAGTGGATAAGGCTACGGAATGTTGTTTCTTGGAAAACTAAGACACAAGCGAGAGACCTATAAAGGCACATACTCCACTAGTGCTTTTTCGATCAACCATCGAGCCACCAAGATCGGAATCGGTGAAGCATGTTACTTCTAGCTCGGGTTGTTTTGGATACCATAGTCCAAGATTCGTAGTCCCTCTAAGATATCTAAAAAACGCTTGACGGCTTCATAGTGAGATTGTTTAGGCGAAGATTGAAAGCGAGCACATAAACACACACTATACATGATATCAGGTCTACTAGCAGTTAAATACAATAAGCTACCAATCATGCCACGATAAATCTTTTCATTAAAATCGGTTCCCTCTTCGTCACTAGATAATTTTAGATTGGTGGTCATCGGAGTTTCAACAGGTTTGACATTTTCAAAATTAAACTTTTTCAGCGTGTCTTTACAGTATTTTGATTGACTTATAAAGGTACCATTTTCACTTTGTTTTATTTGCAATCCTAAGAAGAATTTTAATTCTCCCATCATGCTCATTTCAAATTCATTAGTCATTTTTGTAGCAAATTCATTACAAAGATTTTCATTTGTAGAACCAAAGATAATATCATCAACATACACTTGCACAACCACAATATCATTTTGAGCATATTTGACAAACAAAGTATTATCTATTTTACCCATAATATAACCACTCGTAATTAAAAAGGATTTTAATCTATCATACCACGCACGCGGAGCTTGCTTTAAACCATAAAGCGCCTTTTTTAATTTATAAACATGCGTCGGATTTTCAAAATTTTCAAAGCCGGGAGGTTGGGAAACATATACCTCCTCATTTATAAAACCATTTAGGAAAGCACTTTTGACATCCATTTGATATAATTTAAAATTTTTAGCATTCGCAAAAGCGAGAAGCATTCGAATAGACTCTAACCTTGCAACTGGTGCAAAGGTTTCATCATAATCGATACCTTCTTGTTGATTGTACCCCTTGGCAACTAAACGTGCCTTGTTTCGGGTGACTTCACCGTTTTCGTCTACCTTGTTACGAAAGACCCATCGTGTGCCAATAATGGTTTGACCGCTAGGGCAAGGAACTAAGTCCCACACATCATTCCTAGTAAACTGGTTTAACTCTTCTTGCATGGCCATTATCCAATCCTCATCACCTAAAGCTTCTTCTATGTTTTTAGGTTCTATGGCTGAGATAAAGGCGTGAAAGGCACAAAGGGTATGGATTTGTGATCTAGTCGTTCTTTGGTTTAGGTCACCTATGATTTGATCTACGGGATGGCCTCTAGATGTTCTAAGGTTAGGATCATCTACTCCTTGTGGAACATAACATGGAGGGGCATCACTAGATTCTACATTGTTTGTAAGAGATTGGGTTCCTAAGTCCAAGGTTCTAAGATGTTGGGCTAATGCATCTCCTTCACAACCATTATCATTTACTAAGGGTGCACTAGGTTTAGGAGGACTTTCATCAAAGCTTACATTTAGGGATTCTTCTACAACCATGGTCTCTTTATTAAGGACTCTATAGGCTTTGCTATTCCAAGAATAACCAAGGAATACTCCCTCATAGGCTTTTGGGTCAAATTTGGTCAAATAAGATTTGGTATCTAAAATAAAACATTTACAACCAAATACCTTAAGATGGGCTAAGGAAGGCTTTCTACCACGTAGGATCTCATAAGGGGTCTTATTTAGGATACTCCTAATTAGCACACGATTGAGGACATAGGTCGCGGTAGCTACGGCATCACACCAAAACTTTTGGGGAACTTGATGTTCATTGAGCATAGTCCTACTCATTTCTTGTAGGGTTCTATTTTTCCTCTCCACAACCCCATTAGATTGAGGAGTGCGAGGAGCAGAAAAATTGTGCGTTATACCATTTTTGTCGCAAAACGCACCAAATTGAGTTTCATTATCGAATTCGCGTCCATGGTCCGTACGAATCGAAACAATCGTGCAACCTTGTTGGTTTTGAATTCGTTTTCCCAAAATCTTAAATTTTTCAAAAGCTTCATTTTTATGTTTTAAAAATAAAGTCCACGTATATCGGGAAAAATCATCTACAATTACTAGAGTGTAATAATTTCCTCCAAAACTTTGAATGGCCATAGGGCCAAAAAGATCCATGTGTAAAAGTTCTAAAACTCTTTTAGTTGAAATCACATTTTTTTATTTATGAGAGACATGAGTTTGTTTGCCGACACGACATGCATCACAGAAATGATTATCAAATTTTAATTTTGGAAGGTTACTCACAAGCTCCTTATTTTTCAAATTTTGAATTAATCTAAGGTTAGCGTGACCTAAACGTCTATGCCACAAAGTCGAATTATCATATACGGAAGATAAACAAACATTTTTATTTACATCAGTTTTACAAACATAAAGATTTCCTTTTATAACCCCATTCAAAAGAACTTTACCATTTTTCAGAATTTTGCAAGAGTCTTCTTCAAAAACAACAATTATACCATTTTTGCACAGTTGACGAACACTTAGCAAGTTAAATTTCAAATTATCAACATGCGTAACATCTAAAAATGTAACATTGTTGCAAGAAATTGTACCTTTCCCAATTACCTTTCCTTTGGAGTTTCCTCCAAAAATTACTAGTCCACCATCACATGACTCATATGATGAAAAAAGATTATGGTTTCCGGTCATGTGACGTGTGCATCCACTATCAAGAATCCAATCCATATCAAGATTTATCTACAACATTTAAAGTACAACTTTTATGGTCCCCACATCTTATGGGTCCTTTGAAATTAGTTTCAAGTTAACAACCAACATATATATAAAGTTAAGCAAAATATATATATATATAATAGATCAAAAAGAATATATATATATGTAGTACGTATGTATATATATATATATAAACAAAAGTACATATAACAATATATTACTTATATATAATATATACAAGAAAATATATCATATTAAAACTATATATATATATATATAATATATAACACATTTAAAACCATAAACGCATACCACCGGGATTATCAACACTAAAGGAGCCTTTAGGAATCCACTTTGGTACCATTTTAATTTTACGATCATATTTATCAAAGATGTAAAAAGGAGCATGCATATTCACACTATTTTTTGGTCTAGAAAATTTACTATTATACATGCATGCATAAGATTTCCTAGACTTATAATTCACATTATTTATGTTGGACATATATGAGGATTTTTGCACATACGGTTTTCTCATTTCAACATTTTTAGGTGGTTCAAAATATCTTTTGATAAGCATACATAAGCACTTATCTTTACACGTATCGGAACCAACGCCTTTTCTACAATTAGTGCTATTTGACATATTTAACATTTTAAGCACTTTCTCATTGCTACTTTGAAAGGCATGTGCTAACACATTATCTTTTTCATGTTTATCACATTTTTCTTTTAAACATGCATTTTCCTTTTTAAGCACATCACAATTAGCACATAAATCATTTTCAACTATTCTTTTCTCAAGGCATGCAATTTCTTTATTTAAAATGTCACAAGAATTGCAAACATATTTTTCACTTAATTTATTTTCTAAATTTATGATTTTTTCATTATCGCATGCAATTTTTTGTTTGCTATCATTAATTTCCTTTTTACTTAATAATAATTCTTCCTTTAATTTTGCGTTCTCATCTTTATAATTATTTGTAAGCATAACCATTTTTTGAAAGGCATCATTTAACATATCAAGATCATCATCATCATTACATTCATCATCGCTAGAGTAATTTGAGTAACACGAGTTTACCTCATCGTCGCTTTCCGCCATGAGACAGATGGCTTCATACTCATTTTCATCTTCACTTGTGCTCCACGCGCCTCCAACGAAGGCTTTCTCCTTCTTGATTTTAGGTTTATTTCTTTTTGGACACTCGTTGGCATAGTGATCCTTGTCTCCACATGAGTAGCAAAAGCCCTTCTTTTTCTTGGCTTCTTCATCATCACTAGATTCGCCATTTTTATTTATTTTGTCGTTCCGTTTATGGAACTTTCGGCTTCGGTTTTCTCCACCACGGCGATAATCTCCTTTTCTTTGAAACCTATCATTTCTTGAAAACTTTTTGTTAGCTAAAAGTTTAGAAAAATTTCTTACCAACATGGCTACATTGTCAAGATGTTCGGGTTGATCCTTTGAGGAGCTAGCTTTCTCCTTCTTTTTCTTCTTCTCCTTCTCGTCACTTGAAGTTGAAGCTTTAAGCGCCAAAGATTTCTTTTTATCATGCTCCCGATCTTTGTTCCTTTTTAGTGCAATTTCATGCACTTTGAGATTTCCAATGAGATCATCTAATTTCATCATTGAGAGGTCACGGGAGTCTTCCAAGGATGTGATTTTCGGCATCCACTCCGGAGGAAGCGCTCGAAGAATTTTTCGCACGTAATCTTCGTTAGGATATGTTCTACCAAGACCTTTCAAGCTCACCATGATAAGGTTAAAACGTTTAAACATTGAGTCGATTGACTCATCTTTTAACATCTCAAACATTTCATAATCATGTACAAGAATATTTATTTTTGAGCTTTTGACTTGAGAATTTCCTCTATGAGTATTATTTAGATTTTCCCAAATATCGTGAGCAGTTTCACAAGAATAAACACGTTCAATCTCATCTTTAGTAAGTGCCGAAAAAAGAATATTTTTAGCTTCAAAATTTAAGCAAACCCAAGCATCCTCAGCGGCGGACCATTCCGCTACTGGTTTTTCACTAATTACTCCATCTTTGGTTTTGGTGGGTTTATAATCTCCATTTTTAATAATGTCCCAAATTTTTCGACTTTTGCCACGAACGTAGCATTCAAAAAGATTTGCCCAAAGACCAAAATTTTCGGTGTCAATTTGCGGAATCTTTGTAGAAATAATTCCCTCAGAGGTTGCCATTTAAAATACAAGAACAAGTTTTTAAAAAGCACAAATATTTTTAAAGAAACTTGCAACCCGCTCTGATACCAATTGTTAGGACAACCTTAGGGGGGGTAAAGGTTGTATTTAAAAATATTTCACAAATAAAAATTCTCTTATCAAAATCAACAACAAATATTGCATGCACAACAAATATATAAATAAAATTAAGTGCACAACGGGAATATAAAGAGATAAGGGTAGAGAATATTGATACCGACACCGAGATTTAAAGTGGTTCACCACCAACTGGCTGGCTAGTCCACTTGCCGAGACACTTCTCGACACACTGATTCACTATAAGTGTTCTTTATGGTAGAACACAAACCTTGATACAATGATAATAAAATCTCTTGCTTTTGCTCGAGAACGTGAATCACTCACACTATTCAAATACTTACAAGAGAATATATCTCACAATATTAATCACTCTTGTATAAGTATAACACTTGGATCTTTGAGGGTTTGATCACTCAAAAAATATATTGAATAAGTGATAAGTGATGGGTGTAGCTGGTAGTTTCTCCAAGAGATAGATTTTTCAATTATACTGTTACATGGAGTTGAGAAGCTGCATGTATATATACTTGGAGCAGCAACGGTCGAGAGGGTGCCGCGGTATACCGCCTATATGGGCGCGGTATACCGCCCAGAAAAAGGTGCTGACATAAAGAAGTCAACCTGCAAAAGCAACCTGCAACACGTGCAGCAGAGCCGCGGTATACCGCCGAGCACCACGCGGTATACCGCCTGAAAAAGATAGCTGACAGCAGGAAGGTCAACCTGCAAGAACCTGCCACACGTAACAGAGTCGCGGTATACCGCCGAGCACCACGCGGTATACCGCCTGAAAAAGGTGTCTCAGTGTCAGGAGCGACCATAGCTTAAAAAGGCAACTGAATTCTTTTTCCCTTATTCCAAAAGAGTCAACATTCTTAAATTAATTTAAATCAAGGATTTAGTTTAATTTAAAAATAGTGTTGGGTTAGGTTTTTGAAATATCCAAGTGGTATATTATTTTAGGGTGTTTATTATTATGAGATATATGATGACGTAAACACCAGTCTTGGACTCTTCAGATAAAATCTTCATGTTGTCCAATTAACTGCACACTTGGATAAAATTGTTAGAAAAACAATAATACGGTGTGTTTGTAATCATCAAAATAAATATATAAAATATATAGAGATGTGGTACACTTGCACCAACAGATTTGAACAAGAATGATATTACCTGAGGTTTCTTTGATGAAGAGAGTATTGTCAATTTTACCTCTGGAATATCCATGCTTGAGAAGAAAGTTGGCAAGAGTGTCATACCAAGCACGTGGAGCTTGCTTGAGACCATACAAAGCTTTGTCAAGTCTGTACACATAGTTTGGATGAGCTGGGTCTTCAAAGCCAGGAGGTTGTTTCACATAGACTTCCTCTGCAAGTTCCCCGTTGAGAAAGGCACTTTTAACATCCATTTGAAAGACCCTAAAATTTCGGTAGGCAGCATGAGCCAGAAAGATCCTTATAGCTTCAAGTCTTGCAACAGGGGCAAATGTTTCATCATAGTCAATGCCTTCTTCCTGTCTGTATCCTTGAGCTACTAATCGGGCCTTGTTCCTGATAACAGTACCATATTCATCCATTTTGTTCCTGAATACCCACTTGGTTCCAATGATTGTCTTGTTTCTGGGTTTGGGAACCAATCTCCAAACTTTATTTCTCTGGAACTGAGAAAGTTCTTCTTGCATGGCAGTGATCCAACAAGGATCTGATAGAGCTTCATCCACTTTCTTGGGTTCAGAGAGAGAGAGGAAATTCACATAGAGACAAATATTTCCAACTCCTCTGCGGGTTTGGACACCTGCTTGTTGATCACCAATAATTTGATCTATGGGGTGATCTTTGGTCCATTTTAGAGCAGGGGGTAAAGGTGATGGGGTATGAGGAGTAGAGTGAAATGGAGTAGTGGGATCAGAGGTTTGGTGTAAGATGGGATTTTCGGTAGTGGAAGCCATGTGATTTTCGGTGGGATTAGGGATGGAAGAAGGGCTTCGGTGTAGAGTTTCGGTGGGAATAGGGAAATTGGTGTGAGAGATGGGTTGATCAATTTCGGTGGGAGAGAGTGATCCAGCTGGGTTTTTTGAGGTGGATGGATTTGAGGGAATAGAGGAGATATCGGTGGAAGTGACTAAGGGGGTATCACCAATACATGATGAGATCCATCTGTGTAAATCATCCTCATCACTTGAAAGTGATGAACATCTGAGATCATCAAACTTGACATGGATGGACTCATCAATGCTTTTTCTTCTGAGATTGTACACCCTATAAGCTTTGGAGGATAAGGAGTACCCAACAAATATTCCCTCATCTGCCTTGGGATCAAACTTCCCAAGATTTTCACGATCATTAAGAATAAAGCAGATACACCCAAAGACATGAAGAAAGCCAATATTTGGTTTTCTGCCATGAAAAACTTCATACGGGGTTTTATCATGTCTTTTGGATATTACTGACCTGTTTTGAGTGAAGCAGGCAGTATTCACAGCTTCGGCCCAAAAATAGGTGGGGAGATTTGATTCGCTCAGCATGGATCTAGCGGCCTCACACAGTGTTCTGTTTTTCCTTTCCACCACTCCATTTTGCTGAGGAGTACGAACAGCGGAGAAGTTCTGAAAGATCCCTTTCTCGGTGAAGAAGTCTTCAAGAGCACTATTTCTGAATTCAGTGCCATTGTCACTCCTTACCGAGCGGACAAGCTGGCCATTGAGAACTTCATTTTTCTTGACAAAGTTGATGATTTCTTCAGTAGCATCACTTTTGTACCTGAGAAAGAACACCCAAGTATATCTGGTAAATTCATCAACAATAACAAGAATATACCTTTTGCCTCCAAGACTTGGAGTGCTGACTGGTCCACATAGATCCATGTGCAGCAATTGAAGAGGAAGAGTGATGGAAGAGCATTGCTTCGTCTTGAAGGATGTTTTGGTGAGCTTTCCCTTTTCACATGCATCACACAGCTTCTCTTTGACAAAGTTCAACTTTGGCATGCCCGTCACCAGCTCTTTGTTGGAAATTTTATGCAAGGTCTTGAAGTTTAGATGAGAGAGACGTTTGTGCCACAACCAGTTTCTTTTGGATGCATCATTTGACACAAAGCAGACATTTGAAGAAGAATTGGATTGCCCCATATCTATGACGTAGACATTTTCCATCCGTCTTCCCGATAATACCACATTGAATTGTTTGTCTACCACGGAGCAGACACAAAGTTCAAAGATAACTTTGTATCCAAGATCACACAGTTGGCTAATGCTGAGAAGGTTATGCATGAGGCCGTCCACAAAAGCCACTTTGTTGAAGGTTACAGATCCGTTAGAGAGAGTCCCGTATCCTTTGGTGTAAGCCTTAGAATTATCACCAAAGGTTACAGATGGACCTTTTCCCGGCACATAGTTGATGAGAAGAGACTTGTTTCCCGTCATATGGCGTGAGCACCCGCTGTCTAAATACCAAATTTGATGGTGCTCAAAAGCCTGCATGCAAACACATATTAGTTCTTTGGTACCCATTTTGTAATGGGTCCTTTGGGGTTAGAAGAGCTTGATTCCTTAAGCTTGGATCTATCAATCCTATCCTTGGGACAGTCCTTAGCCATATGAAAAGTGTCACCACAGTTATAGCATTTTCTATAGATAAAAACCTTTTTAGCATTTTTCATGTTTTGGCTTTTATCATTTGTTCTTATAACCTTGTTAGAGGAGAACAGAGCAGGAGGCTTGGACCCAAGGATTCCTTTGGATAAATCTTTGGAAGTTGATTTTCTTAAAAGCACAGATCTAGGTACATAGGTGTTGTTAGAGGGAATGTTTGGGGTAGAACTTTTAGGATGGGAGCTTTCCATGCAGTTGACCACCGATTTTCCTTTGTCAGCACAGGAGATCCTTTTTGAGTGAACAGGAGTTTCTCTTTTGGGGATCTTTGAGGGCTTAGGTTCGGTGTAGGTATCTATGTGAATAGATTTCAACACTTCATGAAGAGGAATTGGAGGGTCATAAATTGAGGGATCGGTGGGCACAAAGGAGATGAGATCGGTGGGTTTAGATCTTTTGGAAGGATTAGCTTTTGAAGAGTTTGAGGAGGAGGCTTCATCCATGACCGAAAATTTGAGCTGATCATGGATGGGTTTGGAAACGTCATTTGAATCTTGCTTCTCAATAACTTGCAATGAGGAGTCTTTGGCCTTTAAGGATATGCCATACTTTAAGGCTTCACACAGATCTAACGAGTTCAAAGAGATGGAATCACAAGAGCTGGAATCAGAGAGATCATCACAAGCATTGGTGGGGGGAACAAGAGCAAGAGTGGACTCACAAACATCAGTTTTTCCAAATCCTAGACCGAACTTGTTTGAACTACAGATTTGACTTTGAAAGATTTGTTCAAGATTTTTGGAAGAGCTTGACCATTTTTTGATGACTTCTTGTTCCCTTTTTAGTTTCTTAAACAGAGAGTTCTTTTCTTTTGAGATCACATGGTTTATTGTTTTCAAGTCCTCAAGCTCATTTTTTATTTCCTCAAACCTTTTAAGCTTAGACATGCAAATTTCAAGTTCAGCTTTGAGCTCTTTCACTTGAACAGATTTTCTATTCTTACTGTCTTTAACAGAATAAAAATCTTGAGTTAAAGATTCATAGGCATTGATCTTTTCAATATCAGACATATTATTGAAGGGATGTACCTGAGCGTAGGCTGTGGAGCACCCAGTTGCCACTAGAGCCATAGGTGAAGTGGCCTTTTCGGAAACTTCCATTTCTTCTGAGATGGCCACGAAGCATCTATTCTGAGAATCACTGTCGGAGGTGTCTTCGTCGTCCCAATCGTGGGTTTCTGCCATGAGACCCTTCCCTTTTCTCTCTAGACCCTCACTCCTTTCCTTCTCTTTCTTGTACTTGGCCTTGTATTTCTCGGCACGCTCCTGATGATTTAAGAAGGATGGTGGGGACTCCTTTTTGGGAAAGGTTGATTTGAAAGGCATGTGTTTGGATTTTTCCCTTTTTGAAGAGGGATTGTCAGAAGAAGTAAATTTGGACTTGGAGATACGCTTGCTTCTACACTCAGATGCAAAATGTCCTTTCTTGCCACAGTTGTAGCATTCCTCATTAGACTTGTCAGAAGAAGTTTTGAAAGATGAAGTTTTTCTAAGACTTCGAGATTTGTTGAAGGGACGAAACTTGTGTTTATAACCGGCCATCATTGCCATCTCATCCGACAACTGTTCAACCATGATATCCTCACCTTCATCATCAGCATCACTAAGATATGCTTCCGTTTGGTGGGTTACATTTGTTTGGCTGTCATTGTCAGAGTCAGATGAAGGATAGGTGATTCTAGGAAGATTTTGAGAATTCTTGGAACTTTCACTAACAAGAGCTATAGAGGAGCTCTTTATTTCCTTGATGAAAGATTTCCGTTGAAGCTTGGTTTGCTCAAAGTTGAAAAGAGTACCATATAAAACGGTTAAGGGCATGAACTCAAGGTCCTTGGTAGTTTTGATGCAAGTACATATATTTTCCCAAAAATCTGGGAGACAATCCATGAACTTGCACAAGACTTCCTCATTATCATAGACTCTGCCCAACAACTTAAGATCATTTAAAAGAGAGTTGAAGCGGTTATAGAAGCTAGGAAGAGATTCTCCTTTTTCAAAAGAAAATAGTTCATACTTTCTGATAAGCCCAATCTTTTTGCATTTCTTGACTTCCTCTGTACCTTCGTACAGAACACATAGAGTGGTCCACATTTCTTTGGCAGTTTCAAAGTTCACCAAAGAGTGGTAGACCTCATCAGGAAGAGAGAGAGCAATAATAGCTCTTACCTTGGAGTCAAGAGTAACTAAACGTTTCTCCTCATCAGTATACTTTTTAGGATTTTTGAGAATATACCGACCAGTAGCACTGGGTTTTTCCTCATCAGAATCACTTGAGATTTCCTTTTCAAAGGTCTCTTTGCCTGGCCTCTGCGTGTCATAGCGAGCCCAAACTCTGGGGATAATGGGTCCCTCGTTGAGAATGGTTGGATATCTAGTATCCACTCCTTCCATGAATAGCATCATGCGGCTTTTCCACAAAGAGAAGTTGTTGGGATTGAACTTAGGAGGTTTTGAAATAGAGCCATTTTCAGAGAAGTTATTTTGAAAAGAGTTTTCAACAGTAGAAGAAGAAGAGGCAGCCATCGCAGATCAAGTTTATGGAATTAAACTTTCTGCTCTGATACCACTTGTTAGTCCCAGATGGCTTAACAAGTATTGTAGAAGGGGGGGTTGAATACAATACACAAAAATTTCACAATTTTAATTCTTATATTTGAAAAACTTTCAAAAGAATTACACACAGAAAACTTAAGATTGTTGCGGAAAAGAACAGATAAACTATTCTAACAATCTTACACAAAGTATACAACAAAACAACTAAGAACACTAAGAGCAAAGCTATTGAGTTTTAAGGCTTAAAAGAAGGTTTCTTGCACTGAGAGAATTTCTTGAAAGCGTGAGAATTGCATGAAGAGCACTTCTCCTTTTATAGTGCCAAGGAGTGCCCAAGCATTAAATGCTTGGGACACTTGTCATCTTCACATATGCTGATAATGTTGACTTCAGGAGAACTGTGAAGTCCTTGTCACTTTTCACTAGGTGCAGACAGAGTAGCTTGAGCAGATAATAGGGACCTTAACTGAAGGTGGATAAAAAGACAAACTGTCACTTTTCTCTGCTGGAGGATATTGTCCCATAATAAATGATCTTCTGTCTTGAGCCTTTAGCACCGAAGTGGTTTCCACCGAGATTTGAGAAGTCTTCGGTGGAAAGAAGACTAGTCCACCGAAGTTGCAAGCAAGTTTCGGTGGTAACTAGTCCACCGAAATTACGAGCATGTTTCGGTGGTGAGAGGACCACCGAAATTACAAGTATATTTCGGTGGTGAGAGGACCACCGAAATTACATGTATATTTCGGTGGTGAGAGGAGCACCGAAAGGGTCATCGGTGGTGGATGGGCCACCGAAACTGTCCATGCACTTCGGTGGGAGAAGGCCACCGAAGATGTCCTATAACTTCGGTGGAGAGAAGGCCACCGAAATGTCAAGGGATTTCGGTGGTGATGACTTGTTTGAAAGTTGCCGAGAGTCTTCTATTTTCCACAAGTAGAGAGTCTTCAAGCTTGGTTTCGGTTGATCTTCGACTTCACCGAACATTTGATATCTTGTACAAGTCATTCAAAGAACTGAACTAAAATATTCTAAGTAGGAGTTTTAGGGAAAACATCGGTGAGTCAATTTCAAATCCTTGGTGACCCAACAGAAACCCATATAGGTTATCTAGGTGTACATGAGTTCCAATTATGAAGTAATCGTTGTTTATAAGTGTGTATGTTTATCGATTGCGCTATCGAATTGTTGTAATAGATCCGGAATATGATAAATATCAAGAACAGGAATTTGGGTTCACTTTGCATTCCAGAAGTGGGTTTTCATCGAGATCCGGAATTAGATTTAGCATTTGTTCGATAGTTAATTAAATTGAACCGGAAACTAATTAATTGGTTGGGCTGAAATGTTACTGGACCGTTATTAATTTCAAAAGAAATTTAATGGGTGATGTGGGCTTAATTAAATCAATGGAATCGAAATCCAAAGTTTGGGCCACGTGCCAAGTGAATTGAAATCCAAAGTTTTGGCCACGTGCTAAGTTAATTGGAATTCAAGTTTAGTTGGGCCGACCTGGGATTTAATTGTGAGTCCAGTATTTATTTTTAAAGTAGGCAAAATTTGCTTAAATCATGGGCTAATCACGTGATCCATAATCTCGTACTTCTTGGGCTAGCCTTCATTAAAGACGGAAGAAAATAAAATGTCTTAAGATCCGGAATGCTTTAGTATTGGACCGAAAATCCATAAGTTTAATTTGGGATTCGGAATTAACGAATTGGGACGGTAAGCAGTTATGATTTTGGGTTAAGTCCGGGAGCAATCCCGGGTAACGATAGAGAGATTTATGACCTACGTTTTCTAATATAATAGGTGTTCCACCTAGAGATCGGAAGTGTAAGTGAGAAGCTTGGAAGCAAGCAAGCCAGGTGAGTTTTTCTAACTAAAATACGTGATTTTACGTGTTTTCCAGAGAAAGTGATTGTGTAGAAGTGCCATGTTATTTTACATGATTTTTACCTAAATGAAAGTTAAACGTTTTTCTGATTATGGTTCGTTTACGAGTATGAACTGTTTTACAACTGTTACGCATGATCTCCATGAAATGTACGTTTTATTTCGAAAGACGGCTTTTAGCAATATGAAATGATGTGCAAAGATTTCACGCTTGTGATTTACGTTATGCTATGTGTATGTTATGTGAAGTCGGTCTGCACAGTGGGATCTGAGCACCTCGGGATCCGATGATCCCTTGGGCTGTCGTGAGAAGCTTGTAGGAGGGAATTCATTTCCTTCCTACTCGGATATGTGAGAAGCTTGTAGGAGGTAATTCGTTTCCTTCCTACTCGGATAGAGGGGAGTCTGCTTGGGCCCCGGTATGAGGCGAGAGGGGAGTCTGCTTGGGCCCCGATCGCGGTTAACTATGTGATCCTTAAACACTGCGCAGTACCATGTTTGATGCTTATGTGGAAAATGTTAAGAGTTTTATAAAATGATTATATAATGATGGTGTACACTGTTTATGGAGGGAACTCACTAGACCTCATGGTCTAACCCTCGCTTTTCAAAACTAAAACCTTTTCAGGTAAGCATATAGTAGGAGGCTCAGGTGAGAGAGCAAGAGCAGGATAGAGTACAGATGCAGTTAGAGACAGTGCCGGTGTCACTTGTGGTAGTAGTTGTTCTCAATTGTGTGTAGGTTGTTTTCGCCAACCTTAGTTTTGAGATTGATGTAAAGAAAATTTTGGGACCCAATTTTGTAAATGTTATGATTTAATGCTATGTATGTCCTGTTGTATTCTTGGGTTGTTACATAATACTCATTGATAATTAAAATATATTCATTAACATTAAAAAATAAATAAAAATAATTGTTATAAGTAACAATAACTCTAAATAATTAAAATTTAATATCAATGTATAATTAAAATTTAAATTAATAATTTTCAGTTAATATTAATTAATATTTATCAATTAATTATAATTAAATTTAAAAAATTAATATTTATTAATAATAATAGTTAGTAAATAATAATAAGGGGCAATATTGGAATATTCACAAAAAGCTACTGAAACGTTAGGTAGCGTTTCAAAAAGCTAGCTTATAAGAGATTTTTAAAACGCTATTTGAAGTAGCGTTTCAATAGATTTTTGTGAATATTCTAATATTGCCCTTATTATTATTTACTAACTATTATTATTAATAAATATTAATTTTTTAAATTTAATTATAATTAATTAATAAATACTATTTAATATTAACTGAAAATTATTAAATTAAATTTTAATTATACATTGATATTAAATTTTCATTATTTAGAATTATTGTTAATTATATAAATTATTTTTATTTATTTTTTAATGTTAATGAATATATTTTAATTATTATTTGATTATTTTTCTATATTGTATGTAACGGTTATTTAAAATCATAAACTAATATATTTTTTTTCTAAAACTTGTTTTAACAAATTCAAAATTTATAGTATATATGTAATAATAAACTTTAAATTTCTTTTAATTAACATATTGTATTATTTAATTTTTCTTTATTACATTGGTTGTATTAATTAACATATTATATTGTTATAAACTTGTATAAATTGCATAATTAAATTTGTAATTGATAATTATTTGAAGATGCCTTTTTTGGTCATTTTAAATGTTTATAAGCTACTTTTGCCAAACGTAACTTTTTCATCAGCTAGCTTATCAGTCAACAGCTAGCGTATCAACTACCAGCTAGCTTATCAGCTAGTTTGCCAAACATAGCCTTTGTCTCTCATATATGAAAGAGAACCTTCTTCAATTCTTCTCCACTATTTCAGTTTGTAAGTTTGTCACCCTCAGATAGTTTAGGATAAAGGTCTTGCCTCCTAGTTTTTGCAATATATCTGTATTTTACGTTTGAAATAAACTAAAATTAAAAGGGAAACTTTACTGTGTTTGTATTCAACCCCCCACCCTTCTACACACACATTATGTGAAAGTTATAGTGGTCCAGGAATAACAACTAATACTTTACCTATAGAAACAAAAATGAGATTGTTAATGTGTTAAACCCAGAATCTAGCAAGTAATCAAGAACAATGTAGAGAGAATCTAGAGAGCAACTAAGTTATCCATATATTGATCTTGAAAGAGTAAATGACTAATGCTTACAAGTGTTCTAGATTGTTGATTGTTTTAGATTGATATCTAACTAGGAACTAGACATACCTATTTATACCCATAACATACAAGGTATAAAGGCAATATGAACTAATACAGTACATTGACTTTACAGTAAATCTTGAATACAATAATGCTCTAACATAATGGAACTTCAATACCTACAAAGAATGTGAGTGGCCAATGTACCAGCCTTTATAGAAAAACACCAAACTATGTATTGGTATATATTTGCTTATAATAGTTATATGTCTGACCCATACAAAGGTTATTCCTAAATTGGATAAGGAATTACCATATGGAACATGCCTATTGCTTGGAAGTAAACTAAGCAAACCTTATGTAACTACCTCTTCAAACTATTCCAGCAGTATTACTCGACATGAGACTGTTTAAGAGTGTACAGGGTTAAGGACCATCATTACACATATTAGATCAGCTAGTGTTTTGAGTTCAACCATTATCCTACATGCATATATGGAAATAATGCATCATGTATCAAAGAAACGAAAGAAAGATGCAACGAGTGTTATAACACAAAGCATATTCTGCTTAAGTTTCTATACAATCGACAATAACAATCTTTTCTCTAGATTCAAGTGAATCAAGTAAGATGTCAGAAGAATGTGACATATTTTACCAAATCATTACCTAAAACCATATTTTGGAAACATGTAGAAAGTATTAAAATGAAAATGTTTTCCAAACTCCCTTGAATAATGTACGAATCAGGAGGAGTAGTAGACAAAAGGGGTTGTCTACTATACATGTGATATTGGTAATATTGTGCTCTTTCCTTCACCAAGGTTTTATTTTTTCCATTGAATTTTGTTCCTTGGTGTAAGGTTTTAGTGAGACAACAATTTATATACCTTCTTGTTTTCCTAACTCTCATGATTAAGGTACAAATCAGAGAAAATAATAGACTAAAGGAAGAGTAGAATATTGCAAAGAAATTAGTGCGTTGTACTCTTTCCTTATTTTTTCTCGATGGGTTTTTATTTTGGCGTAAGGTTTTAACAAGTCAACAGTTATGGACCACAACTCCTTTGACTCGACACAAGGGGGAGTGTTGTAGGATAAGTTTGCTATCGTTTAAATGATATGACGATAAAGATAGAGATAAATATGTCAGAGATAGATTAGAACTGAAATATTTCGTAGTTATCTACTTGTAACTCATCATAATATAAAGGGCTTATGATTATTGATAATTACAGATTCATTCTCTCTATTTATTATTGTTCTATTTGTTTTTTCCTTTAACAATAATATTTTTTATCTAATACTAATTAAAGAAGACATTTAACTAAATGAAATATCTAAAAACAATTCATTTTTATTAATAGATAGATAAATTTCGATTTTTATCTTGCATAAACAAGAAAAAAGGATAAACTTTTAAACTCAACTTAAAATCAAATTTTTTTATAGATTAGTGAAGACGGATTTGTAGATATAAGCATCGAATAAACTGCATTATAATTTAAAAGTATTTAATACCAACTCGTTTTAAAGGTACCGACAAGATTTTTCTAACGGTGTAATTTACAAAATAAAATATGTATTTTTAGTTAAAAATATTGTTAGTTAATTAACATAGTAAACATATATAAAATGAAAGGGATATGAAAGACAAAAAAGGAAAACACCAAATCATAGGGGCAAAAATTGTAGTTTTACTCTATAATCTAATACCAAAAAAAAGATAAAATGAATTTTTAACTAGATTTAATTGAAAGGGACCAAAAGTAAAACGATAATTAGTTTTGAAAAGTGACCAAAAATGTAACTTACTTGATGATTAGTTAATTAAGATATTTAAAGTTGATCAAATTTATATTAATTTATATTATATATAACAACTATTTACATTTATTTATATTATATATAATAATTATTTAAAATATTCATTTACTGTATAGACGTTTTCTAAAATTTATATTTGGTTTTACCAATCTAAAATTTATAATATTTCTATATCGTGTATATATTTGTTATATTATAATTATATATAAATAATAAATCAAACTCAAATTTTATTAATTAATATATTATATTTAATATTTTTTCATTTAACTTATATTAGTTAAAATATTATATTACTAAGAATTTATTTAAAAACATTATATAATGTTAAAATTCATTAATCTTTAAACATGTCTTTTTTAACTATATTACCTTTTGTAATTAACTTATCAATTAGTTTTTAAATAAATTTTAATAAATATAAGAGTAAACTACGAATTTGGTCCCTGTGGTTTGTTCAAAATTACGGATTTCGTCCCTAAACTTCATTTATTATGGAAATGGACCCCGAGCGATGCACTTTCCATTGGATTTGGTCCCTGCCCCTAACGGCCATCCAACAAATCCTTTAACTCCGAGGGTATTTTCGTCTTTTCACTATTTAACCATTTCCTTTTTTTTTTGAATCTTCATCTTCTCCAACATGAACAACATGAATCTTCATCTTCTCCAACATGAACAACACCATATTGTTTCTTGAATCTTCATATGAAGAACATGAAGAACACCATATTTTTTAAAACCTATAAATCCAAATCAAGATTCAAAATCTAGAACAACTAAATGAAAACCAAATCATAAATCTAAATCAAGATTCAAAACCCCAACTATCCACCAAATCATACTTCCCTTCATCATTTTTTCCTACAAATTCATCACAGATTCAAAACCCTACAACAAATTTCACAAAACTCAACTCCTTTTCATTTGTTTCATTCAAAACCCAGAAAACATTTACATAGTGTTAAATCAATAACACTAAGAAGTCACTTGATCAGAGGTGAGTGCTGAAGTTGGGGACAGGCTTAAAAGGGGCAAAGAATCAACCGAGAAAAACAAGGTCTGTGATAAAGATCTTGAATGTGAACTTTCAGTCCCAGGACTCTGGATTACAGGAATGAGAAAGGTGAAAGCGGAAGGATTTGTAGCTCTTGAGTTTCTCTCCTGTCACCATCACTTCTCCCAAACATGTTAAATCTCGATAGACTTTGCAGGGTTTGATTAATTTTGAGTTAATCTGCAGCAAGAACAAAAAATCTTTTGGGGCAAAACAGAACAAAATCAAGATTTCTCAATTCATTTTAGGTCATTCTCATCAACCAGACACTTGAAAGTAATTACATGGTTACGAGATGGGTTATTAAGAACATATACAGCTATTAATACAGCAATTAATATTTCCCCTATGAATTAGTACAACAATTAATACAACAATTAATATTTCCATTTCTCGATTGAAATTGTTGGCTAATTTCCTTCTTTATCTTCAATTTTATGTATTTCTATTTGGGTACCGATTGGTTTGGTTTCATCAAAATCAACAAATCTTGAATAACTGGGTCCTGGAGAACAGAAGAAGAAGAAGAAGAAGAAGAAGAAGAAGAGGTATGTAGATTTGGGTTGTATGGATTTACCTTCACCGAGGTGTAGAAAATAGGGATGAAAACCATAAAAAGGTGCAGAAACTTTGTGATTTGAAATTGGGGAAAAATGGATTTACATGATGAAATTGAGGAAAAATGGATTTGGACTTGGGGAAACTTTAGCTGTTCTTGATTTAGGGTTCTTTGTGTTCTTGATGAAGATGAACATGATGAAGAAGATTCAAGAAAAAAAATGGTTAAATACTGAAAAGACAAAATTACCCTTGGAGTTAACCGAAGAAATGGATGGACATTAGGAGCAGGGACCAAATCCAATGGAAAGTGCATCGCTCGAGGACCATTTCCATAATAAATGAAGTTTAGGGACGAAATCCGTAATTTTGAACAAACCACAGGGACCAAATCCGTAATTTACTCTAAATATAATTATAGAGGGAGGTTCAAAGGAAAACCTCAAAAAATGGAAAACTAATAACATCTTAGTAGCCTTTCATCTGCATGGTATGCATTTGTGCATACATGTAAATTAAGTTGTTGTTTTTATTTGTATGCACGTGTGCATACCGTCCAGATGAAGGGCACCCAAGTGTTTCTTAGTTTTCCATTTATTTGAGGTTTTCGCTTGAACCTGGCCCTATAATTACATCAATGGTCCCTGTGGTTTGCTTAAATTTTGGATATGGTCCCTAAAATAAACTATCTACACTGGTGGTCTATAACTTTTTATTTTCATAACAGTCATAGTCCCTCCACTTAACAACGTTAATTAGTAACCGGTAAGGACTAATTAGTCTTTGCACAAATTATAGGGACCAAAAGTTTCCAGCTCTAAAATTTAATGAGATTCACATTTTATTAATTAAAAAACATTTTATATATTTAATCACAAATCAAATTGTTTTAAATAAATTACATATTAAATAAACATCTTTATATTTATTTAAAACATTAAATGTACAAAAAAATCCAAGAGAAGAACCCTAAGAAATCTATGTACACTCTCTATTTAGACCACATTTGAGTTTTTATGATTCATTAAAACGCCATTTCAATTTGTATGCTCTATTCTGAATCATTTGCAAACACGGTCAATCCTCAGATTTCTCCAAAACATATGTCCAGTACGTCTTATAATAATTTCAAAATGTATGTTTTGTTTCATCTTACCATCTCCAATGAACCATCTATTTTACTTTCTATAATAGATAAATGAATAACAACTCTCTAAATATGGAGAACACTATTCATACCGATAATTACAAAAGGGTTTTTCTATCCCCTGCACATTTCTATACCCCTTCCCCTCACAATTGCTCATTTTTTTTTATTTTTTTATTTGAAAGTTACATTTCACATCCTTATACTTATTTATTTAATTTACTTTATACCTTTTATTTTCTATTTATTATTTTACACTTTCATTATATTAACACATAATCGTATATTAACTAAAATACGTTAAAAAATACTTTTTAATTTTAACAAATTACACCATTATAATTGTCTCGTCGATACCTTTGAAATTATAAATATAAAGTTTTAATTATATAATTATATAATTATATAATTATATTATAAATATAAAGTTTTAAATTAAGATAAATATGCGGATTTCTCATCCATTCATATAGAAACAATCATAAAAAATTTATAATATAATATAGACACATATATAAATTTACACCAAAGCAAAATATAAAATTCTATTTTAAACCTAACTGTAAATTTTAATTAAAAGAAATCTAAAACTTGGGTTTGAAATATAAGTATTTTGTAAGTTGCAACTAAATTTAATTTTGAACTTAAATATTTTAGGGGTGTTTGGGATTGCTTATTTGCTTATTGTTTTTCCTCGCCGTAAATAAGTTATTTTTAGTGTTTGGATTGGAAAAGAAAAGTGTTTGTGTTTTCCCCACCACAAATAAGTTGTTTTTGATAAGTTAATTTATTCTAACTTATTTGAAACTGCTTATAACTTATTTGCTCAAATTACATTTTTACGCCCAACTCGTTATTAGCACGACATAAGTTGATAACACTTTTAAAAATAAGCATAAGTTGTTTTAAATAAGCAATCCCAAATACCCTTTATAACTTATTTGAAACTACTTATAAGTTGTTTTTGATATGTTAATTCATTCTAACTTATATGAAACTGCTTATAACTTATTTGTTAAAATTACATTTTTACGCCCAACTCGTTATTAGCACGACATAAGTTAATAAACACTTTTAAAAATAAGCATAAGTTGTTTTAAATAAGCAATCCCAAATACCCTTTATAACTTATTTGAAACTGCTTATAAGTTGTTTTTGATAAGTTAATTCATTCTAACTTATTTGAAACTGCTTATAACTTATTTGTTCAAATTACATTTTTACGCCCAACTCATTATTAGCACGGCATAAGTTGATAAACACTTTTAAAAATAAGCATAAGTTGCTTTAAATAAGCAATCCCAAATACCCTTTATAACTTATTTGAAACTGCTTATAAGTTGCTTTTTGATATGTTAATTTATTCTAACTTATTTGAAACTGCTTATAATTTATTTGTTCAAATTACATTTTTACGTCCAACTCGTTATTAGCACGACATAAGTTGATAAACATTTTTAAAAATAAGCATAAGTTGTTTTAAATAAGCAATCCCAAATACCCTTTAAAATGCAAAATAGTAAATTTTAACATTTTTAGAGAGAAACTAATTTACAAGATAAATATTTTACTTATAAAACAATATAACACTTTTATTTTCATACTAAAAATTATTAAGATTTCGTCCTAAAACGTTAGCAGACTATGATTAACAAGATCTCTTGATATAATTATGATAATGATCAATTAAATAATACAAAGCCAATTTTTTTTAAATACGATTGATGTAATAGCTTTTAATATATATATTTTTTGGACATATTAATAGTTTTCTATAATCATTGGCGTTACAAAAATAAATGAGACTAAAAAAAACTCTCCTAAAAGCTATAACAGTAAAGTTTTTGTATAAGTTTTTAACTTAATGAGTTAAAACGATAAGAGATGTATCATAAATTAAATAATTAACTATAAATGTATGAATTGAAAATATTAAAAATATTTTTATGTAGCATATATGATATATAATAAAATAATTAAATCCAAAAATATTCAATATTTGGCTCATTTCGAACGTATCAAATAGACGATTATAATTGTGTAACTTGTTAAAATTAACACGTATTTTTTAACGTATTTTTGCTAATATACGATTATATATGTTAATATGATGAAGGTATAAAATGAAAATTAGAAAACTAAAAGATATAAAGTAAATTAATTAAATAATTATAGGGGTATGAAATAAAAATATAATTAGTGTGTGAGAGTAGGTCGTAGAAGGGGTATAGAAATGTGGGAGTATTCATGAATCAGGATAGGGATAGTAACACCCATACAAAATGGTCTTTCAATTTCTTTAGAATATTGTATCTTTATTTTATTTGTTGTCTAATACCAATTTTGATAAGCTAAAATTAAATATGAATTAAAACGTCTTAAAAATAACATGATAAAGTTAATAAATATAAGGTTATTGTAAAAATAAAAAATACAAAAATATAATTTATAAAATTAATAAATATAAGAGTATTATTGTAAATATATGTAATAAAAAAATATATACGTAACATATATTCTCTAAAAAAGTTGAAAATAAAATAATACATGCATCTGAAAAGACGCCCTAACTAGTTTATTAGTTAATTTAATAATTGTAATTTGTAGTCTAAAAGAATTGGACAAGGGTTTGTTCATTTCCAATTCTTTCTATAATATATTTGAAACAAAAAGGTAGCACGTAAATTATAATTCTTAATATAAATACTTAATAAAAAATGTTGTATTCCTTGAATTGAATATTTTCTCATTAATAATTATATCAAATATTATACGTAGATTTGGTCTTTACAAAAACACAGATCACAATTCACATCATAATTCATAAACGAAGATAAGACAGAAAAGAAAAAACAAAAATATAAAAAAGGAAAAAAATGAAATGATGGTGGAAGCTTAGCACTAGCACATCAATCAATAATGATGTAATTGATGATCATTTGTACAGACCAAAATCTGGAAAACTATTTTTTTCATGATGACGTTACTTATGGAAGTAAAAGGTCGACCCCACCACCTAACCCTAGAAGCATGACCAGGTGCCCAACTCCACCTCTTCCAAGTTCCAACCCTAACCCTAACCCTAACCCTAACCCTAATTCCATTCTACCTTAACCCTAGCTACAACACACGCTACTACTACAAACACACATACTTAACTGTAACTACTGCTGAACTTGAACACTTCCAATGGTGTGCATCTTCATTGTAGTAGACGACGACGGAAAACAACCGTCTCGCGGCGGATCGAACCACACCGGCAAATACTCCCATGACGGACTAAGAAGCTGCATTCTTTCAAAGTTCTTCACAAGTGCCTCCTTCCCCTATATATATCATCAAAATCAAATATTTGATTACTTGATATAAAGCGAAAGTAAATTGATCATGTCACTGTAACAAAATTGAGGTTACAGGATACTAAATAGGTGTTATAATAGGCGTTTTTATAGGATTAAATTTTATAGGATCAAACAAAGAGCATTCTTTCTAAAAAGTGTTACTAAAATTTTATTGGAAGCATTTGAGTATCATAACAAATATTTAAGAAAAAAATTCAAATAAAAAGCCTCCTAATAACTATTTTATAGAACACTATCCTATAAAACATGTCCTCTAAAAAATGGGCTCATAAGACACTTTTCAAAAACATCTATAAAATTAGTTAACATGACATTTTATTTTTAAAATGTCCTAAAAACCTTGTTACGACGATAACAAACGTTACATAAACATATTGTAACACTTTTAGATAGCACGTTTTTATATATGGTCCTGTAAAACATTCTATTAGAAAGCTTGTTTATTTCAGGCATTCTATAAACTCAAATTTGTCATGGTTTATACCTGGATTTTGGCTCGCGTAACATCGGCAATCTTTTTACTCTCGAACAAATCCCAGTTTTTTCCTTTGATTGATTTATGGAACCTCCATGCTGCATCTGAGCTTGTAAAGTTTACAAACGCATATCCAGCATTCAAACGATGCCTGCACATGCTTCCATCATCAATGGATATATATATATATATATATATATATATATATATATATATATATATATATATATATATATACTTCTGAAAAGGACTAAAGATATCATGATGTATACGTACTTGAAATCAACAGGAAGATAAAGAAAATCAAAAGACGATCGAATGGTGTTTTCAACGTTTTCATTCTCATTCTTGCAGTGATTCTCCAAGAACTCCACCAATAATTCCCTACTATTTAATTTATTATAAACAAAAAAAAGTCAGAAGAAATTGAACGATACATAGTAAATAAATGGAGATGGTAGAGATATATATATATATACATTACGTACGTGTAATTATTTGGTATGTTTCGGATCATAACAGAAGTGGAATTTTCATCGGGATCCAAAGGCATAATTTCTCGATAAACTCCTCTTCTTCTCCCCAACACTTGTCTACTACCACCACCACCATCATTCTTATCATCTATGTGACGGCCGACCGCCGCTCCTCTGGCGGCTCTCCGCCGCGAAGTACACCGAACCCTGGGCCCAGTAGGCACCGGAGTAAGCGAACTCCGAACAAAACTTGAAAGTTTGGTATGGTCGGTGATGAGTGGCTGTGGTAAATGGCGGAAAGTGGAAGGGTAAAAAGGTGGTGCATGTGGGTTCAATTTCAATCTACGTGTATCCGCCATTATTTTTGTGTTTTCTTTCTGGCAACAAAATCTATCAGAAAGAGATGGAGAAATGGAGAGAAGGGTAGGATTAGGAAGGTGATGATGAGATTGAGGGATGGTGGCGCGTGAGAGGGAATAAAGGGAAGGGAAGAGAAGAGAAGAGGGAGGTAATGAATTAATGATGATGGTGCATTAAATGCTTCAGATATGGAAGAGATAATGGGGGCGACGGACGTTTCGCCCAAATACTCTTCAGCTTCTGTTCCTTCGTTTTATTATATATTTTTTAAAGCAACAAATTTATGAAGAGGAGAAATTAAATTATAAGAGCATCTCCCAACGGCTTTCTTAAAAAATTTCTAAGATAGAGAACCAAAAGTTAAAATCTTCAAAAAAAATTACATTTATTTCCAATAGATTTCTTATTTTGAAGAAAAAACATTGATTATAATATTAAAATATTTCATTTATCTATTAAAATATTATTTCTCTCTCTAAATAATTGTTTTTTGAAAATTTCTATTGGTTCTCTTAAATAGTAATCATTTTTGGAGTTATCCCCATATTTGAAGAAAAACTCCTTCTCTCTCCTACTTTCTCCATTTTAAGGATAGTTTTGGAGAAGCTGTTGGAGCAAAAAAGCAGCCCATAATCCTTATATTCTCCATTTTCTTCAAAATGGGAAAGCTGTTGGAGATGCTCTAAGAGCATCCACAACAATGAAATTTCAGGACAATTGCAAATGTGTCGTATTAACGTCACATCAGTTTTGCAATTATCTTGAAATTATTCTACACAACAATGAAATTTCAACCACTTTTTAAAGTGACATCTCACCATAAAAACTATATTTTAATCAAATCACAACAAACCTACAATTAAATATTTTTTACTATAATTTAATACGAAATATTTTATTAATTAAATAATTATAATAAAATAAAATAAATAAAATAAAATTCTTAATTTATAAAACATTAAATTAAAATACAAAGTAAAAATATTACATTAATCGTCATTTTCTTTTTCTCTAAATCTTTGACAATTCTCTTCAATCAAATCTGATTGTAAATAATGATTCGTTGATCGATTACATACTTGTATGTGATTTTGGAGATAGTTTCGTACTCGGGAAGTATGCTACGAGAGATTTGAGGCGTAGTTATAGTAAAATTAACATCATCGTTTATATCATCAAATTGACGAATATAAATATGACGTTCATCTTCGACGATCATGTTGTGCATGATTATACATGCTCTCATTATTTCTCCAGTTATTTCTTTGCACCACATACGAGATGGCCCACATATAATAGTGAAACGTGATTTGAGTACTCCAAACGCTCTCTCTACATCTTTCCTAGCAACGTCTTGTTTCTTAATAGTCGATGTTTTGGGGATTAATGAGGTAATGGAATTGACTTCACGAATGTAGCCCGATTAGGATAGATCCCATCAACAAGATAATATCATAAATTGTAATTGTTACCATTGACGGAGACCAAAATATGCATGTCATATCCATAGATCTTGTGAAGCAACAATTTCTAAAATAATAGTTGGAGACTTATGATCCCGTTTTGCATATTGACCATGCGATGCATTTTTGTGGAAACAGAAAAACTTAAGAACAAACGGGAAAATCAAAAAATGATCATGAAGTTGGTGGAAATGGATCCCACAACAATGAGCGAACCATAACGGAGATTGTACAAACATCAACATGAAGAACTTCTATAAGAACAATGATGTATTTTTATGTGTTAAGTTTGTATTTTTTAATATGTAATTTATTTTAATGTACTTTAATATAAATTATATTTTGCATTTTTAATATTTATGCCTTACAAATAAATTTGTTTATATTTATTAACAAATAAAATTATTCATACATTTTTTTTTCATAAACATACTCTACAAAACATCACAAAACATGATTTGACATAAAACAATTTCTAATTTAGAAATTATTCTCTACAATTTCTTATACTATTCACTGCCACATCAACAAAAAGTATTGACTTGACATTTGTAAATTACCAAAACCAATTTCTAATTTAGCAATCATACTCACAACCACTATAATTTCTAAAATAGAAATCCTAGTTGACACCTTTGCAATCCATATGAAATTCAAATGATATCCTTCTTGTGGATGCTCTAAGATGCAATGTAGAAAGTTAAAAAAGAAAAGGAATCTAATATTAATAAAAAAATAAAATGAAAGAGAAAGAGAGAGATCTAACGATATTGAAACTAGGGATGGTAAAAAAAACATGTTTTTGAAGGGGGGTCTGATACCGAATTCGGTTTGACCGGAAATCCTCGAGTTGATTGAGGATGAAACGGTGATGGGGGAATCTTCGAATTTGTTAACCGTGGATGGGATCGGGGATAGAGATACCTCTTAAACCTGACCGGCTAACCCTGAACGTTTAATAGTAAGTATTTATCACTACAAAATAAATGACTTTTACCCACAAAATTTTTACCCATAGAAATTTATGTCGATGATTACCCATGGATAACCCAGAAAAGCCAATGGTTTTGTAGAAGCCGATGTTTTTTGAGAAAATACTCATGGATCACCCAGATAATCCCTGTGTAATTTGTCACTGATTTGCATTACCCACCAAAAATCTACCCACCAATTTTTCTAACGATTTTGTGATGAATCACCCTTTAGCGACAGATTTTCCAGGAAAAAAATCGTAGGTAAAAGTCTTTCGTTTAATAGTGTATACATGGTATAGAAATATATATGTATATGTGTAATATAATAAAAAAAATGATAAACCCAATGCGTGTATATATACCTATATATAATATAGATAACACACAAATATAATCAATCTTCGTTAATGAGAAACTTTTAAAATATATTAAACAATTTGTTAATTATCTAGGAAAAGATTTAGAGATAAAACAAAGTGAATGTATATGATATCTATAATTAAGTAGTATAATTGGTATATTTACTTTTGAACTGCCCTCGTAGAAATGCAACCATTAAAATTCGGGTAATTAAATTTTGAGTAAATTACACTTTTGGTCCCTGTGGTTATCACCTACTATCAAGTGTAGTCCCTATTACAAACTTTTTACAATTTTGGTCATCATGGTTACCATTCTTTTTCAATGTTGGTCCCTCAACTAACTTCTGTTAAATATGTTTGTTAAATCAGGGGTATTTTCGTCTTTTTAATTTATTTCATTTATAAAAAAAATATTATTATAAAGTATATATATAAAAACACACAGGGCAAAGCTCTCAAAAACCTCCTGTGATCCAACTCTGAATAAACACACCTTCCCCTTCCCCTTCCCCTACCCCTCCGGCACACCCTTAATCGGCGATCTCGAGACTGTATTTTGTGTGGGTTTGAGGGGCTCTAAATGATTTTCTTGTTAAACTATTTTTTTGTGTTCGAGGGGTCTGATCAGATATGCAAGATGGAAGCAGAAAAATGGAGTTGCTTGTGGGGAGTCACATCTGGGTTTGATTTTGGTCACAAATTTGGGTTTGATTTTGGTCACAAATTGGGGTTTTGAGTGTGGGGAGTCACATCTGGGTTGATGGTGGTAAGTATTAATTTGTGACTTCCCACTAGTTCGCTAACGGTGGCGGTGGCGGTGGCCGGTGGATATGAAGACGGGGTGGGATATTGTTTTGTGGCTTACCTCCAACGATTTCCTTTACCGACAACCATTGACCTCCTCCGACAATCTTGTCCACCAACAACACCTATGGGTTGCACATGCCTCTCACGCACTTACCCCTCCGACGATAATCGACACCACCGATTAACAACACCGTCCCCCTCATCTTCTGGCGTCCTACAAACCAAAACCAAGTCCTCCTTCTCCGATAAAAAGAGATGACACGAAATCCCAAATCTCGCATCACAACCCCAAATCTCGCCTCACACACTCAACCATCTTCTCCGGCGATCTCTTCACCGCCGACCACCAACCTCTCATCTTCTCTCATTTATCTCTCCTTCTTCTCTCCTCTATTGCCCCTAACATGGCCATCGAAGCTCCGACCTTGCAACTCCACATCCAGGGGTGGGTGGTGGGTCAAGGTTTTAGGGCGAGAGATGGGGTTCACCAACGGAGTTATCTGGAGGGATGTGGTGGTTGTGAGAGGACGATGGCTTGTGGACGTTGCCTGTGAAGTGGAATGGGGTAAGAATACCTCCAGTGGAATGGGGTAAGGGGAGGATGACTGGAATGGATGACCCTGTTTCATCTTAAAAAACCTAAGAAATAATAATAATAATAATATATTTATTTTTTAAATACAAATTAAAGAAATACTGAAAAGACTAAAATACCCTCTCACCTAACAAACCTATTTAACAGAAGTAAGTTAGAGGGACCAAAAGTGAAATAAAAAGGCAATCATAGTGGCGAAAAGTGAAATAAAATGACAACCACGATGATCAAAATTGTAATTAGTTTAAAATAGGGACTAAAGTTGATAGTAGATAGAAACCACAGGGACCAAAAGTGTAATTTACTCTTAAATTTTAGAAAAATATGTCGTTTAAACGTGAAATTGACATTTATAAAAGTATTACTATTAAAAATTTAATTTTTTTGTAAACGAGGAAAATCTCGATTCCCTAGTGGGATCCCCTTTCCCGATGGGGGTGGGGAAGGAATTTTGTCCCCAACGGGGATGGGATGGACGGGACGGGAACGAAGATGGAGATGGGGATTGTGATCCCCGATATCCCCATCCAATTGTCATCTCTAATTGAAACGAGCAACCTAATAAATTACCCTTATCCTCGGATATTGCAACACCAATTCATCTATGAGTAATTGTAATCTTTTTCACTATTAGAAAGCTAATAATACGATAATAGCTAGATATCGAAAGTCAAATCAGAAAATAAGGGTGCTCGATCAGAAAATACCACTTTGTTATAAAAACTGTAGATGACATACATTATCATACAAAACTGCTTACCAAAATACTTTTGAAGAAGGTGAGAAGAAAATAGATCTTCCATAAGAAAAATGTCTGGAAACTAAATCCATGGTGTTTAAATTTAAAATACCAAGTAAAATTATTTTTTTTTACTTTTTGCCGTAAAGGTACATTGTGTTCTTGGATTTGAGAAAAAAAGGAAAAGTATGAAAAGGATTTTTTTTTATTTTATGTTTTAGGAGGGAAGAAGAAACACTACAAAGATCTCTCCTTTTCAATTATTTTTCTCTATTTTAGAACAGAGTTTAAGATAGTTATTGTCTCGTTGGAACAATTTTTCATATTTCCAAAATTTCTAAAATAACTTGGCTTTTGGAGATGCGCTAAGCATATTAATAGGATATGTTGGTCTCAACAATCGGGTTTGTGTATAATACTCATAACATCCAACAAAACACTTAAAACTATTCTTATTTACCTTGTTTCACATGATACATATATATCCGATGAAAATTACTTATCGAATATTACCTCATTTGATATCATCTGATTCTATTGGCTTATGATTCAGATATATCATTGGATATTACTCTACTAATGTTGGTCAAAGATCTCATTCAATAAGTTCCTTTATCGATCAAATAGTTCCATTTTATCAACTCAATGTCTAGTTGATACAAGCATTTCATAATGTTCTATTTGGTAAATCCGGTATATAACTTATATATCGGATATAGAAAAAGGTAGGATTTTTATCTTATAAAAGTCTTATAACTATTTGTATTGATCCAAAAGCAAAATGCCATTAGCAAAATCCAAGACTAGTCGAAATGAAGTCAAGATCCTCACCAAATGCAGATTCGTTTGTGTTAGGACACAAAATGTCCTAGTTATAAGATAGTTTTGTAAAGGGGTATTAATTGTAATATGGGCTTGGGTTATGTTATAAGGGCTTGGGCTTAACTATGTAACAAGGGGGTATATATTGATAAGTGTGTGTAATTAGGGTTTGTAAGAGTGACCATTGCAATGTAGCCTCCAAGGTGTTTGTGTGTGTTCTAGAGAGAGATCCATTCTCTCTCTAGGTTGCTTTCATCTTCAATAATACACCATTTATCCTTATCTATCTTCTTGTTACCAATCTACAATATATGAATCGTTGCCTTGTTTAAATGGGACTAACAAGTGGTATCAGAGCAAAAATCGAAGGAATCAATCATCGATACGATCATTCTGCATCGACTCATCTTCAACAGCCCCATCTCGGTATGAAACAGTCATTTTTTCGGATTTTTTGTTGCACACACTGTTTTGGGATTGAAAAACACATTTCTGGTTGTTTTTGGACAAAACTCGAAGTATTAAAGTTATCCAGAATCCCAGTGCGCACCTACGTACCAATTTTCAGCCCAAACAGATCAGTATTGAAGTTTCGACTTAAGAAAATTTAAATCTTCATCCATATCGCAACCTTAAGTGTTCTTCATGTTCATCCATGTCGCAATGGTCATATATTCATGCATATCACAATCCACTCCTCATGAACAGTACAAAATCGCAATGGTCTATTGCGACTTGGCCTCCAAATCGCAATCGTCTATTGCGACTTGCCCTAAATCGCAATCCACTACACGTTGAACAGTACCAAATCGCAACCTTCAGTTGCGACTCGGGTGAACTTTTACCTATTGCGACTTCAGTGCATTGCGACTTCAGTGCATTGCGACTTCAGTGCATTGCGACTCTGGGTTGCGACAAGTCTTGTGTTGCGACATTATTTGGGTTGCGACTTGTGTGTGTTTGCGACATGGTTTGTGTTGCAACAAAGGGTTAAAAATGTGTATCGTGACTGTTTCTGGAGATCCAGATGGTATCCTCGCCCAAGTAATCACCCTTTCAATTTTAAATTAAAAAAATCCGCTAACCGGTTAGCGGAACCCCCGTGCTTAGTCTCAGGAGGGGAGCATTGTTCATGGTGTTTAGCACAAAGCATGTGTGACATCATTCCCATATTTAGGCTGTCACATACATATATAGCAACTGTCAATGCTTAATAGAGCTCAAGTTTGCCAAGATTTTCAGAAGATGAGTGTTGGAATTCAGTCTTTAGTTGAATTGGATTAGACGTTTGAGCATTTGCAATCATTATTCTGGAGTTTTGTTGACGATGCTAGACCGTTGAGTGCTCTTCTGACCTGATCAATCAGAATTATGAGTGCTTGCAATCGTTGTTCTGGTGCTTTGGTTGTGATTCAGACTCTTGAGTGCTTATACTCATTCAGCTATTTCTTGAAGATTGATGTTCCAGATTTTCATCATTCGGTACTCTGATATTTTGGGGATGAGCATTTTTCTACAGTTGATGAACAATGTTACTTGTGGAGTTCTTCTAAACCCAACCTTATAGTGTATGCTTCATTATGTTTCCTCCTTCGAGCAAATCCGAATCACGCTCTTAAGCTGAATTCCTATTCAACTCGCGGCTTATCAACGGATTTGGTGTTATAGACTGAGTTTGCATTTGGTTAATCACGCAACAACTCGCTCGTTATCTTTCTTGTGAGCTTATCAGTACGAGCTAGAGTTTCCACATTTATGAAGATGTTTTTCGTGCACTCGGTCGAGGCATTGAATCCGATTTGTCAAGGTTGAAATATAAAGAGTAAGAGCATATTTCAAGGGGGAGCCTAGACTACATTTGAAGAATTGCATCACTACGGTTTTCTAAAGAAATCAAGGGGGAGAAGAACTGAAGATCTTTCGAGACGGGTGATTCCTTTACAAAACTATAGGGGGAGATTGTTAGGACACAAAATGTCCTAGTTATAAGATAGTTTTGTAAAGGGGTATTAATTGTAATATGGGCTTGGGTTATGTTATAAGGGCTTGGGCTTAACTATGTAACAAGGGGGTATATCTTGATAAGTGTGTGTAATTAGGGTTTGTAAGAGTGACCATTGCAATGTAGCCTCCAAGGTGTTTGTGTGTGTTCTAGAGAGAGATCCATTCTCTCTCTAGGATGCTTTCATCTTCAATAATACACCATTTATCCTTATCTATCTTCTTGTTACCAATCTACAATATATGAATCGTTGCCTTGTTTAAATGGGACTAACAGTTTGTCATCTAGCCGAAAGAATAACATTACAAGGTAAAGTCAAATAGTTATATGACAAATACTACTATTGGAAAGCCATATCCTAAAAGTATAAACTTGCCTAGCAAGTCTTACTCACCAACTATCTTGATTAACTATTAGTATGAGAACATGTACAACATATAAGCCTAAGCGAAGTACAAAAGCACCATCATATTGATACCTTGTTTGCTTTACTGCTCCTTCGGAATACTAAAGGTTGAAGTAATTCAAATGGTGTCTACATCAAAGCTCAAAGTTTGAAATGAAGAGTACTAGGATACATAGATTAACCAGTCAAAAGAAGAGCGCATTAAAGCAACATGTCAGCCTAAGTGAAGTACAAAAGCATCATCATATTGGTACCTTGTTTGCTTTATTGTTTCCTCGGAATACTAAAGGTTGAAGTAAGTCAAATGGTGTATACGTCAAAGCTCAAAGGTTGAAATGAAGAATACTAGGATACATAGATCAACCAGTCAGAAGAAGACACATATCAAAGTTGGACAATATGGATTTAATGTAGTAGTGGCTATAAAAGGTTTGTCTTTCATTGCAAACTACCCGTTTTGAAAGAACATCCTTGAGAGTGTTTCTAAAGTAAATTCGGTGTCATTCTCTGAAGAAATTCTATAGTTCTTCGGATATGGAAGAGAACCCCCCCCCTTTTCAGTTTAGCAAATTTGTCACATTCAGATTGTTTAGGATCACATGTCTTACCTTCCTAGATTTCACAGCCAATTTGTAATTCTTGTTTTTATACAAAATATAGAAGAAAGAATTAAAAAGTAAAAATATGTTGTGTTTGTATTCAACCTCCCTACAAACACTTCCTATGAAAGTCATCAATTCCAAGGACCAACAAGTGGTATCATAGCGGTTTGTTTAGTCTCATAAACAAGATCCAATATGAATTCCACACTCCTAGTTAATGACTTTCTATCCTGGTTCTCTTTTATTCAAAACATCATGCGATTTTCTATAAATTTTCAGATAACTTTATATAGTCATCTTTCTCTTGAAATTGAGAAATCGGATGTCCTTTATCCTATTCTAAAAAATCAGAAGTGAAATAATGAAAATGTTGTAGTCACCCAAAAATTTCATTCATTATTTAGTTCTAGACAAAACTCTCAAAAACATTTCTTTAAAATCTTATATCAGTATGGTCATGGTAGTTAAGCAAATAGTCAACTTTGAAGTATTAAGTTGGTCAATAAAGATTTTCTTTGTTTCTAGTATTCTCTTAAACTTGATTCAGAAAATCCAAGAAGAATGTATATTATTTCTTCCTCACAAAAGATCACTATTTTGCACACATCCCTTTAAGAATAATTTCTCCAAGAGCATGTCTTATGGCTCATCTTTTTGATCCAATCCTCTCTAACAAAAGATGTTCAGAAACCTCTTCACCACCATCCTCAAGCTTAAGGAACAGTTCTCAGGTACATCTCCTCCCTTTCTTTATAAAAACCTCAAAAGTATATTTTAATCCATAAATTCAACATCCATCTTATGTTTCTCTTATCCACCCCCCATGAGTTTATGGGTAGTTTATCATAAATTCACCAAATTTGGTACATGGAAAATAGGTGTTTAAGGCACATGACTGGTTGTATCTCCCTGCTCAAGGACTTTGTGTCAGTAAAAGCTCATTCTGATACTTTTGGTGATAATTCAATTGAATCAACTCTGGGTTATGGTATTTTAAATAATAGATCAGTAACCTTTGACAAGTTGCCTATGTAGAAGGACTCACACATTTGTTTGAGCATCAGTCCCGATGAAGGCTTCTCTGTAAAATTTCTTGAAGAAAAATGTTATATTCTTTCTCCTGAAAACATTGAAATTCTTTCTGGATTTCGCAAAAATAATGTCTATATAATAAACAGGACTTTTGTTCGTTCTTCTTCATGTCAAAATGTATGCTTCTTCTAAACAAAACTAGTTATGACATGGGCGTTTATCTCGTTTATATTTTAAAACCTTAAATTTGTTGTCACAAAAAGGACTTGTAAAATGACTTCCTTTCTTATTCTTCTCCAAAGATGTCATTTTGATGTTAATCCATGAGTGTGACATATTTAACATAAATTGTAGCTCCCCCATCATCGCAAGATGTGTATGAGTTCTTCCGAAAGTGAATTTGGCTTGAATGGTACAATGTATTGAATTAAGGCTATGTTTCCATTTCAATTTCTTTACAACTTTAAATTATATCTCTTGACCTCACTAGGATTTAGCCTAACACGTTTTCTTAAAATGACATGTATATCAGTTCATTCTAGTGGTGGGACTCCTCGGTTTTGAGCGGAGAGTCGAGTAGTCGGTACGACACATTTTTGGTGAAGAATAGCTTTGGCGGATGTTTTATGAACATGATCCTTTTGAGAAGAGATAGTGACACTCGTCCTTAATCTAAACCTAGACTAGTCTAGATTAGTAGGTTGTTGAATTATCTCTTGCATTTTGTATTGTAAGCGCCTTACTATTTCCCCTATTTGGGTGATTCATTTATTTAAGCCTTTAACCGTGACTTTATTCAGGTTTAAAGTTACCTTTATTTTTTAGGGCTGTTACAAGTTGGTATCAAAGCTCTAGTAAGTGAAATAGGTATGAATGTAAGATACTTAGACTTAAGCTAAAATTCTAAGTTGTGATATATGATATTTGGGTAGAAGTACTAAGATAGAAAGTTGGTAGAGTTGACGGTATTGTACCAATTAAGAGTTGTGATGATGGTAAATGTTTGGGTAAAAAACCACACCTCACGACCGACGCAATAAAACCAAACGACTTATTTTATACGACAAACCTTGTATTAAGATAAGGTCATGTAATCTACATGCGACCGTGACCACAGTCGACACCTAATATTTCGGTCGTAAGATATCTACGACTTACGACCAAGACCCTTGCCAAAATGTACGACCCTCGTAAGATTATCCTCGACTGTAACTTACTAACCCTCGACAAGCTTCTTCTTTGTGTCTAATTAATGAAGGTCAAGCTCATTAATTGGCAACGGTCATAACCGAAGACCACAATCAAGCACATTTATGACAAAGACCGCTATTCGCATTTAAGGAAGACATTAAATGTTGGTCCCGAAAGGCCTATACAAGTTTGTAGAAGGGGGGGGGGGGGGGGGGTTGAATACAAACACACTATTTTACTTTTCTAAATTGTTTATTGATAAATCATTAACAATTTACAGCTTGTTGCGGAAATAAGATTAAGGATAAACCTAAATCTAAACAAGTTGGAACACTAAAGTTTCTTGCACTAAGAAAGATAAGGAGATTACTAATAAAATCCTATCTTAAGAGAGATTTGAACTTGTCCAGAGTTAGCAAGTTACTTCAAATGAAGTGAGTTCATCTCTTTATATACTGCATGCATTTAATGCAATTCAGTATACACTTTACACGTGTCATCAGCGGATTGGTTGCATGTCATTGACCTTTGTTGACAACCTTAGTAGCCGCATGAATGAACAGTGTAGTATCAGAGTGGTTGTACGATTTCAGATTTTCGGAGGTTCTTTTCTGACATTTCGTACGGTGGCGTGCAAGGGAGGTTAAGACAAAAGTACTTTGTACGGAGGACTTCATGATCAGCTTTCGTTGATTCAGCGATTATCATTTACTATTCAGCGAATGATAAAGTTCAGCGATAGCTGAAGTCTTGTACTTGATACTTCACGTTGAGTGGACAAATCTGAGTCTTCGCTGATCCGCATCAGTTCATTAGGAGACTTGTCGCTGGTTCTTGAGCTTAATCTTCGACTTCAGCGTAGAACCTTTGTTGACGTGAATCTTGTCTTCAGGGATCATAAGTAAACAACTAACTTATCAGCAATCACCATAAGGACTGAACAAACTCAGCGATATGGTGAACAGTGTTCGCTGAATGTTTAATCTAAAAGAGCGAGAGTTCCTATCAGCAGTACTGTAAGATCTTAGTACTTATCAGCGATAGTGAAACTCTGATACATATTGTTTACTTACAATTTTCACTAAGTATTTAAGATAGAGTCATTATCAAATCACTGAGGGTTTGGATCAACAATCTCCCCCTATTTGATTATGACATAGCAACAAAGAAAATTGCTATTTAATGAAAACATAAGGATAAAAAGAACTCATAAAATATTTGTCCCTTTTACTGTTTTCTGGGATCTTTTCAGTACTGATGGAGTAAAGTACATTCGCTGAAATCTTTCTTTAAATCTTTGAATCAGGTTACAATTTGAATAAGAAAGATTACAAGTACAAGCGAAATAAATTACAAGTACTGAAGGATGACTGATACAATAGAGAATGAGGTGATTGTTGTCAGCCTTCAAAGGGTTCTTCCTTAATGAGAAGTTCATCAAGGGTTGTCTTTTCAGTTGGAATCATCCAGTCAGGAACCTTTTCTCCTTTATTCTTTAGCTTCAGAGCAGCTTCAAAAATCAAGGGTTTTAGGTGTCGTGCCTGAATGTCTTTTCTGAAGTCGCACCAGTAGATGAGATCTCTGAGCTGTTCGATTGGAGTGATTGGAAGCTCAGCGATCCGTTGAAAGCATTTACGTCCGTCGTAGTCAAGAAAGAATATTCCATAAGGATTACTGATGACTTTACCAGGGACGAAAAGTTCACATGGTGGCAAAGAAATGTCAAGGGCAGATAGATCAGGATCAGGACCAAGTACTTCAGCGCGAGAGAAACCAATTCCAGTTTCATTTCGTATGACAGGACCTGAGTTTGAATCTTGACGTTTCTTCCTTGGAGAACCTCTTTTTCTTTTCGGCTTAAGATTAGGAACAGGAGGAATATCCACACAAGAAGATATCAAGTCGATCTGTCTGTTTATCAGCTTTTCGAAATGATCCTTGTACTTAGATTGTGATGGTTGGATAGCTAACCTCATCTCCAGCCATTCAGAGAGACCATACCTTTTTACAGTGTCAGCGCGAAAGGTTTCAGATGTGCCATCTTCTCTGAACAGTTTGATGTCAACAATAGGTACTCCGATGGAGGTTCTTCCAGAGATGAATACCTTGTTGATCTTCGCTGGACGATATCTGAAGTGGATTTTCTCTTTACACCAGATCAGGGTGGTCTGAGAAACTTCAACTTTCTTTTCCACGATCTTCTGGGCTTGTTCCCAAAGCTTTCGTTGGATTTGAATGGGAATACGCTTCAGCTTGGGGTCTTTGACAGATTCTTGAGTGAGCTTGATGGCGTATTCTCTGTCTTTATCTTCAGCTTCCTTCCTTTCAGCGATGAGGCGTTCAGCTCTGAGATGTTCCTGGTATTCAGCTTTTGAAATTCTGAACTTAGGAGGAACTGAAGGCAGTTGATCGCGCCTTAGAATGATTCGCTGATCCTCGAATCGCTTTATCATTTCTTCTCTCCTCTTTCGATCTTCTTCACTCAGCCTTTGAGGAACTGAGGAAGGTCTGTTTCTGTGCGAGAGAGGTTGTTCTTCTGGTTCATCAGTCTCAGAGATTAAGTCTAAGACTGGGATTATGTCTTCAGCGGTAGCTGGAATTATTGGTGAAGTCGCAATAGTAGAGCCTTCAGCGACATCCTCAAACAGGGGAGAGGACTAGCTGAAACGCAGCGATCTTACAAATAAGAACTGGGTAGAAGAACTTGGGTAGAAAAGATAGAAAAAAAGATAATGTGGATGTGTATGGTGTTTGTGGAATGGATAACTGATTGTCCAAGAGGGGTAAGAGATTGTTTCCTTTTCTTAGAAGGAATGGATTTTGTGGCCTGGGAATCAGCGAGGGGTATTGTCGCTGAAGGAGCCACAGAAAGCGGAGAATTAAGTAGAGTGAGAAGGGTAGAGAGACGTACCTCGTTGGAGACAGGCTTGAAGTCGAGAACCTTAGGGCCAATCTGAGAAAGTTTCAGATCACCCTCTTCAGGATAGCTGTCCTTCAGGCCATATTGAAAGATGGCGCTGATGAATCGTGGGTAAGGAACCCATGCTGGTCGGTCAGCGGCAGAATCAACACGTTGAATGAGGTCTTCATAGATGATGGAGGCCCAGTCAATGTTGAGACCTTTCAGCAGTGCGTAACCCATGGCCTGCTGAGGTTGAGCGGCTTGATCAGAAGATCCGGATTTCGCTGTCATGCAGCTGATCAGGTGAGCGAAGATGAAGTTCATCTCGCTGGGCATCTTGGATTTCTTTATCAGCGTCAGCTTCTTCTCAGGTAGCTTGTCTCTTCCAGTCTCCCAGATGTAACCCATCGCATCAAGGAAAGCAATGATTTCTTCCCTGTCAGCGTGCTTCTTGTGGTCAGGTAATGGAATGAAAGGATTTTCTGAGGCAGCGTTGGGGAATTTCAGGGCTTTGCGGATTATTGCGGGGGTTATCTTGATGGTGCCATACTCAGTATCGCTGAGTATGCAGTCGATGGTTTTAGATGGATCTTTGGCGGAGGGTAGATCGGTGTGTCTGGCAGAGTACCAGAATTGGGATAAGAGACGCTGACTGGCAGGAGGTGTGATTGTCAGTGCTGTGTAGATGGGGCTATTCTTCAAAAGATTTACAGCGTCGTCTAGATGGGATACTTGCTTCCGAGGAGGAAACTCGAGAAGCGCTGAGAGGTTGTTTGCCTTTGTCCAGTCTAGTTGATCCAGCTCAAACTTAACCTGAGGAGCTTTAGTGATTTCCAGTTCCTCAGAATCAGCGGAGATAGACTCAGCGGTAACATTCAGCTTTGAAGTTGCCATTTCACTGTATTATCAGTTCAACCAAAGATGTTAACAAATAAGAATTATCTTAATGTGGAAAGAAAATTTCCATTAAGATTTTTCGAATTTTGTCCATTTCATTCAGACAAAAAAGTCTTAATGAAGATTAGGGTTTTTCTTGTTTTTGAAAAAAACGAATATAACACCCATAAGCCTTGTATTCCAGTTTCTTAAAAAAATGGATACGAAAGAAGAACAAGTTTAAGATTTTAGATTTAAAACTTGAAGAACAACCATGAAATGGTTGTGTTTATAAAACCATGAAAGAAAATGATTTTATTTTTGAGTTCTTTTGTTTGATCTTGTGTAAAACAATGATAAGATCGAAAACAAGTTATTCGCATTTGATAATAGATAAGAACATATTAACCTTGAGTTTGATGAAGAAGATGATGAACAGTTCTTGAAGATTGAGAGCACAAAATGCAACAGTGTTCTTTTCTTGCGGAGAAAGATTGATTCGCGTAAAAGACAAATATAAACTTTGAGAGTGTTTATATAGGAAGAGAGTAGAGAGAGAAAAACTTGAGCGGGAAAGTTTTTCATCATGACACGGACACGTGTTTGCATTTGATTGGATAGACAACGAAACGTGCAAACGTGTGTCAGAAAAAGAGCGTGCCTGGTGTTATCCGTTGCAATGACGTCACAACTGTCCTTTCACATTCTTTCGTTGTCTCTGAGGTTTTGAAATAAAAACTCAGGGACTCTTTGGAAAATATGAAGCACTGAATAGAAATATCAGTGAGGGTTTTAAGAAATTTCAAAATATCGCTGTTAAGGAAGAGATATTCAGCGATGTAAGAATTTGAAATCTTGCATTTACATGCGATTGTCAGAGAGAGAAAAACATACCTGGATATCAGTTTAACCAAGTTTATTCAGAGAGAAGATGATGAAATGGATTATAAAAGTTTATTTTATCCGAGAGCCTATACAAGAATGTATAAACGTATCGCTGATTAAATGTGAACTGCTGAAGATTTATCCTTCAAAGTTCAGCATTCCAAGCTCGCTGATGAGAAAGTTGAATCTTGTCTCATCAAGAGGTTTGGTAAACAAATCAGCTAACTGATAATCAGTTGGGATAAAATGAAGTTCTATATCACCATTCATCACATGATCTCTGATAAAATGATATCTGATTTCTATGTGTTTTGTCTTTGAGTGTAGCACTGGATTGTTTGCTATAGCGATGGCACTTGTGCTGTCGCAATAGATTGGAATTTTGGAGAGCTGAAGATCATAGTCTAGTAGTTGATTTCTCATCCACAAGACTTGAGAACAGCATCTTCCAGCGGCTACATACTCAGCTTCAGCTGTGGAAGTGGACACTGAGTTTTGCTTCTTACTTGTCCAACTTACCAGCTTTCCACCCAGGAGCTGACATCCTCCTGTGGTGCTTTTCCTATCCATTTTGCAACCTGCAAAATCACTGTCTGAATAGGCGGTTAGATCGAATCCTGAATCTTTGGGATACCAAAGACCTAGATTCGCTGTACCCTTAAGATATCGAAAGATTCGCTTTACAGCTTTCATATGGGATATCTTAGGTTCAGCTTGATATCGTGCGCACAGACATGTTGCAAACATAATATCGGGTCGGCTAGCTGTAAGATACAGTAGTGAGCCGATCATCCCACGGTACAGCGTGACATTGACAGGAACACCCTTTGTGTCCTTATCAAGTATCAGCGGTGGTGCCATAGGGGTTTTCATTGCTGAACTTTCAGTTAAGTCGAATTTCTTCAGCATATCTTTAACATACTTTCCCTGATTTATAAAAGTTCCTTTTTCAGTTTGCTTAATCTGAAGACCAAGGAAATATGTTAGTTCACCCATCATACTCATTTTATACTCATCTTTCATTCTATCAGCGAAACGAGTACAAAGCTCAGGGTTAGTAGAACCAAATATAATGTCATCAACATATATTTGAACTAAAATGATATGACCTTTTATTTTTCTAAAAAACAAAGTTTTGTCAATCTTACCTCTCTCAAAATTTTCAAGGTGGAGATAAGTAGAAAGAGTGTCATACCATGCACGAGGAGCTTGCTTCAAGCCATAAAGTGCCTTATCCAGCTTATAAACATAACCTGGACGCTTAGGATCTGAGAATCCTGGAGGTTGTTCCACATAAACTTCTTCATTCAGCTTTCCATTTAGAAACGCTGATTTAACATCCATTTGATGTACAGTGAAGTTTTTGTGTACAGCATATGCTAAGAAAAGACGAATAGATTCAAGTCTTGCTACTGGAGCAAAGGTTTCGTCATAATCTATGCCTTCCTCTTGTCTGTATCCCTGAGCAACAAGACGAGCTTTGTTGCGAGTTACAGTACCATGTTCGTCCAACTTGTTTCGATAGACCCACTTAGTGCCTATCACTGTTTTGTCAGTTGGTCTCCGAACAAGTTTCCAAACTTTGTTTCTTTCGAATTCAGTCAGCTCTTCTTGCATAGCGCTGACCCAGTTTGGATCTCTGAGGGCATCATCTATTTTCTTTGGTTCAGTTAGAGAAATAAAGTTAACAAATAAACAAATATTACCTGCACTTCTACGAGTCTGAATACCAGCGTTGGGATCACCAAGAATTTGATCGATTGGGTGATTTACAGTCCATCGCTGAGCCGGAGCATGCGTCGCTGACTCAGTCTGAACTGGAGAAACTGAAGATGAGGCTTCAGCTACTTCTGGATTATCAGCTAAGAGAGGAATGCTTGCATTTGTCACTTCATTCACTGATTGCTGAGAAATAGATGGAATTTCTGAGACATTTGGATCAACTGCGGGTATAGTGTTTATAGGAACAGCTGAGACCCAAGATGTTTCAGCTTCACTATTCTGCATATTGGGAATGATAGTAGGACCATCATTTTCAGTTGTATGAGCATGAGTAGTGGGAACATCTTCTGAATCACCAAGATGAGAAAACATCCATTGATTCAGTTCTTCTGTATCAGCGTTCGGTTTAGAGTTCGCTGAACGGGATTCGTCAAACGTGACGTGAATAGTTTCTTCTACAGTTTGTCTTCTTCGGTTGAAGACTCTGAAGGCTTTGGAAACTGAGGAGTATCCAAGAAAGATTCCATCATCAGCCTTAGGATCAAACTTTCCAAGGGCATCTCTGTTGTTCAGTATGAAACACTGACAACCAAAGATGTGAAGAAAGCTGATTGAAGGCTTTCTCCCATGAAAAAGTTCATAGGCTGTCTTTTTGAATCTTTTGACTATCAGCGACCTGTTTTGCGTAAAACAAGCCGTGTTGACAGCTTCTGCCCAAAACTGAGTAGGCAGGTGAGAATCGCTGAGCATTGAACGTGCAGCTTCAATAATTGTTCTATTTCTTCTTTCAGCGACTCCGTTTTGTTGTGGTGTTCTCACTGACGAAAAGTTGTGAGAAATACCCTTGCTCTCAAGGAAGGAATCAAGAGAACTGTTTTTGAATTCAGTTCCATGATCACTCCTTATTGAGCGAACAGTCATATTGTTCAGAGTTTCCATCTTCCGAACAAAGGTGATGAGTTCTTCAGGGGTGTCACTCTTAGAACGGAGAAACATTACCCATGTGTAACGAGAGAATTCATCAACTATGACCAGCGTATATTTCTTTCCAGCGATGGATTGTTTGTTAACGGGGCCAAACAAATCCATATGGAGTAGTTGAAGAGGAGATGACACTGAGGAAACTTGCTTTGACTTAAAGCTTGCCTTGGTCTGCTTCCCTTTTTCACACGCTGAACATAAGGATTCTTTGGCGTATGAATGTTGAGGTAGACCAGTGACTAACTCTTTGGATGAAAGAGTATTCAGTGTCTTGAAGTTGAGATGTGAGAGCCTCTTGTGCCATAGCCAGTTGACATCAGAAGATGCCTTTGAGAAGAAACAGGAGTTCTCAGTGGTTGTTGAGTCCATGTTTATAACGTAAACATTTTCCAAACGATAACCGCTGAGAGCTATCTTCTCCTTTTTTGTCAGAGACAAAGCATGATTCCTTAGTGAAAATCACTTTGTTATCCATGTCGCAAAGCTGACTGATGCTTAGAAGATTATGCTTCAGCCCTTCAACATATGCGACTCTTCTGAAGGATGTTGTACCATTTGAAAGTACACCATACCCTCGGGTGTGTCCTTTTCCATTTCCACCGAAAGTCACAGAGGGACCCTTCTCTTCCTTGTATTCAGCGAGCAGGCTTTTCTTTCCAGTCATGTGTCTAGAGCATCCGCTATCGAGATACCAGATACCCTTCTTAACCTGCAATACAAAAGAAGATTAGTTTTGCTTGGGTACCCACTTCACCATGTATACGCGTTTGTCAGTGGAAGTGGTTGGAATGGGTTCAGCAGTCTTCGCAGCATTTGAAGATTCAGCTTTGTCTTTCTTCACTTTGGTCAATTTCTTGACCTCAGCGGTAGGAGTCACCTTGACCTGAATTGCAACTGGTTTGGTCTTCTTGGGTGCTATCTTCACCTTAGCTATCTTATCAGCTTTGGTGGCTGTGGGACACTTACTTGCAATATGATCGGTAAGTCCACAGTGATAACATTTCCTATAACTAAAATTAGTTCTAGGACCACTTGAGTGCTGAGCTTTTAATTTGGAATTAGAAGTGCCAGCACCAAGTACACTATTGGTTTTTGAAATAGGACGAACATTCAGTTCTTCAGATTTCTTACCAAGGACATCTACTCTGAGTCTAGGAGTAGGTCGCTGAACTGATCCAGAGGTCTGATTTCTAGAACCAGATGAATGAATCACTAAGGCTTTGGAAGCATTCAGCTTAGGTACTAAGGTACCCTTCTGAGGATTTTGATAAATAACAATTCCTTTACCTTTGTCTTTAGAGACAGAGGTAGGTTTTGAATAAACCATTTTCTCTTTACCTTTTGAGGAGGTAGGAGTTTCCTCAGGGATTGGTGTAACAGACGAGGAGTACTGAGATGAAGAAGTGTCAGCTACTGAGGATACGAACGTTCCAAATTTAAGCATTGAACGTTTAGTGGTTGGTATTGGAGTATCATATTTATAACCCAGACCACGTTTATCACTCAGAGGAATCTGAGCCTTAATTATCTCAGTGATCTTTGTTGAAGAATTACACCATCCTTCAACAGTAGCTTGTTCAGCTTTTAATGCAGCGATAGCTTCCGCTCGTTCGATTTTAACTAGCTGATTTAAATGGACTTGATCTTTAAAATCTTCTTCAAATTTAGAAAGCTTTTCTATTTGAAGGTGGCAGTTTTTAAGCTTTTCAGCGAGATCAAGATTTTGGTTTTCAACCACAGCTTTTCCGTTCATGGCTTCGTATAAACTTCTAGTCAGCAGTTCGATTTTACGGAGACTATCAGCTTCATCAATATTTACAATATTGGTAAAGAAGGAAGGTGATACCTGAATGGCAGATGTTGAAGTGGAGGGAATGTCTGAACTTTCTTCCCCTTCTTCAATCTTGGCCATGAGACATTGATTTGCTTCATCATCTTCAGAATCAGATGATGAGGCTTCTTCATCAGAAGCAGCCCAATCATAGTCAGCCATCAGGCCTTTTCCTTTCTTCTTAAAGCTTTTCAGCTTTGCATACTTCTCCTTCAGCTTTGAGTATTTGTCATCTTTATTCCTTGGAACAAAGGATTTCTTTGTAAAAGCTGAAGGTCTCATGATTTTCTTTGACCTGCACTCGTTAGCGAAATGACCTGTCTTTTCGCAGTTGAAACAAGTAGCAGTAGCCTTATCAATAAAAGCTGATGACTTAGGCTTGTCAGCTATAGAAAGAGTTTTGTTCTTTCTAAACATTTTCTTCTTGGCGAATCTCCTGAACTTTTTAGTTAGGAGAGCCAAGGATTCATCATCATCTGAAGAATCAGAATCTGATGACCTTTCAGAGTTACTTTCTAACTCAGTGATAGTGACCACGGGTCGCTGAGTAGAAGGTTCCTCTGAGATTAAAGCAACAGGGGTGCTTTTGGAATCTTTTACAAGATTCTTCTTAAGATGGCTAGATTGCTCATGATTCAGCAATGTGCCATATAAGGTAGCATGTGTCATTGATCTTAGATCTTTTGACAGCTTGAGACACATGGAATAATTGTCCCAGCTTTCAGGTAAACATTCTAAAAACTTTGTCAGCACTTCAAAGTTAGAATATTCCTTACCAACCGTTTTTAGATCTATAATTAAGCAGTTAAAACGTTGATGAACTTCAGAGAGAGTTTCATTCTTACCAGAAATGAAGCTTTCGTATTGTCTTACCAGGTTGATCTTTCTTGAATCCTGGACTTCAGACGTTCCTTCATACTGAACACATATTCTGTCCCACATGGCTTTTGAGGATTTCAGGTTCATGACGGAATGGTAGACTTCGTCAGGAAGGGCCATGGATAGTATGGATCTGGCTTTTGTATCTATAGCCACTTTCTTCTTATCTTCATCGGTCCAATGATGAATTTCCTTTGGAATCAGCCTTTCTGGAATAGCAGCTCTAGTTGCAGTGGCTGGAACCGCAGGATTAATTGTTACAGGGATGTGTGGACCGTTTTCAAGATAGTAAGGTATAGTAGGGTCTACACCTTCTAAGAAGAGTGTCATCCTATTTTTCCACAAGTTGAAGTTATCTCTGGAAAATCTAGGGGGTTTTGCAAGAGAACCATTGTCTATATAGTGAGTGTTTGTGTTTGTGTTGGCCATTTTCAGATAATAGCTAGGAAGAAAAATATCTTAGATTAGATCTTGTTTATGAGATTAAACAAATCTGCTCTGATACCACTTGTTGGTCCCGAAAGGCCTATACAAGTTTGTAGAAGGGGGGGGGGGGGGGGGGGTTGAATACAAACACACTATTTTACTTTTCTAAATTGTTTATTGATAAATCATTAACAATTTACAGCTTGTTGCGGAAACAAGATTAAGGATAAACCTAAATCTAAACAAGTTGGAACACTAAGGTTTCTTGCACTAAGAAAGATAAGGAGATTACTAATAAAATCCTATCTTAAGAGAGATTTGAACTTGTCCAGAGTTAGCAAGTTACTTCAAATGAAGTGAGTTCATCTCTTTATATACTGCATGCATTTAATGCAATTCAGTATACACTTTACACGTGTCATCAGCGGATTGGTTGCATGTCATTGACCTTTGTTGACAACCTTAGTAGCCGCATGAATGAACAGTGTAGTATCAGAGTGGTTGTACGATTTCAGATTTTCGGAGGTTCTTTTCTGACATTTCGTACGGTGGCGTGCAAGGGAGGTTAAGACAAAAGTACTTTGTACGGAGGACTTCATGATCAGCTTTCGTTGATTCAGCGATTATCATTTACTATTCAGCGAATGATAAAGTTCAGCGATAGCTGAAGTCTTGTACTTGATACTTCACGTTGAGTGGACAAATCTGAGTCTTCGCTGATCCGCATCAGTTCATTAGGAGACTTGTCGCTGGTTCTTGAGCTTAATCTTCGACTTCAGCGTAGAACCTTTGTTGACGTGAATCTTGTCTTCAGGGATCATAAGTAAACAACTAACTTATCAGCGATCACCATAAGGACTGAACATACTCAGCGATATGGTGAACAGTGTTCGCTGAATGTTTAATCTAAAAGAGCGAGAGTTCCTATCAGCAGTACTGTAAGATCTTAGTACTTATCAGCGATAGTGAAACTCTGATACATATTGTTTACTTACAATTTTCACTAAGTATTTAAGATAGAGTCATTATCAAATCACTGAGGGTTTGGATCAACATTAAAGACATCGAAGCCTATATAAATCAAGATGAAGCCACACACAGATAGAAGAATACACACGAGAATTTCCAGAAGCATTCTCAAAGCTCTCAAGCGATTACTAGTATCTTTCTACGAAGAAATTCACGACGAAGCACTTCCACTCACGATGCACGATAGAATTCTACAATTAACAATATCTTTTCTACTATTGTAATCTATTGTACTCACGACACTTGTTACTAAAGGACGTCGTCCCTGTTTGACGACCATGGTGCATCGTCGACATTTATTGTCGACCGAGGTTTTTACCCTCGACGGGGTTTTCCGCGTCACCAAGTTTTGTTGTCTGTTTTCGTTTTTATTATCCGTCGTATGATTTGTCGCGAGATACCTTTCTTTAGTTGTTAAAGCTCCACACCGAATTTAAATCTTTCTTTGGACGATTTTTAGCATTAACAGTTTGGCGCCCACCGTGGGGCACCATCTAGAGAAAATTTCTGACAAACGTACGTCCTACTAATCGTTTCTTGAGTTTTCTCCATTTTCAAGAAAATGTCGGGTCAAGGAAACCATAATGGGCCACATCAGAACGCTGGAAACTTCTTTGGTTTCCAGAACGGTCCAAACCGAAATCCAGGGAACTTTTTTAGTCCTCAGAATGGTCCGAATCAGAACGCTGGAAATTTCTTTGGTCCACAGAGTGGTCCAAGACCGTTCTTTGGGGTACCCGTGCAGAATCCTCTTCCACCCCAGCATCTCAGGCCACCTCCGTTGTTCCAAAATCAGACGATACCCCCGTCGTTCCAGAATCAAACGATGCCCATGTTGTCGGCAACATTTCACTCGATCCCATTCTAGACTCCCTTTATCCCAATCCCGACGATGAGCATCCAGACGATGCCTCTGCCAACCATGCCCGCCTCATTCACTTTTCCACCGCAAGGGAAAGTTGCTGACTCGACGCACCGAAATGGCTTCCAGATGACGATGGGCATGAAGACGTAGGATACGGGCTCTATTCCTACGACAAATGGAGGATCCAATCAAGATGACCCGGTCGCTCAGCACCCGAAGCTTCTAGAAGAACAAAGTGAAAGAATGTTGTCTCTACTTTCTAAGTTACCCGGTGCAGCTGTGCCAATCGACGTCGAACCGCACTCTGGATTTCAAGCGTCTCCTTTTATCGACGAGATAGCCACGGTCGACGTCCCGATGAAGTATAGCATCTCCACCTTCACGCCGAAGTACTCAGAGATCACAGACCCAACTGAACATATTGCTCAGTATAAGCAATTGATGTGGACAATGTCCATACCTCACCAATATCAAGAAGTAACCATGTGCAAAAGTTTTGGTGCGACCCTCACTTGAGTTGCCCTCCAGTGGTTGATCAATCTCAAATCGAAATCCATCCAACAATTTCGCTGAACTTGTCAACCAATTCTCCCGACAATTCGCCAGTAGTCGCAAGATGGAGAAACAAACCAGTGACTTATATTACGTCACTCAAAAGACCGGAGAATCCATCCGAAGCTACTTCACTTTAATGCAGAAATGATCAGTGTCCGTAATTGTGACATCAAGACTGCGATCGAGGCTTACAAAAGAGGTCTGGATGACACTTCTGGACTCTACAATGACCTGATAAAGTATCCGCCAGAGAACTTTGAAGACATCCAAGCAAGGACATTGGCCTATATGAGGGTCGAAGACGACGCAACATTTCGTCGGAAGCATTCAGAAAACAAGAAATCATTGAGCGTGAAGAAACCTGATTTCAAGACCAAAGCTGTGCCCAAGACAGAACCCGCATGCCAGATTTCAAATGTCCGATATGAGAAAAAGAAGAACGTCCCCACCTCTAAACTCACTCAACATCCCAAGATCTCGTCTTATGGATTCAAAGGAACTGCCAAAGACTTGGTCGAGGCTCTAAAAAATGCAGAGTCGACCATTCGATGGCCCAAGAAGAGCGACAAAGACGACGACAAGAAAGATAAATCCAACTGGTGCGACTTCTACGATGATCATGGTCACACGACAGAATATTGTCTAGCATTACGAAAAGAGTTTACGTGGCTAGTCCCAAAAGGACATCTTCAAGGATTAATCGACAAATATGCGAAGGAAGTACAAAATGCACGACCGCCATCCCCAGTCCATGCTAAGGTTGTAAATTGCATAACTGAAGGATCTGACGTGTGTGGATTAACCTATTTCGCAGCCAAGAGGCAAGCCAACCGAGGTCCCGATGATCAGCCTATTTCACGATCTTCGAAGTCTAAGCAAGAGTTAGAACTGGAAGCTATGCCACTGGCATTCGATCAAAGAGACCTCCAAGAACCATAGCAGAAACACCACGACGTACTGATAATCCAGTTGACGGTAGGTAACTGCTCGACCAAAAGAGTCTTGGTCGACGGAGGAAGTTCAACGAATGTCATTTTCCTTAGCACGATCAAGGCAATGGGGATCGACACGTCGGAGATCACTAGACGACCGTAGTCTTGGTGGGATTCAACGGAGACTCAACAAGCACCGTCGGGGAGATCACTCTTACCATATATGCCAAAGGAGTCAACAAGCAGACCAAGTTCAACGTGATCGATTGTTCCTCAGCCTACAATATTATTCTGGGTCGACCATTGATCCATGACATGAAGGTTGTGCCCTCGACGTATCTTCAGACAGTAAAATTCCCAACGCTATGAGGGGTTCTGGAGATCAAGAGTGAACAGAAGATATCCCGTGAATGCTACAAAACAACGATGAAACCCCCAAAGAAGGACATCTAGCAATTACAGGTCGAGGATGTCCCCGAGTCTGTCGACGACTATCGTCTGGAAGAAGTCGTCCGAAAAAATCAGAGAAGTGAAATACCCCGACTGGTTGGCTAAAGTCGTGGTCGTACAAAAGAAAAACGGGAAGTGGAGGGTGTGCATCGATTTCACAGATCTCAACAAGGCCTGTTCAAAAGACCCCTTTCCACTACCACATATCGACGCGACTGATGGTCATGAACTTCTGACATTCATGGACGCCTATTCTGGATATAACCAGATACTGATGCATACTGCCGACCAGAAAACCCCCGCCTTTTTGACGTATAAAGGTATTTATTGCTACAAAGTTATGCCATTTGGTCTGAAAAACACAGGGTCGACGTATCAAAGATTGGTCAACAAAATGTTCAAAGACTATCTTGGCAACACGATGGAAGTATACATCGATGACATGCTCGTCAAGTCAAAACGGGCGGACGATCATATCGATCATCTGAAGAAGTCGTTCGATGTGCTCAGGGAATACTAGATGAAATTGAATCCTATGAAATGTTCTTTCGGTGTAAGTGCTGGGAAATTTCTGGGATACATGGTGACACGACGCAGGATCGAGGCCAATCCAGACCAAATAAAGGCGATCATCAACATTAAGTCACCAAGAAACTTCAAAGAAGTCCAACGGCTTACTGGTCGCTTAGCCGCGTTAAACAGGTTTATCTCTCGATCCTAGGATAAATGCCACTTATTTTACAATGTCTTAAGGAAAAACAGGGGCTTCGAGTGGACGAACAACCACGAGCAAGCATTGAAAAAGCTGAAAGAATATATGGCATCACCACCCCTGTTGTCGAAACCTAAACACAACGAGATCCTACAGTTATACGTGGCAGTCAGTTCCAACTCGGTAAGTGTTGTCTTAATCCGAGAGGACGACAAGCGCCAACTCCCGATTTATTACATAAGTAAGTCTTTACTAGACGCTGAAACCAGGTACTTGTCCATGGAAACACTGTTGTTAGCATTAATCACTGCTGCCAAAAAGCTTCGACATTACTTCGAATCAAATCCCATAACTGTCGTTATTAATTATCCTCTTAAGTCTGTCTTAAGAAAACCAGAGCCGATAGGTCGACTAGCGAAGTGGAGCGTCTACCTTAGTAGCTATGATATAGATTTTAAACCAAGGACAACGATCAAATCACAAGTCCTAGCAGATTTCGTCGCTGACTTCAGCCCAGAATTGGATGCAGACATACAAACAAATACCGTGGCGACTCTCGACGACACGCCTTGGATACTTCACGTCGACGGATCATCCAACGCCAGGGGTAGGACTAGGCGTCGTCTTAAAGTCGCCACAGGGGGTCAAGATGGTGTACTCTATACGATGTGATTTCAAAGCCACAAACAACGAAGATGAGTATGAAGCCCTGATTATAGGAATGCGCATGGCACGAGACTTGGGAGTTGGGGGCAATCGGATTACATGTCAAAAGCGATTCTCTCCTCATCGTGAATCAAATGAACGAGGAATTCACGGAAAAGATTCCAAAATGACGGCATACCTTAAAGCAGCCAAAGAGAAATCAGAGGAGTTTAAACCCTTCTCGATCGTACAGATTCCAAGAGACCAAAACACACAATCCGACGCCTTAGCCAACCTTGGATCAGCACTTAGCAAACCTTCGTTCGACAATATTCCCATGATCCACCTAGCGGCTCCGTTTATCGAGAATAATGAATACGTTCACGTCCTCAATAAAGAAAATGACTGGTCGCATGATATCAAGGATTACCTTATGCACGACCAACTACCGGAAGACCGAATGGAAGCATGCAAAATCATATTCAAAGCTTCCAAGTACCATATGATCGGAGACAGTCTCTATCGACGGTCGTCGACGGGTCTGAACTTACGATGTGTCGTCAGCAAGGACCAAATACAAACTATTCTGAAAGAAATGCACGACGGAGAATGTGGTAATCATTCAGGAGGTCGTAGTCTAGTGAACTGAGTCTCGCGACAAGGTTACTATTGGCCGACCCTACGACAAGACGCAATCAGATACGTCCAAGGCTGTGACGCTTGTCAACGACACTCAGGTATGTCTCATCAACCCTCAGAACCTTTGCACACGACTTTGATCCCATTACCCTTCATGAGATGGGGAATGGACATCGTCGGCAAGCTGCCACGTGCCCCCTAGGCAAATGGTATTTTTGTTAGTCAGATTATTTCTCTAAATGGATAGAAGCAGTGGCTTTCTCCCAGGTTCGGGATAAATAAGTCATCTTTTTTATCCAGACTAAAATCATTTGCAGATTTGGAATCCTATCCGAAATCGTATGCGATAATGGCTCGCAATTCATAAGTGACCGCACTTAACAGTTTGTGAGGATCGTAACATCAAACTCACGACTTCGACACCACGGTACCCTCAATCGAATGAACTCTCTGAATTGAGAAACAAGTCATAATCAACTCGATAAGAAAGAGATTAAAAGCCGCAAAGGGGAGATGGGTCGAAGAAATTTCGCCAGTCTTATGGGCCAATCGCACGACACCGCGTACTTCCACATGTCAAACCCCGTTCTCCCTAGTCTACGGATGTGAAGCGGTCTAGCCTATCGAGGCCCAACTACCAACGTCAGACATACCTCGGTCGACCATAACTTGGTAGACCTAAGTTATGACCTCGGTGCCTTAGAGGAACTACAAGAGGTCGCCCTAATCAAAATGGCATCCAAGAGATAAGTGGTCGAACGACATTTCAATAAAAATGTCAAGATCAAAGTCTTTCAAGAAGGCGACTTCGTCCTTCGACGATCATTTCAAAACACCAAGGAATTAAGCGCAGGTAAGTTATCCACCAAGTGGGAAGGACCATATCGTATATCTGAATTCATAGAAAAAGATGCCTACAGGCTCCAAACCCTCGACAACCAGGACATCCCACGAAGCTGGAATGCGGTACACATAAAAAAATATTTCTTTGAAGTTGTTTTTTTCTTACGATTTACTCATTACGACGATTACTGACTTAAGCATCGGAGGGGTAAGTATTGGAGTATCGCAGGATCGCACGATCACATGAGTACAAGTCAGTGACTACATTGATTTCTTTTGAACAAAACAACTCAACGTTCGGGAAATTACAAGTCTTACAACTTTGGGTTTGAGACTTAGAAAGATTTAAAGAGCTTTGATCGCACGATCTTTCATGAACTGCCTCAGTCGCCTGTTTTATATCTTAACTATTCATTAAAGCCTAAGTCACACGATCTATACTGTCTTACATTTAATCGCATGGTACCGCACGATTTGTATTTCTTACGTTGAATAAAAAGTTTGACGAATAATTCATTAAAAAAGGCACTTGTATTCATAAAAACCAAAAAGAATTACAAGTACAGGGCACAACCACCAATGGTCGTCCCAGGGAAAAATACAATATAAACTAAGAAAAGTAAAAAACTAAAGCTACGAAGGAGGTCCTTGATCCTAAGCGACTCCCTCGTCGCCTCCTCCAACCTTGACTTCTGCAGGGTCGCCTTCTTCGATTTAATCCTCTTGGTCGAGATCTTTTTCATCCCCGACCTGCTCCAGATATGTTGCGACCTCTGCTTCAGCGTCTTCCATGGGATTCTTCCCGCGGAGGTGACGACGCATGATCGCCGCCTTAACTCTGAAACGAGTTAACGCTTCAAAAGAGAGGAGCCTCTCCTCTAAGACAACGACCTCGCGCTCCTTGGCCTTAACTGCTGACTCAAGGTCCTCGACCCTTTTTTCGCTCTCGGCTAGAGAGACCTTGGTCGTCGTAACCTCTGCCTCAAACGCAGAAGCCTTATCAAGGGCCATCTTCAGGCGACTTTGGAGGTCTCCTTGCTCTCTCGAGGAAGCCTCTAGGAGGTCATGAGCTTCGTCAAGCCTCGCCAAGAGAGACTCGACCTTGGCCTCCACCTGATCCCATGCCTTGCGCTCTTCGTCTTGCGTTTGATGCATTTTTTTCAAGGCACGGGAGGCGACCTTCTGGACCTTTTTCAGCTGGTTGTATAGGCACAGAGACGCCTGGAACACCTGAAACAGAACAAACGAAGAGTTAGGACGTACGATAAAAGTCAAAAACCTAAAAAGTAAACATGAACTTACCATGTAAGACAGCCCCACAACGTGGGACCCGATCTCATTGACCGATACCCCCTTGTAGCGATCCCGGAAGGACGGGATCAAATATTTCCCTAGATGGGGAAAGATTTTTGCCCTGTCCACGACGTCGTCGGCCAAGAAGTCCGACGATAACGTAAAATTTACCGTCGAAACATCGATCGACTCCACGACCACGTGCCCCTTACCCTTGTCGACTATGGAAGGAGCAGGTTCGTCCGTCCAAGGACCAGTCTCCTTGGGGATCGTCGTCGACGCCGGAAGAGCCACACTGGTTGGCTCGACGTCAACTACGTCCGTTGACGCCATCGCCTTCTCGGGTGTGGCAAGCTTTGATTGGTTGCCACCCTTCATCGACATTTCCCTCCGGGGAACCGTCTTCATCTTCTTTGTCCCCGACGTAGGCGTCGGGGGAGCTTTTCTCTTCAACTCCTTGGCATTCCTGGCCAGAAGGAGTTGGGACTGTTCGAAAGACTGTGCGTCGACATTAAGCCCAATCCACCTGAAATAGAAATCAAAAGAAGAATTAGAAGGAAAGTCAGAAAAGGCTAAAAGTCGTACGATTAAGCGTCGCACGACCAAAAATGCACGACAAGATGAAGAACACTTACCGACCATCTCTTCTTATTCTCTCTCTTCTTCCTCCTCTCTTCCTGCGGTTGAAGCCTCAGGAACCTCGACCTCGATGATGTCGTCGTCAGAATCCTCGTCGACGAGGGTGCGATTGATAAAGTAGAAACTCTCCTCAATGCTGTACCGCAGGAATTTCTTGATCTTCTCCTGGGTGTCAGGGCGAGGCTCGACCCTGTTGAAATCGATCACTAAAATATACAAGAAAAAGGTCTATAAGATAACAAAATCAGGCAAAAGAAAGGCCACCACTAAGTTTAAACCCACCGTCGGTGTTCCACCCAGCCGCGACCCAGAAGGTGTCCTCATCGATGAGGTCGAGGGATTGTACTCGACCAAGGACGTATATCGCCTTCCACCCACGGTCATTGACCGCGATGTTCTGGACCAAGACTCGGCCCCCTCGAAACCTCAAAAAGAGGCTGTAACGATGGTTCTCAACCACCTTTACCAGGTATGCCTCTAGGAGGTCGTTCACAGAGAACGACGCTGCCCAGCTGGCGGTGACCTTCTCGATCACTTAGACAATACGACAAAATTGTGACATTGCTTGGCCAGGGGAAAGGTTGAATTCATTCAAGAAAGCCTTGGACAAAGGAAAGTAGGGCATTTTTCCCGAGAGTGCAAACACAGGAAAGTGAAGAACTCTGAGTACTATCAAAGGAAAGCGCACTTGGCAAAGGCAAAAGAAAGTGGAAAGCCGATCAATGCCGAAGAAGAAATATGGCTTGTTGATTCCTCTGATGATGAAGAAGCTCACTTTACAGAAGTAAAATACAGCTTAATGGCTAAAATGGACGAGGATGACCAGGAATCCGAGGTATAATCTCTTTATTCTTCTGATAATTATGATAATGATTCTGAAACTGAAGATTCTAAATATGAAGAAATGCAACTCGTGATACCTGAACTTGAAAAGAAATTTGAAAAAGTTCAAAAGAAACTTGATTCTGAGAAAAGTTTATTGTTGAGATATCAAGATGAGGCACTTCTTTATAAATGTTTAGCCGAAGACAGAGAAAAGGAAAAAGAAGTCATCATAATTAAAAATCAAGAGCTCAATTCTAAAATTTATGAACTGAAGAAAGAAATGACAACTATAAGTGATGAAAATATAGATTTACAGTTTAAACTTAAGGTTCTATCTGATGAAAGAATAGAAGTCTATGCAAAGATCAAGCAACTTGAAGATTTAAATTTTAAAAGAGGTCAGACTGAACAAACTCTAAAATTGTTAACTAGTAACCCACAAGATACTCGATTTTATAATCCAAAAATGGGACTAGGAATGTCTGAGGTTGAGGTATTAAAGAAAGCTCCTGAAAATCTATACACAATTGAAAAATTGGGTGAAAGTTTGAAGGAATCCACTAAAACTGAAATACCTCCAATATCAGAAATTTTTGTTAAATCTAACACTTCAACTCCTGTTTCTAATAAAGAGGAAGACAAGATGGAAAAAGGTTCAGAAGAAAAGCCTAGATTCAATACGACAAACTTTACATACGATGAATTAAATTCTAGTTATAAAACCAAAAAGGTTGAACTAACTGAATTTAATTTATTATTTTCAAATGAATCTATGGATAAATCTTCTGATTCTAAAATTAATGAACCTAAATCTGTCAAGTCTGAACCTTGTGACGAAAAGGAGTCAAATATTAAATCAGATTCTAACAAAAAGGACTTTGTTCAAGAAACCATTTCTGAATTTCCTGATCTGGATTCGGCATTGATTAAAATTATTGACTTAGAAAATCAAAATTCTGAGTTAAAATTACAAGTTGAAAAATTAAACGATGATAATGAAAATATTGGGATGGATTTAGATCATAGTCTAAAAGTCAATTCTGATCGTTGGATTAAGATTCGACATCTTGAATCCCAATTATTTGAATTATCAAAATCTAAAGATTCAAATACTTGTAAAAAGTGTTCAAATCAATGTGAATCAACATATCAGCCTAAATCATCAAGTTCGGTCAATGCAAAAGGGTAATGTTCTTTCGAAGGAATTAATCTGAAGACAAAAGACTCAATCTCTATAGATAAATCATCATTTGTATAATTTGATAATTCCTTGTTTGAATCTAATTCAGATTCGAATGAAAAAGAATACAACGCCCATGAGAAAGGAGAATAATCCGTAAACAAATCTGATTCTTGTTCAAATGATTCTTCTATTTCTAAGATTTCTAACATTTCTTCTTCTTCTTTCTCAGAAATGGATGAAGAAAAGTGATTGGATTTGAAGGAGCCTGTTGGAAATAGCAAGAATAGGAGTACTAATGTTGAGAAATGTGGTTCTTTGAATAAAAATTGTATACATTCATGTAATGTTTACAATGCTTGTGGCAATAAAAATTCAGCACTTTCAGATTTTAAACTGTTGACACAAGCTAAAAGGAGAATACATTGTGCTCATTGTTGGGACAACTATTTCAAGCTAAACAACAACGCTCCTAAAAACAAAAAGTTTCATACTTCACCTTCTTCTTCTAAATCTTCAGCTAATAAATTTGCAAGAATGTTCGGTTTTGGGTTAAACAAAAAGAATAAAAAGAAGGAAACAAAATCTGTTGAGGTGAATATGGTTTGGAAATGGATTCCCAAAGATCAAGTAAACAAACCAAACTCACAAAATGAACTCTCTTTTAAAGGTAAAATTCAAGGTTCATCAACTGAAATAAACAAACTGATCCGTACTAACAATAAAGGACCCATACTGATATGGGTACCTAAGATGAGGTAATTTTCTTTTACAGGACCGTCATGTGTGGGTCATTGATTCGGGAGCTTCAAGACACACGACAGGGTACAAGCATTTATTGCACGATTTTAATGTACATCCTGGCGGGTCGGTTGGTTTTGGTAACAACTCAAAAGGTTATGTTCGAGGCTACGGAACGTTAAAGAATGATTCGATGTCCATTGAGAAGATTCTGTATGTAGAAGGTTTAGGGCATAACCTTTTCAGCATAAGTCAGTTTTGCGACAAGAACTGTAAGGTTATATTTGACAAGAAGTTCTGTTATGTTGTGGATGAGAAAGGTTCAGAAATCTTCAGAGCGAAACGATGCGGAGATTTATATATCACTGATTTCGCAAGTCTTGTTGCTTCGAAACAAGTATGTCTTGTGTCAAAGGCTTCTCAAGACGAATGTTGGTTGTGGCATAGAAGACTGTCTCACCAAAACTTTCGAAGTATCAACAAGTTAAGGATTAATGGATTAGTTTCAGGACTCCCAAATTTGAAGATCGACAAAGTTTCTATTTATCCGGCTTGTGAAATGGGGAAGATGAAACACGTTTCTCACAAGTCCAAAACTTTGTCCAACTGTAATAACGCTCTGGAACTAATTCACATGGATCTTTGTGGCCCAATGAGGACTCAATCAATGGGAGGAAAGAAATATGTTTTGGTTATGATTGATGAGTATTCTCGTTATACTTGGTTGTATTTTCTGCGACTCAAATCGGAAGCACCTGAGCTGATCATCAAGTTCATAAAAAAGATTCAGATTCTTCTACAACGTCCAGTTCGAAAGATAAGAAGTGACAACGGAACTAAATTCAAGAATGCTACGCTACAATCTTTTCTTGACTCTGTTGGAATTTCCCACAACTTTTCTGCATCAATAACTCCACAACAAAATGGAGTGGTTGAAAGAAAGAATCGGACGCTTGTAGAAGTAGCTCGGACTATGCTTGCTTATTCGGGTCTTCCACCGAGCATGTGGGCTGAAGCAGTTTCCACCGCATGTTTCACACAAAACAGGACTATTATTAATAAAAGATTAAATAAAACTACATATGAAATCATTAATAATCGCAAACCCAATATTAAAATTTTATGTGTTTTGGATGCAGATGTTTTGTGCTAAAGGATCGTGAACACCTTACGAAGTTCCAAGTCAAAGCTGATGAAGGAATTTTTATTGGTTATTCCTTGAATTCCAAAGCATACCGGATCTACAACTATCGCTCAAAGTCTGTCATCGATAGCATTAACGTAACGTTTGACGAGAATGTGACTTTGACTTCTGGACAACACGGTTCAGGACTCGGACCTCAATCTGAAGCTTCTACTAAAAAGGAGTAGAACCTGCACAACAACAGTTTTCTAATTCTGTATTAAATACCAATAATAATACTGATTTAGATTTGTTATTTCTTGATGCGTTTATGGATTACTGTGTAGATATGGAACCACCTATCGCATCCATAAATGCAAGTTCACAACAGACGAGTGTCAACTTCTCTGGTCCATCTGAAGATGTCGGTGCTAGTACTTCTGATGCAACTAACGCGACTCCGAGTGAAACTACATCTGTACTAGTCTCTGAACCTGAAATTCAACCTGAAGTTCCGGTTTCAGAAAACACATCATCGGAGGTTTCTACATCTGAATTACAAATACCAGAAGTTGAATTACCTATACCGACTCAAGTGCCTTCAGCTGAATCAACCGAAGAAATTCTTGCGGTTTTGGATGAAAATGACTCAACTAACACTCGTGTAGAAATTCCGACACTCCTGAGCACACACAAATGGACAAGAGCACATCCTCCTACGGATATTATTGGTGACATAAAGGGGTGTAAAGACACGATCTGCGACTACAAACGAGTGTTTGTATGTCAATTTCCTGAGCTCATTAGAACCCAAGAAGGCATCAGAAGCATTACAACATCCAGACTAGATAAATGCTACGCAAGAAGAGTTAAATGAGTTTAAGCGCAACGATGTTTGTCATTTGGTGAAGCGTCCTAAAGACAAGACTATAACTGGTACAAAATGGGTCTTTAGGAACAAAAAAGATAAAGCGGAGATTATAGTTAGAAACAAAGCCATATTGGTCGCAAAAGGTTATAATCAACAAGAAGGCATCGATTATGACGAAACCTACGCACCAGTGGCACGGATTGAAGCCATCAGGATCTTTCTCGCATATGCGGCTCACAAAAACATGAAGGTTTTTCAGATGGACGTAAAGTCTGCTTTTCTGAATGGGATTATTCATGAAGAAGTATATGTGAGTCAGCCTGAAGGTTTTGTAGATCCGAAATATCCAAACCATGTCTATGTCTTGGACAAAGCCCTTTACGGACTCAAACAAACTCCACGGGCATGGTATGAAACTCTAACTATCCATCTGCTTGAATCTAGATACACCAAAGGTACAATTGATACAACTCTTTTTCTAAAAAAGAAAGGTGATGATTTATTACTTGTACAAATATATGTTGATGACATTATATTTGGCTCCACAAACCCTGATATGTGTAAAGATTTTGAAGAGGTGATGAAAAGCCATTTTCAAATGAGCATGATGGGGGAATTAAAAAAATTTCTTGGTCTCCAAGTAACACAATCAAACGAAGGCATTTTCATAAATCAATCAAAATATATAAATGATATGCTTAAAAAGTTTGACTTAAATTTCTCCTCCGTCATGAAAACACCAATGGCTACTCGTCGGCTTTTGGACGCTGATTTATCCGGTAAATCAGTCGATCAAAAGTAATACCGTAGCATGATTGGATCTTTACTATATCTCACGGCGAGTAGACCGGATATTATGTTTGCAACATCTTTTTGTGCTCGTTTTCAAGATAATCCTAAAGAGTCACACCTGATTGCCGTTAAACGGATCCTTCGGTATCTCAAAGGCACGAGAAATCTGGGCCTTTGGTATCCAAAGGATTCGGGGTTTGAGCTAATCGCATTTACAGATGCAGATCATGTCGGAAACAGAATGGACAGGAAAAGTACATCTGGTGCTTGTCAATTTCTGGGGGATAAACTTGTAAGCTGGTCTTCAAAGAAGCAAAATTGCGTGTCAACATCTACTGCAGAAGCGGAATACGTGGCCACGGCAAGCTGTTGTTCTCAAGTGCTTTGGATGAAGACTCAGCTAAAGGATTACGGATATATCATCAACAAGATCCCAATCTATTGCGATTCCAAAAGCGCAATAGCAATCACAGAAAATCCTGTTCAACATTCTAAAACAAAGCACATTGATGTCAGGTACCATTTTATAAAAGACCATGTTGAGAAAGGAACCATTGAAATGCATTTCGTGCCTACTGAACTAGAGCTTGCTGATTTATTCACAAAACCTTTAGATGAAAAAAGGTTCAATTTCTTAATCAGCAAACTAGGGATGTTAAACACTTAGGCATTTTCTCTGATTTCTTTTAAACATTGAGGGGGAGTATGTGTGCTTGTTTATTTACTTATATTATATTTTTGAGGGAGAGTTAGAATTTTTTTCATCAAGTGATACATCTAACCAATCTGGACTCATGTTTAATGAGTACCAAGCTTTTCATCTGTACTTGCAGATTTCTCTGAAGTCGAGTCAACTGAATATGCATCTATTTAGGGGGAACAAGATGGCATAAGTCTGTAAGTATGGTATAGGATATAGTTTTTCTTTCAGTATTTTCTATTAAAAAAAGGGGGGGGGGGGTTTAAGTAAGAGATTACAAAGTTTTCATCTGATGTGAGATTTTTGGACAGTTTGAAATTTTTCTGAAAAAGTTGTATTTTTTTTTAAAAACTCTGAGATTTCGGATCCTTAGGGTATGAAACCATTCGTTTCGGATCCTTAAGGATACGAAACCATTGATTTCGGATCCTTAGGATACGAAATCAATTCGTTTCGGATCCTTAAGGATACGAAACCATTCGTTTCGGATCCTTAAGGATATGAAACCAATGGTTTCGGATCTAAAAGGATACGAAATGGTTTTTCAAATCACTCAATTTGATCCGAATTCAATTGGAACCTTTTGCATCCTTGTTCATGCGAAATGTTCAGATGAACAGTGCCATGTCAGTTTTTTTTGACATGTATTTTTTGTATGTTTGCAAAAGTGGGTGTCCTCTAAAATCGTGCCAAGTGTCCATTTTATTTAGAGTATAAAAGGAGTTCAAATCCTCAGTTCCCACTTTTTTCAAAAACTTGCAAACTTCTCGCATACTCTCAGGAAGCACTGTTCATCATCTTCTCAAGTTCAAACTTCGATCTTTGATTTCTCGTTCACCAGGTAATAATTTCTGTTCATTTTTGTTCCATTAGATTTGTTTTATCAATCTGAATGATTCCATCCATTTAATTTTATGGTATGACATCATCTGCTATGCTCATTTGTATGAAATCAGATTTGGTTGACTGTTCATCTTCTAGGATTCCAGGTTTATTGTCATTGTTCATGCTTTCGATCTATATCTGTGTGTATTCATGTTTGTTTACTCAAATCGATCTTATCTGTGATGGTTTTACATGGTCAAACTTCATCATCTTAGGTTTTATCAATCTGTGATCTTGAGTTTGTGTTCTTCGTGTTCTTCAACATGTTCTTTGTGTTTATGTGTTCTTCATGTGGGTTAAGGTCAAAATGGGTGTAGAATCCAGATCCGTGCAACAATTATGTTTGTGAAAAAGCAAATAAGAATAGTTGATATGATTCACAAAGGCTGCCCACTTAGCTATTGATTTAGAGAGAATTACAGTGTAAAGCAGAAAAGCTAAATGAGACAACTAGCTAATTTTCTAAGCTAATTGCACTTTATATACGCTGGGCCCATGGTAACAAGCCCACGGCCCGTTCACAATGGACTAAGTTTAATCTATTACAAATTAACCCTTGAACTTTAAATCAACACATATTTTACCCTAACAATCTCCCCCTTTGATTTGAAGTTCGAGTTCGCGCTGGAGCTCTTTCCAGTTGTAGACGTTCTTCAACCATATCCAAAGCAGTCTGAGAAGTTCTTTCATTTAGATTGGGCAAATAGGATACCTTTGGATTTTCGGATTCGTGTTTGATGATCTTCCGAAGAGCTTCTTGAACTTTGAGCAGTGTGCCGTCGCAAAATCGATCTACCTGACTGAACCTCATAAACCTCTTTTCATTCTGAGAGTTGAGGAAGACGATCCCAAATTCTGGTTGAAGCAGCATGGCGTTCTCGGGATACATCGCCAGTTCAGGAGCTTTCAAATTCGGTTTGATCAGGTTTACCTTCTTTGCTCGGTTCTCGATAGCCATTTGGAAGTCTGTCAGATAAGACATCATGATAGAACGGACAAGGAATCGACGAACCGCTTCTAGTGCCTTTGTAACAGTAAGCGGTCGGATGGTTCTGGTGCGAAGGTCTCTCAGAATAACTAGGAGGTCGAACAGATGGAGATGCTTAAAGTCAGCTTCAGAAAAAATCCATTCTTTTCCGTCTTCACGTCGAACAGTGAATACGGGAAAGACGATCTTCATAATTCGGCTTGACTGAATCTTTAGCACTTCTGAGATCTTATGCTTAGTTCGAACCTGGTCTCTCGGAAGACACCGCTTCATGGCTTCTACATATCGGAGTTGACATGCCGGTTCCGGACTGTAAATGCCAAGGCAGAAGGTTGGCTCGATCGGGCGAATTCTGTGTACAAACAGCTTCTTCAGAGATTCCTCCAGATGAGGAATGAGGAGCTTGATCTTCTCCCAACGATTTTGTTGCTGAGGAGGGGGAGGAAGATCAGGAGCTGTCGTTTGCTGAGGAGATGTCGGGATTTCTGCATTTGAGCTTTCGGGTTGATCTGTAGTCGTAGTGGGTTGAGTCGAGTGAACGGGAGGCGTACCATAGAAATTATGAAGCAGAAACTGGTCGTAATCAACGTTGTCGTCTTCATCAGTGGGAAACACCAAGTTTACCTCGAAGTTTACGGCTCTGGCAGCTTTTTCGTACCATTCGTCTTCGGTTTCCGGGTTGGTTTCACATGCAGGATCAATCATGGTGAGCGTCGGCATGTCTGATGGTTCTTGTGCGACCAATTCCTGTGTTGTACCCTTGGGCTTTTCAACCGTCGGGTCTTCTTCATCTGAAATATCCATGTCGATGACCATCTGTGCTAATGGCAACTCGGCTTCGGGTGTTTCTGTTGAAGCTGCCGCAGTTGGGGGTTCTTGTTGGACCACATATGTCGTTTCGGCAGTCACGATCTGGGCGGTCTCGGTTTGGCGTAGACGCTTCTCCCCCTCACGGTGATCAGGATCATCCTGGTCATCGTGCTTGCGTTTGAGACCGGCGGCTTGACTCTTACAAGTGTCTTCTAGTGAGCGAACCCTCTCAGACAGCGTGACAAGCGCTTTGTTGTAGTCGCTGAGGGTCGAGTCAATGGAGTCAAGGCGGGATGTGATAGATGAAGATGGAGCAGTGACTTGGGATCGAAGAACGGAGATCAGGTCTGCTTCGGTCGAGGCGGTTGTATCTGATTCCTGGAGCAGTTGGGCCAATAGCATCGTCTTTAATGTATCCACCGAATAGATAGGTTGAGCAAATTTCGGTGGATGTGGTGGTGCAGTTTCGGCTTCAACGATCTTTGCTTTGCCCTTGATGGCTTTGGCGATCTCGGCGGTGACATGCTGTTCCAGTGGCTCGCGGACAGCCTTGAGGGTGCTGTCCAGGGACCCTTGCGACACAAAGTCGGGGTGAATAACTCTGGGACCACTTAGGTTACCCGTTGAGGCGTCTACCACAGGGGTAGAGCCACCTACGTTCACAGTTGGCGTGATGTTAGCTGTGGTAGGATTTCCCGCCGATCCTTGTGTTTCACCAAGAGGTGAAGACACTACGGTGGTTCCGGTCGAGTCACGAATAGTCTCGACTTGGTGTTGCTCAGCTTTGAGTGTCCTAGCCGAAGAATGTTCAATATCGAAAGGCGCTAGACTCGATGGTGCATGAAATGAAGGCGAGACCGGGGGCTGCTGGTTTCTTATTTCAACACCAACACTCTCCGAATGAGACGCCGGTGGAAGTTGTGCTTGTTCCCCGTGTAATATTGAAACATCCGTCTGTCGTGAGACGGATGAGTGGATGGGGGGGTCGTGCAATTGCTCCGCTGGGTCCACGGAGTCTTCTTTAATACCCCATCCCAACAGATGAAACGGTGTAGTAGATGTGGCTACCCGGATATCGCTCGTTTGGGGTTGCTCAGGAGCCTCGTTATCTTTACGGTTCAATCTTTGAACGCAGTTCTCTCCGGCTCGCATGTCCTAACTCCTCTACTTGTTCTCCCTCAGATGTCCTAATGGGTTCGGTTCCAGTATGTGGAGGTGAGTCAAGTGGGATTCCAACGGTAAAATCAGGGTTGGGTCCGATACCGAGAGGTATTTGTCTCAGGCGTATGTTTCGGTCGGTATCGGAGTCCGTGGAGTCAGATTCCACGTCTTCAACATTGTGAGACGGTGAGGGGGGGTCGGTGATATACGGCTCGGTCGAGTGATGTAGTATCGGTCTAGAGGATGGACCGGCTGGGGCTGAGCCGGAACCGGGTTGCGATTCCACTGCACCACCTACTCTCGTTCCCCTTTCTCTCACAACTAACGTTCCCCGCCCGACAACACCTGCTTGTCGGGCCCTTCCACCTCTCACTCTTGGACCCTCACATCTCTCGGGTCTAAGTCCCTGGGCAGGTCCCGCCGGCGCTGGCTGGACCATGGGATTACCTAACGCTTCCCTATATGCTACTACCCCTGGTGCAGTGGGATCGACGATGGCTAGTAGTGGTTCAGGGATGGGCATTGCGACCGCATCAGATGGATTTCGGATAACCATGAACTGTAAATGGTGATGGGGACATACCGGATGGTTCAGGCGGCGAGGAATGGCAGGATTCGCGTCCATGTGTTGACGCACCGCCAGCGAAAGGAAACGCGGATACGGAAGAAATTTCTTCTGTTTGGAACCTCTGATTTGGCGAATAGCCGCGACGAGCTCCCTCCAAATGATCATCGCAAAGTCTATATGTCGGTTGTAGCACACAGCATGAACTAGGCGCAGGAAGTCGCCGGTGCACTGATCAATGCCTCTCCATCTCGATGAAAGGCAACGGTTTAGGATCGTAAAAAGTGTGTACCATATCGGAGCGAGGTACTTGCGATTGAAAGCAGATGGCCGGTTGAGGTCATGGTTGTATCCAAGGGCGCGGATTTGAGCGCAAAGCGTGTCATCATTTACGGCAGAATCGTACCGTTCATGATTGTTGGCGGTGGCTTCCGGAAGAGACAGAAGGCGGCGGAATGAGTCCGGTGTGAGAATGAAAGGTTGGTTATCGATCTGAACGGTGATCGACTGCGAGTTACCGGCGGTGACGACTCGGGCGGTGAGCCAGACCTGTAGAACGTACAGAACTGGGACGTCGGCTGTGCTGGTAAGCGCCTCACGGAGAGAGTGATTCGTGAGAATGTCCAGAAGCACTCGATGAAGTGGTTGGGGCCTGAACAAGGTCGTGTCCAGGTGGTGATTATTGGCCTCCAGTTCAGTGCCATGGTCAGGGTGTACCAGGGCAGCGTCGACTTCCTCGTTAATGATGTCCTCCTCTTGAGGTATTTGCGCTTGAGGAGGTGGTTGTTGGTCTCCTGGTTGTTCGTGAGGGTGTGGTTGTTGATCCGCCATAGATAATCTGTAGAAAACAGCACGGTTAGTAATTGAGTCGGATAAACAAGTGTCGGTGCGTACCTTCGTCGGGATTGGCTCAATCTGAGACAGATCGAGGACTGACAGTGACTAAGAAGGTACGGAAAGGACACAACAGCAGGAGTTTCCGGATGAAAATGCCAAGGTGTCCGGACAACACATGGTGTCCGGATAACTGAAGGTGTCCGGATAACTGAAGGTGTCCGGATAACTGAAGGTGTCCGGATGGTCAAGAAGTCCGGATGAAGAAGATAAATCCGGACAGAGGTTTCCGGGTGCACTACTTTTTTCGGAAAACATTAAAGTCCGGATACCAAACTACCCGGTAGTTGAACTTACCGAAAACCCTAAGGTTTCCGGACAACTAGGTCTCCGGGTGATGGTGATTTCTGGATGGATATTCATGGCCTTGAAGATGTCCGGACACGATGAAGGTGTCCGGACGTTAGTGCATTTTTTCAATCTGTCCAATAAGGGATCCCAAGCTAGTGCTAAGGTGCGGAAGGGATGTCTAGAAGCAGCTAGTGGCTTAATGGAGTGTGGACAACCCTTGAATCGCATTCATTGATGCGAATCCGACGAAAAGACCCGTAAGGGTTTTCGGGACTGTAGGATCGACACAATCAGGGGTCGATTTGTGGTGCTATGTGTGTGAAATGTGCACACAATTGACGGGCATTGACATTCGATGAACATACCTGAATAAAGAGACGAGAAACACCGTGAATCGACAGAGAGAGGAGAGTCCGAGCGAGAGTGAAAAAGTCGTGGGGTTTAGGGTTTTAGGCGTCGTCCGGATAAGGAAACCTAAAGGGAGTCCGGGTGCGTATATATATATACGTGGGTGGAGTCCGGGTAAGAGCCGACCCGGATAGCCACCCGGTCCGGATTGTATCCGGATTCGAGTGTTATCCGGGTGCGCGAGTTTTCCGGATGAGAGAGTTATCCGGATGTGAGAGTTGTCCGGATAACTCTGAAAAATCCTTTCCCGTGAAGAATTTTAGGAATTTGTGCTGGAAAAGAACTTCCTCTTGCTCCCTCTCAAGCGGAGCATTGGTATAACCTTGCTCCCCCTCGGATAGTGTAGTAGAGTGTGGTGGAGGGATCCGGCACACGAAATCTTGTAGACTTTTAAAGAGATAAACAACTGGTGCCGCTACCCCTCAAGTGATGACTATAAAACAGACACACGCAGGAGTGCCCACACACACAAAAACTTTTGACATTAAAGAAAACTGCGTGTGACGCTCCCCTTCAAAGTATGAGGAAACTTACCTGATATTGCATTGTGCTCCCCCTGAACACGAGAATAGTTGGTGAAAGCACAGAGATATTGAACGAAAATATAGACGACGGTAAGAGAATTTTTTTTTGGAAACACACGAAGAAAGAGTGAAAAACAAACGAAATCTACCTAATAAATACTTAGACTAAATCTAGCTGTGTAACGGGAACAAGTAGAATACAAATGCGAGGAAGTGTGTGCTCATGCATCATGATGTCAACCACCGGATGATGAGGAGACAGTTACTCGTATATGTATGGAACTTGTAACGGGCACACAGTCGGATTACGTCTTCAGATTAAGCATACCTAGCTTGAACACAAGAGTTTTAAAGCGTTTTTCGTCCTAGGCTTTGGTAAAAAGGTCTGCTAACTGATGTTCAGTATTTACGAAGTAGAGTTCGACTGTACCTCTTTCGACGTGATCCTTAATGAAATGATACCGAACGTCGATGTGCTTCGTCTTTGTGTGTTGGACCGGGTTACTTGATATAGCAATGGCGCTCTTTGAGTCACAGTAGATCGGGACCTTGACATACGTGAACCCGTAGTCTTTGAGTTGTGTCCTCATCCAGATGAATTGGGAACAGCAGCTTGCGGCGGCCACGTACTCTGCCTCGGCAGTTGACGTTGATACGCACTGTTGTTTCTTCGATGCCCAGCTTACCAGGCTATCTCACAAGAACTGAATGTGTCCCGAGGTGCTCTTGCGGTCCAACATGCATCCCGCGTGATCCGCATCAGAATAAGCGGAAAGTCCAAAAACTGTCTCTTTCGGGTACCAAAGGCCAAGATCAGCAGTACCACGTAAATAACGAAAGATACGTTTAACAGCATTGTAATGAGACTCTTTAGGGTTTGACTGATAACGGGCGCAAAGAAATGTCGAGAATATGATGTCCGGTCTACTGGCAATGAGATACATTAAAGAACCGATCATTCCCCGATACAATTTGGCGTTGACAGCCTTTCCGTTAGGATCGACGTCTAGCTTTGTATTGGTTGCCATGGGAGTTTTCATTGGTGAGGACTGGTCCAATTGGAATTTCCGAAGGATATCCCGAATGTATTTGGACTGGTTTATGAAGATTCCTGTCGACAGTTGTTTAACTTGAAGACCAAGGAAAAAGTTCATCTCACAAAGCATACTCATTTTAAAAAATCTTCCCATGAGATTGGCAAAGTTCTTCGCATATAATGGATTAGTAGAACCGAAAATGATGTCATCGACATATACCTGGACTAGGATGATGCGACCCTTTTCATTCTTGATAAATAGAGTGGAATCAATGGTACCTCGTGTAAAGTCGGATTCTAACAAGAACTTAGAAAGTGTGTTGTACCATGCATGCGGAGCCTGCTTTAAGCCATAGAGCGCCTTGTCTAAGATGTAGACATGATCAGGCTTCGAGTCATCCACAAATCCGTCGGGTTGCGACACGTAAACTTCTTCTTGGAGGTCGTCGTAAGAAAGGCTGTCTTCACATCCATTTGGAAGACGGTGAAGTTCTTGTGCGCGGCATAAGCGAGAAACATACGGATTGCCTCGATTCGCGCTACCGGAGCATAGGTCTCATCATAGTCAATCCCCTCTTGTTGTCGGTACCCTTTGGCCACAAGACGCGCCTTGTTGTGAACAACGACACCATCTTCGTCCTTTTTATTCTTGAAGATCCATTTAGTCCCGATTACCGTCTTGTGCTTAGGACGTGGAACCAGTCGCCATACCTTTAGAGCCTCGAATTGATTTAGCTCTTCTTGCATGGCGATGATCCAGTCAGGATCTTCGAGCGCTTCGCGTACGCTCGTTGGCTCAATCGTGCTCAAGAAGCCCGAGAATAGGCAGAAGTTGGCAGAAGCGCCTCGTGTACGAACAGGAGTCGAGGGATCACCGATGATCTGATGTAGGGGATGGGCCTTTGTCCATTTGGTGGAGTGCGGAAGCGGCTGCTGAGTAGAGTGAGATTTGTCCGGATCCACGTATGAACCTGATGGAAGGTCTTGAACTTGTTCAAGAGTAGCAGTCGTGTTTCTTGGAGGAAGTGGGAGCGGATTCGTCGATGATTGAACAACTTCTGGTTCCGAGGAGTTCAGAGGTTGAGCATCGGTTGTAGCGGATGACGAATCAGTAGGAGCGATCTCCGAGATTATGGGTTCCTCCGGGGGGTTACAGTACCAGGTGTCTCTATAGATGATGAATCAGTGGGTGCAGTCGTATCAGGTGATGACGGTTGGGCTGTCTCTATAGATGTTGACGGCGTACTCGTAGACGGGGGCGGACCAGATAAAGCAGCCGAATCCGTATTGCGAGCAGCCTCAAGTCGCGGTTGCGTTGAGACAGATGTGGAAGAATTAATAGTGTCATCATAAAAGTATTGAAACAGTAAATCTAAATCAGAAGAGTCAACATTCGATGAAGATGCATGATTCGGATTTACTGTGTCTTGTGCAGATCCCGAACTTGAAGGTCCGGAAGCTAGCACTCCAGTTAAACCGGGTTCTGAACTGAGTTGTTCAGAAACCAAATCTGCGGCTTCGTCGAATGTCACGTTTATGCTTTCAACAACGGATTTGGTCCGTTTGTTGTAAACGCGATACGCCTTAGCCTGCATGGAGTATCCGATGAAAACTCCTTCGTCCGCCTTGGGGCTGAATTTCCCGAGATCATCCTTGTCGTTTAGCACATAGCAAGTGCATCCAAATGCATGGAAGTAGCCGACGGTGGGAACGTGATTATTCATGATCTCGTACGGTGTTTTGTTGAACCGCTTGAGAAGTATAGAGCGGTTTTGCGTATAGCATGCCGTAGACACCGCCTCAGCCCAAAGATATAGCGGTAGATTTGCTTGGGACAGCATCGTTCGAGCAGCTTCAACGAGGGTACGGTTCCGTCTTTCCACTACTCTGTTTTGTTGTGGAGTGCGTGCTGTAGAGAAAGTGTGTGTGATGCCCACCGTTCTCAGATAGTCATCCACCTTTTGATTCTTGAACTCCGTCCCATTGTCAGATCTGATGGACTGAACGTGTTGAAGCTTGTTTTGCTGGACAGTCTTCAGGTGATCAATGATGAGCTCCGGAGTTTCGTCCTTCGAGCGTAAGAACCTCACCCAAGTGTAGTGCGAGTAGTCGTCCACCATCACGAGCACGTATTTGCGTTTATTAATGCTTGGAACACGCATTGGACCACACAAATCCATATGGATGAGTTCGAGAGTCCGGGTCGTGCTCGGAGTTGCCTTCGGCGGATGTGATGCGCGCGTCATCTTTCCTTTTTCGCATGCTCTATAGAGACGGTCCTTCACGAACGGAAGTTGGGGCACGCCTCTGACGTGTTTGCCTAGCACCAGTTGATTTATACTTCTGAAGTTGAGGTGCGAAAGACGTCTATGCCAGAGCCAAACTTGGTCGGAGTCGGCTTTTGACAAGAGACATACTGGTTTGTCTGTCTTGAGAGCGGCGAGATCAATGGTGTAGAGATTCGTCTTGCGAGTTCCAACCAGAAGTTCCTCTCCTTCGTTGTTGAGGATTCTACACCTTGTGGCTTTAAAGCTGACCTCGAGATCTTTGTCGCAGAATTGACCGATGCTAAATAAATTGTGTCCTAATCCTGCGACGTGGGATACCTTCTTGATTGTTATCTTGTCTTGGACTATGTCTCCGTAGCCCACGATTGGCGACTTCTCGTTATTCCCAAATCTCACGTCTCCGCAGTATTCTTCCTTGTAATTCGTGAGAAGCTCCCTTCTTCCGGTCATGTGCTTGGAGCATCCAGAATCTAAGTACCACACATGACCGTTCTGCAAAACAAGATTAGTGACGTTTAGGTACCCAAATTTGTTTGGGTCCTGGGGGGTTAGATTTTGCACTGCCTTGGGAAATCTGCTTTGACTCAGCTTTCCCTTTGGGTGTAGATTTTACACCGTTGGAGGGAACTGGTTTTGGCACTTGTTGCCTCTTGGGTGCAGAATTTACACCTTTTGGAGGAACAAATTTTGGAGCAGATTTCCACCTGGGTGCCGGTTTAACCTCAGTAGGAGTATCCCGTGTAGGAATGGGTCGGGTCTCCCGCTATGGTTTAACCGTTTGATTGAAACCCCTTTTGAAAGGATGTTGTTGCTTGTTATTATGAGGTTTGCGCTTATGAAATAGGTTTCCAACAAAGTAAGGTGCATACCAATCATTATTGTGAATATCATCAAAATCATTCCAACCACAATTAGAACAACATAAGCAATCATGCGATAACTGAATCAATTGATTAAGAGAGTTAATTTTAACGGGAAAAGAAACATCAAAATGGTTCCAATGATTCCAAGCATAATTGTCTTTGTCTATTCTAGAATTGAAAACAGGTGGGGAAGACCTTGACGCATCCTTCTGGACTGGTTCCCTCTTTAGCCACTTTGGTGTCTCTTTATTAGCGCGACCATTTTTATCTGAAACAGCAGGGACAGTATGATCAGTGACTTTTGAGGAAACAGGAGTCTTAGTGGTCGGTCATTCGGTCTTTTGCTTCGGTTGTGACTGTTTTTGAGAATTGGAAACATTTTAAAGAATCTTGGTCACAACTGGAGTCTTAGGTTGAGAACAGTCGCCCTTTAGAAAATTAACCGGACGATTAACCACTGGAGACAAAAAATCAGGTTGACTTGGAGAAATAGTAGTGTTGGCAGTCAATGGTCCGGTAGCTTTCCCTGGCTGTGATTGCCTTTTGGGAACAGATTTCGAGGTTGGTTTTGACTGGGAAATCTTGATCACAGCTGAGGACTTTGTTTTAGAACAACTTTCTTTTAAAGAACTAACCGGAGGATTGACCACGGGAGAAAAATCAGTGTGACTTGGAAGAGGTTTGTCGAAGGGAAATGAATCAAACTCTTCATCACAGTTACCTTCGGAGTTCATGTACTCTGAAAAATCTATTTTTGGAATATCCGGAATGGGATCATGAGTGGAAGGCGAGGAACATTTTGTGCTTTCGGTTGTGTGCTTTGGGGAATTCGGTGCGGAAGCGTATGAAAAATCAGAGTTTAAATTCCTTTTAACACACTCATCTTGAGAATCTTGACCGTCTTGCGAACTAGAAATCTTGCCTAAGAAGGCTTTGCACGAAGACGTGTCAGATGAATTTGAAGAACGTTCAGGTGAAATCTCCTTTTCAGATTGGAGTTGGTCAATTTGCTCTTGAAGCTGACCATTTCTCGCATACTCTTCCATCTTTTCTGTTGCCAAAGCAGACAGTTGTGATGTGAGTCGATTGATTTCACATCGAAGGAGTTCCTGTCCTTCATCAGACACAACTTCGGTTTTGACCGGTTGTAGATTCTCAAGTTTTTCAATTAAAGCTTGCTTTTCCATTTGAAAAACTGACCTTTCTTTCTCAAATGACTCTTCCAATTCGACTATCTTGGCTTCCAAGATGAGAGGGGGAACATAGAGTTTAAACTCATCCGCCTCAGTCTTGGGTGCAGGTGTTACATCCTCATCCTTCTTGGAGGAATCCTTGGGTGTAGCTACCTTGTAGGGGTCGAAGTAGTCATTGGAAAGATACTTTTTGTTCTTTTGATATGAGTAGTTTAAAGGTTCATAACAAAATGGAAGTTGAATTCCTCGTTTGTGTGTGCGTTTATGTTCCTCGGTTTCCTCCTCCTTTTCTGGTTCAAGAGGACCAGTCCATTGAATTGATTACTCTGGATATTTTTTATCTAATCCATAGCAAGCAAAATCATACAGAGTGGGGACTTGATACCTTCCCTTTTCAGATAATGTGGGTTGTCATATCCGATTCCCCATTCTTTGTTAAAGTACGTGAACTCTTTGGGTTTGTTCAAAAAAATGGTTTGATCAGTTTGACCCCTTTTGTGGAGTTTGGTTTCAAGATCTAAAATTTTAGCGACATACTCCTTGTGTTGAATTTGAAGAGAAGAACATTGATAAGTAATGTCTTCTTTCTCATTCAAGCACTGATCAAACTGACGTTGGAGATCAGATAATCTGGCCCTTAAGTCTTTAGGTGCTAATGAAAGAATTTTGCATCTGTCTTTTAAATCAGCATTTTCAGACTTATACTTCTCAGTTAATTTCATTTGAACATTAAGCTTTTCAGTTATTGAAGTAATTTCAAGCTTTTGTTCTGCATTTGTGGCTTTGAGGGAGTTTGCCTTTTCTGCGATGGTTTGCAGTTGAAGTATGAAGTTTTGTAAGCAAGAGTCATATACCTGATTTGCTGTTGCCTTGTCGTCATCCGTAGATGATTGATATCCCATGAAAGCATCAGCACCTTCAAACTCGTCCTCATCATCAGATCTGCCTAGCCAGTACTCATTTTCAGCGAACATTGCCTCCCCAGCCTCCTTCTGTCTGGTCAGTGCAAGCTTGGCCTCATAGTAGTTTGAGTTCTTCACTGTGGGTTGACGGCAGTCTTTAGCGAAATGACCGAGTTTACCGCAGTTGTAGCATTTCACAGGTTCATCTCTCTTCTTCCGGTCACCTTTCTCTGTCTTCTCCTTCTTTTCAGATTTATCTTGCTCTTCTACCTTCTTCTTCCCTTCATATCGATCCTTGTAGTCGTGACGCTTATTGGAGGAGGTGGAGTAGCGTTGACTATTGGAAGACGGTTTCTTGTAGAATTTTTGTTGTTGAAAGGATTTAGTCAGAAGGGCAATAGCTTTCATTAAGTCTGATGCTTCATCATCTTCATCATCATCTTCATCATCATCTTTCTCGTCTTCAGGTTCTGACTCGGAGGAGCTGTGCTGTGGACCGCGTCTGGATTGGCTGCTTGAAGATTTCCCTAGTTTGGAAGTCATGAGGGCAATAGGATCTGCAGAAGGTTTTGGCTCATTCTTCTTCTCTCCCAGAAGCTCATTCACTTCATCTTCATCTTGGAGAAGTGTCTCATACAGTTCATTGATGCTGATGTTCTCTATCAAGTTGTTGTGCTTGACATGAGAAGCATACACTTTCCATTCAGGTAGCAAGTTGTTGAGGAACTTTAGTGCGTTCTCAGTGTTGGAACGAACAATTTTGTTCTTGTTCAGTTCATTGAGAAGTAGACAAAAACGTTCGTAGGTCTGGGTAAGGGATTCACCGTTACGCTGCTTGAACCCATCGAATTTGGTTATCGCGCTATTTATCTTCAACTGATTCCCTACAACACTCCCACGCATCATCTTGGCTACCTGGTCCCACATGCCCTTAGCCGTATCTTTGTAACTATCTATGGCAGTGTAGATGGAATTAGGAAGAGCCTGAATCAGATATCTCTTTGCATGCTTTTCACCTTCAAGCATGCCTCTTTCAAATTCTGTCATCTCAGAAAGAGACTTCGCCTCACGTCGAGCTATTGCTGTTGCAGTTGCAGGTATGTCCTTCATTGGCTTGTCAATTGGGCCATGATCTAGAGCTCTGTTGATGAACTCATAGTTGTCCTTGGACTCTATAAAGATCATGAACCTATCTCGCCATTGACTGTACTCGTTCGGATAGAGACACGGTGGCTTGGTGTTAGTGCCAATTGCGAGAGCATCACGAGAAGTAGACATCTTCGGTTGCAACGGAGTTATCGTCAGACGTGTAGATTGATTCAAAGTGTAAAACCTAACGCAAGGCACTAAGAGTGGAGTCCTAACGCATGTTCTATGAGTGGTCAGACAATAACTTAGCTTACTGGATAGGAATCCAAATAGGTGATCTGATCTGGAAGTGTCCGGACCAGAATTATGAAAAACAGTTCAAAATTGCAGAGTTGTCCGGATAGGCAAAAGAGTCCGGATAACTTGAGTTGTTCGGATAACCAAGGTTACCGGATGGACTAAAGATACCGGATAGAATCAACAGGATAAACAAAGTTTACCGGATGCAATAGAGTCCGGAAAGTATGAGATTTCCGGGTACTTTGAAGTTTCCGGAAACTGTGAGGTGTCCGGATACTACGAAGATTCCGGGTAAACGAGGATTTCCGGATAAAATGAATTCCGGATACTTTGAATTATCCGGAACCAAATTACCCGAAAAGATTGAGATTAAAGAGAACTTACCCGGATGACTGACTTACCCGGATGATTGACTTGTCCGGAAGAATTGAACTAGTCCGGATGGAACCACAAACGTCCGGACACCTTGATCTGTCCGGAAAACGCGGCAGGTTTATCCGGACTCTGCGGCTGTTTTAGCAATTCAATCGATTTCTCAACTAGGGTTACTCAAGATTGTTCCTGAACGATTAGAAACAATACCAAACACAAAACTAACACTAACCCAGTCGATTTCTAAGCAAAAAGAACACGTTTTGATGGTAAAAATTCGATTTTTGTTGAAGAACACTACCAAAAAACTTTGATCTTAAATTGCTGAATTGACCAATCAAACGAATGAATTAGGATGTGAAAATTTGCAAAAACACTTATAACGATGATGCTAACACAACCCAATAAGCAAAAACAACCAATTTCGACTGAAACAAAAAGTCAAGAATTCAAGAATAGTCAGACGGGTAAAAGTCAAACTAACCGGAAATTGATGAATTAAGCTTTGAATCGAATCCGTCTGTCTGCTCTGATACCAATTGTAGAATCCAGATCCGTGCAACAATTATGTTTGTGAAAAAGCAAATAAGAACAGTTGATATGATTCACAAAGGCTGCCCACTTAGCTATTGATTTAGAGAGAATTACAGTGTAAAGCAGAAAAGCTAAATGAGACAACTAGCTAATTTTCTAACCTAATTACACTTTATATACGTTGGGCCCGTGGTAACAAGCCCACGGCCCGTTCACAATGGACTAGGTTTAATCTATTATAAATTAACCCTTGAACTTTAAATCAACACATATTTTACCCTAACATGGTTGGAATGTGATGAAAGGTTTTATAAATGACAATATGATATATTGAGATATATATTGTATTTATATGTGCATTACACTACACGAGAGCACTTGCCGAACTATGCCGGCGGATGTTTGATGTAGTTGTTGTACATCGGTGCTGTAGTTGTTGTACAACGGTGTTGTTGGCTCGCAACCAACTATTATGGCCATGGGGAATGAGGATGAGGAGTTGTGCACGATATACGAGTCTTATTTGGTATTTAATTATTTGTGGTATTTGTGTATTTTATAAAAAGGATTTCTAAACTGACAGGGATTATCTCACTAGACCGTTTGGTCTAACCCTCATTTTCCTTTCAAAAATATGTATTCCAGGTCAAGGATCTTTTGTTAGCAAAGGGAAGAATAAAGCATAGGAGGCGATTGCTAGCTGACGAAGATTAGGATATGTTTACATTTCTGTATTGTATAGTTTTGAGACTTTGGGACCGAATGTGAATTATTATGTATTTTGTTATGAAAGTAACGACGTTGTGTATGAAATGTTAATTGTTATATATATATATATATATATATATATATATATGTATGTCTTGGGATACCGGGTCGTTACAGTATCTTCAAGTACAGGTGACTGACCCCACCGGTTCCCCTCTCGGTATTTTCCCTCAACTCTCCCCGTTCAGTAGCCCTTGCATCCTGAACCCTCACCGACTCCTCTCGCCTAAGGGTTGAGTCCTGGGTAGGTCCCTCCGGTTCTGGCCGGACCATAGACTCTCTGTAATCAATAATGCACTCGGCGTCCTGAACCGCGTATTCAAGGAACCCTTCCGGTAATGGCATCTCATAAACATATTTCCTTCTTGGCAATTTAATACAGTACATTGACCTTTCAGGCACAGATGGGTAATTCACTCGTCGTGGGATGTCTTTGTTTGACCGAAGCATACTGTGAATGATAATCTGAAGAAACCGCATGTAAGGAATGTACGACTTTCCCTTGTTTTGTCGTCGAAGTTCTATCTTCTCGCTCAGTTCATGCCAGAAAATGGCTGCATAATCCACGTGGAGATCATACACCACTGCATGAAATAGTTTCAGAAACCCAATGCTCGCACTATCAGTTCCTGAATGTTTTGCAGTTAAGCACCGATTAATTATCGAGAAGATCGAGTAGTAAATTGGTGGTAGATTTTCTTTATTGAACTCCTTCACTTGTGTCAGTTGCCTGGTATATCCCATCGCCCTGATTCCTTGAAATACCTCTTCCTCAGACGGATATGCATCAAATTTTGTCTTTCCTTCCCATGAATTAGGCTCAGGTAGCCTCAATACGAGCCTCAGTCTGTGAAAATCAAGCTTCGTTACGAACTCATCAATCTGGAATAGAAAGATCGGTCTTCCATTCTCCATGGATGTAGTGATTATCTTCCACGCTTGCTGAAGATATAGCATAGGCACATTGACTGTGTGAGTCAATGCGTATGCTAACGGATGATTGCGTAGCACATCTTTCACCACCGGATGGATGTTAATGCGATCAAAATCAACATTGTGATTGTTGAAGTTGATGGCAACGTAGTTGGATGGGTGAATAATTGCATGATCAGGATTTCCTCCGGTATGAACTTGGTGTACTGAGCGTGTTGATGGTAATGGAATATCTGGTGTTGCCTCAGGAATTAGTGGCACATGTTCACCATATCCCTGAACTGTGCTTTGTTCCTCCTAGTGTTCCATTTGAACTGTTGTTTTGGAGCAAAATAGTTCTGAAAAGTTAACATTTTGCAAAAAAAAAATGAAAAACTTTTCTGAAATTTCTCTAAGTGTTGAATTCGGATCGCAGTAACATACTATGGATTCGGATCCAACAGGAATATTAGACAAAGGATTCGGATGAACAAGGGTTCGAAACCAAGGCATCTCGGATCAAGAAGGATCCGAAATCAAAGCATCTCAGATCAAGAAGGATCCGAAATCAAATCATTTCGAAACAAGAAGAGTCCGAAATCAACACTTCTCAGATAGATAAGCATCCGAAACCAAGTGAACTCGGATTATAAGGATCTGAATTCATGACTTAGAAGAAATTTCATCTTATGAAAAACTTTTCGCATGAGACAAGTTAAGGAATTCATATCATTAAGGATCCGAAACCTTAACTTGTAAACAATTAGATTCAATGAAAAACCCATCAAACATGAATCGATTAAAAAATTTAGCAAATACAATCCTAATCGACCCATTGTTAGACCCAGATTTAACAGGTAACAACGATTCAATGAGGAATAACAAGAACAGATAATGATTTCAACTTGTCATCCCTCTCATATTCATTAATCAAGATAGTTTACAAAGGTTAGAATGAAAAACACCTATCTCTCTCTAAAACAATTAAGCTCTAATTTCTCTAATGAATCGTCTATCGAACGTCTAACCTAATTCTAAGGTTAACTAACCTTATATACTTAGGCCTTTAGACACAAAGGCCCATGGCCCATTAACCTAATCTAAGCCCTTTTATGATTAAAGGCTATTACAAAAGATTAATTAAACTCTATAATTAAACTCTATAATTATTTATATATATTTCTAATTATGTAGGACATTTATGGTCCTAACAATCTCCCCCTAAAGATATATAAATAAAAATCGGTCTTGAAATCTTCAAGTCTTGATCTTCTCTTCCTTTTGAATCTTTGAAACGCATTGTCGTTGCTTGTCTTCATGTCTTTCGACGCTCCCCCTTGAATAAAGCTCTTGAATAAAGCTCTTGAATTTGATTTCAGCTTTAAAAGAACTTGTAGAACCAATATGCTCGATGGAGGAAATAATCTGAATTGTAGCGAACACCACTTGATAAACAAAGAGAATCGGATTTCGGAACTTGACCGTTACTCCCCCTCAGCTTTTGCATGGGGACTTCTTTACTCCCCCTCGGCTTTTGCTAACTCCCCCTCAACTTGATAATCCATGTCTTTGAATCTGTACCCTTTCTCCCCCTCATGATGAGTAGGAGCATCCGGAGCATCATGCACGTTCAAAGACAAAAATGACGAGTAGCAAAAGAATCCATATAAAACATTAAGTAACCAGAAATGGGGTAATCATCTAACACAGAAACACAAAAGTAACTATTATCACAACAATTTAAAAACTGTGTGGCCTATGTTCAGAGTTGGCAAAGGGGAATCTCTGATAGGACTTCCAGTTATCACTGAAGAAAATTTAAAAATTTAACTTCTCAAACTGTTCCGGCAGTATCACGAAGATATGCAAATGGAATCACAAAGACCCGTGCATGTGTGAAAGAATGAAGTTATATATTTTTGGCTCAAAATATTGATTTAACTTGGGACTCAAGTTAAAAATCAATTGACACAGTGATAAGAATATGAAGTTCGGAGACCGGAGCTGATGTCTTCCTGTTTCAATATCTAAAACCTCCGAGTGAGGAATAGATAGATTATGTGCTAAGCCTCCATGAATATATGAAACAAGCATCTGTTGGGAGATACTTGAGTAGCTGGGTGGGGTGACACGAGTTATCGACACTGGGTCCATGTCTGTTTCAATATTCATCTCCAAAGAACGAGAATGAATAGATTGTGTGGTTACCCGGATAACTGACTCGGTTTGGTAAGGACCAATAGTTCTTTTAAGTCCTGTCACAGCCTCATCATATTCTTTTCTCTCCAAACTCATCTATCAAGCTAGACCCCTCACTGTTGTCTATAAAGGATGTGTTTCTTGGGTAAGTCCTTCCGGTTCTGGCTTGACCATAGAAACAATGTAAGACCTAACACTCCTTTCATGCATCGAGTAAAACAGTTGAACTACGAGTTCTAAACTGAAATGTTTAGAAGTCAAAACGTTTAAGAATGAGTCCCGATCTGAGTTGATCAGAAGTCATTCTTTTAAGAACGAGTTCTGAACTGAATTATTCAGAAGTCATGACCTTTTTAAAAAACGAGTTCTGAACTGAATTATTCAGAAGTCATGGTTTGAAATAACGGAATTTTAATGAGACAAAATCAAGCGCAAAACAGATAGACTCAGTAAGCACAATATTTGCAAAAAATGAGACAATGATCAGAAAGTTTAATTGTGAAGAACAAGTCACAATTAATATATCATATAAGAATGGAATCATTTTCAAGAAATAGGGAACTTTGAAAACAACTGGGAATTCAAACGAGTGTATTTCCATCGAAAAATCAACAAATAGGAGAGACATGGAAATAACTAAGTCAAGAAAATGACACGTGGCAATCATGGAAGTTAAAATTGGAAAATAACAAACACAAGTTAGTTATTCAGTATTAATTACCACGGTCTTTGAATTCAGTTGAAGTTCACTTACCTTACATGAGATAGTACTCCCTCCCAAAATTTGCATAACCTTTGAATGCAGTCATGTGAAATGGATAATGGGAATTAAAACCGCACATGACATTCCTGCAAAACAGATTAGAAGGATTTTGGTATCCATCTTGGGATGGATCCTTGTCGGTTAGATGCCCTATGACTGTGAGGACCGGGGATACTATAAGTACCATACCAATACATAGAATGGTCTTTTATCACAAAGTCATTTGTTCCACAATAAGAACAACACAGCTTTTGTGTGGATAAGTTGATCAGCTTATTAACAGAATAAACACAATCAGTTTTCACAAAAGGTTTAGCGTGAAAAGCTTTGTTGTTCTTGTCACTTTTAACAGAGACGGATGACTTTGGAGCAGAAGTGGTTCCTTTAACTCTCCACTCCATTTTTACCTTCTTGTAAAATTGATTATCTGTATTATCAACACGAGAATTATAGAAAAGATTGGAAGGTCGAATCTGATCTTTTGAAAAATCTTTTGATGTGACAAAATTCTTTGAATCAGATTTAACCTTTTGTTTCTTCAAAATCTCGATTGCTAATCCAGATAATCTCTGAGTAAGTTTAGAAATCTCAGTTTGAAAGATCTTTCTCTCATTTTGAAAATCATCTTTCAAGCATTTAGCCCTAAAACCTTCAACTTTTCCCTTTTCAGTCTCTTTGATTAGAACGTCTAATTCGTTTTCTAAATCGGATATTTTCAAAGAAAGTTCTCCATTCGTTTTAGAGAAAGATTTGCGTTCTAATTCAAACTTCTCTCTTTCTGAAATCAAGACTTTTTCAAAGTCGGAGATTTGTGTTGAAAGCTTTAGACATCTAAGCTCAAGACTCTTCTTCTCATCAAGAGATTTGTTTGAAGAATCAG